>OW052185.1:115510217-117910217 GCA_932526625.1 Rhingia campestris | reverse complement strand
ATACAACCCAATTGTGCACCTTTCAAGTTACCTGAAGAGACAAATAAAAGGAGACCTCTTCATCACCATGTGGAAGAAATAGTCGAAGCCTGCGTTTCAGATAGCCAATCTGAGAAGGCAGCCAGTCACCTCACTGTCTGCGCGTAATTAATTTTGTCGTTAAGAACGACGGAATGTACAAAAAAAACAACAAGTGTTGTTTTTTGTTGTATGCTTCATTGCTATTCCCATAGATTTGCATATAGTTGTCGCTTCTTTCCGGTAGTGGATATGTAAGCGATGCATATAGGTACTGAGTTGCTGTTGGCGAATGTGTGAGGATTTTTCCTATTTGGAGTTTGGTGTGGAAGTGGGAACATATCAAAAAAAACATTCTTTTGCAATGAGGTATTATGAATTGGGTTGATGGACTTGTGAATAAGTGAATGACACCGTTTAAATACCTACCACTTAACAGGTCATGATATCGCTATGAAGTGCTTTAAAACTTGTTTAGTGTATACTGTATACCTATACGATATAGCTTATCCATTACAAGATTGTTAGCTTTTCTTGCATAGGTTATCAAAACTATGCGTTGTTTATTTTTTAACACACCGAAGCGAGGTTTGATATCGAAAATGCCAGAGACAAAAGTATCACAATGAGTCCAAAAATCTGAGTCGAGGCTAGGACCTTATGTGTATGGGATATCATTGAGACAAGTAGATCTGTATGTTTAAAAATTAACTTATTTTAACGTGGTGCTTATTAGTGTATGCTAATGAACATTCCTCTAAGAACTCTAATAGCGTTTTCGATTGGGGTACAAAAAGCACTCTTTTTATGCTCTAGAGCACTTTTTTGCTCTAGATCAATTTCTTCGTTTTCGATTGGGGTACAAAAAGCACTCTTTTTTTTACTCAAGAGCACTTTTGAAGAATCTGGATTCCAAGTGAGATTAGGTGTAAATGCACCAACACAAAAACATTTAACATCTGACTTATGTCAGTTTGAAGTTTGCATTTCGCAGATTTTCTACCGATAACTATAATTAAAAACTAAAATATTTTTGGATAATCATGTTCTAAAATTCATAAGCTTTGTTTTGACACCAACTCGCCAATGGTTGAATTTATAAAAAAAAAAGCAGCAATGAGTAAAAGAAAATTTCAAATGATGATTTTCAATGATAGTTAGAAGCTATAACTGCGGCATAAAGATAAACAATAAGCTGTCAAACGGCACACTAACACACACATACACACAAACAGATCAACCTCTCTTATGTTCGATTGGGACGGGTAAAATCTGATATCTGAGAGCAAATCTGAGATCAAAAACGCTATATGTCAAACTCATCAAAAAGTAACAGTTCCGACAAATCCAATTTCAGTAAAACAATCTCAAACACACATAAAAGTGACAATCAAAAATATTTCAGCAGTTTTTGCTGTTTAAAAAAACAAAACAATTCTTAATGAAATGGAGACTACCTATAGGAATAGGAAGCCCATGTGACGAATATGCTAGGCCCAGATAAAATTCACCAGGTCCATGGAGCCACGGGTCTTTTTAAAATTAGCTGCTAGTATTCTGGATTTTTATCCGCCTTAGCGTAAGGGAAATTCAACAATCGAATATTTATGAATTTTTAATTTTCTAAAAATGTATGTACCATCCTTAAATGCATTCTACCTTTTCTTCTCACCTAATGTGACATTTGTTTAATTTTTATGGGTATTTGAAAAAAAATATATCCATACGAGTAAAATGTTATTGTTAGGTAATTGTTTTCAGATAAAGGATAACCCCATTATTAATAAACATTGATTTGCTAATCAATGGCTAACTTGACAGTTCTCCCCATAAGAAATACTCGCACGAATGTCAAAAGTTAGTCACTGATTAGCTAATCAGCGTTTATTAATAAGTGGGTAAATGATTACAATTTACATTATTTCCAGTTCATTAATCCCAATTTCATTTGGGTAATACTTTTTTTCAATATTCCAAAGGTACATACCCAAATGGTTATAATTGAAATTCGAACTTAATTTCTTCCATTTTGTTTAATATGGTGTTAAAAAAAATTGCCACGAAATTCTAAAGTAAGCTAAATTCAATTAGTTGGTACTAATTTATCACAACTTTTTTTTGACACTAAATGCTTCTGTCAATAGGTATATGATACACAGCCTTAGATAATCGCACATTTGAATCTTGCGGCACCCAAATCGTTTTCCAGGAAAAAAAAAGTCAAAAGACGAAGATGTGGCGTTAATTCATGGTTCGTGCCGATCAGCTATTAACTTTGACGTAAGCTGCATACCTATAACAAATACTGGCAAAGCGTTCATTGAAACCAGTCTACTTGCAAATTGCTGCAACTGGTAATTTTACCGTAAACTTCAACTTCACCGAGTTTTTCTTTCGGTTTTTCTGTTTTCCTTCATTTTTCGTTTGTGTTGTAGTTTTTTACGCAGCTGAAGAAGGCAAGGTGCGATAGGTGCCAGAAGAAAACCTTGATCTGGTGTATATGTGTGCTAAGATATAGAGGAATTTGCTGTGTGGTTTTGGACACAAATTGTGTCTGTTGTATGTTTATGCTATACATGTTGACCTAATTTGAATCCAGAAATATATTTTAACAGAACTGAGGTGACAACAGACGTGCTCATTCTGGAGTCAATCGAGTGTAACTATCAATGCAACAATAGAAGACCGGCAGGTCATTACAACATATCATTCCCTTGTTTATACACATCGACTATTGAAACCGTACACGAGTAACATAGTCGTCATCGTACCACCTATACACTCGACCGCCAATGCGTAATCAAAGCTGCACGGGAAGGTTAATAACCACATAGTCACTTGTGTTGAAATAATAAGTGACAGGGGGTGGGTTTTAAGAACCAATAATATTGTGGGGTTTGTCTCATTTCAAAAAGGAACAGTTTATCTGACTGTCAAGTGCCAAAACATAAAAAAAAAGTGAGTTTTGTTGCTTTCCTGCCCGAAATTGGTACAATAATTCATTCCAGTAGTTACATTACATTTAGATCATCTTGCGCTCCACCAACTGTCAAAATTCGTAATGACAACCATTCACAAGTTCAGACACTACGAATACAAAGAAATATTGTCTGCGTTTTTCTCAACAAACAAATTTTCATAATACATGTCCACTGTCCAGATGGTGCATTGCTCCCGCCATGCGAAACAGAAACACACAACACCAGCACTTGCCGGTCGGTCGGTATTCCCACTTGCATAGATGTGAAATTGGTTCCGAACCAGTGGTCACTGGAATCTAGAGTAACATAAGCTGGTTGTATTTGTACAGCGTACTGGCTGAAGTGTGACTCACGAGTTTATGGATAGTTATACAAAACGTTGAAACGTTTCCGGCAACTGAGCGACGCGACGTGACAGAAAGTTATATTTTCCTCTGTCAAGTGGATCATTGGTATTTGGTCATCTGCTGAAGTAATTAATATTAATTATTCTAAAGAGGCGAAATGAAATCGATATTCAAATATAAGGCTCTTCTAAATGCTTACACGGTGAAAAGGTGTGCACAACACCGAAAATATCAGAAAATCGAAAGTCAGACAAACGTGCGTTGACACTTTATTTGACCTGAATTGTTAATATGGAATACTGCGAAGTTAATCAATTAAGTGTTTGGTTTGCATAATATTTGCATTATTATTAACTAATATATACAATGTTTCTAAAAAAAAGCAACAAAACAAAGGAAGGGAAAGTGGTGGTCACTGTAGTTCCGTTCGTCTAATTTTGTAAAAAAGAAAAACGAAATACTAAAATCCAAGAAATAAAGAGAGGAATCTCTTGTTCACAGATTGGGCCCAATTTCATAGGTCGATCGAATTATTTATTTAGATGTCATTTAAGGAAAGATGTAAATTTTATTGAAAATGTAAAAATTAAATGTATTAATTTATTGAGAATCAATTCTTATTGATATAGGTAATATGTTGGACCTCACTTATCTTCAGACTACAAAAATCAGAGGCAATCTAAACTGATATCTAATCTTAAACTTAACGTATTATTTCAATAACTCAATACAAATACAAACGCAAAGTTTGAAGTACTGTGACGATGTTATGGCATCAACTGAAACAATCACTATATATATAGTTTTTGCAATTCCTTTCGATTTAATGTTTTTTTAGGTAACGATGAAAGCAAGCGATAAGCCCAAATGATTTTTGTGGCAAAACGTGTTGAGTTTAAATAAAAATAATAAATAATAACAGCACACATTATCATACGAGATCAAACACTATATTCCCGTTGAACTCAAAACATAAAAATAATTGGACATTCCCAATTATTAAAAATCTTTTGTAAGCAAATTTATGCCCTGTGTAATTATTCTTCATTTAGATACGGCAAAATGATTGTACAATAGAATTTAAATAAATAACTGTTCATTTTTGTTGAACATTAGTCATCTGTGTTTGATCTATAAACTGGGTGGATTTGGATTTACACGTACCAAGTCAAAATTGACAATTGCTTTACATCAGGTTTTGCTAATTTTGAATTATTTGATTGTAAAAATTAATTAAAACTTTATTAGTAAGTGCATATGTCTACATATTTGGTAATACAAGTATATTATGGCATTTTTCGAAGTCCCTATTTCTTTTATTGCATTTGTTTGCCAGTAAGTTTATCTTCACATTGTGTTATCTTCAAGGCTGCAATCACACTTAACAGACATACACAATACTATATTCAAGTAAAAATGTTTATACCAAGATAACGAGACCAGATTTTAAGGGGTGTTTCTTATCACCACACAATCAATGAATCGATATTGTTGATTAATCGATTTCAGCTAAATTTGCAAATTCTATTATCTGCCATTGTGTATCTATTGATATCTGGTTTGTTTTGCTTTTTTGCCTTCAAATCCAATGTCAACCACATTAATAATTATCCAATCACTAAGATAAGGTATGGGTATGGCAATAATTACATAACTCGCTCTTCCATTCATAAGGCTATGCGGCAAGTTATTCAATTGTTTATTTATACCAACTCAAACACTGATAGCCTCAAATAATTGCACCAGACTTTCTCAAGGCATTTAAGCATTTTTTATTTGTACGAGTAGATATATACGTAGAGATAGATACACAATATTTGCGTCAAAGGTTGAAAATAAAAGATGACAGACCTCTAGTGAAAGTATTGTTATCGGTCTCTAAGCCACAAAGGCTGACACGCTTATGCATTTCAAAGAAATATTTATTTGACATTCCATTCTCAGTCACGTTTGCTATTCTCTAACTTTTCACAGCCATTACCCGCGCATCGACCATATGCTTCATGCAGACACACACTGATGGAAGAAACAAAATGTTGAAAAGCGTACGGATATGGAAACATGGCAAAGCATTATAAACGAGGTTAATCAGGTTTTTTACTGAAGATGGAATAAAAATTACATGAATGCGTTGACTGATTTAGAATTCGTTATGACTTTGTATATGAAAAAAAGTTATTCATTATTATTTTACTGAATTCAAAATGAAACCCGGCCAATGACACTTTCAGTTTCAGAATTCATCTGCATACGATTTGAAGCAGGCGTTTGGGACACTTTTGAAGCTCGGATCGCCTGATGGGAGAAATCATTGACTAACACACTCAAACTTACAGAAACAAAAAAAAAAACACGAATTCGGTTTAAGTACAGTTTGACAGACTAAAAAGCGAAAGCTCATAAACAGTGTTCTTTAAAAAATGCAAATGATGGTTGATGAAAATCTATTTCGATTGGTAAAAAAGAAGAAAAAAATATTCTGACAGTTCTCAAAAGTGAAATTTGCTGATGGTCTTTTTTCAGAATCCACTCGGTTATATTCGTACTCATTATTAACGAATGTTGTATGTTTAACCTCTGTCCATCATATGACTTGCTATTTTGTATTTTAAAGACAGATTGCCTTGTAATGACGCTAACAAATTACCTAATTAATTTATATTTAACAAATTGTGAAAATTGTGTGCTCGTGTCATGTGCGTCAGAGCGTCGTAATTTTGTTTATAAGTATTGTTAACGATGGATTTATAATAACAATTGTTGCTCATCGGTTTTTAATGACAGTCGGTTTTATACCTAACGTTGTATATATACAGACTTTGCAAAACCACCTCTTTATAATTAAATATGTAGAAATATTGGCTGCATTGATGACGATCTCATCCGCTAAACTGTTTACGATCATTTGCAATTAATAAAAAAAGGTTGTCTACTCAAGTTTATCTATTTTTAATTAAGATGAAGATTTAGTGTGACCTTGGCCAATCAGAACCTATATTTTATTAGATCAGCTGTTACTTTTATTTAGTTTTTCTCCTCGATTTTTGAATTAATGCTCACAAAATGTATTATTACTAACGAATTGGTTTGTTTCAAGATAAGTTGTCATTACCATTTAGGGAAACCAGATTAAAGTTCACGTACAAAATTCTATTTACGGATTGTACCTACCTAATATTGATAAAGGCAGTTTTCGTAGGTTATCAAAAAATGTTCTTAAACAAAAATAAGTAACAACCATTTCAAATATTTTATACGAAAATAGACGAAAACTGTGCTGACTTTTATTTTGCAATCGTATTTTTCCATATTTTTTTTTTAGGTTTTATCTTCACTATTAAAATTAATAGGAGTATTCATGTCACGTCGGAAAGTTGTTGTAAACGTTGTAAACGTGCGAAAATTACGTCGCGTCGTAGTAATTGAACTGTCAAATTTTGTATGGGAAAACTTTTCCAGTAAAATCAGAATTTTCCCACAGGAATTGGGTGTGTAAACTAAAATGGTAAACGTTGTAAACTTTTGAAATATTATTTTGACATTTATAATCAGTCACTTTCACATATCAAACGTATGCGCAAAACTGAAAAAAAATTATCGAGAACGGAAATAGAACAATAGGAACAAAATTCTATCAATAAATAAATTACTTTAATGAGATTCAATTCAGTGGGTTACCGCATTTTATAGTGGTGCAGTTTTAGGGTCGTTCATGAAACGTCGTCGTAAAATTACAATCTTTCGCACGTAATAAAATTTACGACGTTGCATGAATACCCTTAATAACAAACTAATATTAATCTATAACGTCTCCGTTTTTATATTAAAAATATATGCAAGATTATCATATTCAAGAAAAATCTTAATAATATATTTTATAATCAATCTAATACCTACTATATTTCAGTTTTACCAAAAAAAACGTCACAAAATCGCAATACATGCATTTTGCACATGTAACATTCTTTCATTTATTAATAACAAATTAAGTAATGCCGAGAAAAAAGAGGCACCTACATAACTATCTTTATTTATCAATGCATCTACTCACTCTTTCACCCTCCGAGACTAAATTTTATGAAACTTTCTCTCATTGTCTCTTCCAAATTGAATTCATTTTGAAGCAATGCGACATTGAATTTAAATGTCTCGTCAATGTAGTCAATATCCGCAAACAGAAGGAAGAAATTTTTAATCCGTTTGAATACATTACTCAATAGATGGCTACCTTGTAGACTTTGACATAATTCGTATTCAGAAGGCGGTCTGAAATTTATCTTTGTTGCTACCTACAATCTTGATGTGATAGTTGCATAATTGGAGATTGTTTGTGAATGAAAATGGGTAGGTACATTTGAGGAATCGTGTTTTCGTAGTTTTTTCAAATTTCAACTGTAAGGATCTTATTTTTTTTAAATTTAAATTACAAATTGATTTTAGTTATGAAAAGAAATATTTTTTTGGATTAAGAAAATTAATATTTTTTTAAAAAGACACAGCACCCAACGAGAAGGTAGTTATATGTATTCCATTCACATCTATATCGTTATTAAGTCAAGGATGATGCAAGCATTTAAAAGCAAAAAATACTCATCACATTCTTTCAGAAATTTACATAAACATAACCTTTAACAGCGAGGCAGGACACATCAATGCAACAACACGAATGAATAACCATTATTATCTGAATAAGTATGTTACTATCAGTATAAAATTGTAGGTACATCTATAGATGTCGATAATTTTCTAATCAAATAAGGTGCACAAATAGAACCGGTCGAATTTGAAAAACCGGCCGGAATATTAGCAAGTTCTGCATATATAACATTATTCAGTTCCTATCATAAATTAAGTAATTAACACACCTCAAGGAAATGAGGATATCAATTTAAAAAAGAATTTAAAATCCAAAACGAAGATTAAAAGTTGCTAAATCGTATAAATTTAGTCATTTTGCGACGATAACGTCACAGTTACAATGTTTACCAACGAAATTTCTTTTTGAACGTTTTTTTTTTATCATTTTATTTGTGTTAAAATACCTCATACCATCGAAAAAAAACTTGTTTCGTTTGCTCTTTTCTCATTTAATATGACATGAGTAGAGTAAGACTATAGACTACTAAAATCAACTATGAGAGTGTGAGTGCTTCAATTGAAATCTCTTTGGATGCTTAAGAGCATCTCTTCTCTTTATAGACTTTTGTTAACATAACCTTAAAAAAATATGATTTCACCAATACACCCATCATTTTGATATTTCTTTGATAGCATTAAATAATACAGTTAACCTCGATAATTTTAGAGAAGTCAAGAGTGACGATGAGTGTGATATCTGCTTGGAAATAATAACAAGAATAATGCATAAACATGGATATTGTTTAAAATTGCAATAATAAAACATATTTTCTACAATTATTACGATTAAATCTGATTTTTTACTCTTAAGAGCTTTCTATTTATTTAATAATATATAGGAAAGCCTCTTATCGATATAATCTGTTTTTTTTTTTTTTTGAAGAGTGAAGCATTTGTGAGCCTCTGCCCGTTGGTCATCTATAAAAATACGAAACCAATAAGAAATAAGACGTGGGTATTTTTACCTTTTTTTCAATTATATATTTTTCAGCAAGTATTATTGACTTTAGCAGGAACGACTTTAAGCGAGTTTCTTATTTAACTTAGTTTTACTAAACATGTTGCTGTTAACAATAAAAAGTGCTATCCGCTCCTCTTTTTCTGTCAATCTGTCAAAAGAACGATTTTAGACAGTTGTTGTGTTCCATTGGGCAAAAAAAATGATCTTTTTTTTATCTCAGACCAATTTTGCAAATCTAGATTTTTCAGCAGATTGCCCTCCTTGCACCAACACTAATACAAATGATAGCTGTCAGTTTGACTAGAGTAAATTTTGTTTTGATTTATTATTATTTCGGTTGTGAAAAATTATTATTAATCATTAAAACTGTAGCAGTTCAATGTGAAATATAAATTAAATCAAAAACACACAACCTGTGTGACTTGAAACTTGACAGCTACACCGACACTAACTTCACAGACAAGAAATTTCAACAATACGAAGACAAAAAAAATAATCTGAAATCGTGTTCCATTGGCACCAAAAAAGATCAATTTAAATCAAAATCCAGATTTAGGTAGGTACTAATGGAAACGCCATAACATTAACTTTTCGTTTTAACTGAACTCTTATTATTTGGTGCGGTGGTTAGTAGGCATAGGTCTGGATTCGATCACTGTCCCAACCCTCGTGATTCATTCGAATATTATCAAATATCGTAAAAGGCTTCGGATTCGTGATACAAAAGGGACGTAGAATAACTACCTCGATCAAGTAAAACGGGGAAATGGAAAATACGGAATTTTTGTAAGGAAAAAACATTGTAACAATTTCGTATACAACAGTTTCTTACAAATGGTAAGAAGATATGTATATCTTCCAGATTATAATTCAAACCCAATAAAAAAAAAAAAACATTCATGAAAAAAACCATATGGACTTAAAACTTGTTGGCAGTTTATGGTTCTTCCTACAAATTGTTTACAAACTTGTTGATAGCTACGTAATCGTAACCTTACTGTTATGGCTAAGACAACGAATCTAACTAAACCTATAAATATACCAAAATGCTTTATTGGTTTTTAGTTCATTAAAGCAATCAAGTACTTCTGCGAAGAATATATCTACCTAAATGTGTAGTCGTACAATTTTGTCACGACAACCCTTAGATCATCAAAACATGGTTCTATTCCTTTCTCCCTTTCATCAAGTCATCAGAGATCATGTGACTTGTTGTCGCATCTATCTATCTTCATTTCACCTTGTCAGGCGAATGATAGCGAACAAGTGATTTACTGAACAGGTGATCAAAGCTATAACAGGTATATAATAACAAAATGTGTAATTTCCGATATTTTTTTAAATTAAATTAACACAACAACAAATATTAGCTGAAACTCACCCTTCGATCTCGCAACAGATTTTAAATCCAACAATAATGCCTTATTCACCACTCGATTAAATGTAATACCGTTAAATAAAATTCCAACAAATGCGAGTGCGTGTGCGTGCCAATCTCTTACTTAATCCTTAGTAAGACATTTTCATCATCAATTATTGTATATGTAGGATGTAAGTTAGTAAGCGTTATTCTTTCTGCAAGTACCTACTTTAGCACTTTGCAACTGGATAAACTAGGTACATACGATACACCTGGTTCTCTACGGCAAAACAACGACGACGATACGGCGCGCAAAAAAGAGAAGAACGATAGGAAGGTGAATGCACTCTTTTTTCCTCTTTTTAATTCACTATTCTTCTGTAATACATATGCTTTTTCTTTTATATATTTTTCATTGCTTGGGTACAATTTGTTTTCCTATTCTTTTATTTTCTCTTTTTTTTATGGAGATTTTTTTTTAATTATTCTAGATACTATTTTTCACAAATAATTCACACTAAATTGGAGTTGAGGAAACACGTTTTAAATGCATTCAAAACAAATGAACTAAAGATTTCTAATTATTCTTTTTGTAAACTTTTATGTCTAGTCACTAGTTTGTATGTCACTTTGCTAGCACGACATTTAGCGCCGACGACTTGAACCGACCGCAGGTAAGAGAAAACTAAGCACGGATCGTTTCACCACATGAAAACGTATCCATCGCATTCGCGATTGAATGCTTCAACAAATAATCACCCTCCCACCATACGTCGCACCCATGCTTTACCTGCTGTACTAGTATTACTGTAGACAGACGATAGTAGAAACGGAAAGAATCGGCTTGCGTGTCACAGAGAGCGAGAAAGCGAGCCAACAATACAGTACACCGCAGGTAAAAGCGGAAAAGGTATAAAAACCTGGCGTAGTATTTTGTATAAGCCTTTCTTCGCATTTTACACAGGTAAAGAAAGTGTCCAAAAGAGAGCGTACACAGTGAACCCTCCACACACCTGTATTCGTATTGTGTACTTAATACAAAACCAAACAGCGGGTCCGCGGAATTTATGGATATTTTATCAATTTCTCTGTTCTTTTTTACTTGTTTGCTTGCTTTATTCACCGGCAGAATTGAGTGACTTGAGATTGTTATGCATGATTGTTTGTGACTACCGACAAGGTGTGTGCTGCAGAGGAAGTCAGGTTCAGGTGAGTTTTTGGTAAGCAACTCCATGGTGTTGCTGTAAATTGGAGATCACACATCACGTTATTTTCTCTCTTCGGCCATTTATGGGGCGAGATAGGTTCTCTTTGGCAGGTGAAATCGTAAATACAACTCTTTTGATGAAACTCTTTAAAGTACGTGAGGGAGAGTGTTTTTCAGCGATTATTTTTGGCAACAGTTGGTCACGTATGAAATTTTGGAGAAAATTTCGATTTCATTTGCATATTTGTTTACAAAATGTAGGTACAACGTTACGGTTATTTTAGTTTAGAATTTAGAATTGAAGCGCCTAGCGACATTTTCAAAAAATTGAGTAACCAGCGTTTAAAGTTGTATTAACTCTTTTGATGAAAACAATAAAAATTATAAACAGATATTTTGAAGTTAACAAAACTGAAGTGTTTTATAATGTTAGTAATATATTTTTTTTTATTGAAAAAAAAAAAAAAAAAAAAAAAAAAAACAGGATTTGGAAAAAAAATTTCAGGCAAATTTAAAATAATAACGCTAAGGCCCTTCATCTTCTAAGCGCTTCAATTCACTAAGCTTAATGTTTTTTTTTTTCAAATAGCAAAAGCACTGCTCACACTAACTTTTAAGCCTTGGCTTTTCCAAAACTTCCGATATTTTGGTTTTTTATGGTAGATGCCATGCCCAGCCCATACTAATCCGATCCCATTTTTTGTATGGCGATTTAAAACGTCAACCAAAATTTTCTGGACACAATTCCAAGACTCTCACTATATTCGACATGTAAATCAGTAATAGCAATGAAATTGGCACCTGACTTAAATTAAAATTTACGGAGAATCGAATCATTAAACATTGTTCGAATTGAAAATTATTAAAAAAAATTTATTATGGTACATCTACACACATCTCCGGAAGCTTAAAAACAACCTTACAGAAGTTGCACCATCATTTCGGTTATGCTTGTGTATTTTCCTGCATAATGTCTTAAACAGGCTTCTACCCAAACAATCGACTGCAAAAACGTTCAACTTAAGGCCTATAGAAATAATTTCTTGTAGAAGAATAATTGTTAGTTGGGTACCGTACTGTACCGTTGTTCGTTATGGATTACCGGACCAATAATTCTTGTTTTTGGTGTAATAAAGTGAACTTAATTCCCGGCTTGGGAAATTAAATATTTTTTCTTTCCCTGGCAATTTAGCGGTTTCTATGGCTCAACAAATAAATGAAGTGTTTTCCCTTCTGTGATCTATCAGAATGTACGTTTTGACAGTTATCAATATGATGGATGGTGCTATTCCACTGAAAATGATTAGAAGCGTTCTGCTACTTTTGAAATAAAATCCAAAATCGAAATTCCCTTCTGCGAATTATCAGAATGTACGTTTGGATAGTTCTCAGATTCTATACTGGCTACTTTACAGACTTCTTCCGATAGTTTATATTTGGAAAACACCGTAATCTATTTTCCTTTAATATTAATAATATTTTCGATTGCGAAAAAGAAGATTTTTTTGGTTAAGAATTTTTATTTTCAAGAGAAGTGATTTCAATCGAGATTTGCACATTACACTATTACTAAAGAAGTTTTAAAATTTCTTACGTCACCTTCGAATAATTACATTTTGATTCAGAATAAAATTGAACTCTAGCCAGCTCATGTTAGTTTATAGTTTCATTATTATTTCAAAACTAATAATAAATACAAAACAAAGAAGATGTCAAATGGCAGACTAATGTAAATATGAGAAATAAGAAATAGAAATCCTTTAATTGGGGGCGGGCAATCTAAAATATAAAAATTCGAATCGAAAATAAGGTAAAAGCAGTATTAACACGATCAGTTTTTTGTCCCAAATATATCCTAACGAATAAAATAAAACTTATTATCACTACACAGTCCCAACCATGGAAAATATCAGCTGTGGTCTTACCCCAAAATGTTTCAACTACCTTCCACCAGGTTATTACTTAAAAGAAAATTGATCTTTAAAATAACTTTATAAGTATAGAACTAGTAGATCAATACCCCATTTGTATTTTTTTAATTTTTGCATTTACGTCGTACAGGGCCACAATTCTACTTTTTTTTTTAATTTTAGTGCTCTGGATTTTTACCATTAAAAATTAATTCCGAATAAACAAAACAACTAATTCGCCCGCTGAATGCAACCATTGTTAAGAAAAGCTTTCGCGAATAAACTGCAAAAGAGGTGCATATGCTTTCTTCTTTTTTATACAACCACTCGCCAAAAAGTAAGCGCGATATAACTACGACAACATTACAACAAGTCTATCTGACATTTCACATTAATTGTAAATTAAATCATAAATTCTTTGTCATGGACACCGCTCCAAAAGAAAATTGCAAATATTGGGAAAAATGTTACCAAACCAACGAAGTACATCGTCAGAGATACATTCACCCAGAACCAGCCGCCAGCAACGACGCAGCTGAAACTACCGCCCAAACTTCTACTGGAATAGATGCTCGCGTAGAGACAGATCAAGATGGGCACAATAAGAAACGCAAATCTGGCGTCAATGATGATAGTGTTACTTCACCAAAAAAGAATAATCCGCAGCGACTGTGGAAAGTGCCGGATGAAGAGTACTTGGAGTTAGTCAAAACCGATAAATTCATTCATGCGAAATTTCTAGTAAAGATGCCGAAGGATTTCTATCAGTTTTGGGATTTTGTATGTCAAATAGGTCAAGGTAAAAAGAAGCACCCTTTCAGCAAGATGGGCTTGGAGCTTGTTGGCCCATTTGATTTTATGGCTGGGAAATTCGACAAAGTAGAGCCGAAGAGTCCGGGGGAGTATTTGCGTCACTGGCGGTTTTACTACGATCCACCAGAATTCCAGACAATCTTCGTGAAAAAAGGAACTGGTATTCATTATGGCTACTGGAGGGATGATCCAAATAATGATGACAGTATACTTATCGCCCGCAACGATGCAGATATTGGTTGCGAAATGGAATTCGTAGCAACCAACGCATTCGATGCGTTAGTGTATTTTTTAGAGAAAGACTTTTTGATGACCCCATTTAATCAATACGATCTGTCTAACTTACGGAAAGCAATCAACGATTTTGTGACCATAGTTCCAGTCAAAAGGCCGCCACTGTTTTTGGCAAAATCCGAACGCTGGAAGGTTGCGGCTGCAAAATCATTCCACGGTGCTGGTATCGTTGTTCCATTTGACAAAAAGACAACAGAGGGTTATCGACCACTGATTGAGAGTGATGCTAACTTGAAGAAAATTCTTAGTTCGTTCGAAAAGATAGATACAGAAACTGGCGCAGAAACGGTTATGGATAAATTACAGCCCGTCATGACGGCAGCAGTTATTGCAATGGATGAGTTAGATTTTGGCACCACTTTGGAACTTGGAATTGATTTCTTCTGCAGTGGTTATCCGCAATTGCATGGAGCTATATTGACACTACTAAACCCGGCATATACTCTCCTAAAAAGGCAACAATTTCTGGCAATTTTGAAGGCCCATTTGGATGATAGGAAGAAGAGCTTTGAACTAAGCATTCTCAATTAAATTTACTTGTATTTATTTTTTGCATACTATTGAATTAAAATTCATATATCTTGTTCTAATTTCCTATATTAATTGGTTTAAAGGATCTAGCAATTACTATACAATCAACTTTTCTTTAATAAAGTGCTCGGATCTGTTGAAGTGGACAAACAGAATCGCTGCTGCTAACCGTGATTGCAACTCGTGCATATTCATGTCATGCGCCCACTCTACACGTCCCCAGAATTTTAATTGGAACTCTTCCTCTAGACGCGCTAAGTTGACGGCTTTTTCAGTGTCAATGTGTTGTTCAATTACAGCACAAGCTAGGATCAACGACTTCAGAGTGTCTACCGCAAATATGAAGCCTGAAAACGGACATTTGCTTATCAAAAACTCAGCCATTAATTGACCATAGATTTACCATAT
Source organism: Rhingia campestris (assembly GCA_932526625.1). NCBI lineage: Eukaryota > Metazoa > Arthropoda > Insecta > Diptera > Syrphidae > Rhingia > Rhingia campestris. The sequence goes on along the minus strand of OW052185.1, from coordinate 117,894,749 downwards.
AGAACGTCTTCATTGTGGGATAACAGGTATTTGGAAATTTTCATTTTATCATCCGCAGACACACTTGGCGGCGATATACTGTGGGTTTTTTCGATGTTTGTGTCATATCGTTTGTTAAACCAGTCAATTACTGGATCCCATTCATTCGTTTGCAGTGCCGACAAATCCTCTTCATCCTGTAACCACAGAAATGTTAGGGGAACATTCCATCAATAAAAACATCCAAAAAGTACCTTTGTCTGAAACAGAACCGTGTCGGTTGGAAGAAAGTTCAGCAAATAGTTCACCATTTCTGGCTTGGTGAGATGATTGGGATTGTCTATTGAGGTGAAGCATAATGCCGATAAATGCATATGGGATTGCACAATTGTTTCCTTTTGATTAGCCCATTCTGTTGCGACGGCAATTGCCAATGGCTCACTTTTTAGTGTGAATGGACTGCCTCTGGGAGTTTTCAGTTTCCGATGGTCCAAAGTTATTTCATATTTTCCATCGTTGTACAGAACATTTGTGTTTTTGTAAAAGCGCTTCGGAGCGGCTGAAATGGTTTCATAATAAGTAAACACGAGCCCACTAGCACCGGGAAAAAATTGTTTGATTTACCATAAAATCGATGTGGCACTTTGTATTGTGTTAGTCTACTGTTGAAGAAGCATTTTCTCAAAATTCCTACTGTAGAGTTCATTGTTTTTATAGATTGTTTTATTAATTTTTGGCCTTAATATAAATTTGGTTCTTCAATATAACCAAGCACTTTATGACTTTTGAGAAATTGAGAAATGTCAATTATTAAGTGGGTTGTATTTAAGGAAGAGTTCACACTCTTAGTAATGAGCACAATTACATGCATGTGTCTGTAGAATATGTTCGTCTTGATTCAAATTAAAATTAAATTTAAAAAAGTAATGGAGAACATATGTTCGGGTAGTTTTGTGTAATGAAAAATGAAAAATGTCAAATCTCCCAAATCAAAACAGAATTCTCTTATTTTAAATAAAGTACCCATGCACTTTCGCAAAGAAAAATGAAAAACATCAAATTTTTAAGTATGTTGAGAGACGACAAACAAAAACCTACCTCCACTTATGTGTTTTGAATATAAAACCTTCTACGGTCATTTTTAGGAACTCAAATATTACATAAAATCTACAAAACATAAAGAGTTCCGCATATAATTGGAATAAAAGGAGGAATGTTTTTTTTTTTGTTTCTGGGCTGTCATCCTTTGGCAGTGAAGAAAAAAATATTTTCTTTAGTTTTTGGAAATTCTCAATCGTCAAAAACGAATATTGCTTAAGAAAAAACTTTCTAATAACCGATTCGCATCTTGTAGTCCCTACCATCCATAAATCTAAGAATTATAATTTGTTAGAAGGGGTATTCATGCAACGTCGGGAAGTTGTTGTAAACGTGCTAAAATTACGACGTAGTAATTGAACTGTCAAATTTTGAATGGGAAATCCTTTCCAATAAAATCGGAATTTTCATACAGAAATTGTGTGTGTAAACTGAGATGGTAAACGTAGTAAACTTTTGAAATTCTATTTTGACATTTCATCAGTCACTTTCACACATCGAACGTATGAGCTAAACTGAAAAAAATTCGAAAAATATCGAGAAGGGAAAGAGAACAATAGAGTTGTTCACGACAACGTCAGTGTCAAATGACAGCATCTGTATGAAAACAAACTTTGACAACTCCGCGCAAAGTGGAGTAACAGAACAAAACAGAAAAGAAATTATAAATCAAATTGAAAATTGAATTGAAAACCACGAAAAAAATACAAATTATTTTGATTTAACACATGTAAATCAATGTTAAATTATCAAATTGTTAAAAACCACTTGGTTTTTATTGTTGTTTGTTTTTGCACAGAATACTTTTTCTTTTTCTCATTGAAATTGCATGCAAAGTGCGAATTTGCAATGATACTGGTCATGAATTCCACTCTTTATATATCAATTTTATTATTTAACACACTTACTTTGTATTTTTATAAGTTAATAATTTGTGTTTTACAGTAAATTACTTATATTTTTATGTTTTTACACTCCCGACATATAACACATGGTTTTCCTCCAAGTGATTTTGACGTTTTAGAGAAAGAGACAACGCACTTGGGAGGGAGATAGTCTCATGAACAACTCTATAGGAACAAAACTCTATCAATAAATAAATTACTAAAATGAGATTGAATTCAGTGGGTTACCGCATTTTTTAGTGCTGCAATTTTAGGGTCGTTCATGAAACGTCGTCGTAAAATTGCAATCATTCGCACGTAATAAAATTACGACGTTGCATGAATACAGAATCCCCTTAGTATGTAGTTCGAAAATTAGAAACCGCTGTCACAGGGGCGAGAGGGACAGGTAGAAATGTAAGCAAACCAGAACAAACGTTTGTTCGAGCATCAATATATTAGTTATGAATCATTGGTAAACGCCACTTAACGAATTAATTTTAACAAATTTATAAACATATGAGGACACATTTTTGTACTAGTACATGACATTATATTAAAAATACTTTCTATGTACAAACAATATTTTACAAATGCATACTCCTCCTTAAACTCTTAATTGACAAACGCTTTAACAATAAACCAACACCAACTTCACTTTGAAGTGCGAATTTTATTTTTCGCAGGCACCATTTTTCTTACCAAAGAGAGGCGTCACTTTTAAAGGCGGTAAGCATTTCTTATTTTTATATTAAAAGTCCACAAAACATATCGCTAAATAAACAAAATTCATTTTGTAGATTTTATTTGGCTTTATCAGTTTGCATTCGCATCCAAAATGAGCGTCGAAGAAGAAGTATTCAAGATTCAAAAGAAAATGAGCAAGATCACGTCCAGCAACGATGGCACGGTATGTACAGCATGTGAATAATATTTTTTTTTTAAAATAAAGTGTTCTTGATTGTGTAGATTAATAATTTTGTTAACATCATTGCAGGGACATGATCAGGCATTGGATCTCTTAAAAGCTTTACAAACACTTAGTATAAATTTGGAAATCTTGACAAAAACTCGTATCGGCATGACAGTAAACGAATTACGAAAAAGCAGCAAGGACGAGGAAGTTATCAGCCTGGCAAAAACTCTAATTAAAAACTGGAAACGCTTCCTCGCCAATACACAACCATCTAAAGACTCCAATTCCAGTTCGCATAATAAATCTTCCTCAAAATCCTCATCTAGTGCTAATGTAAGCAGCTCAAGTAGCAGCAAAAAGTCGGAAAAAAAGAAGGAAGAATCAAAAAAATCAGAAGAAAAGCCTAAGGCCCCACAATCTTCGTTTCCGACTTCTTCAGGTACGATGACGGACGCGGTGCGACTCAAGTGCAGAGAAATGCTTGCTAATGCTTTAAAAATGGATCCCACCCCAGAAGGCTGCCCGGAACCTGAAGAACTCGCCGAGGAACTAGAAGAATCTATCTATGCAGAGTTCCGCAACACAGACATGAAGTACAAGAACAGAGTACGGTCGCGCGTAGCGAACTTAAAGGACAGTAAGAATCCCACCTTGCGAAGCAACTTCCTTTGTGGCGCGGTAACTGCTCAGCAACTAGCTAAAATGACTCCTGAAGAAATGGCCAGCGATGAAATGAAGAAAATTAGAGAGAACTTTGTTAAGGAAGCTATTAACGACGCTCAGCTGGCTACCGTTCAAGGTACCAAGACCGATCTCCTCAAGTGTGGCAAGTGTAAGAAACGTAATTGTACCTACAATCAATTGCAAACGAGGAGCGCTGATGAACCTATGACAACATTTGTCATGTGTAACGAATGCGGCAATCGCTGGAAGTTTTGTTAAAAACATTTACCAACTTAACAATACCCACTGTACAATGGCGTTTGCTGAAGTTGCCGCTCGTTTTCTACTTTTTATTTTGTTTTAAGCTGTTTGATTTGATGGCGTTGTACAATAATTCACTCTCAACTGAACATGTGTATTCATTGTCACAATACAAATTGAAAACAAGAGATTGTACGGTTCAAACGAAACAAAGGCAATTTTTGTTTCACTGAAAATGAAAATGTTTTAAACAATCTATTATTATAATAATAAAAACAATTTTAAATATAAGTTACAAAACAGAAAAACAAGGGCGCAAGTTATTAATTTATGTTTTGGTCATTTTCAGCTTCTGGGAACGGAATTTTGAAGTAGACAACATTAGGGAATAAATTCACGTTAAGTTTAAGCCAAGCTTATATGTTGAACACTATGGGAATACAATTTGCACTGATTCAATATTGCAGTTTCTGCCTTTATATGTTATGGATGTCTTGTACTTAGTTAATGAGACTGAGCTGTCTTCATGACAAAATATGCTGCACGAAAGTGTTTTCAACACGAAAGGACACCCAAGATCCACGAATTGTTCAGAACGACACCATTGACTGATATAACTTTGAGGTAGTACGGGACTTTGTCTACCTCGGCTCTGCTATTAACTCCGACAACAGCATCTCGTCGGAAATTTTAAGAACAATTACTCTTGTCAACCGCTGTTTCGTTGGGCTAAGAAGGCAATTCAGTAGAAAAGCCCTCACCGAGTTACTAAGTAGATCCTATATAAGACCCTGATCATCCCAGTTCTGCTCTACGCCGCTGAAGCATATACGGTCCATGCTTGTGGATGAAGTGGATGAAGTGGATAAAGAAATCCTTGGTCCATTCGATAGAAAAATTCTTCTGCATTGACGGGCTATGAAAACGAACATTCAACAAAAAACTGAGCATTGGACTTTTAAGATGGCTAGGACATGTAGAATGAATGAACACCAATACTCTGGCTCGCAGAGTCTTCCAATCCCAGCCAGACGTCGAGGGAGACCTCGCCTTAAGTGGCGCGCACAAGTAAAGGTTGTTTTTTAGAGGTTTGTTTTTTGGAATACAGATAAAACTGACATTTTGTGGTCCAATCGGGAAACCATTTCATAAGGAACTGGTCGACAAATGAACAACGCTTGCAAATCGTGCAAATTAATGGTTCAGTTCGCGAAGTTTACCGTCCATTTTATGGTGTACATAATCGTCCACCAGAGAAATTAATTCGGTTAACCATGGATCGTTTTCGTACTATGTTTACTCTGTGTGATAAAACGCATCTACAGAGACGTCGAACAGTGGGCACTGAAGAAACAATTGCCGCTGTAGAGCAAAGTGTTGAAGAGGACCTGAATGAATCGATATTCCACTGTGCACAGCAATTGGAGCTTTGTCCATCAACTTTATGGAAGATTTTGGCTTACGACCTTACAAAATCCAGCTTGTGCGAGAATTAAAGCCGCGAGACCATGCAATGCGTCGTGATTTCGGTGTATGGGCCGAAAATGAAATTGATCTCGATGCTGATTTTCATCGCAAAATTTTTGTTCTCATTTTTGGTTGAATGGCTACGTCAACAAGCAAAATTGCCGCATGTGGAGTGAAGAGAATCCACATGAGACTCTTGAGACGCCATTATATCCACAAAAACTGACTGTTTGGTGTGCTCTATGTGCTGGTGGCGTCATTGGGCCATACTTCTTCCGAAATGATGCTGGAGAGTCAGTTACCGTAAATGGAGACCGGTATAGAGCCATGATAACCGACTATTTTGTTCCCGGATTGGATGGCATGAATGTGGATGGGATGTGGTTCCAACAAGACGGCGCCACATGCTACACAGCGCATGCCACAATCGATTTATTGAAGGAAAAATTCGTCGAGTGCATAATTTCGAGGAATTGACCTATCAATTGGCCACCAAGATCGTGTGATTTGACACCATTGGATTATTTTCTTTGGGGTTATGTCTAAGCCAACAAACTAGAAACATTAGGGGACTTGGAACAACAACGTGGGTTTATTGCCGACATACGTACCCAAATGTTCGAAAAAGTAGTTGAAAAATGGACCGCTAGACTTGGCTTTACCCGAAATCATATTAAAACATAAATGGCATAATAAAGCCAAATTGATGGACACAAAAACGATTTTCTTTTGTTTTATTTCAATTCGAAGTTCTATAACTCTTAAAAAACACCCTTTGGAAACCGACCTCAACCAACTTGGAGTGCACAACTGAAGGCAGTTAGATAAGCACCGGGCTAATTAGAGAGCCATGTTGGTTGAGGCTCAGGTGCTTTCTTTTTATTTTATTTCTTTTTGTTCACATCACAGAGCACTACGCTCTTAGTATCGCTTTACACAACTGGTTTTTGTTGGGCGACTTAGATGATCACATACCGATTTTTCAACCTTATAGACTACCTAAATAAACAATTTTTTAGTTTAAAACCATTGAATATATACAATTTTTAAAATCAACCCGGCACAAACAAAAATCAATGCATATGCATCGTGTAATAGGCTCATAAGTGCAATAGTTGGTTTTATAAGAGTTCGACATTAACAAATTTCGCTCCCTAAGCGATTCTCTGGGAGCCAACAAATTAATAAGAGAAATCAATTCCGGTGAAACAACATGATAATTCAGAATATCGCGAACCAACATGATACAAGATGCTTTACGCCTGAAACTTAAGGTTTGCAAGCCAATTTGTCCACATCTTTTATCATAACTAGGCAATTCTTCAAACGTAAATAATTTACGGAATGCATACCTGGTGATCATTTTCTGAACTCTTTCTAATCTAAGTGCCTGCATTACCATATGATGGATGTGTATTCCAACTGCGGCCTGACTAACGAGCATTTTATAGTTTTAAGGCTAAATACGTCTCGGAAGTCCTTGCAATTTCGCTTTAGAAAACCTAACATTGAGTTTTATTTTGCTATAGTGTAATTAAAATGAGAAGAAAATTTTAATTGTTTCTCAAATATGACCCCGAGATCTTACACTTCTTCCGTACGCTGAAGTCTAAGATCGTCCATATAATAATCATTTATTATAGGTGCATTTATACGGAATGCTGTAAACACTTTACATTTCGAGATGTTAAGCTCCATAGCGTTATGATTACACCATGCCGACAAACTATTTATATCAGACTGAAACCGGATACAGTCTGTCATATTACTTATACGAGAATAAAATATTAAATCATCCGCAAAAGTTAAAACGTTGCAAAATTTAAAAATTTTGATGAACGTCATTTAAAAACAAAATAAAAAGCAATGGGGGTAAATGGCTACCTTGCGGGACACCGGATGTTACATCGATTTCGCGAGTAGTATAACCATGTTTGTTAAATAATTATGAAACCTTTTAAGCATTGATGAATGAAAACCCAACGATTTTAGTTTTGCTAAAAATAGGGGGTGTGGTGCACTATATCAAAGGCTTTTATAAAGTCAGTGTAGAGTATATCAACTTGTAATCGTTCCTCAAAGTTTTTGAATACATAATTAGTTAACAAAGTTAAATTGGCAGCACAGGATCTACTTCGAATAAATTCCGGAATGTAGCACCACCTAAGTATGTACGTAAGTAAGTAAGTTTGAGTAGGAACACATAAGTTTTTAATGTCAATGTCTAGTTGTCAGTTTTGCTGTTTCGATGGTACATATTTTAATAGTAGCTTTGGCTATGGGATTTGCAATATTTCCACATCAGAAGATGAAGTCTCCACCAGTGCAAATAATAACGTTACAAAGCTCTCTTGATTCAAGGGATAAATATTTAAAAAAAAAAAGATAGTAAATTACAAATATCCCTATTGAAAAATAGATAAATATCTTATAGGATTTGACGTGCATTGTCCAGAATCTGTACTTTTCAGTTCTCTTTTTGACCACTTTTGATGAATCTCGATTCTCGATTCCAAGTGAGATTTACACCTACATGTCCCAACAATAAGCTGTCAAATGGCACACTAACACATACAAAAAAAGCGGATCAACCCCTTTTATGTTCGACTGGGACGGGTAAAATCTGAAATCTGAGAGCAAATCTAAAATCCCAATCAATAACGATATAGGACTGCTCGAATGCATATCTGTAGCTTGTATCTTACATCGCTGCCAAAAGAGAAGATACATCTCTTGCATGAAGTTGCCCTCTATTCAACATCAAGCTACAGATTCACGAAGATACACATTGTGTAAGCGCTACGGATTGCATTGTTTTTAACTTTTCACTCAGCTACAAGCATCAGCAACAGATACGAATTCTGGGCGGCCCTTATAAGCTGTGCTGTTCTGTCCTCTTCTGCTCGAAGTTCACCTTTATTAAGAATGGGACTGACATTTTTTTGGCAAGAGATACTGAGTTTCCCAAATATACCTACAGTGTAATTTAACTCGACGCGGGCATTTGGAAACTCATGTATGGCCAGATGGGTATCGAACTCGCACACGTCGGGTTACGCTCACCCAACAGTACAAACATTTCTCAAAAATTAAAATTATGATATAAGGTACTTGTCTTTGAAGATCGGTTTAGTACAGTACAAATGCTTGCTCTTTTCGACCTAAATCCAACAAGTCCTATTTAATGGTGCCGAGACCTGGACAATAAACAGGAAATCGGTCAAATATTAAGCCCTTTCAAACGAAAAATTATTCGTCAACTTGCTAGTCCTGCTTTCCGCAAGGAAAGCGAATGGAAGAGAATATACAAACGCGAACTTTATGAGCTCTACCAAGATGTGTACACAGTACAAAGAATCTTTGAATCTCAGCGTTCAGGTTTAAGACCACAAGGAAAACCGAACCTCCGGTTTAACGACCATGCGATCGCGGATGCCAGAGCGCTTGGCTGAATGACTCGAAGCTACGTCCTTCATTGTACATTGAAATAAAAAAAGGAAGCCGGCGCACACATATACATGGTTAAGTTGTTATAAGCAACTCTTCGCCATTAGCAATGATCGATGGTTAATCATAGGACATCCTCTCTCAAAAAAGCTTTGAGCATTGAGCTTGATCAATCAGAAATTATCAGAAATCACACTTCAATAAGTTTAACCTGAACACCAACAATGATTATTTATAAGGCCTAATTTTTAATGAAATGATACCGAAATATACAAGGTCTATAACGTAGGTATTGACCTCAGCATAAACAATTTGTTGGAAATTACTTTTATTATGTGCGCGATTTTCCAGTAAAACATCACGATATCAATCGATAGTAACTCACTCAACCGTTTTAATCTAATTTCGATCTAATACATGCTTTGCATGAACACATAGAAGGATGCATCATGGCCAAAACAAAAGAGACCACACTTTACTGAGCGACATGCACACGTGACTTCTCTATAACATCAAAATCAGGAACATAGCTTAACACCATTCTAACCGGGCAAAAACCAACTAAATTGAAATTAGAAGCACAGCAACAAAGTCATACAAGAAATTGGGTTAATTCATATTCTCTAGAATACAAAAGGTTCCACCGCGCAACACCAATTCTTGTTTACATAGCAGACACTAGTTATTATAAGCTCCGAGACTTAAATAAGCTTTTCCTCGGTTCGTACCTCAAAGTAACGCTTGAAAGCTGTTTGCTGTAGTAGTACATATTTTGGCAATGGACCATCTACCACTAGGTTAATAAAAACCCAACAGCAAGTCAGCCTGAACAATCATTACTACTTTGTCGTTTGCATCAAGAACATTAAACAATTTTAAAGGTGAACAATTTAATTATTTTTTTTATTTTCTATTAAATTATAGAGTGAGTGTATATAAGGTTTTATTTTTAATTTGTAAAGAGTGATTTGAAATCTAAACAATTATTTGTTGTTTCGCATTTGAAGATGCTAATAGTGTTCATTACCTGGTGATAATAACCGTGAAATGCAAAACACATCAATTAATTATTGTTCAGCTGAGAATTGATTTAATTAAAAAATAGAAAACAATAAGATAATACGTGCGAAACAAATTTCGACAATTAAGGGGAATCGAGGTTTATAGCCAAAATTTGAAAGTTAATTAGCGTTTGATTTGGTGTCACAGAATGAGATTAACCTATAACAGAGCTGGGAAACCTATACAATGGGGTCTCAGGAAGCACAAAACTGGTTCAGCAATTCAATTTAACGTTTGTCTACATGCTTACTTACACCCGGTAGTAGCATAATTTGAAGTGGGACTCAATTAAAGCATCTAATTCGCCAGAAAACTTCTTGTATGACTAATCGGTATATTAACCTTCATATACTTTACAAGAAATTAATTACTCCAACACCATTTCGAATTTGTATTCAATCGTTTTCAAGATCACCTATTGCCTCACAAGCTGATCAATAAAACAGCAAACCTAAAAAAGGTCATATCGCCAATTAAACCGACATACGTATGCTATTTCCTGTGTCGCATTCGCTAACACTCCTCATCTACATTATATCGCGCCGCACAGATCTCTGACACATAAACTTTATTCAAATCAAACAAAGAAACCAGCGACACCAAATAGAAATATCATAAAATCAGGTTTTAATCCCAACACTAGTCTGCACTGTTGTACTTTGAACGTTCGCCTCACACATTCAATTGGGCATAAACATGGGCTCTTTAAATTTCGATTTTTGATGCTGATGGGAATGAGATCGAAAACGTGTTTCGGACATTTAAATCCACCCTACCTCAAGTGTGCCGATTATGCAATAATTGAAAGAGATCTCGACAATCTAAACCCGCTAGTTGTTCAGGGTTTTGAGGTTCATTGGTACTAGGTACAATACATTACACCCCGGGCAAATTAAAATAAACGCCAACCGATAGACAATTAATCACCATTACAAGTTGAAAGCCTTGAAGTAGTTGAATAACCGCGCAAATTCAAAAGTTAGCTGCCAACACTTTAAAGTGTAGTTAGATACAATGTTCTGGATGTGCTAAGTCACCACCTCTTTCCGGTTTGATTGATTGTATTGAATTTGGTCAAGGAATACTAAGTACAAGCTAAATATTTTATGCAAAACTTAATTAGCATGCACTTATCTAAATAATTCGCAATCGGCAGACACGCAACAGTTGCAAGAGAGAAATATTCAGCACCTTGTTGGCCTTGCAAGCATCAAATGCACGCGAATGCATTTTATGTGTTGTTCCTCGGAACGTTTTTATATATTTTTGCGTGGTGCGAATGTGCTGGTGATGGTTACTTCAACTCAAATTCAAACGCAAACGCTTGTCTAGGCTATATGTTAGGGTTCGTTTCATTTTTGTTACCCAATTTAACATTTGAGATACACATAGGCTATGGAATTGAAGAATTTAGGTGATTTGCACCAACTTATTCATTCCGGGCATTTCTGGTGGATTATAGACAGCTATGTTCTTTTAAGGGTTGCCCCAAATAATTCCCTTTCAGTGACGATGAAATACCGACAACAATTACAAACTATTTTGTAAGTTGAGGTTTTATTTGGAGTTGATTGTCATTTGTATCACATCACACATAAATTTCGATAATAGTGTCAAAGAGTATAGAACTACATAGACTAAGCAACACAGCTAAGAAATAGCCGTTTTAGTCGCGGCACGTAAGTGCGAAGGGGGAATTTTCGTCGTTCGTATGCATCGGCTATGCTGTTGTTTGATGCTGGGGTTGCAATGTGAACACTGAGGTATCAATATCAGTACACCACATAATAAATTTTCGTTGTATGAGATGCGCACTCTAGTTCTATACTCTTTGATAGTATAACTCGCTTTAGGGACAAAAACATAAATCGATTAGCAATTTTGAAAATAGCTGCTGATGCTCTCTGTTTGTATAATCCAGATCTCTTCCGATTCATATCACAAGACTCCAAAATGTTTCGATTAAATTGAATGCATCAGATATTTTGTCTGTGTTAAGGTGCTTCTTGGCTAAATAAGAATGAATGCAGAGAAAGGGCGACGTAATTCAAAATACATGCATTTATTCTTCTGCATTTAAAAAATCGTTCTTTGGATAATGAAAGGAGTCCTCTTCGTTGCTTAAATTATAAGAGGACAAGAAGACGCGTAATTTATTTCTCAATTTGCACCTATTTCGAATAGTTTCTATTTTTTCTTTGTTTATGTATCAGTAAAATTGCGGAATGATGTTTTTGTTGGTATTTAGCCATTCTAACGCTTTTAGCAAAAAGTTTATAAGTCTGTTCCCATATAAATATCTTTATAGATTCTTACTTATGCCGCCATTTTCGTATGCAAATAAATTTCTAAATTTGTACGGGAACAAAGCATACCTGTGTGTATTATAGTTCTCTGTAATATTTCTAATCTTAGGAAATCGGCGTTACTACATTCTTGTCTCTACATCACCCAATTGAATTTTAAGAGACACTCATATTAGGATGGCGTCATGGTTTGCCGATGATTTTTGTTCTCATTAGTTTCCGTGGAAACCGTTTTAGTACTTCACACAGACTTGACTTCAAACAGAAAGCTCAACAAAAATTAATGAGTTCTCATCAGTCATAGTCATCGCCGAAAGGCAATTCAATTTCCAACTCCTCTTGAGGCTATAACAGCATATGTTTGAACTTTAACAAGCAAACCACTTGCAGTTCAAGTTCGGCAACCTTAATAAAGTTGAAAAGACTTTCCAGACTCTCAGCATTTATATTTCAAATGTGAAATTGATCCGACGCGCACGAGAATAATTATTCAAAATAATAACTGCATGGCTAGATATATACAAATTGGAGAGTTGCCCAGACTTGTGCTCTGCTCGATGATTGAAATTCAAAAACCGCCTTTAGCCAGCAATATTAACATATTCCTAACAAAACACCAATGCAGATATTATAATATGTCTCCAATACTTGCTGCCGACATCTGTTGCTAGAACGTGCACATAAAATCGTATACGAAGATAAATAACGACAAGTCATGACTTTTGTAAGAAACCAGTTTTTCCACTTAAGTGATTATGTTTTCAACCGAACACCCGTTGATTATCAACTGGTAATAGCTTGCGATAAATGGTAGCGGCATTTTCGCGTTCATATGACCTTTTGAAGTCATTATGCCGTTTATGCTTTGCAACAATTAAAGCAATTTATCACAAACCACTCCCATTTTTTCAGCATGTTTCGCTATATTGCCCTCGTTGCCATCTTAGCCGCCCCGGTGTGGTCAAACTCTACTGGAGCTCCCGATAAAGTCTGCACAAACGATCTTACTCCAGAGCATGGTCTTCCACCTCAATCAGACGCAGCACCCTACAGCTTTTCCGGTAGTGCCTCGGTTAAGTCTGGACAACAGCTCGAACTTACTCTGAGCGGTGATGAGTTCCTTGGATTTGCAATTCAAGCACGTACCTCAAACAACAAGCCAATCGGTAGCTTCAAGGCTGAAGGACAATCCCAAACTCTTTCCTGCTCCGGCATTGATGTAAGTTTTAACACCTTAAATTCATTTGATTAACTGAATTTTAACTTTTCTTTTTTTTTAGAATACTTTGACCCACAAAAAACTGAAGGCCCCAATCAAGCAACTTAAAATCAAATGGCAAGCACCACAGAGCTACCAAGGACCAGTGACCTTCTACGCTACAGTTGCAAAGAACGGCGCCACCTACTGGGTGGGCAAAGTGAAGAAAGACGTGACTGTTGCTTAAACATCTCAAGCCTACAAACTATTTTACACATTTTTTTTAAAACTATTTTAGTTTAGTGTTTTGTGATTTATTTTTTAAATAAAAAAAGGAACGAATTTGTTTGGTAAACGAAAATTTTAATCGCTTAATTTAATTGGTATTTTTTTTCGATGCTCGTTCCATTTTGTCTCGTACTTCTTTCCAATTGTCGAAAAATTTCGTATACTCATTTTTGCTTCGACAAACGATGACCAGACTAGTCGGTCGACAACCAACCGATTTGAGTTCGTTGATACGTTCTTTTGTCGTCTTCAAACTGTGGCACAAAATACGCGGAACCTGGGCGATTTCGTGTCGGGTGAATTGCTCTTCATTGAGGAGATAGTCGAGCACTTCCTTGATCTATTAGCAAAACAATGGGGAATGGTGGTCAGGGGAAGATGATAGGTGACCGTTGAACCATTTTAAGGAATCGCAATATAAAACAAGAGCAATGATTGACGACTTACCTTTGTAACACGAACTTTCAGAACAGATGGGTGCTTGGCCATAATTGCTTTTGCTTCATTTACAGTAAAGCCAAGTCTTTCTGCTACATAGTCGACGGCAGAGTTTTTTTCGCCCAGAATTTTCTTTTCATCGATTGACAGTTTGAATGATCTGAAATTGGAACATTAAAGGCTGTTGACATGAGTTGATTAATATCACTGAACCTTTGCAGAATATCTTCAGGACACCTCACCATCCACGGCATGATTTTGTCCTTATTCGCGCATTTCGCTCGCTGCAACCGAGATTCGACCGACTTGGGAGTGTATCGAAATGCCCACAAATCTCGAAGTATGTTCAAGGGAGACACATTATAATGAAGCATGTGTTCTAGATTTTGTTTCAGTGTGTCAAATGGCATTTCCAAAATAAACAACCGCTTCGATAAGTATTTTGTCACAACAGGTACTGAGAGACCGAGCTTCTCACTGATGTAGTAGACACGGTTTCCATGAGGAACATACTTTGATTCACGTCTTAGGGATGTCAGCAATTTGTTAAGGCGTGGATAGGTCAATCGAAGGAGCGGTGCAAATTCATTCAAATCACGAAGATCCAATGAACTAATGTCCTGCAGTTTCATTTCAAGGCGTTCTAAGAAAAATGCAATTTAGATTAAAGAAAAACATCAGGGCAATATTATACTCACTAGGTTCAACTGTTATAAGCCACGGACACTCAAGAAATGTTTTCTTCGTTATGCCATACTTGCAGAGTAGCTCAAGAGATCTAGTTAGGAAACTTTCCTTGTAACTTCGGTGCACTGCCTCGTCAGATAATACTTTGTCGATATCGGCATCAGAAAGGCGAAATTTGGAACGCAGCGTTTCAATTACATAGTTGTTATTTTTTCTACGTGCTTCCCGGTCAGTGTGGTAAGGAATGATGTATTCATCCGAGTCCAAAATATTTTCGTGTGCTGGTGCATTGACAATGGGTGGTGCGACATTTGTTGTCAATGAGCTCACAAGTGGTTTTGCGAAATGGGGTCTTAACTCAGAGCTGAGAGTATGGCTAATGATTAAAGACTTTTGTAAGTTTCTAATCAAACACCGAATCATTTTCGTTTGAATATTCACTAGTTTGAGCAGACTTTTTACTTTTTTTTTCCGAAAAAGCGACGAAGAACTGTCAAAAAACAGCTGATGCAAACTTTCATGTGCCAGACAAAGTTGCCAACACAAAAATAAATTTAGTAGAGATTTGAGGACTGTTTGCTTTAAAATTAATAAAAGACATATTCGGCCCTATCGAGGTATCCGTCGGAGCGGAAAATTTTCCGATTTTGTACGATTTGGAGGATTTTTGGTTCGAGTTATTCTTCCGAAAAGCTGTTCGGAATATTTCTCCGACATTTTGTAACGCATCCCGGCGAATTGAAGTGCGTTCAGGTGCATTTTTCATGCACTTTTTGACAGCTAAAAGTGCCATTCTTTTTCCGATTTCCTCCGACACGAATTCTTTGCGGAAATTATTCACGAATTATAGTGAAGTGAAAAAGTCGCATTTGTGTAGAATGTTTTTCCGATGACACTTCCCTCGAATGGAATTTAAACCTCCGACGAAGTATGCGTTGCGGAAAACTGTCCGCTCCGACGGATACCTCGATAGGGCTGTTCCCGTACAAAATAATATTTACTGATTCTTTGATTTTTACTTATTGCCGTTCCCGTACGCAAAAATAAGTAAAAGAGACAGCTCACAAGAGAGCAAAAAACTACCCCTCCATACAAATCTGTAACAAAATTTACTGCAGAAATTTCTGTTGGTAAAAATCAGTAAACTGTCAGTTGGTATCTAAAAGTGACAACTCGCTTGTTTTGACAGGTGATTTATATCATTGTTCTTTAAAAGGCATACAAATTACATAATTTTACTGTTTTTACTTAAACGCGTTCCCGTACTTTTTGGTAATTTTGTCTCTTTCTGAGATAATTTACACCCACTCCAAGAAATTTGAGAAATTACTTATTTTTACTGAAAAAGTATGGGAACAGACCTATTATATATTTTTTGGATTCATAAGTGAAATCAAAAAGTATACAACTACAAGACTGCGCATCTCATACAACGAAAATTTACTATGAGGGGTACTGATGTTGATACCCCAGTGTGCACATTGCCATGCCAGCATCAAGCAACAGCATAGCCGATGCATACGAACGACGCAAATTCTCTTCGCACTTACCGCCCGCGTCTGAACCGTCGACAACATTTTTAGCTGCGTTGCGTACTCTATAGTTAAATACCTCTTTGGTGAAATGCATGTTTTTGCCAAGTGAATACATTTAACAACCTAGATTATTTTTTATGATCATTGTTTTTTTTTTTATTTCGTGTAAAATTTCAAAGAAAATAAGAAAAATTGCATTTATATAAGCCCAGTACGCAGCTCGCGCTAAATTTTATCTCCCATACAAAAATCTCTACAGAGATAAAATTTAGCGAGCAAATTTATCAGTGCAGTACGCAGCTCGCGAGATAAATTCTTAACTCAATATTATGTTTTATACGAAAAGTGTTATATTCTGCGGATGAAAGGTCTTTATTTATCTCGCGAAATTAATGTACGAGGCACTTAAACCGGCAAAATTTTGGCTGATTTTTTTTTGTAGTTTTCTAATACTCTATACAAGGTTCTTACGGAAAAAAATATTGAGAAAATCTCTCAGGTCAGCTTTGAGAAAATAAATACTACTAACACTAAAATACTATTAAGGACCCTAAAACGAAACAGTACCCGGGCGAAGCCGGGCCGGGCAGCTAGTTAAATATAAAAACAATATGGAAGAACATGAAGAACAATATTTTATGGAATAATTTTATTTTTTTTATGGTAAACAAATTTTATTGACGCGACTGATTATCTGACATTTACTTACATCTGCGAATGTATGGCATTTCTCTGACTCATATATGTTGTCTACGAATTTAGCGAGCATTTATCTTTGGGTTGAAGATAACAAGTGGAGAATAGTAAAGATAAAATTTAGCGCGAGCTGCGTACTTAGCTCAAGGGCCAGTTTTTCAATTGTCAGTTAAACAGTCTGATTGCTGTCTAATGAGTAAATGTATCTACTCTTTATCAACTAGCTAAGTAGGTGTTGGTTTTTCAATCATTGAATAACTCCTAGATTGTAACTGAACGATTTTGTCAAACTCAATTGTGTCTAACTTCACGAAACTGAAATAAAAAGAGAGAGATATACTGACAATCTTATATGCTAGAGCTTGAAGACTAGTTTTCTGACTGTTGACAGTTCATAAACAGTCAGGTAAAGTTTACCCATCTCACTGAGGAGCAGATAATTTCATTCGCCAGATAACTGTTATATACCAAGAGTCAAGCTATACGCCTTTTGAAAAATGTATTTTTGTGTTATCTGACTGTTAAGTGTTATTTGTTTGCTTATCTGGTGATTGAAAAATCGGCCCTAGAGGTAACAAATATGTTATGATACAACCTTAAAACGTTATTATTTATAATTAGTTATTTGACATTAATAAATTAGATAAAATAAATTAATTACTTATTTTCTGCCAATGCGGTTTAAATTGACCTTATATTCCATTCATATACACATTTTAAAAAATGCGGTAGATTGAAAATGTATTTGGATATGAGGACCACAATCGAACAAATCTATTGAATGTAATGCAGCAATGCAGACCCGGGTTTAGATTTGCATGTAATAAATTCAACTTTCATGGTATTTATATGTTAGTGTATCTGTACACGACTACGAGAGCTCTTCCTTGCAGGCTGAATGTTTGAAACATTTTGCTTGCAAGTTAAGTCGACAACTCTATGAATGTAAATTTGACATTTGGGTAATGTTTCGAACAATCAGCCTGCAAGAAAGATCTCTCGTTTACAGATACACTTACACATATAAATACCATGAAAGTCGAATTTAATATTTGCAAATCTAAACCCCGGGGAGTTGTCTCAGAAATTTTCTTCCCCGCCATAGTTATTTTATTCAGTGGAACAAAATTCTTTTTCTGTCAAAACAGCAGTTTCCTTACTTCATAGCAGATAATATTGATGAACTTCCTTCGTGTAACATACAAAACAACAAGCTGTACTCTTTTATCAGAATAATTTTTGTCTCTCATATTGTAAATCCATTTGCGGATTGGATGGATCCTCGTAAACATCCAACTATTTCTATTCAATTTCATAAAATAAATCGCTAAAGTACCGTACCGTATTTATTATTGACAGCACTTAAAAAAATCTCTACACAAAAGTTTAGAGATTTGGCAACACTTTTTTATATTGCTAAACCACAAATAATCGTTTGATGCAGTGAAGAAGAACAGACGCAGGCGACTAATTTTAAAAAAATTAAGTTTTGTTTGAATCGAGAGCGTAAAATGAGGTAAAATGCTGATATCAAGCTGCTTAAATTATTAGATAAACAAATTGTTCCATTATTCCTCTACAGCCCTTTACAGCCCTTTACAGCACGATCTTTTTTCGCCTACTTCTTGTAATCCCTGTCTGCTAACAGAATTGCCCTCCAGACAGGACAAACTGTTGCAATGTCTAGGTTGCAAGTTGATACTCTATTGTTCCGCGGCGCATCAGAAACTTGATTGGCCGATTCACAAAAAGTTCTGTCAAGCCGCAAGTAAGGTCCTCGCCAGACACAAAGCGGTTCACCTTTTTGCCATTAATGGGCCAATAAAGAACCTTGATGAATTAAACGTTACCACACTTAAAGTCAAATATATGTTGAGATCATTCCTCAAGAGGCCACTAAGTTATCATGAAGAAGAACTTACTTCGTTCCCAGTTATGTGCGCCATCTGTTTTGCGACAAAGCTCACCAAGCTATACCAGTGCAAAAGTTGCAACGCAGTCAGCTATTGCTGTGAAGAACATCAACAGCAAGATTATCCAACTCATCAGACAGAATGTCCCCTGCTGAAGATCTATTACTGTAAGTTTAAAATTAAATGCGATTTGCTCCTTAAACTCAAATTCAAAGAGAATTGCAATTTATTGAAATCCAATCTGACCAGTGCCATGAAGACTATGTACGGCATTGATTTTAATTCCGATCCGAGCGAAAAGCTCGCTGAGTATCAGAAATTTTCGTTTGTTTCGGACTTTTCTTGTATAGCGACAGTGACTTATGTTATGAAGCATTTGAAAATGGAAGAGTGTAGTGGTCCACAATTTACAATCTATGTAGCGGGTGCTACAATGGATGAGATATGGTTTACTCCGAACCATGTTGGATTTTTCTTTGCATATTTCCCACAGATTGTTAAATTGAATGTTATATTTCTCGGACCGGAAATACCAGATGGGGTTTGTGGAAAGGACACAACTATAGACCTTGGCGAAGGTCGATCGTTGCATCGGTCGTCGCACAAAACGAAACTAGAAGAGTACATCATCGAGGGAAAACACTTGAAGCCGAACATGATTGTGTGCTTTAATTGTGGTTTTTCGGAAAATACACAGAAAGGTGAAAAAAGTGGCAGCGATCCTTGGTACCAAGCCCTTCGGTACATGTTGAGCATACCAGAGCTACCGCTGCTGTTTACGTCATACACTAGTCTTGAGGCTGATTTTGATTTTGGTGCAGTGATGAAGGTGATGGATGAAATTAAGGAACTATCCAACGCTCGACTGGATGGGATTATTGCAAAACAATGTAATCCCTATAAAGATATGAGACCGCTTAGGAATTGGGCGGTTACAGACCCGGAGAGGATATTCTATAGAAATGGATACATACAAGCTGTTCGAGTGAAGTATGGAAATTAGTTTTCTGTTAATAAAGTGTTTATTTTATAATCACACAATTTGCTTTGTTCTATTGCGGAATTATGAAGGACAAAGGACGATTATTTCTGGTACTCGGCGGGCGTTAAATTGCAATTTTCTTTTGATTTATTTCATTCATTTAGTAGATGTCTGCAGAGTTGCCTTGTTGGTTGGCAGTGTGCAAAAGCAGCCAAACCAATAAGTCTTCCCAAATGTCAAAGATACCTTCGTTAAAAGTTGAACAATCTATATTATTCCATTCGATTTTAAGTAGAAAATTCCCAAAGTCAGCATAGAATAGGAACATTCTTCAGCTCACGTATGGCTTGCGGAATATTCCTTAGACTTTATTAGGATCACTAACGACGTCTTATTGCATCTACAGTTCGACCAATTGATGTCCATTTGTCACGAGATAATACTTCCAGCATTTTTTGTTTTAAAAAAATATTAAGGCTTTCCATGCCTTATCCCAAAATGTAGATTGGCATCAGTTGTTGAGTCGTTGGGCAATATGATAGTGTAGCACTTTAGTGGAATTTCTTTAACGAGCTGTTTTCGAAATTCCAAATGCTTACTTTTACTTATTGTGCCCTATACTACTGCTGGAACGGTTTAGGTGGAAATGCGTTTCATAAGTGATTATGATTTTCGTCTTAAATTTACATTGGAGTCATTCCTAGTCTAATTTTGTTGTCGTTACAGTTTGGGGTAAATTATGGCATTAACCAACCAACCTCCCCACTCAACACGATCATTGTATCTATCTCCAATTTTGTAAACCGAGTAGGTTTGAGATCGCTCTCCACTTGCACACAGAAGCTAATAAGTTGTCATCTTCTGCGTAGTCCCCTAGGGAGAACTCTTCAGTCTGAAGAATCTGTGTTCACTAACTCCACATGACATTGCATCCTTAAGCGCTGAATGCGAATCTTTTTAGCAAGGTCGAGTTTTTTGTTTTATAGTTCGTGGTTGAATCTTTTGCTTTATAAATCCTCGACCGTGACAGTCCGTTATGAACCTGGGCCTCAACCAACATGCCTCTCCAATTAGCCCGGTCCTTAGCTAACTGATTCCAGTTGCGCACTCCAAGTTGGTTGAGGTCGATTTCTCCTTTTGCGCGCCACTTAAGGCGAGGCCTCCCTTTACTGCGTCCGACGTCTGGCTGGGAATCGAAGACTCTGTGAGCCGAAGTATTGGTGTCCATTCGTTCTACATATCCTAGCCATCTTAAACGTCCAATGTCAATATCGTTGGCGTATGCTAGTAGTTCCACCGATTTTTGGAAAATTGTGCCTCTCGTGTTGGCTCGGGAGTTTTGCTCGGGAGTCACATCACAGCGCATAGCCTTGCCTAAATTCTTTTTTGGTATCGAATGTGTCGGTGAGGTCGTTTCCGATCCTGGTGGAGCAGCGAGAATTCTCCATCGTCATCCTACACAAACGGAAGAGTTTCGGCGGTATACCAAAACTAGGCATGGCTCTGTATAGTTCGTCTCTATAAATGCTGTCGTATGCGGCTTTGAAATAGATAAATAGGTGGTGGGTATCGATTTGGACTTCCTGGGTTTTTGCAGGATCTGCCGAAGTGTGACAATTTGATCGGTTGTGGACTTTCCTGGCCTAAAACCATACTGCCTGATTAAGCTTGAGCTTAGATATTGCTTTCCTCACTTCACAGTGGTTGGCAGTTTTCGCTGTCGTTGCCAATATTGAATAGTTCGTTCTGCCTGACAGCGGAATGTTGTTCGTCATCGCCGTAGTGTTCCTTGTAAAGTTGGCTTTGACGTTTTACACTTCGGTAAAACTTGCGAACATCGTTCCTGGAGTTGCACCTCTCTATATCCTCGATCGCGCGCTTTTCTCGCTCTTTTTTCTTCTTTCTGAAAAGCCGGTGTTCTTCCCTTCTTCTTTGCCTATAGAGCTCAATGGCAGCTCTCGTCTTCACTTGCAGCTTAGCCTTGCATCGTTGCCATTGTTCTTCGATATTAAATGCTGGTGGTATGGTGTGAATCGAGAGGTTAAATGATACGCGAAGGTCTTGGCGGTCTCTGGCGATTGCAATTTTTTGACATCAAATTATTTCACAGTATTTCTGGTTTGTTGTGGAGTGGTGGATATCCGCATCCTTACCTTGTGGTCCGAGTCGATGTTAGCCCCTCGGAAAGTTCGGACATCCAAAATACTGGATGCGTGCCTCCTGTCTATCACAATGTGATCAATTTGGTTGACTGTTCGTTGATCTGGAGACCGCCATGTCCCCTTATGGATATCGAGGTGAGGAAACCGTCTGCTGGCTATAGTGGCAATTCGTTCCGTAGCGAAGTCAATTAGCCTAAGTCCGTTACCAGACGTGTTGTCGTGTAGGCTGTATTTTCTACTGCTAAAGATGTCTTCTCTTCCTACCTTTGCGTTAAAATCTCCCAGCACGATTTTAACACCGTACTTTGGTAGTCGCTCATAGGTTTTGTCAAGGAGCTCGTAGAAGCAATCCGTACTTATAATCTTTTTCCTCCGACCTCGTGCGTGGAAATACCGCGAAACAATAGTTGCCAAGAGAAGGTACAACCAACATTAGGAAATTACACTATACAACGAATAAGATAGCTTGTCTACGTCGGTTCGGCTTCTGAATAAGAGGGCAATAGAGAACTAGAGTACGAAGCTCAAGGAACCGGTAGACCCCAATAAAAACCTAACCATTGTATTCTCTTTCTTTTCCCTTCATTCGAAACTAACCCATTTGAATATTTAACTATTAAATTTATTTATTTATAATTTAACTGAACGAAGATTATTTTACGCAATATAATTTTTTAACATTAATTCTATTTAGAGAATATATTTGGTTTTGACATTTTTTTAACATTAATTAGTTAGATCATTTTTGTTCTTACAATTTTGTTGATTGTGCTTTTAACTACTTAGGGAAATAACTTACAGTGTTGTGTTAAGGTGAGACCTGTTTTCTTAAATGTTGCTTAACTACATTAAAGCAGAATTGCTTGAAAAGCGCATTGCGCATTCACGTTAAATCATAACAAGTTCGTAAAACAAACTAAGACTGCTAACTCTTAACTAAATGAGAATACTGAACAATGTTTAAACGACATAAATAATGTTATTGGCTTCATTAGCACCGCTAAATTTTTGTGAAAATAGTGTAATTTGTATACCCTGCATTTTATATTGCTTCTCAGATTAACCTTATGTAGTTTGAAAAATCTTACCCAGCGACACGACAATAATTCTAAGAACAATAGGCACATTCCAGCAAAAATAGACTACACACATATAAAAATAGATTCGTATCTAGTTGTAAGGCGAGGAAGATGAATAGAGAATTACAGGAAAATATCAGAGTAGAGGGAAATGTAACGATTTGTCCATGTGAAGTTTAGTCTCTCATTGCCTTTCGCCGTTCCCAGGCTACTTGCATTGACCAAATGCTCAGTGGCCGCATATATCCAATGGCCCGGTATCTCTTTTCGCCAGAGAATGCCTCTGGTGTTTCGAAATTCATTCCTGATTTCTCTGAGATTGTCTTGTATAAACCACCAGCCGTTTGGAAGGCCTCCTCAAACATGCCCTGTAAATTAAAAAGATCATTTAATTAGGGTGTTGTAATGTAATCTGCGTTCTTAAAAAGCATCTTCGCAAAGAGTGTAGATGTGAAGAAATTCACTGGTAACAATAGTGGTTACCTCTTGAATCATGGTGGCTGCTAACGCATATGTCACACCCGTCCACACCTCCTCGCTTTGTATCGTAAAAGTGTCAACATGGCCAGGCTTCTCTGGGTCTGTATTCGGAATGAAACCATTTACAGCGCCACTGTTGCCATCACAGAATCCCTTCACGTTGTTTTTGTAAATGCAAGCAAGGGCTGATCGAACGTTTTCCTTGGGATAGATCTAAAGTGCCATACAGAAAGTTTAAATGTTTATCACGTATTTTACTCAAATTGCAAACCTCATAATCAAAGCCACATGCATTGAGATACCAATATCCGCAAAGCTGGTCAGCCATTATTGTCTCCCTATTTGAAGTATCGAACTTGTAGTAGTTCCCATTCCATAGTTTTTCCTCTAATGATCGCTTGCCCTTCTCTAAAACCTCTTGATATCGAACGCAATCATTAGGTTGGTCCAGGAGTGTTGCCATTGCTGAGATGCACTGCAAAGCAGCAAGCCACAAGCCTGAACAATATGCACTAAACCCAAAATCAATTTAAATAGAAACAACAACAATGCTTTTCGAATGTTAAAGCTTACCTCGGTCCATCCATAACCCAGCTGTCATATGTTTGATCGGGTATCTTCATGTTTTCAATTAAACCATCGCCGTCCTTATCCCATTCAATCGATTTCTCCATAACAGCTTTGCACGAGGGATACATGGCTTTCAGATAGGCAATTGCGTCCATCAAGTATACCTTTCCATTCGTCTCATTGATGTACATCGACGCTGACTTTCGATGATTCTCTAAGGAGGATCCTGGTCATTTAGGCATTTTCATTGAAAAGTGTTTCTACTTACGTTTTTCTTCAGCCGAGTTCTTTCGCTTGTTATCTTGTATATACATCTCATAAAGACTATCCTTGTCAATAAACTCAATTGAGCTAAACTTGCTAGCATTGTCTATCTGCGCTTGAGCTATTTCATTCAAGACGTAATAGTCTCGATAGACTTGCAAGACAAACTTTGTATTGAGATCCTTCCAATCGTTCACGTCATGGATGTTATAACAATTGATTAGTGTGAAAGGCTCTTCCTCCGGATCACCCAAGTCGTGTGGAACTGAGTTCTTTATCTTTCGCGGTGGACTCTTCCCATCATACAGGGTTTTGCGGTTTTCTGTCAGCTCATGAGTGATTGAATCACGAAAATCGTATTGGATACTAACTTGCAGATTTGGCCACAAATGCGATAGTGCGTGCGAAGCATAGAAATGCACGTCGTACGTGTTGTACATTCGATATTCATGCCCCTCTAGATATGCAAATCGGCCGTAGGCTAACCTAGGATCATCAAACTCCAACTCCTTACCAAATGACGAATCACATTGCAGCCACATTGTACCACCGTCTGAGATAAAGTAGAGCTCATTAAATATTGCGCTTTTGTACCAATCTGGCAGTCTGTCATCATTCAGAATAGGCTTTTGCCATGCCTCGATAAGTTTCTCCCAATTCGAGTAGTTTTTGATGGCATAATCACAAATTTTAGGTCCAGCATTACCGTCGTCTCCAAAGAAACGTGTATAGTATTTCGTGTGAGTCTTCATTTTCTTGGGAAAATGGATGTTAGGCATATCCCATGCTAGCACGAACTCCAGATCATGGCTGCAGTTTGGCCTTAGAGCTACTTGGCAACAGATGCCCACTCCCAGATCTTTGTCTAACAAGAAAGTATGGTTGTATTAAAATCTATAATGGAAACAAATGTACTCTTACTCTTTAAATTATCATCGAGAACCTTGTCGCCCAATTGTCCGGTCTCCTTTAATTCCGTCCACAGCTTTTCACCGCTTCCAGCCGGATCGAACTGTGTGCACCGTGTAATGCTTACCTCGGGTAGAATTCGACATCCCAAATTATACGTCAGTTGCATGTCATGAATCTTTTGTTTAATCGAAACTCCTTTAGTCTGTCCTTCTGAAAAGAGAGCACTCTCTGGACAACCCTCGGCATCTTGCTTCTTAGTGCCAGTGCCGTTTTTAAACGTGAACGCTATGGAAACCTTCCTCTCCTTGTCGCAGACATTTTCCACCTGCCACACAAATATACCGCAAGGTACACTTGACTCCTTATATTCATGCGGAATAACTGGTGACACCTGTCGGCAAACCAATTTGACACCATACTCAGATAAATCAATTTCCGACCATGCCCTAGGATACAGTCCAGTGTAGGTACACTTAGCTGGATCAAGGTTACTCTCCCAGGAGCTTAAAGCGGATTTGGGCCGGCTGCAATTCACGGTACTCTTATGTTCACTATGACTTATCATTGGACAAGGTTTAGTTTAAGGGTGTTTTTGTGTGTGCAAAGAACATATAAAGGATTGGGTGGGAGTGCAAGAAGGAAGCCCATAAAGAGCAAATTGGGATGCAAACAGAAAAAAAAAATAAATAAATTAAAACTTTTATTAAAGTAAAAAAAAACAGCACAGGACAAAAACAGATAGATGGTACGTCGAAATGAGATGGCTGCACGTGAAATGTACATGAGCTCATTTTTATGGGTCAACAGAGTACTTTCATTTGTAATTGAGGAAAGTCATGTGCATAGATGGCTTGGCAATAAGGTTGAGGCAGAACAAAATAGAAAAAACGAACAAAATGTTATGATTAGGTAATGTGAGCGAAGACGTGCAATGAAATATTGAAATTCTAAGAAATGTAGCATGCAGGATGCAGCTTGAACGGATGAAAGATGAAAATAAACATTGATGCACTTCATGTTGTTGAGATGGGGGTGTTTGTGATAATGGCATTTGTATATCCCTAACTGTGGAAAGCTATGCATCGTGTAAACAATCATCGTACGGGTGAATATTGTGTACTCACACGTGGAATGATATAGGCAAGGCTGCTGGATGTATATAAATATAGCTATGGGTGGGTGTAACATTAGCATCGAGTTTTGTTTTGTTTTCAAATAATTGAATTGGATTTTTAATGTATGGTATAACTAACTCGTGTGTTTACGTTTTTTCGGATTGAATAAATGCATGAGGTTGCATTTGTTTGATCACCAGTGATGATTGATGGTGATCTCTTCTAACATAAAACGATTGATACATATAGAGATTGAGAAAATGTCTGAGCCTAGTTCGCCAAAGAGCAAACTACCCTTGCAGTCTTCTGATCCTGTTAAAGGAATCTAGAGTAGGAATTTTTAAACATATTTTTTATTTGAAAATCAGACAGCGAATATAATGAACCTTAAAATAAAAACCTCTTTGAAACTAGCTCGACCTTTTTTTATACCCTATCCCATAGGGGTATATAAGTTTTGACATTATGTCTGTATCATAGAGAAATAATTTCGACAGATATATCAGAATCGCTAGCTGAGTTGATCTAGCCATGTCTGTCTGTCCGTCTTTTTGGGCCTAAAATTTTAAGCTGAAGTGATGATATTTTGTGTATAGACTCTTTGTCCGACGAAGCAGAACAAGTGTAAACATTTTTGAAACCCGCCCACTTCCACGGCCCCTTTTAAATAAAACGTTGTTTTTGGCCAAACGGTCAAGAATTTGTATACCCTATCCCAAAGGGGTATATTAGTTTTGATACATAATTTGTAAAATAGAGAAATAATTTAGATAGATATACCTTAAAGAATCGACTCAGAATCGCTAGCTGGGTCGATTTACCCATGTCTGTCCGTCCGTCCGTACGTCACCAATTTTTGGGCCTTAAATTTTGAGCTAGAAAGATTTGGTTCACGTGTTCTTTGTTGCTCCCAGCAGACCAAGTATACAAAATTTTGAAATTCGCCCACTTCTACGGACCTTTTTAGAAAAACGTAGTTTTTGGCCAAACCGTAAGGAATTTTGAAAAACTGTCTGAACAATATATTTAAAGAATCTCAATATCTATATTTCGTCTACATAAAGTTTTTTTGCCACTCCCACTTTTTGGGGGCGTTTTCAGTAAAAAACGTTTTTCGGTACCTTTTTTTAAATATTCGAAAAAACGTTTGATCATTGGTTATGATAATATAAACATTTCGTTTTAAGAAAATTTTAACACACGCCCACTCTTTGGGGGCGTTTTCTCACAAAAATCATTTGTATACTCTACCCCAAAGTATATGGAATAGAAAAACGTCGTTTTATGTCGAACCATAAAAGATTTTGATAAACTGTCTAAAAAAAAAAGTGTCTTAATGGCATATTTAAACAATAGAAAAACCTTGTTTTTTTTTTGGCGAACCACAAAGTTTTAGATAAACTGTCTGAACAAGATGTGGTGACAATGCCATTTTCTATATTTCATCCACCTTCAGTTTTTAGCACAGCCCACTTTTTGGATGCATTCATTTGAAGGATGGAATGTGATAGGGTATTCAACGATGGTCCCACAAATGTATATCGAAGCCTCCCTTACTACATCCAAACTAAAATTTATGTTGTTCTCTGAAATGTCATAAAGTCCTTGAAATAGACACTTTCGAACTAATGGATTACAAAATTTCAAACTTGTCTGTACAGGTCTGATCCATAATAACAAATAGTTGACTAACTTTGCATTTCATAATAATTAAAACATAAATTTTGAGATTATTCATTCGCATACCATAACCATTTGCACTTTAACCCGCAGTCACCTAGCGTCTTTAATTGGATTGTGAAAACACCGTACCGTTGCGACTTTTATTAAATTTGCAAAGTGATTCAGGGTTTGAAAAATACATATTTTAAATGTATTAAACTAATTTCCATTACACACAATGGTTATGCGTTTGGTATTCCATTTTGTGTTTTATTCGGATAAAGTTCTATCGGCGATTGCTACGCCTTTGTAGTCAACGTACTACACACATCGATATAGGTACCCACCGAGCTGTTTGTTACATGTAAATGTTGATAACAACTTTGGATGAATACCATTGAAGCTAATGATCTGTGGTTAAGTAAACCATTGTTTTAAATAAATTAAACACAAGCGCTGAGTCTATGTTTTCTGAAATTCTATATCCAAGTGTGTTTAGTCGTATATATTACTGAACATGAACTTTGTTTAAATCATGAACATCTAGATGTCACTATCAGCAAATTATCCCCAACATGCAATAGCATCCACACTATTTCCCTACTTCCTCTTTTTCCTTTAATACTACCCGATATCCAAGACCCAAAGGCTCCAATCGCCCTTTTTCGATTTCCAACTCGCTTAGAGGTAAGATCTAATTCAAGTTGACTTCCCCGTGATTATACAAATAAATTGTAACGCTTTTGTTCTCTATTTTTAATTTTTTATTTTAAACACATTGCGTCCCGAAACCGCAAACCCCGAAAAACCCCTGACTCGCCCGAGTAACCAGCAACCTAATTCAACTCGTATCCCGCCTGCAGACTTTGACCTCCAGAGTCAAAGCTAACTAGCCCTGCTTGTATCCCCCCGCAACATTTGGTCCATGCAAACCGGATTTTTAGAAGAAAAAAAATAGTCGAACAACGAGAAGAAGATCTCCACCACGAAAAGGCCCCCCAATTACAGGAGAGCAATTGAGAAAACCCATTTTTTCATCTCTTACCACCCAAAAGCTCCCAACGCTTTAAGACGTCTCTGGTGCAGTGACGAAAGACGAACAGTCGTACAGCAGTCATCAAATAATCAGGTGCGTGCAATATTTAGTATAAGTGCAAAAGATCTACCGCGGTCGCGTGTTTGTTCTCTTAAAAAGGTTAAAAAGTTGATTGTACCACATATGGTTCTGTCATAAATTCCCCTGAACAAAATACCAAATTAGTGAATATATAAAATTCTACACTAGATATAATAATAATATTAGAAAAGTTCTTGGTGAGTGTTTTTTTATTGCTTTCATTTCCATATACGAAGCATTTTTATTGTTGACCAAGGTCAAATCCCTCTATTAGTATGACTTTGTTAGAAGCACTTATATTCTCTACCGATCAACTAGTGGAATTTTGCGCTTCATTTAAGGAAAAACTCATAGTTGATCATACTACTTCTTCTTTAGAAGCATATAAAATCGAACTTAAAGATTTATGGCTTGAAGTGAAAAAGAAGTATGAAGAATGTGTGCGTGATAACTCTGATCATGAAAACATCAATTTTCTTGATGTTGTTAAATCAAAATATCGTTCTTGTTCAGATACTTACGTATCGTGTCTAGGCACAATTATAAGTTCAATAGAGAAATTAGAAGCTATAAAAGAAAAACCGGTTAGTTCATCTGTAATAGCCGCTGTTAATGCAAATTCATCAAATTGCATAAAGTTACCGCCGTGTGATACTGAAGTGTTTCGCGGATGCTATCTTGAATGGCCATCATTTCGAGACATGTTTACCGCAGTATACATTAATCATGGTAAACTTAGCCCTGTTCAAAAATTATTTCACTTGCGTTCAAAAACAAAAGATGATGCTTTTCACATAGTGAGTAAATTTTCTCTAATGGATGAAAACTTTGATCTAGCCTGGAGTGCACTAAAGGACTACTATGAAAACAAAAGGGTTCTGGTGAATACTCAACTGAAGATCCTATTCAATTTACCAAGCATCCCAAGTGAATCTGGTCGAGCGATCAAGAAATTACAAACCGATATTAGTGATTGTGTAAGTGCTCTCAAGACCCAAGATATTAAAACCGATTCTTGGGATTCAATTTTAGTTTTTATCTGTTCTAGTAAACTTCCAGACACGACGCTATCTCTTTGGGAACAGTCTCTTAAGAATCCCACTGAAATTCCTTCATGGAATGACATGAATACTTTTCTGTCAAACCGATATCGCGTACTTGAATCCGTCTCCGATCTCAAAGTTGGCGGTAAACAAACAACTAACATGAAACAACAACAACCACCTTCTCGTTCCAAAAGCGTGAAAACATTTCATTCGAAACCTAGTGTGAATGTTTGTAAGGTATGTAAAGGGACACATCCATTGCGCCTTTGTCAAGAGTTTTTAAATATGAATATCCAAACGAGAATGGCTACCGTTAATAAACATAATTATTGCTCAAACTGCCTTGCAGTGACTCATACCCACAGAGACTGCAAGAGTAAAAATACATGTTTTCGGTGTCAAAATAAACATCACACGCTTTTACATGGTGAACCTCCTTCGCCTTCCCCTTCTGCTAGCCCTCATACAGCTAGCGAAGATAACATTAACCCAAACATACAGTCCACATCTACTAATATAAATCCTCAATCATATTTCTCTTCAAATCATCGCCAAGTAATTTTGGCTACTGCCATGGTAAAGCTATACCATCATGGCAGCCAATTTGATGTGCGTGCTTTAATTGACCCGGGTTCTGAGGTATCTTTTATTTCAGAAGAGATCCAGAACAAATTAAGGCTATCTACTCAACCAATACACGCTAAGATATCCGGAATGGGGTCAACCGTTACAGCTTCATCTTCAAAGATATGCTCGTTTACTCTCGGATCTAATCGCAATAATTTTACCCTAAATGCACAGGCTTTAGTTCTAAAGCAACTTACTGGTCACTTGCCATCATGTCCGCTTGACATTACAAATCTGCAAACCAGTCTTGATTTTCCTTTAGCGGATCCACATTTTCACCAACGCTCCAAGATAGATATGCTTATCGGCGCAGATTTATATCCGTCTATTCTACTTGAAGGTATTAAAACAAAAGTATTGAACACTCTTATGGCTCAAAATACCGTTTTTGGTTGGATTCTATTAGGTCCCATCAATAGATCAATAACCCATAACGCTTCATACTCAACATTTGTATCTTATTTCAATGAACTCTCTCTTGATAAGCAAATTGAACAGTTTTGGAAACTGGAGGAATTACCACAAACTCAATCACTTTCTTCAGCAGATCAATTTTGTGAGGATTTGTACACGCGTACTACTTGCCGTAATCACACAGGTCGGTTTATTGTACAATTACCCTTTAAAGAAAGTTTTCCAAATGAAATTGATATTGGGACATCTAGAGATATTGCTTTGAAGCAATTGCTCAATACAGAACGACGCCTTCAGTCCAAACCCCAATTTAAGTATCAATATGATTCGGTTCTAAAAGAATATTTGGTGCTTGGTCATATGGTACCAACTACATCTACGGAAGTTAAAGTATCTAATAAAATTCATTCTTACTATTTACCACATCACTGTGTGCTTAAACCACAGAGTACTACTACACAGATACGAACTGTGTTCAATGCTTCTAATCCATCATCAAATGGAAGGAGTCTCAATGATATACTTTACCCTGGCCCAAGTTTACAAGCTGACATAACCTTACTGCTTCTAAACTGGAGATGTTATAAGTATGTATTCAACAGTGACATCGAAAAGATGTATAGGCAAATCCTCGTTGCTCCAAAGGATGCTTCTTTTCAAAGGATATTGTTTCGTGAAACTCCTAGTGACAAGATATCTGATTTTCAACTTAAAACGGTGACATTCGGCGTGAATTGCGCTCCTTATTTAGCAATTAGAACCTTGCTCCAATTAGCTAATGAGGTTGAAAGCACGTATCCACTTGCAGCCACAATTCTCCGTCGAGATTTCTATGTAGATGATGTGTTGTCAGGTGCTCATGATGTTCAAACCGCTCTAACTGCTCAGCAAGAGTTAATCTTAGCTCTAGAGTCAGCTGGCTTCAATTTACGTAAGTGGACCTCTAACTCACCCGAGTTATTAAAACTATTACCAAAAGAACATTTGCTTAGAGAAGATTTTCTTAAAATCGATGAGAATAGTTCCGCAAAGACTTTGGGCCTCTGTTGGAAGGCTACTTCCGATACTTTTTCATTCTCTGTCCCTTCTGATGCTTTACTATGCTCTATCACAAAAAGATCGGTTCTTTCAGTTATCGCAAAACTGTATGACCCTGCCGGATGGCTTGCCCCAATTGTTATCTCGGCAAAAATCATAATGCAACAGATTTGGAAAGATCGTACAGGATGGGACGAAAATCTAGCAGCAATCACTCTGCACAAGTGGAAATTATTTCTTACCAACTTTGCAGATATAGAAACGATCAGTATTCCTAGATGGATTGGGTACGTTCCCTGGGCTCCAACTGAAATACATGGCTTCTGTGATTCATCGGAGAAAGCCTATGCTGCAGCACTGTACATTCGAGTTCAGCACAGCATTTCTTCGTTTTCATCTACCTTGCTCTGGGCAAAGAGCAAAGTGGCTCCTGTGCATTCGATATCTTTACCTCGTCTCGAGTTACTTGGCGCTGTATTGCTATCAAATATGGTACGAATTGGATTCCAAAAGCTCCATTTCCTTGAAAATAAGGATTTATTTCTTTGGACAGATTCCACAATTGTACTGGCGTGGTTAAAAAAACCCCCATGTACTTGGAAGACATTTGTTGCCAATAGAACGTCTGAAATCATAACAAATGTCCAACACGCAAACTGGGGTCATGTTGTATCATCGGAAAATCCAGCAGATTTGGCTACGCGTGGCGTAACACCAAACGAATTACGGATGAACGAGCTTTGGTGGACTGGTCCCAAGTGGTTGCAACAAGCTTCCAGTTCTTGGCCGGTTTCCACGCCATCCCCTCCTGATGAAAGCCTTTTGGAACCGAAATCTGTTAAGACCTTTGCAATAATCACTGACGACAGTTTTGAGAATCTTTTACATCGATTTTCTGCTTGGGATAAAGCAGTCCGAGTTTTTTGCTTCGTATTCCGTTTTTTCACAGCAACCCGATTTAGGGAAAGGAAATACGTCTCTCGAGACCTTTTACCCGAAGAAATCGCGTTTATAAAAAAGAAACTTATCCTTCTAACTCAACGGACATACTTTTCAACAGAGATTGATGCTTTATCTCAAAATCAACAGCTCAGACCTAAAAGTATCCTTTTGACTCTTAATCCTTTTATGGATACTGATAAAATTCTTCGCACGAATGGAAGGTTAACGTCATCTACACTCACATACAATGAACGTCATCCTATTTTGCTTCCTTATAATTCGTATCTTGCTACACTGTTAATTGCATTCGCACATAAAGTCTCACTACATGGTGAGATTCTGTTATTGATGAGGATCATACGCTCTGAGTTTTGGATACCCAAGTTGAAGAATCTTATTAAGAAATGCATTCGTGAGTGCCGAATTTGCATCATTTATAAGAAGAAAATGCAAACGCAATTAATGGGGGTATTGCCATTAGAAAGAACGGTGTATACCCTACCATTTACAAACACTGGCATTGACTTTGCAGGTCCCTGTCTCATTAAAAACTATTGTGGGCGAACTTGTCGGATAGAAAAAGGCTACGTTTGTGTATTTGTTTGCTTCTCTACGAAAGCGATACACCTGGAAGCCGTAAGTGACCTATCGACGCAAGCCTTTCTGGCATCTTTTACTCGTTTTGTTGCCCGCAGGGGACTTCCCGACCAGATATTTTCCGACAATGGAACAAATTTTGTCGGTGCTTCGAAGTCACTCATTCAAGATTTTAAAATCGCCCTAAAAAATTCCAACAGTCAGGCTACTCAATTCGCACAAATTAAATGGAATTTTATCCCTCCTGGCGCTCCACATATTGGCGGATTGTGGGAAGCTGCTGTCAAAAGTTTTAAGACACATTTTCGAAAGTCTGTGGGCAATACTAAGCTTACATTTGAAGAATTTTTAACACTTTTGACTCGTATTGAGGCTTGTCTCAATTCAAGGCCTATTTCACCAATATCTGAGAATCCTTCCGATATTGTTCCTCTTACTCCAGGCCATTTTTTGAGAGGTGGTCCTCTACTTAGTCCCCCCGAACCTTCCTTGGTTGACCATTCCTTGACTATTATGAATCGCTGGCACAAGCTTAAGATTCTCCATCACCAGTTTGGTGCGCGATGGAAGGAGGAGTATTTAAAGGAGCTCCATAAACGAAACAAATGGAAGTATCCACAAAGGAATGTTGAAGTCAATGATTTGGTTGTTATTCGACACGAGCAGTTACCTCCTAATGAATGGAGGCTAGGAAGAGTGGTTAAGACATATTTAGGACCAGATAAGAATGTGAGAATAGCAGATATCAAAACCTTGAAAGGAATTATTACTCGTCCCATAGTTAAGCTCTGTTTACTACCCAGCAAATAATTTTCGAATACGAAAATACTATCGTTTTCGATGATATATATATTTTTGTTTCCCGTTTCCGAATTTCGAATTTGTACCATTTATCTCGATCGCACTTATATGTTAAAATATTGCATGCTTTTAATTAATTATAAACTTGAAAATAATTTAACTTTATATATCTTTGGAGTGAGTGAAGTCCCTCCTTTACCAAAAGACTTCCCCCTTAGGTTAAGTTATATTAAGCTGTGCTGAGCCTTTTTGAATTGTTTAACAGCGAAAGCTGCAAGGCGGCCGGTAATGTTTAGTCGTATATATTACTGAACATGAACTTTGTTTAAATCATGAACATCTAGATGTCACTATCAGCAAATTATCCCCAACATGCAATAGCATCCACACTATTTCCCTACTTCCTCTTTTTCCTTTAATACTACCCGATATCCAAGACCCAAAGGCTCCAATCGCCCTTTTTCGATTTCCAACTCGCTTAGAGGTAAGATCTAATTCAAGTTGACTTCCCCGTGATTATACAAATAAATTGTAACGCTTTTGTTCTCTATTTTTAATTTTTTATTTTAAACACATTGCGTCCCGAAACCGCAAACCCCGAAAAACCCCTGACTCGCCCGAGTAACCAGCAACCTAATTCAACTCGTATCCCGCCTGCAGACTTTGACCTCCAGAGTCAAAGCTAACTAGCCCTGCTTGTATCCCCCCGCAACAAAGTGCTTATTCATGACATCTTTCCTGATATCAGTTACATGTTTAATTCAATTATCCCCGCCACATGTTAATGCGAAACATCAATTCAATGACAAATCAAGCGTGAAATGATGACATAGTGACACAATATTGACCACAAACAAATACAAACACTTCACCCATCCCGATACACAAACAAAAAACAAATATTTATAAAAATATGAAACACCACCTCACCTGTAATGGGATAACAAACTCTGGAAAATAGTTTTATCCTTCTCGTCCTTGATTGTCACAATAAACTGATCCGCGTGAACAACATTGTACTCGTAGATTCCTGGTCGCATTTGGAAACGGCAAAACTCCCCCGCATAGCCACGGCCAATTGTGCCACCACCAATGCCACCCAATGGTACCCCGTAGATTTGTTTACCAACCTCTGCATAATAGTAGTCCATGATAACCCGGCGTCCTTCGCGTGAAACTTTCCAGTAGTATGAGGTATATCTGTCGAATAGGAAGAGAAAGATGGAGAGGTTAGGTCAACCATCAGTTGGGATCTATTTTTAGTTGTCTTTTTGTTTTTTTTTATAAACGTTATTGCACCATGAAGGATTGAAGGTCAAAAATGTAAACCGGCATGTTTCTTCTCCAGCCAAGTGAATTAAGTGTGCACTCAAAGAGCGAAACGGTATAAAAGTATTCCCTTCTGTTTAACCAAACAGGAAATTAGCTAAGATACAGGTGTCTCCAGGGGCAGGAGGTGTGTCTGCTATCATTTCGTTATGTGGCTCTTTGGAAGATGACAAACATAGAAACGGCACGGAGTTCACCTGTGGGAACAGTTTTTTTTTAAATACTTGTGAGAGTCAAGCATCAGGTGACATTACGTTTCGCAGTCTTCTGCAAGAGCTTATTCATCAATTTTGCAATTAAAACAAAAAAAAAAATATCATTCTGACAAAGGGTGCTTTTGACGTAGGGATTTCCATACCAATGGCTTTCATTCCCCTCCATATCCACTTGAAAGTGCTCAAATGACCGTATAATATGTATTTATTCAATGGTGGAAGGTATTTGTGATGCAGAGAGATTAAAAATTGCCGAGGCTGGCGAAATGTGAAGAGAACTAGCAAATAGGGGAGACACGTACTGGTGCATAAAGGCGCCTGTAGTGCGAGGGTTCGAGGACGGATAGTTTTTAAATCCGATTTGAGAGATAAATGTAAAAAGTTAATTTCGCATAGGGAGGATCTATATGCGGGCTAGATTCAGGGAATAGAGTTGCAAATTTTATAATCGCTTTATTTGATTACTTTTGTCGCAAAAACGTTATGAGTTCATAGATCTATTGTCCTATTGATGCTCAATAATTTCTTGATTAAATGGTTTCCCTTTAAGAAATTATTTAATAAAAAAAAGTATAAAAAGCGAATGAAGAAATCTTTGTTCATTTTGGCGCCCGATTCTTTTTAAAATCCTCTGTCTCTTTTCGTTAACGGGCTATGGAGAGGAAGATTCAACACATACCTAACTTTACGAACCGTACAGAGACATACACCTGTTAAAAAAATAACTTCGGATTGGGCGTTTAAGATGGCTAGGACATATGGACACCAATTCTCTGACCATCATAGTCTTCGATTCCCAGCCAGACCTGACAGGCACTAGAGGTCGACCTCACCTTTAGTAACGTGACCCCATAAGTTCGTTGAGTACACACCGACCTCGAAAAAATGTTTTTTTTTTTAAATAGTTCAACAAAGCGTTGTTGTTGTTGATGAATGAACACACATTGTCCAAGCCTTTACTTTCTTCATTATTCCTATATGTTATGAACTATACATGAACACAAATACACCCTATAAAGTAGTCTGTACAAATATGCTGATAAGATTAAAATTGTATTCATTACGATATCTTTAAAGTCTGGATATAAAAAGAGGAAGCAGATTTGATTTTGTTCTTAAAATTATTATATTTACTGATAAAAAATATTTAGTGGATTTCAAAATTACGTCACATTTTTAGCCGATTTATCATTAAATTCAAAGGCATCACATTTATCAGTTCTAAATATTATTTAACTTTGATAGGAAAATTATAGATCAGCACATATGATAAGCCAGAATGAGTAATAAAATATTTTATAGGCTCTCAATTGTGCCTGATAACCCCTATGAACCCTATCAATTACCAATTTTTTTCGCAAAAATAAAAAGACAATTCTATCAATAAGCAGTTGATACTCTTAAATTAGAGCAAACGCACACTCGTTATCAATTGCAATAATGCTAATGTAAGCTGTATTCTTAGGATCGTGTTACAGTGATGTATATCTGTGTGGTTTTGTGCCTAATTAGGCAGACATCTAATCGAATTCGATCAATTTATTGAAAGGGAAAATGAATTCTTCTCAAATTTCTTTTTTTGCTATTGGGGATATCAAATGAACTATAAATTGTTGCCGACGCGTTGTTATATTGTTATGAGTTTTTTTTTATAATCGATTCGACTGTTCCTGTTAGATTATCTTTAGATGACAGGAGATTAGTAAATTAAGCCTACACCTGTTTTAATAAACATGAGTATTTCTCAGTGTGTATGTAGAAAATATAAATAGATAGCGGTTAAAATAGGTATTTTTCAAAACATCAATAAAGTCGAATACGTCAATGTCAAATAGAAAACAATTTAAATCGTTTGACAGCTGGACAATTTTGAACGGAAACAAAATTTATCTGACTCTATTTCGTCCAGTAAGAAATACATGTTGCAACACCTGGTTTGGATTGTTCGGAAATGTTTATTGTATTTTCGCCTTTAAATAAGTTTTGTTTTGGGAATAATGTTTGAATGAAAAAAAAAATGCCTCAACTCCGTAGATCTGTACCTATCCTTTTTTTTACGTATTGAGGTGGTTTGCCTACTTTACCGATTATCAATTAAAAAACGGTTTCCCTATCCTGATGATAAGTCTTATCTTATTTTAGCCAATTTTTTAAACAGGAATTCACTCAGCGTTGTGATTCAGAATAAATATTGAGAATAATTTTGTTATAAAAATGATTACCGGGTCATTTTTTTACGATGAATTGACAAATTATCTGAATATAATAAATGGTCATGAAAATCTAATCTCCCGTTGAGATTAAACAAAATCGAAACCTTTAGTTGTTATAATTTTTTTATTAAATGATCACATGTCCTCTATAAGATATCATTTTTTAAATTTCATATTTTCTCAGAAAGGCAACAATTTTATTCGATTTTAATATTTTAAATCAATAATTTGTTGCAAGATGTAGGTCATATTAAAGATTTTATTAATCTAGTGATTCCTCATCTTTCAAATATACTGTCAGTTGGTATCTAAAAGTGGAAAGTGACAAACAACTTGGATCTATTTTGCTTAACAATCGGTTCTATGCCACTTATTCTTTCAAAGGCAAGCGCAGTGATTATTTTACCTAACCGAATTCTCATAGTAAATTTGTTTCTTTCTGAAAGAGTTTACTAATAAACAAATAAGGAAACATACCAAATAATTGTGTTCTTCAATAACCCCCTTATTTATAAACGTTGATTAGCTAACCAATGGCTAACATGACAGTTTTCCCCACAAGAAATACACGCGCAAATATCAAAAGTTAGTCACCGATTAGCTAATCAGCGTTCTTTAATAAGGTGGTAATTGTTTAAAGTACCATTTTTTTGTATTTTTCGATTATTATACCCTATTATATAGGGGTATAGTAGTTTTGACATTAAGTTTGTAACATAGAGAAATAATTTCGATAGATATACCTTAAAGTATATGGATCGACCCAGAAATGCTAGCTGAGTCGATTAAGCCTTGTCTCTCTGTCCGTTTGTCGTTTTGCATGTCACCAATTTTTAGGCCTTAATTTTTGAGCTAGGATATTTCAATTTGGTATTTAGGATCCTTGTTCATGTTAGGATCCTGCCCACTGCCACGCGCACTTTTTAGAAAAAAAATGTGTTTTTGATCGAACGTTAAGAATTTTGAAAAGGTGTCTGAACACGATATTTTGGTAATCTTAATATCTATATTTTGTTCATAAGAAGCTTTTCGTCACGCTAGCTTTTTTGGGGCGTTTTCCGTTAAAAAAAGGTTTTCGGTAAAATTTTAAGGAAATTTAAAAAAAAAAATATTTGATGCGAAAACATTGGTAAAGTTAATATGAACATTTCGTCCAGAGATCATTTTAATTCACGCCCACTTTTTGGGGCTGTTTACCTACAAAAACAATTTGTATACCCTACACACCAAGGCATATGCAATTGAAAAACGTTTTTTTTGACGGATCATAAAAGATTTTGATGAACTGTCTGAACAATTTTCTAACAATGTCATTTTCTATATTTTATCCACATAAAGTTTTAAGCCACGCCCACTTTACAGGGTATAAATTTTAAAGATTTATATAGCCGTCTAGCTTTGAATATTTGTTTATCTTGATTGGCTCAGCTTATACAAATGGTTTGCATATGGAAACTTTTCCGCCACATCACATCCAGCCCAATTCTAAATGAAAACTCCCTGGGAGCTTTGTTCCCTATTCCCTTATTCTAAATTGATTTCGAATATTGGGAAAAGTACTCCGGGGAAAAAGTACGCATTCTAAATATCAGAAAAAGGGAAAATTTAAACTGATTTGACGGTAGTTTGCTCCCGACATTGCTGGGGAGTTCAACAAAAAAAAAATGTAAATTATTTTTTTTTTGCAACAAAAATATATTAGAATATACATTATTGTATTGGGTTAATTATTTATATGAAATAGAAAATAGTTTGTTGAATTAAATTTATCTACTGTAACCATGTGTGCAGAGTGATCAAAAAAAGTGTGAGAGCAAATGGAGCTATGTGCTCCAAAGCTAGGAAAGTGACTGGCGTAGGATGCAATAGGAAACAGAAATGCTTTGGTTGGTACAACGACATTCGAATAGAACCCATAAAAAAAAGAAAGAATTACCCAACCAAGTCAGTGGATTTTTTTTCATGAAGAAGAACACTAATTAAAATGAAAACATACGAAGAAGAGGAGCTCATGACGACAACTTGGTTTTCTACACTTTTTAGTAACTTAATGTTGACTCAACAACAACATCGTTTACAATGCTGGTTCTGCATATAAAGAAGAATTTCAATAATTAAACAGCGAAACATTTCTGCCAAAATACATACCAATCAATGTTTGGTAAATAATTCCATCTGCGATATGTCAAATTATTCGAAACAGTTGTTCGAACATTTATTGCCACATTCGAAGGGAAAATGTTCTCCCGGGGAAATCGGAATTATAGAATTTTACTCCCGGGAGAAAATAATTCCCGGGAATATTTAGAATTGGCCTGAAAAAAAAGTTAGTATACCCCTTCTCATAAGGGCATATTAGTATTGACAAGTAAAGTATAAC
Organism: Rhingia campestris; assembly: GCA_932526625.1. Classification (NCBI taxonomy): domain Eukaryota; kingdom Metazoa; phylum Arthropoda; class Insecta; order Diptera; family Syrphidae; genus Rhingia; species Rhingia campestris. The sequence continues at coordinate 117,853,966 of OW052185.1, read as the reverse complement.
ATAAAGAAATAATTAAAATAGACGTGTCGTCAAGTACGTATTGCATAAGACTCGAAATAGCAAGGTTTTCCTCTTAAATTTTGAGTAATATTGATGAAATTTCGAACTTTTGTTGATCCTGGCAGAATAAATGCCATTTTTGGTTTGGAAAAGTTGCCTAGTGTCTAAATGAAACATTCTCCTCCACATTAAGTCTTTAAGTGGTGAAAATGAATTCAATAACCTTTTCTTGATGTTTGTCTTACTAGTTTTAGTATGTATTTGCTATGCTGAAAAATTGGAAATTTGAATTTGTTAAAATAGTAGTTTTCGTACTTTATTTTGAAAGTACATTTTTTTCGAAAACAATTAGGTACTAAAATAATATAATTTAAAACAGGTAGATTTATAACTCCCATTTTAAATATCCTTTTCATAGTAAAAAGTAATTGTATTCAGAGGCTCTAAAGAATTCATTACTACTTGGATACTTGTACTAGTGCCATTTATATACGCATATATGACAAAGTCCCCATTTCATTATTTTTGATTCCATTTGCCTTGAATGAGCTATACAGATATTCAAAAATAATCTAATATTGAGTCCCCTCATAACTGCTCAAGGCAACCCACTTTTGTAACGCCGCTATATTAATAGTTTCAAAAATTCGTTTGGACTAACTTCTTAAGTGACTTATGTGAGTTGGTCAATTTAATAGCTACTTGACCCATTAACCAGAAAAACATCTACAAAGGGAAAACTACTTTCCCTATCCAAACATGAAGGCCTGTGTTCGTACATACCCATTTCATATACTCGGGCAATTGATTATATTTGTGGCGCTCCTTTACCCATGCAAAAAAATATTCCAAATCACGAAAACGATATCATCCCCCCAGTAACCGACATTTCAATTCAGACGGCGCCAATCTGTCGCGTGAGCATACAATACACAATTTACTAGACCATATAGTGGGAATACCAAGGGATCAAGGAATAAATGAATGGGGGTAGCACTGCGGTAAGGAACCTATTTCATTTTCATTTCTTTGGTAGGAGAGTTAATTTATCAGGAAATTTCTGTTTTAGCGCAATCGTGTTGGCATGTTGCTACAAAGTTAGGTCAACTTCGATATTGTTGTGTCGTTTGTTCCCTACCCTAACACAACACATAGCTATCAACGATACCAACGAAAACGAACAATCAAGTAATTAGGGAACGATGATCTCAGTGAAAGACCTTTTCAGTATTATTTGTCATATTCAGAAACGAATCAAACAAAATATAGAATTTTATTGACATACACGTATAATTATACAAAAAAACATTATTTATCACTACAAAAAATCGTTGGTTAAACGTACCGACAAAACAGGGGAATAAAAGGAATTGATTGTTTAATTGTGGGACGTAAATTCTGATTTCTTTTCTCCGGGTAGACGTGGTTGAACTTGAGCTTCAAGCCGAACTTCGGAATGGCTGTCACTTCGTTCTTTAATTCGTCGTTTGTACTTTCGATATCCATTGTTGATAAGGTATTCTTTTCGCACTAATATCACTTTCACTTAACCCAATTTATCTTTTATTTTTGTGTGTAGCCAAATTTAATTAAAACACTGTGCGATGTTTTAACATAAAAACAACTTTTGTGTATTTATTTTGTTTGGTGACGTTTTGTTTTTATTTTTTGCTTGCAGACATATTTTTTCCCGGACGTTTCACTTTGATGACAATCGAACTCCGAACACTTCCAAGAAATGACTGATTTTTCTATTTAGTTGTGTCTCGGTCTCCCACGCAAGAAGTGGAATGAGAATTTGTCTATAATTCATCAAGGTGACTCGTGCAATGGTTGGTGAATTGTGGTATACGTTTTAATCAGCTGTTAGCTGTCAAATGATATTCGTTTGTTTACCATATACCGGTCTGTGTTGGTGCGAAAAGGAAAGAAATGTACGTTGTATGAACATGTGGATAGTAATCTTTGAGCGAATTGTGGATTGTGGACAAAAGCACATTCATGTCATTGGTGAATTAGTGAGTTTTCGAACCATTTCTGAGTGGAAAATGGAAGCTGTCAGCGCCAGCTATTTCGTTCATATGCGGGGAGACGGTTGTGATTGCTGTTTTGGAATAAAAATAAATGGTGAGTCGATATTAAATTTTATTTTGTTATACTATTGCATTTTAACAAGTTTTAGTTATTTAAGTCGCTAAATAAGTTTTTTACCGAAAAAGTTTTATACGTAATTACTAAATCTTGTCAGTGTTATTCGATAATATTGAATTAGAAGTTTACCTCCATTGAATTTAAGTTATAGACATCTGAATAGATTGGTATATTATTGTTTGTCAATGCTTTAGATACATAAAGTGTACCTAGATCTTTTTATACAACATCCGGTCATATGGAGCCGGTAAAAATGTTCGAATATATTTTTTTGTTGATTATACAAACAAGTTAGTTTAGTTAAGTTAGTTACAAATAATGCGATATGTAGATTCCGCCTGCATTAAGTTGATTCGATAGATACTTAGATCCAATGTCTGTCTTATTGTCTATCCGTTTGCATTTCACATGTTTTTAGAATTGTGCAATTTGGTACATAATATGAACTCTTTGTTAGAGGTATCAACAAAGCTGCATGTAGCTACAAGTGTAAACAAAAAAAAAAGTTTAAAGAGATTAGGAAATAAATTTTATGTTTAAGCAATAAGTTAAATCCAATTTCTTAAGCAAAATCGATCATATAAAAATTGGATAAACGATTTGCAAATTGGTTTGTTGGGTTCTTTAATGTTTTATAAAACATTTTCATTGCTTAAAAATCAAATTGGACCAAATGAAAGAAGCGAAAGTGCATGTACATGCGGTTTATATATGTAATCACAACAGTCTCTCATATACAAATTTGATTTATAAAATATATGTGAATGTACCAGTTTCCTGACACCCTGTCATAAAAGCTTTAAAAAGTTTACTCACCACTTCCCAAGACACAAACCATGTAAGTGTTCATTGAACATGTGCCTTTTAGGGTGAAAAATCTCATATTCCCATATAAATAATAAATTCTCCACCACTCTTACGACAATTGTAAGTCTTATACCAACCCATGATAGACCTATAAAGTTACACTGCATTTAGTTCAGCTTGAAACAAATATTATTCTCTTGCTTGCTGTATGCCCAAACCAAAGAACCCATCCGCCTACAACCTCTTAAACTGTTGAACGTAATTGAAATTCTTCCCATCATTTAACTGCCCTTTTATGGATACCGACCATTCTGCCAACATATAAACATTGAAGACCAGGAGTATTCTGAACCAGAATGCTGCCGATATAGTTAAACATACATAAACTCATTTATTGGAAAGAAGATTTGCCATTGCACACCTTCTCGTGGATTCTAAATCCCATTACAGCCCTCCTTGTACACCAGCAGTGGGAGTAACGATATCAACTTGATTTCGAGGTATAAAGATAAACGCGTATTTCATTTCTAGTTAATTAATTGGGAATGCGGCGTTAAACTCCCTTAAGCGATTGCGTTAATTGCGACATTTTCTATGCGACAGATGGTCGTTACAGATAAGTGAAAGCCAAGTTCGATGACAAGTATTCAAGCTGCCGGATTATGTCATCTTAGCTTCGTACTCCAGGCAACTGAATTCATACCCAAAGGGCAATTATCGAACTTTAACAAAACTGAAAACATACCTTATCTTAATATATGCATCTGAGGGTCTCCTCCACTACTCGGCGACAACTTGTTAGGCTTCCGCGGATCGTCCTGTCTTTTAGAGGAGCTCCCCGACAAGACAAAAACAATAAGCAACGTCGTGCGCCAAGTCCATCGTCAATATTTACCTAACCACAACACAACACAACAACGGCAGTAGCATATAAACACCCCATAAACAAATCTGTGCTCCACCGCGCAGCCAATGCGTCATCGGCTCTGGCGGCCGCGTTCGATAAACTTGATTATGGCGAGGTTACACTATGTGAGTGCGCGCACACAAATTGATCTTCCTGAGATTCGCGAATTGACATCACGATTTGTTACCTTGCCCCCATGGAACAGTAGAAGCTGTGTTCTACATGCGGCACTGATCGGCAACAATACTCGGCACTGTGCACACTCGACTGCCAGCCACACAAAATATTGCATCCTAGGGCGACGACAGTGAGAAATTTGCATGCAATTTGTTTGCCAACGAAAGATTCAAGATATCACTTGCTCTTGTTTAGCGTGCGGATTTGTGTGGTGTGAGAAATAGAAGGAGTACCTACAAAGATTAAGCGATTCGCATCGCTGAACAGTGTCAGCGCATTGACATCGATCGTAAGTTCACTGTGTCATGTCAATGTCACATCATATGGACATGCCATTTAAGTGCCCTTTTGCGCTTCTCGCTATTGTCATTTGGAACATATTGGCTAATTGGCACCAAATACGGCAGCTCTCCGTACTTGGGATTCGCAAAGAAGCAGGGAGAACGAAAAACGAATAAGAAAAGAATTGCGTTAAAAAAAAGATAAACAAAAAGAAAAGTGAAACACTTTTCCCACATCCCATCGTACGGCGCATCGCATCGACGTGTTATAGACGTTACCGGTGGACTTTTTATGGTAGCTATACTCATTTGGTAGATGACGCTATGCTTTGGTATACACACTCGTAATAAGGATTGCTGGAAGCTTATAAAATTATAATTTCATGAATAAATGAATATCAAGTGATTTGTATGGTATCCGAGTGGCTGTAGTAGCGCAGCGTAGTGAACTAATAGAGGTTCAATTAAAATTGTTCATGACCGTTAACCGAAGAGGAATGCATTTTTTGTAGTTTCCTTTGGTCATTATCAGTAGCATTGTTGTGGAGAATGCCATTTTATCAGTAGCAGGAACTTATTAAGTCCTGTGTGTTTTTTTTTCGAAACTACCAACCACTTTGAGCTAATAAAGGCCGAAATTAAGTTCCGTTTCAGGCCCAAGTTATGTTTAAAGAGATGATTTGTGTGCAAGATGTATTGCACTAATCAAGAATATTGGTTGACAGTCGAAGAGATATTTTCCGATCGTCCTATTGAGTTTGATTTTTGTATTTCGAGAGGTTTGGATTACTGTGAGAATGCAACATGGCGTTGACAGCTGATTTGAATGTATGTGCGTGTGTATATTTTAGATGGCGTCAATAATATTGAGGTAGTTCTCGAAATTTCTAAAAATGTGGGGTGAGTTCTTCGGCCGTAAACTTCACATTTTGACAAGATCGACTATCGACAAAATATACAGACATGAAATCTTTTTCCAAAAGTGTAACGCCGTCAGTTCCCAGCCGTAGCAAACACCTAAATGATTTTTCACTGGCCCTCCTTACTTTTACTTTTAAATTCATTTTTATTTACTTAAAATACTATCTTAAAACTAGACAAAAATGACTAAATCTAACTTATAATTAACAATTTTTTCTTAAATTAGCCTATCGGCCCTAAGCGGGCGCTCTAAGCTAATATGTAATAGTTCTTTTTTTTTTTTTTTTAATTTTGCCTTTCGGCTTAAATTTATCTTTTTTTTTTTTTTAATTGAAATATATTTTTATTTTCAAAGAAAATTTAAAAAACTTTGGTATACGACATTTTTATTTTTTTATAAAACGCTTAATCTAGATTAAAACTAACTTAAGACTACTTAATACTACTTAATACTACTTAAAACTACTTACACCTAACTTAATTATAATCGGGGTGGCGAGCACTCTTTGCAGATGCCCCAAGGGGTCGCCATCCCAATCGAGACTTTTTGGCCCCCAGGCTGCATGCATTAAACCATATTGTACCCCAATATGGTGTACATGCCACGCCCCAGGCCTCGTTTCAAAATTTTTATTTTTATTAACAATTAAGGAGTGGACTAAAAGTCCGCAAAGTCCTGAGGAAGTGCAGAATCGCCTTCCTCATGCAGCCACCAAAATTCCGTACTCTGCCTTTCAGCATCGGTCCTATCGCGATCCGATACCGAAGTGCTAAAGCGGAGGAGCTCCGGAGCATTGTCGACATACCCGTCGCGGATTAGCCGCTTGTCACGCGCGTCACGGTAGCGGTGGTATAAAACCGGGATACCGTTCCTGTCCTGTACCAACCCTAACGAATCGATATAAATAAATGCCTCTGGTGGAATAAAGCCAGACACGAGCGTACTCTCCATGTACGTTTCATTGGGGTAATAAGCCCCGAAGATCAGGCTGTTGTCGCTAGCCATAGCCCTTGCAGCGTGCCTCCGAGTCACCTTAATAAGGAAATTGTCGATTCTGTTCAGCTGGGCCCCATTGTAAAGAACCTCGTTGCGATAATATTTTATGTACTCAGAGTCCGGCGTTCGGTACAATCCTAAGCAGGATCGGAGACAACGCCTCTCAAACAGCCGTATCCTTTCCATGTAGGATGGTGAAATATTGAACCACACAGGACAACCGTAGGCGATGATCGGCCTTATGAGGGCCATGTAGCAAATGACTTTCACCCTTGAATCAAGTTGACTGCTTTGAAACAATCTTCTTGTCAGAGCATAAGCCCCCCTAGCTCTAGCCAGACAAGCATCCACATTTTTATTAAAATACAGAAACTTGTCAAGCCAGATGCCAAGGTATTTGACTTCAGTTCTCAGCGCCAACGGCCGTCCATGCTGTCCAATGATGCACAATTTTTTCCAGTTTTTTCTGGTATCGTAAGATGCCCTCTGCACTGGGGTCCTGAACAGAATTGTTTCGGTTTTTTGGAAATTGATCTTCAATTTCCAATCGTCGCAATATCCCTTAATGTGATCGAAGTCACGTTGCAAGAGTATGTTGATGACTCCGATTTTCGGACCTGATCTGTACGCCACTAGATCATCTGCATACGCTATAGCGTGACTAAGGGAACCTACAAGATCACTTGTATAAATGTTAAACAATATCGGGGAGTTCACCGCCCCCTGTTGTAAACCGTTTTTGATTTCAAAGACTTTACTCGAAGTTACGTTGCCACATTTGACAACGAACTTCTTTCCCATAAGCATTTCATAAATCATATATAGCATGGGCTTACGCATGCCAAGTCTGGTTAGCTTGTAGAAAAGCCCTTCTAACCATACGGTGTCGAAGGCCTTCTCAAAGTCAACCAGACAGGCCCCTGTGCATTGTCCTTTGGATTTATTCCATTGGATGTCGGAGACTAGTTTCGACGCGGCATGAATAGTGTCGTGCCTCGCTCGAAAACCAAACTGATTTTCCGGGATAATTTTGTTTTCCTCGACTTACTTAAGCAGAGCTCTATTGACTATCTTCTCGAATACCTTCGTTATGTTCATAAAGTATTGAAAAATGACGTTGTTACAACATATTGTTCCGAAGGTTTATCAAATTCGTTTATGGTTCGACAAAAAATAACGTTTTTCTTTGCATATGCCTTGGGGTAGGGCATACAAATGGTTTTTGTAAGAAAACGACCCCATAAAGTGGGCGTGGGTTAAAATGTTCTATTGACGAAATGTTGGTATTAATACTGCCAATGATTGTGCATCAAAATTTTTTTCGAAAATTTTGAAATTTGACCAAAAAACATTTTTTATAAAAAATATAGATATTACGATTCTCTAAAAATGCTCCTCAGACACTTTTTTAAAAAATTTTACGGTTTGGCCAAAAAATACGTTTTCCTAAAAAGGGGGCGTGGAAGTAGGCGGATTTCAAAAATGTTTACATTTGTTCTGGTGGCACGGACAAGGATCCTATATACTAAATTTCATTATCCTAGCTCAAAATTTAAGGCCCAAAAATCGGTGACGAACAGACAGACGGACGGACGGACGGACAGACATGGCTTAATCGACTCAGCTAGCGATTCTGAGTCGATCCATATACTTTGAGGTATATGGAGCTAAATTATTTCTCTATGTTACAAACTAAGTATTAAAACTAATATACCCCTATGGGATAGGGTATAAAAAACAACGTTTACCAAAATAATGTATACTTCCTCAAGCTTTAATCAGCAATTGCTTGGCTTGATACTTCTTGCCTTCGCTGGTTAGACATATCTAAATATTTTCAATAATAGTTGCGTTGACTTGATAATTTATATAAATCGGTTGAAAGCCCTAGTAGTTAGTGTCGTATGCATACATTTAACGCCCGGTTCCACAGTGAGAGCTTAAACCTGACGTGGAGTTTAATCTACGGTTTAGGTTAGGTTAGGTTTGATGGGCTGTTAACGTCCAAGTGAGTCTTCAAACCCGAATAGGCTTACATGGGCCCATACCCTTTATTGTACCTGATACTTGGTGATTTATGCTGCTCCATTAGTCATTTGAATTAGTTGATCCAACCCGACTTGTAGAAGAAGCTGAGGATCCGTGCTATAGGTGTTGTAGCTAGCTCCGTCAAGTACTCGTAGTAAAAGCTGCCGAGGAATTTATTACGGCTGTTGCTGATCGCGCGACAGTGGACGATGTCCTTCTCGTCGTCTGGTTCTCTGCAATTCCTGCAAAGTTTGTGCGAGTCAGTAAGGTTCATCCTATTGGAGTGTTTACCCAGCAGATAGAAGCTCTGTTCAGATCTATAAGCTTGTTAGATTTGCTGCTTAATTCCGGCCAAAGGTCTTTAGTGTGTCTGAATGTGTTAATGTTTAGCCACCTAGGTTTTGTTTCACTTTGCGTGAATCTGGTTATTTTCTATTTTTTGAAAGCAAGTGGGGCATATCCCTATTGTCACATAAGGAGATGTAGCTGGACGATCCTATCATATTCTACTAATTTCAGTATTGTGCTGTGGCCAAATGTTTTGATACATAGGTGGCCCGCTTCTTTGAGGCGTTTTGCGCTTTTCGCTGCTATGTCAATTAGCTGTAGGTCGAATGAGGGGATATTTGGAATTGTTTCCAAACCTGCTGTGGGGCTGGTGCGCGTAACTCCTGTTATGAATACACATGCTGTTCTTTGAACCTTTGCCAGTGCAGCCATATGTTTCGTCTTTTTCATGGAATTCCACCAGACTAACCAACCGTAGGTATGAGAATTGGTCTAACGATAGCTGTACATAACCATTTCTTGACCTTCGGGGAGGAACCCCATTTCTTACCACAGATTCTACTGCAGCTGTATAGTGCAATATTAGCTTTCTTTACCCTTTCGTTGATGTTAAGGTTCCAATATAATTTAGCTGAAGGGAATGTGGCACTGTCTTATTGAAACCACATATTAGCCGTCACATCCATATCTTGAATTTTTGGCACCAACTGGGTTATCATGCCACGATAACGAACGCCATTAATTTTTACTGCCTGACCAGCCGAATTTTCGAAAAAGAATGGTCCGATAATGCCTCCAGCCCAAAATCCGCACCACAAAACAGTGACGCACTGTGGATGAATTTGTTTCTCAACTCGTTGGTTTTCTGAACCCCAATTGCGACAATTTAATCGCATGCGGCGATTTAATCGCATGATTCACTACTTGAACATCTTTTTTTGGGAATTTTGGCTTGGGGATTTTAGTCCTGGGGATTCTCTCTTTGGGGATTTTGCGGCTGGAGATTGCAGTTTGGGGATTTTGGGTTTGGAGATATTGTTTTGGGGATTATGGTTTGGGGAAAACGTACCCAACCCTCAAAATTTTGATAAAAAATGCAAAAAAAAAAGTTTCGCCCAATTTTTTTCATAATTGTGAAATGAAGTGCTTAATTGGCTTTTTGTTGTCAATGCTTATATCAATTCTTAATCGAACACAAAAAAACAAAATGGTTTTATGTTTTCTAGTTTTTGAGAAAATTAAAAATTACTAAAACTATTTTTGGATGATTTTTGGTTTTTGGTATCTCACTTAGAGGATTAATGTTCATCTTTGTAAGTAAAGTACAGCAAATAATTTAGCGTTACCGGAATAGTACACTCTCGTCCTTTTTAATACTCCCACCCCCCGAAAACTGATTCTCTCACGTCTTTGTAGAGAAGTTTATTTCTCGTTCCTTATAGCTCTGGTTGGGTGGTTGCGAGGTGAGAATCAAACAAACAATGATTCCGTTGAACAAGTTGTTTTCCGTTCCTTAAGTGCATGTCTCTGTCATAAAACGTGTCGAAGGAAAAAAAACCCGTAAAGGTGGACAAAAAACCAAGCCTCAGAAGGGAAAGAGAGACATTTCCTTTTTTTTTTTGGTTTGCAAGGAACATTACACGCTTCATCTATTCAATTTGCCCTCCTTATGAAGGATGTGTATACGCTCACAGAGCCGTTTCGGAGTGTCCTGTTTGTCTCACATATGGTGCAGGGTATTTCCTTCATTTTTTAGAGGATTTCCTATATGAAAGCCTCCTTTGGATTGTGTCTAAATGCGACTTGGAAATGTTGGAAGGGTGTTTTGGATGGTGTTTCTTTTGTCATAAGGAATGACAACTTATGTGGTTCCTAGAGTTTGAAAAATGTGAATTGTTATTTAACTCAGATGCCACTATTGAAGTGCGAAACCCATTTTGTAACCAAAAGTGGTACAAATCCGGATTTTTTTTAAATATTATGGAGGACAGATTTAGGCTGTTTGCTCGCCAAAGTTCATTAGCATTTCATAGGTTAGATAATATTATAGTGATTGCAGTCAATGTGGTATTTTCTCAAGATCAACTTAAATTGAGGGAGGGCTCAGTGGCGCGATGGTTAGTGCGATGAACTGCCGCGCAGAAGGTCTAGGTTCGATTCCCAGCCGTAGCAACACACACCTGAATGATTTTTCACTGGCCCTCCCCTCGTGATAAACTGACAAATCATCCGAGTAGTATCAATTGTCAAGAATAGCTTATCTCAACTTAGCCGTTCGGAGTCGGCATAAAACAGGAGGTCCCGCCATGGTGCAAGAAGTACACACGCACACATGAATGGTTGTGAGAAAGCTAGGCCCTGGGTACTAACGAGCCTGTTGCGCCAAAAATTTGTATTTGTATTTTTGTAACGCCGTCATAGAAGGGCTCAGTGGCGCGATGGTTAGTGCGAAGACTGCCGCGCAGAAGGTCTGAGTTTGATTAAATGATTTTTCACTAGCCTTCCTATCGTTATGATCTGACAAATCATCCGAGTAGTATCAATTGCCATGAAAAGCTTATCTCAACTAAGCCGTTCGGATTCGGCATAAAACAGGAGGTCCCGCCATCGTGCAAGAATTACACACGCACACATGTATGGTTGTGAGAAAGCTCGGCCTCGGCCCTGGGTACTAACGACCCTGTTGCGTCAAAAAAATGTATGTAACGACGTCATTTCACAAACCATTGTGGACCTTGGCCTGTGGAAGGTGATCTTTTATATCGTTCTGTGCATGCAAACTTTCAGGGCATCACTTCAGCGTTGTTCTTCCGCTTTCTGATAGATTTACTGACTGGAAGGGAGGTATTCCTTTAATCGACTGGAGGTAGACGGTTTTCTTGGCTACCTACCTGTTGGCTGTTTGACCATCTGGTTGCTTTGTGAGTAAAATTGTTTTCCTTTCCTGTTTTGAGTATCAGTCTCGTCAGAAGGAGCTTTGCGTATCACACTCAGATGACTTAAAATCGAAAATTCGTAACCAATCCGCGGTCGAACTGCAAAGCACCCTATGGTTACCATCAACTTTCCGTTAATTAATTCGTCAATACATACCTACATTATAAAAATGTTGTAGATATATTCCAAGGACTTCAACTACACCTATTCCACGTGCTTTAAAACTCGATTTCGACTAATTTCAAATGAAAGAAAGCGAAAAATAAGTCACACCACATGTTGCAAAAAACAAAACCCAGTGTTCATTGCATCTTCTCAAGACCTGTCTCACAACAAATTTTTCCCATCTAAGAAACAGACTTACGACCACATTCTCCGCATTACCTCATGTAGCTTTCCATCTCGAACCCATATCTTACCATCCAGGCATAAATACGTTTTAATTACTTCCTTAGAAGCCCACAACAACAAGGTGCACTGAACTCGTTCTCCCCCATATAAGGACAACTCAGATCTTTCTCTCGAATGCTTCCCATATCGCACATTTCTCCTAATTGAATTGCATTCCTCTCACACATGATCATCGTCCTTGCTCGCTATGGTATTTTTAGCCTAATTACTTGCTGCAGCAACAGCGCTTCGTAGCCCTTTATCCCGTTAAGGTCCTCATTAGTGGAGTGAAAAATAATGGCCAATGGATTCCATTGACCATAAACGTTTTGCCATTGCTCATCAAAAATTCTTTTGATCGCTTGGTGATCGTTTGCCATGGTTGGACTGCTGAAAGGAAAAAGTGATTCATCCAATGATGCCATAAATGATCTAGCCGTACAACAACAAAAGATCTATGATTCTGTTGGGGGAATACGGAGTATATTAAAGCACAGCTATATAGGAGCACAACAAAACTAGGAGTTCATTCGCCTTATATGAAACAATTTGATATTTTTTTGTTGTTGTTTTTGTTTTGTCGTCTTCCTGACCATATAATGGATTGACGAAGAAAGAGGGAACTTGCTTGTTTGTTAGGCGAAAGAGAAAATTCAAGATTGATGCAAGGTAGTGGAATGCACTTGTCTCCATTTTTGGCAATCGACCGGCGCGTTGTAGCCGTGTGTCAGTACGGTCAGTGCGTGTTTCTCCAACACAAAGTGTTCCAGAGAAAGGTTGTTTTATTTCGGTCTAAATTTGGTCAATACAATGCAAATCATTACGCGCACACGATGTCTCGTCCTGTCATTTTGATTAGCATTTTTGCTCGCAGAGAAGGATATACGATCACGCACCCCTGCCATGCGAAAAGAACCGGCCTTGCGCACCGCGTGCTGGCAATCGATCCGTCTCGGAGAAATATTAATTAATAACCGACCGAGAATGAAGGACGGCTAAAGACGATGAAAAAGCCATCATCTTCAACAGCACCAGCGGCACCGAACGGCAATTATAATCCTATTAAATTGGCAAGTAAAGGAAGGCGCCTATATAAGAAGATTTCACGTCTCTATTGCACGCAATCGGCATGGTATGCTTCCTCTCCCCCTCCCATTCAAGGATTTTGAGATTAGGTTCAAGGTTTACCCTACTTCGACAGAACGGAAGGCGCACAGGCCCTTCTCTATGTGGTGGCATGTTTTTGTTTGGATATTTGTTGCTGAGCAGCTTATTCAAATCATCACGTTTCCAAAACGAAGAGATTAATGCCATAACTAGGAATTAAATGGACTCGAACCGGTGAATGGCTGTCTTGTGATTGTGATGTGTACTTAGAGTGGAAAAGGTCACAACACAAAAGTTCCCATGGGCAAGAGAAGCCTCTTTCTCTCGAAGTTTAGTGACAATCTGGTCACGATCTATGGCATAACAATGGAACCACCACATAGAACACGGAAGAGGAACGATATCTTTCTCTTCCTCTTCATTGGGATGATTTCTCTCCTCAAATGATCGTTGTCCGCAGCCGTGCCTGCTGTAATCCTCTTATTGGGAGCCGATCAGACGACTCAACTAACATTGGAAGAGAGCTGAATCTCTAACCTCAAACCGATACATTATAAGTACATGAAAAATACTCAACGACATGATGACGACGAAGACTAGGACGGCGGAAGTTGTCGATTCAGTTTGGGTTTCATTTTTGTTTTCCACATTTTTCCCTAGATCACGGCTGAGAGGGAAAAAACTAGGCCATTAGCTTGATCACTCTGTAATAACCGCTGTTTGTTGCCTGCCACACGGGCCGAGATAACATCGCGGATTGTCTGTGTGTGACTCCGCTGTGTCGGGTTTTGGTATTGAACTCGGCTGGAGATGCTCTTAATTTGTGCTGTGGCTTTTGATTTTGTATCTTTTATGTGGCCGGTTGCCAATTTTGTCACGAAGGTGCACTTGTTAAACACGAATTTGCAGATGCATACACATCTACAGCGAAACGAAGATTTGGTACGTGCCATTGGCGTTTTGAGAAGCCATAAAAGGTATCGTTGTTTGTGGATATTTCGGTCGAATTTTGTTGCATTGAAATAAGGGCCGACAGCAGCGGTAGAAAGAGGTGCGATGTAACGATGGAGTGTAATTATTCTTTTTTTTTTATTTGGGACGCTGTTGTGCCTTAAGCCGTACATGGGTGTCGGGTGAAATGCTGTCACTGAATTTTTGGTGAGTTAATTGAGGAACGTTACGTAGAGAGAGTAAAACCGGAAGGCCTTTTCCCTTTTGTTTGTGAAATGAATGTAAAATTGAAAATAAAATCCAACATTTGCACTAATTCTTGGCCTCGAAATGTGAATATGTGGAATAAAAATTTTAGAACTAACAACACTTCCGCATGACTAAAATTTTCTTATTCTGTAGTTGAATATTTGAAATCTGCAATCTGACAGATTCCAAAAAAAGTGCCAGTCTTAAAATTGCAATAACAATGTTATTACAATAGCCTTTGCCATAAATCGATTCAAACCGTGAGCTAAACGATTTTGAGGGTGATGAGGATGAACATCCCAACTAACAATTTCGCTTCGATAAAGCACTATCGAAGCTATTTTGTAGGAAGTCTTATGGAAAAACATTTGGCGCACTTTTAGAAAGCTATTTACTTCTATAAGACTTCTTTAAATACTCCTAATAAGCCTTACAGAAAAAACTTTGTTTGCTTATAATTATATATAAAATCGAACTCGCGTTCTCTCGCACGGTAGTCCAACACGCAATCCACTAGTCTATACTCTGGAACATGAAATACTATAAAATGCCTATAGAAATAATTTCTTGTGGAAATTAAATTTGTGTGCCTTTTTTTTAAATCGAATAAAACACTCAAATCTGCATCAAATATTTACGTTTTAAAGACAACTTCATGTAAATGTTGTCCGCGGGTCCGTTTCAAATGGTCCATTCGGAAGGTCCAAATTTTGCGTCACTTTTTCGAGCATTTCGGCCTTTATTTCACGAATTACGCGTGTTATGTTATCCTGTAAGGCTTCAATCGTGTTCGGCTTGCCCACATAGACTAACGACTTTACATAACCCCACAAGAAATAATCAAGACGCGTTAAATCGCATGATCTTGGCGGCCAACTCACAGGGCCATTTCGAGAGATAAGCAGCTCACCAAATTCTTCCTTCAACATTTCCATTGTTTCACGAGCTGTGTGGCATGTGGCACCGCCTTGATTGAACCACATGTCAACCAAGTTCAACTCAGCCAACTGGGGCAAAAAAAAAAGTCGCGTATCATGGCTCGATATCGTTCGCCGTTGACGGTAACGTTTCTTCCGCGGTCACATTTTTCACAGAGCACGAATTTCGATAAATAATTTGCAATCGTTGCTCGTTTGTAAGCCTTTCCATGAATGGCAGAGTATACTGAAAAGATTTCACTTTGACAGATGACGTTTGGACACCATTACTACATTGCTGCCAACCTGAAAAACTTAACTCTTACAAAATCACCCGTTAAAAGTTTGGAATACAGAGAAATAAATATGACAGGCATATCGTTAGAATCGTAAGATGCCTGTCCGCCCGTCCGTCTGAATAAATGTATATTCGTATATGAAATCTTGCCCACATATGGTTTCTCTTTTTGGTCCATTTTGTACGCCATGTCCTATCCGTCTTAATCGTCCAATGCGTAGTATTTTGACCAGGGACTCTACTCTGTATTTTGCCATTAAATAATTGCTTCAGTGCAGGTAGCTCATACTGTATTAGTATCTGCCCAGTATTTCCATCATGTGGTATAAATATAAGGCCCAGATTTCATGCATGCTCTAATGTTTCATACTTCTCAATTATTTCCTGTTGCCAGACTTAACACGATCATATAATTGTAAACCCGAATATGTACAAGCAAAGTCCTAAATGTGTTGAAATTAAAGTCAAGTGATGGTGTCATTGTAACCCAACTAAAAATGTACTTGAAATCGCTTTTCGTTTCTATAAAATATCGAGAAAAAAAATCACTGAATGTTTTACACGACTGTGCATATTCAAACCAAAAACACGATACCGAACTCCCTCACCGCTCATACCCCCAATTAACGATCATTTAAACCCCTAATTACCGACAAATTCAACGAATTCCACTGAAACCTCAAAGCCTCTAATCGGATATTATTATCCACTGCAAGGAATTTAAATGACCGCCATGTACGGCCAAGAGCCAGAGAAAACACCATTGCACACAAAGAAAAGGTATTCAGTATTCACACTACAATCCACCGACAGATTAAAAGGAATGCAGTACGTTGCTCTATGTGTGGATTACAAAATTCTCTCTGTGATCCGTTAATATCCCGTGGGATTTTTTGGCTAAAGAAGACCAACCGCTGAATATGAAGTCCATGAAACGTGACACTTTTTTAAGACGAGCAAATTCAAAATTATTTTTTTTTTTTTAAATTAGTATGTCCTTCAGCTCTGACTTGGAGTTAATTAGTGATCCATGATTGAACTCTTCTAGTCTCGCCTCCTTTGACAGAAAAATCATTAAGATGCCAAGCATTGCACCTGCGCACAACAGGGATATCTCCACGCGTCGCAGCTAAGAATAGACAGTGGGATCATATTTGTTCTGTCTGAAGTCGAGGGTCCACTTATCATCCACAGACTCAAGCAGCTATCGATTGGAGGCATTTAAATGCTGCGCACACTGTGTGGATAAAAAGGAGCATCGAGGTCCATTACACCTTTTTGTGAAGCGCTTAAAGGGCTGATCGGAATCTTGAGTAATTTTTTTTATAAAATACATTTCACATACCCTGGGTGGATGCATTTATCACTTTTATAATTGGCCAATGCAATAATTTCTTACTGCGATCAATTATGATGCCCTTTTGGGTATCGAGATAAAACCACATGAATACAATGTGAATTTTGGGCGAGCCAGTCATACATCTCGCACAATGCGCATACATGCCATCTGCTGCAGGATCATTTTCTTTCGCTCGGTTTACTTCCAAATTCAACTTTCAGGCAAGTGGCACAGATACAGCACCACCGTCAGACCGCTTTCGCCTCTGCACAGTGGATTGAACATACGTCCCCATATGTATGTTTGACAGATCACTGTTAGCTCCTAATCACCACTGTCAACGCCAGCAATTCTGGACGAATACAAAAACTATTTTGACAGAGTAACCTAATCACCTCAGCGCGGTGTTGTGTTTTTTGCTTCTTCTGTTTTTGTTTGGCACACCATTTGGAAATGTTTTGAGGCGCCGAGGGGCCTTGGTCCGGTGGTCCGTGTTTTTCACATTTTTGAGCTAATGCAATCTCCCGACGCAGCATGTAAGCGCGCACAACACACAAAAAGCGCACTGCTGCCGCCACCGAGGGAAAAAGTGAAATAAAAATGGTTTTGAATCAGTAGGGGGAATTATTTCTCAATCCTTCGCCTTTTCCCTGTCATCAAGAAGTTGCACGTAAAAGTTTGTACACAAAGCCAGCAAAGTGCCACAGAGCGTAAGATCAGATTTAAACTGGTTTCAAAGTTTTTTTTTTCTCGGCTGGTTACTGCTCCTGCTGCATCGGAGGTGCCCATAGACATCACTGACCGAGACAAGAGAGCGAAAATAAAAGACAACAGAGTCTGGGCATATCTTGGGGCAATCCAATAAAGTCATTGGCTTAGAATATTGCGCCGGAGATGATGTGCAACTTCGTGGCGGTGGTGGCTCCACGTGAGTTCTGGACATGCATAATAAAGTGCGAATAGAGGCGTGTGGGATCCGTTGAAGTATCATTCGGTTACGCATTGATGATGGTGACTGTTTGAGATGCGTAAAGGTGAGTTTTTGCTCATTCTTATCTAAGCTGAGTTAGATTTGAAATGGTGTATGATTGATCGATAAAGCGTTCAATTTAAACCGTTTTTGCATAGTGACAGCCGTTTAAGTGCCTGTTGACTTGTTCGCAATAAATTTAATAGTTTACAGTTTTTGAAACCGGAGCGCAGAAAACAGGATTGAATGATATGAATGGCTTTGGCGAATGTGACATTAAGACCGAATGAGTTAGCCTATTCTAAGGTACTAGACATTCTGTTTAAATTAAACTGGCGCATGTTGTTATTAAAGTCTTGCATAAATCCGGAATGCTGTTCGGTTTACTTTTATGGTTATGAGATAGATCTAAAAATTATGGCCCTTGTTGTTAAATACTCTAATTAACTAAAAAATACGTCAGTTATGAAGCAACTGTATTAGAACAGACTTAGGACTGTTGTCGACCCGCCAAGAATAAAAAACAGCAGATGATACCAACTGTTTTAAACATCATCCAAGAAGTTCACTCTTATGGGCCTGCAATAAAAGGAGGATGTACAACTGCGGTACTACACTCTATGTTAAAACGTCCGGGTTAATATTCTAACAGCAGTTTTTAAATACACGTCTTTCATAAGACGCGAATTTAGCGGATTATTATGAAGGAGATTTTGAACATCTGAATCAGAATCATCCTCTATTAGACGAAAAATACGTCTTTGAGTAGTCTGATAGTTTTAGTGCATGTTTTGAAACAGGATCGAAAACATCTCTTACTTGTGCTTTATAGAGAACCATGACTGGATAGTGTAAAAAAAAGTTATTTGACCGACGCTGATTTATTTAAAATAAAAAGTCTGACTATCCCCATTCTGCTTTACGCCACTGAAGCATCTTCCATATCAAAAGCAGATGACGAAATTCATGTTATTTCGTCGACAAAACAGATGGTCCACTTGCCGTTTGCGGCAGCCTGTTTGTCTCTTCTCCAAACCTGCTGTAACATACGGCTTCTAATTACAAAACAGAGTTATGTTATGGAACATACTATTCCTTACAGATAGAGTAGTAGTAGAATTCACTAAAAAAATGCCATTTCCACCTTCCTAGTTTTAGTAAATAATATTCTACACAAATAACGTAATATGGCTATCAACATCATTTAATAAACAATGAGCTGTCATCTGTCAGTTTTCAACGTGAAGCGTTCACCTTTCGCCATTTTTCTAATTGCGACCGTCACTGACACAAGCTGAAGGAATTGTTCACGCGTTTTCTGCCTGTCAACTGTCTTACTGACAAGTGATAAATACGATTCTACTATGCGACTATAAGTTGGTAACCCTGGAATCATCGTACGTGCTATTAGTACAACGAGGGACGTGCTTAAAAGACTGTGAGGAATTAATTATGTATAATGTTTTGAGCTTAAACTTTTCCTGTCACGATTGTGGCCGTTATGAGTAAGCTTATCTCTAAAGTATCTACAAAGTAGAACCCTCTATCACTGTGAATTTGAAAAGTTCAAGTCTATCTCCTTACTTGATATGCAATTTTCATCCCGTCATAATAACATATCCATCAAAACACTCGGCATCTGTCTCTATAAAATTAACGCCAACATACTCGCGTACACTGACAAATAAGAAACCCTCTGTCGGATCAGCCGGGCGTATTTTTTCCCGCCAAAGGAAATTAATTTAAACTCCATCTCATTGCAATTCAATTAAACCGAGAACCATCTCCGCGGCAATTAATCGTGGCGTTGAAAGCATCATTTTTCATCATCGCCAATCCATCACACAATCAAGCATATCGACAATCGGATACATTATCTCCAGCCCTAGTGAAACCAGAAACTCACTCATCCTCGCTCCAGAATTTCATTCAACCAATCCAAAATGATGTTTTATGGATTCGCTATTCATGACGAAAGTACAGGATCGATGGTGGCAGCAGTGATCGTCATGATATTTTCAATTGAAAGAATTATTGAGATGTCCGTTGCAGACTGACAGGCATGATGTTCCATCACCACCATCATCCGATCGTCGTTGCAGATCACCATCGCCCAGATACATTGAGGAAGTTCAGACGTGCGCAATCTTCATCACTTTGGCAATTAAAAATTGATGACCATTAAGCGCTAATAAAAGTATAACCCAATGGACGTGGTCGTATACAAGTATATTGCCTCAAAAAAAAAAACACACGTACGCCTTATCGTACGGAAGATGCAAGATATGACAGTTGCATGCGCTCAGCGGCATCAGTGTTATTGATGTGAAGCGGCTTCAGCTCCATTTCACATGTTTTGCAACGCGGAAGAACATGCGCCATCCCAAAGTGGAATTCTTTCACCAGAGATAGACAATAGAAACCCATGCAGATTTGTATCGGACGACCGAACCCTGCAAACCGTCGTGGTGGTCATAAAGTGTTTTAACTTGCAAGCTAGTTTTTGCCATCACGGAATCATCAACATCATCAAAGCGGCACCCAAAAAAACCCCAAAGAAGAGGGAACACACCCACGTTGCTGGAAACGTAACTCGTGTCAGCATATGGCTACACTCCCTCCATCCAAGTGTAGCGACACGACTAGAACTAAGACAGTAGCTGAAACCCAGTTTGCAGTTAAGGGAGCACTACTCGCGTATGTATGACTCTTAAGCGCGTCGCAACTTCCGCTGTCATCTTAATTGAAATTCGTTACGCGAAATTAAATCCACATTCGCGTCCCATGATTCCCGCGCGCTTGTGTCCATATGGGCCATTCGCAGAACAATACTTTCGCAAGCCAATTACGTATGCAAGATGTGTTTGGGCGCGCACTCTTACATAAGGTGTACGGTTGAGAAGTCCGCGAAGCGCGCATATAGCATGCAATTAAACATCAATTAAACGCACATCAGCACACTTTACACGGAAATTATCCATTTTATGAGCGATGCTCTTATGGACGGAGGAAGACTCGTAGAACCAGAGACCCACATCGTGGTCATTGGTGTGTATGGTTAGATTTCGATGCGCGATATCGTTTGTGTTTTGCTATGTTTTCTCACACAATTTTGTAGAAAGTATGTCCCTCGGGCTTGACGCAATCAAAATACGAGTTTATTCGTTTACCTTTGCGGTGTGCGGCTTACACCGATGAGACTCCACTAAGTCATGTCTCAAGTGCCACTCAACGCGTCCCTGCACATAAATTTCCCTAATAAAGGATTTTCTGTTTTGTTCTTTCGTGACCTTTCCCTAGAAGCCGGTACCGCTACACATATTCTTTCACCTCTTCACACGCATACTCATATAGAATTTCGAGTAGTGCCGGCGCAAGCATCAATTTGTGGACCACCAACTGTGAAACCCTCTAAATGACAAACAATAGGACTTTCTTTGGAATTTTTTGTTCGTCGTAATAATCGAATGGACATGACCCTATATTGGGGTTGTCACTCCCCTTTGAAAAATAATACCACTCTCAGCCATTGTTTGATGTATGAAACTGTAACAAATTTGAAATTTATTAGGCTTAAAACAGGCAATCGAAAGACCGACTTTAACATCGGTTTTACAGCCTTTAAGACTTGAGAGGTTGATAGGATTATGTGATCAACATATATGGTGGGAAACAACCTGTTATAGTTGAGACAAATTCCTCAGACACTTAGAGCTCATCAAGTGATTTACCAACACACGCCCACCACTTAGTCTTTTGTTCCTTTGTTCAATTTTTGACAAAAGACTCATTATGTCGAATAATAGATATGGATTACATCCTGTCTTTCGTATATCATGAGTATCATCATTTCGAGAACAGGCCCTTATTATCTTTCGAGGCGTACTATTTTGGTCTACATGTCCTCCCTGTCAATCAAGACCAGACTTCTGCGTTTATTGTTAATGGGAAGCACGACTTTTTCTGGCCAAGAGTATCAATTACCCTTAGCTGATTACACCGTCATCAACTATCAATTTCAATATCATGGAAGCCTATTATGCCTACCTCCAGGCATTCCATTTAACCTTTGCACGATAAGCTACCGAAGCGGTCGGCTCTTCTATACAGAACCTCTGATTGGCGCCTTTTTTGCCTGATACTTGCATCCATAAATCTCCGAACCCGATAGTAATCTGTTGGCCAAGAGTCTATGTGCCGCGCGGACCCCCAAGGCTAATGCAATTTGTTACATTTAACACTTACGGGACGCATTTGCGTCTTACAAACGTCGATATACAGGTAATTTTTTGCTCAACGTTTCGGCTTATCAGACATGAAGTACCAGTAGAGGTATGTGTGCGGATGCTTCTTGGAATCTCAAGTAAAGGCACGTACGCCGCAATGATGCTTTTGTTCTAGGGTTGAGTAATAATACGCATGAAGAAAAGAATCGAAAAAATAAGAAAAAGGAAAACAAAGGATATGTTGAGTGGCAGATCAAAAGAAAAAAAAAACGATCGTGTAGCTTGTTATTTTCCTCCGAACATTTTGAAATTTGAAGAGATCCTCTAGAATAGACATGGCATAAGCAGGTACCCTGGTTGTGAATGAATTTCTCAATTCAATTCAAGAGAAATTTCCTGTTTATCTTCATAAGAATTATACTCATCCTGTCGGCTAACGCTACATGATCAAGTATAACAATCTGGTCCACTTAGTGTAATACCCTTATCAAGTCATGACTGAAACAATAGAGATACGTATATCGTAGATAAATTGATATGTAATACCCTTATCCAGACATGCCATCGACAATAGATCCAGCCTTTGCAGAAATACTAGACAAACTGGCATTTTGCTTCCATAATCCGCTTTAACTAAAACAAAAGATTCAATAGAAATCATCGCACAAAAAATTCCACGACATGATCTTTAAATCGTGCCAAACCCAAACATACCATGAAAGAACACAACAAATAATAATGCACTCAACAGTCAACAAGGACATTCAGCTATTCTATTGGGTGGAAAACCCAACAAAAGGACATTATATTGTTGGAAGGCAACAACGGGCTGTACCTGCCCATATTTATTCAACAGGTAGTCGACAAAAAAACACCCACTTGATAGTGTTTAACAACACATTCCACAAAAGTTCCACAACCGCTTCTGATAACAAATCCAACCCGAACATGCTCGATACCCAGCAGTGTACCATCCGCCAACATGTTCCAATGAAAGGGAACTCATGAAAATGACGACACGGCCATGGCACTACCCGGTGCAACATGATCTGCACGATCAGTCTTCGGTTAACATTTGCTCGTCGTGGTTGGGAGTTTTCGACGCAAAATAAAAATAAATATTTTATGTGGTGTTTAGTTTTTTTTTGTATGTTTGCTAATATGCGGGTGATATTTTCAAAATAAGACGAATTTGAAACACCAACTATCCGACATTCTGTAATAAATTTTTGAAAACGCGTATATTCCGTATGATCGTCATCGTTCATGATCTTGCACATGGCCGTTCGTATTTTCGGTCGATTCATAGCCGCCTTTCCAACATCATCATCTTCTGTAGCGAAAAAATAAAACCAAAGGATATACGAAAATAGATTTTGGCGACGAAGGCGTCGACGTCGCGCTGTTCTCTTTTCTTTTATTTTGCATGCGTTTTTGGCACTACCGATTTCGTTGTGTGTGTCTGCTGTGCGATCAGCAGGGGTTGTAACGTGCGCGTGTGTGGTGTGAGGATCAGTTTTCTAAGATCCAAAAAAAAAAAATAAAAAAATGTGTTTTCACAATGAAAATCATGTGTGATAATTAAGTGCTTTAGAAAATTAAAATTAAAAAAAATCAATTTTGCAAATCAGAGTAGTTCCTTTCAATCAAAAAAAATGTGTCCTTTTCGAGTGGCGTTTCTTGCCACAGTTTTCATTTCTTTTTGCCATGCAAAAAGCACACCCGGCAATCTGCTGAAGGATTACCATGATCAATTTGTGGATTACGAAGATCATGTATCGGATATCGTGTCTTGGACAGGAGTTAAAATGCCTTCGTCCAGTAAAAAGCCTCCACATCATCGGAAAACCTCGGTGAAAAAGACAAAAAGTGGATTAATCATCGAACGAAATTTCCCATCTGGCTCAGCATCTGGGGAGAGCGATAGTCAGGAGCAAGAACTACCCCCATTGGCGGCGACAACAATTCCTTTATCTCATGGAGTTGGTCGAAAGAAGAACCAACGTAAACGCGGTCGAGGTCAACGTCAGAAAATGAACAAAAATGGTAAAAAAAAAATCGTAAGCCTGTTGTAAAGATAGGGTACTTTGAGAGAACTGTTGATTTTACTCCTCATTCGATGTGATCGCTTTGTTGACTATTGATGGTGATTTGAAGTGTAACTGTGTCTCTTGTTAGATGCACTTATTAAAGAGCACCGTATGCTTTCTATGAAATAATTATGTATGCCTTTGTTATTTCAACTTATTCAACTACCCTAGTAGTTGTTGCAATTGGCTCTCAAATGTGATATATCGGATTGGACGCCTTTTACGACGATCGTCATTGTATGGAATCATCCTAGGAACGAACACGCCCAACAACCCATCTTAAGAAACATATAAACCTTTCTTCTAAAAAAGTGGGTTCTTACATTTCTCATCAATAGCGCTAAAAGGTAGCACTTTTCGCTGCTTTCGTTTCCGTCTGAAGCGTTACTTTCAAGGCATCGTTCTTGCCTGTGATTATCTTTCGACATTCTTTACCAAACTTTATTTTAGTAGAAAAATTCGGATGTAGTGGCCTAATTACTAGTGCCTTGGACTACTTAGCGCGGTGTTCTTGGCTCAAATCGAGAAAGTAACATCAACTTACGTTTTTTTTGACAGCCCCAACCATTGTGAATGTCTGACAAACTCTTAAGTTTATAGAACTCTCTGGATAAGTTTTAAGACACGCTGTTCGCAAACCGGCTGATAATTTTTTATTGTGCCAGAAATATAACTTCGCTTACACAAATGAATGGAGAGAGCTAGGTTTTAAGCCTGCATTTTGATTTCAAGGCGTTTCGTGGTGTACACATTGGCGATTAAAGGTGCATAATGTGTCACCATACAGCTTTTTTAATATATTGTGCGTGTGATGTTACTTTTGCTAAATAATTAAATGTACGAAGTACATCCTTATTCCAATTTCGAATGCTGTAGAGATTGAACAATGTGTTATATGTTAGTGGGGGAATTGAACCAGAATTATCAAGGCACTAATCCCTGAGCAACATCGTTTAAACACATAGATTTTTTAGTGAAGAAAAACCCCAGTTTTTACATAAATGCCCTAAGGATCTCCACTTCGATTGCGCAGTAAATTCCCTTTCTGTTGTACACCCCTTTTGTCAACATCATACCACTTTCCAATGCTCTCCAGAACACTCACTCCAAAGAAGGACAACAAAACTAATGGTCACATACGAGTCCTTATTAGCGCGTTGCCATATTTGTGGCCAGCAATGTTCTTCCCTGTCCTCCGCCGCCATCAATATGTGAATACGCTCAAAACAACAGATTTCCTGTTTACTACCACCGCGTGTATAGCTACTGTGCAATGCGAGCGTCTGCTCTGCTGTTCCATCGCGCCGCCTGGCATGTGTTTTATAAACTCCTGTACATGCAACCAAATCGGTCTTTGTTCTATTGTTGCACTGAGGGAGGTTTCGCCTGTTTGCTGCTGCAAGACCACTTTGATGAAGTAACACAAGGCTCGATCTGGTGTGGTTTGGTTTCTCCTCTAAGAAAGTTGTCGAAACCATGCGTGTAACAAGTTTTTCTTCGGTTAGTTAATTAAATCGATTAAAATGCTGTCCTCTTGTTTTAGAAACGCCAATAAAACTAAACGCAGCGCTAATTATCATTATTACCTCATAATAACGTAGATATCTGATACAATAGTGGGGTCTACTTTCTACACAGGGTTCAGTGTGTTTTGATTGAATTGTCGTTCTTGATTAGAATTTAAATTGGACTAGAACCAAATTCAATCAAGTCTTCATATACGAATACCGTGTCACAAACGTTGTATGAACAAGCGCAGAGTTGTTTGTCAATCGCCCGCCTGCTTAATGCTACCGACGAAATCCAAACAGACGAATCTTCAGAGCAAAAAGACGTGAAGAAAGTGGTTAACATAAACAAATCATAAATTTTAAAGTGGTCAAAGCGCAATAATGCGCCGCGATTACTGTGAGAAACCCAATGATTGCCCAAACAAGCGCTATGGATGCGCACGGATGCGTTTCGTCTCAAATACCTTCTCGGAGTCTGTGAGAAAAAAGCGCCGAAGATAAATATCATCTGAAGGAAAACGCTGTTTTATGGGTTCTCATTTAACGGGGTTTTGTGAATGATTTTTATCAAATTTTACACGAATATTTCATTTGCCGGACGTAATGGTCTTTTGTGGCGACCGCATATTTTTAGCTAATTTACGAGTGATAAGGCTTGATAAGACGATATGTTAACAGGAGAAATATATTAGGAGGTTGTACAAATTAACGATTATTGTTTTAACCAACTGGAGGATAAGATGGGGATTATGGTTCCGGTTTTAGATGTAAGGTTTCATAAAGGTGGTACCGTTTAAGTGGGGGTTCTCGATTGTCAAAATAGATAAAACGAGATGTAACAATAAGATTTGGATGTGAATCTACTCGATATTGACAAGAGGTTTTCGTTAAAAATAGAAAATACAGAATGCTTGGTTTTTCTTCACATAAGTAGACACATTTCACTTTTAGTTCGAAATTATGTTCATTTGAGTGGAGTTGATAAGGATTGGTGTTGTTGAAGCGGTAGTTAATTGAAACCAGAAATGCGTTGGGCTTCATTGGGCAATGGGTACAATTGGAACACGTATCTACTTTATAATTTGTTTTGCATTTGTCCTTTATTAGTTCGGATAGTTATGTTGCAACAGTTTTTTTTTTTTTAAATCATATTTCGAGTGGTACTTGGCCAATGATGCTAGTAATTTTGTCTTACATTTCTTAATGTAGATTCAGACTTAACTCTATTTAAATCTCTATGCAGCCAATTAACCAATCCAAAGTGTAAAATTAACTCTTGTTCTCGTGGTCATGGTTTCACGGGCTGTGTGGCAACTCCAAGTAACGCATATTTGATAGAACCAGTATTGTGATTATGGACTTTTCCATTTACCAAATAATCAATACGCAATAACGGCCGCAGTTCTGTCCAGGATTATTTTTAAAGAAATATTGATCGAACGTTCTTCCAGCCTATAACCACACCAAACCGTTGCATTGGCCGCTCTTGATCTTCTTCGGGTTGCCCTTTCTAACCAAATATGGGCCTAATCGCTGAACAAAATGTTTGGTCGAAAACAATTTTTATAATTTTCAAGATCCCAAACACTGGTCCTTCACCAACATGACTCTCTAATTAGCCCGGCCCAATATTTGGACAGGAGGTCCCGCCATCGTGCAAGAAGTACACACACACACATTAATGGTTGTGAGAAAGCTAGGCCCTGGGTACTAACGAGCCTGTTGTGCCAAAAATGTATATTTGTAATATTGGACCATAGGTAGACATGAACACACGAAATATATTTCTCGATGATTTTCGTAATTCTTTCGGAATAACTTTGTAGACGCATTGCCGGGCTACGTGAGAAAATGTCAAAACAATGATGAATATCACGAGTTGTCATTAAAAATGGAACATCTAAATTATCTCCATTTATTTATTAAGACACTGAACCCAATTCGGTTATACGTACTGCTAACGTTGTCTTTTAATGAAACATCTGAATGATCATCATGTAATCATGATCATGTAATGCGAGACATATACGATTGTTCGATATGATTTGATAATTGTATTTTTTATTCTCCAGCTTATCGTTCACAATTCATTTTCTGCTACAGTTAGCTTGCTCTACATACAAAGTTCAAGTCCCACCTTCAATCATCCTAACCGTGTTTATGTGCCGCTGGAACGACCAACTTCTGTGATTTAGATCACACTCTGGTCAGTAGTTAACACGCCATTAACATATAATCCACGATCCACCATTAATAACAACAAAATATGTAATCCTACAATCGTCCCAGCACTCTGTTAGAATGTAGGCTAACACCTGTTAAGACATCTCGAGCCAGACGGACTAGGCAATCCGATTGATTTACACACTCATCTGGCAAAGAGAAAAACCTGTGCCAGTTCGCAAGAATCTCTTTCCATCTGTTAATTGCAAGTCCACTAATCACACGTCGTACACCACACAAATCTCTCCCTCTCTTCCTATCGCTGGCAGTGAAATGGTCAATTGGACGACTTCACGATCCTCGATTCCGACACTCGATCGCAATAGAAGATCGACGATCGCAATGTGATCCCTGTGCGTTAAAGAGAACAACTCAAACGCAAATGCAAAGTCACCCGCCTAGCGTTAGCGTGTGTTCGTATGCAAATTACCGTCATCATCGGGTCTCGCAGGGATGATCGAAGGAGGATAGTGCAGGAAGCCACTTTTTTTTTGTTGATTCCGGATTCACGTTATCCGTGGCACTGCATCATTTTTTATTGAAATAAATTCATGTAATTCTCCGACACCAATCATCTCACGCGCGCAACAGCCGCATCTAACATGCCATCATTCCAGGGGCCACCATCGCCACCGACTACACACGGAACACCTCTATTAGCTCGAGCCTGTTGCAGAGTGATCGGTCTGGCATATGGCGTGTATATATACGAATACTTCTCTTTTCTCGAGCTCCTTGTGAAGCAATTGGTAGAGTGCACTAAGTGGATCTGACATTGGTATTTATGCTGACAAACAGGACGACAAATCGTTAGGCTACCTAAAGCAGCTAAGACAGACCTACAAATGCCACTACTAGTTGGGTGTCGAGCCCGAGGGGAGTTGAGAAATGGTTAATTGATTTGATAGAATAGACGGGGTAAGCCGCAGTTTAATTAGGAGATGAGTGCGCCAAGGATCGAAAAACATCCAATCATTGAATGTAAACAAAACGTTTGAACCGTGTACACACGCAGTAAATACGTTCCACACACAAACGCGCACGCTCGGAATGATTTATTGACGAACGTCAATTTCGGAGCCGCAGAGAATCTCCACTCTGGATCTTTCCTCCAACCGTCAGTGGTTATTGATTGCTTTTCAAGTGGTTTATAGTTTGTTTGGAACTTTGCTATACATTTCATGTCGTTCCCTATCTGTTTGTCGGTGTCTGGGAGTTGTGAGTTTTTTCCCCTGACTCCCATTTTCGGGCCTGTACGAGAGTGTATATGAGTCAGGCGCCTCTGACGACTAGTCACTGGCCACAGAAATGTGATCCACAGTCTCCTAATTGGATTTAGTATTTATTTTCCCCGAAGCTGGGTATATATTTATAGCCGTATCAAGCTGTCGACGGAATTCGCCCGAGTATTATTGATTACAAGTCTGGGCATTATCGAACACACCTGTTTGATGTGGATAGGCCGGTCCATTCGGCCGACAGGCCCGCCGATAAAATCTCTCAATTCAATTCAGAGAACATTTGTAACGACTAGATAAACTCATTCCAATTAATAACGGTTTTCTGTTCGATGCTGTTGGGAATTTTATTGACAATATTATGTGCGTGCGGCGATCGGATCGAGAGCGATTTATGAAAGAAATCAATTTAACATCCACTCACACCGAAAAAGGTCCAAAGCAACGTTTAGCCTGCACATTATGTGCTCGGAGATCATTGGAACAACATTACAACGTAAACAAAACATTGGTGTGTTTTTTTTCGAATCCAATTCCGGGTTCGGTACCGTGTTGATAAACAATACCAGGGTTCTTGAAGGCTTTTATATTTTCATTTCTTTATTTTTAGAAAGGAGTGAATAAAAACGAACATTTAAATAATAAACAGTGTGCCTCTCTGATGCGGGGGAGAACACCGATAAACAAACGGAAGACAGGCATAAGTAATTGGGGGAATTTTTCTCATTCAATGCACTTTTTCCCTTTTGGGGAAACTTGAGAAATAAGCTCCAATGCTGATGATATTAATTTTAATTTTTATTTCGATACGACACGACGACTCTTTGGGAATCAGATGCCAATGCAATTTATGAGTTCATATTTTAGAAAGAAGAGCGGGACTTGACAAGATTAGGCTTAAGTGTGGAGGATAATATAGATTGGGCCCTCCGTATTTATTTGGACGGCAAATGGGTCTATTATGGAAATTGATTGTAGATGATATTGCCGCTTGAAGTTGCTAGGGGATCGGGATTTTCCCCATTCTATAAAAGGATTGTTTGATCGTAAATTGTCATTATCAAATGGGAGAATCTGACTTAAAAGTGTCTTTCTTATCAAGCTGTTTAACAGAGTTTTTTTTCTTTTAATTGAAACATCTGGATTAAAATTCGTTGTTGGACAAACTGGTGTAAAGACTTGAAGAGGGTGTTTTTAGTAGATTCTACAATATATAACCCAAATAGCTATTACGAATTAATTTAGAAGCTTTGATGTTCAATTAATGCCCCTGCACTTCGAGTAAAAATTTGATATATTCCCATCTTGGCCTAGTATGTATGCTCATTAGTATCCAGGGCTAAGCATTTTCTCACAACCATCATGAGTGTGTGTGGCGAGACTTCCTGTTTTATGCCGAAACCGAATGACTGAGTTGAAATAAGCTATTATAGACAGTTGATACTACTCGAATGGTTTGTCAGATCAACGCGAGCGGAGGGCCAGTAAAAGATACTTTAGATACTGCAGCAGTTGAGAATCGAACCATTTTGAGTGGCAGTTTATCGCATTAACCATTGGGCCACTGAGGCCGTCTATAGAACGTATTTATATCTTAAACCTTCCAGCCTGGAATCAGGCCTATCTGCAAGCCTGGTCGATGTACCTCCAGGAAACACAATCTTTTTGCTTGATACTATTAAAGTAAAAAATAAATACAAATCCTTGGTTCTTTAAGTTCGTATATCTGATAGATGTAAATGATCCTGTTAAAGAGAATAAGCAAGTGTCTTCAGTGTACATAGTCTCAATGAGATATGTGACTCGCCGGATTCTAATTTGGAATCTTTCTTTCCTTCATGTAGGATGGAATACATCTCTTAAAAGCAACCCTTATAAACTCACCTTAGACATTCTCGAATGCTTTTCCGAAACCAATGAACAACAGGTGAAGTTTCGATCGTTATATTAACCCTAGCTGAACTAGATGTTAATCTATCCGTTCGGCCTCGAGTGTATGTGAGTTTTTACGTTGTAATTCAAATTTAATCAACAATTCATGTTTTCTTTGTTTCCTTAAATAAAATAAACATTTTGTTCAACTTTAAAACATTAAACAACCCATTCAAACCGTGGGTATTATCAATCCAAAATAAAGCCAGTGTTGCGAATATCAAAGAGTACTTCTATCAGTTGGTTTAAAACTAAAAAATACTCACACCAAGGTCTCTTAAAGCCTCACCTCAAAACCACTGAATTATAATTTTCCCATTGCGTGCCGACTCTCACGAAATGCCAAACATTTACAACGATCATCACTTAAACAATTGCACAAATAATTTTCCAACAATTTATCTTACACTTCTATCTCTATCTTGGTTGTCAAAAACGTATTTGCATTTCGTAACAATTCTCCATCGCCTTGCCAGTCTCCCAATTACCTGCAAGCGCAAACAAACTCTCAATAACTCACTAGACCTATGTCCCCATAATCCTTATCTCTCGATTTTTGTTTGCAAATGCTAATAATTCATTTAAGTGACCAACGCTGATCATGACCAGCCGCCAAATTGAGCTTTGAGCAAATCCCCCCATTGCACGAAAGACCTCTAGAGAATTATGGCTGCAAAATGATATGCACGACCGACGTGAACTTATCGTAAAAAACGATTCACGCGCACGCGTACATACGATCTTCCCAAAACCAAACAAAATTGTAGAGAAATGTTGCATTACCTATGTGACCCCACTTTTTGCCGCTTGTTCTACGGACACGGTTGTTGAAAATGTCACGAAAATTGTCTGCAGTCAACCCCCATTTTTGACTTTGACACTGGAATGCCTATTAGAACAGTCGTCGGCTTCGCGACGTTCGACATGTGTGTCATATAAGTGTGCGATCGCGTGAGACCATCTGGACCATCATTGGGTTGGGATTGTTTTGTTTGTCTGTTTTAAAATGTCGGGTTTGTTTGTTTTATGCAGCGAGCACGCGAGACTTATCATTAGAGAGATTTATGTGCGTTAAATTTGGACGTAAATTATGCGAGAGTGATCGTGACAATCGATTAATAGATCACTTGGGATGTGAACAAAATATGAGTCACGATGACCACCGTGGGATGTGACTGTTTTTTTTTTACGTCGACAGTGAAGGTTTAAAAGTCGGCATTGCTTTGTAGTAAGTGTATCAGTGGGTTATGTTTCGGCATAGATATAAATATTTGTATATTGTATATATATAAATTTGTTGAAATCTCCATGAGTTAAATGCAACATAGGTTTTGACAGAGGATCAATTAAATATTCTTAACAAGTAAAACAAGGATACATATATTAAAATATATTAAAACTTGCAACTTGCAATTTGGCGATCAGGGATCAGTCGATTAGCTATCGTTCGCTAGAAACCTTCCAAACTTATGTTGCTTTTACACAATAAAAATGGCTGTTTTCATTTTAAAATGACACCATCATTTACACGACGTTAAATAGTGACGAATTCAAAGCGTTGTCACTTCGTTTCATTACTTTTTTGAGATTTATTTATGTTATAATGACAACGGCAGTAAAATGGGTATTTACACTAATGACAGCATTTGAAAATGTCAAATAATGACAATCAAATATATCAGTCAACAATTTTTATTGGAGCTTGATATTTCACGTTCATCCAATTTGTTTTGTCTCCAAACATATAAAAAAATATAAATAGTAGGTATACATTAAATTTGTGAAGTGCAGGTAAAATAGTAGCAGGAAGGTAGTTGGTGCAGCTTGTTTTGCTGTTGCATTAATACTAAAGGAGAAAGAAGCCTGGTATGCCGCACGTGCCAAAGACCGAGAAAGGACAGATCTCAATGGGTTCATCCACTATTTTTAGGTGGTCTAGCCTTCACTTTCACTAAAAACTGCAGCGGTTTGAACAGTTCATTCTTCGAACTATATATAATACCACTCAGTCCGCTCTTGGACTGCACATCGAATCTCGATCAAATGGTATTCCGCAGTGGTTCTTGGCGTCTTCAACACTGATTGGTTTTATTGTGCGATGGCACATTATTTTTCTGCAGCTTGCGGTGTTGTCTTGCTGCCGCAACTGCATTCATCGGCGCAGATTCAGATTTTATCACTTAAAACACTAAACTAATTTTATATTTACAATTCACTGAACTTAAAACTCAAATGTACACCTAACAATCCATTTTCCACAGCAGAAAGAAATTAATTTCAAACACCACACACAAAAGACGGCCATGCGACGAACTTTGTTTTTTTTATTTTTTTTTCAATCGATAATAGTTTGTCATTTGAGAATTAAGAATGAAAATTTTCATTGTTTTTGCGTAGCTTGTCATTATATATGCAGTTCCTGGCATTATAATGACATTGTATAAATGCATAAAAACATTTCGCCATTTTGAAATGACAAAAATAATGACAAATATAAGACCATTTACACAGTAATGACATTAAATGTCAAACAAAAATGACGAATGTTCCACTCGTGTAAATGCAGCATTGTAATATTACAAACAGTTCAGAGGTTTGCTCTAAAGGAACGGACAATCAGCAACCAGATGATCATTTTTATTTTTGTTCTTACAAACTTCTGCTGAAAACGATGATTCGCACTAAAGTTGGTAATCAAATTATAAGATCATGTCGAAAAAAGCTGATTCATTAAATAATTAAAAAATAGACTATGGCCACGAACTGAGTGGTGGGGGATGTCTGTTATGCGAACTTTTTGTATTTTGTCGCACAATGGACAGCAACAATTAAAACAAAACCTACATGATCATCAACAAATTTTGATTAGATGCTTAGTCGATTCAGTATTGAACTGTTTGGAGACCAGACGGTCAGCCATCATGTTCAAGTGATCTAAAGAATTATTTCAGATGAAAATATGCTAAGAATTTTTTTTTTAAGTTAATTAAAAAAATGTCATTAAAACCCTTTTCAATAATCCTCATTAAATGGCTACTATTGCCCTTCTTGTTTTGAATGAGGTTTTTTTTCTCAGACGATATACAACCAACCCCAATTGCTTTTATTGCTACCTATACACATTAATTTAAAGCTTATAAAATTTGCATAACTCCGCAACCACAAATTAATGGAAACTCTAACTTTTAGGTCTACTAAAACATTAATATGTTGAAATACATTTTCGAAAGAGTCAATCAGCCCTATCGAGGTATCCGTCGGAGCGGACAATTTTCCGCAACGCATACTTCGTCGGGGGTTTAAATTTCATTCGAGGTATGTGTCATCGGAAGAAAATACTACACAAATGCGATGGCTTCACTTCACTGCAATTCGTAAATAAATTCCACGAAGAATTAGTGTCGGAGGAAATCGGAAAAAGAATAGCACTAAGCTGTCAAAAATTGCACGAAAATGCATCTGAACGCACTTCAACGCAACGCGTTACAAAATGTCGGATAAATATTCCGAACAGCTTTTCGGAAGAATACCTCAAAGCAAAATCCTCCGAATCGTACAAAATCGGAGAATTTTCCGCTCCGACGGATACCTCGATAGGGCCAAATCATGGGAACCAAATTTCGATTTATGAAATTGTTGCACGATCATACATCGGGCTACGATCGCATATTTCCTTTCAGTGAAAGACAAACCTCTAGAATTTCAATCGTAACAATGTAGCCCCGTTCATAAATAAACCCTTGATCAAGATTGTGAGGTCAACAATCCGGCGCCGTTTGTCATATATCCATTGAATAGCACTCGAATCTGCAACAAAAATTGTCTCACATTCCGCAATATTTCAACATTTCTGTCACACAACATGTCGTTTGACACATCATTTATCGCTGGCAAACATCGATTGCAATCATCGACTATAACAGAGGTCATTATCATTATCATAGCCATTTGCATTCCATTTTGGTTCCTGGAAATTTTGTAATTCAACGTGCATCCATGTCGGATAATAATTCACATTGACGGGGCGCGCCTGGCAAAAAAAAGTCAGGTTTGGTGCAGCAACACCGGCCAACGTCTCACCTTAGCTCTAAAACCGAATTGGATGAGAAACATTGCGCTGTGTTTAAAGATCTCTTCTTTTATTTTTTCTTTTCCTTGTATTTTGTCTGGTGTGTGAACACACATATGTACGTCCTAATGCCGTTGACACGGCTCATAGAGCACACGTTTGGTGCGCGAGCGGCAGTTGTTTGCTTTTTTGTTGCACAGACCAGACCATATGTTCAACTTATGACGGTTTTATTGCTATTTTTGATGAATACAACAACAGAAGAGGTTTTCGCCTTTTCGTCAGAATTTCACGGCTAAATTTAGACTTAGACAGGGTTAGACACGCCACACGGTACTCGTAGTGGTCGTTTTGCGTTCGCTGTGCTCCCCCATTATGAGCTCTCGGCTGGCGGCACGTCTTGTGTTGATTTGATTCACTCAATCAAAGCAAAACGAGCGGGAACGCTTGCCAAAGTCTGGTGGTGCTGCTGGTCTGGGTCTGCGGGCGTGGATCAGTGCTTTTCATTCAAACAAACATCACGAAGAGCTCATTAAAACTGCTAGATATCGAGATTATTGCCGTGTTGATGCATCGCACTCAACACCAATTATGATTCGAATCGGATCGCTTCTGATGAAGTGAGTAATTATCCAAGACGCGATAGTCATTTCGACTAAACGGCTCTTTGCACATGCGTTTTTCTATTTCCACCTATCGACTGAATCTTTTGTTTTCTTAAAATTATCATCGACTTCCTTGAATCATTTGCGCGTAACCAGTTAGAAATGTAAATTTGCTGTCTAGAATGCCTCTTCAGAGGCTCGAATACTCTACGCCGTGTACACATTACCGCAAAGGTGTTGAAAAAAGGTGTGCGTCTTGAAGCACCTTCACATCCACCTTTCTGCTATTTACTTTCTTCTCTCGAATATCTTAGTGCAACCGGGAGTAGGTTCACCGTCATGCGGAGGCAAGCGCGGGAAGTCAAAGACCAACACGATTTACAGCATCGATGAGGTCGGCAGTCAAAGCAAACATCATCCTTACACTCTAGTCTCGGGATGTAATTACCATCGCTAGTGTGCCGGTGTGTGTGTCAGCTGGACAAATGATGATGAGGCCTGAGATCGCAACGTGTCGGAACTTCCTTAGTGCGCGCTAAAGACAGCACAGTGGTTGCAAAGTAACTCGTAATGAGTCAGATGGCGTATGCATGTAAGATCTAATCACTTGACCTCGCGTTGTGAACCAAGGTGGAGATTTACATTCAGTATTCCACTTCACAGGACCTTACCAGAGGTGGTGTGTGTTGCAGCGGATAACATTGTTCCACAGCGATGAAAATCCATTAATTAAACAATGATTTCGTCAGCGGAGGCATTAATTAACAATGGGTCTTATTGGCTGATGGGCTATTTAATGGCGATTTTTTGTAGAATTCGGTTGCAAGCACCGTGGAATGAAGACTCTTCCATCGAGGATAAAAAACATCTTAATTGCAGGCATTAAGATAAACGGAATGACCACTTAAAGAAGATACCTACTTGTGTCTTCTATGGCTTCAAGTGGTGAGGAACTTGTTTTCCAATGTTGCACATTGCGTTTGTCATATTCCCGGAGCTCCTGGCGGTCATTACGTTCTTGTTTATGTTATGGTGCGACGGTAATGTTTCGGGGAATTTAACGCCTTGTTCTATGAGCTGTGCGTAGTAACAAGGTCATAACGGGAGGAGGATACACCAACGGGTATATGGTTTGTGGGACGATATTTCGACATGCGGGGTGATATTTGTAAAAAAAAAACATTAAACCCAATTCAAACATTTTAATGTAAAAGACTTGATAGGATACAGGGACTTTTTTCTCAAAGCCATCAATTGCCTATGCCTACCATTTCAAACCGCATCCGAACAGGTGAAACTGATATTAGCTGTTTAGTGCTTCGCTACTGAACCAAAAATGGTACATTATTCAGACTCTAAGCACTTTCATATTTTTAGATTATAAAATACTGAATTACTCAGTAAGTTTTTGGTTCTTCTCATACCTTATCCTATTATAGAGAGACACTGGCCCCTTAAAAAGGAGCTTTGAGGCTTATCTTAAATGAATTTGTTTCACGTCTCCGTATTGAGATTCATAAGAGGAATACTGATCGCGTTACGTCAAATATTTGATAAATGCCCCTTTAATTCCCAACATGAATTACCCAGTAATATAACAACAATATGAAACCATGTTCCACTACTCCAACCAAGTCATGTGTAACCAAAACAAATTTCCTAACCACAGTCCCCCTAAATTATCCACTTTGACATCCAATTTGAAATAAAAATCAATTATTTAACGTTACATGATCTATCCAGAGACCTCCACATTTTAAACCAACTCACGCTACGTGCATGCATACTTAATATCAGAAGGGGTGCATTTACCTTTGGATTGCTTCAAAAATATAATCAAAACAACCAACGTTACACCTGAGGAATAAACACTCACTCACGGTTTATTTGATTGTCCGTTTGTTTACTCCCTTCCATGACCCTATACTCCTTAACAACATGAGTTCTCTCTCCTCGAAACTATTATGATCGGCAGCTTGGGACTGAGACACCAGCCAACAAAACTGATTATTCGAAGGTGTTAGGTGCGAGATACTTTATCTCTGTTGGAACGAAAAACAAAATAAAAATCTACACAAGTTTTATTGGAATCGATCGGTTCCACCTTATAGACCCTTGTTGTCTTGAAAAAAAAAAACTTCAAAATGACTGAAGCCCGATACCACGGTTGGGTGCATATTTATATTTTGGTAGTGTCGATGGTCGGACAAGTGTTTGATGCTTCCCAGAAATTCCAAAGCAGACAGAAATAAAAAAAGGCTTCATGCCGCCGACGACGTTGTCACCGACTTAGAAATCGAATCGATCTACGATCTAGGTGCTATGCATGTCAGATGGCACTCCGATACACGGCTAGTATCTGTCCCGATTCTCTCTCTCTCTCTTTCGCCGTGTGTAAAATCGATCACTTGATCTGCTTATGCGTTGTTTTCTTGTTCCGTTTTTTATGAATGAAAAATTAATGCTATAAAATCATGATGAGTTTTTTATGAGTCATCTGTTCAGAAAATCACATTGTGGGGTTTTGTTTTCTTGTTTCTAACGAACCGGCTTGTATGCGGCTCTGATGCACTTCCAGGGAATTAAGAAGTTTTGCTTCTCTTGTATCACTCTTGAGACTTGTTTCTTTTTTTTGTGATTAATTAAAAAATGACAAGCAGCGGGGGAAGTAAGACCACAAAAAAATGGGGAGACGTCAAACGAGTAGGTATATTAAGAAGTTTGCTGGAGTTCGACGCAATTGTGAACGACAACAATAAGAATAATCGGGAGACATATGAGAAGTTTAATCTTCTCAATAGGGATATTAGTGGCTCATTGAATTGACAAATTTGTAGACGACCGGAAAGAGGTTATTTGTTAATTTTAAGTTTATTTATTTATTTGTGTATTCCCAGTTATTTAAAAAATGTATGCATCAATGAGTCTTCACGTGCACGTCAACTATTGGCATAACAGCGGCACTGTTCAAAGCTATCTCTCATTGTTGATAACAGAAACAACGAAGGTCGGTTGGGCTTAACCGAACATGTGGTAGACGTATGTAACTTTATGGAAGTGACAATCAGTAATCTCATCGGAAATACGTTAGAGATTAAATCTCACTATTTTTTTTTGTGTAGGTATGTATGTATCCATAGGTCATATTTTTATTATCGAATTTCTTTGACTCGAAATAAACCACACATCCCGAGTTAAGTAGAAGCTACATCAAGAAACAAAAGGCGTCATTTACAAAAAATAAAACCATATTTACTAAAAAAAAAAAACGCTACTGGGTAAAAGCTATTTGATTTAGGGCCACTTGCACCAACGGATTAATTTAACTTATCAGTGGTTAGCAATCCATCATGGATGTTTATATTATTCTTAAGGCGATATTTAAAGGATGTTGGGTCATGTGACTAATACTGCTAATACATATGAGAAGGCTACAATCCGCTGTGCGGATCGTTTAATACCCTATCCTATCCCATCCTTAAAATAAGTATGAAGTATCCCCAAAATGTGGGCTTTATGGCGATGAAATATAGAAAAACATGTTGTCACAACACATTTTTCAGACAGTTTATCAAATTTTTTTATGGTTCGACAAAAAACAACGTTTTTATATTGCATATGCCTTGGAGTTGGGTATACAAATGGTTTTTGTAAGAAAACGCCTCCAACAAGCGAGCGTGGGTTAAAACGGTCTAAGGTCGAAATGTTCATATTAATTTTATTAAAGATTTGGCATCAAAAGTTTTTTTTTTCGAATATTTGAAAATTTGTCCGAACAAGGTTTTTTTTTTTCTAAAAACGCCCCCAAAAGAAATATAGATATTGTGATTGTCTAAATAAGCTGCTCAGATACTTAACTTAACACTTAACCGTTTGACTAAAAATAAGGTTTTTCTAAAAAGTAGGGGTGGCAGTGGGCGGATTTTGAATGTTTTTACACTTGTTCGAAAATCACGTACTAGGATCACATATACCAAATTTCATTGTCCTAGCTCAAAATTTAAGGCCTAAAAACCGGTGACCTACAGGCGGACGGAGATGGCTAAATCGACTCAGCTAGCGATTCTGAGCCGATCCATGTGCTTTGAGATATATCGAGCTCTATGTTACAATCTATGTATCAAAACTAATCTACCCTTATGGGATATATCTGGCAATAGGCCACTGGACCTACTACTTTTATGGCTGAACCCGGGCCTAAAACAACATTCTTATAAAGTTAGCCCTGTCCTTAGCTGGCTCCAGTAGCAGAATTCGATTTTTAAGAAATTAGAAGTGAATATTTATTTGGCAATAGGCCACTGGACCTATTACTTTTATGAACCTGGGCCTAAAACAACGTTCTTATACAGTTAGCCCTGTCCTTAGCTGGCTCCGGTAGCACAATTTGATTTTTAAGAAATTAGAAGTGAATATACTGAAGGCAAGGTTTTTCTCTACTGCGTCGGTATTGTTCCATATTTCCTCTATATATTCTTTCCTTCTTAAAAAAATAATCTGTAACGGATTTTACTTTATAAGTTGAACGTTTTATTATATGTTTGTACCATATAGTCGTCTAATTTAAAGCAAAGGCTTCAATTTATCGAATTTTATAGATAAAATATTGTAAACGTTCATCGTTCACTGGAATAGTGTCTTCTTCCTTATCTTTAAAAAAAGGTCACATACAAAAAAAAAAACATTGATTATTTGTGTTTATCCAGAAATGTGTTTATCCAAAAAATATCTCTATTAATTATAAACTGGTCTTGTGTTTTAAACTTATATGTATCAAAAGGTGAAAGCAATGATCAATTGTTCACTTCGGTAACGTGGCTAATTTCGAACACCTTACCTTACCTAAAAGCGGTGATATTTTGCGGTGTACGTAAACGACTGAATCATGTTTTACCATCTCGCGAATTCCTCAGACAGATTCTTTGAAAATTGTACGTTAAAATACGCTCAATTTTCATAATTAATAAACATTTTTTCAATTTAAAAAAATAGATATTGATTCCGTAAGTGCTTGACATGTATTATAAAGATCAACCATAATCATTTTTTTTTTTATTGAATTCCATAAAGCTTAAAGGAAATTCATATCCCTTTTTTCTGATACCTAATAAAAAAATGCGAAATTCCACAACAAGTAATTTTTTAATATCCACGAATTTCTGACTCTTCTATCTTATGTTCTCTTACGTCGCCTGTCAAAAGTAAGCGCAATACCTACCTATCCTGCGCAGAAACCAAAATATTTCTTAATTACTCCAAGCCCAGTACTCGTACGAAAAATAACAACAAGACGAAATTCAATAGCACTGCCGCACCGCCAAACCACCAGACTACTACCCGATTGGACATTTCAACAATCTCACAACCAAAACACGCAAGTCAGAGGACAAGATTCGCGCTTGTTCGTACACTCGCCACCTTTTGTATCTACAGGCATTCACCATCACCATACACCCTCAAGGCGACTTAAAAGCACTCATTATTGAGGATCAGGTTACCAAGCTGACAATAACACACGAAATAAACAAAAACATGGGGGCGCCCGTAATCCGCCAACATCACCAACAACAGTCAAATAAATTAGCAATCAAGTAATTAATTGAAATATCAATAGTCCTATTCATATAGGAACGACGCAAGCCCGATCAACAATCGCATACAGATGTTGCACATTGTTATGTGCAGAAGTAAAGATGGAAGTGGTACATGAGTGAATCATCCACACAGCGAGTCATCAAAGTCATCGCATTAAGACGCGCAAGAAAAATTCCAATAATCGAATGCAAATGGATTTGCTGGCACGAGGCGTTGAGTACTCACTCCACTAAGTCGTCAGTTTGCACTTTACGATCGTGTCCCCCTTCCGAACACCCCACGGCGTCTATTTAGTGCATTGCCACAAATAGCCAGCGGCGAAATGAAATTCTATGCCTAGTGGAACCTATGATCGCTTAAACGATCTGTCAACCCAATCGATTAATCAATTTACGGCATTTATCCCTCTAATTGCGTCAAATGCGTGATCAATTTATAACGGCTGCACACAAACTGCAGGAGTACAAGGTGTTAAAATTAGTGTGTGCCAGGGCGGCTGTAATTCATTCCACAAGGCGGCCCACGCGTTGCAATTCATTGTGGATGAAGTGGCGCTATGCCCTCCGGCACTGGCTGGCTGACTGACTTTTTAGCCCCCAAAAACCTCCCAGGTTAGCCGCCGTGGGCTATTTATTCAAATGGCCCGTATTATGCAGAAAATGTCAGTGTCTGTGGAATGGTGAGAAAAATTCGCCACAACGCACACGTGTGGCATGTCACTAGGCAACTTGTGTGTGCCTTAAGTGGATTTTTGTTTTCTTTTCGATTTGGCGCGATTTGTACTGCCAACTATCGGCGAAACCCAACCGAACCAACCGCAACCAGATGGTATCTCTATCGCTCAAGACCGCATTTTCTTCTTTTTCTAGTTGAAAATGAAATGAGAAAATCGGAATTAATGGGCGATCGTGTTACTAATGTTGCGTTATATGCCACTGGGTGATTTATTGCTATGATTTTTAGAGATTTTCACTATGCGTCTTTTCGGAGTGTTTTATATATGGAAAAGGACACTGAGCCTGGTTAAAGGCAATTGACTGTAATGGGTCGAGTGTGTGCCTCCCGCTCCTGGGGGAGCGATCATACCGTATCCCATTGCATTTGCGCGAATTGAAAAATCGTGCGGTTCCGTGTGTAGCGTTTGAGAGACTGACTATAATTAAAATAAGGTGTTAGATGTCTGCATAGACGTCTTGTCTAATTTTATGTACTCGATCGTGTGTGTTGTTTGGCAGTTGAAATGGAGTTGCCCGGTCGGAGTAGTTGTCTGTTGGGATTTTATGGAATTTTCATTTCAATTTTCCACCGCGAGACTCTGTGTGTGGTATGATGTTTGCGGTGACTTCAGAGTGAAGTGTCAATTTTTGACAGTCGTAAATAGGCATCAGTTGGATTTTTCAAGAAGATGTCATGTTTATGAGAAATAATTGATTTTTGATTAGCGGGTAGTTGATTAGTTAGGGTAGATAAATAATTTGCTGTTTGGTGGTTAATAAGATCAGTGATCTGCAGAGTTTGATAATTTCTGATCAGCAGAAAGGCCAAAGTAGACAATGGATAATGGCTGTGAGATACTTTCCTAAGAATTTTTCAAAGAAATATGTAACATTCATTTTGATGAGATTATTTTTGTAAACCCGCACTTAATTTCTTAATAAACCGGCTCCCGACCAGTTAGGTAATTGCCAGAGAAATGGCAGCTGCCCATCCTCATTCACATCAATACTCTGTAATCTACGATTGCAAAATCTTAAAACCGTAAGATCGGTCTTTATTGAGCTTTCGAACCTGGAGTTTGGGTTTCGAAGATCTTCATGGCTGAAGCATTATAGAAATTTGTTCAACGTGACCGATGCAATTATGTCTGCACTGATCTCATATTCTTGCCCTATAATACGATCGACATTCGAACAAAGAATAGTCATTTTTGTTAGTTACAGTCCTCCCTTTGTTTGTTATTTTCCGACGGGGTTATGGTGATTGTCATAATAAAATCTTCCTTTTGCGAGACCGGTGATCTCGAGTTGAGTTAAAACCTATTTGCATTGGGCGCGTTTAAGCGTGGTTTATGTATTTAAAATATGTCACTAGATTGATAAAAAAAAAACACACAAACTGCTTAGTTCTGGGTTGCCACCTGCACATAATTTATTTAACCCCTTCTAACAGATTATATTTTTTTGCATTTTTGAAAATCTACTTTCACTATTCTCTACTATACTTCTTTATTAAAGACCTGTGGAACACTCAACATCCTACAGATGTTCGAACAATGATTTTTTTCAA
This sequence comes from Rhingia campestris, assembly GCA_932526625.1. Classification (NCBI taxonomy): domain Eukaryota; kingdom Metazoa; phylum Arthropoda; class Insecta; order Diptera; family Syrphidae; genus Rhingia; species Rhingia campestris. The sequence goes on along the minus strand of OW052185.1, from coordinate 117,810,476 downwards.
ATACATCCTTCCTATCCTTCTCATCAATATTTCACTCACGCTGCACATGTAGACACGAAATTTTGACGCACAGATCTTTGATTAAGTTCTGACTGAGGCAAACAGCAGTGGTCCCTCTTTTTTTTTTTACAGATTCCGATCGTGGAATCTCCGTGAAAAATGCCACCATCTCAGAGGTGGAATGTGTGAAATGTTTTCGACTGCAAAAAAGATGTCTGTCTCGAAACTTCCCATGACCGTCAATACACAAAGAGATCGGTATCACTTTGATGTGACATAAAACATCCTTCTCTATCGAACACACACAAGATCGTGTTAGATTCTGCAATCCTTTTGTGATGCTGATTCCCACCGTAAAATGCACCGTCGCGTCGCGCCATATAGTTGGAAACATGTTTTTCTCACTTTTGTTTTGGTAGAAATAATTGAGTTTGTATATAGTCCTTGAGACAACTTAATGGCTTTCCAAAAATAGCCCCACACTAACACAAATGTATCAGTTTCTTAAATTTATTTATTTTTTTTTTGCAGCTCTGCGTCTCCTCTCTGGACAGACCGAGACCATAGAAGGCGGTGGAGCATTTCCGCCACTGTTTAATGTTGCACCCAGAGCCACGATCACGGTCAATGCGACCTGTGGCCAAAATGGCCGTGAAGAGTTCTGCAAATTAGTCGATGCCTACCCGCATAAAAATTGGTCTACGCAATGCGGCATCTGCAACGCACAATCCTCGGACCCGGTAAAGCAGCATCCGATCGAAGCGGTCTTGAACAATAGCAATGTGGATGATCGCTGGTGGCAGAGTCCGACGCTACAATATGGCCGGCATTTCGAGTATGTCACCATAACAATGGATCTAAAGCAGGTGAGTCGAAAGCAAAAGAAGATCGGTATCACTAAGAATATAATTTGTGCAATACTCGATCCGGTTTTGGTGGTGGGACTACTGTTTTGAATGCGGATCTTGTTAGTTTAATTGGAATCACCGTTTGGTCAGAAAGAATTTATGTGAAATGGACATGCGCTCATGCAGTGCACACACCATTGGAGATGCTGAACATTTGTCTGTAAAAATTTATTCATAATTCATTTTGTCGTCTGAAAAGTGGTTTCAATGCATGCTTCGGTGTATACATACTCTTGTCATATGGTCGGGGTGGATATTAGGCCGTTGAATGAGGTACGCTGTAAACCGATACCTAGTTTCGTGTGCAACAGCAAATTGGTTGACATAAAATTTAGCAGTTTATTTACATTTTGTGAATATTATGGTTGATGTGGGTTGTTCATTTTGCTTCATTTTACTATGCAGAGCTGTCATTTTTGTTTGACATACGGAATGGTAACGTCGCCAAAGGGCAGGGGACGAACAACTGAATTATGATTGAGTGAAGGGTGTGGATGTAGTTTGTCACTTGAAGAAAGTCATTATAAATCCATAGCCGTATTTATTTTTAGTACGAAATGATTCCTGATCAAGTAGATAATATAAGTTCTGGTTTTAATTAAAAAAACGTTTTTCAAATTAATTTTGTCGACAAGACACAATATGAAATGTATTTTGATTAACTCAATTGATCATGCTCAATAGAAGCAGTTAAATTTTGTATTAAAGAGCGTCCATCAACTCTCCTAAAATTGTATCTACGCCAAGCGATCATGTTCAGTTTGTCAAATCTTAGATACATGCATTTCAAGAGGTCTGTAGAAAGTTTCATGTTTTGTCTGTATATGTGACATAATCAGAACACGATCGGTGTATGCTTACGTTAAAATACAAAATCAGAAAATACATTTTTTGCAACCAATTTTACACAATATATACTGAGTTGTAATAATCCTTAAAGACAGTTGATAATATCGGTTTTTGGGTCAAACCATGGCAAGTGAAGTGCCAGTAAAATCATTAATTTGTTGGCTAACGCAGTTTTACGAACGATATGTTTCGTTTTGAATTAACGTCTACAGGTAGATATCAGTAATTCAAACTGATCGAACGACATTGATTGATCCACTAAAGAAACCATCATATCACCAAGTATATAAATCTCTGGAGCAGAAAGTTCTATTCGAACAAACCTGACCCACTTAGGTATACATTTCAGCTAAATCAACACGCACTACTACAAACTGTCAAAATCTCTCCATCATCAGTAGACAGCAAACAACGTCATTCACACTCCACACTGACTACTGCACTTACGCGCCTTAACTTTTTTTACCTCGGGCACGTACCAATTTTTTAATTTTAGTTGAACAACCTGCAACAATTTCCAATGGCATGTGTATACAGAACGTCAGATCCAAGGTCCCGATGTAAACAATATACATATATGCTCTCCTGCAAAACATTTACTTCCAATATTGTTGCCACCCAGTAAATAAACATAGGAAGCTGCTGCCACAGCTCGTTATTCTGTTCAAAGTGAATTTACTGCGCGGAACTGCGATTCCATAAACAATTTAAGGAGAAAAGTAAAGCGTCCGCCTCGTGACGTTGTTATGAGTTTTCAATTAGTTAAATGGGCGTCGTCGTCTTCGCTGCCGCCGCCGCCGCAGCAGCACCAGCACCGCAACTAAGGTGTGGTTCTTTTTAGAATGGGCAGTAAACAGAAGTGAGAATGTGGTTTAAACGATCTTACATTCGATTTGACAGGTTGCAGGTGAAGTCGACAGATAAATGGGAATCTGTGGACCCCACGCGAAGATCGATCAGCAAATGCGGTTTAACTAAATACCTCTTATTACCTACCACACCCCAGATGGTGATCAGTGTTTCTTTCAACCGATTCTAGATAAACCACTCAGGGATTAACTCACATTGTGAAAACAATCAGTCGAAGATCGATCATAAAACTCGGTCAGACGTCAAAGTTGACATCTGAAGGTGACATAACCAAAGGCGACATTGCATAGATGTGTCTGTATAAAAAGCTACAGAGCAGCGCTCGCAATCGAGAGTAAATCTTTTTCTCGTGTGAGGAAACTCATGTTCGTACAACACAACCGAGCACAAGAAAAAAGGGAAAACAAAAGTGGCGAAAAGGCGGCAACGGCGCGCAACCGCAGAATTAATCGAACCCGATAGGTTCCCCAGTGCATCTACAACCTTAACCACCGCAGCAACGATCGTATGTATCGATCGTATCGGACAATGTGTTTGCCATGTCGTTGTCTACCGGTCCGGACCATTGATAACCCCCATTAAGTTCGGAGATGATCCTGCATCTGGCTGCAAAGTAGCAACATTTAAACGGCAAGATCGTGAACCTAGAAAAGGTAAAGAAAATAATAGTTGCCTGGCATTGATCTAGCTAGACTCTGATCTTGGCCATGCACCGGTAATTTAATGAGTGGGGTTTTAATGTCTATTTACATATGGTTGCAACAATATTGCTGTTGCGGTTTGGCAAAAGTTTCTGAGCTGTCATAATAAATCTATAACTTCCGCAACATCTCCGTCGAAACATGAGGCAGAGTATACTTTTGTTTCGATGGGATACTTGATTAACGATCACCGATAACAATTTTTGTTTATCAATTTCAAACATCGAACATCGTTCGATTAGAGAAGGAAGTGAAGTGCAGATTGCATTCGATCCAAGAGTTGGCGGCAGTGTGGAATTTTACTCACAGAATGTAAACTCTGTCCGATCTTTGAGGAGGAGGGTTAGGGATCAGATCATGTTTTTGTGCTTTTCAGAGATAACAAATGCGGCAGCTGGAAAAAACATCGCAAATTGCAAACGAGATCGACAACACCACCAGTTGCACTCAACAGCACTGAGATGGTGAACATACGCGGAGAGGATTGAAACGCCCAGATTAGAGGATTGCGAATGCAACATGCGCTGGGAACTTTAAGATAAATCAGTAGCATGGGCATTGATTAAATGATCAAGCGAAAAAAAGTTGTACTTGGAGCCACAAATGTGTGTGAATTCGTTGACGGCGAGAACATTGATATGCATGAACAGTGTCAGTGCTCGGCTATGGTAGCGTTTTCAATTAGATGATGGTGATCAAGTGATCAATGCAGTTAGTTATTCAGGTGGTTGTGGTCTAGGTGATCAGTGTGGTGAGTAGTTATCGTGTATAAGTTCTGATCATGATGATTAGTACTCAACGAGCACTTATCTCCTTGAAAGATGCAAAGCCGGGAATAGTGTCATTTGCTGTCATGGCATAGTAGGTTGATAATTTCAATCGCTTGGTTAGGTTATATTTCAGTGACTCTGGTCCATGAATGTTGTGCATCCAACAGTGTTTGTTTTTAACAAGTTCTTCGACAAGTGATGAGAAATGCAGTGTCACTTGATCTGAGATAGTCACCGATCCAAATCGGAAATACAAGCATAATTTATATAAAAACAGTTACGACGCAGTACCGACAGTTATAACCTTTCCCAACATTATGTTAGTTCGTAACAGCCAGCGGTACGTACATATAAATAAGCGACTTTGTCCTTAAAAAAAGCTAAACATTCATAAGCACCGCAGTGATATGGTTCTAGGTCATAGTTGTTCAAATTGGATTTTTGTGGACCCAACTTAATGTAAAAACTTCTACCAACGGTCGTCTTGAGATTTTGGTTAAATAAATTAAAGTTGGACCATCATGCAACTGATCATGTTACTTTTTATTATTTTTTGATGAGTCATCCTACACCTTTTCGAAAGTAGGATGGGCATTTAGTTCAAATATTAGTTAATCAATCACCGATCTTGAAGTCATTCTCCATCAAAAATAAAGCGTTAGAAAAGAAAACATTTTTATCTGATTGATATCAGGGATCCTCGAGTACACTTATTTAATTCCAACTCCGCGTGATGGCCAAGTTATTTTTTGTTTTCATCCTAAATTAAATGAAATCAATACCAAGCAAGAAATACTGATGAACTTTGTTCGATTTTCAAAGATGACTAACAACAGAAACATCCATCAAGCTGCAACCTGACCTGCACAACTTACTAAATTTCGTGCTTTTCTTCAAGTCCAAACTCTTAGTCTTACTTCAGTCAGCGAGCCGTGTTAATGACCATGACAACTAGTGACCACCACTCATCTATAACGCAGTTAAAATGCAGTAGTATAAGAAGCATACATTTACACGGCTTTCGTTTCACAAAATGTATCACTCATGCAGGAAGGTGACAATAGGTTACCACGAAACGAATTTCACGCCATGTCACACTTTTCCACTCTACACGCACCATATAAACTTATGAATGATTTGCTTTACTCACTTAGTCATTCAAAGTGTTAACAACTGAGGTATTTTTAGCCATGTCAATGTACATGAATAACATCAACGCCTCTGAGAAACCGTTCGATTGGTTTGCCTGAAAGAGAAAATGAGCTCAGCAGCTGAAAAATACTTTAAATCAAAAAACCAATCAACAAACAATCGAATTAACCCAAAGACCCCACAGTTATTAGACAAGTTTTACAACGTGCACCCAATCTTATATCAGCACGATACCCACCAGCCAATTCATTATGCAACCCCGTCGTGTACGAAGATTAGACGATAAACATCGCTTCCAATCAGCATCTGGGTCTGTCGAAGCTTATAAACACAAACGCTCATTCAAACATCGCTTCGTGGTTGCCTCATTATGAGGTAGCCATTCGACAACTCAATTAAAAGAGGCCACGATGACGCTGAGGTGCCTTTTTGCTTTCATGCAAGAAATGCATCCCGCCCGGAAGCTCTCCTTTTCTCTATGCAACACACTATACTCCTATTGTTGCCGCGTTTTAAAATTCGCCCCAAACTGTCTGTTACATATTCATCAAGGTATGCCCCGATTTTGTATTATGTGCGCTGCTGTCGCCCGCTGCCAAAATACCATGCCAGCATGCAAATTTTTCACACGATTACAGACAGCGCGAGATGTTGCGCGGCAAGATAACGCGACGACAGACATGCCTTCCACCAGACACAGACAAAGTTATTTTCACCGCACGATAATCTATTTCTAGACTCGGCGCTCAATTGGTGTTCTTCATTTTTGGAGTTTAGTTTTTGGAGATAAGGTGGTGAAAAATATGCCAGCTTCCTCCTGCCCAAGACCGTTAAATTGATTTTGCCTCTGTGTGTACGGGTATTCGTACAAGTGCGCAGACCTCTGATCTCTTCTGCACATACACTCGTTCAGTGTAGTGGTCACCTCCTCTATAAATAATCGACGCTGTCTGACAGCAGCCTCCATTTACGAAAACCAAACGCAGCGCGGCAGCAGCATCGGTTAAACCACTAACAGACGCAAGATAACGCGATCTCGTTTGCTATTTGAATGCATGTATGCGCATTGATTCGGATTAGAGCTGGTGAGATAGTCTCGAATGTCTGGATATAGGCAGCGGCAGCGACGACGACGACAACGACGACGCCGGTAATAGTTTGATTAATGGCACCAAAGAGATATTTTGATGTGAGAATTAATTTTTTGGCAAAAGATGAAAGAAAAACGAAAGAGTTGCGCACTCTGGCCAGTGAAAATAGGAAAAGACGACGAGAAGAATGACAACCGGAGGGCAAAGATCCTCGCTGAGAGGGATATTTTTAGGGACTAAATGTCAATGTTAATTCGCAAAAACAATTGGAACAAAGTGATCATCATGTTTGCACACATGTGTAAACGGAAGAATACGCAAATAAAGTCGTAGGATAAGAATATTAGAGCCCACAAAATGTTCTAGCCATTGATGAATTTATTCTATGATTACCTAGACAGTATACTAATTCTTTGGCCAAAATAAAATACCAAACTCAAAATAACCAAACAATTTGTCGTAACATAAAACTATAAAATACAAAATGAATCCCTACTGCAAGCTTTGTAACCAAAATAAAATCACCTGCGGCATTACTTATAAATGTAAAGAGAAATGTCCCAGCCTGTGATCGCCCAATTGAAAACAATCTTACAAGCCACTGTGAACATTTATAACCATAATACATTACCTAACAGCAATCCACAAATAAATATCTGGCATCAGTGGACCTTATTCAAAATCGAAAGTGACAAGCTAGCCCCGTTAAGAGAACAGATCCAGATAAATGTAGATAATGTATAGGCACTTACCACCTGGGTGATGGAAATCTTCGTCTAATGTCTTAAGCTCTTGTTTAGACACACAAACGCTACTCAAAATCATTCCTTATAAATAGTACTCCGAAATGGACAGACACAAAGAGCAGTAGAGCACAAAACAACTCGTTCTCAACTTCTCTTTCATTAGCCCACTTACACATCTTTGAGTTAATAACCCTCTTGCAAGCTCATCCAAACCAACATGCCCATAACCTCAAAATGAACAATTTAAAGTAAAACCTTTTATCACCTCAATAAAAAAAAAAGCTTACAAGTGAGTAATAGACTAATTTTCCAGTAAAACTTTACTGCTCTTTAATGAGCCACGAAAGTATTTTTAACGGCATCTAATCCATTCACTTCTCTCGTCGTTATTACCTGATAATTACGAAAAGTTGGATCATTTTCGAAATGTGCTGTTGCTGTTTGATTACCACCATTTTAATGGGGGCTAATTTTCGATTGGTTGCATAACCTCTCGGTCGACAGGATAAACGTCTTATTGGCCAAATAATTCTTCCAAATTGGTAAGATGTCCTTAATCACCCACAGTCCTATGTTCTACGTATATGGAAAACCATTAAAAGCAAAATCAAATCACGACTTTAGTGTCTCGGAAGCTCTGGATATCCAACGCGTGTGTATCGTTAGAGGCAGCCAAATAGAAGCCTGCTGTACACAGTACAGATATGTAGCTTCTATTCAAATCTATCGTTCGTCTTTGCCACTCGATTGGAATGATTTGGTGTTGTGTTATGTTAACTCCATCTGTGGGGACTATTAAAATAATTGCGTTTGTCAACAAATCCTCCCCCCCACATAAGCGCAGACAAAAACCAAACGCTTGAGGCACTAAGTCTAGACCAAGCTGGCGGACCAGAAGGCAGCGTCAAACCATATTTGGAACCGATTAATGAAGCAATTACCTTGCCGAACCGATCAATGTTTGGTAGGTAAGCGCGCACAACATTTGAATGTGTTCCGTCATGCGGGAGGAGGTGGTAACAGTTGTAGCAAGTAACCAAATTGGATTGATAAGAACCGCAAGCGGCGGGCGGCTCACACATAAAACAATTTGTACACATGACGTGAAGATAAAAATCGGAAATTCAATTCGTTTTTAGACACAAATCCATGGACATACGTCACTTTGCACATTCAGAAGTCGCAGCCATGAGGTGCCCCAGTCGATGATGGGCAGTCAATCCTCAATTAACCAACGTTGACGAGAAGACAAATTTTTCATCGCAGAGGGCCAGCTAGCCATCTAAATCCGCTCCCCCTCCCATTGGATGAAAAGTTGATAGATACTGTCAATAACTGTGATGCCCTGTTGTAGGTTGTGTATTCCGGAAAACTGGTCCGTTTCGGATCGTGGACAGGATCTTGTACTACAAACGTCCGCTACTGAGTCTTTCGCTGTCTCTGTGTCGCTTGCGCACTGCGTGTGCTCATTAAAAGCCGAGACATTTATGCTTGTCACTTGAAATTTATTTACGATTTGATCACTTACATCTGGTGGTGATGTTAGGTGGAATTGGTTGGCTTCGTTGTTATGTTTACGTCGCCACCGCAGGCATCCGCGCAAAGTCCTATACTTCGTCTTCATCTCGCAATAGTTGCCGGTCGCTCTGTGTGACTTGGTGTCAAGTCGTAGAACATATGTACACTGGAGTCACGTTAATTTTCGACGCACTGACTATACGGTCGTTCGGTGCAGGGAGTAATGCGTGTGCATTCGAATTCCATATGAGGACTTTGTTTCGCAGTGTACCTAGACGAGATGATGCGAGCCTTCTCGCGGCTTGCGGTGCAATGTCTCACATGAAACCGCAATTAATTTGAATGATTTGTGCGGAAAGGAAACACATGAGTGGAAGAACTAGGAGACCGGCACTGGAAATCGGTGCACGTTCTCCGCACACAAAATGTGACATGGTGATTTATTTGCGGATCGGTGCGATATGAGGAAGAATTGCTTACAGAATTCTTGTGAAAGGAATTTTGTTTGGCTGCGTCATCAGTTGGAGGATCTTTTCAGAGCACAGATCGAGGTTGCGTAAATTTGCTTCAAATGAAAGTTGCGTTGTCTTGATAGACGAAATCCTTGACTATTAATCATTCTTAAACTAATTTAAGAGGCTTTTGCATTTATTGCGACGGTATAGAACTTCCGATAGGGATAACTGTTAAACTAGCTGTCATACTAACAAAGTGTGTTGACTTTTTTTCAGTATACTTTGGCAGATTACTATGGAAAGACGTACGCCAGAACAACGTTTACAAACTTGCAAACTTATAGAGCACTTCGTCAAGTTTACGGTGCGCATATTCGTCCATCTGAATAGCTAATACGCAATACTATGGATCGATTCATGACCACATTTACTCTTTTTATTAATATTTATCCAAATAGAGCCCGTACCGTGCGTACAGAGAAGCCATCTGTAGAAGTGAGTGTGACATAGGACCCGAATTTATCATCCGACGCCGTTCTCAGCAACTCAGTCTCTGCCCGTCTACTTGGAAAAATTTGAGGAAAGATCTTGGCCTACATCCATATAAAATCCAACTGGTGCAACAATTTAAGCCAGCGGACCATCAATTGCGTCTTGCGTTCCTTGAATGGGCTGAGAATCAACTGGATGTTGAACCAGATTTATTATATCAAATCATATTCAGCGATGAGGCTCATTTCTGGCTTTATTGGCTTGTAAACAGACAGAATTGTTTATTTTGAGGTGAGCGCAAGGAGCACAATCCTCTTTTAAGACATCATAACATCGCGAAAAAATCACTGTTTGGTGCGGTTACATGCTGAAGGCGTCACCGGCCCATTTGTCTTTAAATCCGAAACCACCGTGAATTGCAAACGCAAATGATTCATGACTTTGTTATTCCTCATGTCATTGGAAATCATAAGGCGCTGTCGCGGAGGCCATATGCCAGAAATTATTTTTCATCATTAAATGCCATGAATTTAATATTGGCAACTCAAGCGTCTCCTTTTTTGTGGATCGGGCAAACGTACTGAGGTTCCATTCTTCAGGCATATTTTTATCCGACCAGATTTGGCTTATGAGTTGGTGGCTGTTACTTACCAAGTCATCTACGCCAGCTTTATAAAGCTCAGCGTAACGCATTTCATTTCCGGCGGCCCCTCTGAACTGCGCTAACTACAGAGGCATAAGTCTCCTCAACATCGCCTGCAAGATCCTTTCTGCTGTAATATGCGAACGCCTGAAACCGTTTACCAACCTAATCGGCCCTCTTCAGTGTGGTTTTAGGCCAGGAAAGTCCACAACCGATCAAATTTTTACACTTCGGCAGATGCTGGAAAAAACCCAAGATGTCCAAATCGATACCCAGTACCTATTAATCGATTTCAAAGCCGCATACGACAGCATTTATAGAGACGAACTATACAGAACCATGTCTAGTTTTGGTATACCGCCCAAACTTGTCCGTTTGTGTAGGGTGACGATGGAGAATTATCGCTGCTCCATCAGGACGGAAACGACCTCACCGCCACATTCGATACCAAAAAAATTTTTAGACAAGGCGATGAACTGTCTTGTGATTTCTTCAATTTGATTCTTGAGAGGATTGTGCAAAATTTCCTAGCCATAACCAGAGGCACAATTTTTCAAAATTCGGTGCAACTACTAGCATAAGCCGACGATATTGACATACTGGGTAGGACTCAACGTGATGTCTTAGCCACTTTTGCTAGTATAACGAAGGAAGCAGCAAAAATGGAATTAGCAGTAATTTAGGGTAAGACTAAGTATATGCTGTCAACACGAAAGGACACACAACATCGACGAATTGGACAGAAAGTCACCATTGACATATATAACTTTGAGGTAGTATGGGACTTTGTCTACCTCGGCTCCGCTATTAACTCTGACAACAACATCTCGTCAGAAATCAAACGAAGAATAACCAACCGCTGTTTCTTCGGGCTAAGAAAGCAATTTAGTAGTAAGGCCCTCACTCAAACTACTAAGGAGATCCTTTATAAAACCCTGATCATCCCAGTCCTGCTCTACGGCGCTGAAGCATGGACTGTATCAAAAGCGGATGAAGAAATCGTTTGACGATTCGAGAGTGAAATTCTTCGAAAAATCTTCGGTCCCGTTTGCGTTGACGGGCTATGGAGACGAAGATTCAACCACGAACTCTACGAGCTGTACAGCGACATGCACCTAGTCAAAAAAAAACCCCGCATTGGACGTTCAAGATAGTTATGACATGTAGAACGAACGGACACCAATACTCCGGCTCGCAGAGTCTTCGATTCCAAGCCAGACGTCGGACGCAGTAGAGCTCGCCTTAAGTGGCGCGCACAAGTAGAAACCGACCTCAACCCAAACATACTTTTGATAGCTGTCAAAATGTCGAATTTTAAATTGAAAAGAATTCAGTGATCAGAATAAAATATGAATTTCATAATTCTTTTAAAAAACAATGGGTACTTGAAAGATGTTTTTGGGAGTGGTTCAGTTTAGCGCATACAAACTTTTTCAGTACTCAATATTTTGCCCAGTAAAATTTGTCTCTATGAGCAAATTTACTTTACTGACAGTTCTACTCCCTCGAACATTTTACAAGTTACTTCGTGATCAAAATGAATTCTTGCGTAAATTTCGGGACACCCGAGCAGAGGAAATACGCCTGACATGTGATCTAGAACACGTCAAAATGTAGATGCATATTCAAGTCAATTACGACACGTATATCTAAAAGAAAAAGTCCCACAAATCATCTTACTGCCCTACATGGCACATTGAATCAAATGATGGATTTTTTTTGCAAACTTGCCCTCTCGTTTAACCTTCTGTCGATGCAATGACAGCTAACAGATTGCATTGCTTGCTTTTCAAATCAATCTCACTCTTAATCAAGGTTATATCATATCGCTGTCCCTATAAACGCAATTTGCTTGCTGGCGATAACCCATACAAGGGACTGTTTGCTTTCCATTCATCAGTCACGTCTCCAGATAGCCGTTAAAAAAAGATACAATCACCTCGTCGGTTCATTGAATATGTAAACATAACGATCCCCTTGTCACAATGGAACAAGAGAATTATCCTAACGATTGTACATTTGTGCATGCTACTGGGACGCCTACATAAACAAGTCCAAAAATATACCCAATTAACAACCTGTATGCGTGTGTCCACAGATCTTACCCTTGTTTGAATTAATTAGGCGCAATATTGACCGCATTAATCTTCGTTTCCTGTTTCGTGTCTTTTCAGGTCTATCAAGTGTTCTTTGTGATGCTCAAGTCGGCCAACTCTCCTCGACCTTCGTCGTGGATCCTGGAGAAGTCCCTCGACGATATCAACTACCAGCCATGGCAGTACTTTGGAATGAGTGATGCGGATTGTCGACGAAGATATGGAGTCGCGGGTCAAAATGGCAAGTACACGTTTGCCAATGACACCGAGGTGATATGTACTACACAGTTTTCGAAAGCCCTACCATTGGAAAATGGTGAGTTGCACGTATCGTTATTGAAAAATCGTCCTGGTGCCATGGAACAATCGGCGGATCTAATGGACTTCATATCGGCAAGATATATTCGGATACGTCTGCAGGGAATGCATTCGACGGCGAATTTGGACAATAGCGTCGATTGGTTGTTGGACTCACAGTCGTTGGAGAAACGAAGCTTCTACTCCTTGAAACAGATTCGAGTAAGTGCCCGGCTCAGCTGTCACGGGCATGCGGATAAGACAATTGAGGTGGCATCGGGAGAAGACCCGAAAGACACCGCTTTCGAATGTGCTTGTATGCACAATACTTGCGGATCGGACTGTGGATCTTGTTGTCCACTTTTTCAAGATAGACCTTTTCGAAATGGTACTGCGAGGAAGGAGAATGCTTGCAAAGCCTGTCAATGCAATGGTCATGCAACAATGTGTGAATACGACGGATATTTGGAGAGAGGCATCTGCCAGGATTGTCGCAATAACACGGCGGGCAATGAATGCGAGTTCTGTAGAGCTGGACATTTTCGTTTGAAGGAATCGTCCTTGAATACACCCTGCGAAGAGTGCCAGTGTTATGCTATAGGATCCATGGGCTGTCATGCCGAAGATGGCAAATGCATATGTAGAGAGGGGTTCCAAGGTGATCGTTGTGATCTGTGCGCCCCTGGTCATCATGGGGAAAATTGCACGCGTTGCTCTTGTGACTCCAGTGGATCCTTACCGGGAGAGGAATGTGAAGATCATTGCATATGCAAGTCTCACGTGGAAGGTGACTCGTGTACTCAATGCAAACTCGGATACTTTGGGCTGTCAAAGGAGAACCCCGACGGATGCATGAAATGTTACTGTTCCGGAGTTGGAATCTCATGTTCCAGCGCAAATATGCAAACTTTATCCTTTGAAACGCTAAATGACTGGAAAATAACCGACATATCTCGAGCAGAGATAATATACCCCAGTTTGGACGCTGATACAGGAAATTTGATTTATGGAATGTACGATATGAGCGACGAGGATACAGTATACTGGATGGCTCCAGTGGGATACACCGGAAATAAACTGACGAGCTATGGTTCTAGAATTTCTCTTCATGTTTCATGGGTGTTTATACGTGGGGATACAAGTGGACATCCGACGTCGGCACCGAATATAATTCTCTTCGGCAGAAACGGACTAAAAATCGCCTATGAGGAGAAGAAATATGAATCAGATACTGTTACTATGGATGTTATTCTGAAAGAAGAAGGATGGTACCATTTGCGTGACACCCCCGGACTATATCGTGGTCATTCGGTCACTCGTTCGGAATTCATGTCAATTCTAGTCGATGTGGAATCGGTTCTCATCCGAGGTCTCTTTCACACGGATCAAGTTGAAACTATTCTTGAAAGAGCTACAATTTACACAGGCGGTACCGAACTCGGTGGCAGACCAACCACGCTGGTGGAGGAGTGTTTTTGTCCCCCAGGGTATACAGGATTGTCGTGCGAAGCTTGTGAATTCGGCTACATCCGAGTGCATGAGAACAATTCCACAAAATGCATTCCATGTCCATGCAATGGGCATTCGAATTCCTGTGACCTGCACAGTGGAAACTGTGGTGACTGCATGCACAACACCTATGGAGAAAGGTGAGTTTTTTGTCGATGGTTTGTGTATATAATCATGTTCCACATGGGTTCCATTTTTTTTAGATGTGAACGGTGTAAGGTTGGTTTCTATGGTAATCCGATGCACGGTACTCCGAATGATTGCAAACGATGCGCCTGTCCTCTGCTGGTAGATAGTAACAATTTTTCGCCGAATTGCCAGTTAAAGAAGCTAAGTTTCGACTTGAACCAATTTAATGTGGATTCGGAGTACGTGTGCACTCAGTGCCCTGAGGGATACACTGGTGATCATTGCGAGATGTAAGTGAATCAGACGTTGTGACGAATTGGTCGGTTAAAAAATTTTTTTGATTGATTAGGTGCGATGATGGCTACTATGGCAAACCGACAGATATTGGATCCCAGTGTCTCCCATGCCCATGCGACGGCGGTCCATGTGACGTTTTTACAGGGAAATGCATAACCTGCAAGTAAGTTATTAAGCCCTCCACCCAAACTAGTGGGTATACTTACAGCAAACATTTTGTATCTTTGCAGCGGCAACACCGAAGGCTGGCACTGTGAACGCTGTAAAATGGGTTACTGGGGCGATCCAGCTGTCGGATGTGAATCATGTGATTGTTATGCCGAAGGTTCTGATAGCGATGTCTGCGATAGTGTCAATGGACAGTGTCTCTGTAAGCCACGATTTGGTGGACAAAAGTGCGACGAATGTGAACTGGGATATGCCGATGTAGATCTTATGTGTCCGCCATGTGATTGCGATTTAAATGGATCACACGACGACATTTGCGATCCATTTAGTGGACAGTGTAACTGCAAAATTGGAGTCACAGGCTTGAAGTGCGATGAATGTGCCGATGAATTCTTTGCTCTGGAGGAAGATGGATGTGAAGGTGAGTACCCACAATTTTAATTTGTTTATTGATATTGGCTTGTCATTTGCCACCGATATTTTATAAAAACGCTTTTGTGAAGCGGTCACAGTATATAATCAGTCAATCGTGACAGCAAGGGCTACTGTGCTGGTGCGTACACTCCTACTGAGTCCTCCTTCGTTTTACCTTACTTTTTGGGTTTTGTCTCTGATCGAAAGGAATCTTTCTCTCTCTCTCTCCACATAAGGATGAGCGAAGCTCAAGGTTCCATATTATTTTGTTTTATTTTTTGTTTTGGTCATATGAATCATTTTGTTAGGTCGATTGTTGTTTGTGGTTTCTTTCGTTTTTGAGACCGGTTTCAGGTTCTATGCTGTTTTGTGTGCCATATACTCATATGTTCTAGTGATGAAGCTTTTTTTCTTTTAGAATAGAGGAAATACGATGTGCAGTGTAAGATGTTGTATACAACGTTGTGCTCCGATGAGTTGGACATCTGCTTTTGTCCTCTATATGTTGAGTGAGGGAGGATAAAACATAGTAAGCAGACATTCTAGTCACATTTAAAGTTTGTCTTATATTTTAGGAGATGTTTCTTTGTGCTTTTTTGTGTTTAATTTAATCCAGGTGGGAACATTCTTAAATTTATTTTAACAAATCTGTTTTGTTGGTTTTAAATCAAATAACCTACCTACTTTGATATTGTGACCCTCGCACTCGTGCTCATTTTGTTTTATTTCCTGAAACTCATTCAGCTCAAGCCGGTATCCAAATCTTTCAGTTTCGTGGTAAAGATCGCTGGTTACGCCAACTCACAATCCGCACCAAACAGTGAATTTCTAGGGATAGTTTTGACAAATTTTACAATTTTGGTTGTTCACACATCTTTGCAACGTTAACGTTTATTCACAGCAGTGATGTTTTTAGCAGATTTCGGGTTTTGTTAACGTAAGGGTGTTGCCTCTCGAATCAGTTCACTCGAATTTGGTATCGTGCATGTAATACGTTCCAACACCAAACAAGAAATAGTATTTAAGTTGAAGTCACTATAATCCGAGCTTTTTTATAGATCTCTAGTCATCTTTTGTCCGTTTAGAACTACTGAGCATATTCCGTTTACTTTCTTAGTGTTCGTTTGCTTTCCTAGTCGTGAGTTTCGTCATAGCACTACAGAACAGCGACATTTATTTCTCTACCATTAAATTTTGAGTTTGTGTTTTCGGGTTTGTGTAGCAGCTGGCTGCTGGAGTGCTGGCTGGCATTTCTTCTCTCATCCTCTAAATCAATAGAGGTGTGAGGTGTTCAGCTTTTTTCAATTAGCTACCCGAACTGTTATGGTTTGTATAATCAAAGCTCAGCATGTTTGGGTAAGCTTGCCCATCTATGAGCTGATTCTTTTCCCATTCGCGATGTTGCTACTCAGTAAATCTCACACGTAACCACCCCACCCAAATGTAATTTTATTTAATCATCGTCCACTATTACATCGCCACCGGACACCACCAGTTAGGCTCCCATAAACATCGTCATCGTGCACAATAGTGGTTTGTCTCCTTATGTGTTGTGTACATAAATAAAGAATCCGCAAAAAAAAAGTATAATACAATCCTGAAATGACGATGCCCCTGAGGAGGGCGCGCCACAACCATACCTCATGCCACCATTAGATGAGCTCTTTTCTTAGAACATCTGAAAGTTCTTCTGCGCGACGACGTCTTACACTTTGCTCACGTCTTCTCCACGTTGCGAGTATATGTATATGCTCCTAATTCATAACTCATATACAAGAGGCGCACAGGGTAGACTTTTGGCCTGGATTTCATGCTTCGCTCTCAACTAGGACACAACGCAACCGACTGCTTAGCTCTTTTGTTTGGCTAAATGCACTTGGCCGATAGCAAAGATCGTGTTACCAATAAATTCACGTAATGGGCTCTGATTCCAAAAGATACGCCACAGCATGCTGATGCTGTTTTGTGTGTATATGTAAGTGTGTGTGCAATGGTTATATATATTTTTTTTTGTATATTTGAAGGACTTGTGATGAGCGTGCGTCCTCGTAGTCGCAAGTTAAATACTGCTGCCCGTTGTTTGTTTGGTCGTAGGTGATGATGGTACTGGGTGACAAATTCGTTGTGTAATTCTAAACCGTCCATTCACGACTATCTGTTGGGTACCTATTTAGGATAGCCCAAGATGCACAGCATGTATATAACGACACAAGTAATATCAATTTAACTAGGCCATAAGTTGAAGTATCTTTATGTTCGCTATGTTGCCATGCGTTGGCAGTTTGGCAGAAGAAGGAAAGCAGATATGTGTGCAATGGGTTGACCCAGTTGACTGTCAACATACATGGAGTTCCATTTCACTGTTTCACGCGTCGGGGCCAGTAATCGTTGATAACACTCAACATCCAAGAAATATTGGTTTGCTAAATTAATTCCCAGAGGACGTTAGTCCATTTGAATGGGAGATTGGGAATTAATTGCAGTAGATTTCATGGCAGGTGGCAGCTTTACCGACATAATGTGTAAGATAAGTGGCGGCTAAGCGATTAGGGAGAGAAATTTATGACTCTGTGCACATTTTATAGCGATTTCATGTAAGCTGTCGATTTGAGACATTGCCCATGTTTGAATGCTCGAAAACCGTTACAGAATGTGACAGTCGGCGCGCGCAGATTGTCGTGTGGAATTTGTTTGCATTCAATTCAAACGCTGGACGGATGACCCCATTCACAGACATTACCAAATAATTCAATTCCCATGCTGAAGTCGTAAAATATAATGACGTCCTATCCATTCGATTGGCAGCGTAATTTTCATGTCGGTGCTATTCCCAGCATTCAAACATCTCTTGTTAGCTAGCCGCCATTCAATAACTGCCCCTTTTAAATCGCGTCTTAGAGAAACTGTCTGCTGCCGAAGTGCAAGCACAATAAAGCGTTCACTCTCTGTGTGTCTGCATGCCGCCTTAAAAGCACACCTTTCTAATGAGGCGCAACGGAATGTGGTGCACATTAGGTCGGTTCACACTTTTCAGACAAAAAAAGCCTTTTGTCATTCTGTTTGTCATATGTTCACCATATACAATTGCTCTGTTGCAACGATCCACTATTTATGAGCATTGCAATAGCTAGACTGCTGCAACTGTTCAGTGAGTGGCGCACAGCATCGCAATAAAACAATCAGCAGTGATATAAAATTAAATGAGCAAGTAAATAAAAAAACAAAACAGATCTCAATTGAAAAATAAAGGAAAACATTACCCAGCAGCCGCAGCAGCAACCGGCAATTACTTGATCCTTGATAGCGTATTTAGTGCTTGCTAAATGCGGCTACATTTTAATTTAGTAGCTGCTGCGAGTGTGGGAGTTATTGGCTAAAATCCAGAGACCGATCTGCTCGATCAGGCAAACGATCCGAGTATCGGCGGGAAATGTCAACAGTGATCGTAAACTTGTTGATAGCACTTGCGCCAGTGCCAGTACCTGTGTACGCGCGCTCGCGCCTGTGATATTCCAATCAGTTGAATGGTTCACCTGGACAGGCTCCGGGCTGTCTCAGAGCTAAGTGATTCGCCTAGTACCTCAAGTGTATCGTGGTGGTGCAAACGGAGATGCATGTACATGATTTCACAATTCAAGAAGGAGTGTAGCAAAGAAAAATTGTTTTTCATTAGCAGAGAGTGAAGTTAGAGGGAGGTGGTTGAAACAAAACAGGATCTCTTCGTTGCCATAGATATTGGATTATACGTAGTGCATCTGTTTGATAAAAGGGTTGCCAAGAAGTGAGATGTTTTGTTTCATGGGAACATATTCATGATGATTTGCAATTCTATTTTCTTTCTATTGTATTCTATTCTATTTATGTAAAAGAAAACATTTTGTATAAAGGTTAAGATTAAGCGAAGGATCATTCAGAACATATAATTTTGCAGCACTGCAAAGTTGTAAGGGGAATTGATGGAGGAATGATGCATGTCTTTCAGTAAATTGCAAAAGCACCTAGGTTCGGTCACAGAATTTCCAAGAAACTGATGAAAATATCGAAAAGGGTAATCTATATATATAAAAATGAAACCCGTTTTCCGTTGTCACGACATAACATGAAAACGGCTTGACCGATTTGGCTGATTTTTTTTTTGTAGTTTTCTAATACTCTGTACAAGGTTCTTACGGAAAAAATATTGAGAAAATCTCTCAGGTCAGCTTTGAGAAAATAAATACTACTAACACTAAAATACTATTACGGACCCTAAAACGAAACAGTACCCGGGCGAAGCCGGGCCGGGCAGCTAGTTGATTAAAATATCCACATCCGTTTTAATAACCAAAATTATTTCACTGAATAATCCATGAATCAGCTAAACAAATGTTTTTTGATTGTTAATACAGAACAAGCTTCTTTTGCTAACCGCAATATAGGGCTTTCTTAACCAAATCACCTTGAATACTTGGAAAACCTTGTTTGCAAGACAGAATTCAAATCAAACAATTTTTCAATTCTTTTAGCGTTTCAATATTGCAAATCAGCCGTTATCAGATCTTCCCTGCAGAATTTTGTGTGTTTGTGCATGATATTCTAAGCCGCGACTTGGAATTTCTTAATCAAAGAAGCTCCTTAACCGTGCTTACATTCAGCTGTTATTGCTAATAAAGGTTAAGACTCCCCATAAACTTCATTGAATTAGTTACAGTTTTTTAAAAATCACTGATTTTGTTTTAAGTAGCATGACAGTAGCAACCCAATATGGATTAGCCAACACACCCAGTTAACTACATTACTGGTGCCGTGCCTTAGTATTATTTTTGAATAGTGGGTCTGTCACCTGTGATCGGCACCTGAGAGAATATTGAAGAAATAACTCGAAAAGTGGAAAATATACCGTCTCGTTCAAACTAATATTATTCATGTAATGAATTTTGCAAATAATTTGGAAATTGCGGGGTGTGTTTAGAACCATAGTTTCTGTATACAGACGAAAACATTGACATGGGTCTATATAAATTTTAATAACATCGCACTACTCCGGTTCCTGTCTATATGGCAACCCATTTGCAACGTCCTCTTTGATCTGTCACCTTATCATATTCCGCACTGTGTATCTTTCCATGTGTCACCATTATGAGAAATTGTCCAGCCGATAATAGAAAGGAAACACCGGACCGAGTGCCCCACTTTGTGTCCTTCATTCATTTGCATACAACATTAACCCACTTTTAGAAGTCTAAATCTGCATATATACGGGTGCGCTTGACCGCTGAAACAACAACGATCTCACCTCACTATACCAGGCTAATTAATTAAAGCAATTTACAATGATTTTCTTCCCTGCAGGATGATTGGTAATCCTATGCGCCGTTCATAATGGGTGCGTATATATTTCGTTGTGGCTGCAACAACGCCCCCGGCGCAACAACCATTTATTTAGCCATCCTACGCCAGCCGGAGCATAGGCTCATGCTCGTGCTACTGCCCCGGCCAATCTATAGACCATCATAAAAACCTTGAATGCAGTCGTGACGAATAATGCTCAAGTAATTGTTAACAAAAGGTGGCCCGGCGCATGAGGGTATACACCATATGCACCAACAACAAATGGAAGGGACCTTGGTCCAACAGCAGGAGACCGAGTCGATTTGGCCAGTCGGTTGGGTCATAACTTTTCAATTAGAACGTTGGCTAACATGGCTTCGAATTTCTTCCGCATGCTGTGGGGAATTTCTTAATTTGACAGCCTTGAGTGAGCTATTTTTCCGCTGTTTTCTTCATTGTCCGCTGTCAAAGTGCGGTGTGGTGCGGTCGCGCGCGCTGTGGTCATTATGCAATTGGTAAATGCCAGTGTCTACACATCTTTAGGTTTGTGTGGAGTCGCGTTGCCACCCGCCAGGTGATTGCGCGCATTTGGCAATCAAAATCTCATTTTTGGTCGGTAATGTGCGCCTTTTCGCTATGGCTAATGAAATGTGAAAAAGCCGCCTCTGGGTCTGGCGAAGGGAGGTCCTAACATGTTTTCTCTATTCTTGGAGGACGTTTTTTCATCAGTGATTGGGTTTGGCCCGTGCTTAAGGGGGTAATCTGATCCTTGTGGTTATGGTTTTGTTTTCAATGGTTAACTGTCGTGCTGTTGTCTAAGAAAGTAGCGAATTGCGAAAATGTCACCTATATCTTGTGGATTGGTGTGGAACAAATAATACTGTTGCATTGTTGGAATAGCTTTGTATAGTGCGTGCGTGCGTTTTGTGTGTGTTGCAAGCGCATTATAGTGGCGGTTAGGCGGCTATTATTTGAAATGAAACAAATTAAAATTGCGTTAGTGTCTACTGGGGGACTGGGGATGTTATGCAACTGCCTTGTGGTTGGGTTTTCACACCTAACGGAGAAATACCGCTGAGTATGAAGTGACTTGAGATGGTGGCAGAAGGTTATTGAATTGTGGATATTTCTTTGTATCGTACATTCTATTGCAGTCTAGCCTGCGGGGTTATCCATTTTGATGGCTTAATTATGCAAACGAGTAGATACTTATAGCCCTTTGAAAGTTTAAAGGTATGAATGAACTTTTAAAAATGATACCTTCAATAAAATCTAAATTAAGTAAAGTGCACATGACTCATTTTCCTCCTTTGTACACCCATAAAAAAATTTCAATATTACCTAAGCAGTAAAAAAGTCGTAAAAACCCTTTTTCTTATTCCTTGAATCACCGCAGAGCAACACTGGCAACACGTTATCTTAATTGAAGCTCAATAATGTTTGCGCCTATCAGTAATCTCTCTCATTATCGAATGCCGATGCAACAAACTTGCCACTACACGTGGTCTATACATTATATCTGTAGACGTTAAGCCACATGTCACTTAAATTGAAACCCGATATCCAACATCATATAGACAAACTATTGAATTGTCATTTAATAGTCCCGTTCGTATATCACCATCCACCTATTAAGAGAATGCAACTTAAAGGCAAACGTGTGTTCCCCAGTGAATCATGTGGCCGTTCTGTAAGCTGTGTGAACCTCAATCCATACACATAAATCCGCCATCAAAATTGATCAATAAACTCGATTAGAAAATCACGCTGCACTGTTTGACCCTAGTAAAAATCCGCCTCCTTTATGTTTAATATACCTACCACAGGTAGGTATCTTTGGTAGGGGGAAATTGTCATCGGCAAGACTTGCCAAATTACTTTTCCGACATGTGGGCTTGGTGTGGTATAGAGTGTATGTCCAATTGACACGCAATGATTCCTCGTTCTCTCTCTTTGGTGGACCAATCCTTGATCATAATTCATTAGGCGGGAAATCTATATTCTTTCACCACCAAAAGCCGCTAGACTCAACTCCTAACGGCGACCAGTTAACACAATAAACGAGTGTGCTACGACCACTCTTCCTTCTCGGCTGGCGTAGCTAAATGAATATCATCGTTAAATCGCGATCTGAAGATATTCACCGCATCACATACATGCACATACATCCGTTCTGGAGAGTTTGAAGTGGATGGTGTACTGCAAGTACTTCATAGCATCATGGGAAGAAGGTAGATCATATGGTAACATGTTGATGGTGATCTTCTTTGCATACCTTGTTTTGTTGTTGTTTTTGAGGAAAGACTATGTTACATACGATATCTTAGAGCCGATGCGGTTCAATAGGTCATCAACAGATAGTCTGTGTGTATAGGCCGCTTCCTTGAGGCGCCTGGTTTGCACTCTAACTAGGCATATCCAATCGCGAGGCGTTGGGGATATTATAGTTTTTCACGACCAGTGTAGCCATTTTAATGAAATCAATCAGAATTTTAATTTTATTTAAAGGTTTATCAAATGGTTTATTTAGGTGTTGATAGGTGTTCCCAATTGAATTATGATATTAATTTGTTGATTTTAATTACACATATGTGTCGATTGTTATAAGCTTTTTCTCGAAAGTGCTAGTTTATTTTTCAAAATAGGCTTACAACATAATACAAATTGAAAATACAACCCTCTAGGAAACTATAAGAGCTAAGTAAACCTGTGATACATTTAGTATCTTAATCCCGCTAATCCGGTCTCGTTAAAGGAACTAAAAAAAACAATCAAAGGAACATGCAACAACTGCATGTAAAATGTAATTAAGCTCAACGCCGTATTTGAAAACATACTTACTCGTCTTTGTCCTAATCTCTATGTGCCATGCAGTGCTCTGCGAAACTTAAATTATTTTTTATTTACGAAAGTTGATTTTCAGTAAAAAATTATCAAATCTACAGTAGGGCGTTATTATAATCGTTGGACAAATAATCAAGCTGAGCAATAGTATCAACAACTTCACGCTCATATAATCATAATTATTATTAAATGGAAAAAGAAATATTTGAATCAAATGACCAAATGTTTTTCTTAAATTGAGGAATAATTTTCAATATGTGCTTTATATATAACTAAGGACTCCTAGGTGGTATATAAATCGCCCCTCATACGATCGGTAATAGCTGAGGAACGGTTTTTGCGAAAGACTATGTATTGGTCTTTGTTGAACAATTCCTCTTCATGGTTGTTATTAGTGAGCCGGGTCTCAGTGAGAACAATTACATCATATTGATCATATGATGAAAAGAATAGAATTTCTCTGAGTCTCGTACGCCCGTATTTTGGTAATACAAGTTGAAGGTCGAGGATGTTTTATCGTTCGCATCATGTAGACGGATTGTCACGCGAATTCGATCGCAGAGCTCTATTTTTGTGGAAACTGAAGTTGATTTACTCCTCGTGAACATTTTGTTTGATCCTTCAGATCTGGTCTGATTAGCGTCCGTCTGAAGATTGGGTTTTTCTGCCAGCAGAACTTTTTCAATTTAAGGTGGAACACTAGAAGGTGGAATGCTCATTAATTTCGATGGTGGATTCAGTTTTTCCTTAAGGTTTTTAGGGCTTAGCGAATCTGATTGCTGAATTTCATGCAGATACTGATTTATATTTGAGAAGCCTTCAACCTTGCATTTCAGTAACTAGCTGTAATAGACAGTTAAATGCTTTATCTTCCAATTAATCTTCCAATGTAACACGTCTGGTGGGATACCTCGATGCTTGTCACAATAAAAGTGTAAACCAGACATCTTTGATTTCATGTTCCTAGTTTTCAATGTTGATTTTTCTTTATTTTATAAACGATGTCAAACCCATAGAGATAGTCTGACTTTCCACACACATTTGGGAATACACAGAAGATACCACTCCATATTTCAAGTTTTTTAAAGTTTCAAATCAAATCAATGTCCTTGGTCTTACATTTTTCAAGACAGCTGAACATTTTAATTAATATTTGTCATACTGATTTATACAGAAGTGAAAAACTTGTCGAAATTTATATTTCCAGTGCTTTCAAGTTTTGCATTCTAACAGCTATTTCCCGTCACAGCAATATTTTTTGTACTGTCGCCAATTGTAGGTATAAGCCAGCAATCCTATCACCTATTGCTTTCGATGAAAAGTGAATCTGAATATAAACGGACTACATATCCTAGGTTGTCTTTTACCCTTAATCCTTTAAACACTTCTAAGAGGTAATAAGAGCGAAATGGAAAACATGTTTTTTTTTTTCAACTAAAGTGGCAACACTCGTAAAAGCCTGCAAAAAGAAATCCCTCATGCTCACGATATATTCCTTTTCATCTCTTTTGCAACTTCGAATTCGTCCATCTGTTCCGTGTTTTTATACACGAATGCATTCCACATGCTGGATTTCTCGTTCAAACAACAAACGGATCTATCTGTTCTGTTAAAAAGAAAGCTTATCTTTTTGTTGTAAGCCGCCTTTACCATCTCGCGCAGCTCTCTGAGAATTTCATTCCTAGAGTAGCAAAATACAATCACACACATACAGTATCTACATCTCTATCTGCTGCATTCCGATCCGAACATCAAAAAACAAAAAAAAACGTACACGGGTAAACTTTTCCCAGATGAAGAAGATGGAGTGCCAACAACAAGCCGAAGACAATTGGTGACACTTGATTCCAACAAAAGCATCCATTGTTGATGATGTTGCTTGCATGTGCCAGTTGATGTTGAACGGAAGTCACCGCCCGTTAAAGGGCAAACATGTAAACAAGTTCACGTGTCATCACTTTCCAGGGAGAGACCTGTTGTTACCTACATTTTTTGTATACTTTACGTTGCCCGATAAGAAGATAAACCTCTGTGGGACGTATTTTGAAAAACAAAAAATTGTGCAACTATATCCAAGTGTTTAGTGTTGGTTTTGTTTCATATCTCATGTTGTGACAGATGCCTAGATAAGTTGTTAGTGTAAGGAATTCTTCTAATTAACGAGTTGGCCCCACCCGCTTTTTTTTCTCATCGCAGACTCTGTTTCTGGCTCTGTGTGTCGATCCAATTATAAGGAGAAAACTGCGAATGGCAATTAACAACTTCTTTTACCGCCTTCGAAAAATCTTCTAAATGCGAATTTTTATTGCAATTTTTATGCTCACTGAACGCGATAATCCTTCGCTATAGATTGAAAATAGAGGCACAGGATGCGGGAGTATAGATTGAGGGAGCATACTATCGTCATAGTAACCCAATCCGAATTAGAAAATTTCATCACGTAAATCCCGTCGACATTTGATTTTAATTAGTGGAACAGGAAAAATTTAAAGAGTAGTCGTTCGCTGTCGACAGAATTGTTGATGGTTGACTAGTGGTGGCACTTGCTTCTAACTGCACAACGAGTGGCACTGACGATTGCTTTGCAAACGACGGCGCTGTTGAGGCAATAAACTGATGAGGTGCAGAGTAAATGTGTTTGCGCAATTTTTAATTAATTGCATTTTTTGTTGTATCCATTGGATGGATGTGCCAGCAGGAGTTTTAGATTCATCATGTGTTCGTGGCATTTATGAGAGTTGGTGTGTCAATGAGCTGTAGACAGTAATATACATGAATACGTTTTTGTGGGACCTATTGACTTGAAGTACTGAATATTATCTGCATCATCTTTGATTTCATTCTTTGTTGAGTTCCAACGTGAGATCCCTATGGTTCATTAGTTTAAAAGTAATAAAACTTATTTTGACCTCTCTTTTGCATAAGGTGTTCAATTAAAACGTTAAAGATGTGTTATTTCCAGAGACCACAAAACCTGTGAACTGCATTTGCCAATATGATGCCAAAGTTCATGTAGCTGACAGAGACATATTGTTGTCTTTTACCACCCGACAAAAAAAAAACTTGACCTCAATTAGCATAAATTCCTAGGCTCACCTCCAAACCCATTCGTATATTGCATCATTTGTTATTTACCAAACCATAAACATGCTCGTAACTGTATTCGAAAGTCCACGCAAAAAAATCCTAATTATCGCACCCAAACTGCTGCTGCTCCTGCATGTTGTAGATATAACCAACCCATTAAGGTGGAGGACACCCTGAATTGTCTGGATTCACATACAATGGGCCACCTCGTCGTGTGGAGTACCGCCTCCGCACTAATAAATGCAATACCTAGCGCAGAACCCAGAGAACATAAAATATTCGCCTCCCTGTACAATTTTACCACCGCAAACAATGCTAAGGACCGTTGTAGGCTAAAGCCCCTAGAAATGGTAAAAAAGGAACAAACATTAAAAAATAAAAACATTTAACAACAACTGGCGAGCGAAATTAAATTGAATTTATTGTGGACATAGATACGCGTAATATCCATCCGGTTTGAGAAGGTGCTCGTAGAACAGAGGAGACTGAGTGGCTATAGGGGAGGCAAGACCCAGGAGTCTTTGCGACAGGCAAAACGTGTACGAAATAAATTATGTATTCACATTTCTGAGGAATGCTGACTGCAAGCATACAGTAATACACACGCTCACTTGTGGAGCTGTATGCATGGTGACTTTTAGGAAGGACTCTCCATCTGCAAGTCGCGCGCGCGACGGTACTACTGTTGTGTGAGATTTCCTCGCGCCTAGACCGCACGAATGTTTCTGGGGATATCGTGGGTTAATGTGTAATTTTAAGGCGCGCAAGAGTTTCCAACTTATTTATTCAACGCATGTATATTAATGCGAAAAATTTCATATGAAAGAGTTACGATTATAGGGCAGATTAAGTTATTAGAAGGCCTTTATACAAGTACTAGTGGTTTGACTCGGGTTAGGGGTATACCTGGCAGCGTTTAGGCCATCGGTGACTATCATGGAAACGATTTTATTTTATCGTTGTGTGGCCATTATGGTAATGGGTAATTTTGGTGTATTTGTTACAGCTTATGAGGTGAAGTTTTGGTGTTAGATTGAAATAGAAACGTTCGAGCCCCGTTGGCCCGTTATGAAGTTATGGCAAGCACGAATTTTTTGAATGGCATACGGACAATCTGGAAACCTGATCAAATTTAAGGGATGTTGAATGAAGAGCTGATATCGGATATACACTTGACAATGCTGCTTGGTATTCGATTTGGATGCAAATTGTATTGGCAAACTTTGTACACGTTTTTTTTTTCTTTGCTGGTTACTAGGATCAGAAATTTTATTATGTATTCCTTGATGATTTTTATTATAAAATATGAACTGTCCAGCACAAGTTTAAAGATTAAACTGTCAGTATTATAGGTGGTTTGACCTATATTTACTTTTGACCGTGAAAGTCAAATCACTTGGCTTTTTACATCGACATTGACAGCAACATTTATTTTAGGATTTGCCCGAAAGTGGCATTTTATGTTGATGTTGTTAATGTTTAATTCAATTAGTATGTTTTGCTTGTACTTTTATAAAATGATTTCCAACTTCTTGACTAGACATGACAGAAAGCCAGTTAAGGATGTCATTTAGGAGGATTCCAAAAAAATGCGAACGCCCGACAAGAGACAAGCTTTACGGTTAGACTAACAATAATTCAAACTAATTTATTAACACGTTATAATACGTTTTTTCCCGACCGTACAGCATGAGCTCCAAATCTAACATTGTTGTGCTACTCGTTACACAAACCTTAAAATTATGTGCACGGTAATTTGCAAACACTTTCATTGGGTTAACCATTTAAAAAAAATCCTAAGAAAGTATATCAACCATAGAATTCTTTGCAAAATGTAATGTTTCTTGTGCCGCATTTTCAACTAGGATCCATGTGTAGTGTGCCGTTCGTTCACCGCTAGAACTCATTTAGGTTGGCGGTTTTAAATTACCCTCACCCGTCCTCCTTCTTATGTTAAACATGCTCATAAACTCCTATAAAGTTTAATTATTTTCTACTCCTCTAATAGCCTTTCGAGAACATTAAGTCGGAGGTGGGCAACATTCACATCTATGCGTCTGCACACCTTGGGAGACCTATTTAAAATTCCACCCATGATTTTCATTCCGCCCATTTCTTTCATTTTTCCAACTTTATTTAATCTCGCCTTGGCGTATGGTATCTCGCCATGCATACATGTATATCAACAGGAAAACCTCATCTCATATCTCATCTTTTTCCAGCATTCGTTCCACTTTCCATTGCACTTTTCATAATTACTTTGCATCGACGTTTATCACTCTGCTTGGATGCTGCTGCTCCCTCGTCCCACTGAGAGATTAAGCGATAAACTACAGGACCACTGTTCCAGGATAACATCTGATAAAGTATTAGTAATGAAATTGAGATCATCTTAAGACGGCGCGCGTCCATCGTGGTCCACTTGACATTTTCTTATTTTCCTATTTTCCCCCGCGATTGAAATAAATTACCAGGCGTGGAGGAGTCGACGTAGTCGTTGTCGTCCACAATCCCCACATTTCTGCAGAACGTGTTTCACGGACAGAACACAAACAACAACAACAACAAAATATGGACGACACAATCTTAGAAAAGAGCCAAATCGTGGCATTGCAACGAGACACGACACAAGACGGAGAGACATTACGATGATAAGGTGCCACTGAGGCTACTGCCACTTGCAACATGGATCCCTTTTTTAATGTTGCCCAACTGCAACTGGCTCGTGTTGTTCGTTTTGTTTTTCTCAGTGTCCTGTTCAAATATTTTGATTGATTGTGAACGTGCGATAAAGTTGCAGTGCACTTGCGAGCTCTGAGGAACAAAACCACATTTCAGTTGTAACCAATCTTGTTACGGTGACTTGTTGTAAATCCCGAAAAATTGTAAACCTGCTCCTCGGGACGACAGACCGAATGCGCAAACACAAATCGTGATTTGTAAGTGAGGGGCGGTAGCAGCAGCACCGCCGGTACCATTAAACACGAAGCAGTCGATGAAAGAGTGAGTGAGTGCTCGGCGTTTCTACCTACCAATGTAGGGCACCCATCAGCCACTAATTGCACAGGGGAACATTTGTCATCTGAAACATTTTGGTCGTGATGGGTGACACAAACATCGTGTGTGGCCAAAATCCATAAGAGCATTTTGCATGTTCTTGTAGATTTGTACGGCAAATCGCTGAGGTGATTTATTATTTAATGTGATTTCCTTCCGGGATCCTATGTGTGTGTAGCGATATGCAAAATGAATTAACACCCACCCCACGTGCGGGCGACGACGGTAGGTGGTAGTGGTAGCTTCACGCAATTCAAATAAAGGAGTTGTTTATCGATATGATATGAAGTGGAGTTTGTGTTGATGGGATATGACAGATAGACGAAGTGGAGGTTTTTATCGTAATTGGCTGTGGCTTAGCTACCGGGAATACGAAATACAAGTGTTGTGTTGAAGTAATAAAGGATTTAACTGTTTGATGGATTAATGCTCGAGTGTGGTTTCATGAAATCGATCTACAAGTGTCATTGAGAGGAGGATTGTGGTTAGGATTACGTGTGTGGCACGTACCCCGGAAAATGGATATTGTTTCACATTATGTTGACAAAACGGTGTGAAACAATAACCCTAAGTTTATTATGGACATACACTTTTTAGAGGTTATAAGAGTTTAGTATTGTTTGCTAGTTTTATTGAATTAGGGTTTTGGGAATATCTAGGCCTCAAACCTAGTATCTTTCTTTGTGTGTGCGAAGTTATATTTTTGCCTCAAAGAATTTTATCTCTGAAAGGCGAGCTGCTCATTTCAGTTGTTATACTCTTGGATGTTTGTCAAGCTTTTGCAATAGGTGGGGCTATGAAAAAAACGTCGGCTTAGTAACTTTCGGGATACATTTATTTATTTAGTTTAATTTTTTAATTGCGTACCTGGTGAAGTTTTTCTGTGCTCGCTCGATTCTATCTATTTATATGCGTTTGCTGGTAAAGAGACCAAACAATCGAAGCATATTCCATAATTGATCTAACTAAAGAACAATAAATTGATTTTAATATATAAGGGTCCTTGAAATCAAAGGGATTTCTCTTCAAGAAACCTAGTAATGAATTCGCCCTTGATATTGTTACATCATAATGTGAAGTGAAGGTAAATTTTTTGATTTGAACCAGGGACTAACCACTTGGCCATTGGACCCACTGTAAAATGAAAAACACCTTAGAAGCAATTAAAATACTAACTGCAGACTTTAAAAAAAAAACGACAAGTTCGAAAACATATTGCAATTCATTAAGGACCACTTGCACCAACGCATTTATTCACTTAACAAGGGGTTAGTTGCATGAAATCCACCAGAAAATTGCCGTTTATTTGAATCCATTCGTTCTAAGTTGATTAAAACTTTCGCTTATCACAAAACATTCCTGCTAAAAAAGGTTTCAATAGAACCAGTCTATGATTGCGTACGATTTCATGGTATTTTTGAGTTTTTTCGATGTCCGAAATGCTGCATTTAGTCAGCCGTCGAGGTATCGAGGTATCCGTCGGAGCGGAAAATTCTGCGATTTTGTACGATTCGGAGGATTTTTGCTTTGAGGTATTCTTCCGAAAAGCTGTTCGGAATATTTATCCGACATTTTGTAACGCACCTCGGCGAATTGCGTTGCATTTTTCGTGCAATTGTTGATAGGCTGACAGCTTGTGCCGTTCTTTTTCCGATTTGATCCCACGCAAATTCATCGTGGAATTTATTTACGAATTATAGTGAAGTGAAGTCGTCACATCTATGTAGTATTTGTTTTCGATGACACGTACCTCGAATGGAATTTCAGCCTCCGACGAAGTATGCGTTGCGAAAAATTGTCCGCTCCGACGGATACCTCGATTGGGCAGAATATAAAGTTAGGCTGCTAATTTATGAATTGATGCCGAACCAGATGGTTTTGTTTTTATATAACAAAAATTCCAATTTGTCTTAAATGCTGACAGAGATCTTTTTAAAAGAGATTGCAATGAAACACTTTCTTAAAGTATTTAAGTATCTGCTTTATGAGAATTATTGCCACACTTTCATTTTACGATGCAATTGCAAATGATTTGAAATCAACAATAAACCGTCGAACAAGCAATTCAATCACAGACACAAAACCGGATCTGCATTTTTGCTGTTTAACCACCATAACCCATAAATACAGATCAGAGGTCAAGTCAGCACTTAAGATACATTTTAGAAAATCCGAAAGCGCACCGATATCTCGAAAAGAAACCACTTCAAAGTCGACTCAAATATGAAGATACCTTTGAAAGTGTATTGATACTCTTTGACGCGGATGGCGGATCTCCAAACCATTCTGTCTGTCTTGCATATGCTCATAAAAAGTGCATTTCAATCCATCAAGGCAGCGTATCTAATTATTCTATTTTAAGATTAACTCCTTAAGTACACTCGTGGATGTACTTATTCATTTTATAACCACAACAGTGCAAAGTTTACACACCAAATGAAAAGTATATACACTTGCACAGTTATGTGGAATTTTTGAAAAGATTCTTCTTATCTTGCCAGTCTTTAGATCAAAAAGACGTATAAGGTAAACAATAAAAATAAAAAAAAATATGATGAAAAACAGTCAAAGAAGTAAACTAAAACAGATTGAGAGAAATACCAGAAATAAATCTCCGACAGAAAGCTTTCCACCATCTGACACCCAGCAACATGATGCCAAGCAGAAGAATGGAGTAACTTGCAACAATGCTGCGCGATCAGTGGTGGTTGTTGTGTCTTGTGTTCGCTGTGCGATCGTCGTTTGAGGTAAACTCACCCGAGTTGAATGCGGCTGAGGCAGTAGCTTTACAGTTGTCGTCGTGAAAAGTTTAATTGAGGCGCGATCGCAGAAAAATACGAACAAAATAAAAGAAACAAACATTTGGCAAAACGAAAAAAAAAAAATATCTATCGATTCGCCGATTATTTTGCGATATCTAAATAGTGATTAATTCCCGCCGTTTTTTGTTTTGTTTTCATTCGATGCTCTTGCGTCTCGGGAAGATATCCTCCTCATCATCATGATCGACGTGATGCCGATGTTAGTCATGTTGATGACGACGACCGACGGTGGTGATTGTGGTGATCGCGGATCGCAATCGATTAGTGTAACGGTGAAGCAATGAGTTTAGAGAAAAAAAAGAATAAAAATTGTGCAAGAAAGAAGAGGTGATTTGTGGTCTCTGCGAAAGGAGTATATCCTTGTTTTCTCTTTTCCGAGAGAGGAAGCAGAAATCTGTTAGTGCGTTTTAGCTCCAAACTGCTACTACTTTTAACCGCAACAAGATGCAATCTAAACCAAACGAAAAAAAATGCAGAGGGATACCGCGAAATGGGAAAAAGTGATTAATTACAAAGTGATTTATTGTGATCGTAATTAATTGAATGACAAAGTGGTGTTTGCTACTTGAACCGAAGAGTATCTTTTTTCATCTTCCAATGCCAGAGCTGGAGTTTCGAACCTGAGTTAGGATGTTTATTCGATACATAAATGTTGGTTTACATTTATTAAAGACCGAGTGAGAGTGCGCATTGGGGGAATTTTCCTGTTTACGAGCAAGTTGTTTTGGATTTGCTTTCGAAATCTGCACGCACGCGCTTTAGATAGATGCGGTTGATAATTAATTACACATTTAACTGATAGTAGTGGATGTGCTAGGGGCCAAGGGGTTTGCGAATTAGATTGTATTAGATTGTAGGTCATTGGGATGTTATTATGGATATTCTGATTATGATCCCTGAAATAGATATATTTTCGTGCATTTTAAAAAATGCTTAGTTTTCTTTCCTATCACTCTCTTTCTTCCCCTTCTCCAACGCTCTTACCGTGGTAAAACATTTAAAGGGTATTCATAAACACTTTGATTGCGCGCAAATTATAAAAAAAAAGTTTCCAATTTATTATTTTTATTTTCAATCGTTGGTTTTCATTTCTATTTTTGCTTTTAGCTTTAATTTTCTACATTGCCCAATACAATTTAAAATCCTAACCGAAAACTTAAAAACAATTTTTTCTACAAACGAATATTTTGTGTAGTGTTTTAAAAACAACCGAAAATAGCTTCCATTGTTTAGTCATTTTCGAAGCATCAGAAATAAACCAAAACTGTGCTAATAACATTTTCGTTAGCTGGCATGCACTCAAGGGATTTAAATTTTTGAACCTTTTACTGCTTATGCAAGTACCAGTGACGGATCGAAATGAAATAGTTCTATAGATATGTGATGATTCCTGAAATATTGGAAACTTTAAGAATATTTTATGTTCTATAATACGCAAATATTTTGTTTTCAAATGTTGATGTTACTTCTGTTCTATTTTTCAAAAAATGTAACCTTATATTACGAATCGAAATTCTTCGGTTTGGGATTTGGTCCGAAGTATTATGCAATAGTTCACATAATCATAGAAGCAAAAATATTAATTTTGCAGAACTTTTCATTTTTGTTACTTTTTTTAATGGTTGAACTCATTTTCATCATCTTGAGAGGATATCTAAATAAATAAAAAATATTAGATATTAACATTGATTTTCCAGTTGAGTGTGCGTATAGTTATTTATTTTGTCACAACGAATGTGACTGACCTACAGTTTAACGTCACAGTCCAAACAACGTTCCTAAGGTTTTAACCTTTTAAAGAATTGAATGCTCTTGAAATTCCTTAATGCAAAACTGTATACAACTGGAAACGTTTTAATTTAAAGTCAAAACTTTCTAACTATTAAGCACAAAAAGTGTCAAACCGTGATGCTTTTTTGTATTCTTTGTAGTCCTTATTTCTACTAAACAAATCGATACATCATCTATTTTAAATCTGTTAATCATGCCTTAACCTTTTTTCAATCCTATTTGCCGAGGTCAACCCTCACAACTGTCAAACATACACCTAGTGTGAGTATCAGATCTTTACCTGATCTTATATGTTAGTCGACAAAATGATCTGCCACCGAATTACCACGAACATAATGCCGCACACAATTTGTTCCACAAATCTAGCTTATTCGTGTTGAACCTCTGAAATTGTCCTCAATTTGCATACCCCTCCATTGTCAACACATTTTTCTTCAAGAAATTAACGTCCTCCAAGATCTCCTTACAGATTGCCGCGAAAAAAATCTCGAGTTTGAACCAGAAACCTATTCCACATACAAAAAGATACTTCAACACTAAAGTGATCTTATTATCTATGGAACCTATCAACAGCGGGTCTGCAAAAAAAACAAAGTGGGTATTCTAATTGCCTCTTCGCAGAAGTGTGGTCATAGTCAAAATGATTTTATGGTAATGGACCGTAAAACACAAGACGATCAATGGCACTCCAAAGGTTAATTTTGACCTTCAAAATTCAGGTTTCTTTGCACACTCAAGTTAAGCTCAGATTTTCACAAATTCTAATTCTCTCCGTTGTCCATGCTTCATCTTAAGTTACTGGCTAAGAATGCTCTAGGCCATTGGCTTTGAAGGCAATTAAATGTTTTGGGTTTAACTTGGAGTTTGATTTATGAGCAGGGTATATATTTTTAGCACAATCGCGGTCCTTTTTTGGATAGACAAATAGAAACGTGTTTTCTGTCAACTTTTGGTGGGAAAATCAAATGCTTATTGGTGCTGATGTTTTCTGTCATTCTTACTTCTTCAGAATTGAATAAGTTGGCGTCGGCGTCGTCTTACATTTATCTGTAATTAATTTTGCAATGAATCTGTTAATGCAGTTTCTAGGTGTTTGATTTCAAATGTGGAACACTGTTCCTAGGAATGTACACCTCGGCTTTATGTTCAAACAATTTATGTACAAAACGTTTACCCCTGAGCCAGCTGTAATCTCGTCTAACTATATAACTCTGACAACGATCGAATGACGATCACTTCGGACGCCCTCTCCATCAGGATAATGTAAACAACAATTTTAAAACCGCTCATTTCAAGCCATTCATAGATCCATCCATCTTCAATGTTTGCTTATGATGATGATCTTGCGATCATCGATCGACGTATACTACCTTGAGTAAGTTCAGAAATAAATGCCTTATTACATAGCCCCGCAGTTTAGTAGTACATGGAGTCTACCGTGTTTTTTTTTCTTTGATCTATAATTATGTAATTCCTCACCGGCTCTGTGGTTGGTCTACAGAGTGCGCGATCGGCTCTATGCCATTGAACAACACTGCATGACAATTTGGAATGCCTAGAGAAAAGGAATCAAAAGGAATATCACGGAGAATTTGCCTCAATTATCATGGAAAATGATTATGTTCATGATAATAGTCATCGTCATGATGATCATGGCGTATTTTGCATTCACTGTCATCGATGTGGATCGCAATCAAGATTAAGTAGTTTCTTCTCTCTGCACTGCATAGCAAAAAAGACTCAATTGACTATCGTGTATTAATGCGATTACTATATTTCAATCGAATCAACACGCGCTGTGACATTTTCATTTCAACGATCTTTCTGCATCATTTGACACTTAATTAGATCACTGCAAAACGTCTAATCCAGTTCTGGGAACTTTTAATCTTTAAATCAAAATTTTGTAATGACCTTCCTCAAAGAAATACAAAAAAAGAAGAAGAAGAGAAACCGCCTTCCTATAGCGCCCTGGAAACATAAGCAGAGTAAATACACATAATTGATCGTAAATCAAGTGAATGCGATCACTGTTGCCTGTAGCTTCTCGCCTGTTTCACTTCACTGTTCGTATATAGATTTGTTGGAGGAGACTCGAAGATCTTTGTTTGTGTTTTGCACCCCTTTGTCGGCATTTTAAAAGACTACGTTGCACTGTGATCTTGATGCACACTATGAGATGAGTATATCGACCTGATGATCGCGAAAGATGAGTTTTGCAAATATTAGCTCAAGATCGTACAGCGTCTTGAGGTTAAAACGGTTTTAGGTCCGCCACGTAAAAGGAAATCAATATTTATGACTTCCCTATTTTTTGTCAAAACATAAACTATCACTTTGCTAAACAACCAATGTGAACACAAAACATACAATCCACTCCGGACTTCTAAGAGAAATGTTGCTCAAAAGTATATGTATCTAACGCAGGAAAAATAACATAAACATTCCATTTGCATATCAACTCTTTGATAGATTCGATGAAGAACTTAATAGACTACCAATAAACAACTTCACCAGAGAAGAGATCAAACATATTAATTCGACGCGGTAAAAAATTGTACCGCCTACAAAGCACTATATAATTGCGTCAATTGAATATCTTCTTCTCGCAATAAATCGGTCCATCGAATTTGAAACACATGTCTTGCCTTGCCCAATAGCAGATACGCTTTTTGTAATTAAGATAAATGTTTTTCTATTAGCACATGTCTGTATCTCCTTAACTATTCCGGGAAGAAAGCCCCAAAAATATCGATCGGCAGGCTTTTTTTAAAACTCATAAATTGGCTGAATTGATAGTACTTTTCGGTTCGGTTCGTTTTTAATTACTTCACAATCAATGATCGCGTGCTGTGCTTGTCTTCAGCATACCAACGAAATAAAAAATAATTTCAAAATGAATTTGTTAACTGCTATCACGCAACAGAGAAATGACCTCTTTAATCCTAACGATCAATTCAAGCGTATACGCCCAGTTTGGGAATAGATCGAGTGCGTTTGAATTTAGTAGATCGGCGGAAGTTTGCTATTAAGGTGTGGAGCCTCATTGAAAAACGCTTGAGAGAGGAAAATATTGAGTCATTATATATGGTAAACCAAAACAAGTTGACATGAGAACACTTGAATGGGACATTGATTAGGGTAAATTAAGGCACCTCATGTAGAGCGGTGGAGACGTGATAAAATACGAGTAAAGTTCAAAAGCTTACCGGCCCTTGGATTTTTTGTTGTTGTAATGGAGGGTCTTACTGTAGAAATATTTGGTTTTTATTCCTGAAACACTCATAAAGGATGTCTGCATTAGTTATGGCAGATTCATTTTCTAAAATGCTGTTGTTTTATAACATAATCAGGATCCATGGTTAATTAGATTAGATTAGGTAAGATAGTTGAAATCGAGTTACCATATCACTGTGGCCAAAGTAAGGCCTTCTGTGATTTACTCCAATTAAGGCTCAAACATGATATCGGACTTTGTGATGAATCCTAGTAAATCTTTGAGTGGGCTTTTAGATATGTCCTCTGCCTCAAGGAAGTGTTTACCAAGTTGGTGTGGACTTAATCTGATAAGGCAGTTGCAGTGACATAGGATGTGTTCTGCTGATTTCTTGTCCTCGTTGCATAGTCTGCATCTTGAGTTATTCCCATAGTCATGAGGTGTTTTTTGAGTTGACAATATCCAGTAAGGATCGTCTTGGCAAAAGTTGATGTCGATCCTTTTCTGGCTAGTATATTTCTGCTATTTCGTTGCCTACGTGTCCACTATGTCCTGGCGCCCAGATGAGATGTACTCTGTTGTGCTGGCTATCAATGTGAGTAGTTTTAGGCAATCCCATACTAGTCTTGATGTTATCTCGTAACTTTGTAAGGCTAGTAGTGCTGCTTTGTAAAGATTTCTGCTTAAAATACGGAGTTACATTTGTCCATGCTAGTCTTAGAAGTTTGTTAATAAGTGTTCGTATATACTATTCTAAGACTAAGAAATATACCATATAAATCTATTTAATTTTTGATGACCCATTTTTTTAATATAAAAGAATTGGTCATAGATACTGTAACAGAAAAAAGAATACAAAAGAGGAATAATTGTAAAGGCACTACCGGTAAAGTAGGAGAAAGAGAAGAAAAGACAGAAGAAGAAATAAATGAGAGTCAGTCGTAAAATATCAGTGAGACTGGACGGTTGTAGTTTGTAAAGTAAGAAAAGATATAATAAAGAGTTTAAGTGTTTATTTTAATTTAAAACGAAAAAATATATTGAAAGTGTTTTCTTTTTGATTCTAATTGAACGGTTTACAATCTCAGAAGTGGGATCGTTCGCGAAAAAAAACCCCATCAACCACCATAGAAGCCTAAGTGCGCAGTTGGCTAGTTTTTCGCATTCGATTTTGGTTTTTACATACAAGAACAGACGCGCACAAGCTGTGTGAGAAAAAAAAAAAATCAAAACAAAAGAAACAGTGAAATCATGTCAGACATCGAA
Organism: Rhingia campestris; assembly: GCA_932526625.1. NCBI lineage: Eukaryota > Metazoa > Arthropoda > Insecta > Diptera > Syrphidae > Rhingia > Rhingia campestris. The sequence goes on along the minus strand of OW052185.1, from coordinate 117,771,977 downwards.
AAATATAAAAAATATACAGCAACGCAGCTGAAGTCGTGGTTGGCAAAGTTAAAACAAAAGACAACGGGCAACAAGAGTGAGTTACTACTACGTCTTTTGTCCATATCAGAGAAAGAGCGTGGTGAATTTATTGACGACGAAGCGAGAAGCTGTGTAAGTGACCAGGTAGACGGAGAATCATCGGACGAAAATGAAGACAGCGATGAACCAGAAGAGGAGCGAAAAGCACGCAACAACGACGAGGGACATGATGAGCGAGATGATGAACTGGATGACGAGCGAGAGGACGAGCGATCAACAGAACAGAACAACGAAGAAAGAAATGATGACCGAAACAGAAAAACGAGTGAGAAGACGAGTGTTGGACTGAAAAATAAATATAAACAAGAAAATGAGTGGAAAGTAATGAAGAGGGAGTTGGAAGTGATGCGGAAAGAGATTGAACTACAAAAAAGAGAGAATGAAGTGTTGAGAAAGGAGAATGAGTGGTTGAAGAAAGGAGGGACAGCCAAAGATGAAGATGGAGTGAAAAAGAATTTCACTGACTTGAAAGACATGCTGGCAGAATTTTCCGGAGACGAGGGATGTTTTTCACATTGGATCGCCCAGTTAAAAAATTTGAAAGTAGCATTCCAACTCGATGACAACAACGTAAGAGTGCTTATTTCCTGCCGCCTAAAGGGAAAAGCGCTGAAGTGGTTCCACTCTAAGGTAGACGTCACAACAATCCCGATAGATGAATTATTGAGCGAGATGAGGGAAATGTTCGGGGACCGCACCAGCCGTTTAACATTAAAACGTGCGACCGAAGAGCGGAAGTGGCTGACCACCGAGACATTCCAGCAATACTTTCACGAGAAAGTAATCCTGGCGAATAGAACCCAGCTAGAAGAGGAGGAACTCGTCGAATGCATCATAGATGGCATCCCGGATGTATATTTACGCTCACAAGCACGGATGCAGTGCTTCCGGAACAAACACCAGCTATTAGAGGCGTTCAGTAAGATCCAGCTGATGAAACCGAAGACGATGCTGCCATCAACATCACGTCAGGCGGCCGATGGACAGATGACACGAGCCATCCGATGCTACAATTGCAACATTTTGGGACACATGTCCCATGAATGCACCAAGCCGAAGCGCGAGCGTGGAGCATGCCATGTATGCGGCTTATTGGGACACTTCGCAGCCACCTGTCCCAAGAAGAAAACAAACCCGGTATACCACATCAGCCAGGATTTCAGCGAGGATGAATACGTAAGAAAATTATATCATGTTTTTGTAGATAAAGAGATTAATTATAAGATATTATTAGGAAACTTGATAGATACCGGTAGTCCTGTGAGCCTCATACGTAGGAAGTTTGTGCCACCAGTTTTAATAAGAAATAATAATTATAATGAAAAATGTAATTTAGTTGGAATAAACAAAAGTCCATTGGTTGTTTTTGGTAAAGTTCAGAGTACTGTATTATTTGAAGGAAAGGAATTTGAATTAAAATTACTTGTGGTAGCGGACGGCACGATGGAATATCCTGTCATTTTAGGAAAAGATTTTTTGAGAATGGCCAATTTGAAAATGAAGACTGTAACCAGTAAATGTAATGTAAAGAACGAAGACGAAGAATTTAAAAATGAGTGTTTGAATTTGATGAGTATAGAGTTAAGCGGACAGAATGTCTATGTAGAGAATCAGAATATAGATTTCATGTATAAGAAAGAATTTGATGTTTTGTTTCATAAATGTTACCTGGAAGCCATACGTCCCGAAGTTCCGGAAGTAGTAGGGGAAATGAAATTAAGATTGAAAGATGAAAGGCCCTTCCACTGTCCCCCCAGAAGACTATCATATCATGAGAAAGAACAGGTTCAAAGTATAATAGACGGGTTGATGTGCGAAGGAGTAATCCGACCAAGTAGATCTGAATACTCCTCCCCCATTGTGTTGGTTAGAAAGAAGACAGGCGAGATACGATTATGCGTAGACTATAGGATCTTAAACAAGGTGACGCTGAAAGATAACTATCCGATCCCGCTGATAGAAGATTTGCTGGACGGATTAGTCAACAAAACAGTTTTTACGCTCCTAGACTTAAAAAGTGCATTCCATCATATTCAAATGGATACGGATTCCGTTAAGTTTACTTCTTTCGTGACTCCTCTGGGGCAGTTTGAGTATTTGAGGATGCCATTCGGACTGAAGAATGCGCCATCGGTATTTCAGCGATACGTTAACCAAGTTCTCGGAGACTTATTAAGGGATGGGAGAATTAGGATATATATAGATGATTTGATGATAGCTACGGAAACAGTTGAAGAACATTTGAAAATATTGAAAGAGGTTTTCGACAGATTAGTAAAAAATAAATTGGAGCTTAGACTGGATAAGTGTCAGTTCTTGAGGTCGCAGATTCGGTATTTGGGATACACAGTGTCGAAGGAGGGAATAAAGCCGGACGCCAAAAATATAGAGTCAGTTATAGATTTTCCAGTGCCACGCAATGCGAAGGCAGTGCACAGCTTTTTGGGATTGTGCTCCTATTTCCGTAGGTTCGTGCAGGGGTTCTCAATAATAGCACAACCATTGTATAAACTTATCAGAAAGGATGTTGTTTTTAAATTTGGAGAAGAAGAAATTTCCTGTTTCGAGAAATTGAAACAAAAATTGGTGGAGGCACCAATACTAGCACTATATGATCCAAAGGACGAAACCGAGCTTCACTGTGACGCGAGTTCGTTAGGTTTTGGGGCGATACTGATGCAGAAGAAGAGTGATGGGAAGTATCACCCCGTGTTTTATTTTTCAAAGAGGACCACAGACCATGAAGCAAAATACCACAGCTTTGAGTTGGAGACGTTGGCGATCATATACGCACTTAAAAGATTTAGAATATATTTACATGGATTGCGGTTCAAGATAGTAACCGACTGCAATTCGCTGACCCTTACATTAAACAAGAGAGAGATTAACCCTCGGATAGCGAGGTGGGCATTGGAACTCCAAAATTACGATTATATATTGGAACATCGCGGGGGAACAAAGATGCAGCATGTAGATGCCTTGAGTAGGGCGGTGAATATTCTAGTTTTGGAAGAAAATACTTTCGAACAGAATTTGTCGATTAGTCAGCTTAGAGATGAAACCATAAACAAGATAAGGAAACAGCTTGAGGAAGAAGAGAGTAAATTGTACGAAATGAGGAACGGGCTAGTATATAGGAAGGTGGGGTCGAAGATTCTATTTTATGTACCTAGGGAGATGGAAGGAAATATTATCAGGATGCATCATGATGAGATGGGTCATATGGGCCGCGACAAAGTAATAGGACTTATAATGAGGACATACTGGTTTCCAAACATAGTGCAGAAGGTAGTAGCACATATTTCGAATTGTCTGAAATGTATCACCTTCTCACCTAAGCTGGGCAAACGTGAAGGATTTTTGCACAGTATTCCCAAGGGCGATGTGCCTTTTGAGACTGTGCACATAGACCACATGGGTCCGATCTCGTTGAAGAATGCAAAAAAGAAGTACGTATTCTTGATAGTTGATGCATTCACCAAGTATGTAAAGTTATTCGCGACTAGGACTACTAATGTTACGGAAGTGCTAAACTGTCTGCGTTCCTATTTTATGTTCTATAGCAGACCGAAAACACTGATATCAGATCGAGGTAGTGCATTCACGTCAGCAAATTTCAGAATATTCATAGAAGAGAATAACGTAAGGCACATAAAGATTGCGACCGGATCTCCCCAGGCCAATGGCCAGGTGGAGAGGGTAAATCGGAGTCTGGGGCCAATGATCGCGAAGATGACCAACGCCGGATTAACCTCCTCACTTGATGGGGTATTGCCTAGAATAGAGTTCGCGATGAATAACACCAAGCACAGTAGTACAGGAACAACTCCGAGTGAGTTGTTATTCGGGATTAGGCAAAGAGGAGTAGTGATAGATCACTTGAAGGAAAGCTTGGAGGAGTTTGATCGAGGAACAGAGATGAGGGATTTAGTGCGTGCGAGGGCACAGGCCTCGGGTAAGATTATTAAAAGCCAGGAACGAAATAAGAAATCGAAAGACCGAAACCGAACTGATGTAGACTACCGAGTAGGCACCTATGTTATGGTAAAGAATTTCGAGAGTGGAGCGGGTGCGTGTAAGAAGATTATTCCTAAATTTAAAGGTCCGTATAGGATAGCGAAAGTCTTACTTAACGACAGGTATTTGTTAAAGGAAATTGAGGGTTTTCAACTAGGACGGGTCCCGTATGAGGGGATATGGGAAGCGGCCAATATTAAGCCATGGGTAAATAACAAGGGGAATACTTACTGTGGAATCGGGACGATTGGTAGTCAGGATGGCCGAGTTGTAACAGAAAAAAGAATACAAAAGAGGAATAATTGTAAAGGCACTACCGGTAAAGTAGGAGAAAGAGAAGAAAAGACAGAAGAAGAAATAAATGAGAGTCAGTCGTAAAATATCAGTGAGACTGGACGGTTGTAGTTTGTAAAGTAAGAAAAGATATAATAAAGAGTTTAAGTGTTTATTTTAATTTAAAACGAAAAAATATATTGAAAGTGTTTTCTTTTTGATTCTAATTGAACGGTTTACAATACCTTCTTGACATGGTCAAAAATTAGATTCACAATGATCATCTATCTACTTTATATATCGGTATACCTCAATAAAGTAAACAAAATAATGGTGGGTATCTAATGATGGACCCACTGCCCATATCGGTGAAAATGTTACCATGACTTCTTTATTTTTGTCGTGTTGTGTCCCCAACTTATGATTGTCTGATAATGATACAGAAAGATACATGAGGTTATTTTTATTTCTATACAGCCTACGCTTTTCTCCAAGGTAATCTCCTCTTCGTAGATTCTCTACTCTATCAGATGATTAGGTCATTCGAACCACATGTGTGCTTCATCACGTGGAAATTCCAATTTTTAAGTTAAACTCCCATAACATTCCAACTTAATTAATGCTTCATGGTAATCGATCTCTAAACATCATTACCATTGACTTAAGATTCGTATTAATAACCAATTTTCAATATTGATAACGTTTCTAAATCTTTTTAATCGGTTCCCATAATTTTCTTAAGCTAACGATGTTAGTCCGGTTTTCTGAAAAAAAAATTAAAAAAATGTTGACACCCATTGGACAAGCCCAAAAATGCACCCAGTCAGTCAGTCTCGACTGGGTTTTAATGAACTCATTTCGCAGCACGAAAACCAAGCTTTATCAATGATTTTCCATCAAAAACGCAGAAATATGCAAATAAATTTTCTCCACAATTAACCTTTTTTCTTTTGTACGGCGATTTAAAACCCTAAAAGATACACATACTGATACTCGTATACCCCAACCCATTCAATAGAAATATTTCGATAAAAGATACAAACAGAGAACAAACAAAAAAAATGTAAAATAATCTCCTTATCCATGGAAAATTCGATAATTTTTCAGACATGGAAAACCTGTGAATGGTGTCAAATTTATTAATGAATAAGAGTTGTGTGCCACTTGGGGTGTGCATGTGCGCGCGCATGCGCATACGTTTTCAAGAGGTGCGCACAACATATCGACTACCACAGTACCACAAGATCCACTTAGGTAATCACCTTTAATCAAGCGAACAACGACTATAACTCCTCGCGTTCGAGTGGATCGAATGGATTTTTTTTAGCAGTAGTGGAATGTATCTTTTTTATGTTGGCAAACAACGACAAAAAAATGTTGCTAGCGTTAGCGATTAGTCGTGCTTATTGGCTTGACTTCCTAAAGGGGTATTTGTGGAACACAACAGAGAGACTACTACTAAACTAACTGTTTTCGTGTCATAATTTATTCATGTGGAAAATAGTATCTGAATGTTTTGTCGTGTATTTTATGAATGTGGGGATAGAAAACAAGGGGGAGGCACAACAGTGAGCCGTCTCGTGTCTCTCTTATCTTAGGTAGCTTTATGACTAGTCTTTTCTTTTCTTCTTATTTTGTTTTTATTTTGCTTGTGCAGAGATGATAGCAATCCATCCAAACTGGTCGCGGTGATTTATGGTAAAGAATTTTACGGAGCACACATTTAATGTATCTGAAGATGCGGTCAAAGTATATCTAGTATTTTTTTTTGTATTCTGTATTTCTGCGGAATGTTGCGCAGTTCTGGTTTTGCTAGAAATTCAAAGGAATTCCCAACCATCTTTGCACACTTCGTCGGTCTTTAATAGTATCTTGTTTTGATATCCAGTGTATCTAGTGTAGAATGTGCCGAAACGATGTCAAATTATGACGGGAAACGAGTAAACTAAAGCGAAATAAAATTTTACATTCTAATAAGATATGCCAGTGAAAATTAGTTAAATAAAATAAAATCCATCAGTCGATTTATATCGACATGATCTTTAGTATCTAAGTGTTTCCAATTGTGAATTTCGTGAATTTGATGGAAAACATGCCACCAAAAGCGGACAATCAGCGGTATCGCCGCAAACGAAAACATTTCATTGGAATAAATTTGTATCTACTTCGAATATCGCTGTATCTGGTCGGGGGAATACATCTAATACAATTCACGACAGCGAGCAACATCTCAACCGAATCAGTATCCGATATTGACAACGAGATCAAAACGAATCTTACCGATAGTGTTCTTAATAGCCATAAGTTAGAAAATAAATCTCCACCTCTAAGCCTGATAAATGAATCACCAGAAATGCAGAGCGACAGTCCAGGATCAGCGCCACTCGTGCAAAGGAAGAAATTCCGTCGGAGATTTCCTTCAAGTACAATGCGATCGGCTGCTTTGCTACAAACGCGCAACTTGCATCATCCATCACAGCAGCAACAACGATTAAAGGGGACAAAACGCCGCCGTATTAATCCCAATGCAACAACGCGATTTCATTTGCAACGACGCCCCATCCCATCACCTAAACAACAACAACGCATACCAAAGATCAATATAAACAACACCAACACTAATATTTATTCTAGCAACAATAAGTTTAATAGTAACTTTCATTTTTACCATAAGAATGAAAATAATTTTAGTACAGCGATTAACGAACAAACGACCACACTAAGGATAATGACATCCCTAAGTGGTGCCGGTGGGGCCAGCGATGTCGGATCATCAACCGATCATTACATTAATAGCAGTCACACGATACACACGGACAAGGATCATTTAGTTATACGCGAGAACACCGACATTGTGGTTTATCGGAAATTTCATGGTGTAGGTGGTACCAGTGGGGTACCATGTCCGCCAGGAGCAAGGATTGTACCGCATTATATAACAACGAGACCCAGAGGACGCGGTAAGATTGAGTTAAAAATAAATTGGGGGTTCCGATGAATATATTGGGCGATGTTGTATTTTAATATCGATAATTTCGATCATTAGGTCAAATTTGTAACCGGTCAGATGAATTGTGAGGCGGTAAAGACTTTGAAGTTTAAATATTGGCAAGAATTTTGTATATTTTCTTTAAGAAACTTTCGCAGAATTGTATAATTCTTTAACGGTGTTAAGCCCTTTTGTAAAATAATTCAAGTTTATTGGTTCAGATCATCTGTTTCATTGACTTACTTTCTTAGACAGATTAGGGAGTAGACAGTAGGGAATATTATGATTCATTCTTGATCAGCGATCATTTCAATTAAAATTATTTTATATTTTCGCAGTCATATTGATCGGTAAGTTGTCAGTTATATGCCCAGGAAGCAGAAAATATTTTCCAAATCATCGCATGGATAATATGGATACTTGCATCCTTTTGTATTTGCAAGTTCCTAGATGTGATTTCTTTCTTAATTGTTTTCTACTACAAAAAATGTATCGGATCATGGGGATAGGAAATATTCCTACAATAGGTTAGACTGCTTGAGCAGGCACGTTCTATTTTGTGTACCTGTGGCATGACTTTGAATTGATCATACGCGGAGAACTATTTATTTTACCCTACCGATTAATCGTTTATCAAATACTCTAGGATTTTTATTGATACGTTCTTGTAGTACTAGTGATCCTTATTTAACTGATTGGAAGTAAAAACATTTTCTTCGAACAACTAAAGTGATTATCGTTTGACGATAACATTTCGACGGTACATCTCGCATCACGTAAGATCAAAAGTTGTTTTTACGGTCGGCGATGTCACTTTATTTGCTTCACTTAAAACAATTAACGTCAAATCACAGACAAATATTGAGCGATTGCTCATGAGGCCTCGACTACCGTCTGAGTGATAATCGTTTTCAAAGTTACGGAATGACCCCTTGGTACTACCTCACTACGCTGACTGCTTACTGCATATGAGAGCTGTGCAATAATATACTCAACAGTATGCAGTTTCCTCACCAATCCAAGTCAGAACCACTTAAGCAACTCTATCTCTTGTAATCCATCACCTCCAGACTCTTGGCCATAAATTCCCACAGAATCCTCTTAAGGTTACAATACATCTGCCATTTCCTCTTGCATTATAAAGTGATGAAAAATACTCAAATTAATCCTCCATAATAAATAACATCAAATGATTAAATGTCATCACCTGCCATAACCCTCCAGTGACACCTCCTCACAGTAAAGCCTTTCCTCCTTCTCGCGCGCGCGTGTGTGGTCCCATCGTTAGCAATCGTATTCATATTCGTATAGCCATCGTAATCTCTCTCTGAAAATCATACCACGACACTGGAGGCATACATATCCGGCAACAGCCAGAAAAAAGGGCTTTCTCTGCCTCACGAAACCTCAATTAAATTGCAATGCAGCATAGTGCCTGTGCTTGCCAGCCTCCTCTCCAGTAGGTCAACAGAGGCCATGTGATATATGAGGTTTTTTTTTTTCGTTCGTCTGCCCCCAACTCCCTCACCTTTGTCGAAATAACAACAAGTTGCGAAACAGTTCCACATCAAAGTGGGGAATGCCGCCATTCCATACAAAACGAGCAAAATAAAATCGAGATCTGTAATTGAGAGAAGAGTCACATATTTCGGTGCCGAAATCACGTTCCACATTAAAGTGAAGAGATCACGATTTTTTTTAGTGTAGGTACCTACTTAGGTTAAAGGGTAGACAGTCAAAAATAACGAAATCCCTTCCTCCTTTTTAGGGAACATATAAAATTCGTCTTCGTCTTTATAGCTCGTGCCAAAATCGCCCATGCACACGACAGATCAAGTGAAATCACGCCAACTATAATCCGGAGCAGGGAATATCGCAAAGCACCTGGGCTCTGCAAATTTGTATAAGCATATGCAAAGAGCGTGCGGTGCGGATAGCGAGGCGTGCACCCGTTCATTCATGAAGTGATATACTCAAGTCAAATGGACCACGGCCAGACCTGGTTTCTTTGGGTTGGATTTCTATTTAAAATTCCACACCAGGAGGTGCTGTGAAGTCTATGCAGCGGCCCCCGGTGGTATTGGCGCGAATTTTCATTCAAAAAATGTGTTTCTGTTGCAAATCGTCCCTGGAACCTACCTATAATCTCTCTGCCCACTCAAACCAGTTCTATCGGCTTTTTTTTGTGTGCCTGCATCCTGCTTCCCTGCTATCCCCGGCTGGTAATATGTACATGTGAATCAGGAAGACTTGCATGACATACACACAGCAAAAATCGAAAAATTGTATTTTTGTCTGCCAAGCGTTGCACATAGCCTTATTTTTTTCTGTGGACTTTATTTTATACACTTACGTGGTCGTCGTTGTAGAACGGACATAAACGGTCATAAGGTGGTGGCGGCTACAACTGCAGCAGCAGCAGTTTTGTGGTGGCACGGGCCTGACTCGATCCGAGGATCTCTGACGCTGTGTCTGGTTGGCTGGGTGCCCGCTTTTACGCCGCCTGGCCTGGTTATGGCCTCTGTATTTGTCGATAGTGAGATGGTGTCGTCGGGTGTCAACCGGCTTGCGAGTGAGCAGTGTGCCAACAAATCTCACAAATAAAAAAGATAAGATGACAAAATTTCGGTGAAGAAGTAGTGCAAAAAAAACCGACCAGGGAGAAAAATTATGTGGGATCAAACCAGAGAGGCGTTTAATTGGCACCCTTGCATTAAACTACACGTAGTCTCTCGATGTTGGATTTGGCACCACTCGCGTCCACCACACAGTCGTCTCTGATTTTTTATTTTTTTTATGTTGCTGCCAGACTTCTCCCGAAGCTTGTCAATCGATTCGCATCGATGATGGCGGAGGTGGTTACTACTAGTAACTGGTGATGATGGTGACTAGACACTGGCAGACAGACAGAGAGACAGCCATTCAGCGGGTAAATGTGTTGTTTAGCGGCAGGGACTCCTGTGAGATTCTGACGGAATGGTTAGATGCCCACAGGGATGTGTGTGATTGGCATTTTAAGTGCGTAATGGCTGCGGACCTTTGCATACATAGTCGTTGTTTTGTTTATTGGCTGTAAAACAAATTCACTGATTGATTCACGATGTCAGGGATGGATCTATGACAGGCAACGTGAATGGATTGATTTGCTGCTGAAAGTTTTACGGGGCATAGTTTGTTCAAGCAAATGAGGAATGGTTTTGACTGATCGCCAAGTGATTGAAAAACGAAATGAAAACAAGAATATCGGTTTTTCTCGATTAGGTACTTTTACTTTTTTTTTTAAATTCTTACCGATGGTTGGCATCACTTTTTTCTTTAAATATCTAAATATGTCAGATTTTACAAATGTTGCATCAGATAAAATACACTGAGTTTATATCTTGTTGCAAACAAGTGAAAACAATTTTTGACTGATAGCCAGCGATTGAAAATGAAATGAGATCTATGAAGATCGATGATCGCTTTTCTTCAACACTTTCACTTTTTTAATTGTTTTTAGTTGGTATCACAGTAGAAATATCTGCTTCTAATGAATCATGTTTTATAGTAAAAATCGTATTTTATTTCCTATTCCCAATATAAGTTGGAGCACCCTTTACAAATTTCAAAAACCATGCATTCCTTCACTATGATCCAACGTCTACCATAAATTTTCAATGCGCGCTTAATTAATGACCGTGTTTCGACAAAAGTTTGACAAAAGAAAACTCAATAAATTAGCAAGTCGTGAAAGCTCGACCGTGAACTCATCGCACACCGTGAGAACTCGTCTGATATAAACAATCCATAACTTTCTAGAAATAAAAAAAAATACCTACCAATACAAAGTGCAGAGACCCAAAAATCGACATAGAAAAATGTTCCCGTTATTATATCTAAATCATATGCATCTGAAGATTATCAGCAGTAAAAAAAACTTTCCCCATTGGCGTATCAACTTCTGCATTTGCATCAGCACCTAGGTACTTACAGCCATCATTACACCTCTCAGGCATATTTGATTTAGACTACTTTAACGAAGTTAAATATAAAATACACGTTCGATACCAACCTCATTGGTAATTCAAAACGAAATCTTAACCTTGCCATACACCAATGGGTGCCACTTGTATCCGACACAATTCGTTATACTATTGTTGAACCACTTTAGGGCAAGAAAAAACACAGATACAAACAATGAGAGTTAATCGGTTTTGAGTGTTCGGAGAATCGTGAGCCTGTTGCGACCTATCGTTCCTAACAAAAATCAACGCAAAAGCTGTAATGTCAACAGATTATGACACGCGACTGAGTTCATTATGCTCAAAAAATATTTATCTCGAAATTAATGAGGTCTCTGACATCATATTTCAATTTTATGATCGCACGTACGACTTGAATCGAGTGCTAATTATTACAAGCGCCAGGTAAATCAATCACAGCATCTATTGAAATAGTGGGTGCAGCTATGAACTACGATTCATATCAAAGGCGAATGGTGACCGCACCAGAGATGGGTGGGTTGGCAGCGGATATTTTTACATGTATCTGCGACACCCACATGTGGCAAAATGTGGTTCGTTGCAATTTCTCTAGATACTTTATGATGGCAAGGCAACTTTCGCCAAATCGTTTCCTGAGAACACCTTAAAAATGCCACCACCACCGCCACATGGTTAGCACCTAACACAACACAGTCCCGAGTGATCCAAAACGTAAACAAAGAAGCTAGCTCGACTAACCAGTAAACTTGCCCCGCGTGAGTAATGAATGTTTGGAAAAGGAGGATTCGTGATTAGGAAATGAACTCTGCAGAATGGACATGTGCTGTGGCTGGGCCATGTGGAATGGGGCAAGAGCAGCACATCAACGCGAATCGTGTGCCGTCTAAAAAAAGAAGACGTGTGCGGGTGTTTATTTTCCAACAACCATTTCATAGTGCAAAGTGCAGTGCACATTACAGGTAGTGTTATAAATTGTATTTAATAGCTCGTTTTGAGTTGTTTAGCCCGGTGGAAGTTTCTGCAGATAGCATGATTTATGATCGAGAGCGGATTAAGTGTTAAGAGCCTCTGCCATGTTTCGTTTACGAACTCAGCAGGAGCTTGAATACGACCCTTTCAAGTGGTTTGCGGTTTTTCGTTCACTACGATTCCCGCTTTTACAACTCTCTTATGTAATCACTCCAGAAAACCCCCCAACTACTCAGGCGCAATCATTCACAGCAGTCGGTATACTCTCGGCATGGTTTCTTCTCGTGTGAATGTGTGTAGTTTAGTAGCTACAAGCGCTACCACTTCACGCTGTTGTAGCAATTTTCGTTCTTTTATTTCGTTTTTCTTGGTATGCCATTGGGTAGATGAAACAAAAAACACGTTACAGAATTGCGCAAGTTTCACTATCTAATTAAAGCTATCAGCGGAACCATAAATTGTTTCTAAAACTGCACCTTTTAACGCAGCCAAATGATGCAAAAATCATGTGTTCGTTGTCAAATCATCAAGTTTGCGTTTTATTCGTCGTCTATCAATCGGGGGCTGGCTTGCCAAAGAGATCCGACAAATATGCACCCAAAGACACGCCAACACTGCGCAATCTATTTCAGCTTCACACGCACGACTTTAAGGGGGCATTTAAACGCTGTCACTTTGATGCCTATGATTAACAATGACATTTCCATTTAACGTCACGTTTACGCGAGTAGATTGCGCAAGCGCGAGCTGCTGATGATCGGTGCAGTGGGTAATTAATTTCAAATTGGCACAGTTAATTACTCACAAGGCGAGAAAGGAGTTGATTGGAGGGGCTATCCACACCGTGTTTTGAGTCCGATAAAAGGCGACACTTTATGCGAAATATGTTCGATGGTTATCTGATGTTATTTCTAAATAAATGTCAAAATGTACTGCTGCTACATGAAATGAAATCATTATTTGTGTCGTACGAATTGGCATAACAGTCAGGATAGAGAGCAAAAGCAGGATCTTCACGATTGGGTGCCGCACTAAGTGGTTAATCTCTGACATATCTGAAACGATTTGCTAAGATTCTTCAATTGGGTTAATAAGCCTTTTTCTACACAAGTAATTATGTGCCATTAGGTGGTGTTAAAGAGCCGCCTCTTGTGGATCGTTATCTGAGGAATTCTTATATAAAAGAAATTTCTTTCGCAAGAGATGTATGTAAATGCCAGTGCAGATAAGATAATGAAAGCAGTGAATGGCATAATTAGAGATCTGGCAGTTACAATAAACGATGATTGTACTGGGGAATGGAGAGCAAGGCGTTTTTAAAATGTTTACAAAACTTTTGCATTTATGTTTGAGTAAGTATTTTATAATAAACTTTCGTGTGCGTGAGATAATCCAGAACATAATTCATGGTTTCAATGTAATATACCAGAGTTGCTACCGATTTAACAGTATAAGTATTTTATAATAAACTTTCGTGTGCGTGAGATAATCCAGAACATAATTCATGGTTTCAATGTTATATACAAGAGTTGATACCGATTTAACAGTGTTTCAAAATACATATAATGTCGATGCATTTTAAGGTATTTTAATATTTTGTATACAAGTTATTTTGGGTGAAGTACCCATCTCTACTTTTTCTAAATTTTTGTTTACGTCAAGTCTAATATGTCAGAAGTAAAAATCCAAAGCGATTTTTGGCGCAAACATAATTTTTAATATTTTAATATTTTTAACATATTCAGCCCTATCTGTCGGAGACGAAAATTCTCCGATTTTGCACGATTCGGAGGATTTTTGCTTCGAGGTATTCTTCCGAAAAGCTGTTCGGAATATTTCTCCAACATTTTGTAACGCATCACGGCGAATTGCGTTGAAGTGCGTTCAGCTAGGGTATATTTATAAAGGGTGTGTTTTTTAAGGTATAGAACTTTAAGTTGGAAGCACTATTTTAACTGGCGGCCATTTTGTCAGTTGTCAAGTGATTTATTTTTAGTTTGGTTGAGTAGTTCAACACGGTCAATGGTGACCGCTATAGAGCTATGATTACTGACTTTTTCGTTCATCAATTGAACAACCATGATGTGCAGGAGCTGTGGTTTCAACAAGACGGCACAACAAGTCACACAGCTCGTGCCACAATTGAATTGTTGAAGGAAACGTTCGGTGAGCGCATAATATCGGGTTTTGTACCTGTGAATTGGACTCCAAAATCGTGCGATTTAACGCCGCTTGAATATTTTCTGTGGACATATGTGAAGTCGCCGATAAGCCCGAAGCGATTGACCACATTGAGGACAAATTCGCTGCGTTATTGCCGATACACGGCCACAAATGTTGGAAAATGTCATCGAAAATTAGACCTCCAGATTAGACTACGTCCGAGCCAGCCGTGGCGGTCATATGCCAGAAATCATATTTAAATTTGGCAGAAAATTATCTTTCCAATAAAGTAAATTTCATATCAATTTGAAAAAATCATTTTTTTTTATTCCATTTCAAAGTTCTATACCTCTAAAAAAAAACACCCTTTATTACTATTTGTCAAACTCTTCCAAATTGGCGCTATTTTGAGGTATTTATTTAGTTTGAATTTTGGGCTTTTAAGTCTTCGCCAATAAAGATGTTTATTTGGGGTGTTTTCAATAAAATAAAAATAAAATCTAACTAAAATGCATCTCTGTGAAATCCAGCTTGGGTGCATATGCTCAGCGACAATATTATATTACCTTCAGCGAGGTATTAGAATCCCCTCAAGACTAATACCGGATCGTGTTTTACTTCCACTTCTGCATTATTTTATTTGGTTTTAAAATCGTTGGCTCATGCGGACAACTCATTACAATTAAATTCTGTCATCATAAAACGTACCATTCATGAGTTGCGCTTTCAAATGCTTGAAAAAGTGGCAAACATAAGTAACTCGATGACGCAGTTCCTGAGATGCTCCAGTGGTAGCCATATTCGCGAAATCATTTATCATTATTAATTCCTAAAACATGCCAAATAAGTCATGCGTTTACATATTATAACAAACGGCACCTTTCATATCCAATTTTCCCACGACCTTTACAATCTCAATGTTTACAAATCGCAAACCTCTAATCATATGTCTGAAATGTATGATCTACGATAACAAACAGTTACATCAACTTGACCGCTTGTCGAATCATAAACAAGTAAATTTCAAATCCCACCGTTCACATACAAAGTCTAACCAAAAAGCAAACACCACTATAATTCATTAGCTTGCAATGAAAGCCGCCCATTCAGCGTATGCCAAAAATAAACCACAGACTACCATTCAACTTTTGCTATCGTACGAAACAACAAAAAGGCTTCAATCTGGCAGCAGACTACCCAAATAGAGCTGTTTATCTAGCCAATATTTATTAACTTGTTTAATAACCGAACCAGAGCAGGCAAACACTACGCTGTGGCAACATTATCCGAGGATACGAGTATGAAATTGCATTTATGGCCCGTTCCACCTCGATGCAATTACAGTACTACACTCTCTCTGCGCGAACCCATTAATCACAGGGGCAAACACACACATACACGCTCACATAATATAATCATAACGCTCTCTCAAGCCTCCAAGCCGATAAATTGAATTTTCCATTCTGAACCCGATCTGATTAAAGAAAATCATCGGCTGCCAAAAGCGATTAACCACAGATTGACCAATCGATTCCCTTTCGATTCAATTGCCAATTCTAAAATAGTTTGCCACATGCGGACAGATTAGCAAATGTCCATCAGTCCACCAGGACGGGGACGGAGCAACGATGACGATTATATTGTCAAAATATGGAACATGTGACATGCAACTGCAAATCAATTGAGTTTCGATATTTTTTTACGATCTTGTGTCGGGCTGTCTTACACGTTTGTGCCACAGGAATGGAGGAGTTTTCTCCCCCGGAAAAGCAAACATGCTACTTCAGTGGAAATGTATACCGCTGCATGCCGGATTGCAGGCCGGGCTGTAGTACAATGTACATCCCAATTGACTAAATGGTCAATTTTAGATCTAAACATCAAAGGCTCCTGCTGATGGCAGGCGATGCTTTGCAAGTGTGGAGTGAACCGAGAGATCTGCATGACAATCATGCGATTTTGGATTTAGCATGCAACGAGTGGCGAGTGGCAACCCTGTAAACAAGAAGTCAATTATCGTCTTTCACCCTCGTCACTTTGATGATGTGAAGGAGTCTCGGGAGTGAATTGAGTGCGTGTTGAATGAGGGCGTTGCGTTGGTAATTTAGATGATGAAACAAATGGGCGTGGGGTTTGATAGATGTTTACTTCCAGGAAGGTAGTTATTTTATGCAAATAACTTGTGGGAATGTATAATTATTTGGACACAATTTGCTAGTGTACGGGTAGATGTGATTTTTGAGAGATGTCACTTAAATTTTCTATTTTTGGAAATACCAAATTTGGTGCCTCTATGGAGATTGTAAAGAAGGTGTTAAAGTCTCGTGAACATAAAAGTTTGAAAGTTTGATAACTTCGGTTTTGCAACCGTGACGGAAATGTCAAATGTCAATGTAAAGTCCAAATGCCATAGGGTGTGTATTTTACACTACATTGTAATATTAGTTTCAGTAAGTCATTATGGTCTTGAAAAGTGTCTATATTTACACCAACAGGCACCTTAATCATTTGGGTCGAAATCTGTGATTTTCAAAAATAAAATCGGAAGGGGCTGCTTCAGATGGTAACAATAAATTGATCTTTGAAAACAGTGGTGCTGCCAACGTTTTCGTTTTCGAACGATGCTGGCGCTATTTGTACCTGTATTTTGCGTTCCTGTAATATTTTTGCAAGTTAAAAAATGGATTGATAGTGCGTTTTTGAAAATACCCTAAATGGCTTTGGATTATTTTAGTTCCTTTGCAGCTATGCCATGCTTCAAATATGATTCGTGTACTTCAGCGTTTACATCATAATAAAATACATGACCATCTATGGGTACATTTGCTCAGGTCCCCATTATATTAATTAATTTTAAGGATGGGATAAGATATCTCATATGTTTATTACAGTTTTTGGGACATTTCCTTGTATTTGGCGGGTTGTATCGACCGCCAATCCGTCCCTTTATGCTATGATTCAAGCTCTTAAGTTTAAGTGGAATCTCGAAGCATATTTTTATTGTTTTTGTGTTACTAAGTACCAGTTATAACCCAATCATATCTATCTTCAAGAAAAATTCATAATTGTATATGACTTGTGTTTTATTACAACGCAGCGCGATATCACACACTAGTTCGGTCACCTGTCAACAATTATTAAAGTTTGAATGGGAAGCGCTCCCCCACTCAGTATTCTTATTACTTAACTTCCATGGGAGAAATGCTAGATGAATCTTATCAACAAATTCTCACTCCCAAGCCAAGTAGACTCCATCAGTGCTTTATTTTCCATGTCATAAAGACAGCCCAGCCCTAACAACGTGATCAAGGTGTCACAAGTTTAATCGACCGACTTAGAAATAAGAGAATGTTCCATCAAGAGGTCACTAAAAGGAGTCAAACAGACCGTGTGTGTTATCTTGAGCAAGTCGGTCATATACCAGTAATATCCCTTATAAGCATACAAAATCGATTACTCTTATCAATATCCATCCATGTCACTTAGATTGCTGTGCGCCAACCACTCCCACACATACCTCCCATATCTGCAGCATTAGAAAATTTCTCAATTACATGGTACAGGGAGTAGTGCGCACATGAGATCGATCTCTCCGTATCTGCACAAAACTCCGCATGCATGTCTATTTTCTATCTGCGCCCTCAACTCACTTGCATATATGTATATCTATACACCTCACTTCAATTAGTTTCCATCGATAATTACACAAAATACGTTGAACATAAATTCACTGAAATAGACTTTGATTGGAAGCTTTTAAAGAAGGAGGTGTAGATCGTACAACGCTGCGTGAAGTTGGTAACAGATTGAGTCATTACGAACAAGAATGAAATTGCTTGTACAACAGAAAATGCTGCATTTGGTAGGCGTGTCAGGATGAAATATCACTATTTGCTTGTTATACGCTTAAATGGATTTTAATTAAAAAAAAACGAAAACAAATCTTTGCCTGACCCACTTTGCAGGCTAATGATAATTATGTGGAACTAGTGCGGGTGAATGATTAAGCAGAACGTTGCGAACGCGCATATACGTTGAGGCTGATTGTTGTTTCCCCTATTCAACTTAATTGTGATTAAAGACTTTCGGAAGGAGTTGGAGTCGATTTAGAAATACGACTTAAGCCATAAAAGAGTTTCTCTATCGGATGTCGCGACCTTTCCACATGTCTTGATTGCTCAAGATTTACCAAATTAGGGATCCATTGAGAGGGTTTAGATGCGATTAAAGCGCTAATGGGGTTAAGTATGTTTTTTGTTTTGTTTTTTTGATTTGTAAATGTCACTAATTTGAGTGTGTTTACTTTTCTTAAATTTGGAGGCGTGGGTTGTGTATAAGTTATTGAGAAGGTGATTTGTAAAACTGAAGAAATTTGTTGCTCGTAATTTAATTTGTTTTCATTTTATTTTTCTTATAGCGAGTAATACAAACGATACGCCTATTAGCGCCATTGTTGCACACAAACAGAGTGACAAATATATATTTAGTGCCTATAGCAGTTTTAATATCCTATTCCTAATATACCCTCAGTTTTGATACATAGTTTGCAACATAGAGAAATAATTTAGATAGATATACCTTAAAGTATATGGATCGACTCAGAATCGCTATCTGCCCGTCCTTCCGTGTGTACGTCTCCGATTTTTAGGCCTTAAATCTTGAGCTAGGATAATGAAATTTTGTATATATATAGTATCCTTATCCGTGCCAACAGAACAAGTGTCAACATTTTCAAAATCCACTGCCACCCACACTTTTCAGAAAAACGTTCGACCAAACAGTAGACAATTTTGAAAAAGTGCCTGAACAACATAATTAGACAATCCCGATATCTTTATTTTGTTTTTATATAGTTGTTTGCCACAACCACTTCATTAAAAAAAAAAACATTTTCGGTGAAATTTTAAAATATTCGAAAAAAAACGTCGATGCAAAAACAATGGTTATACAAGGTGGGCCAAAAGAAGTCATCCGAAGTTGTTTGGCTCTTGGAAGATCGGTTGTGGCTCGCGCAGTATGTGCCGTTGCTCCGTCCTGTTGGAAGCACATGTCCTCCAGTCCTAATTCGTCCAATTGCGGCAGAAAAAACTCGGTTAACATGGCCCTATAGCGCGCACCGGTCACTGCTGCCGTATGACCAGCGGGGTTCTCGACAAAAAAAAAAAATGGCTCGATGACTCCTCCAGCGTGAACAGCGCACCATGCAGTAACTTTGAGCGTTGATACTCGTGGATTTTCGGTTCACGGTGTTCACGTACCCGCTGAGGTGGAAATGAGCCTCATCGCTCATTCTGAATTTGGTCGTCCACTTCGTCCTCGAGATTGAAGATGGCTTGGGCGTAGTGTTTGGCAGTCGACAGGCAGCAGCTGGACTTTGTACGGGAACATGCGCAAGTATTTGACCAAAATTCGCCCTAAGGACGAACGGCACGGCGCCTGGTCGATGTTTTTGGCGACAGCTCGACAAAAAATAGACACGATCATCCGCGTGTATCGGGGAGTATCCGGGGAGTGTATCGCTCCATGGCTTGTTCACTTGTATTCTACATCTGTTTAGTCCACAAATGTTAAAACAGATTTGACATTGGCGGCCATTTCGGTGATCTCTTTTGGCCCACCTTGTATAAACATGAATATTTCAGGTATAGATGATTTTATCACATGCCTTCTTGTTGAGGGCGTTTTCTTATGCAACAGAAAAACCGTTTTTTTTTTATCGACCCATAAAAGATTTTGATACTATTTGAACAGTATGTTGTGAAAAATCCATTTTCCATATTTCATCCCCATATTGATTTTAAAACGGTAAAGAACCGCGATGATAATGACGTGTCAATTCTCAAAAGTTTTGACAGATTTTTTTTTGTTTTTGTGTATAATTTTAACGAATTTCCCTACAACTCCTTGTCGTTTTGTACTATATGCAGCTGGAGTCACCATGAATTTGTAAAAGTGGACCGTAGGTCGATTCATTTGTGAAGGTCTCAATATTAAAGCTATACTTGACTTTTTAAACCCTATATGTGGAAGGATTATCTTCAAGTTTCAATATCAAATACATCATGATACGTATTTAATGTAATCTCAGTAAAGTGGGACAATCTAATTTTAAACTAAATTACTTACAAATACCTACAATATTCATCGATTAACCGAAATAATAAGAGGCACAAATGTGCGTAAAATATAAATGCTAAATAACATTTCAACTTCATTTGTATATATCTATTCCCCATATTCTGTGGTGTCAAGCCCTATCCACCTGTAGCCGACTCTAAGATTAACTGTCTCTAATAAATATTCTGTCAGTGACGCGAGCTTCGACATAAAATGTGTTAGTCCGTAGTATTAAGCATCATTAGGGTCGCGTTTAAATCTCAACAGAGCATGTCTTACCATATATTAAACACCATTACGAAATTGTCCGCATATTCCCATCAATTCTCACGCCAAAGAGCAGTCTTTTCGCTTGTATCCCCCTAAGCAACTTGCCATTTTTAAAAGTAGGTAATCCATCATAATTCCCCGCGAAACATGACAGATCTACCAGTTAATCGTTTTGTATGTACATCTTAGCTCCATCCCGGTGAATTGGAATTGCCAGCTGATTAGCGCGAATTAATCGATCGTTAAGATCACCTCGAAGCAGATTATTACCGTGGCCTAATGAGCCAACAAGCCATCGATCAACTGGCGCAATTTGGTGATTGTTTGCGATCATCATAACCATGAGATTATGATTGATTTTTACGATTTCTTGTCGCATAACTGTGAGTGACCTTTAAGTCAATCCGCAACCATACACAAACATGGAAGCGCACAAATTAGCAACATCCATACAAGATATATGAAAGTTGTTCGCGCTCAAGCGCGATAGGTGTGCCTTGGAGTCTCATCGTCTCGCACCCAAGAGAAATGAAACTGCACCGGGAGACGAGTTAATTTGAAAATTTTCACTTTACCCATATGCCCCCAAGGGAAATGCACACAGAGTTAGAGTTGCAGCAACCACGGAGGTCCAACTTGCCAACCGGTAGCCTAAGTAGCCTAAGTGGAATTTATGTGAAATGTGACAAGCCAGTCAGTGTTTATCGTAATTTATGTAACGCGGTTAATTAACTTATTAACCACGGCCACCGAGAGAGCGGGAGAAGGTCGCCACACTCCTCCCGACCTATGCTTATGCACTCGTAACTAATCAGTCTTTCACCTATCCACGCTCGCGTTTCAAGATAATTTATTGATCCTGCAATTGCCCATTGTTTGGGAATGCGCGCGCCCAGTGATCTTCCGCGGAGTATGTGGCATCTGGATTGAATTGAAAATAATTGCCCTATCCCACTATAGTGCTGGCTCCTTTGATCTGTCGACTGAATGTGGAGAGGATCGTGCGTCTTACTCTGGATTTTGTTCCTGGCACTCCTCCCCTTTTAGTGTTTGCAGTTTCAATGATCAATTTGCATAACGTGCAGAAAAGGCAGCGGAATATATCGCATCCCATCCTATCCACTGCAGACAGACACATTCTGGAAGATCGGTGAAAATAGAAGATCGTTTGACTTGTGGAACCCATCTAAAACAGACTGAAGAATTTTAATTGAACGAAATCTGCAAGCATGTAAACAATATTTATTGCTATTTAAAGTGATCCTCTTGCATCTCGTCTTCGTAACAATTTTATTGAAAAGAGAGAAAAAACAATTTAATTAGAGTCCACACTTTACATGGCGACCATTAAAAGCGATTTATCATCCATCCAAGCAGCAGATGAGACCGAAATTGCATTCAAAGATTGATGCGTTTTAAATTGCTTGCACATCCCAGATGGTAGACTGTGCTTAGATGATGGCCAGGCTTAGGCAGGAGGGGGGCTTGCAACGATTAAGGTATGAGGATGTCAACTGCGATTGGTCTTTTGCAAATGTTGCAGTTGTTGATATCTATCGATGACATTTCTCGTGCCTCCACACACACACACACACCTGCCGAAAATGGTCCAACTTATTCTCATTGCCTAAAGGGTACCTGTCTTTGTACATGCAACAAAAACTCGCTTTGGCAGCCAACCCAGCATAAACTCGTGACGCGGTAGACGCGTAGGCTGCGGATAACACTAAACACATCCTCTTCACTTGGTGTCTGGAAAAGTGAAAAGCCATCTCGCGCCGTGTGGTAGACCTGGATTTGTATTTGTATGACTGACTGCTTGGATTCCCTCCACTATCATTGTCGTCATCACAAGATGTTGAGCTGTTTTGTTTTTCCTCTTAACCCCAGATCATTGAATCTTGAGGATCGTAGGCGAACATAATTTTTGCAACAACGCGCGGTCTCTACTCGCGAAACTCAAGCGGAAATAAAATTATACGAACGTGGGCTTGTGGATGGAGTTATATATCTCAATGAAGGTTTTTCTGCATTCAATTCATTCATGGATTTTGGGATATTTGTGCCAACGCACTATATGCACGCGGAACGTATACCGATCGTGCGCATGCATTGGGATCGAAGTTGGATGATGGTGTGTTGATGATGTCATTGAAAATGTTTGCAAGCGTGGGCTCGACTAAAAGAAGAACTAGCTTCGGTTTTGCCTACGCGTTTTAAGTGCTGGTTTTATGGTAGTCTTTAGGTCAGGTTACTTATGTTTTCGTACTAGACTATTTGCAGCGGCTGAAAGGTTTAGCTTCTCAATAAGAGCTAAGATACCACAGGGTTACATTCCGGGGGCATATTTATGATTTATAAGGGTCTCGGTTTTCAATCGTGTTCTGGTTAAATATGAAATAAAACCCCTTTAGTGTGGATTTTTGTTTGACATTTCGTATATGTAACACTATTCCTTTTCCTTTCAGAATGTCTTTGTAGTCCAATTGGAGCCATCACCCTCATCTGCGAAAAGCGTTCTGGGCAGTGCCCCTGCCTCTCAAATGTCACCGGCAGACGGTGCGATAAATGCCGTCCAGGTCATTGGAATCTAACTGCTGGCAGTGGATGCTTTGACTGCCGCTGTGACCACATTGGCTCAAGAGGTAGCGAATGCAACCCCTGGACGGGACAATGCGACTGCAAGATCGGAGTTGGAGGCCAACGCTGTGACCAGTGTCAAGATGGGTTTTATGGATTCTCTACTGAAGGATGCACTCACTGCGAAGCCTGTCCGAGCGAAGGACAGGTTTGTGATCCATACAATGGCAGGTGTATCTGTCCCCCAAATAGTAGAGGCTTGAGATGCTCACAGTGTATCCCAGGGACATGGGGCTGGCAGAAGAGAGTCGGTTGTCAAAACTGTGACTGCGATATGGTTGGTTCGATTGGCCAGATATGTGATGCGGTATCTGGGCAATGTGTATGTCGAGAGGGATATGCAGGACGTAAGTGCGAATCGTGCGCGGTTGGCTACTTTGGATATCCGGAGTGTAGACGCTGTAACTGCGATCCTCATGGATCTTTTGTGAGACCCGATGGACTGGTAGCGTGTGATGCAAATGGGCAATGTCCATGCAAGTCTCTTGTAATTGGACTTAAGTGCGATACATGCCGCCAAGCGACGTTTGGACTTTCGAGCTTGAATCCGGAAGGTTGTACACGATGCTTCTGTTTCGGCAGGTCCGATGAGTGTATTCAAAGTGAATGGTCGTGGGGACACATTCGAATGCAGGGAGCGAGGAATTTAAGCGTACAATACATGCACCCTGCTTCTGTGCCAAACAGTGAATTCGAGTATATTGTGGTGAGTTTTTAAAAAGTTAATATTGCGTAAAAGTCATTCATGCATGTTCCTCTTTTTAAGATCATCCAAATGGAAGGAAGCAAGTCATATCGCGAAGATGCCGAAATGAGTATGATGAACAATCTCAATTTGATACCAAAATCCACGGGCAATATTTCCATCGGAGCATACACGACATTTTACTACCCACTGTTCTTTCAACTGCCGCCACAATTCTATGGAGATCGGACGAGTAGCTACGGTGGAAGTTTAGTCTTTACCCTGCTCACCGATGGTGGTGGGAAACCTTTGGACAGGAAAATTCTCCATGAGTTTCCGTTGGTACAAATTCATTCTCACTCAAAGCTCATTATAGACTTCTTCGAATACGAAGAAAGGACCTTCTCACCAAATGAGACCTTTAGTGTATCGTTACATGAGTCCTTCTGGAAATTGCATCACAACGGGCACGATGTAGATCGTCCGACTATGATGGCTGCTTTGCAGAATATAAAGCACATCTTTCTAAGAGGCACTTCGACATCGGACTTCGTTCAAGTTGTGTAAGTTTTAAATGTTAATCCCATAGAAAGATGAAGGCTTACAAAATTTTTAATGAATAGGATCCAAAACGTTCACATGGACTCGGCACTTTATGTCTTCGGATCGACGAATATGATTGCTAAAGGTGTCGAAAGATGCAAATGCCCAAAAATGTATGAGGGACTTTCATGTCAAGATCCCGGCCCAGGATACTATAGGTGGAAAAATACTACAGAGGTTCAGAGTGTATTTATTGAGGACTTGATTGGACGGGCTGCGCCGTGTCACTGTAACGGCCGAAGTGGAGAATGCGATCGTGAGACTGGCGTATGTTTGGTAAGTTAAATAATCCTCTAGGCTTTTTAAAGGTATCTTAACGTTTTCGGGTAATCTTGTAGAATTGTAGGGCAAATACGGGTGGTGATCATTGCGAACGCTGTGCTGAGGGCTTTTACGGAGATCCGAACATTGGAACTTGCAGATCTTGTCCCTGCCCAGAGACAAGTCGAAATTTCGCCAAAGGTTGCACTGTGTGGAACGGAGAAGTGAGCTGTATTTGTAAGACTGGCTACACCGGGCCTTTATGTGATCGCTGTCGATCGGGATACTTTGGATCACCACGATCGGTCAATGGAACTTGCAGGTCGTGTGATTGTAATATAGACGGCATCGTTTCGGATGAGTGTGATGATGAAAATGGACAATG
This sequence comes from Rhingia campestris, assembly GCA_932526625.1. NCBI lineage: Eukaryota > Metazoa > Arthropoda > Insecta > Diptera > Syrphidae > Rhingia > Rhingia campestris. Next base: position 117,746,541 of record OW052185.1, on the reverse strand, counting down.
CAACTGTCGACCGGGCGTAACTGGACGTCGATGCGATGTATGTACCAAGGAACGGCACTACCTAGAAGATCGACGGTGTAAACGTAAGTAGAAATGTGTTTTCCATAAATAAGTATGTATTCCATTGAAATGTTTATTCAACAGTCTGTGACAATTGCACTCTACTGTTGTTGGACTATGTTGAACTTATCGGTCATAAGCTTCGTAGAGGATTGGCTCATTTGGATCTCACTGGTATTCCTCCGCCATGGCTTAAGCTGGATGAATACGACTCGAGTCGAGTTGATATCGGCGATAGATTACACGATTTCACCAATGCTCGTCGTTTGATCCAAAACTACGATGACAATTCGCTGCAGAAGCTTAACTCTTACGCGGAGAATACCAAGTTCCAGTCAAGAAAATCGGCAGCAACTGCAACGAAACGGGCCGATGCAGCTGTAATTTTAAAGCAGGAATCAAACAAAGCTTATGTAGACATCGGTGGTGTGCGATCTGACATTGTGGATACCATCTTCAAGCTAAACAACTACGGCACACAGGACCACCACATGAGCTTACCCACAGTTTTGCAGGAGGCAAGGTTCTACCTAAACCAGATACATCAACACGATAAATCGGTGCAGGATATGCGCAGCACTTGGGATAAGGCGTGGATGCTCTTCTATCTCTATGGAAACGCTTCCGATTCAGCTTTCGATCAGAAAGGTCGCGTGGAAATGTTTTGGCGGGCCCTAAATCAAACAAACTATCGATTCTCTGACGCTCGTATGTTCACTGATAAAACTTTTGAGATGCTGAACGAAATCGACGATATTCACGAGCATATTGTGAATCTGAAGAGTTACTTGGTAGAAGACTACGGACAGATTCAAGAGCTTAAATCAGATGTTGTGCAGTATATGAATCATAGTTTGGTTCCTGAAACCGACGTGTACCTCGATATGATCGAGGGGAAGCAGGAACAACTGTCCGGAGAGATCGACACTATAGACAGTTTGAGAACAATTTTGAACGGTACGCTGTATGAAAACGACGATATTTATAGGGAAGTAGTCAAGCACTGGCTGCCAAAAGCCCAGAAACATGCCGCGAGGTTGACGGAACGTTCCAACGAGTACATGCGCCAGTTTCAGCCGACAAAGAATGGCGCTCGTATTGCGTTGCTTGCAAGTTCTGCACATCAAAATATTTCTGATGCTATTGCTGCGGCGAGAAAAGCTTCTTTGGAAGCAAAGGAAGGGGTATCGAATGCCCAGAACCAGTTATACCCCACCGATGGAAGCTCTGTCATTGAAAGAGCAAAAATTTCTCTAGGAAGATCAAAGCTTTTGCAAAAAGACGCATTACGGGAAATGGAGAAGGCAAATGTTCTCAAAATGAAGATCAAGGTTCACGAGGATAAAGTGGAAGGAATCAAATCCCGAATAATTGATGCTGGAGTTCGGACGAACAGCATATCATCCACCCTGGCAGCTATTAACAGTGGAGCGGCAAAGAGAATGGCTTTAGACAGCATAGAAATGGCGGCAAGGGCGTCGGAGCAGATGAATGCTGAGCATCGCAAGGCACTGGAGATTAACGACGAACTTCTGAGGCTTCGCGAGAAGTTTGCCACACTGGAGCCTGATTGGGAGATTAAACTTGGCATGGCAGAAGAGAATATTTCGCTGACGAAAACCAATATCCGGCTTGCGAACATTTCGCTGAACTTTGTAGAGGAACAGACGCTCAAGTCGCATCAGAAGTTTGATGCGTGGAACAACACAATGTCTGTGCAATTGCAAGAATTAAAGGACAATATAGCCAAGGCGCGACATGCCGCTGAAGGGGTGAGTATCAATTAAAATTAATGTGGAACCTTATTTTGATTACTTTATGTTTATGCCTTTTTTAGATTAAAGTTTCCATGGAGTCCCTTGGGCCCAAATGTGTTCGTTCCTACCTTCCATCGTCATATGGCCTTTCAACATCGAACTCAATCAAGCTTAGCTTCGCTCTCAACAATCGCAATGGCAATTCTCCTCTAATCTACATGCAGGGGCGTGATGGACGCTACATATCACTGGATCTATACAAACGACGCGTACGACTTCGATGGAATCTTGGAGGAAGCACAGAAACAATTACACATCCTCTGGAAATTCAGACACGCGACCCACAATATGACGACGCGTGGTATCACGTCGAGGCGAATCGAACTTTAAACATTGGAAGTTTGCTAGTACGCCGTATGACCAACTACGGTACATTGGCGCATTCGATTCCTGTCACCGGGGTGACTGACTTAGAGTATACTCGCTTTTTCCGGACGCCTTCAGATCGAATCTGGATTGGAGGATATCCAGTCAATGCACGAAGTAATGATCCACTAATAGGAGAAGGTCTCAATGTAGTACTGCATCAGGTAGAGGTTGAAAACAAGCCGCTGGGCATTTGGAACTTTGCTCACTCCGAGGGTAAATGTGGTGGAGCTATGATAGGAGCTCAGGAATCTACGTCAGTATCAAATGCAAGGTACTTTAATGGTTTGGGCTACGCTGAAGTGAAAAAGTCAAGACCGAGACCATATCGTAAGAATCTGTTTGCGTTGCAAATGACTTTTAGGACGCTGGACGAGAACGCTTTGCTCTTCTTGTCGGTTGATGATAAAAATGTAAGAATTTGTTAGTGCCCTGTTGCAATTCAATTGAATGAAAATCATTTTATTTTTATTTGCAGAACCGCTCAGTCTCAGTGACCTTAAGTCGTGGTCGAATTCTATTCCGTATTGACTACGGGGATGAATCTAAATTGGAGATCAACACAACGAAAAAGTACAACTCGGGTAAATGGGTAAAGATCGAAGCAGCAAGAGAGTTTGTGCCAAAGAGAGGAACTGAGAACGGCAGTCTTCGAGTGAATAATGAGACTCCAATCACAGGATCGCCGACAGTTCCCATTAAGAGTCACATGCTACCGGACTTGTCTAAAGCGGTGTACTATTTGGGTGGTGTTCCTCCTGGTAAGTAAAAAATGTTTTTTTTTTCTTTTTAAATGTAACATGTAAAATTTAATTTATAGGCTTCAAATCAGGCTCTACAAAGGCACCAGGAGCTGATAATCCCTTCATGGGTTGCATGATGGACGTTCAAATTAATGGAGAAACCTACGACCCACTGGGTAGTTCAACATACTTTGGTGTAGAAGAGTCTTGCAAGGAAACTGTTACAAAGTAAGTAATTCCATTGCTTTTCTCATGGTATTTTTGCAATATGTGTTTCGTTTTAGGGCTGGCTTCACCGGCAATGGTTTCGTGGAACTATCTTCCCAATCGCTGCGTAAACGATCCAACACTGGATTCGTCTTCCGAACTCTCCAACCGAACTGCCTTCTTCTTTTATCTGCCTATCCGCCTGAAGTTAGTGGCGATTACGATTCGAAAGATATCCAAGGCAACTACTCGATCAGTGTTCTTAATGGACATATTCACGCCTGGATCGACTCTGGACGCAGTCTTATAAAACTGATTTCGAATTCTTCGGTAAACGATGGCGAGTTCCACGTAGTGAACCTCATCAAAAATGGACGCAAATTCGATCTCATGGTAGACGATGAAGTTCAAGACACCAAGTCTTTAACGGGCTCCCCAACAATGGTGAGCATGCCTCGAGACACAGGTGGGCTGTACATTGGTGGCGCTCCAGAGTTTGAGGAATATAAACTGCTAGCACCGACACACATACCCCTCGAGGGTGCCATTCGCGATATTGTGTTCAATAATAAGACTGTCAATTTTAATCAAGCTCTAAGCTTCTCTAATGTCCAAATTGGACGGAACGGCCCACAGATGGGCAGCTTCAACGGAATGTACGACATATTTCTAAAGACTGAACCGATTGGAAAGAGCTTCACCACCGCCCCTGAGGGTTGTCAAAGAGTGAGTACAAACATTTTATAATTTGCATTTAATTCTACAGAGCCTCCTTTTCAACTGTAATGGATCCCACAAACCACCAACACGCCCACGATCACTTGTTTAAACTTGACAATTTTCTTTTCTCTTTTTTATAGGACTTTAGTTGTTAATCAAGGCTTAAAATTAAGAGCTTTTATCACACTAATCGAATATCACTGAAATAAAGCTCTTCTCTATGGTTGTGGTCTTAACTAATGAAACGAAAAATAAAACTAATACCAGGCGGCGCGGAAGCTTCTATAAAAAAAGCAAATCTAATTTATGTACATATATATACTTAACTTAAAAGACTTTTTTTCATTTATAGCACTCACTATTTTAATCACAAAATTCATTCAAAGACATTTAATGTTTTTTTTTTTCATTTAGTTTGTAATATAATAATTTTCATCTCTTAATCGTAAACATATTTCATATAACTGCTTTTCACATCATGGCCTTTTGTGTACGTTGAGCTATAAGTGTTTTAAAAATATAATTTTTATTTAAATTGAATTTTCAATAAAAAAAATGTTTTTATGCAAACAACTTCAACTAAATCTTTTATTTAAAATTTAAACGTAACAAAAATCCATCTTACTAAATCGCAAAATGAACTAACATGCGCACATGACTGTAGCTAAACTAACACAAAATGCTGTGGGGGGAAGAAAAGTAGCGTAGGTTTGATGGGTTTAGCAGGTTACTAATTTTGTTCTTGCATTTGAGTCACCTATGTACGATTCAGTGATCATGTACCTTAGAAAACATTTTGTAAACCTATTATTTCTTAGATGTTTAAGGAAGATCAGATCAAAAAATGGACATACGCCATTAAACACACCTCCGAATGGAAAAAAACTTTGATTGAGATAACAAATTTCACAGTAAACATCGAGAATTTTACTGATCAGTTTTTAAAATCTTCTTAAGCAAATCTCTCATTTACTAAACGTGTCTCTTACTATTTTAAGCATTTAATAGTTGTTTGGATCAAATAACACATTTATTTCTTGTGAAAACAGTCATCAGTGGACAACAACTAGAATTCTGAATTTTCTTTCTTTATATGCCCACTGTTCAATGGGCTGCTTGAAAGGTTTTTGACTGATCGATGACCAAAAAATTACCTTTCTAGTTCCAAACAAAATTATTTTGCTAAATATCCTTTCTTCAAATACCTAACATTATCGGCCCTATCCGTTCTGAAAGTAATTTTCTACGCAACGCAAACCCAGTCGGAGACTGTATTTACGTTCATAATATCCGTTTTTCGAAGGTGCATCAACGCAATTATTTGACATCAGCAAAAATCATCAACATCTCTGGTGTCCTCTTGGTAAAATTCCAATCTACTACGGGTTTTTCATGCATCAACTTAACCAATCGCTCAATTGTTTGGTGCTTTTGCATTACACACAGTTTCCAACAAAAGCTTTATAAAAGTATTTCATCGTTCACTTAAAAACATTGCCGAAACAAACAAATGTCGGAGACCATCGGAGAGAAATTGACGTGTGGCTGCCAAAAACAGATGCAAAAAATGTAACCAGTCGCAATAAATCGTAGACTGCCGATGTGCGTAACGCTTTGTCGGAGAAATGTTCCGAACGACTGATCGGAACGATTACCATGAAGCAAAATTCTCCGATTCGTACAAACTCGGAGAATTTTTCTTTCGGAACGGATACCATGATAGGGCCGTATATTGCGTAAAACTATTATCATTGTAATTACCTCGGTATCGTTTGAATGCACTTTTGCTTACAACTGGGACCGAACGAATATCGTTGAAATTACTTGGTTCTCGTTGAAATTCGATTATATAAAACGAGTATCATTCTAGGTTTTACGATACTCGTAATTTCAAACGCCTGGTAGTCGTATAGCTTGCGTTTTCGTTGAGCTGTCTTAAGTATTTCTCGTTTTACACAATCGCGCTTTGTCGTGACTGTCGTTTACTTGCCGCTTGTTTTGTTTTATATATTAGAGCCCCTCGTATCGTGTATCGTAAAGATGGTTCTTCTTTAAAAGTAGATAGTTTCGGTTTTGCTTGTCAAATTCTTTATGTTACTTTCTCGTTTTTTTTTTGTACTTTTAGGCCGCGGTTACAACTAACTCTAGTAGGTGTTGGCTCTAGTTTTCGCTTGTGCACTAGTAAATCTAATGTATGGATACTCAATAACGTGGTCGCAGAATACGGTTTTTGGTCTTTAGCTAGTCCACGCTTGTAATTGTAGATCAAAACACATTTGATTTTCAAGTTTAGATACTAGCTTGAACCAGCGTGAAATATCGTACACGGTTTTTTTTTAACAGCGCACTAGCTCGGAGCAGCGTTGGCCGCAACCGCTCCCTTACACTTCTTCATGACAATCATTTACGACAGGATCTTTTACTTCGCTCTCGTTCTGTAATGCTTAATAGGTCCCCTACTTGATCTTTCGAACTGTTCTCTCATTTCATGTAGGTTTTTCATTATTAGCTTGAAATGTGTGATCAAGCTTTGACAGCTCACAGGGTGACAACCTATTCTTTATACTTTTCATTTGCTTCACTTTTCCATTTCTCTACAAGATGATGCCACAATGATGGCCCAGATAATAAAAAAAACTCCAACCCAAACTCTCCTTTCCCTTTCACAGGTTGGCAGTTATTCCTATGAACCGAATGCCTTCAAATTCGGTGACAATCACAACAGTCACTCTCAGCTTAATCTACAATTCCGGCATTTTTGGCAGAGAAATTTCCACATAGACTTTGATTTTCGGTCGTTCTACCCCAATGGTTTGATATTTTTAGCTCCCGGCACTAAGGAGAAACAAAAGCACTATGTAAGTCTTCTCCTCAAGGACGGGCATCTGTTGCTTATTGTTCGAGGTCGTCGTCGCGAGGAGCTGCAACTAACCGCAAAGTTAAACAATGGTGAATGGCATCATGTCACTATTAACTGTCAAGATCGGAAGGTAACGATGAGCGTTGAAATTGGCACCACCGATCAGAAGACATCGGCACAGATGAAGGTACCGAAGAAGATCAGTGCTGCGTCGACGATTTATGTAGGTGGTTTGCCTGAACAGGCTCTGAATGTACCATCGGAGTTGGCTTTGAAATTGGAGGGCTTCAAGGGCTGCCTGAGAAAGCTGAATATCAACGGGACCACACAGGACTTGGCTCGGCCAGGAAAGCATTTGAATGTTGGACAATGCTTCCCGAAGGTGGAGAAAGGGTCGTATTTTCCAGGCGATGCTTATGCTGTGTACAGTAAGTTAAATTGCAGAATGTGTTAATTGCGATGGTTAACCTACACATTGTTTCTTTAGAGAAAAGCTTTCACGTGGGGAAATATCTAGAACTCGAGATGGAGTTTAGAACATCCGAATTAAATGGAATTTTATTGAGTGTCTCAGAGCCGGTTGGATTTCCCGCGCTTTCTTTGGAAATACATAATGGAAATGTAAGTTTGTTGTATGGTTAAAATTATTTTCCTCGTTTAACAAAACGTGAATCTTGTTAGATAATCCTCTCTTGTGATCTCGGGGATGGAAACCCCTTCCGAGTGCAGTCCATACTCCCATCGAAATACGCGATTTGTGACAACAAATGGCACAATATTTCAGCCCTATATGACTTTGAGCAAATTGCCCTTCGAATAGACAACCACTCGCCCATTATTGCCCTAGCCCAACATCGCGTCTCTGGGAAAGTTCAAACAAAGTCCGCCCTTTACATTGGCGGTATACCAGGTGAGGCCTTTAAAAACAAATCAACCACTCAAAAACGCAATTCTAACCAATTTTCAATTTCAAAATATTTTCCAGACATCGCTGCCAGTGGGACACTTCTCACCCGCGAAAACTTCAAGGGGTGCATACGAAACGTGTCCATTCGCAATGAACGCCGCGATTGGATCGACATGGATGGCCTACACAATGTCCTCCTAAGCGAGTGTTTAGTAGTGAATTGACATCACTGCCAACAACGACAAAGAGACCGACTAAAACCGATTCGATTTGTTTGAATCACTGCCATATACGCTTACATTTTAAGAATTACTTGTAATCTAAAAAAACATACATGTTTTTGCTAACAAAATAGAAACCAATCGACTGCCATGTTTAAAAAAGATGTATGTACGTTTCGTAAGTAGACATTATACCAGTGAATGCATTTTACAAAAACTTCCAAATGACGTAGCAATTAAATTTTACTGAACGACTTTTAAACAACCAAAACCCAGTAACAGACAAAAAAAAGTGAACGAGTTGAGAACGACGCGCAATAGTACACAATGAGGCTTCTTTTTAGTTTATTATTATTTTGTTATTAATTTATGTTTTTTGTTCTTCTTAATTTTGAATTTATTTATTTTGTTTCTCTTGGAAAAGCCAATTCATACATACGAACGAATCTCTTCTCATGCATAAAATTATATGTATTTGTGTAAATTATTTAGTTACCTAGCTTAGCGATTAAAATAATGCATTTGTAAATAATATTTTATAGTAGATACATAGTTTATATATTATGTAAGATTAGTAATAACTGTAGAAATTAAGTATGTTAGGCATTTAGGTTTTTAACAAATTTATTGACTAAAGCATTTTTTTAAATAATTTATTTTGATGTTTTGTTAAGTGTCATAGCGATGAAATGAACGATGATATAATAAAAAAAACACAAACAATTAAAACAGCATGTGGATTAATGCTGGTGTATGAAAATGTACATACCTTTGTTTTATTTTGTATTCACATAAAATAACCTGTCAGGCAATGGAAAGTAAGTATTTTAATCATTTCACTATACCGGATGTTCACTATGTGAATAAGTTATCAACCTACCCTATCTAAAGCTGCAAGCTTTTGAAACTACAAATTGCTAGTAAATGTAACCCCTGCATCGAACCCTCTTAAGAATTTTAACGTAAGTATGTCCATTTTGTAGAACACCATTCAATCCCACTCCCTGCCAAATTTCATTAAAATCTGTTGATGGGTTCCCGAGTTATTAGCCACGCAGTAAAAATATGCAACTTTCCATAGGAAAGTGTGTGCCAAAAATTAGGTGAAAAAAATACCGACATTGTGTTGACTCTGCATTAATACATACCGACGCGCCATATTACCGATTATTATCGTCGGTATGGTGTGAAATGAAAATACCGGTAAAGTGTCTCACAACGTAAATGCTGATAAAGTAGCGCGTCGGTCGTCGGTATGTACGAATGCAGATTCAACACAATGTCGGTATTTTTTTTAACGAATTTTCGGCGACACAATTTTCTATGTAAAGTTGCATATTTTTACTGGATGTCTAACTTGAGCACATATTTTAATGAAATTTGGCAGAGAGTGTGATTGAATGGTGCTCTTCAAGATGAGCATACTTACGATGCAATTCTTACTGGGGGATATTTTGCAGAGGGGGCATAATCGGCAGCAATTTGGCTTTTTTTTAGGTTTACTTGTTCTTACTGCGTGGCTAATAACTTGCACACCGATCGATAGATTTTAATAAAATTAAGCAGGGTGTGGGACTAGGTGATGATCATTAACATGGACATACTTACGTCACAATTCTTACAGAGGGTTCGATGCAGACGGGATTCCAAAGCAGCACAATGCGCAATTATTGCTCATTAGAACTCGAAAAAAAAGTGAATAGACTTTAATGAATTTTCATAGGGTGACTCATCGTCGGTTTAATTTTCACGTGCTATGGGAGGTAGATGTTAGCAAAGAGTATAGAAGTACATAGTGTACGCATCACAGCTAAACATTTTGTAGCCGTTTCAGACGCGGGTGGTATGTGCGAAGCGGAATTTTCGTCATTCGTATGCATTCGGCTATGCTGTTGTTTGATGCTGGGGTAGCAATGTTAACACTTGGGTATCAATATCAGTACCCAACATAGAAAATTTCCGTTGTATGAGATGCGCTTTGAGTGTTGTATACACCAAGTAAAACTTTTTCTGATTTCCTGCATTGAACATATGTCGTTTATAAAGAGTTTTCCCCTTATTAATAATCGCTGATAAGCTAATCAGTGACTTAGTTTTGACATTTGCGCTAGTATTTCTTATGGGGAAAACTGTCAAGTTAGTCATTGATTAGCTAATCAGCGTTTATTAATACGGGGGTTTATGAATTAGCTTACCTCAAAGTATGTTGTATTTTTCAAGATATCGCCAAATATAGAATAGCATACTTACTGTCTTGTAATTTCCAACTTCGTCACAAATGATCGATGTAGTTAGTAATCAGTAAACGGGTTTTAAAGTCTTAATTTTTGTACTTGCAATTTAACGCCTATAATATTAAAATATACTTACTGTGTTAAAATTTCCAACATACAACAATGGTGAATATAAATTATCTCGGTAGAATCTTAAGGTGTTTAAAAAAAAAGTGAAACAACAATCATTTATGTAGAAATATATGTATATTTTTTGTTAGTTTTTACTTATATTTTTAAAGCTCACTGAGTAAATTGCAATCGATTTTCTTGCGTTTCTGTAATTCTTAAATTAAAGCCGTTTATTTGATTTGGGAGGTTTTTTAATAACTATCCAGAGCTTAACTTCATTATACAGCCATTTTCTGGTGGATTTCGGGCAGCTATCCGCATGGTTTTGCAATAAAATGTGTATCGGGACCAATTTCTGCGCGTTTATTACAAAGCACCAAAGGAATGTAACAATATCGACAAGTGAACAGTGTTCTCTTTGGAATTTGGTTGGATACTTCACAAATCTTCGGCGAATATTTCTTCAATAAAGTTGATCGACTAAAATTTGTTTGTACGTCCATTATTTTCTAAAGCTATAGAGATCAATAATATAAATATTTATATTTTATTATTTTACTTTTAACTTTTTTCCTACAACGATTGATATATAAATATCTTTGTATTTTTGTATAAACTGTTATTCGAATAAATACTATTTTATCTTTGTTACTTAAATGCAAAAAAAAAAACGATTTTTGCTAATTAAACTTATTTTTTAGCTTAATAATAATTTCAACATTTGTTCAATTTAATTAAAACGACATCAACCAAATTGTTTGCAAATTTCCCTAAGAAATTCTTCAAAATTGATATAACAATGCTCAGACTTTTTTGTCAAACTCAGCATAGGAAACCTTTTTACAGCAATATCGGGAATTAAGCATACAAATTACATGTAATGATTCCACTTTGTTGCAATCACACATTTATCAGGTGATATTTTTTGACCGTCTCTGGCAGCGAATTACCTATTGGACTTGCTGGAAATGTTTCCTGGACGTCTCTCTGTGGATACCAACATCAATACTCAAAACATAATATTTTGGGAATCGCTCTAAAGTTGCATTGACTCTAAAACATTCAATCTGTTATCAATCATACAAAAGAAAATGAAAATGTTGCTGTTACTGTCGATGTTTGTGATTGCATATTAAATTGTTCTTAGATGCTTCCGATAACATATTTTTAAACCAAAGGAAAACGCCGATTCATTTATAAATAAGAAGACCAAGGCAAATTTAGTTTAATATGTTATAAGGTGGCAATGCCTATTTGCAACACCCAAAAATATACAATGGAAATAAAAACAGCAAAATCACTATCCAAACTGTACCAGTCATATAGACGGCTATAATTTGAAGCTTCACCGAGGCGCATCGATGGATGATCTTTGAAAATAATGCTTTGCTATTGAAAATATTTGATAAGCAGAATTGCCGCATTTGGGCGAATGATAATCCAAGAGTGATTGTCGAAAAACCAATGCACCCACAAAGAGTGACTGTTTGGTGCGGTTTATGGGCTGGCGGCATCATCGGGCCGTACTGGCAGTTACTGTGAATAGTGTTCGCTATCGTGATATGATAACGAACTTTTTATGGGCCGAATTGGAAGACATGGATGTGGACGATATGTGGTTTCAACAGGACGGTGCCACTTGCCACACAGCTAACGTAGCAATGGCTCTTTTTCGCTAAGAATTCAAAGGCCGTGTTATCTCACGTGGTGGCGATGTCAATTGGCCGCCAAGATCAAGTGATTTGACACCGTTGGACTTCTTTCTTTGAGGTTATTTGAAAGAAAAGGTGTGCGTCGATAAGCCAGCAACAATTCAAGAGCTAAAGGATGAGATAATTCGGCACATTAACGGCATAGAACCTCAATTATGCCTCATTTGGCCGATATTTTGTTCCATACATAATTGAACCATACCATATTATCATATGGTATTATTATTATATCATAATAAAAAGAAATGACAATAATTTCCTAGATAATTTTGTTTTATTCAAAATCAACATCGGCCCTTAAAATTTAACCACCCTTTAATCAGTTGACTCTTACAGAATATTAGCATTACATTGACTAAAAAGCCACACATTTAAAGGAAGGATATTAGCTAGACTGCTTAAACTTATCCTTACTGGTACCATTGATATGTATGATACTCAACATCACCAGTGGGGTCATTCCGTATCTTTAAAAACGATTATCACTCAGGTGGTAGTCGAGCAATCGCTCAATAATCGTCTGTGATTTGACGATTATTGTTTTAAGTGAAGCAAATAAAGTGATATCGCAAACAGCAAAAACGACTATTGATCTTACGTGATGCAAGGTGTACCGTAGAAATGTTATCGTCAAACAATAATCACTTTAGTGGATGAGGGCCCAGTAGATGTGCTACGTTATGGTCCCGAGTCCACGGATTTACTTTAAAATGTTATCTATGTTATGTCCAAAGGATTCTAATCAATTTGGCGATTTTCAAAACAAATCTAAAATATTCGCAGCCCAATTCGAATTCCAACACTTTTTTTTTTAATCAAAGTGTATTACAAAGAATGACTCATTGTTTTCTGAAATACACTTATTCGTCGTACTTTGTTTCGAAATGAAATCAATTTGGCCCAGTGCCCCCATTAAACTGTTTTCCAAATTCGACGAAATTTTTGATGATTTCCCCAATTTGGTGGGCGAAGATATTCACTAAATAAATTCGCAGCGTTGCGGTGTTTTGTTCCGAGCAATAAATTGTTCATTTATTTCTTAGTACAAGTAGATAGTAAAGGCGAATGTAAACATGAGCTGCTTCGCGCTGCTTTATGTGAAAGGCGTTCTATAGCGCCCCGGGTCGAACAGATGCAATGATGTAGAACGTCGTTCCGTAACGGCGTCAAATAAGTGTGTGGCAGTCAACATTCGAATGGCCTAGACAATTTTTCAAAAAAGGGCCAAGCTGCAATTGTGTTTATGTTTGAGTGCAGTGCGTTTTTTTACTGATGCATGGAGATCATGGCCTCTTTCTGTGTTTACTAACAATTTGTCTGAATTCGGGGCGAGGGAATATTTACAAAAACGAGAGTAGAATGGATTTGTAATTATACGCGATACGCATGGGGGCTATGTTGTCTTTGAAATCATTTCTCAACGGTGATATGTTTTAAAAATGTGTTGATTGGAAACAAGACAACAGAGATTTGACCCCAGAATCGATATGAGCAAAGAAATGGTAGCCGGAAATATGTTTATTCGCCAGCTCCAAGGTGGTAAACTGCAAAAATGTAGACGTGTTCTTTTTGGATATGGGGGAAAGTGGTAAATTATTTAGCCTAATATTTCAATGGCTGAGAACAAATGTTGATGTTAGGAGTATAAATGAAGGACATTGACAAGTTACACACTCGACTAGCATAAAAAGATATCCGATCGAAAGCATGAAAAAAAATAAGTCGATGAGACCGCCCTTTGCAAATTTGCTACATTTAGGCCCGGTTTTTCTCGAGAAAGTAATTTTCAGTCAAGTTTGGTAAGGATTAAATTAAATGGATTAAATGATCAGATGTTTTTGACAGATGATAAAATACCAACCACATAACTATTTTCAATTCCATTTGTGTGGACATTTTATTAAATTTTTAGAAACTAGAAGCATGTAGGAAATATTTAGATTCAGATCTCAGTGACTCGAAATTGTTTTAAATATTGATTTCAACTGTTTTAAGAAGAAAACTACTTGTAAGATCGCTACAAAAGCATTATCATTTGTTTGAGGAAAATGAAACCAAACAGCTGATAACTGAGCTGTTGCAGATTCTATGCTCTTCGATAACTTTTTGGCAGTAAAATATATAAATCATGAGCGCTACCCAATTATTCACCACACACGGAGTTCAATTTAATCCTGCACTGAAAAACTGCTTCATGAGTTAACTCTAGATTAAATGTATTCCAGGGTTAGTTAGCACTGGGCTAACTCAGAGTTAACTCTGAAATCCCTGAAAAACCAGGCCTTAAAGGAGCAAGTCTTGTGAGTAATTTTTGATGGTATATGGGAAAAGGGAGATTTTTATTGTTTACATAGTTTGGTCGAGGAATATATAGCCGAATATCACAAATACCTTAAAAGACTATCACAATAGAAGAAGAGAAGAACAAAAGAAGAAGACACAAAGCCAAATACTTTTTTGGGCCCTCAATAGTCGTTTTTGCTGTCGGCGATATCACTTTATTTGCTTCACTTAAAACAATAATTGTCAAATCACAGACGATTATTGAGCGATTGCTCATGAAGTCTACCGTCTGAGTGATAATCGTTTTTAAAGTTACGGAATGACCCCCCTGTATTGTATTTGTTCGGATATGATACTGACTGGAAGCAATGAAGTAAGTATGTGTTACAATATAAAAAATCGAGAAAATGATAGTACAAGGATTTATCTTTTGGAAGTATATTGGACCAGAAGTTCAACCTGAGAGTTTGAGATATTTACAATTTCAAGCCAAAAATAAGATCACTTCAAGCTAAATATAAAAATATGTACCAGCAAACAAGTCTGCTTTTGAAATAATTGAAATTTACTTCGGTTTAAAGAAATGAAATAATAAATGCAAACATCCATGACAGTATTACGTGACAATAAACACATTTGCCCATGTTTACTCAATTAGCACAGGACTGTCGACTTGTGTCCCCGAAATTATGAACATATTCTCAGATAAATAAATAAACCCAGGACGGTCAGTATAAATCAAACATAGCCTAACTGATGTACTTGGCCTACTTTTGCTTCGTAGATTACATGTCATCTAAGTATTTATAAGAGCTGCCAGGAAATGTTCATAAATTGAAAAAAAAAATATTCAGAAATTTCTTTATACAAGAATACGATATATGTAAACAAATGATCAAAAAATCTCAATCTTTGACAAAACCCCACTCAGTTACAGCCCATGCACGTTCATTTTCATTTGAACAGATTTTTGATCAAATGACCGTTTTGTTTGGCAATATGTAAATGTCATTATAGAGTATATTGCAAACACAAATTGAATTGTTATGACAGAAATATATTGACATGGCAACATCTACATCTATATCGACAGAAACAGCACTATTTTTTATAGGCGATGCATTTTGAATGACACACATTACCACCACCGACAGCAGCATCAAATTTAGACCATTTCCCAAAAATAAGTCTGTCGATGTGGATGTTGCTGTGTCAAAGTGTTTAACACCTTATGTTTCTCTAACGTTACGGCGTATAAGGCAATTCTCGCGTTCAAAAAAGTATTCTCTCATCCCAAGCAGCATTTCGTTTCGCTTATAGCAACACGTGACTCTTTACCCATTTGCTACGAATTATCACGCTTTGGATACGCAAGCAACCCCTTACGGTTTAAACACACCATACTAACCCTTTTGAATAGGCAATTCTGAAAACGTGCTCTAGACAGTGCGGGTGCAAATTATCTTTATCGCAAATCACTTCAGGAATGTTTATTCTCTCATACACTTTTGTTATATTCCTTTTTTCAGCCTTGAGTATATGTGTGTTGTTCCATTAAATGTGGAGAACCTATTGGACTGTATACATCCCCCCATTTTGTATCTGCCTATGCACTAGAAGCCCTAGAAAATGCCAACAATGATTAGTGGTCGCATATATCAAAGCCAATATGTCACAGTAGGTACATGTATAAACAAAGCTCGCACAAAAAACCGCAACGCAAAGTGTCAGTCAGTTTTTGACGTTTGACTCTGTTGAATCAGCATGTGGTGCGGGGGTGTTTGAAAAAAAATTGCATGCTTTGAGTGCGTGTATTCATCTATTGGAGCACTTGATTGGCCTTGACAATAACGAAAAGTGCGTAGTATGACTTGTTCATTGTTTAAGAGATTTTGAAGGACAATTTGTCATATTAGACATGAGTGGCATGTGGGACATGGTATTCTTCATATGGTAAGGTTCATGAACACGATTCTACGAAGTAGTTCATCATTTTTTTACAAATAAATTAATTTTCCATTCCATTGAATTCAAAAAATTCATTAGCCACGCTGTACCTCATTGGGGTTTGACCAGAGAGTTTGTAATCAACAGCTCTTCCACCGAGCCGATTGGCTCAGCATTTATGATCTAAACTTTTGGGATAGGATGTTTGAAACCAACTTTTAAAAAAAATCTGTAGTCAATGTTGCTGTAGACAAACATCAATACTGCGAACTGATTTGTACGGCCATACCGATTTGGTAACAGTTTTAACAATGAAAATGTATTGTTCAACCATAAATCGCTAGCCGTTAACAGATCCTCAGACTCAACGTTTAAATAGAGTTAATTTAATTAACTCTTTTATTTGGAAATTGGTATTTATTTGTATGGAAGCTCATCACAAAGCACTCCTTAAAGTAGCTCTAAAATCCACTTAGAACAGCTCTATTACCAAACCAAAAACATGTTATCCCTTGACCGGTCGGTCGGTGGTGCAACTTTCTAAGCATGGCATTATCTCCATCTTACTAGTCAACAATTTAATAAAATAGGGTGCAACACCCTCTTCGCATGAAAATATCGTTGTTATGCACCGTTAAGCTGCTTATACACATACCCACGCCTAACCCATGTAGAACATGAATATACTCTCAGGCTCAGCATAGTTGCGGAGCTAATTTTCATTACCAACATGGAAGCTAAATATAGCCAAGCACACACCAGAGTCGATTCCCGACACCGGCCACCACTATAATAGGTGCGCGTTCAACACGAAAACGTGCGAATCGCGGAAATCGTTGCAATTATGCTTTGGCAACAACCAGATATACGAACGAACAAACAAGTGCAATGCTATTAATGAACGTCTATTAGTGGAAAGCGCCTTTCTTCCCGACTGTATGCGGAAATGTTGTTTCTTCGTTTGACATTGCCTAAGGCAAGCGACCCAACACGACAGACGACAGCTAGCGTATAGAAAATGATTAATTTGCATTTGCACACTTGTTATATAGTTTGCAACAAACGTAGGCACTGTTTGCAGTGTTCATCCATCACTGGAGCTGCTCAAGTTTAATTGTGGAACGTATGTCAACCTAGAGACACTAGAATCACTGACGTTGACTGGAAATCGTTTTTCACCCACAAATGCACCAGCCATGTGTTTAAAGTGCATAATGTAGATCGCGTTGCACAAGCACACAAGTTGCGGCATCAAGTTCAAGGTCCATCATCGGCTAATTAATGACCATCTCACGGTTGGCAACCGACAAGTCCATTTCGACGACTACGAGACACGAGCAAGTCTGCGCGGTGGCTTTCTGGATGCGCCAGACGGAGGATGCACTTAGATTGCACACACAGATTTAATGCTAGTAATTTATTTGGCAGACAATTAAGCGTCTCTGCTCTTGGGATGCCTGGTGGAGCGCGAGCGTGCGCGGTTTAAGCACACTCTGGGCAAATCTATGATCATTGCGATCAAGGTCTTGATTTGTGCACCGCACTTTAAACAGGTGGTAGGTTATCTAACCTGACGCAGACTTGGCAGCTGCAGTACGTGAGCTTAATGCGAATGGAAGTAGAATGACAGATCGCGTAGCTTGTGCTGTGGCCATATGCCATGTGGAAAATTTCCCTTAAATGGTTGGATGAATACGCATCCAACAGGTGAATTGAAATGCGTGGATGCGTTTTGTTATGTTACACTTTCACTCTCACTGATCACAGTGATGATGATGACGATCATAAGGAAACCGATCGTGATCGTGAATGAACGGAAGAAGGTTTCGATTTGGTGCAAACTGCGGAGGCCGAATGCATTTTAATAAAAGGGGCACTGTCAATAGTTTGGCTTGGCATCTTATAGGTATTTGCTATTTAGTTAGTCGTTTGGGTTGTTTGCCAATTAGATCAGACGGGAAGTAGGTACCTGTTGGTGGGTGAGTTGTTGTGTAATACTAGCCAATGATTATTTTGAATAGATTTGCATTTATTTTCGTTGTTTTTTAATTTGAATGTGGGTGATTAGATAGTTTAGATGCATTGGAAAATGATTGTCACTGACTTGAACAATTGTGTATCTGTTGATATTTCTTATCAAGCATAAGACTCCAAATTTTAATCAAACATATAAAGCGGCCCTTACACAGTCAATCAATAGACAATATGCATCGGGTATGTTTGGATTGACGCTACCCCTTAAACAGTTCAATCGATTGACGAGAAAATGTTAGTTTTTGTGAATTTTCGTGGTGTACAGGTGTGCGAATTGTACTTGGTCTTCATTGTCCTTCAATTTTCCCTAGCGCCAGTCATGTCCAACCCTTACACATATCAATCAGCATGATTTTCGTCAATCAGGCTTCACCGTATGTGACTCATACATATACATTATTACAAACACATGTTAGTGATTGACGTCAATTGATTGACCGTGTACGGACCCGTTAAGAAAATACCACTTTCTATGCAGGAACCTATGATTTTAGAATAAATATCGTAAGATAAATAATCAAAGAGCCCTTCTCAAAAGGGCCCTCAAGGAATTGCTCTGCATAGCCCAAGTCATCCGTTAAATTACAAAAAGAAATAATTTTATATCAAAGTCTCTTAATACTCGACATATTCCACAAGTTACCTCTGTAGATTTAAAATCAACAAGGGACAACCAATTAACATTTTTCAAATGCAGCTACATGAATGCCGTAAGACCTACCTACCTACATTTTTGTTTGCCAAATTGCGTTGACATTTCAAACCGAACACACACAGTATTGCAGTGAGTTCTTACAGAATAACGACAACCACTCTCCTACTCATGTTTACCCACGTCGTT
This sequence comes from Rhingia campestris, assembly GCA_932526625.1. Classification (NCBI taxonomy): domain Eukaryota; kingdom Metazoa; phylum Arthropoda; class Insecta; order Diptera; family Syrphidae; genus Rhingia; species Rhingia campestris. The sequence continues at coordinate 117,727,478 of OW052185.1, read as the reverse complement.
CTGACTGCCATGTAAATCTGAAAAGTATTCTCAAGAGATTTTTATCTCATTTCATGCAAGAGCTATGCGAGTGTTGTCGGTGAGCTTTAATTTAAGGGTCTAAGTATCCCAAACGCCATTCTTGTATTTATTTGTTTTTATTATTTCCTCGGCGCTGGGGGGAGCTTTTTTTTTATCTTAATGTAAATGATATTCTAAATATAGCGTAGGTAGTGTTCAAAAATGTAAAAAAAAAAAAGAATTTTTGTTATCCACCTGAAAGCCTTGAACTTTTCATGATATCCATGATGAAGATTAGCATTCAGGTGTGACGCTTTTTGTTAATTTTATTGTGTTTTGTATTGCTTTAACCACTAGTGATTCTTTTAAATTCACATTCAATCGATGAGTGTGGCCTTTTAAGGAAAAGCCCTTATGAATATGGCCAATATGAGGGTTGTAACATGAAATTCCAGTTTACATCAGCACTTAAAGGAGAAGGAACACTTGTCGTTGTTAATTCATTATAACATGAATAGTAACAAATCTTACATGAGTAATTCATTAAAACATGAATAGTAAAATCTAAAATCTAACCCACATGGCCATAGGCTTAAAACCATTTATAGCAGAGTAGGTAGTAAAGTGTAAGTGCAAAGTGAGGTTCAGTGCCCCAACCTCATCATTTGCAAAACGCTCATCGTCGAGACGATTGGAACTGATCTTGCATCTAAACGTCTTTATATAGCAACTTTAAGAACTTTTATAGCCCTTGTAAGTTAGGTATATTGTTGACAGAAATAATTTAATTCAAAATACAAAATCAAAAGAGGAAAGGACATAGGTGCAAATATAGGTACGACATATTAAACTTTCCACAATAGACTAACCCCCTTATTAATAAACGGACTAACTTTTGACATTTGCGCGAGTATTTCTTATGGGGAAAACTGCCAAGTAAGCCACTGATTACCTAATCAGCGTTTTTTTAAGACGGGGGTAAGTAAATACAAAGTACAACCACCTCAATGGAAAACATGTACAAGAAAAGGTCACCAAAATGTATCAATCCATTTCAATTAATCACAAAGTTCAAAACAATCTCATGAATTTGCCCTTCCATTTACATTCATTTTGCCTTGGCTCCACTGCCATATTAATTGATCGGAAACGATCCAAAACAAATCACATCTGCTACTAAATGACGTCTCTCAACCACCTTCTAGTCAAGTTGCAAAGAGTAAAAAAAAAACAACAAGTGTTTGCGGCATTGTTTCCCTGGTTAGATAGACATACATAGGTACAGATTTTATTTCTGAACAATTGAGATTTCCAGGTCATAGCCAAACAAAAAAAACACATACATGCATACCATATTTTGGTCAAGTTTACGAATAGGAAAACAATAGAAACCTCATGATGATGGAAGAAATAAATTACCGAATCGCCACCACGTGTAGCCAAAAATATTTGCGCCAAATATAGATCAGTCAAAACGATATACTCTTGTGGAGAAGCTGGTGCGAATCGAAATTTCTGATTTGGAACAGCCCGTGTGACGGCACAAGTGCTAGGTGTCTAATTGCTAGTGAGGTAACATCGAAATGATCGAGCATGTTTATAGAAAAGTGACGGATAATTTCAGTCTTCATTTAGGACGCTGGGAATTTCATTAATTTTAACTGGCAACAATTAGACAAATACTGACGGATCAATCCGTTGATGTTGAAGTGACTTGTTAAAAATAGTTCGTGTCACAAGTAAAAGGAGTATAGTGGGTGCATGACTGGGTTGTACGCAACTTTCTCTGTCACAGTGAGTTGTGCGTTAGGTCAAATACCAAGCATGCGATAATTTGACAATTTTAATAGTTTGGCCAAAATACACGATAATATTCATTTAGGTTATTAATATTAAAATTATATAAATAATGTCGAAGTGTTATTATAAGAACTTTTATTCCGGAAGTTAAGGAATTTGGACTAATACGTTCAGAACTATTTGGGCTAAAACTTATTATGTGGAATTGTTGTAAACAATAATAGTAACACAGATATTCAATTTCGGGGGCTCAGTGGCGCGATGGTTAGTGCGATGAACTGCCGCGCAGAAGGTCTGGGTTTGATTACCAGCCGTAGCAACACCAAAATGATTTTTGACTGGCCCTCCTCTCGTGATGATCTGACAAATTTTCGAGTAGTATCAATTGTCAAGAATTGCTTATTGCTTATTTCAACTTAGCTGTTCGGATTCGGCATAAAACAGGAGGTACCACCATCGTGCAAGAAGCACACACGCACACATGAATGGCTGTGAGAAAGCTAGACCATGTGCTGCCAGCACGTAAATTAATACAATCGAGGATTGTTGATCGATCTGCAACTCGAAACAAATTTTTCTTGGCAGCACGTAACTTAAAACGAGTTTGATTGTGAATTGTACCTAAAAATGTCATTGTGAACTATAATATGAAGTGTCAAATGAGTATTTTGAATTTTAAATTAAATAATTGTCCACGTTCAAATAACAAATTATGTTCTTTGAGAAGGACATAATACTGAAATTCGAAAGATGTGTTTCAGAGACAAAAGCAACCCACTAAATTATGTAATTAAGTGTTGAAAAAAGAATAACATCGACAAATTGTAAAATTGATTTTTTTTCTTGGGTTTGTGCAGCAGTTTAGGGCCATCAAAGAATGATTTCTGATGATACTAAACTCATTAAGTTTTCCAAGAAACATAAGAGGAACATCAGTTCCACCAGTATTACAGCTTTGTGCAACACTGAGTCTCCTAGCCAGTGGTTACGAAAGTAATTTCGGTACTAATGTATTGCCGATGTGGCACAGACAACAATTTTCAATGTTCAAAGATTTTGATGTTGGAACTCCCTCAACTGCTGCTTCAAGAAGATGGTTACTATTTTCTATCGAGTGATTTTTTTGTTTCAAGATGTTCAAGATTGTGTGCTGTCAAATCTGACCATACAATCGAGGATAGTCGATTAACCGTCGATTCTTTCCATAAAACTCGATTGTATCAAATTACGTGCTGGCACCCCTGGGTACTAAGGAGCCTGTTGCGCCAAAAATGTTTTTCTTTAGATATTCAATTTCATTTAATTTGACCAAATAGTTTGCGATAAACTGACAATTTTCCTTATATAGCCTAAATCCAAAAAATCCGTTATATGGATCTTCTCGAAAAAACTGGGTGTGCACTAATATAATTACATAAAGCATGTCTGAGGTTTAGTCAAAAAACGTTATAGCCGTTTTCGAGAAAATTGACGTTATGTGTAATTTTTATATGGCAGGTACCGTTAGTAAAATGGCTAAAAGTAAAAAAAAGGCCTAGAATTATGACCAAAAAACCGTCGATACGAAGTTTGAAGAAAATCAGTCAAGTCGTTTAGGCTGGAGAGACCATTACGGACAGACGGACCGACAAATCATCGTTATTTTAGAACCAATCAAAATCTTTTTTTGTACGAAAACAATAGCTTTCTCTTTGTAACAGAAAGTTAAAAGACTAAAGCTGTTCACTTCCAAATAGAATGTGAAAGGTAGATTCAAAAGAGTGAACTAAACATTTCTAACTAGTCTTTGTTTCAAAGAGATCTTTAGGGGTTAACTTGTCATCACAATTTAGAATGTTGGGAACAGAAGGACTAATTGAGCTTAGAGCTACTAAAAATAGGTTTCATCTTAGGTGACCAATTGACCATATATTATGGAGAATATTCGGGGACAAGCAACAAAACAACAATCTTGACTAAAAACTGCGGTTGGAAAGTTTGTAGTACTTTGTTAAGCAAAAAGTTTCTTTACCATCATACCAGGTAATAAGGCCTTTAAATAGGTGACTAAAAAGCCGATGAACCAACAGTCAGATATGGGTAAAGATTCCACTTCAAATTCTGATCCCATAAATTTGGATTCCTTATTTCTCTGTTACGTATTAGGGTTATGCTTATGATCCTATAAGGTGCTATTCGCAGAATTAGATAGCACGTTATCTCGGCTCTTCTTAAATACTTAATGTTTTGCTCGTCGTCTATATAATACTAAAAATCATACTTACCTTAGCTTAAACAGCTTCCAGCTTAGCAATTCTTTTCAATTCCTATTAGGAATTAGGAAAACTCAGTGGTAATTGAACGCAAACCCATTAACCCCTTCATAATCTAAAAGACAAAAATAAAAAATATTTTACTAATTTATCCAAAAAATTTATCTTATTACACACAATCATAAGATGACACAACAACAAGTTATCACAAAAAGCCAATCAAGTCATTCTTTTGACGCCCAAATCCACACCTCCCTCACCGAATGCAATTAAGACATTACAGCCTTTGTGTAACGTGTTAAAACTTCAATTTCATGCAGTAACCTTATGCAAGATAGGGGCAATTATAAATCATACATATCTACAGTAAATCTTCATTTCAATTAATGAACAAAAAAAAACAGTGTTGTACTTTCCGGTGTTAACAGCAACATCATAATAATCCCCAACACATTGTACATACTCTACATATAGGTATAAATGCGAACGAATGCTTTATGACCCAACTGAGCAATTAAACGTTAAACTTTCTTTTCACTAGATATACCATATCACAGCTCAGATACAATTTTTACCCAATTATGATGCATTAATGCACACGTACGCATAGCATTGTATATACGGATGGATGGTGTGTGTTGCTCATTAATCATATGAAAGTGAAAAAAACTTCATTAACTGTTTCTCAAGTTATTGGCAATTATTTGTAAGTTAGGTGTGTGGTGACATACTACTAAGGTAGAGCTTAGGACCTGCATTTGTTTCCAAATTGATATAGTAAAAAAAATTAATGAATCGATTTTTTTTTCTTAATCAATTAACGATTGTTATTCGTTATATTTTGCAATTGGCATGAGTGGTTAGTTTGCTTAGCTTAAGGCACCTCTATAGTCATGTTCAACGCTTCGCTGGGCATTGGGATCGCACCAGGCAATACTTTTTCCACTTCTGTTTGTGCGCTATCTGCAGAGGTAACGAGCTCTCCTACTCTGCACACATTTTGCCAGGTGAGACGGTCAATGATCAGATAAATATATTTTTTTTTAATTTTATTTATTCGCCAAACTAAATTGAATAAAGCTAGAGGACCGTCTATCCCAAATCAATTATTTTAAATTTCCTCCAACACGGTTGTTGATCTATCTGTTAGTTTTTCATTCGTGCGGTCATTGCACGAGAAGAAGACACGTCCAATTACTTAGACACACCATTATCCGCTCGGTTAGGATAGGTTCCACCACCCACGTACACTACAGTCATTAATTTCGACTTTTGATTAAATAATTTGAACTTCGTGTTTGAACGAAATTAATTACATCAGACAACCAAGGAACAGAGAGAAATCTTTAATTTTCCTAAAAGCTTGCAGACGATGATGCTCGGTGGCCATCCCATCCCTTGGACGTGAGTCATCAAATTGAAGAACATTTTTCCGTTTAGGGCTGATTCTAGGAGCACAAAAAACAAAAACATCATGCAAACCACAAACTACTGCATGCGGATGGAGAAATTTTATCGATTTCCCTCGGACAGTTATACTGTGCCGCAGAGGGTTGTGCACGATGATGCCCTTTTTGTATTTTTGCTTGTTTATTAAAGCCTAGGATGCTGAATACACATGACTTCCTGTTGCCGTTAGCAACTCCATCGCTATTCAATGTTGAGTTCAGGGATTTCTCCTCACAACGACGAACTATCCGATGGAAGAGGTCGAAGGCCAAATAATCTCAACGCATAGACAGTGCGCAAGTTCCATATCCCTAGGATGTGTGACGTCAAATTCGTAGGAGGTTTTCTGCGTGTGTAGGGTTTTTTTTTTGCAATGGATCCTGCAGTGGGTATATGACGTCATGGAAAGCGTATTTTAATTTGTTTCCAGATGTATTTAGAGAGGGAAGAAACACGCAAATGGGGACCTTTAGCATGTTGTTACTCTTTGGAATTGAAAGTCGTCTGGAAATGAAATTTTATACGTCTACTCTCCAAACTTTTTACAGTCAGGCAGATACACTTCACCCACCCAACAAATTCTGTACACATTTAGAGACAAACAGACTCCATATCCTCCCAAAACATTCTGTTGTTTCTTTGAACTTCATCTTCTTCTTCCCCCATGTAGGTCTTCTTAAGGCACCATAAATATTCCGTCACGCAAGTTATTAGTAAAGTTTTACATTATACTCAGACTCGCGCATATTATTTCTGTCAATTACGCCAGACAATGCCTTTACAATTTATCACCCTACATTTTTTTTAGAACGAAACTCTTTTCAAGGGGGAGGAATGAACATTTTACATTTTAGCTAGATTCCCAGTGATGTTGCCCCGCAATTTTCCAAAAATCTCACTCTACGAACATATTAGCAAGGATATTCAAGACAAATGGCGTTTAGAGGCTTGTTAAAGCTTGTGGAATTTGATAACCAAGCTAGTGAAATATGTGCTTTTGTAAGGGCAATGCTCTCAGCGAAAACATTCATATATTAAATATGGTCTTTTGTTTGGGAATATCCTAAAAGCTTTAAAATAACATTGCTAGTACACCCATAAAGCAGCATGCATTGAATCTTAATTATAATTCACCGAATAGAATCCACACAAGCAAAAGCCGATGGCTTGAGGTGGTGCAGCCTTTGTTTTCGACTTTGAAATATAGGTATGGGTACTACAATACTTATGATTGCTATGAGCTATGAAACCTCATGTTTTAGATGGGAGTGAGCTGCCATTCAGTTATTTCCCTATTACCTATTAAAGAATAGATCTGTTAAACGGACCCACTTCTTAGTTAGTCAACATGACTTGTTAAGTTTGATTTGTTTAACAACAGTATCAGGGAGGCGAGGACTTGATAGGAATCCTGACTGTCTACTTCCATTTTGTTAAAAAAACGTGTCCAGTACTAAAATCTCTGACATCTGTAGGGAGAACGACGATAAAAACGTTGTCGCAGTGATTTCTCTACTCGGCCGGGTCTGGTGGAAAATTTTCTGTGCTGAAGTAAAATTCGAAGCTCTACATTCCTAAAGCCCCTAAGGCTAGTGTTGCCGGATGGTTTTTGATGAAAGTAGTACATGGGGTTCCAAATCCCGGACATTCCCGGACAAATGAAAAAGAGTACATAATTAGGACAAAAAAAAACAAAATATTTATTTTAAGAACATGTAAATCAGTCGAAGTATACATTTTTAATCCAAATATCATTACCTTCACATTAAAAATATTTGCTTTGAGAGAGCGCAAATTCAACACAATGACAAATTCGCCGTGTTCCGGATTTCAGACCACAACTGAAAAATAAGGTAAGGTAACGTGGAACGGAAAATCCTACTGAATAGTAAGGTAAATGTCAAACTGTGCGAAACCTTTTTTTCCAATTCATATTTATAGATTTTTATTAACTTTTATCTATTAAGAATAATTATTCTTTATCAGAAAAGTAAAAAAATAACTTGAATAACCTATAATATCGGGTAATGTTACTGAAATCAAAAAGGTTGAAATCACAGGTTGAAGAAAGATCATCTGTTTCACTCATATCTGAGTGCCCAAGCCTTAACTTTCAACTTGTTTCGGCAATTTCCCCTCTAATGTCACGTGACTAAAAGGTCAATTGACCAATGAGAACAGAGCCTCATTAAGATGTCTTACTAAAACTAAAACCAGAATACGGCCAATGATTGTTCTGATGTTTGACGTCTCAAAAGTTCTGTTTCTTCGAGTTTTCGTTTCTGAATTATTAGTTTTTTTTGATTTTAGTGATCTTCGACTGATTTTTGGATTTGATTATAAGTTAAGACAAGCTGCCAAGTAGATAAGTGAAAATACAATCCCGGATATTAAAACTATACCGGACGTTCCCCGCAGAGGCAAAAAAGAGTGTATGTTCGGGAAAACCCGGGACGATGTCAAGGCTACCTAAGGCTTTATAAATAATTCATGAAAATTAAAAAGAAGAATATACAACTGCAAACTTTATGAGCTGCTCCAACATGTGGATGTAGAACAAAATGTAAAAACTCCAAGACTTCATTTACTCGGCCACATCGAGCGAATGACGATAATGCTTCAGCCAAAAGAATATTCAAATCCCAGCGTTTAGGCTCGACGCGACTAGGAAGACTGTACCTCCAATTTAAGGATCAAGCAATCGCGGATGCCAGAGTGCATGGACTGAATGACTGGAAGTCATGTGCCCAGGGTCGAAAAGGATGGAAGGATGCCTTGGCTCAGGCAGAGGCCGGGCCGGCAGACCGTTAAGTAAAAATAAGCAAGTTAAGTGTGATGGTCCATCAATCCAGATCCAGTGATTTGAAAAGCAGCATATGTGAACAAAAATATTTTAAAACATATATTTCACTATCATGAGCATCATGAAAATTAAATGAAAATTACATTTTTTAAATAATCAATCTATCGCCCTGCAGAGGATATGAGTGAGGATTTACCAACACTGCAACTCTCCAAAATGCATTCGATCCATTCCTAACATCATAAATATTTACAATCGCGTACTGTTTGCTATTGAGGTTAATGGAAATGTGATTTTGAAATGTGTGCACCCAAAGCATCTTTTGACATAGCACGGCATCCCATCAAAGGATATATTCGATGTGTATCACAATCTAACCGCACGTAACCCAATCTATTTGTTAATTCGAATCCATAGAAGGAGGGAGGAGCTATTACAGATTACTCGTGTGCATAGCCTCTTAAGTGGGTGTAGATAGTAACAAATCCCTCATCGATTGTTCGAGTAGATTATAGACATCTTCTAAGGATTCATTCTCTCTGTGAAATAATAGAAGGATAGCAAAGTGTTGTATATAGTTTCCAATGCAGTTAGATGTAATGTGAAAATGGAGAGCGTACTGTTTAAACAAAGGAACTTCCGGTTGGGTGAAGTTTTTTTCTGAAGCAAACGAGGGAGGATTTTAGCTTTTAAGTGACACTTGAAGGGTCTATTGTGGAATTAGGATTACCTTTTAATTTTTACTGTGTAATATAAAGCGATAATCACATATGATATTAGACATGTAGATTAGGTATAGGTACTCACAGTAAAAATGTATTTTGTCCTTTGTAGGTCTTTTTTTCAAATATTTGTTTGCAACAGAAATTAGGCATTTATATGTTTTAAGGTCGCAAATATGGAGCGACCTACAATTTCGTGCAGGATTAGAACAAAGAAAACTAGGTAATCCACCCATCTGGATTACCTTAATTTCTTTGTTCTTATTCTTATTCTTAACTAAGTAACTAACCAAAATTGTTGGGTTATCTCCTGATTAAAATTGATTGAGGAACATGTTTCTCGGGTTAACTTGAGGTTGAATATGATTACAAAATCCGAAAATTGTAAAAATCGCCAACAGAAATAGATAAACAAATAACAAATGAGATGAGATTTCATAAAATCTTTGCGCGGTTATCTATGTGATTATGAGTAAGTTCAGCATTTCAGGTTTAATCTGTGCTTAATAGAAGATATAAAACTCGGATGAATTATCAAAAAGTGGCCGTCGATGTTTTTTTTCCTATCTATATATGTCGAAATCTATTCTGGCACTCCCAATTAACAATTTTGTACCTTTCAATGGTTCTACGAATGTTTCTGCACGTGTTTCTCCCTTAAAAATGTCATAACTTTAGCACGTTATTTGTTTCAGCACCTCATGGGATACTATTAATATCGCAGACCTTTCGCAGTACTTTTTCCACTAACAACAACACTTTCTTTTAATCAGATTAGCGTCGATGACAACTACATTTGTTGCTAATTAGCTATTTTAATTAGAATGTTTCCCCGGCACACGTGCAATGTCGTTCTTGTTCTACTTCTGGAACTACAGCAAAAAAAAAAATCCACCCCTATATGGACATTTGTATGCACAGATGGTGCACTCAGATCCAGGTCACACCATATCCCCCTAAACGAAGTTGATAAAAGTAAAAATCATCAAATCAAAAACATGAACACCTTCAGCAAGAACTACGTGATTCATAAAATATATACTTTCGAAGGACATCGACACCTCGTTGCACTTTCTCAACTCATTGCAGTAACTTTCCATTTCCACTGCAATAAATCAGAAACTACATAATTATCGGATTATTAAATACAATCCCATTCAAGTGTCTCCATAAATTTGCCAAAGACCCCATCGGGTCTCGGAAAGCTTCGAGTGTGCAAAAGGATTGCCAAATATTTCTACCGCCGCCGACGCGCACGCCGTCAATGCTTATAAAGTTAACGATTATTGATTGATACGTGAAACATTATTTGGGATCAAGGGGGGTTCCCTATTGCGTGCCCAGTTCACTCTTGTAATCATCCGCGACATGTAAAGGTACGACGACGTCACAAGGCGAAGGGAATTAATGAGCTGCCATCCACAATTGCAAGACGGGCCATAAATTAAAGTGAATAATGACATACCCTCTGTCATCAGGGAATTTCTACATATCCGGTATAGGGAGATAGAGTTATAGGAATAGCGACTGAAAAATCAATCTAAAAATAATTTTAGAAACCTAATCCCCATCCAATGTCACCCGCGACGGCAACGCGATGTATTCAAATTCTACGGAAGAGTTTTTCTCTCCATTTCTTTGTAGACAACATCTTGTCATGGTCCAGAAGAAATAGAAGGTAGACCACATACAGCAAAGCACACCTGATGTTGACAGTTAGTGCCACCCCCTCACACTATGTGCGCACGCAACCTGACACAATCAATATGCCACGGAATGAAACTCAAGTATCTCGTTGCGCATAGATAAATTAGACATTTGTATATTTATTTTAATTTTTCTTTCTCTCTGTGAGGAAAGGAAGAAGATGCATTCCATTGACCTCTAGCGGTACAGACTCGTACTCCTACGGCGAGTAGGTTGTAGCTTGTAGCCTTCTTCTGTCAAAACGATTGATAAGCAGACGAGAACACACTCACTCACTAGGAAGTAATTACTTCTTCTTGTTGTAAATGAATATATGGTATCTCTCCGACTATTACCACACACATACAAACAAAGTAATGTAGATCTTATTAAATTGATTAATATGTAAAAATTGTACCACAGAGGGAAATTTCTGTTGCGAAGATGTACAATCAAGAATGTCAGTCGGAGTGACAGTTTATCATTTGGGGGCAAGAACAATTAAATGAGGTTGTGGATCGACGTGGCTTTGTGTGTGTTTGTGTTATCAGTGGGAGTGGGCCGGTATGGTGTATAAGGAAATGTGGTCATTAATTAGTGTCATAACAAAGCCACTGCGTCTACAGCGGTCGGGTAGATTGGATCATTGTCTTTGAGCTTCCTGTAGACGTTAAGTCATCATTTCCATTGAGTTGGGGAAATTCTTTTCGAGACAATAGGGAGTAGTTATGTTTGCGGTAAGGATGTAACCCATGCGAACGTCTCTTGTGAACTACACTTTAGTCGAACTTGGAAGCACAAATGTTAAAATAATTCGAAAAATATATATTTCTTTCTGAACATTTTATTGCCAATACTGAAGGACATCTTATTGCGAAAGACAACAAAATTTTATTAGATAGCCAGTATTGTGATGCATTTTTTTATGAACAGAGGCTATGTTTGAAAGATTGTTAGATCTATAAATAAAAAAATAGGGACTGACGATTTCGTTGTTAGATGAAAGCCTTATAATGATGAATGATGATAATATTGTCAGCCCAAAATCGGCAGTTTTCACGAAATCGTCTGAACGCAGCTAAGTTTTGAAAGGATCCACGATATAACATCAATTTGGGGAGGAAGGCCCAGATGGTACCCCGCCATTAATTAAATCCGGAAAAAGATGGGAGCCATCGGCTTCATCATGAATTATGGTGCCTTTTTAGTGGAGGAAAATATTTACTTCCAGGTCATTAAGAAAATCAAGTTCAATATATATAGAAAAATAAATAACGGGTAATTTTTGAAACTTAGTTTTTTTTTAAAAAAATCCAATAAGACATTCAAATTTGCATCAAATGTTAAACTTGATGTCAATGTTGTCCGCGGCTCCGTTTCAAATGGTCCATTCGGAAGGTCAAATTTTGCGTCACTTTTTCGAGCATTTCGGCCTGTATTCCACGAATTACGCGTGTTATGTTATCCTCTAAAGCTTCAATCGTGTTCGGCTTGTCCACATAGACTTACGACTTTACATAACCCCACAAAAAACACAATTTTTCTATAAAACAGCGGATTTTCACATTTTTCACAGAGCACGAATTTTGATAACAAATTTCAATAATTTGTCATCGTTCCTCGTTTGTAAGTCTTTCCATGATAAAATGAGAGAGTATTCTGAAAACTTTTCACTTTGACAGATGTCGTTTGAACGCCATTACTAACCAGTGCTGCCAACTAAAAAAAACTTAACTCTTAAAAAACCACCCGTTACTATCTGTACAGTGTGGGTTTGTCTCGGGTAAATCAACCCACAATCGAAAGTAATGGATTTCATTAATCAAAAACCTCGTTATATGCATCTAAAAGGAATACATATGACGTTAGTTGATTTGGAAAAGTACTTTGTAAAACGCGAAGATATATATAGCATGCAAGAAGAGTTTCATGCTGCTAATAGAAACGCACGAGGGAGACAGTGTAAGATGACCATGCTAATCACCAAATAGTTCCAATCAACATAGTCGATCTTTTCAGGTTTGAAATATGAGTATATAGGCATTTTTGTCTGAAAGTCCTTTTTTATTTTATGCCACAAAAAACAGTCGGTATTTTTTTTCTTTGTCATATGTTCAAAAGATTTTCAAAAGTTGCTAACGAAACTCTCGAATTCAACCAATTTCTATAAAAGGAAGAAAATCCATAGCTCCAAACTCTAGACTCAATGCTACATTGTCAACGCTAATGGTAAAAGTAATAGAACAATTAATTTACACTGAGATTGTTGGATTATTGTCGATGGGTTCCGAAAGAAACTCAAGACCTGCTAAACTCATTTATGGACCTATGCGATGGAACGACATGAAGAAAAGCTGCTATCTACGATATTCGCTAAGCGTTTGATCGAGTTTGACACAGAGATTTGTTGGACAAATTACCACCATTCGACAGATGGCGGAAAGTCTTCGTGGCTGGATAGAATTATTTTTTAAGTGCAAATCTCTTTTGACAGTGGTGAATGACGTTTGCTCAGGCTCAAATCTACCAGCTGCTCATTATAACTCCACTCAATGGTCTTTTTAAGATCAACAAACAAACGCATTTTAAGTTTTGCAGATCAGAGAACCGAGAATAAAAATCTGCAAAAGATTATATCGTTTGGAAATCAAATTCTTATTCAATTCAACTCTAACAAAACATTTAAAAAAGGAATTTGATAAAATGTTTGAAGAACAAATAAGATATTGATGTGAACTTTTTGGGGTGCGTTCACATTTAATATAGGATACGGTTTTAAATGATCACACAGCGGATTGTAGCCACTGGAACATCGACGGACTCATTGTCAACAAGAATAAAATGTCCCTGCGACGTGGTATTGATACATGTATTGATGTCTGGAAGGAAATGGGTACCATCCGACTTACCTCAATCAATAATTTGAATGGAAAGTTCCCTTTAAAGAAATTGGCAATAAAATAATAATCAAGAATGTGACCATTCCTCTCAATACAAAAACGAATGCAATGTAACTCTTATTCAGTAAGCTAGTTTACCACGACCTTAAAACATTTTAGCAAGTAAACCCCATTTAACTTCACTATCAACATTTCCTACACTCCAATAAATCTAAATTAGGCGCTAATTTTGCTAAGCAGATTAAAACTTCTCAACTCAGTTCACCCACACACGTTGAAAATTCATTTAAACTTGCTGACACATTCGAGGATTACATACCAAATTACATCCTTTTCCCAGAGGCGTTCCTCGCACTAAACTTCATCCGACACAATGTCTACAGTCGTTGTTGCACACAGTTGAAAAGCAAAAGTATCAACACAACTCCCACAAAATGAAACTGCAATTGCATTTTTGGCATCCAAGCAAATTTGGTACTTGGTACTCTGCTCCCCCGCGGGCAATAGCACAAGAAACATCTGTTTTTCGGAAAAGTTTTTATATGGCGTCAGTAGCCTGCGGTTGTGTGGAAATATAAAACTTTCGAGGATCCCGCAGTTTGCCATGGGTTCTGGCAATTGTTCAAACTTGTGTAAATGCATAAACAGGAAAATATAGAAACAACCTGAATGGCAGGGGATGATGCGGACGATGAAGCCCAAATGGATTAATGGCAAAACCATATCAAGACGCCGCACTAGGACATTCTTCAATCAAAATTAATGAATATCTGCGCAATTAAAAAAAGGCATCTTCAACGTGAGTTAGCATCTTAATTAATATTCCCTCCATGGTACCTCATTTCGTTTGCAGTCGGCTTTTGCAACGATGCATCAAAACCAAAAGGTATACTTACCTTCTCCTACTACATGATACCCGGTGAATCTCACTCGCATACAATCTGGATGCATTGCGCATTCTCCAATTAGCATCCTCTGTAGACTATATCGAGAGTGAAATTGCATGCCAAAATATTTTCAATTGGATTCGTTGTTTGTGTCCTGCGACAGGGATTACTTTTCACTGTAGTACGTGCACCAGCCCCCTTGGCAACGCAGAGCGTGTGTAATCATAGAGTGTCGCTCAACTCTCTCCCGCATGTTGGATAAATAATTGAAAAAGTGGAATGTAAACAAATCTAATTTTGGCTGGGGAAACGTACAAACTACAAGAATTTCATCCAAATACATATTTTTCCTTTTATGTTTGTTTGGATTATGGAAATGAAAATGTAGGGGGAAACATGTGTGCTATCATTATAGCAAGTGGAAAATAGGGAAATACTTGCAGTGAGAGAGAAGGAAAGCTTTTTTCTATGCAAAAGCAGAGTATATGTGTATGATGGTGGAGTAAAGTCGAGAATGGTGGTAACGAAGCGATACTCGAAGGTAGATGGCCAGTTGCTATTGGCGTTACTCGGGATTATGATAGCTCGGTGATAACGGTATCGTAAGCAACTTTGGGGTACATTATTAAATATGTTTTATTAATTAGTTTTCTACTTGGTCGAACTTACGAACCCATGGGAATTATGCGTTAAAGGTTTTTTTAATTCAAGTTATTATCACACACCCAAGTGGGCGCAGTGGTCTGCTAAGGCCCAGTGTTTCAGTGCGAGATCATCCTAGTTTCGGTATTAAACTCGAGTAAGCTCGAGAAGGCAGTTTTTCAGCCGATTTAAATCTAGTGTTAACTTCGAGTTAACCCAACAAGTTTGGTGAGTTAACCCCGGGATTAAATGATCAGATGTTTTTGACAGATGATAAAATACCAGGCAAACCAATTTTGTTCAATTCAATTTATGTGGACATTTTATTTAATTTTGAGAAAATAAATACTCTCAGCAACTTGAAATTGTTTTGAATATTGAGTTTAACTGTTTTAAGAAGAAAATGACTTCTAAGTTTGCGAAAAAAAAAGTATTTTCAATTGTTTGGGGAAAAGGAAACCAAACAGCCGATAAAGTGATAATTGAACAAACTCGATTAAATCACTAAACACGGAGTCAAATTAATGAGTTAACTCTAGATTAAATTTATCCTGGGGTTAGTATACTCAGAGTTAACTCAGCACTGAAAAACCGTAGCTAAGTGACTACAAATCACGGGGTCCCCGTTTCAAATTTCGAAAATGATAACACCTACATTTTTTTCACTGATCTACCTCTTGCGAAAGTCAGAGAAAACATCCAATAGTAACACTGTTATGAGAAGCCTCTCAAATTTGTCGTTCGCATTCGCCGTTGAATATGAAATCTACTTCTTTCTGCCAAAAATTATAACTTAGCACACACAAATGAAGGGAGAAGCTAGGTTTGCGGCCCAGTATGGGCCAGTTAATAGGTACATCTTAGATGTGAAAAACTACATTGTAAATAAAAACCGAGCTTACAAGATTGTTTATTTTGCAAAATATCAAGTAATAGGTACTATAGCCCAAAAAGTTGGTCAGCGACTTCAATAATCCCAAAAACGTTACTTAGGTCTTAGTTTATCTGTCGTTTCGTACGAAAAAAATAATAAGAAAACAATTTTCGCAAACGAATAGATATGATAATGACAGTGGAGGATGCAGACGATGAAGCCCAAATCGATTAAACCACGACTCTCGGCCCTATCGTGTTATCCGGAGAGTAATTTTCTACGCAACGCATTTACATTCATAGTATCCGTTTTCCAAAGGTGCATCAACGCATTCATTTGACATCAGCAAAAAGCAGAAACCTCTTCTGGTGTCCTTTTGGTGAAATTCCGAGCTACGTCGGGTTTTTCATGAACCAACTCAACCAAGCATCTTTTTATTTGGTGCTTGTTTTTCATATGAATGTTGCCTAAAACACCAGTTTTCGACAAAAATCGTACAAAATCGGAGAATTTTTCTTTCGGAACGGATACCATGATAGTCTATGTTAGTCTTAAAAGTTGATTTCGTTGGAAGTTGAGAACGTCATGAATTTATGATTCCTGAAATCGATAACATGCAAATTGCAGTAGATTTATTCATTATTTATGTTGACACATTATAATCGCACACTTTTCTAAATTTAATATCAAACATATGAGCGGATTTCAAAAATTTTTACACTTGTTCTGCTGGGAACAACAAAGAGCACGTGTACCAAATTTCATCCTTTTAGCTCAAAATTAAAGGCCCAAAAACTGGTGACGTACGGACGGACGGACAGACATGGCTAAATCGACTCAGCTAGCGATTCTGAGTCGATCCATATACTTTGAGGTATATGTAGCTAAATTATTTCTCTATGTTACAAACTATGTATCAATACTAATATACCCCTATGGGATAGGGTATAAAAATGAATGTCAGAATAAAATCAAAAATTGGCAGCTGTGAATAATCCTTAACACACATATATAGCTTCAGCTGGGACATAGGTACCTACTATAAGCAGAGAAACAAATTTGTGGATAGAAAATGATATATTATGTACTTCGAATCCAATTAACGGCCCTATCCGGGTGGGCTTAAAGAGACTTTTAATAAGTCATAACCATAAGTCATGAGCCAAGGCGACCGATCGATATTCATTTAATTAAATATTTTTATAAGTTGATGTCAAATATACCATTTTAGATTTACATAATAGCCTGAGTGAAATTAATTAATAGAATTTTTCAAACCCAAAATGACTTGTGCAGTTATTCTCAGAATTAGATTTTTTGATATTTTACCTTCAGATCGACTGTCAATTATATGTTTCGGAAAACAAAACATACAAAATCAGATCAGTTGGCCCACTTTTAAGCTTATATTCAATTTTAGACAACATTTTTAAATAAAAACATATGAGAAGGCTACAATCCGCTATGCGGATCGTTTAATACCCTATCCCATCCCATCCCAAAAATGTGGGTTTTATGGCGATAAAATATTGAAAATGACGTTGTCACAAAAAATTGTTCAGACAGTTTATCGAAATCTGTTGTGGTTCGACAAAAAACAACGTTTTTCTATTGCATATGCCTTGGGGTAGAGTATACAAATGGTTTTTGTAGGAAAACACACCCAAAAAGTAGGCGTGGGTTTAAATGATTTATAGACGAAATGTTTATATTATCATAATCAGTGATCTTGAATCGAAAGTTTTTCAAGAATTTTAAAAATGTACCAAACATTTTTTTTTTTTATAAAAAGCGCCCCAAAAAGTGGTCGTGGCAAAAAAAATTGTGTGGGCAAAATATAGATATTGAGATTCTCTAAATATGTTTTTCAGACACTTTCTTAAAATTCCTTACGGTTTGGCCAAAAACTACGTTGTTCTAAAAAGGGGGCAGTGGGCGGATTTCAAAATTGTTTACACTTGTTCTGCTTCGTTGGCCAGAGAGTCTATATACCAAATTTCAACACTCTAGCTTAAAATGTAAGGCCCAAAAATCGGTGACACACAGACGGACGGACTGACAGACGATCCATGTACTTTGAGGTATATCTATCGAAATTATTTCTCTATGTTACAAACTTAATATCAAAACTAATATACTCCTATGGGATAGGGTATACAAAAATAAATTTAGGCATATTTGTTCCACTATATAACTAGTTTTTGGCATTTGTATAGAAATCGACGGGTTCAAAAACTCAGAATTCGTAAGATAACTTGAATAAACCTATGTGAGCCTGTTTAAGCAATGATTTACCATCCACTATATCTTACTAGAGCTGAGTTTCAAATCCCCTGAATATCTTGAAAGTTCATTTTTAAAAGTATCTACTTACCTTGCACAGCACCTGTTCATAACAGCAGCTACAACAAGTAAAAATTTAAACTTCAAAACGTCGATTCTCGAACCGATTAAACTTCTCTGATTCCGAACGAGAGACTATAAGAGAGATGACAAAGTATACTTTTTGTGAACTTCCATTCCATCCAAGAAGCAACAAAGCCAACGAACGTGCGCCTATCAACGGAATTCCCTCTCTGTTTTGATATCACATTCTCCGCGTTACATTCACACGTTCCGTGTATGAGTCGGTTGTAGTTGTCGGTTCCATTTCCACACGCGAAGGTGAAGCGCATGCATGCAGCGATAAAATACAAACAAATCGAGCCATTTTCACACACACTCTGAAATAGAGAGAAAAAGTGTGTACTTCAATTAGTGTTCATGTCTAAACAAAGTGCAGATAAAGCTTTCTTTTCTTAGGTTCCACAATGGGGGAATCCGAATCAGTCGTCGTCTTGTGGACTACACAACTCTGAAACTTTTTCATGATCCTCCAGTTCCGTGCGATTCGTCCACGCCAGTGAGGTTGGTGTTAACTTCCCTCCTCAAATGTTAAGTGTTAAACACACGGACGAATAAAGTGTTTTAAATAAAATATTGCAACTAATAAATAAAATAATTCCTAATAAATAAAAGAAACGCGTTAATTCCGAGTTGTGTGCAGACAGCCATATTGTGAAGAAACGATTTTTGTTCGTTCTCCTTGCACAACACCCCTTTTCGCGCAGCAGCATCCACAAAGGATTCTTTTGGATTCTGTCTGAGGGAATACAAAAAGGAGCAAACGAGAGCAAATGCTACAAAGCACCAGACCCAGAGAATTTTTTTCTTCTATTATTTTTTGTTCGCATTTCTGTTAAATCCTTCATCGCATTGAAGTGGAGTGCAGATAGTGTACGGTTGTGCATACATTGAGTAAGGGCAACACAAAAATATATATTTCACGCGATTTTTTGTTCAGTGAAAAAAAGAGGAAATAACGCATCCTTATTGTAGTGAATATGTATCTGTGAGTGCCAAAAAGATGTGAAAACGAATTTTTGTGTTTGTACATCGGAACTGGATTACAAATCAGTGTTTTCTTATTGAAAACACATCAAAAGATACATATATAGAGAAATATAAACGGTATACAGGGAATTCTGAAGGATATTTGAGCATCATCACCAACCAATACCACCACCTGTGTGATGTTATTCGGCGTAAGTACATACATTTATTTTACTACATGTTTTTTCTTTTCTCGGGGTGCAACTATGTACCTATCAAATTAGAATGCGGTACCTGAGTGGGATTCTGCGTACTTATCTACTTATGTTGAGGTTTGGGAAATTGCTGATGAATTTATGGCAAGATGATGGAGGTATTGCTATTTTGGCGGTCTTAGGGATTTAAGATTTAATTTGTTGACTTAGGCGGGTGTGTAAATGTAAATATGGAACGTAAAAAAAATCCACAATGTAGAGTTTCAGATAAATGGTTAATTTTTTCAGGTGCAAACTTTTTGAGCAAACTTGATGGTTAGTTCAGGAAATCCTACCTTGTAGGCCAATTGCTAATATGGAATTGACTAAAAAATGTATTAACAGGAAATCAATAAATATGATTTTTTGAACTCGAAAATAATTGCCCATAAAGTTAATGTTGACGACATTATTTATGTTGTGTCTGTAAAACGTGACAATTTTATATTTGGACCAATATTTTGTATATAAAAATGCATAGATCAGGGATATAGATATTTTTTTTATTGGTGAATTAGTTTTTATACGTTGAAAACCTTGCTTTCGAAACATATTTATTGATAAGGGAAAGGTGATAGCTACTGTGGAGGTATTTGACAAATATATTACTTTAGGCAGGTTAGAAATGCTTTTAAAATATTTATAGGTAGGTACATACCTATCTTTGACAGGTATTTTTTTTTGAAACACTTGGTTTAGAAAAGTAGGTACTTTATAAGGTAATTGAAGTAACTCCATTACAGATTGTATGAATATTATTAAAAGTAGGTCAGACACCTTTGGTTTTAAAATGTGCTGAGCACATAGACACATTTTATGTATGGAAAATGGAAAATGATTAGCTGTCCCCTGTCCGGAAGAAATATACATGACAGGGGTGTTAGTTAGAAAACATGATGATGTGAATATAGCTCGAAAATTCCATTTAAGCAGCCACTTCATAAACAAATTACAGAAAAATACTTCAAAATCCGCACGCAATAATTAGAATTTCAAACCGCAAATGCATTTATCAATTAATGGCCCGCCATTTCTTGCATTCGATTGTCAATAGTTTTGCTAAGTAAACTGTATGGGAAAAGTAAACAAATCCCAACAGTAGTAAACAGACGAACAGCGACCACAAGTCAGCTTATCAGCCATGTGTGGCTATTATTTAAATTGCCTGCATTTTCATCCATCGCCCCTGATTGTCACATTTAAAAATATAACTCATACCTAAAGTCTCATTTTTCATTAACGTGGACGTGTGCGTCTCGTAAGATATGAGATAACAAGGCAAGCCTCCGTTCCCTAATCTGCTGCCCTCTTCAAACTTCAGTCAGAAAATATATTTTTGCACAAGCTCTGTCTACTATAAAATATGAGGTGATATTTGCGAGACTCTTTCCACCTCCGGGCTCTGATGCGAGTGCTGTGAATAAAGAAACTACGTCAAGATCTAACGCCCCATAATAGCTGCCCATCTCGACACCATACAGAGAATTGTGACGTCCATTGTCACTTGTCAGACACAACGTGACGACTCACAAGCACGCAGAAAAAGGGAATAATTTGCATACGTTCCACATATTATGTTCCAAACGTTAAGATCTCGAAGTATCACGCGCGGCTTAAATGTTGTGACGCTGTTAATGAGAAACTTTTCAAGTGAATCTCGATAAATTTCAATGAATCTTGATGATGAATAATATTTCCGGCCTGCGGATATACCTATGATATGTCAAGTGTGTGAATTACCTTATGAATCTGATAGCGGATTTTCGTATGAAAGCGATGCGGTGTCATCGTGACCGCATTTTTGTTTTTGTTTTTTTTTTAATTGTTATCAGGAAATAATTGTTGACTGATAAACCGGTTGGTGCCATAATGCGATAGGACGCATTTGTTAGTTTGTATATCTAGTCTCCTGAGAAGACCAAAGGTTGAACTTTGGTCGGTGGAATAAAAAGGGAAAAATAGTTTTTTGAATTGTTTGGGAGGCACACTAAAAATCAGATAGATATAAGCAAATATTATATGCACCAAAATGAACAGATGGACCGCTAATTTGTTAAACAAGTTTTTTATCTAACAGAACGACACACATTTGTATATTGATTAGTAGTGAAGAAATTATGCACAGAATATCTTCATACCTGTTTCTGCCCTGAGGTGGAATACTTAATTCGGGTGTTTGAAATCGTTTCTTTGTTTCGGATAAAAATCGGTTAAGAGAATCTTGTATCTTGTCATAAATATAGAAATGTAAATAAATGAGTGCTTGAGTATGGCGTAAAAGAAATATGAAAGTGTGTGGATTTGTGTAGCTTAGGATGCTTGAACTTATTTTGTGTCAAGAATTGTAATTAGGGAATCTCGAGATCGAGGTGTAAGGAGTTCTTAAATTACTAAAGTTGGGATAGATAAGCTTTAGTTTTAATTTATGTGGATACACAGCGATGAAATTGACATTTTTACAGAGTACACCATGTCCTTTGGTGAAATCATATAACCAAGTATAAAATACCAATAAACCAAGTCAAAACGAACCACCTGCATGTGAGTCCGAGTGGAGTTCGCAAGTGAAACGTAGTAGAATGTCCTTTTTGGACATGCTCTTTATCTCATGGCAACAAATATGATCATGACCTTAGAAAAAACACTTTGGCGCTACATATTTGACCGCCTAATGAACTCACTTCGCAAAAAAAAGAGTTCATGACAACAAATGACGCATTCGAAGAGATATTTGACAAGATTGGTTATCAAGGCTATTACCCTGACGCCTTAGACAACGCACGGTAAACACAAACACAGTTCAGCCGTGAAGGCATTTTTGGAGATTGACAGATAACAGGAAGGTAAATGCGAACTTGGTGTCTTTGTTTTTAGAATAAAACGTATTAGCTACACATGCGCAGACAAAACACTCAGTCATGTAGTCGCGCTTTATACATTGAGTAACATGCAACGCGAAATCAGCATGGCTTATCAACTTTTTATCGTTGTAGGTACGCCGCCAGACAGTCGATTGAGTTTATCAACATTTTAGCGAAAATTCCAATGAACCCGTTCGACTTCTTCGGATTGCTACGTCAATTTGCTCAACATTTATTGTTAAAGTATATTTACTTTCTTGAAATAGTGATGATGCATTCTGAAGAAAATCCATTCCCACGTAAATACACGATTGCAAAATATAAAGCGACTACATCATCGGATCGTGGTATGGTTGTTGCAGTCGATATGCGGTCGGATTGTTTCTTCAGTTGGGCTTGTTCCACAATGCATTTCCAGCCTACGCCATCCAACATGCAAGATCCGCAGACATTTTGTCATTTCTTTAGGCTATGTGTGACAGAGAGCCCACCACCAATCCATAGGGGCACCATCGACGTAATACCGCGACGGCATTACCGACGTCGCGTCGTCGCGCAGCCTCGACTCAACTCGTTTAATTATGTAAATTCGGATTTAATTACACAGCAATTGTCTGGGAACCGATTACCGCACTGGCTGCACATAATTGAAAAAGCGTTCGAAAAACGATGTTCCACACTTTGTAGGCTGATATTTGGGAAGCTCAATGTTGTGACCTCATTGAGTCACAAACTTCTGCATAACCCTGAGTGTCCAATGGTCTCTGGTCACTGTCCTCGTATATCCTTCTATGGCAAAAAGCAACAAACCCAACATGCCTCGCTTCAAGTAACACAGAGCCAGGTACCGATTGATGTCTTTTGTTTCGTGATACATTTGCTGGTGGGTGGCGTGTGGCCAACTTTAAACATGCTCGCGTAATTATTACTTATTACTGTCGATTTCGTTGCATGAAAAAGACTTTTTTGCACCGTCTTACTGAAGAAAAAGGTCAAACCTCAGCGAGTAGGATGCTAATTTGTTTTGCTGTTAGGAGGTGTGCGTCACATCTCGACATACTTTTGGCTTTCAAGTGGGCAGGCCTTGGACTGGTTTTTTCAAGGGTTATCTTGTTCTTGTAATTCTTGTCAACTGATTCAGAACTCGCTCATTGCGAGTGCTAATTGCAACAGTTCTACACGAGTAAATGTTACTTGCTTCATCTTTGTGGATTACGAAACCTCAGACCTGAAAGTGAATTGGCTTCTGTGCAACGTTATGTGTCCACTAGCATTTATCCAATTAACAAGCGAACTTTGCTTTCTGCTCTGCTTGAGTAAAATTTTCAAACTTTCCAAATGAGAAAACAACGCACACGTGAGGTGGAAACGGGAAGAGGGAAAGGTTTAAAATCAAAGACCAATGAAAATTTATCGATTTTCGAAACGTCTTCTTTCTAATGCATCTCTGCGCGCAAATTTAGCACATACAATACACAATGCAAACGAACATACAGCAAGGCCCCAGAGCAACACAATCTGACAAAAGAAATGCGGGGAAACGAAAAAAAATCGATTTGCTTGCGCAACTTCCAATTAAGTTCGCTTTTCCCACTTCAATTTTACTGAGATACTTCATCTCATATGAAACTTATATGAAAAGTTGAAAAAAAAAATCTGCCATTTTTTTGTTATTATTGTTGTATCTATTGTTCACAGCGAGGCGCTATTTTTTTTGTCACGCTATTTAAGCCGGATTCAGATGCTTAGCTTGGAGAGGGAAAATCAAAGAAAATAAAAATTTCTCTCCGCATTTTAATGAACAATTATTTGTGTGCGCCGCAGTTGTACCTAGATATAGGAACTCCGACACACGCATCATAAATCACGTATCTTAATTCATAAAATTGATTATTGTATCTTTTTATTCGGCTTTTCGATGAATTCCTTTTCCTTTTTCAAATTCCGGCCAACGACCACCCGAGTGAATGTGGATTGTGTGTGTGGTATGGTTGCTCAAGTCCCTAGTGAAGACGAATTTGAGATTTTTATTTTTTTCCTGTGCATAATATATCAACAGGATGCAGATGTTGATCGATTAATTTACAGCAGCAAAGAGGAGCGAACGAACGAAAAAGTATCGTCTCCGATGACCTTTTTTATGATGAGTGCGATTGTTTGGATTAAATTTCATAAATATTTATTGCGAAGGGTTTGACCGCAGTCGCAATCTAAATACATACTTATGTGTGCATTGGCATTCCCTCTTCATATTCCGGATAAGAAAGTGTTTGCTTCGTTTTAATAGAGGTAGGAGTACAGAACGAAAAAGTCTATGCAGTTAAACTGGTCTGGGTCCAGTACCACTTCTAACAAAGACCATTGACAACCTCCTTCACTTCCGCCCTCTGATGGCAGGGTGCAGTGGAATGGAAGAACGTTAAAGTGCAGTGGACCAAGAATATTGCGTTGAGTTGTTGCGCTACCACTATTCACATACACACACACAAACATTACACATTGAGTGGTGTAGTGAAATGTGCTAGACAACCGGTTATGTTTTTCGGTACGAGATTTACATTTACCAGGAAGTTATGGGCAGTCAAGCAGGGAAGGGAACGGTAGGGAACAAGTACCAGTTGCTGGAGGAGATCTACCAGGTTAGGAGTGAAAATGAAGTTTACTGGAAAAGGGGATTACTTTGCAATCAGCTGCCTTGATAGGGTTGCATGGATGTATGATTTTTTTATTAGTCATTGGAGGTATCTGGCAGATAATTATATAGTGTCTAACAAATAGTACATTAAAGTGAATAGCAGTTACATTTTAAGTACAATTTGTATTGATCCAAGAAATATGGTATCCCGTATGGCAGAAAAAACCTTTCATTTAATTTCGTCACCTGTATGTAAAAAGTGGGTAGCTTCACATTCCACACTTTTGAAAAAAATCGGCAAAAAACGTTTTGTTTCTTTTTTTCCAACGACTTTTTCGCAATCTTTTTTTTAGCGGTAAAGAACTTTGAAACAAAGATGATTTTTTTGTAAATTGACATGAAATTTACTTTATTCGAAAGATAATCATCTGGCATTATAATTTAAATATAATTTCTGGCATATGACCGCCACGGCTGGCTCGGACGTAGTCTAATCTGGAGGTCCAATGACTTTTTGCAAAATTTGTGGCCGTATATAACGTGGCGAATGTTGTCCTCCAAGTGGTTAATCGTTTCGGGCTTATCGGCGTACACTACCGACTTGACATATCTCTACAGAAAGCGTTGAATCGCACAATCTTGGAGGACAATAAGCAAGATCTTACCGCAAAATCTTCCATAAAGTGGACGGACGCATATCGAAATCCTGTGCACGGTGGCGGATAGACTGATTCGGGTCTTCCTCTACAATCCGTTGGGAACTTGGAGAAGCCGTGGCAAAAAAAACGTAGCAGTTTAATGTTCAAACAGCACAAAATATCTGACAACATTGAAGATGAATTCGCAGATTGAATGGTTGTGTTATGTTTGCAATGCAACTCGATGAGAGCACGGATGTTATCGGCCTTTCAATACTTCTTGTATTCATGAGGTATCCCTTCGATATATCTATTCAAGAAGACTTGCTTATATGCACAGTGCACACTGCACACCTTTGGCAACCAATACAATACGTGAAGAAATATTCAAGGCCACAAATTGTTTTATAATTAAAGACAATATTAACTGTAGCAAATGTATTAATATATGTAGCGAAGGAGCCGCAGCAATGGTTCAAGTGATCGTATCAAAAATCAAAAACATTGCGCCAGGAAGTAAAACCAGTCATTGTATTTTGCATCGTTGTGCAGTTGTGGTAAAAAGAATAGCAACTGATAAAAAAGTTCTTCATGAAGCTGTGAAGGTTCTAAATTTCGTAAAAAGTCGTTCCTCAAATTGAGATTATTCACAAAAGTGTGCAAACCACTTCTTCTATAGATTATTTCAACTTCGTGATGAGTTCGAAGTTTTCCAACTGACAATATGTCATTATATGCAAAACTTTTTGATGTATTGCATGATGAGCAATGGATAACAAAATTAGCTTATCTTGCAGACATTTTTTAAAGACGATTTTTTAACGAAACTGCTACTGCTTTACAGGGAAAATCCATATCAATATTTTTTCTGAGAGACAAACTGGTAGCTTTAAAAAGAAAAATTAATTTCTGGCTTACCTGTGTACAGAAGAACAATGTTGAATATTTTCCAGATACGAAAACTGACATCGCGGGGGTACAAAATCCATTTCTAAAACCCAGCCTACGACACTATGCATTCTGGAAAACGATTCTCTTAAAGATCTGCAGAGTTTGTCTTCATCGAACATGTATTTGATTCTGTATCATTGAAGGAAATTTTGGTTGGTATTAGGTGTGAATGCCCTGAACTTGCCAAACAGGCTTTATTAAAATTGCTCCCTTTTGTCACAACGTATCGCTGTAAAGCAGGCTTTTCAGCGTATACATATAGAGATTGGACGCTGCTCTAGATATGCGAATACAGCTTTCGGTGATAAAAACCAATTTAAAAAAAAATCAAACAATGAAACAGTTCTTTACACTAACCTTGAACAAAATATCTTAAATAAAAAAAAATGATTTTTTAATATGTTGTTTTTCATTTTTTATATCGTTAAGAGTTGGGGTTCCGAAATGTATTTGGGCCTTGTTCCACAGCTTAATAAGTTTGAGAACCAGACCAGTGTTTCTGAGTTGAGTAAGACACTGATAAAACTGAAAATTCGTACCAAATTAATCCAACTATCCTAAGTACAGCTTGAAATTGATTCCAAATGATGTAAGGCTCTCATTTGTTGTATTTTTATTTTCCTCCGCTAATGCGTATCATTTTTCTCACGGGATTGAATGCGTCACAACTGCAATTCCCAGCAATTCGTTCACGTCGAAAAAGCACGTGTCTAAAATCTGTTTTACACAAAAAAACACGTTAATTCTCACGAATCAATTAATCTGAAACCTTAGCTGATTGGTAATAACAATATTTCAAGTTCATTTCACAGTCCATATCCGATAGGAACAAAGCAAACTTTCATGCAGCAAAACTGCCAATAAGGAAATCCTTAACTTACTGATGTCATGTGTCGCCAAACAGTAGCGCGATGTTTATGCATTATTGTATTTTTAAATAACAATAAATCAACCGCATCACATGTAGTATAGGCAAGTCCAAAGTTAGACGCTTCAAGGTATACGTATGCAATCTCTCTCCTGAATCGCTTTTCTATACAAAACTGCCTAACGACAAGTTAAACACAAAAATAATTAGTTAATCACCAGCGAGTAGATATTTTTATCTGCACTTTGGTTCGAAATATCTCTATGTGTCAATGTTATTTGAGTGGCTTTCAAGATGGCGCCAGGTGAAAATAAAATTGCCGCGCATCTCGTATATGAATTATCGATGGCATGTCAGAGCTTGTATTTTTTTTTTAAATTCAATGATGTTGACAAAATAAAATAAAAATATTCAATACGACCAGAAATGCTAATGAGTGTGAACGGTTTTTATTTCGACGTACTTCTTCGAACCCGTTTTGACTAAATTGATAATAGTTTCACCTAATTTGCATCGTCAGAGCACCATGTAGGATAGGTACTACATAAAAGCACTGACTGCATATAGGCATGCAGATTTGTCATGCAGTACTTTTGACAAGATTGTAATGAATTTAGCATTTCAAACAGTGATTGAGTTTTAAGGAGGCAAAAAAACGTGGGCGGAGCTAATTCAAACAATGGATAAACGAATATGAATATAAAGTTAGCATGGAATGTGTTTAACCCGGAAGTGGTTAAGATATATAATTACCTGCTTTTGTATGCCAAGTGGAACGAATTAAATTCAGAATTTGATTAAGCATGAGCTTTGAAAACATTTTCACATAATCTGGAATTTAGTGCAGATTTTTGAGAGTGAGAGAGATACAAAATTAAGAAAAAGCTAGTGATACTACGTTTGAAAGTGAAAGGTATTAAATACGGCTTATTGAGAACGGTACATTCAATTTATGTAATTTTAAGCTTTGGGGAGAAAAGGCTATGCAAAGTAAAACCTGATGAAATGTACCATCCGATGAATTGGCACACTTTAGAGATCAAAAAAAAGCTGGGCTTAGTTGAATTGGGATGGAGTATACGGAACATTCCCCTTTACGATTATCATACTCCATCCCAATTCAACTAAGCTCAGTTTCATTTATTCAACGACCCAAAGAGCTTGGAAACATTTTGTAATTTATACGCCGAGAATGTTATAGTGAAAAAATGTTACGGCCATATTCTATTGTATTTTCACGTGTATGGGATATACGAAGCGTCTCTATAGTAAAGGTTAAAAATGACACATTTGAAAAATGTAAATATTAAAAAAAAAATATAATAACAAGCATAATATAACTATATACTTCCATAAAATGTCAACAAGCAAAATAGATAAGGCTAATAAAAAAGACCCCCA
Source organism: Rhingia campestris (assembly GCA_932526625.1). NCBI lineage: Eukaryota > Metazoa > Arthropoda > Insecta > Diptera > Syrphidae > Rhingia > Rhingia campestris. Next base: position 117,698,483 of record OW052185.1, on the reverse strand, counting down.
ATCACTTAACAAACATTTTTATTCAACTTATCGGTCATCTGCTGACATTGTTTAAAGCCTCTCAGCATGACATAATCCATATAAAATAAAAAAAAGCATAACTGCAAACAAATATCAATTAATCTATTTTCATCGCCAATCGGCAAACAGCAATCCACGCAGAATGGCCCAGTTTCGACACTCACAGTCTACAAATGACTTGTCTTTTCATACACGATCAATCACTTTTAGGTTCAATGTAAGTCTACACAAGGTCCTCTCTCTCTCCGTCTGCCGAAAGAGTGACGAATTGAAACAGAATTCCAAAAGCGGATTTCCCAACTCATGATACACTCACAACACAATCATTTCAAAATTTTCAAACATGGATTTCATTATTCCATGTTTTTTTCTTCTGATGCAATAGATACAATTTCTATCTACCTCTACAAACATAAAATCCAAGAATGCGTTGTTGTTTATTTCTCATTCTTGTTATCTAAATGGTACGCGACGATGTTGTGTCGTATTTGCTTTCCAAAGATAAGAAGAAGAAAGATTGCCGTCGCAGTAAACGTCTAAATAAACTTCAGCTTGGTGTTTCTTAACACTGTCCACTAACTTCTTCTTCTTGGTAATAGAGTTTTGTTTGTTTAAATATAATTTATATTTGATGATGCATAGGTATAGGCTACTGATATATTTAAAAATATTAATTACTTTATCAGGTCTAAAAGAGGTTAGTCAGCCTTTTTGGTTTTTGTTTACCATAGTTGTGGAGAATGTATGTGTTTTCTTTTAGTGACCATGAAACATTTGGGAGACCTACTATGTTCTGTTATCTGGATTATTTGATTAGAATAGCGTTTAGTAACAAAAGACTTGTGTGTCAAAACTTTCACATATTTTCGATGCGTTTCTCTGTTCTGCTTTTTTTACATATTTTTTTGAAAATACAGCTTTTTGATATTACGTTATTTTGCATTTTTGACAACACAATTTCATTGACGAGTGTCACCAAATAAACAATGTTTCCTTCAATAAATCGATTGTGACGTACGCTGTGTGGCACGTAGCGCCGTCTTGTTGGAACCACATCTCATCCACATTAATGCCATCCAATTCGGGAACAAAATAGTCGGTTATCATGGCTCTATACCGGTCTCCATTAAGTATGGTCCAATGACTCCATTAGCCCATAGAACACACCAAACAGTCAGTTTTTGTGGATGTAATGGCGTCTCAAGGGTCTCATGTGGATTCTATGGCCCAATGACTCCACCAGCCCATAGAGCACACCAAACAGTCAGTTTTTGTGGATGTCATTCAACCAAAAATGAGCCTCATTACTGAACAAAATTTTGCGATGAAAATCAGCATCGAGATCAATCTCATTTTCGGCCCATAGGCCATACACCAAGATAACAACGCATTGCATGGTTGTTATCTTGCACAAGCTGGATCTTGTAAGGTAGTAAGCCAAAATCTTTGACCAAAATCCTTCCATAAAGTGAACCGATTCATTCGGGTCCCCTTCAACAAGTAAAATGGACGGAGATTGCGGTAAACTTCGCGAACTGAACCATTATTTTTGAAAAAAAATTTGCACGATTTGCAAACGTTGTTCATTTGTCAACCTGTTCATGAGCTCAATTGTAGTTGTAATATAACTAAGCAAAGGTCATCTGCCTTAGATTTGTATGTAGTTTTCCCTAGATGAACGTCAGAAAATCCCTAGAAATCCATAGTGTAAACAAAATTTTTACAAAAACGACCGAAAAGTGCAAGTATTAAATGAAATGTGCGTTTGCACTGTAACTTGGTACGCGTGGTTGCATTTTTAGTTGGCAATTGTTTTGGGTTGAGATCACATTATACGTAATGCGAACATTTATCGGAAGTGTTATTGCATGTATATTCTAATACGAACATTTTAATTTTGAATGGTAGACAAATATTATTAAAATTTAACGGAAAATACAAAATTAATTTGGGTTCCCCTAGAAATTCCCTAGTATCTAGAATGTCCGAAATTGCGCCGGTTTTTTCCCTAGACTAGCAAAAAATCCCTAGGTCTGGCAACACTGTTTTATTAAAAAATAAAAACGAAAAATTTATGTCAGCTTTGCTAAAACAATGTGTACTCGCAATACAAACGATAACAAATGCTTTTAGTTTAGTTTTTTTTCAATAAAAATGTTTGGATATAACATATTTAAATAGAAAATCAAGTTCTTCCAATTTATCTAGAAATTTCAATTTGTTTAACGCCGATTGGGTTTCCAGTCTGCTAAATTTCTCCCTTAATCTGAACGACAGTCCAATTCTCCAAATAAAAACATTTCTTCTTCCCCATAGGAGAATTGGCAAAGTGATACGCCTCTAAATTAACCAACCTTATCAAATCCCAATTATAGCCCCAAGTTTATTACTACCTACCCTTCATGCATAAACTTTTCTGATAAAGAGGTGGAAAAACCATGAGAAAATTACATAAATCTCCTATGAATATTTTTTCCCTCTATTTGTATGCCCCTTCCACTAATTGAATGAACATTTGTCGAAGCGAGAACATTTCGCCAGTAGGTTATTATTATTTTTTCTCCATTTCCTTTCATAATTATCATCAATTATACGCTATGCTAAATAAAAATGCGAATTAAAAAAAACTCAACTAACCCTGGTAGTACGCATTTATCAAGTGCATATTCGCATAACGAAATGGACTTTACCACAAAGTGCACTTCCACTTGTTTTTGCATATGCGCATGCTCGCCACTTACATCAAGGCAGAAGGAGATTGCGCAAGGAGAAAAAAGAACCCATACAGCATGACGTTTATTACTATAAATTATGATAAGCGACACAGTGACTGGTCACACCAATCACACCCAGAAGTCAACTGCGGGATTGCAATTTAGCCTCAAGGCGGTTGATGATAGAGCACTATCTGAAGTATCTATCCCCCCAACATAGAGTTGTGAAACTACTTTTAGTTGCAAAAATAAATGTGCAAAAAAAATCAAGAGTTGTACTTAGTTGCACATTTTTGTAAGATAGACAAAGCTCAGCGAGACACAGAAACATGTGCGCACGAAAAAAAACTGGACAAAGGAACAAAGGCTGTTATTGCATTTTAAGTGGATATACGCAGCATATATACCCGTACACGGGTACCAGGTGCAGCTCACCGCACAAGTGTGATTATTTTTCTGTGAAACAAAGAAAATTGTCTCCCTCTCACTTTGATGTTGACGAGATGAGATGAGTCTCGGCTGAGGACGAGGCGTGTATGTATTAACCTAGGCAAGCTAATTTGCCCCGGGTACACTTTTTTGTTCAAAATGAAATTAAAAACCGGTCATGTTTTTTTTTCGTATCTATGCACATGATATGTTCCCTTAAAAAATGATGACCCCTATTGGCGGTATTGAATTACATCACACAACTCGAGTGTGGTGAAATCTTCCAGAAAAGGGTCATTGGTCCATTTTTTTTTTCACAAAACAAAAAAAAAACAGTCAGACTTCCGTTTGCAGATTTATTTATTTTTTTGTTTGCAAAAGTGTTGCCCATACAACCAAGAATAAAGGACTCGAATGGGATTATGAATGTTTACATAAAACAGAAACTTGGTTGTGATTCTCGGAAATTCAAAAAAGCCTCCAATACCCATAGCCATGCAGGTAGATACCTCAATGATAAAACAAAAGAAACCCAACCGATTATATGTATCTCGAACAGTGAAAACGAACGATGAAATGAATTTTTATTCCTCTCTGGATCAGTAGTTTGTAGAGTGATTGGGGTTTATTTATTATAGTGTCCGGAGGATAAAGAGAAATAACTTTTTTGTTTGACCCATACATTTTGGGATAACCGTAATTTTCCTGGACGACCTTCATTTTTCCTAAGGCACTTAAGCTGCATAGCATATAGCTTTGCGTAAATTTGCTTTTAATGTTAATAATAGGGCAATCATAAGCCAGCAAAGGATATAGCAATCAGGAATGTACATGTATCAAAGCGGCTTCTCTAAGATAATACTGAACTAACTTTCTGACGACCAGAGATAATAATATTATTTGCCCCACATACATAGTGGAATCTGTTTTTATTATATCGCCTATTAGGTGAGTAATCTGGAAATGTTGCTATAATTGTATGGACAGTTCTTTTGAAAGCACGGTTTTAAATTAAAAATAGTCACTAGTACAATTTCACAGCCTACTGAGAAAGTATCTGAGTGCTTATTGGGCCTGCTTATTTAATAGCACGATTGCATTGGTAACAGATAGCATTTATTGCCAAAGGAATCGAAATGCTTATCAATTTGAATATGAATTTGTACTTAATTTTTACCAATCAGACTAAGGGTTGTAAAAAAATCGACGTTGACGTCAGAACAGTTTTAAATTTTGAAATGTACAAAAAATTACTAAAATTTATATTTTTTAAAATACTAAGCCAATTGTTAAAACTGCAAAAGAGGGGACCTTAAGACTCTTTCATTTTAATTACAGCAAACCTTTCTTAAAAAAAGCCAGAACTGATCAAATAGAAACTTCAGATGCCTTCTGATATCTTTTTGCTGTCTATAAGACAACCTTTGGTCATATTACTTAAGTCAATTGGCTCCTTTTGAAAATTAATTAATTAAATTATTAAGCACCTCTCTATATGGCAAGACACGTTCTTTGTCCACATTTCATCATCATCAAAAGCCTTCACCTACCCGGACTTTTCGAGTCTAAATTTCGTTCCATGTGTTTGGATCTACCCCGACGAGCCCAAAGAAGTTTAACTTCAAAATAGACTTGCAGGGTTGCAGCCAGCCTCGCACACTACCCAAATCCAACAGTGACCCCAAGCAAGGTGGTCGCCATATTCAAACTTTGCATACATCCAATTTCGCACCTATCCCAAATCCAACATCGACCTCAATCGGGGAGGTTCATACTTTGCATACATCCGAGTGCGAGTTTGGGTGATTTATATAATATGGACCTTACCCATATTATATAAATTTTTTGGCAGTATTTCGGTTTGCAAAGCGCAATAAAGCCAAATTGGTATTATTTTTTGTTTTTTATAAGGTAAGGCAGGAGATATTTCGACGATGCTCGAGCGAAACTAAGGAGTCTCCTATAAGTTTTTTTCGCACTCGTTTGAATCCTATCTAGTAGGTTCAATACTGATTTTGGTGCCAATGACCAGACGTGGGCGTTGAATTCAAGTTTAGGGCGTATGAACGCTTTATATATTGTGGACAGATTAGGGGGTGAAATATTTCTTACATCGATTAAGGAAACCTAGACATTTTGCTGCATTTTAGCGACTTCGAATATATGGTCGTTCCAACGTAAGTCGTTACTAACACACATAACTAGCATGGAAAGCTTTTCGGTTTCTTCGACGTAAGTGCCATTCATGGATAATGGCTGTAGATGTTGGTTTCGCTTTAATGACAGAAGACAGCATTGTGTTTTGGAAACATTGTATTCCACTCTGTTGGATGTACCCCATATGATAATGCTGTCAAGATCGGAATTCAATGAGCTTTTAACATATTTTGACGTTTTGAGTCCACGTTCGAAGATGAGGGACGAAGACCTGAAAACGAATATGAGAAGCTGAGGATACTGTCATCAGCGAAGGAATGAATTGGATTAGAAGTTGCAGACAGGAGAACATTTATAAAAAAGAGAATGAGAGTCGTGAAAGTCGGAGACAAAACTGAGCCTTGAGGGACACCACAATTTATTTGGTGAGTTGCAGACTTGAAGCCGTCCAAAACAACTTGAATTAAACGTTTCGAAAGATATTTTCTAATCCATAATTTGTTTTGAAAACCGAAATAAAGCTTAATTTGGAATTTAGACTTATTTCGTTTGGCCTTATTTCACATCACTGAAATTCTTTATGGTTTTGAAACGTTTTATCAAGTTCTTTGCATTTTTGAAACTCACTTGAGCTCAATTTGGTTTTTATGGCAAGTGTAGCATTATTCGACAAGATTACGAATTTTTACGTTGTTGATACAATTCGCTTATTTAGGTTTCATTCGTATTAAATACATAAAGATAAGTAGTACTAAGATTAATTGATAACAAACAGACACAAGCATCAACTCAGCTAAAAAAATAAATATTATGGTATAAAGTATTATATCTAAATAAACCGCCTCTATATAAAGGTGCGAAATGGTATGTTCCCTCACTCAAATTAAAAAAAAAATAAAAACTCCGCATAAGATTAGCATTCTTAAAATCGAAAGTGAACTATTCCGGGTATCACATTTGTTCAACTTCATCCGAAGGTCACTTAACACGATTTCAACCACTTGATAAGTCTTTCTAAGTTCCCAACAATCCTTTTATACATAAAGTACTCCTACTAGTTACCAGATTCTAGCATAAAACTAGATTTCCAAACAACCCTATCTTGAAATCTATTACGCATAATACGCAACGTAAGATAACAACAACAAAAATGCGGTTTAAACGAGTAAACAAGCTAGTATTACTAATTCTTTTTTTATGTCCCACTTAACGATTTCGTTTTATTTGAACACGTATTTCGTACTTCTTTTGATGTTTTTGATTGCCAAACCAAAAACGTATCTATTGCACACAATAAATCTTACGACAACTAAAACCTCATCCGAAATTGTCAAACCAATCGACATGACAAGCAACACATTGCTTGATGTATGATTAATTTATTCTTAATTTTGACTATATCCCAGCAAGCATATCACGAAATTAGCTTCTTCGTTTAACGAGGGAATTTATTAGAACACAACAAGAGTATTCAGAATACAAAGAAAAAAGCTTCTAAAGTCATTGACACACAAAAACGCTGTTCTCCCTCGGCAGATATACATGTTCGCTAACAAGTGACAAAGGGGTGTACAGATACGATTCATTTAAATTGTGGGGGCGGTGTATGAGTGAGTATTAAACGTCATCTTTTGATTTTTTTTAAAACTTTTTTTGCGGAAAAGAATGGAAAACCACTTATTCTCGGAATGCATCGAAAGTTCGTTCACACGCATTATTCAATGGGGAAGATAATTCAACTCATAAAAGGACATGCTCTGTATATATTCATTTTTTTTTTAAACAAAAGCCTGTTCGGATCCTCTTGTGACGACAAAGTGATTGGTGTTCGCTTACAGGTGGCGGAAGCATGTGTGGGACGTATGTAGAGCTCGTTTAATACTGCTTATCCTTTTCCTCCCATATTTGTATAGTGATTTCCAGGAAATTAACTTTGTTAATTGACAGTCGGTGTTAATATTGAATAGCCGCGAATCTTCAGCTTCATATAACACAAAGTCCTTGAAGATACAAACACCAGAATAAAAAGTCTTTCAAGCAGGAGAACTTTAATAAACATATTTTATTCATTTTTGAGCCTCTTCCTTGAATCGCATGATCTTGTTAAAAGTTTTATTTCTTTCGTTTCTTTGAATAAAAAAGATATTCGCATTTAAATGAGCCCGTGTTCTTGAGCATTTAAATCCAAAACAACAACAGCGTTAAGCTTTAAGTTGGTTTTTGCTCTTTCCATGGGAGGGTGCGCAATTTCCGTTATATCACTTGTTGCCTTTAAAGTCCTACAAATTGTATGCATAACAGAACACGGCTGTTAGGAATAAAATAATCAAAAAGTTTTGTGCAAATTCTCGCACGTTTCACTCAACAGGAGGGGGGAATAATAAATGCGTATGTAAGCCCGTAATACTTCACTAACCCACGTTAGGGGCTGTAGAATGTAGATTTAGTTACGTTCGAGCAGGAAAAATGCGTGCGAAATGTAAACGTTTGGATAGTAATTTGTATAATGTTGCCATTAATGCTAAAAGTAGGTTTGGGAAATTCCCTTGGAATTTGTAAACTAAATGAGGGAGCTAACTAATAAATTCCTGTCCTAATGTAGCATACAACAATTCTACAAAAAGGGGGAGTAACAAGGAGATTGTGAACAGTTTTATGAAAACACATTTGCTTATAGGATTTTGTGACTTCAAGTGTTTGAATATATTTAGATGTCAAAAACTAAATTTGATGTCACTAGTTTTTAGTATGCGGATGTTTTTGTCAATATGTACTATTTTTGTTTTCTATCCTCAAGAAAATCGATCATCCATTCGGTCATCACGTTGCGTCATGTCAAACAATTTTTGCAAATTCCACACACTCTACACAATTTATCCCCACACGTGCCAAGCTCCAATTCAGTAAAGAATTCGATCCATGCTCCCTCAGAATTCGTAACACAAAACAATCTTCGCTAATTGTCTGACATAAATATTTATTAGCGTATCCACACTCACTTTTATCATCAGAATACATCCGTTCTGTATACGAATCAATTCATAGCGTCAAATTGCAGTCCATTGACCGACTACCATGCGGAATGTGATTCAATTTATCGCATTTAACCACCCTTCTAAAGATAGATTCGACTAACAAGCAATTTCAATAGACACATTGTCGTTGAACTCCTCCAACTATACACTGCAACTTTGACCCATCTACATAAATGAATATAAATCTGCACCGCGTTGCATATGCGTGTATTTATAGCAATCTATATTTTTATACACGCGTACACAGCAAACCACCCCATTCCATAGCGTGTACGCAATCGGGGCGTTATGATTAGCAATCACTGATCATATAAATCAATAAAGGACTTGGGGGGTTCTTATCGCCGATACTTGCTAATTGATTGCCACGAAGTCACATTGTATGCAAAGACTATGGGAACAGCTGTAGATTTCCCAGCGAAAGGGCAGCATGTGTTAAATAGACATTTAGTCTGATTTAACAGCTGACGAGAGTCCGTTCATAAAAATACAAAATAAAATTTTAAGCACAACACAACGGCAGTTTAAGCGAAAGTACTTCGTTTACTGTAATCCATAGCTGTTGGGACATGCAAAACCAAAGAGATTGCACATAATACAGCGAGCATAGTGCAGCACAGAACCGCATACTCGTAAAAATGAAGGTAACATTACAAAAGCTGCAGATTTGTGGAGCAGGCGACGTTTCGTATAGAACGATGGGGTCTGCCACATGCTATGTAATTAAATGACACTGATTGAAACAGCATATACCTACGATGATGATGCATTTGTGGAGCAAAATCGGATTACGTGGTGAGCGGCTTTGGAAATATGTGTGGACTTGGAGTTTGGAAACATCCAGCCATTAAAATATGTCTGTAGGTGGTTTGTAGGCGGGAGGAATTAAACAAGTTTCAGGAATATATTAAAGCAAGATGCATCGGCATATGTATATAGAAGTCAATTAATGTTGACTTTAATATAAATATACAAAGATACGATATTAAAAAATTAACATTAAAAGGTAACACTTACATTTTTAACTGAATGGTGATCAATCAGATCATTGATCAAGTTGAAAGAAAGTAGAAACCATTTCAAGGTTAGGGCATTTCCTTGTTAAAAATGTTGCTTCCAAAGTTTTGTGTTCAATTGAGTCTACAAATAGCTAAGTTTATGCACAATTGCCGGTATCTGCGGGATAAAAAATAAATTCATTCAAATATCTGTTAGTAAAGCTAAAACTTAAAATATAATTTACTTAAATAATTTTATAGGTACTATGTCAAAGAACAAAAATGAGAGGGTTAGAAACAACGAATCGCTTTTAACCCCAATCTCAAAAATTCACTCCTGTGGGTATGAGTTCGCTTTTTATTCATAATGAAATCGTCCCCATAAGTGACCGGCTAACAAAAACTTCAAGTGTATAAAATATGGGCAAGGCAATGACATTCTCTAACTGTCCAAACAAATTCTTTTGAAATTGCTAATGGTTTAACTAAAAATGGTGGGTGGATTTTAAAAATGTGTTCACTTTGTGAATACCAGTCCCACAGCAGGCTTGGAAGCAATTCCAAATCTTCCACCAATTGACTTGCAGATCAATGACACAGCAGCGAAAAGCGCAGTACACCTAAAAAAAGCGGGTAACCTGTGTATCAAACCCTTTGGTCACAGCACATTATTGAAATTTTTAGCATACGTGAATGGGATATCTGACTACACCATCCCATATCACGATTTTGACATCAAATACTCAGTCATAATACCAAGCAGAGACGAATGGTCGTCAAATACTGTGGTTCCAACACTGAAATATCAATCTATACTGATGGGTCTAAAATGGAAATAAGAGTGAGCTCTGGGGTTAACTGCAATAAAATCGGGTTAAACACATCCCTAGTCATACTCGAAGCTGTCGAATCGGCCAGAGTATTGGACATATTACAAGAGGATATCTCCATTCATTTACGAAGATAGTCAAGCTTTGGTAACCAACACAATAAAATCACGAATAGTTGGACGCTGCAGCACAGAGCTAAAGGCTCTATGTAACCAGAATAAAGTCTAAATTATCTGGGAGCCAGGACAATAACATTCCAGAAAATGAGAAAGCAGACGAGTTAGCAAGACTAGGACAGTCCAGCTGCATCTCCTTATGCGAAAGCAGGGTTAGACCCCCACTTGCTTCTAAAAAGCAGGCAATAACTAGATACGCGCAAAGTGCGACATTTTCAAAAATTTTAATAATCAGCGCGTTTAAAATTGTTTGCCTGAGACTCTTTTGCTAAAAACAATAATAATTTTAAACAGATATATTGAAGTAAACATTTTGAAAAGACAGGATTTGCGAAATATTTGCAGTATGTGCAGGCAAATTTAAAAAAAATGTCGCTGAGGCCCTTCATCTTCTAAGCACTTCAATTCAACAAAGGCGCATGATGATTACCCATCAAATTTCTAATTTATTTTATAACAACTATATATGTTGGCTCACCCGTTACGTTCTAATATCAACAAATGTAGCATGGAATAAAACACATATGTATGCAAGTCACTACACAGCTGAAATATAAAATTTGATATTCATTTCCTCTGTTGGTTGGTTAACATTCCCAATCGTAATAATTCGGCAAAAACTTTTCCTTGAACCGATTCAAAAAAATGACGATCCAACATGCTGAAGGATTAATTTTAAAATGTAATCCCCCCCCTCAAAAAAATTGTTTTTTCTGCAAACAATTTGCCAGGTAAATGGGTAAACATCTTCCATAAAGTCAACAGGAAGCATTTTCAAACAAGCCGACCTTCGAATCATAGAGAAAACAGAGACAGAGTTTCATAAATAAATCACGACTTCCTGCTCATGTTTCCCATTTGAAATGCTAGAAGAAAATGTTTCCATACCGAAACACCAATTGTCACGTCCGCATGTAGCAGGGTACCTTTCGTGATCGAAACAAAAAAAAAAACTATATTCGCCCTGGATACAAGCATTTCCCCCCTCTCTACTAAAATGTTTTCTTTTTCCGTTTATTTTCAACACAAAACTATTGCAATACATCCGCTCTCCTTCGTCCTCGAACGAATTCATTCACATCACATCGTCCGTTCACACAGCTAAAGAGAAAACCAGACTGTAACTAGAACACAGCTTCCTTCTTTTTGGCAAATTTTCTACTGCACCGTTTGCCAAAAAATTTCACCTAATTCCTGTGAGATAAAACGAGCATTATTATCTCGTACAAAAGAAGTCTTATGTCATTCTGCACAAAAAAGTGTACCACGGGTCTATAAATAGCCATCCGATGCGCGGAGACACAGATAGATACACTACCACCCATCGGTGACCAGACTGAATGCGTTTTTAAAAGGCGCGCGTATGGCATAATTGAAATTGGCAACTTAGCGATTGTCGACTGTCAATCTGTTTGCAACTATATTGCATCCCCTTGGGTGTCATTTCTTTGCATGTTATTTTGAATAAGATACGACAAGTTCCACAATACAACATAGGTGATTTGAAAGCAGACGGACATTTAATTAATTGAGGTTAGCCCCTTCGTTGTTTACACATAAATATCGAAAAAGTCATGACAAAACCAAAAGTCACTTACTGTCAAAAAGTACACAATGTTAACTATCATCAACACACACACGGTGTGCGCGGTTGTCATGACTATTTCCGGTTAAAAACCCCATTTTCACCGAAAAAATTTCCAACTGCATTTGGAAAATAAATTCATAAATTACAGAGAGTGCAAACCGCCCCCCCAGTTGCAGATATTCGTAGAACAAATGTTGCATACACTTTTGTAATAACAATGTTATTGATATATTCTGACAGATAAGCGTCAATTAGGGGTTGAGGTTGCCTAAAAACCCGCAGGTAAAAACCCTCAAAGTAAAGCAGAGCAACCCACAAAAAAAAAACAGAACGGAACTTGTAAAAATCGGCGGCAAGTCGACCCCAAATTGGCATATCCGTATTTAAACAAAGCATGCTCGTAGTATCTACGTGACTCTGTCGCATTGTTATTAAGTTACAGAGCGCGCGCGGTACGATGCAAAAGAAAGGGTTGCAAGTTGCACCACAACAAAAATGTTAAACAAGGAAAAACTTAGTTTGTGTGGAAAAATCAGCGTGAGTGCACCCGTCGCATGCCATTTCCTTTATTTCGTGGCACGACACTCAAACTCGAGTCATATGTGCGCTCATGGTGGGAGCTTGCTTAGCCGGTCGGTTGCGCAATTGTTCGAGGTGAGAGATGCCGGCTATTGATAAGCGAAAGTTTTGACCTTTTACAGTCCTCCGTAGAGCCGCATTGGTTTCGCGCAAAGCCACTGGAATTAAATTGCAAACGCTTGCCTAAATTGGCGGCAGCTCGTTGAAATGAGTTTCTTTTCGTTAGTTCACGGGTAATTTAGAGTTAATTGGAGTATTGATTTTGCGGTTTCAGTTTCGGTTGTTGTATTATGGAGGACAAGGCGGGTATATCACTGAAATAATTCGAATTAGGTGGGTTGGTTCAATGTCAAGAAAATGAAAACTTCGGGGGCGTATGAGTGACATTATTGCATACCACCAAACTGCTCGCAGTCAAGGATAAGTGTGCTGGTATATAGGGATGCCTTCTTTGTTGCGGGTAACGTGTACAATAAATTGGCGTGAAGTTTTCGGAACGAACGTTAAATTTGAAGTTTTTGAAAAATGGTAAGATAGAAGAAATATTTTCAGAAGACATTTAACTTTTTTGAAGTGCTATCTGGTTTTACTTAACAATTTTGCTAAAAAAAAACATTTTAATGCTTGCTAAGTGTTAGTGGTAGCTCGTGCTTAGTACCGAAGTACCAAAACGTGTTAGAAATTTGTTATAAAAGCACAGGCTACAACAATAAAACATATTTCGAAATATGTCCCAGATAGTTACTTAAAAAAAATTAATGTATCTTTAAGTGTTAGTTAACAAAATATATTCTATGATTTTGTATACTGGCTCAAAGGAACCTTAAGCAACATGCTGATATTATTTGTTTTATGGATTTCTACTTGGGCGTTAAATTTAAGACGAGATCTTTCTCGAAGACTGGGTATTATTTATTTGGGTGTTATTTATTTGGGTGTTATTTATTTGGGTGTTATTGCAAAACTTAATATAGATATGCATAGTTCCCCCTTATTAATAAACGCTGATTAGCTAATCAGTGACTAACTTTTGACATTTGCGCGAGTATTGCTTATGGGGAAACTGTCAAGTTAGCCATTGCTTAGCTAATCAGCGTTTATTAATACGGGGGTTTGTCTCTATTAATGCTTTCAAACTTTCAATAGATGGTAGGTATTTGAACCTCCTAGGTTTTTTTTTTATAATTTACACACGCTCACTGGATTATGAATGCCTTTAAAGTATTTTTATGGCATTGCTTTTAGCACACACATGTTACTATAGATAAGGTCTTGTAGAGATGAAGGGAGAACTATACCTCTTGAATGGGGGCATTTCAGAGCGTCTCCTTTTAATATCGGACTAACGGAAACTGTCGTGCGCGTCCTCAAACGGAATTCCATGCATAACCATGATCATCCCGTATTTTTTGTCATACTGGGTAAGTCCGAGAGCATAAAGTCAATAGCCAAATTTAAAGGTTTGAGCAAAGGCAATATATTTTTTAAATAGATCGGTGGGACGTGCAATAAAGCCAACGAGTCCATGGACTCTTGGGCAGCAAGTAGTTAAAAGAAGTAGAAGGCACCTTTGCGACCCTTCATACATTCTTATTCCTCCAATATTCCCAACACTGTAATGCATTTCCTATCTATTGCTAAGCACTAACATTTAATAGTTTCGCCTACAAAGTCTATCAATGGTCAGAAATCTATTGCTAGTTTTTCGTCTCATAGGACTATTTTTAAGAAAAACAATTTTCCAACATTTACTCTGGATTTACCTTCAAGTGGTATAAACATCAAAAACTTAACCCAACATAGGCAAACACTTCAACCGGGCATTTTATCCTAAAATCTAAGAGTGCATTTACCAACCTTACCAACACGACCTAGAACAAACTTGCAACTACAAAAGTGCCTACTTCCCTCTCAGTGTAACATAAAACCACTGCTCCATAACCGCACCAACACTCACTTCCACATATATAGCAAAATACACCACAGAACTTGTGTGCAAAATAGTTTTTAACTCTCACGAAACTTGACACAAAACTTTTATGTTATTCTATGTCATTTCGTGGAGAACGAAAACAAAAAAAATCATTCTAAAGTGGTAGAAACGAAAGGCTACAAAATGAATAAAAGGATAATCAAATATGAAAAGTTACTCAAACGGGCGGACCGGACGCTTAACCATCCACACCCTGGAATGTTGTGGTGAAACTAGGACGTTTTGATAATTTTATCGGCAATTAACCCACAAAAGGGATATAGAGTAGAAAAAAGGGCAAAACTACAATGAAGCACGGGAGATGATTACATTTTTTCTGGAAAGCGAAGTTTACCACCCCTGGGGTCTGAAAAGATACTGCAAAATCGTATTTAATGGGAAATTTATCATACGATACCTTATTCATTTTCTAGGTGAAGCCAATGAACTTAAAGGGGACCAATCTGAATGTGCGACTATTTACATTTTAAAACATTGTTTCATGGACAATGGATTTAAAGTCTAAGGCGTCGGCTTCTTATTTACAAGCGGACTGCTTACTTTAAAATGGGGTTTCCCTAGCTTAGTGCCAAGACTTTGATAGATTTGCAGATGAATTTTGTCAATGTGTCTACTAAGGGCACGTACCAGCTAGCCGAACATAATAGGTGGTTTCCGATCTTAACAGAGCATTGGTCGTGTATCCTTCCAGGTTGTGTTGCTGATTGCTTCTATTTCCTATTTAATGGTGCTCTGACCGATTTAGAAGCTCCCCTGTTGGGAAGACAATCCCTTAAATGTTGATTGATCGTGAGCTAATCAAATTGAGTGTACGCCAGTTTATACCCAAATGATTTTTGACAGGCCTTGTGCTAATCAATTGCAAAAAAGAAGCCAATCGTTGTCGGTTTTGGTCAGCATTGTCAGATCATACATGTTAACACTTATTTTTATTGAATTGTAGAAGATCTTCTCCTAATCTTCAGAAAACTTTGGTAGGCTGTAGTTCAGTTCAGACATGACCTGCCATCATTGTGTGATATGATCTGCCATCAGACCTAAACCGACTGTCCTCCTGTCGTGTTCAAAGCACCGCCATATTAGTGGATTCACCCAATTAACAGTTTCTTAAGTTTTTAATCAGGCTCAAACAAGTTTATGAATTTTTTATATTCTGCCCTTTGGCTGGCTCAAAATCAATTTGTCAGTTTCAAATAAATGTTCTACGAGGGCCGCGGCCGGTGCCATTTTTTTTGTAAATATACATATTAAACATTTATCCAATTGGGTTTACCTTGCTTAAATATGAATTTCATTTCAGAATATGAAACAAGCAATACAATTCCCGCATTAATTCCTCGTGGAAAAAAAGTCCATATGCAAACATTTTTCAATTATTCAAGAAGAGCACTCAAGCTTGACACAAGCATAAATTCCACTTAAGTCCCTTTAGAGAATATTTTACTTCTCGCGTGTATAGAATATGTGGAACAAAAGAACAATTATGAAAATGAAAAACTACTTGAAATTCGGTAGATACATATAATTCCAATGCGACGACACCCATGCCACATGATATCAGCCGTGGAGAGTTGTGAAACTCCTCTTTTCTTCAAGTACTCGCAAGATACATTCCACATTCGTCATAATCATGATAAATGCAAATTTATTGTCAAAGTAGTAAACAATGATGACGATTGTATGTGTGTTGGTTGCCTTTTTTTATTTTGTGTCGTTCTTGCTTTGACACAATTTACGTATGACCCACTTTGTGCCAGAGCTTCAAGTGGCTCGCATCAATTCAGTGTGCAAAGGGCAGCATGACAGACAGAGTTAGTAAACTGCCAATTATTAAACAAAAATAAAATTCAAATTGATTGCCATGTGTGTGGACTTGACATGTAACATTCATACACGTTTAAAAGGTCGTATAAGCAGCAATCAAATGGGGCCGTATTTCATGAATTTAACGTTACGACTTTGACACATGTCACCATGGTAATTTGTCAGCTGATAGAGTTGACAGATGACTGGTGAGAATGTGGTCGCACCACATTTGAGAGGAGTGCCATAAGTTGGCATTCTCAGGCCAATACTTTTTTGATTGAAAAAGAATTTTCCATTAATATTATTGCACAACCTGATTGTGAAAGAAAATACAAAAAAAAAAAACGATTAGCACACGCCAAAGAAGACGCCGCGAATTAAAAATAGAACTTCTTAGGAGGCCTGCTTTCTTAAGCGGCGCGCCGCAACCGACATTCGCAATCGTGTGCACACGTCGACGTCAGATACGCCAAGCGAGAGTCACTCTCAAGCAGCGAGAAACCACCTTGCGAGTGTATGATAGCCACCAGCAATGCATAACAACAACAGCAATGTTGTTAAGATATTTATTATTACCTGAGCTATGTTTATGTAGGTATGAATCTAGTGTTATAAATATTATTGCGCTTCCAACGCGTATTGTGGTCATAGTTATGCAAAGGCAGTTTTTTTTGTTGTGATCTATTCACACTGTGCGCGCCCAGATGTTTACAGCATCATGTGCTACTGGTTGTGTTCCCGATACAGATACTGAAAATACCAGGATTTAGGTTAGTTGGCTAATTTTGCGGAATTCAAGACTATCTTGTGCAATTATTCTTGTTTGTTTACTACAAATTGTCTGTAAGTGCATTTCAACTGCTCTAATTGTTTCTCTATTCGTGTGCCTCTATTCGTTTGGGTGCGATGGGCTGTTGGGGTCGGTGTTTTGTTTATGATATGTTCCATATATTCTGAGACGATGATAAAAGGTCATTGTGTGCCTATGGGGGGGTTAATTCAATTCGTTCTCCTTTGAGAAGAGATTTGTATAAGATTTCAAAGAGATACTTGACATGTGATGGGTTTCCCAATGGCATTGCATTTGATTTCATTGATTGAAATTTACGTCTTCATAGATGTGGTAGTATTAGATACCCATTGGTTATATACGAGTATCCGATATTATTTTTTAACAAGTCTGGGAAACAAATTTTCATTGACTTCAAAATGTAGGCGTTGTTATCGCAATAAACATACAAACAAAAAATGGTCAGTGCCATAAGCCCGAGGCATACACAATCAATCATCGTCTTCATTTCTTAAAAATAGATGAATCAGCATGTCACATCTGTATGTGGATCGTATTCGAGAAAACCAACGATTTTTTTGTTATCCCCATTGTTCAGACAATTCGAAATCTTTAGAAATACTTGAACATCCACTTAATCTGCATGTGCATCTGGGGTCAGTCGTCTACTCCATCCACTCTTACCTAATTGAGAAACATAGTGTCAAATCAGATATGCGACGAGAAAAAAATAGAATAATTGAAGCAAACGAGAAAAGAAAGAAGGCTCCACAAATGGACTAAGACTGGAACTTAAACTTAAAGGAATAAAAAAAAACAAAGTTGTTCGACGGTCACTAGCACTGTATTCACGAGGCACAATAGGATGGAGCATTCTGGGGACTGTGTGCCCGCGCATACCGTCTCATGCCAGTATAGTTGGCTAGACCAGTTTAGCTGGTTGGACAACGCGATCATGATACAAATGATCAACAAAAGTAAGACATACGTATGAGTGTATGTATGCAGTGTCCCTGTGTCAGTGCGGGTTGAAAAATCCATGCGACCAATAAAGAGGATGATGGTATACGAATGATGAGGTGGACGTTGCGCAAAATGAACACACTCACAATAAGGTTAATGCACTTTGGGGTCGTTGGATTCATTTACTCTAAACTCCGCCGGGATTGCAACACACATCCAGGCGAATGAGCCGCCATCAACTACCATCACCATCCACCAGCAGCCGGCCAGTTAGTCAACTTTTCAATTATGGCAAAGCATTAGCGATAATGAATGGTTTTTTGCACAAAGTATTGCTACTGACACTGCATTCGATTGGTGGCCATTGCTGGGTTGGCCAAGGAAAAGAAAGTTTTATTTAGAGTGAAATGGTAATTTTTGTTAAATTGTTTTTATTGAGGCACTGACATTGCAAGGGTTAATTAAATCGAAAGCGAGTACCGGCGTGCACGATTAATATTTGCTGTCCCCGTAGAAAAAAACCTAAAAGGATGGTGGTGGTAAACAGCATTACTGATGGAAATTTATGTGCATCAGCAATTTATGATGAATTTGAGGTTCAAAATAATTGGATAAATTGGAGATATTACGCTTCTGATCTTCGCACATCAATCAAGGAGTGGCATTTTGTTTTTATGTGTATTTTTTATGGTTTGTGAATGGCATTGACTGTTTCGGTGGCAGATGGTTCAGGATGTATTTGTGGGTGCGACGGAAAATGGGGGAAAAAGAGGGACGGAAAATGGATATTTTAATGGTCAACATATAAACAAAAATATGTTATTGGATGGGGTGTTTATTATTCAACAATATTTTGAAAAGCTATGGCGATTCTAATTAGTTTTCGGTCATATATTTCACAAACTAGAAAAAAAAAATACTTAAATTTGAGGATATTACCTGATTTTATAAGAAAAAAAAAAACAAAAAAAATTAAATGTATTTATACATTTACAGACTTATTCATTAACTTATTCAGCTCTATTGATGTATCCGTCGGAAAATTATCCGATTTTGTACGATACGGAGGATTTTGTTTCTAGTTATTCTTCCGAAAAGCTGTTTGGAATATTTCTTTGACATTTTGTAAGGCATCCCGGCTAATTACGTTAAAGTGCGTTCAGGAGCATTTTTCGTGAAATTTTTGACAGTCGATTTCCTCGGACACAAATTCTTCGCGGAATTTATTTACGAATGGAATTTGAACCTCCGACGAAGTATGCGTTGAGGAAAATTGTACGCTCCGACAGATACCTGGATAGGGCTGATTATAAGGAGTGTTTTTAAAGTTATGCATCTAAACGCAAAAACCTTATTCATAAAACTTATACAACGTTAAATATAGGCTGCACATCCTTAACGCGTCTGATGCTAGAATAGTGGCTGTATAATAAGGGTATTTTTTTTTATTTCTGTGTACACAGACGGCTGAGCATTAGGGCTACCAAGGGTTCAATTGTAAGTTGAAAAAAATTCGTCCAGGGTATTTTTTGTATTTTAGCAGTTGTGTTTCACTGTTTAGTTTGTTCAAATGGTAATTTTTCTTTAACTCCAGACTCAACAATGTAAACGATGTTATTGAGTATAAGTCATCAAAATGTTATAAAAGTGTAAAAAACAAAGTTGTCACCATAAGCTTCACAACAATAAAAATTATTCCTTGGTAACTCTGCCGAGCTTTTTGGTAATTTATTCGACACATCCCTTATAAGAGTTATATGGGTGGGGAAATATGTTTTGAATAAGAAATCGTTTGACCCGGAATAAAGGCTGTATAAATACTAATGCACTGTATAACCGTTAAGATGTGTTTTAGTGAAATCTAAGGAATAAGTGGGTTAATGAATGGGTTCTACGAACTAACAGCCAAAGGTTCTAAATCTCGATAACCGAAATGAATAATTCCAATAATGGGAGTTATTTTTAATTTTGAAGGTGTAAAATTTACTTTTCAACTGACAATTTCGCTTCGATAAAGCACTATCGAAGCTATTTCCCCTACAGCAATATTACTTGTAGGAAGTCTCATGGAAAAATATTTGGCGCACTTTTAGGAAGCAATTTACAAAGGCTTCGCAAAAAGTCTCCGAAAATATTTGCAAGTCTTCTCGAAGTTGATTTTTATTATTGTCTTTCAATCTCTAATAATTATTAAAACCCAATTCTTTGTTATGAAAGTATGCAATTTAATGCAATTAATTATATAAAAACTATTATCGTACTGGGATGCGAACTCGCGTTCTCTCGCACGGTAGTCCAACACGCTATCCACTAGGCTGTACTCTCGAACATGAAAGACGAATAAGCACAACGAAGTAATTGAATCGTGTTGACTCATTCTCCGGTAGGTTCCTAATCTTTTGAACTTTTTTCCGATGTTTACACATTGTCCCAATTTTTTCACTTTTTTCTCCGATCTTTTACCTTGGCATTTTTAAGCCTTCATTCGTAAGCTCTATACATGCTATGCTTCGGATTAACTTCGTGCGAAGTTCTACCGAAACATCTTAACGTATGGTACATGTACCTACATCTTCGGAAGCTTAAAAACATCTTTATAGAAGTTACTCCATCATAATTTGTGAAATTTCCTGCATAATTTCTTCAAAAAGCTTCTACCCAAACAGTCGACTGCCAAAATGCCCTACCTCCGCGCACAAATACTATATAAGGTCTGTAGAAATAATCGCATGCAAGTGAACATAATTCACTTTGACACTGTCGATCAACAAGCCAATCTCGAATAATTGCTAATATTTACATTAACAGTATTATTTTAATCATGTCAACCTGCATTTTTTATTTTAGATAAAAGTAGAAATTTTCACCGACAGCTTCTGAATCGAAATTTAAATGATCTGGATTTTAAACTGTCAACTTTTGTTTGTCGATCAAAATTAAGTCGACATTTTAACAATCGATAAAATTTTTATTTCTCCAGTCGACTGTTTTTCGACCATTCATACGCTTCCCACATAAATATTATGTATGTCCTATTAAGATTATTATTTCTTTTATATAAATAATGATGAAATATCAGAAAAATCTGTTTGTAAATTTGATAGAACCGAAAATTCGACAGACAAATTTAAATTTCCCTTCAAATCGTAGCATATAGCATACATAAAATTGATTTCTCTTTAATTTTTTTTAAAACAAATAACTCGCCAAAATTAACTAAAACAAACAAGCAAAATAAAAAACTTCCACAAATCCGTATCGGGTCAAAATTTTCAAAAATGGCACAAAATGTAACTTTATAAGCTCCCAACGCCCGATACAACTAAGTTCCAATAATATTACAAAAGGAAGTCGTCACATTCCTAACAACAAACAATTTAAAATGCAAAATGCACTTACCAGCCCTTCTGTCCCACTATGCTAATTTTAACTCGCTCCTATCCCCACAATTTCTTTTTCGTCACAACCCGTTGGGTTCATTACTTTTTTGCTTTACAGTCGTATTAATTCCCAAGTAGTTTGCGGCATCTTATTAAAAGCTGAAATAAAACAAAAAAAAAACACGATTAGTCTACAATAGAGCTCAAATGCTTCCCTAATTAGTAAACAAAGCGCATAACATTTATAATTTACGATTTTCTGCCGCAGCACAGAGAGACGGATCGATTTAATTATGTTTTTCGTTGTTGCAGAATGAACGATGACACGAATGAAAGAACAACCCACAACAAACAGACAAAAATTCAATCAACCTCAAACTCCAAGTCCATGTTCTAGTAAAATTATTTTTCCGCTTCGTTTGCCACCCCTGCCATTCTAATTGCTATTCACTGTGACCATTTGGAGAATTTATGCAATCGCAACATACATACTTAACTAAAGGGGGAGAAAGGTTTCCTTTATAGCTAAATGGGGGCCGATTAGAACAATGACATTCCACACTCATATGGAATAGTGGAATGCAATGTTTTGCAGTTGAATTTTGATACACCCCAAGGTTCCATTTTGAGGCCATTGTACTAGAATCTATGAATTGCATTAGACACCTTGTTTTGCAATCTCACAATGTAACTTACTCACACCCAACAAACGGAGAATATTACACGGGAGTTGGCTAAACAAAACTAAACTCGCTCAACACGTCTAACACGTGTCGACTGAGGTCAGTTTCGTTGGCGGAAAT
Organism: Rhingia campestris; assembly: GCA_932526625.1. Taxonomy (NCBI): domain Eukaryota; kingdom Metazoa; phylum Arthropoda; class Insecta; order Diptera; family Syrphidae; genus Rhingia; species Rhingia campestris. The sequence goes on along the minus strand of OW052185.1, from coordinate 117,676,221 downwards.
TTTATTCTCGCGCCGTAACTGCAAATTTTTGGTTCGTATCTTTGCAAAATCAGCGATAGCATTTTTACCAAAGCACAAGACGTGACGGCAGGTGGTGTGTTCGACAGCTGTCTTCAAATATTAATACGCACGTTTGACGTTGAGCGCAATTAATTCGTATAACTCGCCACCATTTATGGTCCTACATGCGATACACACAAACAGTTGGACTCTAGTGATCTTGGCTGACCTCGAAGATTGCTAGGATAGGTAAAAATAACAGAAAAGCTACAATTCAAGTGAGGTTTACGAGTGGTGGTGAAATCTGGAGCAAAGTCATTGAACTCGTCTTTGTGGAAATGGAAATTTGTGTGTTATTTCGGGGTAAAAGTGAATCACGACAGGTGAGATTGCTTGTGACTAAGGCAAATGAGTTTGTGGTCCGGGAAAAGTCGTCATTGTCATTGAATTGAACACACGAGCTGATTGATACTCTTGGTGTTTATTTTTTTAGTGTTCATTTAGCATGTATTTAGTTGTAAAATTGTGTTTGCTTTGTTGCGAATCTGACACATAATCTTCAAGTAGATTCAGTGTAGATTTTGTTTCAGACTATATTATCATAAAATATCGCATTTCCCGAACGAAGGAGAACTTATTTCCTAGATTGTTTGCAATGATACAAAATTTGTTGCAAATTTGAAGAGTTTGGAAAAAATATAGGAAAATATCGTCGAGTATATGTGTGGAATGGAATGAGTCGACGTGTCTGTCTGTCCATCCTGCTTCAGTGTCACCAATTTTTGGGGCTTTTAAGCTTGGCTTAGATATGAAATTTTAGACTCTTGATAGAACTGTTTAAGGAAATTTTCTTCACAAAAAATCATTGATCAATTTCACACAAGCTGAATAAAAACTTCAATATTTAAAGAACATAATTTGAGAAATCCTGTCGATTTAATTTCGGCTTAAGAAAAATGCAAAACCACGACAACCTTTTAAAAACTTTTTTTATTAGGGTTTTAGATGATTCACACAGCGGAGTGTAGCCTTCTTATATGAGTTTTTATATATAATATAATTAAAGTCAGTTGTAGGAGCTGTTTTCCCAAAATGTTAAATCGTCTTTTCTATATGGATGGACAAAATCGTTTATGTTTCTTTCATCTTTCCGCAGTAAGTCGCACTCTATGTGTACTTGCACAGTCACCGTAATTGGCACCTGCAACGGTTTATTATTATATCCGGTTTAAACCGCTTGATGGCATTGATTTTTTGCTTACGCCCGGCCTAATTGTCTATTTGGATTCAACTCTACTAAAGGTCGTATTTTTATTTGTCTATGTTGTATTTCTGGTTGGATATTTAAAAAAAAGCCAAATCTTAGAGACTTTTCTCCTCATTTATTGCTAAATGAGACTTATTCCTACAATTTCTTAGTCCACACTGGCAAGATGGGCAATGTTCAATTCTTAAGATACCTTTTAAAGTTAAAGTTACCAAAACATAGTTAACCACAAGAGAACTGCATCCAAGTCAGAACAAAAAAAAAGACTTCAAATTGATTGACACGAACTCCCTGAAGGTATACCTACTTAACCCTCACAATTCAACATTCTTTGAACCTGCATAGCTTTTCCTGCCGAGTTTAGTGCTAAAATGAAAAGTTACTACTTCAGACGTGCCTCTTGAACACACATAAATTATTTTTTATAAAGTGTAACTTCAACACTCTTATCCGGTTGTCATCCGGCGCAGTTTCAACACTACTGCAATGAGAAATCAAAACAAATCGTTTCCCCAACCCGTGCTCGTACTCTCCACACTTCCTTACGTCCGCCGTGTCTCTAATCGATGGCAATTAATCGTCCATAAAAAAGGCAAAACGAAAAATAGAATCAATTGCCTGACCCCAGTCAACTAGTCATTTTAGATATAGCGTGCTACCTTATTATTATCAGCGGAAATTCACAGCCCATCAACCCTGACCGACATGAGAACTACACACCGTAGACCCTTTGTTTTTTTTTTGTGCCTAGCAGTCGGTTGGTCAAAAACTCCAATTTGGAATATAGTCGTATGTGTTACAGTTAAGTGAAGGGTAGTAAACTTCCGCTAGCGAATTGTAGAAGAACAATACCGTGGGCTAGGGTTTTTGGGTCAATGGACTCGTTATTTGCGGTAGTATTTTACGTTTGTTTACCTTTGACACATGTCCGCCGGGTAATTAGATCGGATCAGTGGACCAATTCAAATGCTTCAGCACACCTGGACAAATGTTGGGTAACATTCCATGACAAAAAATGTCATGATAACTGTCATCGAAAAATTCTACTCCAAGGCATTGGCATTTTCAACTTCAAAGACTTACCATAATTGGTGTCAGCAACACTCCTTTGTTTTGTACTCATCTTCTTCGCGGGTTGACATTATACTCTCAACTCGATTGAGGATTATCGTGCCACTCGAAGGCCACCATATAGCATAACTCTTTCAATAGACATCTCAATGTCAGATGTGGATCAATGGGATCCACACGAGCGAATCCCAAGTACTGCCTTCCGTTTCTTAAAAAATCTAAAATCGTTATGTCACAATCGAGTTAAGTAACACCTTCTCGTCACCATCTATGGCTGCGAGTTAAAAGGAAACCGAAAGCGAAACAATTGACCCACAAAAAGCAAACAAACGATTAGTTGGACTTAATTGTTGGGTATCATCATCATTTTGACTTCCATTGGTTTGCAATTGGTTTTAGTTTGGTAAGCGATTTAAAATTGACAGTCTACAAGATTGCAAATACAAATAGTTTAGATACATTAAATTGTCTGCATCTCTTTTTACCTGTTTCTTTGGCGAGATCGTATATACGATATTAATCATTTAGATATTTTACATCTAAAAGTATGCTACAACTTTTTAATAAAAATGAAATTTCTTCTTTTTTGCAGGTTCAAATAGACAACGACAAATGTCGTAGAGAACGCGAATCAACGCGAGTTCCTGCCTCCCGTTTAGATCTACCAAGTTTATGTAATGCGAGTAATGCTACACGCACTGCACGGTGTATAGACTCACATAACAACAAAGTCATGACCCAATTAAGTCCGCAACCCTCGAACAATAACAACAACAATGTTGGATCACCTTTATCATCTACGACCGCCTCTTCACATACGACAAATAGTTCGTCTGGCGGATCAGGGATGATGACAGCACTGTCGGCTAAATCGAATGGCTCGTCGTCATCGTCGAGTAGTGTAGATGGAAAAGGGGCCAGTACACCCATGACGCCATCAGGTAATGTATTTAATCAGTCATTTCTTTTATGATAATTTTTAGAGAAATAGGTGTTAGAAGTAGACGATGAAAGTCCAATCTGGGGGAGATTGTGTTTGTAAACTGAGATTTATAGGGGCGTCAGACGGATGATGGATTTCGTTGTGCGGCTGTTGATTGGTAATCGAAATCAACTGATTCGTTGTAATTTCGTTTTAAAACCTGGAGGAATTACCTTCGGGAGTTCATTTAGCAATAAGAACGTTTGTAGATGACTGAACTAGGAAATTTTTTTCGAATAATAAACCTTGTTTATGGTTTATTGCGAATACGTCAATTTACGTTTAAGATAACAAAATTTCAGAATAGAAATAAAAAAATTATAAATAATAATAAAATAAAAATTAGGGGTTATTCTTTTTTTATATGGTATTCCGCAGAAAAGTTCTCACTTTTATTAAGTTGCTAGTAACTCATATTCGAAAGTTTTTTTCAGTTCCGCTTTGCGTGATACATTAAGCATATCATGGATGTTTAAAATTTCTTAATGTGAATTTTTATACCCTATCCCATAGGGGTATATGTATAAGTTTTAATACATAGTTTGTTACATAGAGAAATAATTTAGCTAGAAATACCTTAAAGTACGTGGACGGTGGACCGACTCAGAATCGATAGCTGAGTCGATTTAGCCATGTCTGTAGGTCCGTCCGTCCGTACGCACGTCACCAGTTTTGGGCCTTAAATTTTAAGCTAAAATGATGAAATTTGGTACACGTGCTCTTTGTTGCTCCCAGCAGCCACGACTCTTTTTTTTTTTTTTTTTAGAAAAAAACGTAGTTTTTGGCAAAACCGTAAAGAATTTTGAAAAAGTATCTGCACAACACATTTAGAGAATCTCAATATCTATATTTTGCCTTTGTAAAGTATTTTTCAACGCCCACTTTTTGGGGGCGTTTTCATTCAAAAACCATTTGTATACCCTACGCCATAGCATATGCAAGAGAAAAACGTTGTTTTTTGTAGAACCGTAATCGAGTTTGATAAACTTTCTATATTTCCTCACCATAAAGCCCGCACATTTCGGGGTATTAGGTAGTAAACGATCCGCACAGCGGATTGTAGCCTTCTCACATTTTTTTTTTACATTTTTTGATGTGCAACGAGGTAACAAACATACTTTGTCCTCGTAGTAAAAAATTCTACCGATAAGTAAAATATTAATTTGTTCGAATTCATACAGTTAACATATGGGTATTTGAATAAATGCATTGGTAGAATAAATCTACAACCACGGCACGGATGCAACAGATAAATGCACGAAACGCAAACTCATCTCAAAAAACAAAAAAAAAAATCAAACGTTTAGTTATTAAATTGATGATCAGAACTGACCAAACATTATTTTATTTGTCTCTTGGGACATTAAAGCATAATGTACCATAACAGAAAGCGGGTCCTTAAATCGAACACATTTGCAGTACATATTTCATGGAATCCTTTCATTCTAAGACAAAGCCTCTTAGCCCACAGCCTATTTGTATCAAACCCAAACTTCGTCATCAAAACCACAATGTTCGCCATTACGTTCTACTAGAATTCGGAATGATTTCATTTGCTTTCAGTCGCCCACCGTATCCATATCCTTTCAGAGCAATATGGACCCTTTTTGTCTCTAACCAAACGATAGACAAACACATAAATTGTATGGAACGACTTAATATCTATCCTAAGCCTACCGCATGCGGAACGCATAGTAGTTATTAAGGAAGGATGTCTCACCCCTTTCTATGCCCAGACAACATGGCACAGATTATGACTGTTGACACTTTGACGACACACAACATCAAACGGATTTATCATCTTTTTTGCAAGCAAAAAAAAAACAACCCTCTCCGATCTCCCACCTAGCTTTTCATTCCAGTCCTAGCCTTCGCCATATTTATTTAGGCCACTTGTCGACAACGAGTCACAGCCTCCTGTTTCATGCTCTATCACAGCTTTTCATTCCATTGTCATTGTTCATTGCACGGAATTCATAATTGGCCTCGATGACTGGCACATAATGATTACACTTCAATGGCAAGGGGGTGGCGACGCAGATACAATTTTTGTATGCTTGACGTAAAGAACAATTCATACAGACTTAAAGGATGTTAAAATATTAATAATTAAATAGCGGTAATGAGATAAATGTCAAGGAAAGTGCGAGTAAACGGATTGACAGTGAGGTGATTTTTATCATTAATTAGGCACGGTAAAATTAATTTTCAGAAAATGCATTTATTGCGAATAAAAACTGGCGCATCCTTGAACTTTGTGTTAGTGGTGAAATCATTAATTAACTGCTTGGGTAAAAAAAAGTGTCGGCGACAGATCATCGGGATTCTCCATTCACCCTTCATCTGATATTTTGTCGTATCCTTTGGGTGTGGCCGTCAACTTCATTGCACACAATTTGTTGACACATCTCGGATCCTTTTAGCTTTGTTCATGTCATGCATGCAAGTGTCGGCGACAATATCCTTGACACATGTTTGCTCATCACGTAGGAGTCAAGGTCTTATTTACTTTACTTATACACGCGTTTGTTTTTTTTCTTTACAGAACTGATTAAGAAGTACAACAGCTACTTAACGGAAATGGAGTTTGACGAATTAAAAATCTACAAAGAAATCTATTACTTTGGTCAATCGGCGAATAAAATTTACGCGAAACCTTCATCGAATCTAAATTCGGGATATGATGATGAGAATGGAAATTATAAAATCGTAAGATTCATGATAAAGTCGATAATTTTTATGTTTAATAATTTTTTTTTTTTTTAAGGTGGAACACGATCATATTGCCTTTCGATATGAAATTCTCGAAGTAATCGGTAAGGGTAGCTTTGGTCAAGTTATCCGTGCATTAGATCATAAGACAAACACTCATGTGGCGATTAAGATTATACGAAATAAAAAGCGTTTTCTCAATCAAGCCGTTGTGGAACTTAATATTTTAGACGAACTGAGAGAGAAAGATGCCGATGGATCGCATAATGTAATACACATGTTGGATTACACGTACTTTAGACAGCACTTGTGTATCACATTCGAATTAATGAGGTAAGCGATTTGATTTTTTGTAAACTTTTTTTTTCGAAGTTGTTATATACACGTAATAACTATTATTAGGTTCCAATAACGACAATGTATGTAGTAAATTGAATATTTTTACTTGGCAGCAATTTTGTAATGCAAAATTAGTTTTGATTTTTGTAGTTATTTTAAGATTCAATAATACAATCTAGTATTTGGCATCACTTAAAATTAGGAGTATGACTTGAGCTGCAAAGACTATCATGTTGAGAGAGACAAACAAAGTTCAAACAAGCCAAAAATGACTGTAATGCCCATTAAAAGCGTGTCAAATTCCTCTATGACCAAAAGTTGAGGCAAAAAATTCTACAATGTCCCGGAGGTAGTAAAAACTTTTGGTCATTTGTTAAAACTATAAAACATTCAGCCTCATCATCAGTTCCGACGTTCATTCACAATGACATTCCAGCAGCTGTCAGCTCCTTAGACAAAGCCAATCTGCTTGCTGCGCATTTCGCAGCCTCTACATTGCCAGATTGTGTCCAGTCTCCTCCTGTACTTGAGAACATAGATCATTCTATGGGACAAATTCACTCTCATACTGTCTGCAACTGCTAATCCAATTCATTCCTTCGCTGATGACAGTACCCTCAGCTTCTTATATTCGTTTTCAGGTCCTCGTTCCTCATCTACGAACGTGGACCCAAACGTCAAAATAGCTTTAGCAAATGGGGTAAATCCAACAGAGTGGAATTCAATGCTTCCAAATCACAATGCTGTCTTTTGTCATTAAAGCGAAACCAAAATCTACAGCCATTATCCATGAATGGCACTAGCGTCTAAGAAACGTCTAAGAAAAGCTTTCCATGCTAGGTATGTGTGTAAGTAACGATTTACGTTGGAACAACCACATATTCGAAGTCGCTAAAAACGCAGCGAAATGTCTAGGTTTCCTAAATCGATGCAAGAAATATTTCACCCCTCTGATCTGGCCACAATATATAAAGCGTTCATACGCCCTTAACTGGAATTGAACGCCCAGGTGCACCGAAATCAATATTGCACCTAATAGATAGGATTCAGACGCGTTTATATTATATAAATATTTATATTTATAGGAGATATAAGAATAGCGAACACCTTAGTTTCGTTGGAACATCGTCGAAATTTCTCCTTCCTTACATATATACATTCCAAACCTCATAGTGATGCGAAATCTTTTTTATTAAAAAAAAAAAACAATTGTGTTTTTGTTTCTAATTGAGGTTGATGTAAGTACTGCACTAAATACAGTTCCAAGCACTCCCCGAAATACAATAGGACAAAAGGTCAACGATGCGAACCCACCTGAGCGCTAATAAATATGTAAGGAGTGTGTGGAACATATATTCGCTACGAAATTTTCCTAATTTTACCCATGTAGCCATAAATTCTGCATAAAAACCCTTATGTTCCCTACTGGATCCTAAAACTGTATATATTCACGATCCATTTAGCTACTGGTACCCGGCTAAAACTGTATTCATATTTAAGTATATTAAAACACACTCTGCTCTACTCCGTGAGTGGGACGTTACTACACTATTACATTACACACCTTTCACACAAAGTGGTTCTCCTGAGTGGACCATAAAAAGGTCACACTGACTGCCACTCGCCTTGGACGAGTGATACAAATCTTAATTGGCCTTCAAAAGTAGTATAAGGATATGCTGGTACAGTGTATATATGCACTTTTAGCTGATTCCCTTCTGCATTATGACGAGAAATGAGATTCAATATGTCTCTAGCCTACACAAGTTCAACAGAAGGTCAACTTGGGCGTACGTCGGCACAACCTTGCTGCATAATTGAGTTAAGGAAGAAGCTAACAAAAAAAAAGAAAAACATATGTGTACGCTTCTATGCCGAAGAATGAGTGGGTAGCATCGCGTGATTATCGACATTTGTTCTTGTGGCATGTATTGAGCTTTGGAGAGTGTAACAGGTAGGCCACTCACTACTCTAGGGAATTCTTTTTGTGCCTACATGTGACATTGTCTTGTTAACATGAATATAAATTTGCTGATTATCTTCAAATTAGTTGAGGAAGTTTTCAAAGGACTGCGGTTTATTAGATTAACATTCCTTTCCCATTATCTGTTGATTACACAACGAGATATGTGTGTGAGTGGGAATGATAATTAAGAACGAAAATTTGCACACGTGTCTATGAAAGTTGAATTAATGCAGCAGACATGGTAGTGGGTATTTCCACGTTTCCGTTTGTAGGTCGAACGGTGTGGAAATGTGGGCTGATGTATTAAATTAGGCTTTAATCGGAAGCCATAGAACAAATGGCTTCCATTTGAAAAGGAGAAGACAATTTATTTGAAATTTAGACGCGTATTCCCGAAACTGTCATATAGACGACAGGGGGCTTTAAGGCGTTGATGTATCTCTCGTTATAGACAAGGAATTTTAGATCTATCGATTTGACAATTGTATCATTTTTAGTATGACTTGAGAAAACATTTTTGAAACTCTTAACATTTATTCGACAGTCATTTCACTGATCAAGTGAACAAATTTAATTTCACAAAAAAGGTGCTGAGTGATTTGTTTAATTTTCACAAATTTTAATAGCTAGATACATACTTTGTGTAGTCATGCCAATCGAACATCTATAAAAAGAGTGTTTTATGTATTCTTAGGGTCACTGTTTCTGAGAGTAGTTACATTAAATATAATAAAGTGTCCGAATGACTTATTGCTTCATTCGTTATATTATTTACTCTTACGACAATAAAATGCTTTTTGTATTTCGGTATTCCCGACACGACCGTAAAAACAGTTATTGAATTAGAACATGAACAACTCGATTTGGTGACGTTTTCTGGCAGTTAATAGCCTCATAATGCTTTGTGGATCCCATTTATTAAAACTAAGCATTTTCAAACGGCTATTGAAATACTTAGCTAACCCAAAACTATTAACTTCTACCAAAGCATCATTCAGCCACCACCACCATCATCATCTCCTGAACAAAACATCACAAGACCACAACCACTCTGTCGCATTATCCTTTTTTACACAATCAGTCGGACTCTTGCTCGCCACATTCAAATGATTTGCATAATATAGACATTGGCTATTACACAATCCAACTTTTAGTCTAAATTCTCGATTTCTCCGTAAATTGGTTGTAATCCCAGAGGAAAACAGCCCATGTCAACATACCAGCAAATTAAATGTTCACCACAATCGAATTGGAATTATGAGAGTGATTGTTTCTTTGAGTTCTATGTTTACCCATAAATTATCGTTTCGCAGAGTATTGCCACTTTACCGGAGGAAGTCGAATATCCTTGCGTGCCAACGCAAAAACAATGTAAACACAAATCACTTTCACCAGTTGCTGTTGAAGTTTTGTGTATCGGTTCGGAATACCTGATGATCTACATGCCACTTGGATATGTATTACAGAACCCCCAACATCTTCAACCCCATCGCTGTACTATTCGTTGCATGTTTATCCTTCTTCGTTGAGTTGTTTTAATTAAAAGTTGAAATATGAAATCAAGTGCATGTTTCCGGGATCCACGCGCTGTGCCATTTGGTGAATGGCAAATAATGCGATTATTAAGTTGGCATTCTGAATCCTTGCTCGCACACATGCATGCATTTAATAGCGAGGAGTATGTGGACTCCATGGAATTGGGTTGAATGTCAAGTTTGAAAGAACCTTTTTTTTAAACCAACAAATTGTTGTCGACTGACATTTTGGGATAATTAATTTTTTTTTGTTTCGACTTAAACAAAAGTAAAATTGAGTACGGTTTGTCACGAGAATGAATTGACACGCAATTCGAATGTTTATATGTCATTTTATTGAGCGAATTATGAAGCTTTTTACAGTCTTTTAATGACACAAGTTTTCCATAAAAGCATTTATAGCGAGAATGTTTGTTTTAGAGATTTAAGTACTCGAGTGCATATAAATGGTTGTTTTACCTATTACCTTGGGCTACACCTTTTGCCATTTGAATCAGATTCTAGCCCCGTCAATTTTCATTACACAAGTGTCTTCTGCTCGCACAAGCCCTAACCAAATTTTACCCTTGTCACGATACGATGACATTACGCCAGTCAGTTATCTACTTAATAAAATGTGCATCCTTGATATCCACTCCTCTCAGTGTGCGGTAGGTCTATATAAATGTGAAAGCTCGCGAAAGGATATTTACGCAAATGATACAGTCGTAAACAGCAAAAAAGATAAGTCTGCACTAATTGGCACGTTTTTGCCCGAACATTTCATCGATCCGTTTGTCACTCCTCTTTCTCATTCTCCTTGGCTGCCTTAAATTATCTCTAGACCATATAGATAGATACCTGGCTTTTCTGCCTCAGATATAGAGAGAATAAAGTTTCAAGGTAACACTATATAATTTATCATAGGTCAAAAGGCACATACAAGCGAAAACTTTATGGAATGAAAAGCAGAAAAACCAAAGTTTTGTCTCAATTTCGTTCTTGCATGGCTTCGTCCCGAGAGAATCCTTATGAATGGTATAGGATACGGGCGAAGACTTTCTCCTTGACTATCAAATAAAAATAAAAATATATATATAAAGTGATGTGACGTATTTTATATTTATAGTGGAATTTATTGTACACACTGAAGTGGATAAAATGTGTCTTGTCTACCAAAAGTTGTTAATAACCCATCCACCTCTCACCATACGGTCTTATAAAATTTTGTCTATGAGCACTTTAGTAATCGATTACTGGGTGAGGAATTTAAAATGAATATTACCTCACAAGGATGATGTGTGTCGTATGCAGATTTTATCTTGTACGTATGGTATACAATAGATAGAAAGTTAGCTCGGGTAATGGGTGGATTCACCAGTCACCACAAATATCTCATACAACAGGTGCAAACTGAAATTTAAAACCTTTGTCTGGACTCTGAAAAGATGTGTCTGTCTGTAAGTAAAAAAACAGTACTTGACAGTTGGAGTTTTGTTTAATCGTTTTGCTCATTCATTAGACAAAAGGGTCGACAAATTTGCTAATGGGAAGGTGCTGCTAACGAAAATCTCTGCCATCTACTTAAAAGAGAGATTGATCCGGTTTATGGAGCCTTTCTAAATTTAATGATGATAGATTGTCTGTCTTAGTAATCCTAAGAATGGATTTAAGGACCAAAATGGTAGCAGCACCAGTAATGAAAATGCTTATGCTTGAAACGTAATGTCCATATCGACATTTACAACACTTCTTGAAGGAAATTGTAGCATATATTTAGATAATGTAATCGTAGTCTTATTTGGTTGCTCCAAAAACTATGCAACACAAAATTAAAAATTAATTTCAATAATAATCACGGGTCAGATCAGACTGTCAGAGGCACATCTGAAAATTCCTGTGGATTAGATTTTTTTTGACAACAAATTTGTCAAGTAGTTTAAAGAAAAAAGTGAATGAATTAACATTACATAGATGTAATTAAAAAATCGTAAAATGACATCGTCGCTGCAGACGATAGTGTTCGCTTTTGCTTTCTCAACATTTGGATTAGTTTTGTATGCTTATTCGCCGAAAAGTATGCAACAAATAACGTATTAATTTGCAATGTGTTGCCATTCCGTCCACCAGCCAAAAATAAGCAGACAAATCAATAATTAAAATCAACAACTTTACATACCCCATTCATGATGCATTTAAATATAAAAATACTCGAGCCAAAAAAACTTTTCACATTTATTTCAAAGATATATCCTTATAGACTTTGACCTCGTATCCACACACATACCCAAACAATACAAAAAAGTGAGCAATGAACCAATAGAAAAGTCATCAAAATGCAATAATCAGGATATGAGCCAAATTGATTTTTGTTGCTCTTTTACTTCCGTTCACCCTTGAAAAAAAAAAAACACCCATAACTCTCATGCCCCTACCTGGTGCATTACCCTATCTACCTAAAAAGAAAAACGGAGAACAGAATGAAATAATATGCCGCCTAATTTGATTTGACTACGATAAATTTTTATTTGACATGCAAACGGAAATTGACAAGCTTCTCTTCTCTTGTCCTTCGGCAAGGCTGCGCCGGCATTGAGATATACCAACTTCACTCCCTTCTCTCGTTGTCGTGTTCATTGAGGATAATGTTTTTTTCTGAATGAAAATGAAGTTCGACAATTGGAATAAAAAAACAGAATTACAATGAAATTATCAGAAATCTCCGAAAATGTCATCAGCATTACACGGGGGAAGTGGATATACTGTTAGCCAATATAATTGGAAATGAATCCCATAAATAGGCTCTCAAAATTCATTTCGTACTGGAAAAACCCGGCACCATCCGATCAATAAATCGAAACTGCCAAAGACGCCGTGGTCTACCAGCTACGTGGAGTCGGTGACATTTGATAAGACTACTTTGAGATGCAATAACGTCGGTACCACATTTAATCTTCATCATTCCTCACAATAAAAGCAAATCAAGAACGAAGCCGAAAATCTACTTCACAACATCCTTATTGGATTTCGCCATTTCAACTCACACAAGCTCATCCAAGTCGAGAGCGATTGCAGAAAATGTATTTTCTGATGGAATCCACCACAATCTGTGATTTCATAGACACTTTAACAGAATCCTTGTCGATAGTTTGCTCGCATGGATGGATGACTGAGAGCATTTTATCACACTTTTGCCAGGGAAAACCGCAAGTTGCTTTCAGAATGCATTCCACTTCGGGACACGGTTTACCCTTACCCGGGCGGGGGCTTTATGCATAACGACATGAACATATTTTTGCTCCTTTACATTTCGACGAATTCAACATTCCGACGCATGGATTAGACGAGTATGCTTGCATCCATGCCCACACATGACTTCTGTGGCTGCGGAAGAACAATTGAACATTTTATTGAATTTCATTTCGAATGATACTCGCGGATTGGAAACTGCAGAAAAGGATTGGATTGTGTACCCAAATGCGTTTGCCATTTCAAAGTTTAAACTTAGTTTGTATATTTGCTGAATATATTCAAAGGCAAATTGAATTGCATTGGGTGCCAGGGATCACGTAATGTTACCAATTTTGTTCCTCAAAATAAATCCATTAAGAGATGGAGCTTTGGATTCGTCGGATGCAGTAATCGATGGTTGATTTTCTACTTAATATTCATGTGGTGTTGTAGCACAGATAAAAATGATACAGATGAATCTCGTTAAAATTGTGGGTTGTAAAATTCAATTGATTTTTATGCCGATACTTTTATAGTGAGATTTTAATCAGTTTTTGGGATCACAACTTAAACCAAATCATTTTTTGTTTATTAAAATTAATAATACTTAGGGTCTCATTTAAACAATTTTGTGATAGTGTCTAATCAGAACATATCTGGTATCTTATAATGAACAAAGTTCCACACATTCCTTATAAAGTGACTAATGCCATTCGCAGTGGGATAGGGGATCTTTAAATTGTTCCACATCCACACAATTAAACATATAAAACAGGCAACTTTCACTGCCATGCTTGAGAAATCCTATTTAATGGGCTGCAAAGGAAGCTTTATTTTTATTCTCTTTTTGGTGGAATTGCCAAGAAAAACTGACCAATATGCGCGCGCATAATGCATCATTGATCAAGAACTTAAAATAACTTACACGGTATACCTGGCTTGAAGAAAAAAAAATCAGTTTCACAGGTGCCAAAACACTTAGAAGCTAGGTTTTAACTTTTATTTTCTATTGTTCATTTGATTGGCCTTACAGTCATATTTTTAAATACCCAGGGCTGTTAGCAAATAATTTAAATTTAAAGAGACAATCTATTCGCAGCCAATTCTAAAAACGCATTTTAATAGTAGAGCTCTAGTTCCAACTAAGGAGAGGCTTTATAAGATTTTGTTTTTTTTTTTTCAAAAAACGGATGAAGAAATTCTTGGTCATTTGGAGATGCATGAAAAATATGGACTAGAAATCGTAAAAGAAGTAAAAAATCACATTTCAGTCCAAATAAACCTATAGTACCGGAGATTCTTGAGAGTTGTGTCAACTTTGATTTTAAAAAGAATTATAGTAATAGAAATGGGAGAGCAATCGACCAAATGACACTAATTCCAACTGATCTTGCCGAGTTTGGCTGTTACTTGGTTATGAGCTGGACCTTGGCGAAGTAGAAATGTTAAAATCAAAACACACATTTTTAGAGTAATAGGTCAGAGCTTAGCTTTGTTCTCGAAACTTTTTCGTATAGGTTGTACAATGGCGGGACCCGTTATATAATGGGGTGTGAACATCCAGTGAAAAACACTCATGCCAACTCCAACTCTATATTCCACCCTAAAAAGAGTTTATAACCAATTAGCCTAGAAGGTAACACAAGTACAATGCACTATAACCTTCGTACCGGTAGAGTAATGAGCCCTTAAAACAATTACTCCGCTCATCGAAACCAAATGTTTTGTGATATAAAATAAAAGCGGTTCAAGGACTGAATTCCGCAATACTCGCAAAATCATTTACCGCACATCATCTCAAACCACAATGTCCTTGTTAACGTACAAACGTTGCCAAAAGGTAAAACAAAAAATATCAGTTAATTAATCGCAAATTCGTTAACCTTCCCATGCAATAATCTTGCCGTTCTACCCTAAGTCGCAGCCATCACAAAAAGCCATCCAACGCTTCGATTATCGTTTTACACCCCCTTCCTCGTTCATTTGTCAGGCACTTCTTTCCGTGTTTATTTCCCTCCTAAAAAAACGAAGCCGGTGGAATTGCGAGTCATGACAAAGCTATTCGGGCCCCAAAACAATGCATCCCTAACGAGGATCCCAAGGATATCAACAAAATCATGGGTCTAAGAGATACAATCAATGCCAGGCAAGTCTACCCTAATGCTACGTGAAGAAAACTAATAAAATTTAATTTATCGTTTGTGCCGTTCGTCGGTGTTGTTTTTGTTGTTGCTGTGGTTGTAAAAAGGCTCAATTGGCATGCTAAACGTCATAGTTTATTATTATGTTCTGCTTAGTTTGTTCTTACTACATACTAAGCCCTTTTGAGTGTTTTGAGAATGAACGCGAACAAAAATATAATACTTGTCAACGCAGGTACTGCAGATACACCACTTGTTAGAGGGGTTTTTGTTTGTTTATATAATTTTGGCTTAATAGGCTCCACTTAGTTAAGAGTATAATTTTATTACATTGACAGTTAATTGTAATTTATTCTAATCATGTGTTTTATTTGTATTATTCTTTTAGTTTAAACCTCTACGAATTGATTAAGAAGAACAACTACCAGGGTTTCAGTCTTAGCCTAATACGACGATTTTGCAATTCGATTGTGAAGTGCTTACGACTTCTGTACGAGGAAAATATCATACACTGTGATCTCAAGCCAGTAAGTAATTTATATTGAAGGTCAAAGATTTGAAAAAGATGGGAGGCATACGTTTGAGTTGTAATTGCATTTTGAAAATAGAGTGTTTGGGAAAGTTCTTAGGATGAACACAATTTGTGTCATGAATTGTCATAATTTTTTTTTTTGAAGAATAAAAAGCAAGTATTGGAATACAAAAAAATATATAAGTCCTATCCAAATTTACACAGACGCTTAGTAAACTGGTCACTCTAGGGGTCAAACTTGCACACTTAGGATCAATTTAGTAGATCCTAAGACCATCCATACGTCCAACGGGAAGTTAGAAATTGTCTTTTGGGCTACGGAAACCCATAAGAGCGCGGAGCTGATATCGAAGCGGGACTATAAAAAGCTTAAAGTTAAAAACCCCAACGGCAACAGCCTGCGAAAGTATAATGAGAATATCCCCTTTTAAGTTCATATTATAAAAGGAACAGAAGCAATCAGTAGCGCCTTGCAGCGGACTATGAAAGGAAACTAAAATACTGTTGAAATGGTTTGCTGTTTCGTTAATAAACCATCATCGGAGCCATTTCATGTTAGACAAGTAAAAACATTCTAAAATTCATTCATTCAGAAGGCCAAAACAAACCTTAAATCCTTGTCGTATAAAGTTGGGAAAACATTAGCCTAGACTACATCGTAATCCCATCAAATGCTATTCAAATCCTGAAGATAAATTAAAATAGAGAATCATCAGATTGGGGAAATAAACAAAACGGAACATAACTCAAATGCAATAACACCACCAAAAAGTGGCCGAAAACCAAGAGTAACAGTAAAGTCGGTATATGAAGAAGAAGATACAAAAACTTCTATGAACATAGCAAATTTGTATTTGCCATATTCAAAGCATCTTTATTCATAAATTTTCAACAAAAAAAACCTTTAAGCCCCTTATCCATTGGTACCAATCAACAACAATACCTACAGCATCACCTGCAAAGATATCAGCCACAGTGCCAACGCTATTAGAGCACATTGACGTTCGCAAGGACATAAATCCTCTGGACATGATTTATTGTTCCAGCAAAAAGTAATAAATTCGTATGCCTCTTGAAATTACCATTTTACCCAACCCACATAAATAATCCCTTTTTACATCATTTGTTTCAATTTGTATCATTGCCCTATTTTTTTCTCAGGAAAATATCTTACTGAAGCAACGTGGAAGTAGCTCAATCAAAGTCATCGACTTTGGCAGCTCGTGTTTTGTTAATCGAAAAATTTACACATACATCCAATCGAGATTCTATCGGTCACCTGAAGTTATTCTCGGCTTGCCCTATGGAACCGCCATCGACATGTGGAGTTTGGGTGAGTTTTTTTTTTTTTTTTATTAAATCCTGATTGCATTTTCCGATGCGAATGGAGGGAAGCTAATGGAATACACATTTCAAATTGAAATTGTTCAAATAGACACATCCTCCTTCTACATACATATGTGAGGTGCATCAACAAAAAAAAAGGCAAACAAAAAATCGAGTTGAGCAAACAAACGCCTGATTGGCTGATGGTTTTATCGATAACGTGTAGTATAGAAAACCATGGTATGCTACGACAGTGGCAGGACAAATGTACATGTCCCATAACGGGAGTCGTTAGTTTGGGGGGATTAAAAAAAAACAATTTTTAGATTGTTATTTATGGGTGTAGTCTCCTGTGGTACACTTTCTCTAAAATGTGCAGTTGCGATAATAATGATGGCACAGAGTGGTGGGACGCTGGGTTGCCAAAGTGTGGTAGTAGGAGTCCTGATAGGTATCTAAAATTTTTCTCATATTATTCAATGCTTTTTTGAATATTGAGAAATTAACCGTTTTGTACTTGCATTTCCATAAAAGTGTAATAAATATAATACCAGATGTCTTCTTTTTTTCAATTTCGTACATCGCACCTTGTAACTTCACTTACAAGTGTAACGTTAAAGTTACTTATCGTTAATTGGACACAAATCTTGTATGTTAATATACTCATCGCTGGTTTGGAAAGTAAATAAAATTGGAGATGAATTGCTTATCAGACCATTTTTTCCTAGACGGATTTTCTCAATATGTCGAAATAACCATCAAAATATGTCGAGTGTATTTTAAATTCAACACTGAGTGAGTTAGAAAAATAAATCATAAATTTCGTACAATGCTCGAGAATTCGAACATAGTGTACATAAAAAAGTCCTTATATTAATTATTTCACCTCTTGGAGTACTCTGTCTTAAAACATTAAATTGTTACACATTTTAGCTTGAAACGTTTTTTTTTTTTAAACCAAAATCGAGATAAAAATAAATTTTAATGCACACATTTTTGAAGGCCTGTTTTTAAATATTACCCTTGGCAACCCTAACCATAGTTTTATCATTGGAATAAATATTTTATTTTCTACTTAAAAACACTCATGGCAAGTTCGAGAGATAGCAAGAGTGCTGCTGGGAATGTAATCAAGGGAACATACCTATACAGTATACGAGTACCTACGTTTACCAACAACAACAAATTGTAGTCTAATGCAAGAACATGTTTCCTTTTATTAATATTTTTGTTGTGAACACTAGGAAGATGGAAACATTAAATCGGGCTGGAAAAGTGGGTGGAAATTTATGATACCGTGTTACATAAGGTTGCCTAAAATTATTTAAGAACGTATTTAAGCGAAGTAATCCATTTCGAGAGGTACTCTGTTTTTCAATTCAAACCGCACTGATTTTTCAAAGTTCACATAATATCTTCTTCGAAATCAGATGTTTTTACATATCGTAGTTTGAATTTTTTTCAAATGTTATGTAAAACTTAACCTCATCTTATCTTACGGCAAAAAGCAAAGGCAAAACATACAGAACCAATTATAACCCTAACGATAAATGATGAAGAAGTTATGAAACAACCAAAAGAGAAGAGACCCACAATTTGTTGGCCGTTTTAATCGGACAATTTGAGAAGGTTTTAATAAATGTTATATGCTTGTGACTTTCGCAAATGATGGGCCGTGAATAAAAAATTGACTTATTTTTCCACACCATTGATTAACTAGATCCGAGAAGATTTTTCTCAAAACTTTTTGAACCGTTCATTTTGACGAAGGGTGTGTACATAGAAGTGGATTTTAATCCAAACATAAATAAAATCAACGTAATTTATGTCCGAGATATTATGTTTCATTGTGGGTTATGAATCTAACCATGAACAGTGTTGTTTATAATAGTACTAACCGATCAACACAATAATCATAAAATATTCATGTTTTTATCATATTTAATTTTTTTTTAAAACTCACTCGGCAAGAAGGTAAAAACAACACATTACCAAACATATTTAGAAGGTCACCTATACGGAAAAGTCAAAGCTACCCATTGCCTGCAAATGCTGAGCAGTATTCTTTCATAAAATATTGGACATGCCCTTCAAAAACATTTCAAAAACATGCGGTAACATACAGCTTCAAAAACTCTTATTTAAATCTAGAATTTTTTATACCTACGAACCAGGTACCATTTCTAAGAGTGAAAGGCAAAAATGCTTTTTACAGTTTTTATAAAAAAATACAAAGAATCAACTTAAAAAAAAGGACAAAAAATTATTTCCCCAACCTCATCAGGACTCTTGAAACTCGCATACATGGGTGTATATCATAAAGGGGTGAATGCAAACATGCATGGATAGCCCCAAACGTAAAAAGGACTTTCCAAGCGACTACAAACGCGCATACAATTTCTCTCCTTTCGACTTTATTTCATTAATGGCAGACCCAGCGTGGGATGTATTGTATAAGGCATCATATAACTAGAAAATTATTTTTTCGCTGCAAATTACTAAGTGTGTTTTGTTTTTGCATATAAATAATTTAATTAAAAGGATTTTTCGATAAAAGGTTTTATCCTGCTGCCTCCTGAAAAAAACGTCTCATTTTGTAAAACTTTCTAAAAGGCCAACGAAAGAGTCCTACATTGACGCAAACACAAAACCTATTTCGAGTCCATTGTGTTGTAGATTTCGGTCTCTGTTGGATATGTTCCAAGAATTCTCGTTTTTTTTTTGTTGGCTCCGAATTTCTTTCCCTCGAATGGTGACGCTAATACTGTATCCCAATGGGGAGAGATTATTTGTAGATGGTGTATGTTGCTGCAATATTAAGAGCACATCCTAGGGGGGTCTTTCAAATATATACGTTTTGTTTTGGCAAGAAAATGCATGTGGCGAAGGGTGTAAACACATAAAGGGTGTAACACATAGTGAAAGGATATTTAAGAAAAATGGTTATTAAATGTTTCTTATTGTACTCCGTATAGAATCTATTTGTAGGCGTTGAACGGAGTTTTTAAATCCTTATCGATTTAAAAACTTTAACAAAATACTTCCACAATGGCGCCATTAATTACTCACAGTCCAAGAGACACACAACGCATTCCAGATTCCACTCGTCTCATTTGAATGTATAAACTAAACAACCGTTTTCAGGCATTTTTTTAGCTCTTGTGCAAGTGCGAACACAAAAAAATGACCAAGCACTAAAGCCTGCATATTTTAATCCATCCCATTGTCCAATGCTCGTTCACAATTGTTTTCATCCAGGATATGTGAAGAAAAAAGCACAACACAATTTTTAACTTTCGCATAAAAGAACAATTGTGATCATAGCGAAACTCATTAACTAAGCGAACAGGAAATTGTTCATTTTATGGAATTCCCGCCCGCACGTAATATTTTGTTTAATTGTGTCCTTCTTGTGCGCCAAACTGGGCCATGAAATCATGGCCATGTAGGAGATGAAAATGAACAAAAAACCATTCAACTTTGCGAGCATTTGCAGATATGTTTATCACGCGTTAAAAAAATAACATTTCTGAGATGGATTTAGTCCTGCAGCTTCTTGGTACATTGTTCTGAGTGCCGTAGGAAAAATTTTGTTGTGCGGTTTTGTCACAATGACGAGAGGATAAGTACAAAACAGACGGAAATCCATTTATGAGTTCAGATTTATGTCCTCAAGTATCCGCCTTATCTGTGTCTCGAAGAGTTGTTGGATGGTTCCTCAATTATATACAAAAATTTCGCCAATTTTTTGGCATGGAGCCCAGTCGCCGATTTGGCTATTAAGTAGACTGTGGAGGTTTTTAAACTGACCTTGCAGGGATGTTGTGGCGCGTGGAAAGTATTTAGACATATTTTTGTCGATTGAAGGACTATGCTGTGGGCATTTGAGAAAATAAATGTAACGGATACAATCACTGCATTGTGAATGAAGTGATAGAATAGGATTTAATGTCAAGGCTGATGTTTTTTTTGGGTGGTCTACATGACTTTGAAATCATTTTTCTAGTTATTGAAGACTTGTGTATGGAGACAACTTCAAGGTCAAGATAGAGGTAACATTTAACATTAAAATCTGAGCCTAAAAATATCAATTTCTAGTTACTCTACAGTAAATATTTACAAAATTCCCGACTAATTTAGACACAATATATGATGTTAATAAATAATTTATATACTTATGCCATTAAATTTCAACAAATAAAAATTATAAAAATAAAATTGCGTCTTTTGTAAGAGTATTTGAGAAACAAATTTTACGAATTATGCCATTCTATAAATTTCAACCAAAAAAAAATCCATTTTTCAAGAAATTTCTCAAATAGTTTGTGGCAACTCCTGTCTTTTTTTTGTTATAATATTTGGGAGACAAATTTTGAGAATTCGAGTCCATTACCTCATTATACAAATTGTATTTCGAATCCCTTTGCCCTGCATATTTTATTAATCTCAATTTTTATCATTCCAGGATGCATTCTAGCAGAACTCTACACCGGTTTTCCACTCTTCCCCGGCGAGAACGAAGTCGAACAACTTGCCTGCATTATGGAAATTTTGGGCCTACCCCCAGAGGAACTCATTGCCAATGCCACTCGTCGTCGTCTGTTCTTTGATTTCCGTGGCAAACCACGTTGTATCACAAACTCGAAGGGCCGCAAACGGCGGCCGGGCACTCGTTCTCTCTCACAAGTTCTCCCGTGTTCCGATCGACTGTTTGTCAACTTTGTTCGAGGCTGCTTAGAGTGGGATCCCGCGAAGCGTATGACCCCAGATGAGGCAGCCCATCATGAATGGCTACAGCTTAGCTCGACTTCGTCGTCATCATCATCATCGTCATCGTATAAAGTGTCAAAATTAGGCAGTGTCCATCAGACTAAATACTATAACATATCATCGCCGCAAAACGCAATCGCCAACAATACAAACAACAACAACGTGAAAAGCCAAAGAACATCACTGACCACATCCACGTCGAATCCGCAACCCACAATCCTGCCAGACATTAAGATCTCATCAAGCAATAAGTACGGCAGCATGCAGAAGATCGCCGTACGATCAAAGATAACCAACACGGGTCTGACATCATCAGTGTCCGATCTGGAATCAGTTCAGCAATATTCCTTGCATCGAATGTACCATCACCAGCATGGCTCACATGCAGAGCCATCGATGACAATGAGCACATC
Source organism: Rhingia campestris (assembly GCA_932526625.1). Classification (NCBI taxonomy): domain Eukaryota; kingdom Metazoa; phylum Arthropoda; class Insecta; order Diptera; family Syrphidae; genus Rhingia; species Rhingia campestris. The sequence goes on along the minus strand of OW052185.1, from coordinate 117,653,957 downwards.
AGCCAGTCACAGGAAACTGTTGACCACAAGTGGCACCATTGCCCATTCGTCAAAGTACAGTATTTCGACAAACAACAATTCGGTAGCAGCAACGACGGCAGCGAATGCCAACATGTCGCACTCGCAGAGTACCGGTGATGTGTCGACGATTTTTGGGCGAGCATGACGTGTACCACGTCCCACAAAGTTGGAGCTCAAGAAATGCAAACTAGTCAACATGGTGGATCTGTGGAGCTAAGGGTAGTCATGTTGAAAATGGCAAAGACACGCGGATGGTACGATGCGAGTGTGGAACTTAAGTGGAACATAAAAACACATTTTTTACATACATATACATACATTATAGTAGGTATGATAGTATTCGTATTCACGTATTTTGTTAGGGCCATGTTAGTCGAATTTAAACAAACAAATTACCTGTTTCGTTCTTTAATTAATATTTGCTGAACATAGACGTGTGACAACATGAGATCATTTTTCTTCCATAATAAAAAAAAAACTTCCGTTCAACTCAAAAATTTTGACATAACAAAATCATCCTTTTTTCCAAAAATTACAAAAAAATAATCTATATACGATAAATCTTAAGATTTTTCGTAAATAATAAGAAATATAACATAGACTTTAAAACGAGACAGAAAACAGTAGATTAATTATAAAATTGTAGCTGACTCTAAGAAAACCACGAATAAGTAACGTTTACTGATGATGATTTTAATGTAAAATAAAAATAAAAACCATATACTGGTGATGAATATTATTAACTCAAACTAAACAAACAACATTATTAACTACATTTTAAACACAATAACAATATTTAGTGCTAGTTGAGTATTAGTTTTTATCTTACAACTAATAATTTTAAACAGATTTCAAGCAGAAAAACAAAACAATAACTAGTTAAAAATTATTATAAAATGTATTTAATTTTACAATCAATGTGTTTCGATATAAAGCAATTAATTTAATGAAAACAAATAAATCATATTATTAATTATTAAAATTAAATAAAACATTACTGTGTAAGAATTAGTTTTAGTGGTAATATATATATAAAAAAAAAACAATAAAAACTTTTCATTTAAATACTTTATGTCGAAGATGATTTTATTTCGAAAGGGATGGTGGAAAAAAGAAGGGTACTAAGGTTTGAGGTCTTCTATGGGGGCTTATTGTTTTATTCAAATCGCTTTGGCGTAACAAATCACTTACTATTGTGCATCAATAAACGGAATAAAATAATCGGAGAATATTTATAAATAATCGGAGAATATTTATAAATAATCGGTCCTATCATGGTATGTGTTTGGGGAATAATTTTCTACGCAACGCAAATCCAGTCGGAAACTGAATTTACATTCATAGTATCCGTTTTTTAAAGGTGCATCAACGCATTTATTTGACATCAACAAAAATCAGCAACCTCTTTTGGTAATTAACTGCTTACATTTTCTCACATAAAAATATTTCAGCGACGAACAGATGTCGGAGACCATCGGAGAAAAATTGACGTATGGCTGTGAAAATCAGATGCAGAAAATGCAACCCATCGCGTTACGCTTTGTCGGAGAAATGTTCCGAACAACTGATCGGAACGATTACCAAGATTCGTACAAAATTGGAGAATTTTTCTTTTGGAACGGATACCATGATAGGGCCGAATATCCTTATAATTTTTCGGGTCATTGATGTTATTTTCAAAAACCCTGTAATACACCATCAATGACACTTATACTATTTATATAAGTCGGCTTATTTGATAATTTTTTAATTTTTTCCGAGACAAGATTTAACTTTAGAAATGAATGTGCACTCCCAACAAATGGTTTGCCATTACAGATAAAGATACTTTGATTAAAAGGACATGATATCAAGTAAAACAGGAAGAAGTTCATTTTGAATAGATATTTTGGTATCAACAGATACAGACTCTATACGAAGATGGACTTCTATCTATATAAATGCCCTCATGTACTGAAATCTAATTCACCCACCCAAAAAATTCAAAAAAAAAAAATAGCAAAAGCTGAACGCCTCGTGATCTAATAGATTTTTTACGAAATGTCTGCTGTTGTCCAAAATGTTCTTTGAACCCATAAACCACGCGGTTTGTTGCATCCACTTAAACACTCACTTATTGCCACTTTTCATTCGTCTTGTATTGTAAAGTAAAACAGACAAATTTTTACCGAATTATCGAGATTGTGTCAGGAGCATGAAGTATCCAAATGGGGAATTTAACAGACCCGTTCTCTAAAAATCGAATAATCAATAAGAAATTCGTTCAAAGAATATAATCAGTGAAGACATATCATGAGAACTGCCCGAAAAAAGATCGATGATCGAAACAATCTAGATTTCCTATAAACGATTTTCAAGGCCGCAGGTGAAATCCGTTTTAGATACTAAACTTGTGAAGAAATTATGAAATGTGCTCTGTAAGAACTGCATACCAGTGAAGACATAATGTTACTTTGAATGTATCTGGAAAATCCAAAACGTAATGAATCATTTTAATTTTTACCACATCATTCTTTCAAAGAAAATTGTTCGCACCCCAGAAGGTGAAAAATGGGAAGCGTATAGAGATCCTTTTGAGACGTATCATTCATTTTATCCCACCGTTAGAACTTTTTTGGTACATAAAAAACTCTTTATTTACAGAAATCAGTTGGTTTTTAAGACCTGTTAGAAATTGTGTTATTATATATTTTTTTATTTTTAAGTCGGTATTTTTAATGAGTGTAGGGTCGACCAATTTGGTCTTCATTCTCTAGCCATGCATCGAATAACCTCAATAGATACGAAACAAAAAAATGTATATGACACCAAACATATGTGGCTCTAAAAATTACTTAACCACACACCCATGGTGTTCATATAAGGAAGTATGGACTGTGCGTCAAAGTTTTTATGGTCTGAATCATTATGCTCCTGTCCGCTGCGTATAGACGTATATGGCTGAGCAAGATTCAACAAAACAACCTACAAGTAGTTATATAAATATTTGTATTTCCAGTTAATTCTCTTTTTTCTAATGCAAAAACACAACGGTTATGTGATTCGTCATATAAAAAAAACAATTTTTATAAACGTTTAACGGATATTTTCCTCAAAAAAATGAGGACGATACATGTAGTTGTTAAGTATCTTTCAGTTTATGTACATTGCATTCCAATCAACATCTCAATGAATCAGCAAACTAAATATCGCGGAGACAATTGAATAAAGAAATCAATAGAAAAAAAAAACGATTAAATGCACAAAGAAACAACAAGACCAACAAAATTTTGGTAAAAGGAGGAGTGCCAGCAGTACGTCGTCAGGCTTACTTTGAAATCTTTCTTTGTGTGTCACCCGCAAAGAGCCTTGGTGAAAGTCGCACAGTGCGAAACAAAAAAATAGCCACGCACAACAGCGAAAAGATGCGCTGCGGTAGTTTTTTCGCGAATAATAAGATTTTATTGCGTGTTGGAGTTTGATTGAATTTTCTCATTGTGAGGTATTTTAATGAAGATACGACTTGGATTAACCTTTTTTTTCGTAGGGAACGCTTTTAACAATGGGTGCAGTGCGTTTGACATTGCATTGGAGTTGATGGAAACATTTCGTAATGTGACCTTGTAATGGAGATCTATACCATCTGTCATTAGTTGGTATAATGAGTGTGGCGTGGGAGTGTCCTTGTCTGTTGTTAATGTCAAACAATTGTTAGTTTAAGTTAAATATAATAAATATGTGTGTGACACATTTTATTATTTTGTGAGAAATGAAATGGCGCAATCAATATTGCGACAAGGGAAATTGACATTGCAGTATGTATGTATGTAATTCGAAAATATTTTTTTAGTTGCATTACAACCGCGCCAAATGTTTAATTGATTGATTAAGTAATATTGATCATGATACTTTTTTTTTGAAAATAATAAAGGATAGTCAGATCGGAGCTCTTTTCGTAAAGTACAGTGGAACTTCCCTAAGTCGAATTTCAAGGGACCAGAAAATAAGTTCAAGTTATAAAAACTTTGTAGCGTTTTTGAGGCGGAAATCATGACAATCAAAGAAGCCTTGTGAAAAGGAATGTAATATCCATGAGGCATATTGGCATCTTCAGCGACAGTCAAGCGGCAATTAAATCCCTGGAAGCAATCTTATTCAATTCGAAATCAGCCCACCAATACCAACTGTTTCTTAACGAGATGGCGGAGCATTTTACCATTCACCTCTTTTGGGTGCTAGGCCACAAGAAATAGGTACCAGGGCAAGGTAGATGAGCTTGACAGACAGGGCACAACCCTTGATATTCTACCGCCAGTAGATATAATAGGCATGCCCGTCGCTCCAAGTAAATTAGAGATCAAGAAAGCAAACCGCAGATGGATAAACGGCACAACGTGTAAAATATCCAGGCAACTCTGGCCTAACTCTAACAAGAATCGCTCCATCTGTTTGACTATGCTGAACAGATCAAACATCAGCACCATAATCGGTGTCCTTACGGGACACTGTCCCATAGGCGTACACACAAAAAGACTAGGTCTTTTCAGCAATGACTTCTGTAGTAGCGGCTTAGACGAAGAGGAGGAGGAAAGTATAACTCACCTTCTATGCTCTTCTCCAGATCTCTCAGTAAAAAGGAAGCTGCATTTGGGGGAATACTTCTTCGATGATCTAGGTGAACTGGCTAATATTAATGTCAGAAACCTCATACGAACATAAAAAATTCGACAGATCCACTTGGTACCACAACGGACCTTTATAGTCTAAGTGTGAGTTATGGAAAATAGGCAAAATGTACGGGAAAAAAATTATTCGGTTATTGTAAAGAATTCTTTAATTTTTGTCATCTTGATACATATGAATGTTGAATTTAAATAACAATAGGGAAGACTTACCCTATTACGCTTCTGAGAAAACGTAGTTCAGTGAGTAAATTCCCCTAAAAATTTGAGTTACGGTTGAAACTCTCTTCAACTAGTTTGAGTTATAGAAATTCATGACATTCCAGTAAGGGAACAAAAAAAATATGAAAAATTCAACAAAAATCAGTGAGTTAGAGAAAAGTTCGAGTAACAGAAGTTCGAGTTAGAGAAGTTCCAGTGTATATGAAAGCGTTAACGAAATTGCTTTAAAAGTAGCCACGAAATAATCATGAAGGGAGTTTGTCAATAACAATTTTGAGCTAGAATGATGAAATTTGGTAAACGTGCTCTCTTTATACCAAACTGAAAGGATTATGAAAACCTGTCTGAACAACATATTTAGACAATCTCAATATCTATATTTCGTCTATATAAAGTTGTTTGCCACACCCACTTTTAGGGGCGTTTTCAGTATAAAAAAACGTATTTCGATAACATTTTTATATATTCAACAAAACTTTCGAAAGTATACAAATTTCGTCTGTAGATTTTAACCCACGACTACTTTTTGGGACGCTTTTTAAAAAAAAACAACATTTGTATAAAATACCCCATAGCATATGCCACAAAAAAACGTCGTTTTTTTCCGAACCATAAAAGATTTAGATACTATCTAAACAAGATGTGGTGAAAATGTAATTTCTTTATTTCACCCTCATTCAGATTTTAATCACTCCCAATTTTTACGGATATTCATTTTAAGGATGGGATGGGATGGGAGAGGGTATTCAACAACGGATTATAGCCTTCTCATATTTGTTTTAAAATATTGCAATTTTTAAATTTAAATCTAAAAAATCCCGAAACCATTTTGTTTGCATATTCGTGCATTGGCATTCGAAAAATATTCAATGCCTATAAATTTATATATAAAAAACGGCGCGTTATCATTAGTGTGTAGTGAAAAAGTTAAAACTCAAAATGTTCGCCCTCATTACAAACATTAGCGATGATAATAAAAAGAAGAAAAAAGAGATTGACACTGATTTGAAGGTTCGAAGAAATCTTTTTGAAACATAAACTAATTCGCATAAGTATACGCAATATAAATTCATCTGTACAACGATTCTGGGTACATCTGTATCTTTAAAATACTGAACGCAATTGATGTTACAAAATCCCGATTAAAAACATTACCATTAGTCTTTAGGTTTCAGTCAAGTGAAAGTACAACATACTACCATATCATAATTACTTTAGCAATGTTACATATTCGAATCAATTTGTTTCAACATTCCATTGTGCCCATACGCTGCGCGCTATACTAGGCGTAAATTAAATTTTCACAAAAAAAAAGTTATCATCATCGATTTCGCTTTTCATTAACTAACATACCATTTGGTATTCACCGCGAAGTCAATTTAATTTAAATTGACATGGATACATCTTAACACAATCATAAATCAATTTGTTTTGTGAAATCGATGGTTGAAGGTGACAAATACAAATGCTCTATTGTGCTCTTTCTGTAGACAAAGTAATTAATTGTTTGTCCAAAATTTAAGCCAGGCAATCTATTAGCAAAAAAAATCGCTTTAAGCATAAGAATTGATACGCGAATTAATATTCAATTTCAATGTTATGAACTTTATTTTTACTATTCAATTTAAGTTTGTTTAGTGCACTTCTTTCATTAATGTTAGTGCGAAATTTTTCCGAGTTATTAAATGTGTGATTTCACAATGAACATCTGTTGGATCGTCCAATGTATCACTCTGGCAAATAATAAAGATCCACTTTATAATTATTATAACTCATACATATTTTGTCACTATGCATTAAAATAAAATCGCATCTCTGAATTATAAATCGTATGGTTACAATCATTTAAATAATAACCTAATATATCGTAGCAATAAAAAATGGCCTCTGGGTCTTTCGTAAAAATGCAAATTTGCAAATGTGGCTACGATTAATATGCAAATAGTGTACCATTATCCACAGTCTAAATGGACTACAATTGACACCTCGTTAGACGGTACAAGACAGTGAAACACATATTATCAAAGCAATTAAATGCATTTATTGGAATTACGCGGACTTCGTTTTCGCATAGGATATGAATTGCGTTTTGTTTCCCTTCTGCTGCAATTATATGTAGTAACAGTAGCAAAGACAGATTGATACTGATCAGTGACAGGTAGCTTTACTTTAGTAGTTGATTTGTTTTTTTGCTCATGTGTTGAAGAAAGTGCCTTTTTTGAGACGGAAATATGTCTGCGAGTTTTTTTTTGTACTACAAAGTATAACATGTTACTATGTTAATAAGTACTGTTGCTTTTATCAATTTCCCAATTGGATTTATTACACCAATTCCAGACTCGACGAATAATGCAATATCTCAAAAGGACATTTGCATCTTTTATTTATGATTTTTAATGCCTAAATTCATGGCAAAATCAAGTTCCAAAATAACCCACAGAATGAATAATAACTCTTCTCTAATATCCAACTCAAAAACTATTTCCTAATCGTATCCACCATCAAACCACATCAATAAGTTTTAACTACCAAATTCCTCATCTCTCCCCGCATACACACCTACACCCAATGGGATAACCACTCTCAAAGTAAAACTTATTTATGTTTCTACAAAAACGTAAATGGAAACACTTTTTAATTAAAATATTCGGAAAACGCAAAACTTCATACGAACATTATGCATATTTATTGTGTTTCTGTTCCCAGGCAACGAAAACATTTACCACTCTTTTTACTCAGTGACCATCATTTAACGATTAAACATAAATCCACACAAAGGAATTATGTAAACTTAGTAAAAAAAAACTTAAAACAAAACCAACCGAAAAAAATGTCTTTGGTCACAAAACAAAGCCAACAACCAACTATCAGACAAAGGTATCACTTGAAAGATACTTTTTAATTAGACAGAGTTATGACATAATTGTCTCGCCCGTCTTTCTCTAATAGATACGCGTACTCGTAGATGCATGAATCGTAGCCAACTCCACTGACCATTTGCGAAAAGCGAAACATGAAAACAACACGAAACTTAAATTGCAAATTCATCATTTTCAATTCCACTGACCTGAATTGTTGCAGCGGAAAAAATGAGAAAAAAATGCTTAAAGTATTTGTCCAACTTTGCTGCAACTATGGGGAGATTAAGTGAAATGATGTTTGAAACTTTCTTGTGCTTGGCAAACGATTGAAAATGTCTATCGCCTGTATGCGCGAAAGATATGAAATGAGGTGCTTATTGGGCATGTTGATGCAACATTCAAATGTTCAGATATGCGAGTCACGACTAAATGAGAATATTTTATGCGCGATAGTTAGGAAAACAAATGATCGAAAGTCAAAATTTGCAAAGGGTGGCGACTGCAGATATCCAAAAGTAGAGGAAAGCATATATGTACACTTGACACAAGTTAACGAAAACATTAAGTATTTACTCATCTTCATTGGCAATATGTTTAGTACGTATACGCCACCGAACTTATCCATCGTTTATATATTATGACCTTGAAATTGGCGATAAGGGTGATAAAGGGTGATTTTTTAAGAGTTAATTTTTTTCAGCTTGGCAGCACTGGTTAGTAATGGCGTCCAAACGTATACGATGCCATTTAATCATGGAATCATGGAAAGACTTAAAAACGAGCAACGATTGCAAATTATTGAAATTTATTTCAAAATTCGTGCTCTGTGAAAAATGTGCACCGTTTGTTTTATCGAAAAATTGTGTTCAGCTCATGAGACTCATTTCTGGCTCAACGGATACGTAAATAAGCAAAACGGTCGCATCTGGAGTGATGAACAGCCACATGCCATACAAGAATTACCGATGCATCCCGAAATAAACGACAGTTTGGTCTGGTTTATGCGCTGGTGGCATCATCAGTTCATTTTTATTCAAAGACGACCATGGAGGAAACGTAACCGTCAATGGCGAACGATATCGAGCCATGATACGCGACTTTTGTTTGCCCCAGTTGGCTGAGTTGATTTTGGTTGACATGTGGTTTCATCAAGACGGTGCCACACGGCACACAGCTCGTTAAACAATGGAAATGTTGAAGGATGATTATTTCTTGTGGGGTTATATAGAGTCGTTAGTCTAGGTGGGCAAGCCGAACACGATTGAAGCCTTACAGGATAACAAGACACGCGTAATTCGTGGAATACAGGCCAAAATCCTCGAAAAAGTGACGCGAAATGGGACCTTCCGAATGGACCATTTGAAACGGAGCCGCGGACAACATTTACATGAAGTTGTCTTTAAAACGTAAATGGCAAAAGCCTATTTATTGATTTAAAATTTGAATATTTTATCCAAATTTGAGATTTTTTTGATTAAAAAAAAAACTACGCTTAAAAATCACCCGTTAGTTATGAACCTTCATATAAAAATTATAACCTTGTCGACGATCCAGAAGAATATAAGCTTGTATGCGGCTGCGTTGGACTACCGCACGTTGTTTTAAAGTTTTCTTCTATGCAATATCCTTTTTTTTTTAGCTATAGAAGACGGGTTCCTAACAACATACAGACTAAACTGGACCCAACGGGCGGAACAGTTTTTTTTATAATACAACGTAAAGCTAACCACTTAGAGGTAAGTGGTTAGCTTTACTACCCATGCATTTTCTGATGAATTTCAGCAGAATAAATATGATCGTGTAAGAGACCCTTAAAGAGAATTTTTCGAAATCCAATATCAATGCAGGGAAAGCGATGCGATAATATCTTGACGCATCTCAAAATAATATAAATCAGTTTTCAAGTAAATACCTCAACGAAAGTGTAAAGACCAACCCAATCAACCGAAGTATCTTGAAAAATCTTCCGTCTGTCAAAAGTTTAACCAATAGTCAATTCAAAGATAGTATGTAAAATCAAATTAAACAAAAAAATATGAGATATACGCTATGCGAATTTTTATACTAATGTTGTCAATGTTTTTGCTTCGAAAGTTTTTTTTTTCAATTTTACTTAAAATTTTGCCGAAAACCGTTTTTACATAAAACACTCACAAAAAGTGAGCGTGGAAAAAAAGTTTATATAGACGAAATATAAATCATGAGATAGTCTAAATGTTATTCAGACACTTTTTCAAAATTCTTAACCGTTTGACCAAAAATAACGTTTTCTGAAAATAAGGCATGGCAGTGGGAGGATATTGAAAATGTTTACATGGGATTTATGGCGTTAAAATCGGTGACATACAGTCAGACTGACGGTCGACCGACATGGCTAAATCGACTCAGCTAGCGAAACTGAGTCGATCCATATACTTTGAGGTATATCTAGCTAAATTATTTCTCTATGTTGCAAACTATTATTCAAAACTAAAATACCCCTATGGAGTATGGGATAGGGTATACAAATAATTGCAATCGATAGGCTCAGCATCCACAAAATCGAAATTATGCCATTTTTGATCTCCACCGAATGAACCGTTTCTTAAATGATCCCAGCATATTATTATTAATCTCTGCATATATTATTCACTTTAAATAATAAAAGACAAAAACGTGCAAATGTAGCCAAAAAAAACAACAAATAACCTCACATTACAACACAAATGTCTCCCGTCTGCAACATTTTGCGTTATCAACATTACACATCTGCAGAGTATGACCACAATTCACCTGCTTCCACCACCTAAAGTTGATCGCGGCTCACTAGTTATTCCACTTGTTTATTTGCATTTCTGTCTTGCTCCTCTCTTCTTTATACAGACAAAAAGAAAGACACCGAAGAAGATGCTATTTCTCGGCATCTACCACCAGCACAACAGAAAAGAAGACCATCGCGAACCATCACACAACACAAGCTCTGGACCCACGGCCACCACTAGTCTTGCACATTGTACAAAATTGTAATCGAATTGAAAGCAAATTTCAGTCGAGCGCCGTACTTTTACCTGACAAGTTGTGGATAAAGACCGAGTTCCCGCAAACATACACACACCAGACCCAGGCAGACGATCGTTAAGATCATTTCGGTTTAATTTTCTTGTTGGTATAGATGGTGCCATTACCGTTGTGACCATCTACCACTCAGGTGTGCTTTAACGAAAAATTCACAAAAAACAGCACTTCGCGTGATTACAAGCTTCAAAACTTTCCATCAATCTTTTATTGTAATATTTTGGCGGACGTATTTCGCGTTTAAATGGTTTTTGTATTTTTCACATCTTTCACTTAATTAATAACACCATCGTTGCGCTTAAAACGGTACATTAAGAAGTTACGGTTTTAATGAGATAGCCTAACCAAAAAAAAAAACATAAAGAAAAGAAAAGTGAAGGATCGGTTTACGTTTTGGTTTAGTGTTTTCATTCGCGGATTTTACTTTCATTTTCAATAATTAAGTCAAGTGTGCAAAAAAAAGGTTTCGAGTAAAGGAAAAAACTGCATTTTTTGATAATGAAGTTGCAATTGGTGCTGTTAGGCACTTGTTGCCTGTTTGCGGTGACATGCTCCCAAGGATACAATAATCGCGGACTCAATGATTTGGTGAGTAGAAATATTTGAAGAATATCAAACAAAAATTCTATAAATTGGTGCATACATATACTATATGGTTCTGGCAATTAATATATGCAGAGTTCTTTGTAGACTTCTGTTTCCAATATGGTTTGCAACTAGAATGTCATTTTTGTTGTATAGTCTACGATATACAAAGGAAAAGTTTGATTCGATTTCCATATAGAGGCAGGTTTAATACATCATGGGAGTCCTTTTCGTAGTAGAACGTTTTTTTTTTGTATTTTTTTATAGTCTAACTTTTTCATGTACTCAAAGGGAAACACAAAATTAATTCCACCAGGTTATGAAGATACAAAGATCACTTGACGTACCTTCGGTTTTTGAAGGACATTTTCAGAATAATGTCTTGCCATCAGAAATGAAACGGTTTTTTTTCGAAAACTTAACATGAACAACGATTGTATCTCCTGATGTAAAAAAAATAAACATCCCTAAAATGTCCAATACATTTGCACGTGAAGATACATCCGTAGAAGTTTGGCCAAGTGAGTTGACTACCGTTATATTTAAATTCCTTTTATTGTTCACAAGGCAGGGGTTTTTTTTAAGCAATACGAAGACGATTAGGAGCATGAAGATGTTGGAAGTCTATGATGAGGTGTTGCTTAATGCCAAGTACCCAATTTCCTATTTTATTTTGACCAAATTATTTTATTTCATGACATTTGGTAGAAATTGAACACGCACCTTTCTCTAAAACGGAAGAAATTATCACTACATGCAGAACACAGCACGGCCACAATTTCTCTTCAAGTTCATACACTTTAAAAGATATTATCGTAATTCAAATTCTGCATCGTTTATGATGTCTTAGTAAAAAGTGTAAACTAAATCAGATTTTATTTAACGCAGCAAAGCAATGATAATCAGATACCTGCTGGTATATGCAAATTAAAACGTACACCAACGCCCCTTTTTTCATTGTTTTTATCGGCGAGATTATAATCTCAATAACCCTCTCCTTCCTATTGGTCATCCTGTGGGTTGCAACCCTATTAAGAAGCGATATAAGTTTGCAGAGTAATTTCAGTCTTTATATTTAACCGGCTATTATATTTGATTTGAGAACAAATTGAAAAGTTTAGGTCACTGTTAATCAGTTGCCTGCAATATCTTCATAAAAAGTCCTAAAAGTACCCCTTAACTGGCCAAGAAAAAAATCTCTTAAAGCACCATCACTATTCGCTCTAACGTCTTGTGAATAAACATCTTCAAGCACAATATTCTTTGCCTCTCTCGAATGCATTCTATTTAATCCATTTCTATGGGTTAACCACTTATCCACCGGCAGTCTGCTGGTGATTAAATACATCTCACAAATGTCTACCCACAACACCTTCCTCGGGTCACTGCATAAGGTTTTCATGTTTTTTTCTCATCTTTTCTTTTTTCAAAGTCTTGACCATACCATCTTATGTACTTGTTGACCCTGTTCTGTTTAATACCCACATCATTTCCCTTTCGTTGTTGACAAGCTTTCGACTGCAGTCAAGTGTTGTTTAGGTTTTTTCTTCAAAGCACCAGCACATGTGCAGCTTCATATTCCATTTTTTGTTGGTTCATTGGAATTCGCTGAAACTGGCAAGGGGAAAGTTTCGACACAGGAAGTAATAATATCGAAATATTTTTCACTAATCATCGATGGTATCAATAAATATCGATTTCTTCAGATTCTCATGCAAATATTCTCTAGTTGATGATGGCCAAAGGAAAAAAATCCCTGTCAACATTATGACATATGATGGTCATTTCGGATGCGAATAGCAAAAAGAAATGACAAAAGTTTGAATTAATCGAATGATGGTAATGCTAAATGTGGCCTAAATATTGTCAATAAGGTTGCATAATCATTTTTAAAATTCGTTCGATGGTAGGGAGCACTCATGACGATGAGAGGACAGAAATTTACCGCCTGAATTGACGTCTGTAAAAAGTTGATTGTTCGTGTCTATCGAATAAAGATCTGAAGAGGTAGACATTATTGATATTGTCTATGTCTGCTTAACAAGGAGTCTGCGAATCAAATTTGATTGTGTTTTTGTAATCTTCTTGGAAATTGGGTTACTATGTGAATCATATGATGTTGTATTGTATTGACTGAATGCATAAGAAAGTTGTATCTGTTGGGGTGTATGTGATTGTTGGAAGAGTTGTTATGTTTCAAATAATGAAATGAATTGAAGATTTTCTTATGGTAAGTAAATACGAAAGTTGGAATTGTAGTTTTATCAGAGCTTTTTTAGAAACCAAATTAATTCCCGGTGAATAAAAAAAAATACAATTTTTTGGCACAAGATGCTCGTATAGTACCCGGGGCCTTAGCTTTCTCATAACAATTCATCTGTTATGCCGAATCCGAACGGCTAAGTTGAGATAAGGTTTTCCTGACAATTGATACTGCCCGGATGATTTGTCAGATCATCACAAGAGGAAAAATCATTTAGATTTTTGCTACGGCTGGGAATCGAACTCAGACCTTCTGCGCGGCAGTTCATCGCACCACTGAGCCCGTCGCGACGGTGAATATAGCAAACTTCATGAAGGCATTTTAATGGTTTATGAAACCAAGTTCAAGTCTCTTAGGGAACGGTTCAACAAGACTTATTTAGTGCACAAACCTTTACACAACTGATGTGAATAGTTTCTTCTGATCACAAACAAGATAAAAAGTATTTTCAAAGAAACAAAAATGTAGAACAGGAAACAAGTTCAAAAAAATGTAAAAAAAAAATCAATGGCAGGGATAATAGACCCTAAATGAATCATGTCGAGATGGACAATGAAAACTCGTAGTTGTTCTGGCAGCGTAATGTCGGATTAGGAAGCACCTAATCCCAAGTCACTTTGTTTTGATTGTTCCCCCTATTATTACACTGGTGACCTTCAGTCTTATCAACCCACGAATTTGAATGCAAGGTCAGTTATATGATTTGTATCACATATTTGGAAATACAAATGGGTTCATTCCTTATTCGTCTTTTAGGAGAAACACTTTTTGTCAGTGGCTAATAGTGATTATCTTAACCCACTTTTCGCATTAGAAGCTACTTATGGGACTCATCAAATTATGATTTTCACACAACTTTTTCCCACATATGGAATTAACCTCCGCGACCTTGGGTGACTGAATTTTATTAACTACTTCACAAATGCCAATTTTTGTGAATTTCACCAGCTCGCCGCCATAAATCTATTAAAATTATGATCAAATTTAGCTTTACAGTTATTATTCTCAACAAAGACCTCCCGTCAACGAATATTAAATCTCTTTCACTATTTTTCGATGCTGATGTCATAATACCCCATCATTCTCATAATTAATGAGTATCATTGTACACTTAATTGATTTGATTTAGATTCCATTACCAACGATGTCTCAACTAATCCCTCATCACATTACGCAACTGCACGCATCCAAACCCCCTGTGAACCTAAGGCACAGAATGAAAATGTATATTTTTACATTCCGATTACCAAACTCATCCGAAAATGTAACCGGTTGACGAAAATGTATCTGAGTAGGCCTATAAACGTGACTCAAAAATTAAATTTCACTTTCTATAGCTTGCATCGTTACACCGATGATGATGATGGTGTTGATGGAGCCGGAAATTTTCTGACTAATCTTTGAGTCATTCTCAGAATGGCTCAATCTCAAAGTCTGTCCTTATGAAAAGTAAAAAAAAATTAATAAAAAAAAACATCAAAGAAAGTGAAATATTTGAAAAATGTTGCCAGCAACATTCGTGTATTTCTCGATCACCATTCATTCAATTGGCCCTACGCTGAGATTCATGATTCATTATTGGAAACTTTCATTTGCCATAAGACAAAAAAAAAAAACAAAGTAATAATAGCGGTCCGTCAACATTATAAATATAATGATGATCATTTCTGCCTTACTATCTACATGTTGCAGAGTTCGGAGAGTGCAGCTTAATTAATGAATCGACATTTAATTGGATCGTGCGATAGCAAATAGGAAATATGCAATTAAATGTGAAAAAGAAAAGAAAACTATTACACCTCAGTGATTTTCATTTCATTGGGCAGAAATGCAATAGAGTGCAGTCTTTTTTTTCTGTTGCAAATGTTTACCAACATAATACACCACGTACATATGACGCACGTAACAATGAGTGGACCATGTAATTCGCTTCGTGTCTGTTGTTATTGCGATTGGGCGCTTACTTTGTTGAGCGCTTTACAACGTTTACAACACGCATCTTCTTTTTTAGCGCATGTAGATGTAGTAGGTATATCTGCAAAAATTTACATGCACCATAGTCGGCACGAGAAAGAAAATAAAGATGATAAGCGAAACAAAATCACTTTCTCATGTGGAATTTATTGTAATTAATTTTTTTCTTATGTTCCACTATTTACACTTAAGGCATTAATTTCTAATTTATGCTACAATTAATTTTACATTTAAATTCTTGCTGTGGAATGTGTTTCATTTGGGTTTTGTCTATCGGCGAACGATGAATTGTGTTGCAAATTTGTAGAGGTGTTAGTAGTCATATCAAAATGCGCGGTACGTCATCTACATAGGCCTATTGCACAGTTATAGATACGTGTGCAATGGAAGGCGTTTTAACTATGTACAATCCATCATGGAATGAACAGTCAAATGAGTTAGTGGTTACCTTTAACATATGTAGATAGTTAGCACATAATGCCGCTTAATGGAAAGTCGTAAATTGTATTGTTGACCTGCCAATATAGGTGTTGAGGTACGGAAATAACAATGAAAAACCAATTTCCTTGATGCAACCGGTGGGACCAATATTTTGCAGCTGTGAATAGCTGTTTGGGGTAAGTAGCTATAGCCTGGCACATTGGTCTCCATGTTCATGACGACCTGCAGTGTCACTTAAATATTTGAATATCCATTGTAGATATGAGATATATGATGCAAACAAATAAACCCATCCCCCGATTGTCATAATATTTCCTCATTCTACTTGATTTATACCTCCGAGTAGATCGTAAATTGATTGTTGCCTCAACTATGTGCACAGACACTCGGCCGTATACTCACTCCATTTCGAGGTGGTTATCCAAACTGATCTTAGAAAGCCATTCATTATATTTTATTGCCTTCCATCCCATTGATCATCACCAAGATTATGCCATCTCACCCACAACTGGCCGAAAATAAGTAATTGCCTCGCTTAGTCATACAAAACACTAAATCATATTTTGTACATCCCGTCATAATTAAGCCTCAAGGGGCGTCAGCAACAAGATGACAGAAAGACAGCTGCCTAGGCCGATGTAGGTGTAACAGCATTTAGAAAGCCTAATTTAAATTCACTTGACTGTACAGTAACAAGACCAATTGCCATTCAGTGCTGGGAATTTCAAAATCCTATCTCAGATGTACAACATCAACTGCAAAGACGAACAGAATCAAGATGAAGCATGAGCAAAATAAATCCCCATTGATCGTGACCTTTACTTTATGTCGCAGTCACCCTGCAGACTGTTAAATAGGTTCCACCAAAACGGACAACAACAAAAAGATACTACAGCAGACGGTCCGCGGAATTAGAAAAGACTTTCACTTCTGATCATCATCATGTTGCAGATGTTGTGGTTGTTATTTTGTGCACTTGAACTAAGAGCACTTATCGCGTTGAATGTTGGACGTTGGAGTCTTAGTTTTCTCCACAACAAAAATATGACCTTTGCGAATACTTCATCTGTGTTTTAAGAGAACTGTTTCTTCGTTCTTTGACCACTTTAGCACATCGCCAATGACATCTCGAACTCTTGGCAGATTCATACTCAAATTTAGGTCAACAACCACGATCATCCACATTCCGCTGCAGCATGTGTAGATATCTTATTATCCCACGAAATATCCGACAAACGAAAAAATGTTGCCGATTATACAACACAAGGCAGACCGCATACGATGTCGGTGACGTTGAGAAGGAGAAAGATTTCACTTTCACAATCGATATATGGGTGCTCAGAGCTCAGTGCCGCCTCTGCCCATCTCTATTGGCAATGTTGATGGCGCGATAACTATAAAGTATGAACCGCCTCGAGGTGGGCAAATAAAAGTAAAACACGTTTATTAGGTTAACTGGATCGCAGTGTCTGATTTGTCTGTTGTAATCTTGCGCAATTCTGCAAAAGTATCTCAGTACCGCAAAGAGAGCAACAATTGTTTGCTTATTTCATCTGTTTAATGATTTATTAAAAATTGCGGTTCGCAAAAATGTCGTTAAACAGGAGAAAGAGATTTTTTTGCCTCGAGGTGTGCGGATGCCAGAAAACCAGTTACACTTCTGCACGATCTTACAATACGCCACCAACATGGTTGCACGATTAAGTCAGACAGTCGACGGTGGTGGAGGATGAGAAGATGCTTAGGTATTTTCACTTGCTGCATTCCGGTGAAGATGATAATGGTGCACACATACTGGTTCCGTGATGCGACGTCTTTTGGGGAGCAGCAGTCTCGAAAAATAAATACGAGTATCTTCACTTTCTTCCATTAATGAGGAATGGTTGGATATTGGTTTCTTGTCGGTGGTAGCGGTAGTTGTGGTGGTCGAAGAGGTCAAAATACGAAACCCGGAGGCGGACGATTTTGTTGCTTCATTGAAAATCAGACAGCCTGCTGTACTGAAATCCAGTTTAATTTGTCTTTACTTTAAGACATTGGATCTTAATAAGACTGGGAATGTGATTTTGAAAGAGTGATCTTAATTTACCGATGTTTTGATTATTGGTTAAAGGTCAGGAAGCCCCGTCATGCAGTTCACCACTTGGGTTAAACCAGCACACTATAGGTCATAGTAGTTCAAATACGACGTCACTCTATTTAATGACCAAACAAAATACAAGGGTTGCTTTCGTGATCATTTAACGATCATGATCAACTAATAAACTAACAGCGAGTCAATTTAAACAAAATATATGTTTAATGACAGTCGTTAAGGTATGATTCGATCAACATACAAGTGGATATCAATTTTAAAAAAAAAGCGATCACTTGGTTAAAAATTGAAATGGATCACATTAACTTGGATTATTATGTACCGTACCTATGTTACGGACAAATTTAAGTTGTGAATGGTGAAAAACCCACATGAGCAGTGATCGATCAGTAACTATTTATTTTACTATTTAATAGAAAGCAACGATTGATACTGTAAGTGTATTTCGGATGCCAGTATAGGATATTAAAAACCCAGGATCAGCGATTAATCAAAGACGGAGGTTCGGCCATCAAGAAATATGATCGTTGTTCACCACACAGTAGCACTGAAAGTTGTATTTTACAGACAGATCAGTAAAATTTTAGACAAGATGTGTGATCAATCGATCATAATTAAAATATCTGTTTATGGATAAACAATATATATTATCATAGTAAGGGGATTCCTTTTATATGGAACATTTGGTTGTTACAATCAGACACTGTCGTTTTGATTAAAAGACGCT
Organism: Rhingia campestris; assembly: GCA_932526625.1. Classification (NCBI taxonomy): domain Eukaryota; kingdom Metazoa; phylum Arthropoda; class Insecta; order Diptera; family Syrphidae; genus Rhingia; species Rhingia campestris. The sequence continues at coordinate 117,635,053 of OW052185.1, read as the reverse complement.
TATAAGTCTTTGAAAAGCATATTGATAAACATTTGGATATCTAACCAAGATCAGCAAGCTATAGGTAAGACAATCAAATTTCGTTTTGTGGATAAAGCAACGTTTGAATGGTGATCACAACATTGTCAAAATAAAGTAGTAGTAGTATTGAGGTGACAAATGTCCAGAATATGGTCGGAGGTACATCCATTCGCATTGATATTGCATAATGATTTAAGACAAATCTTCACCAAAACGGTCATGGAGTATGATCTTCATAAATGACAACCAACTTCACTTCGATTTAGTTACACGTCTTCCGGACAAAAAGATGATAACATACGTATCATGCAGCCTTAACAAATAGCTCTTTATATGTGAAATTGTTGATCGGACCAAATATCATTGGAGCAGTAAATCTAGATTTGTTTTGATGTAAACCTCGACTATTTATAAAAAAGTAAAAGCTTACTGTTGTCATATACTTTGATAGTCATTCCATCTAGGAAATCAGTGTTCAAGATCACAGATGAATACAGAACAAACGAACAAAAGATCAAAATACTTTTAAAAAAATCTACACAACCTAGGTGATTACAAAAATTTTAAAACTAAAAACATTTCGTGAGGTTGATTCACAAGCACTTGCACCCACGAACGTCACGTACTTCACGTACTATTCTCCCAAAGTAGCAGTTGCATAATGCCGACTCGCATCTTCTAATCGCCAAGTCATGTACCATCTCAGCACTTAAATTAATGTACCGCGTTTAACCGCACCGATCAAATTGTATCTTTATTACTTTTTCATTCCAATGCGTGTTGATTCTTTACATGCCTTCTTCTTTTTTTTATTTATGTCTTAATCGTCGTGCCCATACCCAAAATGGTTAACTCTTTTATCTCTGGAGATTTTTCATTGAAACAAATTTTCGAGTGTGTCTTACAACAGGTACAAGACGTTGTCACGACATCGCTCGGAAACTACCATATTGCGTGATCACGTACGACTTATTCGTATGACATTCTCCTATGAAAATCGACATAAATGAGAAATGCTTACAATGAACTCGCAAACTAGGTTGGTTCCATGGTGTTCCATGCCCGCACTGCAACCGAGAGTGCAAGTACCTCGAAGACTAGAAACAATGCCACTGCACGTACATATACGTTTCTATAAGTTTATCAGTAGATACGGCCATGCATCATGAACAGAAATGAAAGGGAACGTTAATAATTAAAATGCGAAGCAAACAGAAAAAAAAAAAACGACTCCAAAAACCATTTTCGAATTTGTCAAAGTCTTGAAAGATAATTGTCTTCGTGTGGCTACTGCAATTGCAGTGCAACGTACGAAATTGCATTTAATTAGCCACGGATTTGGTGAATTGAAAACAAGTGAGATACAACGCGCAAAAAGTAGCGAAAATTACTATTCAACGACTGTCGATTGCATGCTTTTGAAATACACTAATTAAAATTGGGTACAACATTCCGATGAATTAATTTAGTTGAAGCTTGGGAAAAGGCGGCGTACTTATATGGGAGAGGAGGGTGGAACAGTTCCTCCAACTAGCAGAAGAACCGAGGCTATTGTATGATTGTGTAAAAGTAGGACAATGAATGGATCCAAGTCCTTGGGGCAATGGATTATTTCAATGGCGTTAAGCAGTAGGAAAATGCATGTTCATTGAAAAAGCTCTATGGACACTATATTGTGTGAAATTTAACTTTAGGGCCAATATACCACTTTTGTATTTGGCATAAGTGAAGGTAATTTTATGTGATATAAATGAAATATATTGTAGACTCTGGAGTGGGTGATGATGCAATTATAATGATTATGTCAACAGTTTCCTTATTTTCTTCGAATGACTCCTTTAAAACTGGACATCAGTTCACGCAGAATCACATCATTTCATCATTAGAAAGAAATATAAGAATCTTCATGAAGAACGTTCTTAAAAATGCCGTCAGTCTTATATTCCAAGAATTATTCAAAACTTGAAGGTCCTAACTTTTCATGTATTTGGCCCTACATGCATGTAACACGCTACAACTTATTTGACAGTCATTGTTAGGCCCATCAAATGCAGCATAAGCATTGGGGAACCGTTTTGTAAAAAAAACCTAAGTCAACATTCGTGGAAAACTTTAAAGATCTGCATACATGGCTATCAGAAGAATTCTGAGAATGACACATTCGCATATTTTATCATAGCCCTGCACTGCAGGAATTCTTCTAAAATGTAGACCGACCCGCATTTAACCTCTCGTGCTTACTTGTTCATTGTCATACTCACTTTGCTGTATGGGTGACAAAAACGCCCTAAGCAAGGATGTTCCCAAGGGGTTTACTTACTAACCAGTGTTAGTTTAACATAGGTCCCGATAAAGTCAAAAAAACTGCAAAATACAAAAGTGGTGTGTGTCCTTACTATAAAGTATTTTCCACAACAATGTTTATTTCTTGAACGATGGAGGGATCTAACATATTATGCCGAATCCAAACAGCTAAGATAAGTTATGCTTTTCGAGAAAATTGTTATTACACGGATGATTTGTCAGTTTTTGGAAGAGAAGGTCCAAGAGGCAACTAAAACATTTAATTGTATTCTGAAAACCCGTTCTGAGACAGCTTTAATGTACTAAAAGTGCTTCTAAAAGCACAAACGCTTGTTAATGACAAGATCTATTTAAGACGGATTATATAAACTTTGAAAAAAAAACTTTTTTTTATATTTAAACTTCAGAACAAAGTGCGGACAGATAGAGATGGTTTGAACGATCACGACACGATCTACATAAGGATTATAACTAAAAACGTTTTCATATTGAAACATCAGAACAGAGGTCAGACAGACTTGGTTAGAACGACTGATATATCCATTGGACTGATATAAAATCTATACATAGCATAAATTCGAGGAAATTTGTTTTTCCCTTCTTGCATTACCGCGCTAATCACTAATTGATTTATCTAAATTTATCATTTTGCTTTCAAAGTATTTGATTTAAATAAATGTTCAGGAAAATAGCCCCAGGTCTTCAGTAACATGCCCTAATAATACCTATCGACTTTCTAGTGCATAGTCACCCGTCAACAAGACTCTTAACCGGAGGCGGAATCTCTAAAATTGTTTATTCACTTCAGTCGGCAATTGGCTTTCCATCAATCACCTGCAACTTTAAGTGATTAGTCGACGACCAGCACCAGCCCACGGCTAAGACGCGAAAGCATTAAGCAAAAGATGTCAAATTAATTCACCATTGCTGTAAACAATTCTGCAAATAGTCAGTTAACCGGCTAACAATTTTGGTGGTTTTCATTTATTCTCTCAATCATTTAAATGAAATCAATCACTTACGCCTTTCGCTTTCATATTTCACAAATAATAGCCAGAAATAGGAGGATTTTTTTTATATATAATTAGCGGTAGTGGCTTCTTATGCAGCGTATAAAACAATTGCCACTTTCACTCACCACGTCCGATTGATTGAATCGTGTGCCCTTTCATTAATTTATATACCCTGTCATGTTAATTATATAGCCGGGCCTAAGAATTAGATGTTGGCGGTGTAATTATCGTCTATTTGAAATTCACACTAAAATGTGAATTACACACATGTTGCTTCATCACACACAACATGTTTGCAAAGAAATAAAAACCTTTTATCTGTTGTAAGGTGAGAAACAATAAAACTATTATTGACCTACCTATCGAATGTGAGATAAATTATCAATTTTTTGATCATCAGATAAATATTTATGTCCTCAGTTGCACATCAACAGCACGATCCTATCAACATGTTGCGAAATTTCACTCTTTTCATATTTTATGCATCACCATGGTTATACAAAAAAAAATCACTTCAACGGTCAATAGCATCATGATTTTTGTGAATTGCATTGTTTTTTTTTTTATCCAGCAGGTTTCACTTTTGTTTGCCCCTGCGAGACTTGGTATGTGCGGGAGTATCCGCATCAATAGTGAAACCCATTGGGAACCAGTTTCAAGAAATGCTTCTCTCTCTTATCGTCTATTTTAGTGATTATCGATTTTTTAAAGTCGGCGTTGATAAAACGACAATTTTTGTTTTTTTTACGTTTTGAAGTGGGTCACACTTGATTAAATACAACAAATTCGCGATTCATTCAAACTTTGAGAATATATGGCTTAGTTGGCTGGAGGTGAAAAGCGTGAAATGAATTTTTATCGGAATGCTGTGATCAATTGGCAATGGTCATTGGCATGTGTGTTTCTAGAGTTTTGCCGGTGCTCGGGTGTCGACCATGTCGTGACTACAAAATTAGGAAGAGATTGGGAAAACATGAAACTGAAGAAAAGGGAAACGGACGTGTTGAATAGAATTCGGACTTGCAACAATTATTTAGATAAAACGCGAATTTTAAACTCAGGCTCAAATTTAGTAAGATAATAATTTTATCGATTGGACTCACCGATTTTTTGTCTTTTGAATGGAATTCTAAAAAAGAAAAAAAAAAACGTTAAATTGGAAAATACAATTGCACACAAAATATTTGTTTAAATTTTTTATAAGAACAGACCGAATACCAAATTTAAAGATTATTGAATAACTATGCAATATTGGGAATCACCAATTTAAAGAAAGGGGGAAAAGTAAGGCGCCCGTTTCCATATTCAAACTCCAAAACCCCCAAGGGGCTTAATTCCGAGGCGGTTATTGCACTGCATCGTTTGCATTAAAAATCCCATAGATGTTTATAAAACAATACAGAGGACCTAAAGTAAAGTCGGATTAACGGTGCAGACTTTTGCAGGAATTGGGTCCGTAAACCAATTCCTTTCGGGATTTGAATCAGGACTTCATGCAGGGTAGTCGAACGCACTAAAAATTAGGCCACTACCAAGCATGGTCCAAAACATATTATTCCCCAAAATCTTGGGCGTTGAATTGAACGGGTATCATATATTTGCCGGAACAGGACGGTTGGAAAGCGCTTAGATACTAGAATGATGCTCGTCCATGTTTGATAATCCGGCTCCTTTTATTGTTTGATATTATATGCTGGTAGCAATAGCTCTTCTGAATATAACGCGTACCAACTTACTTCTCCAGGGATGTACATTATTGTATAATCTTCGTTTGTATTGAGTTTTCAAAAAAAAAACAGTTTTAGTATACATATCATTCACATTCTCTTGAAATTGTTTTCTAGCCAATCTTCTATTATTATGTTGGACTGTATGTCTATGAGCTGCAACTGCTTGTATTGTGAGTCGCTTTGAATAGAGTCCACCCAGCAAGCAAGGTTTTTTTGTTGCCAAAATTCGAACATGAGAGCTGTACTCAGACCGGGGATGTTTTTAACGTCTTTAGGACATTTATTCGGTGTTATTGCCATGCTGGGTGTGAACCAACGGTAAGGTAATGCTATGCATGGATTCTTTTGACTTCTATGTCCTCCATTTCCATTTGTGGACCTATATCTAAATACATTCATACTTTAGAAGACTATGCCCAGCGACTTCTTAAGAGTTGAATTCAATTTCCCCGCTGCTTTAAATCATGATTCCTTCACGGCCTTAATTAATTCCGATCTTTGCTGGTGTATTGTTTGTTTTTGTGGTTGTTGTCCTTAAAAAATCCTTTAAAATTCAGAGAAAAAACTTGGATGAGAGTATATAGGAAAATCGAAAGCACAATATAATATAAAACTGTCCAACACAGTGCACGATGAAACATTGACGAAATTGAAATAAAGTATCGAATTCCGTCTATTTAAGTGGCTTTTTCGAATTCCAAATTGTTCAGGATGCGCCCGAACTAGTCAGCGATCCTGTGCTGTATCGCTGTTGGAGGTGGCACCCAAACCACAGTTCCATGGTAGCTGAAGGAATCTGTGTTCGACACATTTGCACTATTTATTTATTATAAACACAAACCTATGCTTTTCACATCACTTCATAACTGACAAAGATATTCATCATCACCTCAATCGTCTGCCATACCTGCCCCGATTCAATGGATCACATTGATAAAATTCCAAAGCCATATGCAACACGTCTCCTCAACTTGAATGCGGGTATACCCACCGACAAAACCCGGTAGCAATTAGTTAACATTAATTAGGATGTGTAATACATCGCGTACTCGTTATAAGAAACCGGTATGCAAATCCATGAAACAAGGGCAAAAACTCTTCGTTAGACAACAATACTTATCTGCAGCCTCACACATAAGAAAAGTATGTACAACGCAACGTGTGGGATTAATTGTTTCGCATGTTGTATGGCCATCCGCACAATTGAATAACCCAGCGCGGTTCGTCTTCTGGGGAATTTTCTCTCTCGTCTTCCGTGGCAGGGCCGACCAGTTTTATGCAGTTTTCTCTACTTTTTTTTGCTAGTTGCTTTGTGTCCATAAACTATTTGCCTAACTTTTTCTACACAAGCATTTAGCATTATGGCCCCCACGTCGGGCAAATCTCTATGGTTTGAGATAAATCTTTGCAATGATTGCAAATGTGATATAACACTTTGGGGCCAACTTCCGGCTTTGTTGGAGCAGCAGATTTACTCAATAGGTGTGTCATAAAGTCTTAGTCGACCAGGGGTATAATAGGTATAATCAAATGCAAATGCGCTTAAACCTAAATTCATGCATCTCATGACGGGCCGAGAAGAATTGACAACTTTCGATTTCCCAAGACACAAATGTATCATTGGTGTTTTTTTGTTTGTTATTCATCTGAGTTAACTTTCATTTATGTGATTATGTTGATGGATTTTCTGAACGGTACCAGATTGGAAATGTAAACGAAGTTGATAGGAGATTATGTGATGGGATGGAGTTCGATAATTGTTGCTAATATCGATATCGATATCAGCGTGAAACTAATTAGCATGGCTTATGTCGATAATATACGCTCTTAAGTTTCATCTGAATTTAGGCATTTTTTTAGCGATGCTATTATTCGCACATCTTATCTTGATGGGTTGTTTGTCATCTTTTTACGATGGATGGATGGATTAGGTAATATCCTTTTTATTAAAGATTTTGTCTATTTGTCTGTACATGCCTGATATATTGTTGCCCAAAGGTTGCTTTGAACAACTATTCGAACAATCCAAATATTCCGTCCAACGACAATCATATACGAAGCCTATCTTGATCTTTGTTTAGCAAAAATTCCATCACCAAAGAAGGTAAAACAATTTCTCATTGTGGATTCAAAATATTGAAAGTCTTGAAATTCCATCAGCAGCTCTGATGCAACATACAGGCTTTGTCAACTGCCCAAAATAGCCGTTCTCTTTTGCAAACATTTAATTTTTCTTTTATAAATATTTCATGAAATTTGCAACGAATTAATCATCTTACTTGGCCTCTCCGATCACCTCACGTCAATCGAAAGTGATCACCCCAGAACATGACATCCGTTCATTGAGTCAATCTTTTACCTCTTTAGACTGTCTTTGTCCGAGTGATTAAATAATCCACCACTGTACCACGCCAGCAATAGGTAGTACGCTATAAGGTAATAACTCTATCATCACATCAAATTGCCCGAACCGACATCAAGTTGCCATAAGCTCAACATAAGCATATTCAGTGATGGTTCTCCAATACTAAGCCTCATTTGAAGAATCTTATGAAATCGCGCTACCATCAGTACATGCACACACACTCAGCGACTGTGCAGACCCAGTTCCCGGGGCACTACGTCTGTCTGTCCGACAACGAGAAGTGTGGCCTGCATTTGCAGGCCTCATTACTGAATAAGCTCTGTGTGGATGGATGCACGGTTGCACAATGGGTTATTCATTTAACGTATGTTTTTCTTTACATCTAACCAGCCTCTAGACCAGCAACTACTGACGCGAGATTGGGAGATCCACAAACGCATTATGCGGTTCAAGGTTGAGAAGCGATGGGAAGTCTTTCTAAACACATATTTTGCCCCCTCCCATGGCAACATCTTTAATCGAAGTGGATGCCAAGTGGAAGAAATCGATTTTTTAAAGAGCGGTCCCAAGATGGCATAAGCGCATTGCATACATTTGAAAGTGAATCCTCTAGCGTTGGCCAAAACTGGTCAGGCCAAGAGTGGGGCACGACAACGAACTCCTTTCACTTTTCGCACGTTTTCCCATGTGGAGGGCTTGTGGACACACAGAAAGAGTTGAGCAATCCAAAATTTGGTTATGTGTGGGTTTTGCTGGTTCGCATATTTTTATGAGTTTGTGCTAACATAAATCAATTACTTTGAGTGAAATGGGAAGTTGTTTTGCGTCTCATTTTGTACACCAAATAGTTCAACTGAGGAAATGATACTCGCTTCTTGTTTACCCACCTCCGATGATTATCCTTCAAGCTAGCTGTCGATTTTCCACTTGATAAATCACAAATGCAGTCTGCCACAATTCCGGCAGATATTGCACATTCGCGGGAAATTGATGAAACTTCCTTAACGGGCTAGTTAAACCGGCTGTGCCTGTGATGCACCTCCAAAAGAGAAAAAGGACTTCCTTAGTGTGAAAATATTTTCTACAAACATACCGCCCGAGTGGGCATCACAAAAGTCAGTGTCAGTTCGACATCTTATGCAACTGCGCAGCCTACTACTATCGCATCGGTGCAAATCATTAACGTTGACAGCTAAACATTAATTGCGACCAATTTAACTCACCTCTCGGACTCGTTTTACCTAAACGAACGATTTGGGTGTAATAGCCGCGCAGCAGACCCAATGGCACACAAAACAAAAAACAGGCTTCCAGCTGCGATAGTCAATTAAAAAGTCCACATCAACAATGTGAGTGGCAATAATTGTGCTGTTCATGTGCTCCGAAAAGAGTACATTGACTTTGATTTGTTGCCCATGCGTTTCATGGGACTGTCGTGAAACATTCACTTTGCCATCAAATATGACGGCAAAGTGATTTGAAACTGAAAGACCTGGCAAGGAGACGATTGCTGAGGATGAATCAATTATAATTTACCTTGAGTTGGATGCAAAATCATGGTGAGGAGAACGTTCACAGAAAAAGGAGAACAGCTACACACAAACTGTTGGAGTACACTTTGCAGACACTTTTCAATAAATTTTTATGAAACACTTGCACTAATAACGGTTTATAAATATATTTTTTCAACGCTCAAAGAAAGAATGTCAGCTTCCACGATCCACTTGTCAGTATTGTAATAGTTTTTGCGATATGTCAAGTAACGATCTGTCAACTGTCATAACTCGTTTGAAATGAATACAGGGTGACTTTGAAACATTGTTTTGTAAAAAAAATTAAAAGAAACATTTTATTGCATTTGTTTCTAAACGGGGACAGATAATAAAATTGAAAAGAAAACGTGAATTAGCTTAGCGTGAACAATGTGAACAAGCGTAGTATAAAAATGTTTTATAGGATACGAAATAAAAATAAAAACATGCGAAGGCTACAATCCGCAGTGCGAATCGTTTGAAACCTTATCTAAATGATTAACATAAATGTTCCCAAAAAGTGGGCGTGCCTAAAAACTGAATGAGGATGAAATATAGAAAATGGCATTGTCATCACATCTTGCTCAGACAATTAATCTATTTTTTTATGGTTCGTCAAAAACGAGAATTTTCTAATGACGTTTTCCATTGGTAAGTCTGGATTTTGATCTTTTTTGGTGCCAATGGAACACGATTTCATATAGATTTTTTTTGTTTAAATTTCTTGTCTGTCAATTAAGTGTTGGTGTAGCTGTCAAGATTCAAGTCACACAGGTTGTTTGTTCTTGATTTAGTTTATATTTCACATTGAACTGCTACAGTTTTAATAAGAGTATTCATGCAACTTCGTAATTTTATTACGTGCGAAAGATTATAACCCACTGAATTCAATCTCATATTAGTAATAATTTAATTTAATTTTTTTAAGTTTAGCGCATACGTTTGATGTGTGAAAGTGCCTGATTAAATGTCAAAATAGCATTTCAAAAGTTTACAACGTTTATCACCTCAGTTTACGCACCCAATTCCTGTGAGAAAATGTCGATATTGTTGGAAAATTTTTCCCATACAAATTTTAACAGTTCATTTATCATGTCGTAATTTTATCACGTTTACGACGACTTTCCGACGTTTCATGAATACCCGTAATGATTAATAATAGATTTTCACAGCCGAACTTATTATAAACCAAAACGAAAATCACTCTTGTCAAACTGACAGCTATCATTTGTATTAGTGTTAGTGCAAGGAGGGGTAAATCTGCCGAAAAATCCAGATTTACATAATTGATCTGAGATAAAAAAAAATCATTTTTTTGCCCAATGGAACACAACAACTGTCAAAATCGGTCTTTTGACAGATCTAGATAAAACAAAAAAAAAATAGATTTTTCACCAATAGAAAACGCCATAAGGCACCCTTTGCTTTGGGAAATTGTTTTTTTTAGAAAAATGTGAGAGGGTGGGTTAAAATGATCTATGGACGAAATGTTCTTATTAGTATTCTTGAAATATTCAGATTGCATTTTTTTAAAACTATACCATAAAACGTGTGCAATCTTTTATGGTTCGACAAAAAAAACATTTTTTTTCAGTTGCATAAGCTATGGGGTTGGTTATACAACTAAAAAAACACCCCCAACAAGTGGTCCTGGGTTGATCTATTGATGAAAATGTTCATGTTAATATTACCAATGTTTTTGCGTCAAATGTTGTTTCGAATTTCTTTGAAATTGTACCAAAAATTGTTTTTTTTTTAAATAAACAACGCTCTAACAAGTGTCCGTAATAAAAAAAAACTTTATCCAGACGAAATATATATCTTGAGATTGTTATATATATGGTTCAGACACATTTCAAAATTCCTTGCCGATTGGCCAAAAAACAAAGTTTTACTGAAAAGTCGACGTGGCAGTGGGCGGATTTTTAAATTGGTTACACTTGTTGTAGCTCAAAATTTAAGTCCAAAAAATCTGTGACATACAAACGGACGACGGGCGGATAGAAAGACATAGCTAGATCGTCACAGCTAGGGGTATATTGAATTTGACATTTAGTTTGTAAGATAGTGAAATATTTTCCATAGACATTCTTTAATCAGACTCAGAATCGCTAGCTGAGTCGATCTGTCCGTCTGTTCGTCTCCGAGTCACAAAATTTTATGAAAGGTCAAGTTCCGTAGTAGTTCAAATTTGTTAACAAATAGAAATTACAGCACCTAGCGACACAATTTATATATTAAAACTACCCAAACAGTGATAGTAATCAGTCGGTTGACACAATGGGAGATCACCGTTGCCGTAAAATATATAAATAAACTTCAATTAAATTGTAATTGCTAAGCAAATTTAACTTAAATTATAAATATTTTTAATCAAATTTTCATGCTATTACAATAATTTTTTCTTACAACTTTATTCCAGTCTGGACCACAATATCGGCAGCCGGTGACTACCCAGCAACATATCCTTTCCGATGTTCAGCAACATCAGCAGAGATACAATGTGCAACAACCCCAGTCACAATACTACGTGCAGCAAAGTCCGAGCTTGGAAGTTCCCCAACAGCGAAATCAAAATGGTCAAGTTGTGCAGCAAAATGTTCGCTTTCCACAAGGCAATCAACAACAACAACAATATCAACAATTAAGAGCGCCTACAACTAGCATTAGCCCAAAGGAACCTCTGATTGGTTTCGTTCCAAACTATGTCCCAGTACCAGAAGCCTTGCATTCGCCACCCCCTGCCAACAACCAACAACAATTTCAACGATCGGTGCATAGCCAAGTACAACAACCTCTGTTCCCAACAACTGGAACACCACAGCAGGAACCAGATATTCACACGCAAAATTTCCTCACTCTTAGAAATTTAGCTCCACAAGTGGGTCCACAACAAAGTCTACCATCAAGGTCTTATAGCAACAAGCAATTCCAACCTCAGGGACAGATCCCTCAATTTCAACATCAACCTCAACCTGTGCAACAGTTCTCTACAGCCCCCCAATTGCATAATATCCAGCCTGCACCCCAAACCGAACAAAAACTCCCACGACAAGAGGTAAACCAGGCTTTCTCGACCGCTCCTCAATTCTCTTTCAACAACCAACCACAGTCAGGGTCTCATGCCTACCGTCCACAGCCATCACAGATTTTTTCCACAATTCCACAACCACAATTCCTACAGGAACATACATCCCACAATTCCCACCCGAGCAATTCTAACTTCCACCACTCAGCGGCGCCACATTACAGCAGTTTCCAAGGACACTTCGAGCCCCCAATCGCCTCTCCGGAACAAGAATATAAGCAAAAAATAATTCAAAAACACGAACAGTTCGTCCAAAAGCAGTATGAGAAGTCGCAAAACAAGGTGAAGCAACTGCACGAAGACTTTGTACATAAGCAGCACAGTATCAAGCAAGATGCTCCAGTCAGACATCATCCTCATCACCATCACTCCCAGGGCCCCCATATTCATGGTAACTCACAGCGTAGCCGTCCAGTGCACAGCTCCGAAATTGGCCTGTTCAATGAAGCCTTGAAGCAGTATCATATCGAGCATCCAACAACAACCACGACGACCACCACCGCAGCTACAACAACGTCGGCGAAACCAATCCCACGACCATCGTCTGAAAAGGTTAAATCCTCAAAAACTAAATCCAAATCTGTCAAGACAATTGGACGGGAAGAACTCCTGAAACAGCTCAAGGCCGCTCTTGCTGAAGCTCCACAAACGGAATTGGGTGACAAACCTTTTGAGGAGATGGACTTGGTTCTGCCAAATGGAGAACGAGTACAGGTTATCAGAACCACAGACCCGAACCTTATTAAGGGACAACAGGCAATTAGTCAAGATCAACTAAATGCACTGATTGCTGGTTCTTCTGGAAAGTCAACTAAAGGTGCTTCAGGGCTTGAAAGTGTAGCCCCAGAAAAACTCAAGGATCTCGTTCTTCCTGACGGACACAAAGTGCAAATTGAAAGAGCTCCCAACGGTGCTGAAAGTGGATTAGATCTATCAAATTTGGCAAGTCTGTACGGAGGCGGTGGCATTGCTGCATCAAGTGGTGGAGCTAATAGCATTGCCACTTCCGCTGTTATCTCATCCGACTCCGATGAACCTCCAACAATTGAAGAACTCGCAAAAAGAGGACTTATTCCAGAGGGCTATGAAATCGAAGGTCTTAGCTCGAAACCAAAACCAGCACCAGCACCTACTGCGCCACCAAAAAAGAAGGCCACTTATGTATACCTGGAGGAACAGGCCGATGGTAGCTTCAAAATTCAAGGCGTGAAGGCAAACGGCGAAAAGGAAACAAAAACTACTGGAACTGAGGTAGAGAGTATTTTGGAACGCATTAGAAGTGGGGAGATAAAGCTTCCACCCTCTGTGACAAGACTTATTTTGCCCGACGACCAAGAGGTTACACTCAATAATGGCAAGATTGTACAATTGATAAGTACCACTACCACAACTACAACCACAACCACAACCCCACGTCCAACAACCACACCAACAAGAAGAATTACGACGACGACTACCACTACAACAACTCCAGCTCCGTTTAATCCTCAAAGGCCAAGAGTAACAATCTCTAGAGAATATGATTCGCCTTATTCGACCACCGTCGGTCCATACATTCAACGCTCCAGTGAAGGACACGTAATTCAGGAAGCTCCGAGCACTTATCGCAGCACTGTCCAGCCTCTATATCAAGATTCCCCAAGCTCTTACACCACAACACCTCAAACAGTATATGAACCAACAGTACAGTACAACCACCAACCAAGCTCAACGTATGCCCCAGTTACTGAAAGACTAACTGCCACAACTGCAGATCTTCAACAGCAACAAGAACAACCTTTGTCTGAAAATCTAAGTGAGAGCCTCCTCCAAATTCTTAAGTCGAACGGACTATTCGCAATGGCCAAGTATCTGAAACAATCCGGCTTGGACAGCATCTTAAACGAAACTGGACCCTACACGATTTTCGTCCCAACCGACAAGGCTTTCAAGAATCTCCTCATCCAGCTCGGAGGACCTGAGAGAGCCGAAGAGAAATTCAAGTCAAATCCACGACTTTTGAGTGGTGTAAGTTGCTTCGGATAACCCTTGTGATGTTTGCGCTTATCACTGTTTTTTTTTTCTTCCAGCTGTTGTTGCACCATGTCATTCCAGGTGCATTTGAGATTACTAGTCTTCAAGATGAGATGACCGGTGTGTCGTTGGCGGGCACTCAACTCAGGGTCAATCAGTATACCATGCACGACCAAGAATGGAATGATGTTGTGGTATGTTAAAAGGAAGTGAGATGATTTGCCATACTAACAATGTTCTTTCTAGCTAACAACTATCAACGGTGCTATGGTAGTGAATGATCGCAAGGACATAAAGATCCCTCAAGGAATTGCCCATGCAGTTGATCGAGTAATGTTCCCTCTGCCAGTTGGAGATCTTTTACAAACTCTGCAGTCCGATCGCGAGGCACGTTTTGCTACATTTTTAAAGGTTCTATTCACATCGGGACTGTCTGACAAGCTGCAAGGAAAGGGTATGACTTTTAATACCTAAGACCCTAAGACATAATTAATATTTATTCCCCTTTCAAGGTATCAAAACCTATACAGTATTTGCCCCAACCGAAAAGGCTTTCAAGGAACTCGAAGCCGATGTCATCGAGAAGCTCCTTACAGAAAAAGACGCTGCAGAGGAGTTTGCTAACAAACACATTGTGCCTGGAACACTATTCTCCGCCGGAATGAGGTTCTACCAGGTTAAAGACTCACTGCTCACCGGGAAGACCGTCATCTTGCAAAAGACCAGTGCTGGTAAAATCAAGGTCAACGACGCACAAATGGTCACATCGAATATTCCCGCTACAAATGGTGTGATACACGCTATTGATGGCGTTCTTTCATGAAAACCAACTTAGTCTTGTCTAGCACCGTAGTCTATCCTTGCCTTAAAAGAAAATCTGTCACAAAAAAATGAGAAAGCTTGTCTCTGTCTCTCTCTCTCACGCCCAAAAATCACAAACATACACTCTGCCATTGATTTTTTATATACATATATATATTTATTGTTAAAAATGTGCTTATGGCTAGCAATTGGTGCAATTGGTACACAATTCCCCCCCTCGCCCCATTCACACAAACGTGTTGCAGCCGACGAGGAGTCAAATAAGGTTCTTTAAACAAATTTTGTTTTGGCACGATTTTGTTATAATTTTGTTTATTTATTAAAGCGAAAACTGTATTTTTTGTATAGAAAAACGATTCCAAACCGAAATGAAAAAAAAAAAAATTAAATTTAAGTTAGAGAGTAAGAATTTGTATGATTGTTTAAAACTGCTAAACGAATGTAAAAATGTCTTTATTTGTACTGCATATTTTTTGTATAAAAGAGTATAAAATGAAAAAAAAATGTTTGGGTGCTTTTCTTTTACCACGACTGTGGTTGTTGTAATTGAATGGTTTTTGAATTCGCTTTGGAACAAATCCCGATATGTGGAACGAGTCAGAGGGATTCTTCAACGAATGGGAAATTTTATTTCCCTAGTATTTATATTAATCGGGTACATGAACCAAAATGTGACTCCTGAACCAAAGGCGGCGGATGACCGGATATGGTAACGTTGCAAATTTAAATTTGAACATTCACCAGGCCGATTCCGCAACCGTGTGTGTGTGAGTTTTTATGACAGTAGTTGTCGTGAACACATTTATTCACTCTCTTTTCGACTGTGAATAAGGCAGCGTGAATTGGCAAACTGACAAAATTGTTCAACACGATGTAATAAATGAATTCAATTCACTCCGCTGGCAAAAAACATTCGCACACTCAAACTCAGAGATGTTACGGAATTGCACAACCTGCTATGAGCACACCCAGGTAGTGAATGTGAGTTTTGTGAAGTGTGTACACAGGCAGGAAACTGACGTTTGCGGAATTTGGCCCCAGGGCACATTACAGTTTCTAAAATATATGCGGGATAGTATATTGATTAGATTATGTGTGGATACATTAAGCGAATCTGATGGCAGATGAATAAATTTTGTTAACAAAATCTACAATAAGAATTGAGAGTTTCAGAAACCCATGTTTTAATTGCAGATTTCCTGTTACCTGAATTCGTTCAGGTCGTACTATTCAAATGTGCTTTTTAGCTTTGAAAATGAATGGAGAATAAAGAATAAAATTAACAAGACAACGACTACTGAACGTCTACACCCAACAAACACATTGTGCTGAATTTTCTCTGCAGAAAAATTTAAAACACACAGATTTTAATAAACACGAATATAGGTAAAATCTGTATGCGTTGTAGTTCTGCTTGTTGTAACTATTTTTAAATAGAAGAAAGAAATGTGTAGCCTCTGCATATTACCATGGAAAGACTTACGCCAGAAACAACGTTTAGAAAACGTGGAAATTTATTTCCAAAATTTGCGCTCTCTTCTCCAAACTTATAGAGAAATTCGTCAAGTTTACGGTGCAAATAATCGTGCATCTGATCTGCTAACATGCAATGTTTTATTTAATTTACATTGCTTAATGGAAAAAATTCCTTGGGAAAGAGAATTCCCGATAACCCTAAATATTCATCCAAATCGACCTTACACAGAAGAAGTCATACATAAGAAGCCAGCGCCACTGTAGACGTGAGTGTGACAGAGGACCCGAAGTTAACGATCCGAAGCCGTTTTAAGCAACTCGGTCTCAGCCCGCCCACAACTTGGAAAATTTTGAGAAAAGTTCTTGGCCTACACCCCTATAAGAACTAACTGATGCAAGAATTAAAGCCAGAGGACCATCAATTGCGTCGTGTGTTCGTCGAATGGGCTGAGAAGCAAATGCAAGTTGAACCAGATTTTTATCGTCAAATTATCTTCAGCGATGAGGCTCATTTCTGGCTTGACGGGTATGTAAAAAGCAGAATTGTCGTTTTTGGAGTAAATGAGTAATTATCCCCGATACCTTGTTGCAAATTTCATCCCAAGTACTTCTCATATAATTTTGAATTTTTGAAGATATGTAAATCCCACCCCTGTCAAGGCACTTGAAAATAATTGAAAAAGAGCACCCTCTTTAAAGCTTTTGATTCAATTGGGTTTAATACCGAGAAATCAACTTAGATAACGGAAACGCTTCATATAGTGCGTAACATTGCTGCAAACTGTTAGTAGATAAAAAGAGTTTGGACGGCGTCTACTTGCATTTTTAGTTTGATTCGAATTTCATATATATATTCCGACAAACAAACACAAAATCAGTAGAATCAAAGCAGAATAAGTTCAGTTTTTATATGGTTTATAGATCAGGTATCGTCCCAACATTACTTGATCGGTTGAAATGCAAGTAGTAACTACGGCCGCGTTCTGGATTGCAGATTTAATATTTTATCTTAGATGAAGCCTGTTCTCATTGGGCAAAATGGTCGAGTAACCAATGAGAACATAACTTAATCGAAGATATCTTACTAAATCTGTAATCCGGAACACGGTTAATCTACCTTATCCTAAGTAAACATGTTTATCATGAAAATAAACAGATGCGCATTGGAGACCATGTTTTCTATATCCTCGCCTTTCGTTTACGTTTCTTTATCTTGACCTGTTATTAAAATTGTCTAGATATCCATTTTAGAGACTTTTTCATTTCAGCATCTAAGACCCCCCAATTGAAATTAATATGGCTAATATAATAAATAAATTTTGCATTCTTCATTCTGACTATATAATATATAAAGTGATGTCACCATATCTTGAGGACCGCATTTATTGTACTAACCACTGGCTGGGTACCTGCTATTCACCAGCAAAGGCTTGCGTAGTTGAGATAGCCACTGGTTAATTGAAAAAACGCTCTGTGCAAATGGTTATGGGTATGGGTATCACTTGATGGGTCTTAAGAATGGATTTTCGAATGTTCAAATCTGTCGGGCTCTTTGGACAGTTCTCAAGATTAATGGCTACACTTTTACTTAGTTTGTACTTTTAATTCAGGATGTTTGTCTAAAATGTGCACTACCATGAAGCAAGCATGCTGACCCAAACTAATTTCTGCTTGGGCTTAGGTCCAAATGGTTTATGTCGGAAGGAAACAGATGCAGATCGATTTTTTAGAGTTATGTCTTACTGGGACGTGAGTTCACTATGGGCTTTGTTGTGGAGGCTTAACCCGGGGTCTCCACGAGCAATATTTCATAGCATGCAATGTGTCATTCTATGAAAATTGCTTGTGGAGACCTCAAATAGTATTCTATGAACAATTTCTTTCTATTTATTGCTCAGTCCATTGCTTGCTATGGATAGTATTCTATGGGCTGTCGTTTCTGTTTGACATTTGTGTTTTTAATGAGAAAGTAAGCAATGGAAATGCCCACCCTACATTTCATAGCGTTCTATCGTTATTTCTTTCTATGAAATGTGACAGATAGTAAGCTACTAAATATTGCTCGTGGAGACGCGGTGTAAGACTATGCACTTGTTATAAATACTACTATCCGAATGGTTTTAATTGTTTACCGTTCTTAAATTCTAGTGGATTTTCATTAACATACCTTAATTAATCGCTGGAAACTTGATGCATCTTGAAAAGATATAATATGCACATACCGACATATGCATTGATCCGTTTTGACATTGGCATTGTCACATAAATTGACATAGGCGACTTGGAATTAGTTTTCTAAAAGATTTACGAATTATATGTGTATATAGGGAACACTTTTGTGAAATAAAATCGAATTCAACTTGCCTTCAACCAAAGTTTTTATCTTTTGGCACGTTGGACCTTCCTAGTTGTGGACTCTGGGAGATACCAGCGACTTACGCTTTACACACTTCCTTGTAAGAAAGTATTGTATTGGTAAAGGGTTAAAAGTTGATCTTTCATCGAATCAGGCCATTATACGGCGTCTATCACCACCTTTTGTTCGAAGTGTGATGCTCAAACATCTCCGAATTTCTTGAATACCTTTTCCATCTTTGCCAGAAGATATAATCAGAAAATTTTCAGTAATTGCCATAGCTTTACATTTTTTCTTTGCGAATAGATCTGTATCAGACAGCAGTATACAAACAAAATTATTTAAAAAATGAGAGAAAGATATCCTTGTATATTGTATATACTTACAATTTTGATAAATATCCTCAAGGACAAGTAGTTTTCTAATAGAATAAGTATACGACCCGTAAAACAACCATTTTGATAAAAAAAAATATTCGCACAGAGAACGTCCGCCATCATCAATCACGCAAAGTGCAATTATTAACAAACAATTTGCAAAATATTTCTATTACTTTCGATTGGAATACAATACCATCCACTTTTTGTGCAATTAAACTGAAATATTTTATCAAAGATTTACTAATTACTATCAAACCGAACGCCAAAGCCACATGTCAGATTGCCAGGACGATTTTCAATTTTGAAATAACGGAATATCTTGGGCTGAAAGCTGAACTATGGCAGCGAAAGTTTATACCTTATAGCAGTTGTGTGAGAGAAAGGGTGTGATTTTGATCTTGGCTGCATGATTTTTTCTCATTCACATTGACTTGTAGAGTGCTGCCAAGTTTGTATATTTAAACTGCTCAATAAAATTAATGTAATAGAACATTTTTGATTGAAAATTCGTTTGCTTATACATATTTTGTATTTTGGAAATAGATTTACATGAAACTTGTAAACAATTTATTGAAAATTGAGAACAAAAAAATATTTTTTGAAACGTGTTCATAGCTTCATGTGAAAAACTTATCAAATAATGTTTGGTTGTTGGTGTAGTATTTGATAAATATCCTTAAAGGCAGACAGCATTGAGGGCAAAATTCATATGTATACGATCCACAATAATAATATTTTAAATTAAAAACAAAATTTCACACATTGATATTGAAATCACAGAAAATAAACAAACACGAACCATTTCGTTTACTTTTGACTGCAATAATTGTGGAGAAGACAATTTTTTTGTGCAATTACTACGAAAAATATCATCAACAATTAATACCCTCGAGGCGAACAACAGATTGTGGCATGATTTTCACTATTTCAGTTAAAGCTATCTCCAATGAGCAGCGAGTTATAAGAAACAACTGCGAAATTGTTGCGTTGCAATTTGTCGCTGTCTCGTACAAACCACAAACTAGTAAAGTATGTTGACTCTCGTAAACCAAAGCAAAAATGATCCAAAGCTGACAGGGTTGCAATATTTTGAAGGTTGGTACTCAAGTTTCTTTTAATTGTATAAAAAAATTAAAATAAAAAATAGGAACATAATAAAAATAATTTAATATTGTACCAGTTTAACATCCAACTCCTACTGCACTTCACTTTAATCTTGCAATCGCGAGGGCAATGACAAAACTCAGCTTTGCTAAAGATCCTACTCTGATATTTGTTTTTATGAAAAATAATGCAAAATTTTCTGAAAAATTACGCAGTATTCTGATATCACAGAATATCAATGTTAAGATTTTTGCTAAAAGACGTTTTTACGTATATCTGCCTTCAGTACTCGTTTTTTCCAATTTTAATAAAAACGAGATGAAAAAACTTAAGTCGGTAATATGATAAAACTATGAAAACTACAAATCCGCAAATTTCGGTTTTATACGGTTTCACACGGAGCTGAAAACTGAATTTAACACAAACAAATTTCAAAATCTACGCGACGTTTTAACACAGAACACTTACCAAGTTTCCTTTGACGTTTAACAAAAAAATACATGCATATGGAGCAGATCTTTAGGATTTATTATTGCAACCGCTTGCAATAATCATTTTCAGGTACAACTTAAACATTAACCTCCACACTTTTGAAAAAATCCTTTACTAATAAATAAATTTGCGCTAGTTCACAGGTTATTATTTAATGTTCAAAAAGTCAGATCTAAGTGATACAGTAGTGATACAATTGTATAGTATGTATGCGCAAGTGAATAATACTGTTTGCACATTTATATTTATTTGTTTGACATCTTGTCTAAAAATGCTGTATTTATTATACTGGATTATTATTTCATTTACTGCAATGACAAACTGAGGTTTGAAGGCTGTTGCTATATGAATATATATATATATGCACCCCAGTTGAAACTTGAACAAGAAATATACTTTTCCAACATCTCCCAATTATTAATTGTCCATCGTTGTTGAACTCAGATTTTGTAAACCAAAATAATCTCAAAGACTACACAAAACCAGACGGCAATTCTCTTACACAATCCAGACTTCCTACCTGTACTGTTCGACCTGATGTCTGAGAGTGAGTTTGAGTGAGAGATAATACCACTTTAGGACTTCGCAGCTGATTCTGTAATAAAGGGGCAGTAGATTGATTTTTTTGCAGTCAACTTTTATTTCAAACAAATCAAGTAAATTAACAAAAACAAATCACTTACGTTTTTTTTCTGTTCTCAGTAGTCATGGCTGAAACACAATCACGCTTTGGAGCTTCGCTTTACCAACGTTACGCCCAACTGCTTTGCGCACACTTTCGCAGTTTCAACTTCTGCTACAAAAATGGGGGAAATGATTAAAATCTTTGCTAAAAATATCGTATTCCACAACCTTCTCAGAAAATAATCCAGAAAACAACAACAAATATTTTGAAAATTCACACTTTTTCCAACCTTTGCTTTGTCCATGGCGCTTTACAGCAACGTTACGTTAAGATTTTACGTTTTTCATTTGAGGTGGAAACTCAACGCCAGGCAAAGCTAAATTGGGATAGGTAACATTGTAGGATTTTCATATTTTTTTAATCTAGATGTGCTTAGAAAAATGTACTAGAAAATTAAAATATATATCATTTTTTTGGCAATAAATTTAAATTTTGAAAAAAATGCAGTAGATCTACTGCAATTGCATTAAAGTGGTAACGCTGGTGGCCATTAGATAGTCTCGGTTTCGGACGACCAGCAGAGGTAGTGTATTGTTTTCACATGGTTTTCTGATGTTCTTAGTGATTATTATTGTTATTAAGCTTTTGTCAATCTAAATAGTTAAAGTGATTTGCAACTCAGATGGTGGATTATCGCGTAATATTCTAATAAAGTCTACAAATCCAATGCGGGAGTGCTCTTTCAATATTTTGTTCGGTTTTTTTTTCATAAGTAAAGGTGTGTTCGACTTGAATAAACGTGTTTGGTCAAGTTTAGTATAATTTTTTTAATTGTGAAAATTTGAAGAACTCTAGATTATTGATATTATGGAAAATTATGTGTGATGTGATAGAAAAAGGTGAGAGCATTTTGGAATATTGTATTTTATAGACGATATAATATCCAGTTATCTTCGCACCCATACAATTATTTATGCAGTTGAGTCGGTGCACAGGTTAGGTACTTAGAGCTGCCAATTGTGAGTGAATGCTTTGTTACCCAGAAAAAATGTACAGTAAATAAACACACTACAACTCGAAGAGTATTAAGCAGAACAGAGAACAAAAAAAAAAGAGTTAAATAGTGTTACCATTAATAGTTTTTATGAAAGTATTAAAAACAAAAGATAGACCTTTAATTTTGTCCTTTTATGAATTGAAAAAATTAAGGACCAAAAGATGACATATTTTCTTTGAATCATACGTTCTGGAAAATGTATTGGACAACTTAAGTTTCTCCATAAAGATTATAGGTTGTTTTTTCAATCACTTAGTTTTCGGTTCTATGTGAAAACCGTATCATTCAGCATTTCTTTCCATCTACTCTATTTATAGAATTATGTTTGAAAGCTGGCGCAGTTCAATATATCTATATTAATACATCTTAATTTCTTTGAGACAAATACGATTCTATTAAATCTCCTAAGTGCTAGGCATTTTTTATTAAACTAAGATTTTTAAACTAAAGAATACGTAAAACAAGACGGCAATACTCTTTTGCATAATCCAGACTGCCTAACTGTATTGCATTCCGACCTGACGTCTGAAAAGTGAGTCTGAGTATGAGTCTGCGAGACAAAAATTAAAATGTGTGAGTGTGCTCAACTGCTCCCCATAGTTAGCCTCGGAAGTCGAAACTTGGACGAGGAGGTAAAGAAATGTATTGTTCTCGAATGAATTCTTCGTTGATTTTAGGGATTATTATTGTTATTCAAGCTCGTGTCAATTTAAACTTCTTAAGTGAGTTATTAGTATTACCAAGTGATATATCATCATCGCGTGATATTTTTAAAAATAAGTCAACAAATTCAATGCGGAGGTGTTCTTTGCCTGTGCATTGCATAGAAATGTCGGTAGAAAAATTTTGTTCGGTTTTCGCGTAAAGAAAGGTGTGTTCGACTTGAATTTAAAGAACGCGTTTGTGCGGGTTACGTTTTACAAGTATTTTTCTGGTGTGAATTATTCTATTTAAAAAAAAAATCATTTAGATCTTTGATTATGTTATATGTGGTGTAATAAAAGGTGAGTGCGTTTTGGAATGTTGCATTTTATAGACGAAAAATTATACAGTTATCTTATCACCAATACAATTATGTGTAAAGTCAGAGCGTTACGTTAGGTACTCAAAACTCACTGGTCATACGACATCCACTCATACCTGCCAAGGCCAACTATCCCGAGAAAATACATGTATAAACATGCGAACAAATGTCATGAGTCAATGACTCATCATTTTTGTTTTCAGGGAAAGGCAAAGGAGTCTTCTCAAAACAAAAACACTTTTGAATAGTGTTACCATTGATAGATTTTATGAAAGTACTTTTCTTTAAAAGGAGTTAAAAATGGCGGACTTTGTTATTGTTCTCTTTAAAATCCCTATAGAAAATCCCTATAAATGTATAGGACAGTTTTCAATACGTCAGTTCAGTCACGTGTGCTAAAATGTAAGTTACGGAAAACGTTCTACAAATTTATTGGAATCATCAATTAACAAAAGCCGCACACCTTGTATTGTATATAGGCTAAATAAAAATGAGAACAAAATGTCGGTTTATTCATAGTTGGAATTTTGACAACTAAAGATTGAAGACATTAAAATTATTACAGTGATGGAAGAACTATATTTGAGGTTGGAGTTGATCATACCAAAGCTGCGCGGACCAAAACAGGTCGGATGATGCAGATGCCCAATAATCCACGCCAAAAAGTATGTTTTGGCTATGAAATTATCTTGGCAGAGTTTCTCTTGGATTTTCATTTTTCCAAAATCAATAAATTATGTTTGTTCACCTAGCCAATATTTTCTTTTTGATTTTCGTACTATTATAACTGAAATATTCGAGTCCAAGGATGCCAATACAGCTTATGATGCTGGTTTCCAAAGTTACACAGAGAGTAAATAAAACACCCTTGTATTTTCAATGATTTTTATTTATTATTTCTGTTTTTCTGTTTAGATTATAGATATTTCGCAATAAAGATAAACTTTTTTTTCATTTACTTGTATCTTAAATTTAATATATATATATTTGCGTATCTAAATGTGTTTTTTCTTCGTCTTTTCTATGTTTATTTCTTATTAGTTTAATAAAATGTTTTATTTTCGCTTTAGGTACATGCATAAAAAAATAATTTAATTAAAAAAATACAAGTATTGTAGCTAATTTTGATAGAAGTGCCCTGATTTATTTTTTCTTCAAATAAACAAAAAAACGTAATGAACTAAAAACAAAATAATAAATTAATAAAAACAATTAAAAACAACCACTTAACATATTTATATATATATAGAGATTTATTACTTAACTTTTAAAACTTTTATTTTGGTTTATGTATGTTTTTTTTTTGTATCACCCTGTGTTGTAGTTTTAATTTTTTTTATTTTACTCATTTTATTCATTAACTTAAACTCTAAAAGCCATTTATAATCTTAAATTCATTTTTTTGTCTACTTTTCAAGTATTTTTTTTTATTTTAATATTTTAATGAAAACACGAAAAATAGTTTTTTTGTTCTGATTTCTTTTTGTTGATTAGGAACAGCGAACAATTAATAGTGTCTTAGGCCCATACTGTTTGCCACAACGGAATTTACTGCTGCTGGACCAAGAGTTGTTCGACTTGATCGGCTGTCCGTAGTAGAAATGCAGCACTTTCTCGATACGCAGTTATCACCTGCCTTGCGGCTGTTATCTCGTTGGCGCTTAGTTTGTGTGTGACTAGGGGTGGTGGAGGTCGTGCATTCGGGCTTAGGGATGACGATGTAGCTGCAGCAGTGGATGTTATCGATTGGGTTGGTTGTTGCACTGCCGATGGCTTCATTGAGAGATCAGTGGGAGTTGCTATGGTAGAAAGGAATCTATTAAACCTGTTCTATGGCTATAATTTTAAGAGTTGACTTACCATTGGCTGCAGGAAAATAACTTGGATAGGTTGGTGTCCTTGCTGCATAGGGTGACGTCGATGATGGCGAAGTGAAGTCTGTTGGGCGATATAGGGGCGATGAAGCCGGTATAGCACTGACGCTGGTCACAGTTGTATTTCCATTTGAGAGTCCATTCCCCCCGCCACCAATAGGCTGGCTGACCGAAGTGGTACTTAGAGCCAGTGGGGAACTACGAGCCGAAGAGCTAGCACCTTGTGTAGATGTTGTTATTGGTGCTAGGACGTCTGATTCCGAAGTCGTTGGATTCGGAGTCGAGCGGAATCCGCTTGTAAATGGTGTCGAAGTGGTTGCCGAATCACTAGTTACAGCAGTGCTTGTGGAACTTGTTGTAGTGGTAAGCGGAAGAGCCTGAGTTATGGGGTCTAGACCGATGCGCATGCGCTTGGCATTCATACTTTCGTTCTCGCAGGCTATGGCCAGAATTTGTTCAGCTTGAACTGAAGTGAGATGAGCCGGAGTTGGACGGGTCTAAAAGAAAAGCAAACATTACCATTTCAGCTTCCAAGAGGTGATTTCTTTAACTTACAGTATTATCCCATCCCTCTCTGGCCTTCTTATTGCGACGGCAAGACTTCAGATAAGTTCTGATACGTTTTCGGGATCGTTCACTAAACTCGGGAAACTGCCGAGAGCATGAGTCGATTATTGCCTGAATCTTTTCCTTCGGTTGCTTGGATATAGGGATAATTCTATCCAGATTCTCATCAACAAAAAGACGAACAAACATCTGTGGGCAACCACAAGGTTATTTCTAACAAAATGGAATTCACTTAACAGTAACTTACATTAAAAGCCTTCAATCTCTCCGGATCATGAGCTTGTTGATCAAGTTTATCATCCAAATCATCTTCAGACCCCTCATCCTCGTCTTTCTGACCGGACGAGTTTGTCTCGTCCTGAGTTTCCATTGGTGAAGACTCTTCTGGCCGGGGAACTGGAGATATAGACGTTTCCATCTTTGTAACATTCTGTGCCAAAGCATTTTGGTACTGCGCCCACAGACCACCGACAACTCCGAGGTCAGGTCCTTCAGTGCCATTGCGAACCGCATTAGAGTTCTGATAATTCCAAGCCAACAGCATAAGTTTCAGCTTGTCGGCATCTTTCATAAGACCTGCGTAGGGGTCTTCGGGATTGCCATCACTTGCAGTATCTGGAGCTGGTTGTGAGGGCATCTGAGGCTCCTGAAAAAAAAAATGTTTGTGTTAAAGATCTACATCAAGTTTTGTGATTTCTATTTGTACATTTCAAAGGATTAATTAAATTTCTAAGCCATTTATATTATTGAATAAAATACGGTTACTTTGTGGTTGATTGTTACTTGAAACTCTCTCCAAAAGCAAATTTCAATATCCTTGTAGAAATGAAAAGAAAAAACTACTCTGTGTCCAAGAAAACCATCTTACCCCCGAAAACTTCCTTGCAAAGGTGTGGTGATGTTCGGGAGTTGAATACAGGTAAATCTGAGGTTTCCCATCGAATGTCCTTACACACATTCACAAAAATGGAGGCTCCCTTCTAATTCTAACCTCAAAATGTCTTTGAATCGTCTGAAGAAGTTTAAGATGTTCACCCGGCCTTCCCTGCCGCCGCCCAAGATTCTCTGTGCTTATCACT
Source organism: Rhingia campestris (assembly GCA_932526625.1). Classification (NCBI taxonomy): domain Eukaryota; kingdom Metazoa; phylum Arthropoda; class Insecta; order Diptera; family Syrphidae; genus Rhingia; species Rhingia campestris. The sequence continues at coordinate 117,608,131 of OW052185.1, read as the reverse complement.
CTATAGGATATCACATCCTTGTTTACTTCATTATACAAGAATGTGTATATATGTACAGAAAAATAGTAAATATATGTGTACACAGGATGTGTGCGTGTGTGTGTACATAAATCAATTGACGGAGTAAGTGAATCGAATGAGGGTGAGGCGAGGAGTCTGGCATGAGGTGAGTTCAACTTTCTTCCAAGACAAGTTTCTCGATCCACACATATCACCCACCGGGTCGACCGACCTAACAAAACTCCTGCAGGGGGGCAGGATTTCATATTCGGTACATACCTAAATGAATTGGGTTCGGCGACGACAACACTCCGACCAAGGGGTGGGCTAGAAACAAACAACAAGGCATATGTGTGTATAGAATACATTGTAGTGTTGTATGCCTAGGAGCATTGGCGATGACACATTTCAAATGGTCGACGTCGTAGTCATCGTCAGAGGGATGAACTTACCAAGGTGATAGCGGTGCGGGTGTGGGCGGAGTGGTAAGACGAAGGATAGTTTTATGGTGTACCGAAAAACCCCAAAAGCCAATATTTGAGTATACACTATACCCTCGCATACACAAATGTCCTTTGGCTCAAACGACGAGAGCGAAAAAAAAACAACACAGCAAAGAAATAAGTTAGAAGAAAGCATGCAAGGATAAAAGGAACTCTTCATCCACCCACCCCACGTCACATTCACTAGAGGAATAGGAAATAAGATGAATACCATATGGGTGGCACAGAGGGTTGTCTGGTTGCGTACACCCTGAATCCTTTCCACACCCTCCTCCGATTCAAAGCGTTCTCTAACTAATCATTCTCTTGAAACGCGGTCGGGTGCGGGTTAGGCAAAGGCACAGGAAAAAGGTCTCCGTCCTTCTTCGAAAAATGTTCAAAACGTCTGCAAACAACCCCATTTGATATCCCACTGTTCTTATCCTAAGCTTAATTCAGTGTGTGTGTGTTCGTTCTCAACAGGAAAAACAAAAATGGGATGAGACGTGATGGAGAAAAAAAAATACTTAAATCTGAAAGGTCCTTTCTGGCCACCCCACACATTATTTCTGCGCCCTAAATGGGAGGTTTTGCCTTCCTCACTTATTCAAACATTCAGACGTAGTGCTTGTTCCCTTTTGTGCCAAGCAGGGGGTTCCAGTGTAGAAGCTAAGGAATAGCTAAGATTTTGACCATAGTTGGGTTCGCTCCTTTGCACTCAGCTGCCAATATGTCGTTCGTCAAACGAAGATTCTCTCACCCTCGAGTTCGTTTCAAAATAGTTTCCTGAGGTTCGATTTAGTTCCATTAAAGAAGAACCTGCGGTCGTAGGCAAGAGCCATAGCCAGATGAGAGGGTGCCAATTGCATGTGAGCATTGGCTTTTCTTTTACTTTGTCTTCTTTCCCCTGTGATTTTTTTCTTTTTGTGATGTACAGACTAAGATAGACAACTTAATCTATTTCAGCGCAGTGTTGGGAAATTAATTAGTGAGAAATGCAGACCATTGGAAGTTTTACTCGGTACATCCTTCCTCTTGCCCGGTCTGTTGACTACAAAGATGTAGGATGTGGGTGTGTGTGTGTGTGTGTGTGTGCACTTTTGGGGGTTAAAGTTCCAAGTCGTACTAACCCCTTGCTGGGTTTGATTCTTTTTTTTTAATTCTAAAGGAAGTTTTGTGAACGTGTTTTTTTTTCCTCAACTTCTTTCGTTTGGTGGGCGATATCTCTTCTTTTTGGGGTTTTAAAAGACAAAACAAAACTCTAGAGAATGACTTTTAAGAGAAAGGCATGCTTTTCACGTGGTTAGGGTACATTTTTTTTCTTGGATCAATTTCTTGGATAATTCTTGGAATGTGTAGCATTTTTGTTTGTTTCAGTATAGCGACCTTAGTGTAGATAGTAGTTTCTTAAGAAACAGATCAATAACTTGCATTTTCAAATTCTTGGAATGCATTCATTATTCAGATACGCTCCTCAACTTTTAATGTCTGTAGCGATTTGCTTGTAAATAGGTCTGTAGGACCATAAAATGGTTGAGGGAGGAATAGATATTGTGTGTACGTTTTTGCTGTACTAAATTCATCTTTTATTTTCAATTTTTGGTTCACTAAAGACTAAAGTTTCAGTTTACTCTAATCATAGTTCTTATAATATGATTTTTAACAACTTACGATATCATTGTCAGCAAACAAGATTTTACGATATCGTATCTTCAGCATTGTTGAATTCAATTCAAGAATACGCGTGTTGCTCCTTGCCTTTAGAATCTATTGAAATAAGTTCGTAAATTTTCTGCAGTTCAACATTTAGGATGCTGAAGATACGATATCGTAAAATCTTGTTTGCTAACTGCCTCCTAACACCTGGTGGTCCTTGGGTGATTTTTCCCGGATTTTTTTTAGGCTTTAGATCTGCATGTTTGGTGGCGTTGCAATAATTTGACAACGACTTGCACAGAGAAATATATCGCTAAGGATGTCTTTCAGTCAATAAAAATGGTAAAGCGCAAGATAATTGTATATCTTGTTTTGTATTAACAAAACATGTACATAAAACCAGTTGGGATTTTGTATATGTTTTGAATTTTTTGCATTCATATGGCAGCTCGAAATATAGTCCTTAAAAGCAGTTTTAGGTCATTTATATTTATCTATTTGATGATGTATGGCTCCTTTTGCAATTCGATTGTATCAAACATTATCAGTGAGTACGACTAATGAATGGAAATCTAATCGTAAGTACTCTCGGCGATATTTCTCTAATATAATGTCCTTCATGCCTCATACCCCGTCCCCTGACTTAATAATCGAAAGAAAAAAAACATTATTCAGCCACTAAGCGGTTATGTTCGGGAGGTGCACATTCAGTGGTGGATTTATTATTAAAAATCCTATTTCTGATCAAAGGCAATGGGTACTAGTCCCGCCACCACTCCCCACCGAACCATAGTTTTCTTTTTAGTAATTTTTTTTTCCGATCCTTTTCTCTTTGTTTGCTCTCATTAAAAGGGTTGCTCATTGTCCAATGGGGTGTGCATGCATTGAACGCATATGAACGCCGCCGCCGCCGCTGCCGATACACGACAAAGACGATGAGGAGCACCCGTTGCTGGCACGGCATTAATAAGGGACTTCGTCGTCATCAGTAGTATTGATGATGATAGCTTTCCCTCTCTCTTGCGACAAAAAGGCGATGATGGTAGAAAAGTTTTGTTGTCCTTTAGAGTTGGGCATAGCTAGCTAGGGTTGCTGGTGCGTGCGTGTGGTATTTTCAAATTGGACTTTCGACGATGACGAAGACGGGTGGAAAGGGTTCTTTTCCATTATCCCGTTCAACATCCAAATTGGTTTCCAGTTTAATATTCTTTTTTTTCAGCGTACTTGTGTACACACTACAAAGAAGGGTGTGTGGGCCCAGAAAGTGCTCCCGTCTAAGTGGGGGTTATGTAGGCTGGTTTTCTATACTTGATGTTGGAATTTTCCTGCGCTCTTTGCGTATGATTTTTTTTAATTGAAGAGTGTTAGTGGTCACAAGAGGGAAGGTATGAATGTACAAATAAAGGAGATTCGATTGATATATAGGTCGTTGTCGATGCATGTGTATATGCAGCACATACAAACACCAATGTCCGCGTGTCCCAAATAAGGCCTACCTCCTGATTGAAAGGGTTGGAATTGGAAGTTCTTTTTTTGTCAGTAGCACGCGGCATGGGTAACTTCATAACCGAAAAACACAACAACCGAATGAACAACTATACTGCAAGCCGTAGTCGGTGCTCTTCTCGGTTTTTGTTGTCCTTTTTTCACATTGAAGACCCCACCAGCTCGTTTATTTTTTTTTCACTGATCCTCTGTGAGTAAAGGTTAATTTCATTTTCCTCTCACAAATGGTAGGGGCGCACACGAACACCCTCGACGCTCGCTTGTACAGAAATAGTCACCCCAATCGAAGGTGCAACCGAAAATCACCCGTGAATACTCAAGCCATGTAGTTTGGGGCTGCACATTTGTTGGTTGGTAATCGTTGGAGAGCAAAAAATGCACAAACAACAAAAAAAAAGAGTGCGAGTGAGCACGAGAATGAATAAATGAAATTTCGGTCACGACAAATCCTGTATACGTTCGCAGGAGCAGTGCAGTGCAATCGTGCGGGTGGGTGGCTGATTGTATAGCCGGCTCGAATGGCATGTCGCGTGTTTGGGGGCTGTTGTCGATTTTTGGGATTTTTCCGCCATTTTCCAGCGATACACATTTTTTTTGTGTGTTGTAGGTTTTTTTTCCTGTTTTGCTCGTGGGTACACTAAGCTTGGGTATTTCTATGATCGGGAAGGGTACAAATGAGTTTGTCGGTTGACAGGGATTAACGCAGGGGATTAAGCGCACATACAGTGTGGGGTAAGTGTAGTTTTATTCTGCCGTACAAAACTACTACTACCGCACTATCCGATATATGTCCTACGGCGATATTTACTCGTGTATACCCTCAGTGGAGGGTGAGTGATTGATTGGTTGGAATTATCATATTGAATGCCAATTAAATATCGCACAAGTGGCAGTAGAAACAAGCAGAGGCAAATATACAGATCAGCATTAGGGGGATGGTTGGATGGCAAAACTCGACTTAACTTGTTAAACTCGAGGAAAGAGATAGAAAATATATATTTATTTCATAAGTTTTGTTTTTGTCTGCATATCATCAATTTTTGATGTAGCAGGAGAGTATTTTTTTCCTGTTAATAATTCCACTAAGGGATTAAAAAGTCCTATTTTTTGTGTTGAATAAAATAAAATAAAATATTTTAGTTATAAGCCGAAATTGTATATATAGACAAAAAATTAAAACTGCATTCGAACGATGCAAGTGAAATGCATTCATATTAAATCATCATAAAAGTATGCAGCAAAAAATGAAAGAGTAGAGGTGGAGGTGGATCTTTTTCATCAAATCCATCTATAAAAACAGGCCTAGCTTCGTTAGATGAGGTATATTGTTCGAAAAGAACTGCGAAGCTGTATCTATCTATGGGTTGTGGAAATATTAAAAACAAATGCAAGTTGCCACGAGTTGATATGATGTTTTCTAAAAGGTAAAATAAGTATTTTGTAATATGGTAACGTAAACAAAGTATCATGCTGGCTCGTGATGCCACAAGGCATTGTGGATTGTATGTATTTTCTTCTTGAAATTTGTTAGATGTTTCGAATTTAGCCTTCATACTGTCAGATTTTTTTTAAAGCAAGTGTGAACTCTGAGACAACGCAAGCAATACATATTTTAAGTTCTTATTTGCAGTATGCACAAGGAAATATCTAAAATATTGCATAAGTATTGGACAGATCTTTGAATTCAACAGTAGGTATAAGTTCGTCGGTATATTTTAAGAAACTGCACCTTTTATTTGATAACTTGCTCGTTGACATCAGTTTTAAATCAATGGGTTTACTTTTAGTTTTATCTTGAATTTTACAATGAAATTAATAAGAATTAATCTCCTTCCTTCCATGGGATGCCAGTGCCACCGCTATTGACTAAATTTTTGTGCTGAATATTGAAAAAAATTCAAATCTGTATGAGCCTGCTATCCCTTTTACATTTACCTTGTCCGATTTTTGTTTCCCATCAAACAGGAGACACATCCCCGGATATTTGTGCACGTGCACGCACTCACGCACATTTCGCACTTCCCAGCACAACAGATTGTACATACCACACAAAAATATACGCGGGCGTTTTAAAAGTACATTTTATATATGCATTTTTTTAAAAGTCAGCTCGAACGAAATTGGCAACGCCCTTTTAAAGCTTAAAACATTTTATTGAACACACTGCATGGTTAAAATACATATATATATATAAATGAGATGAAACTTACCCAACCCAATATATATCTGCATCGCATAATACCACCCACTTCACCCGAAATGGGGGTAAGTACAGCGCACTACCTGCATAACCCGATTTCGCCCAAAAGCAACGACCGAACATCTCTATAGCCGCCCGAACGCTCCCCGACATCCTTCGATGGAACTTGAAGCAACCAACTACCTATTTATCTCATTAAATAGTGTTTGGGGTTACTTAAGCGCACCACCCAAGCCCCCCCTACTCGCATGTGTCCCCATAATGTGCACTCACTCACTCGCTAACTTACTCCTCACCCGTATTCAGTTAGCAGCAACAAGAGGAGAAGCAATCATTGGTCACAGTGGTATGAGATGTAGGATGCAGCAGATTGAACCTTCAACATCATCATCATCATCAATATCATCATCATCGCAGAGATGCACACACAGAATTCTGGTCAGAAAAGGCGAAATGCGAATCGCCCCCCAACTCCAAGCGTTTCCATTAAAAATTGCGTACCGCCGGGTGGGGGTGAAAATATCGAACAAAAAACATAAAAGATAAAAACGCGAACGCAAAATAAAGAACTCATCATCATGCGTGTGATTGCAAAAACAGCCTCCGGGCCTTTTTTTGGGTGAGAGAATGGGGCTCAGGCCTTGGCATAATATATACGTATCGAAGGAGATCTACAATGAGGCTGGCAAGCTGGTAGTCAGGCAGGGGGTAGGCGGTACACTACTGCACGATGGGTGCACACACAACACACGTTCACGCGAAATGCGTACCCGAAGCCCTCGCACATATCCGCGTGGATTGTAGCGCGGTGCGGCATTATGTGCGTCGTTCATTACATAAAAAGAGAGAAAACACTCGCATGACAGGATACCATATCTGTGAAACACCATCACCAGCAAGCGCGTAGGCGAATATGTGCGGATTCCAAAGGCCTTCCTTTTGCCTGTCGTCCTCCCTCGACGCAGTTTTATCAAACCGAACGCAAAAATTGTGGTGGAAACGGAGGCAATACAAAAAAAATCCCATCATATGAGCGAACGTCAGGGTTTCTTTTTTTTCATTTTGTCAACCACCTCCACGGGAGCCGAACCCAACCACCATACACCACCTCTACCGACAGCTACGCGCACTATTTGCTTGCCTTAGCCCCCCGCGCGCTCACCCGTACAGACATTCAATATCAGCAGCAGCACTAGTGGGACTGCCTGTGTGCATAGCTGATGAGCAAGTGCGTGCCGGATTTTAGGGTTGGCTCACAGTGAACGAGTGGTTGGGGGTAGGGAGCGAGGGATTGGTGATGAATGGAGGCATGTGGAATGGAGCATTTACGCACATTTCACATAAATATTTCAACAGCCGATGTATCCCTCTGTAGATGGCTAACCCTACCCGAACCCGTTGGTTTCCGTACCTGATTGACGTACAGTTATGTAACTTCCTTGCATTATAATAATAGCTGGGTGAGGATGGAGGGGGTTCGGATGTGCCTGTAAACGCACCCACTTTGCCAGAGAGACCAAAGCTGAACTATACAGCTACTGCTGCACCTCTTGCGTGCCAAGCGAATTGAGGCACACGCACATGCAAGGCCCACTGTATAAGGCCCTCCCAGGAACACTATCATCATCATAATCATAATAATCACTGTGTATGGCAGGGAGGCGGTGGTGCACTGGGTCAGTACCCAGTAAGCCAGCATGCCCTTCCCGCCTTTTAATTACGCAATTTCGCACATACACTCGAACCGCTGCTAGTGTCTGTATACATGTTCGGTGGTGGTGTATATGGGTTCCTTCGTGTTCCACTTGCAGAGTCCGAAAAGCATGTGAGAGGCGACGACGACGACGACTACGACGACCCTCCGCGCGCCGCTAGGACATCGCGCTGACGACCTCCTGTGCCTCTATAAATATCCGTCCTCTCGGCTTTTGTTGTACACTAGTGTTGTGCATAGCGTTGTGTGATATCTAGCTTGTTGTCGGTCTCCGGGTGTGGGAGCGATATCATCATCATCTGCCGCCGCCGCTGCCGCCGACAAGCCAGAGGAGGCGGATCAGGAAGCGAACGGGCCTATAGCATGACGCACCCTATTTTTTTTATTCTGTCATACACTCCTGTTTTTTCCAACCACCGCAGTATAAAACTGCGAAACTACGCGAGTACAATAAAAAGGGGGACATTTTTTCGACATACCTACCCCACGGGCAATTCTGCTATCCCCGCATCTATACATGCGACTAGTATATACAAAAATTCCAATTTGATTTTTTTTACCGTTTTTTTTTTTAGTTTAAACAAAAACATCAAACTAACGGTGAAATAACATACTGGGAATCAATCCCCAAACCAAGAGCTAACTAAAGAATCCAAATTACCCCAAAAGGGTAAAAAACTTTTTCACCCGCTTAGTTGGTCTGTGCGGTGGGTTCGGTAGAATGTAGCTGCAAGTAGCAACAAAAAAAGAGGAAAATATGAACACTGACTAGGTATAGATAGAAATTGCGCCTACTTTTGGGAATGTGCGGTAATAGGATGGGTAGGTAGGGTTGCTGCTGTGAAATTGCACCACACACACAGTGGGTGAGTTTAGTTTGCGTGTGATGTGGGCAAAATTGGAATGGGCGATGTGGGGTTTTGCAGGTACATGCTAATGCATGCGAATGATTTTGAGTTTATCGTGAGCAAAAAAGAAAAAAAAATATAATACTGGTCATATAAGGGAAAAAATACGTATGCATGGTGATTGGAGACCAATAATGGTGGGAAGGCTTTCCAAAAATATTTCTTTTTTTTTGTTAGGAGAGGATGCGATAGTGTTAGGTTCTGTTGTCTGTGGTGCAATTGCCATCACCAGCGGAACCCCTTAAGTGGGGTACAGCTTGGACACCAATATTGACACATCGACTAAGCAGATACTACCCCTTAAATATTCACAAGTTTTTATTAAACAAAAATGCGCGAGATATTTTATTTAAAATTTGTGTTTTTTTTTTGTATAAATATATAAAAAAATAAAAAAAATAATCAGCGTTTGATCACGAGTTTCAAATGCCTAACATGAAAAAATGTGTTTCTTACAATGGCATCGTCTTTAGTCATTTGAAAGATGGACAAGCGTGTCCAAGACTCACTTTCGCTTCGTCAATTGCATAGTTAACGAAATAAAAAAATGTTGCTCATATTTAAGTTTTAAGTCTATGACTACACTTCTCTTCTCCTCTCTTATATCGCTTTATTAGGGCATAGCGTGTCCAGTGGCTCAACTGTTCGTGCTTTGAACGGGATAAAGTCCCAAACGTAACAACGTCTTCATTTTGTTTTATCTGACCAACATCTTCTGAAAGTCTGACAAATATCAGTACAATACTAGTTGCCATCCGATTCACAGTAAAATTTTACTGTGACAGAAAAAGTATCTAAATAAAGAAAATATTTCGAAGATCTTAAAATTTCGAATTGAAAAGATTCAAAAAGTTTATAAAGTATTTGAGAATACGTTTATCGTTGTACTACAAATGTAAAAATTTTGACTGAGTTAGGTATGTACAGATATTAAATGATCAAATAAGTTCAGCGGGAAAAGAAATCTGTCCAAGAATATTCGATCTGACTGACTGTCTGACTATTTGTATGTAAGTAAAGTGTAACCACAATTAGTAATTTCGGAAACTGTAAATTAACTGCACTTTTGACATTTTATAATTACATCATGATAGAAATAAACTTCTATTTAAATTTTTCAATAGTTATAACCTACATTTTTTAACGAAATGTTTGTGAATGAATCTATCATTCCACTAGCTATTTTTATTTTATAATACATTCATTTTGTTTTTAAAATGAGAAAACAAAAAACAAAATACCATCGTTAAATGTGTCCTATTTCCTTCATAATTAGTAGTAATGACGTAGAACGACAAAAGTCAACATCTTAACAATTCCCATCTCATGTCAGCAATGGGCCACAAACACATACTGCGTATTTTTAAAATACCGTATAAATTACCCCCACAAAACTGTTTGACCTCCCCTTCAACTTGCTTCGTTTTCTGTCATTTTACTGCCTAGGCACATCACCCAAAGGAATATCGCACAACAAGAGATGAAACGATCTCCGGGCTAAATAATATATCCGCCCCGGATAAGATACGCATAGTTTTTACGACGTCTTTGCGATTCCCAATTGGATTTACAAACCGTACAAGCACGACAGTTCGTCGTCCACCTAATAGGCCTACTTTGTCCTTGAAAACGAGAAAAGAAAGGGAACAGAATTACTGTACTAAATCCTAGCATATATGGTTTTGCTCCATTCGTCAGGATGGTTAACCCCACCAGTGAAAGGAGATTTGCGTCTACGATAAGATTCATCCATTGTAGAAGGACGATCAAAGATTGGGTCTTCTTAGTCCTCTATCGATCATATGTGGAAACACATAACCGTGTGTAACTATAGAGGCTAACCAGTTTTTTTGTTCCAAATGAAGTTTTATTAGTTTTTCGCTCGTTGCTTTGTGTCCTGCGGGGTAGATGATAACAGTTTTTGTCTCCTTTGCCCCCCGGCTCCAATACACAGAGCAACACAACACGACATACATATGAAACAACAAAAAATGTGTGTGCAAGAACTGGCACATGTCCTATGGGATTTGGTATTTGTATCAGTCGGTCGGGAATGGGCTCTACACACGCCCACCGGAACGCAAATGCCAAAGCACAAAGGCGCCCCTACGTCGAAAAAAAGGAATAAAGTAAATAAATGAATTTAAACAAGTGTACCTAGGGAGAGTGTGGGGGTTCTGATGGGCTTTGGGCTCTGTAAAACATATCGCGCTGCTACCCATAACAAATCGCATTTCCTACTATACTGTAAGGCCATCTCCCGCTAACTACCACCCCCGCATCAAAACCATTCCATCCTGCACAGCACCACAATAGGCACGGCACGCAATTTTAAGGCGTCATCTATGCGCGCCATCACATCACCCTATATGTGTGCATGCATAGAAGAGTGTGTGCGGTGTGTGTTTTTGTTTCCACTCCTGGCTACGACTATATGTGGAGCTTCCCACACCTGTAACAAGGAGGTGAATAACAACAAAAAAATCCAAGAGCTCTAGAAATTCAGAGAAAAAAAAACTCCACCCCCTCGAACGCCCACTCCTGTCCGAGCTGGGTTGGATGTCAAGCGGCGGCGACTGTGCAGCGTGCATGTGTGTTGGAGTAGAATTTCATATGATTCAAGAATAGTTGGTGCGGTGTGCTAATGGGACTACGAGCGCACAACCCTCGTGGCCCTATTCAATTTTTCGTGTTTGTTTTGCTGTAGCCTGTGCTTCTGCTGCACCTCCGAACTCTACGAAATGGAGTGGCAGTAGTAGGACCAGTGGTCAATGCTTATGACGAGGTAACAATAGGATGCACCTATATACATTTTTTTTTCGTTTTGCTGGCGTTTTTAGTATTTTATGTTACTTATACTATCATGGAGTGGTTATCCTCGAACGATAGGGTATTTTTTTGAAGGACTAAATAACACGCATCCTGTCGGTGTATTTTCACAAAAAAAAGGGGAGAATACAGGGACGCTAATTGGTTTTTATTAAACATTCTGAGAATAAAGTTAGTATCCACATTGAAATAACTGGTGTCGTAACTTTCTGTATTAACTTTGTGTTCTCATATCCCGTCCCATTAAAAACTGTTTTCTTAAAAATATCTAGAACTCGGAAAGTATCTATCTATGTATATATTGACATATTGCAGGTTCTTTAATAAAAATATAAATGCAAGAGATCGAATGAAACACTGAAAAAATGTTTTCACTTAGTAAATCCCACGATCCACTCGTTGAACTTGACATAGAATCATTTCTAGGAAAACTAGATGTCTAAAACGTCGAAATTGAACTTTGATACAAAGGCAATCTAAATGAATAAATATTTACGGTCCACACAATTTTTATATACAACATAGATATCCCATGCTGTGAAATTGGCATACAGTCCCTCAAGGACATCCAAGTCGCCTTATAAAACACTTTCTTACTCTCAGACTCAACCACCGACGCATTAACGCCATAAGCATTGAAAGAACCATGGTTGCTAGAAAAAAAAAATATTGCGTGACATCCTGTCCCATTTAAAACAACCGAGTCTGAGGGAGAATATTTCAGCTAACAAATTAGAAGTGATATGAATGAAGGTGACAGCTTCTCTACTATATTCGAGTGGTTTGGGAGTGATTTTTTTTCCTTTGAAAAGGGTTTGCGCGAATGACATAGACACAGCCGTCATTGGAGTTATATCAAAGGGAAAGATTAAAAGCACGCAGTTACAGCTGCAAATAAAACGAAGAGAACATCGGTCCCTGAAAGAACAAACCTTTCCTCAGTAACGCTTGAACACATTCTTACAATCCACCATCATTGCCGCCGACGCCGTCATCGTCATCGTCGTCGTCGCCACGCTCCGATGAACCTTATTTGTTAGCAGTGTTGCTGTCTATGTGCGGCAGAAGCCCTCCCCCACATCATTTCGACTTTATTTTTGGGTTCGAAACCCAAGGATTTCTCTTCGGTTTTTTTACGTTTGTTGTTCCGTTTCGCCTCCCTTGTCTGATGGAAGGTGGTAACGAGAATAACGAGGATGGAGAGCTGAAGATATGAAAGGCAAGTTGGGTTATCTGCTCCTCTTCCTCACCGCCACCGTCACCGCACACCGCCTAAACCGATTTTTCGTTAGACCCACCACATTGCCGCTATACTGCTGCTGCTGTGGAAAAGGAGATGTCGAGGTGCTTGACGGTTCTGTGCAGCAGTGGGTAGTGGGACTACAATGGGGGATGATGAATTACCAAGAGGGATCTGGGCGTTGCGGATGAATTGATATGAGTTGGCTGGGGGGGAAGATTTAAGGGATCTCTCTCTCTCCGGCATTGTTGGGTAATTTTTCGAGGTGATTCCACCATGTTGGCGGTAACGGCAGCGAAAGAATATAAAAATGGTGGAGCAACTTCTGTTGCTGATGATGATGAGTAGAATGACGGAGGACATCGCCAACAACGCTAACAACGACGACGACTACTACGACGCTGAGCACGATGAAAACTGATGGTAAACTGGGAAAGGATAATACACACAATACCCTGCCACTTTGAGAAACCACTCTACCGCCAGTACTGTTAGCTGTTAGCTCTGTATGCTCAAGTCCCTCTAAGCACCATCTGCCCCCACCTCTTAATGTGTACCTATGTGGAAGACGACCCATAAAATTGGCGGCGACTGAATCCAAATGGAAGGATTGTGCCAGGGCCCGCCCGTGCCATTGCCGGGGAGATGAAAATGATTTTTTGGGATACCTCCAACCAACCCCTGAGGGAACGACTCCTGCTATATAGGTACTGCTGCTGTATTCTATTTCAGACAAGGGGATGTCTCCGAAATGGGGATTTCTAGCTACGACACATAAGAATTTTCATTCCACTCTGAAGGGTTCTTCGGAATTCTTTTTTTCGTGTTTCCTCTGTGCTCTCTGGTGTACGGAACCATACACCCTCGCCCATCAACCCAAGGAGGGTTTTTATAGAACGGACTTTTTCTCTTCATTCCGTTTCTATGCTTTTTTTTCGGTGAACAAAGCGGATAAAGTAAGGGTCGGCAACGACCGGTTTTTACTCTTTCCAAGAGTCGGGTGGGCGAACGAAGGAGGAACATTCCTGCTGATTTTAGCCTTCTACGAGCTGCTGTATAGTTGCTACTACCACTACTGGATGATGAGTTGTATAAATGAATGTTGGGTCGCTCGCGGGGTTGGTCGGCACCTTAATTTCGCCTTGGATCGACCCCTACCTACCCCCAAACTCATGTCTTTGGGTTCGTTCATCGTCGTAGTCGTCTCCGTCGTTCCCGCCAGAGCGAGGTAATGTGCGCGTCGCACGGTGGTAGGGGGTTTATGTGCGGTTACCATCAACCCTCGCCATCTTCGGCGCTACATGCTGAGTGTAGAATAGAATTTCAAATTTTTTTTTCTTCGTCCTTTTTGATGTTGTGGAGGTAGATAACAGAGCGGGTGCAGGCTGAAATAAAAAGACGAAATAAAACGAACGTAACTTCGTCCTTTTCTGAGGGATTATCCGCTGTCCGAACTTTTCTACCAGTAGTTTGAGTTAGGGGGGTTGGCGGTAGTATTCAGTGGGTGTGTGGTACTTCGTGCCAAAGGAACACACAAAAAGGGGATGATTATGAATTTTTCTTGATTTCGTCCGTTTTTTTTTTTTGTTGCGCCTCGCAGCTTGTGAGTTATTTTTCTTCTTAGGGCGACGACGACGACTACGACGATGGTCGGTGTGTATGTGTGTTTGAAGGAGTGGGGGCGGAGGAAGATGGTGCCGGCGACATCGTCGTCGACGTTTGGGCTGTCCTCATTTTTTTTGTGAGGGGGGTGGAGAGCGATGTTGTCATGGCACACACAACCGGCGGGTTTTCGAGGCTGGCAGGATGAGTTATGGTGTAGCATTGATGTTGATGATGATGATGGTAGCCCGGCGGTGGAAGGGGGATGTGTTGGCTGAGTGTTCTATCTGGATATGTGTCTTTCTTTCCTGTGGATACTCTTTTTTTTTAGCACCGACATCAAGACTTTGTGTCCTTGTTCTCGACATCTAGTCATGTGTGTTGAGGGTGACTGTTATTTCGGTTTTACCCCGGTGGGTGGTGTGACACCCTCCAAAATGCTCTTGGTGCGGTCTTGAAGGATTTCGGGGTAGGATAAATAAATTGATGATATAAATTTATTTTTTGTGTCGCTTTCTCCTCTTTCGTATAGCATTTCATCAAACTTTTTTTTATGTCTTGGCATTTCCTGAAAGTAATTGGCCAGCTGATTTGTTGTTCTTGACTGGTAGTGGATGTTGTTTGGTTTATTTTTTTTTCTTCTTCTGCGGATTTTATTACTTATGACGATAGGGCTGAGGAGGGGAGCTAACTCCAAATTGATTTGGTCACAAAGTGTCGGAAAAGTAGGCAGCATTTTTTATTAGTTTCTTATGCCGCTTTATTTCAAGTTTATAGTGTTGTTTGAGGCCCGCTATGGGGAAGGTAATTTGTCAGAACTAACGAGGTCGAAGTAAATTCACTGTGACAGTGGCGGAGGGAGATGTATAATTAAGTGGGATCTCAATGGAGTGTAGAGAATGATAACAGCTGCAATATGGATGGTTTTTTGATTTTAAGTCGACTGAAAAAGGAATGAACATAAAATTGTTCGGTTCTTTGAGTCGGAGAAAATGTTTGTTAGGTGTGAATTCTTACATTTGAGAAGACTTGTGGACGAATTGCAGATGAAATTCAATATCAAGACGGTTATGTTGAATTAAGAGCTTGAAAAAATGTATATATGTAGAACCAACATGAGAGCAGTTGATTGCCGACATTCGACGAGTAAAGACGTGTACCTATTTCATTATTTCCCTATACAGTTTAAAATAAATTCATTCGTTTAACAGACATTCCGTGTTGACTTTTTATTTGTGTGTTCTCGGATCCTACATTTGGTGTCAGAAGTGGGATACAGACACTCTTCCAACAACAACAGTGTTACACACAACACAATACACAAGTAGATTGATGCAGCTGAAAGAAATAAACCAACGACGCAAAACGAATGTATGAAAATTTTTCCAGACAAGACGAGGGCATACACACAACGAACAAAACGACGGTAGCTGTACATTGTGAAAAAAAAACAAGAAAAGAACGACGACCGACGAAAACAGTGACTACGGCGCAGTGTTCTAGACACTCAGAAAAAAAAACGACGGCAATTAAGAAGGTGATCACTGCAAAGGATACACAGCGCACACAACAGAAGAAGACGAAGACGATCAAAAATCACAATAGCAGCTGCAGTGTGTATGTTGGAAATTCGAAGACGACGTACGACGACTAATGTGAAATATATACAGAAAAAATAACAAGAGAAGTAGACGGAGCAGTCAGCAGTTGTTATTTGAATTTCGAGAAGGACAGAACAAATTTAATAGTGCGCAAATAGTAATAGTAAAATCGTAATGTTTAACGACGGAATTAATGTTGAGGGCGAAGAAACGTCCGATTTAAATACGCTTACGGTGGAAAAACTAAAAAAACAATTGCGCGATCTTGGGTTAACTACGACGGGTAGCAAGGCGGAGCTGGCAAAGAGATTGAAAACGGCACTGGATGCTGGAAAGTCCGAGGCTGCTAAAGATGACGATAATAAAGTTAAAGACGACGAGCACGATGGCGGACTTGATGACGGTGAGTCTGAAATTGATGTTAATCTGATAAGGGGAGAGCACACGGAAGCGCCACGCTTAGCACAACATTCCGCTTTGAGCTTCAAGGACGTAGAAGATGCGTTAGAAACCTTCAGCGGCGAGGGTAGCCAAAACATACATCAGTGGCTTCGTAATTTCGAGGATACTGCTGGCATTTGCGGATGGTCGGACGTTCAAAAGGTTGTCTACGGGCGTAAGCTTTTGAGGGGTGCTGCCAAGTTATTTGTCAGTTTTGAATGCAGGGATGTTCGTTCCTGGCTTAAAATAAGATCTTCATTACTGTCGGAATTCGGAGAAGCCAGAAGCAGTAAAGACGTTCATAAACAATTGAGCAACATTAAGAAAAAGCCTGATGAGTCTGGGCAGGAGTACATTTACAGAGTGCTGGAAGTGGCTAGTCACGCGGACATCGACCTTCAAAGTAAAATCCAGTACATCATTGATGGCGTGATGGACGACGGCGACGGCAACAAAGCAATACTTTATGGAGCTGAGTCGGTGAAAGAGCTGCGAAAGAAATTCACGCATTACGAGACAATGAAGAGCAGAGCGAAACCAAGGCAGCCCACCATCGACCGTAGTCGCCAGACAAAACCTATCGCCTCTACATCAACAGCTGGTAGTGGCAATGTTCAACGAAGGTGTTTTAATTGTGGGAGCCATTCGCATGTAAGTAAGGATTGCCCAGATAAAAAGAAAGGACTTAAGTGCTTCGCGTGCAATGAGTTTGGTCACCGCGCCCGGGAGTGTCCTGAAAACAAAACAAATTGCGTCGCTCTTGTTGTTAGCAAAAAGAAATCCTGCAAGCGTGTTGGAATAGGTGCCGTTGAGTTTAACGCCCTTATTGACTCCGGCAGCGATCTCAATCTCATCACGTCAACAGGTTATGTTCAAGTCGGTTCGCCAAAGTTGATCTCGGAAACAGTACCGTTCTGCGGTGTAGGCTCCAAAAAGTTGAACACACTGGGCAGTTTCCACACAGAAGCGCAAGTTGACGATATTGTGCTGAACCTGCAACTGCATGTGGTCCCCGACAATCTGATTCCCTATGAGCTGGTCTTGGGAAATGAGATAACTCACGACGTGGAGATTCGGTTGAAAAAAGGAAAAGCGGAGTTTGTCAAGATGGTAGAACCAGAGGACGTGGACGACACGAGTAGAGCAGTTTCTGAACTTATGGCAATTGACATCCAAAAAGAAGACATGGGGATTTTGACGGATCACGTGAGGGATGCACATCACCGGCGAAGACTCAGTGCTATGATCGCAGAATACCAACCCAAAAAAATCAAGGATACTGGAGTGAGAATGCGAATCGCTTTGAAGGATGATATTCCAGTTTTTCAGAACTTCCGCAGGCTGTCGGCTGAGCAGCGCCATGAGGTGAATACGATTGTCGAAAGATGGATTAATGATGGGATCGCGAGACCAAGCTCATCCGAATTTGCTAGTCCAATAGTCCTGGTTAAAAAGAAGGACGGTTCCAACAGACTATGCGTGGATTACAGACGTCTTAACCAGAAGATCATACGTGACCGTTTTCCCTTACCGCTCATAGAAGACCAAATTGATAGACTGGCAGAAGCAAGAGTTTTCAGTACGCTCGATCTGCGTGATGGTTTCTTTCACGTCCCAATTGAGGAAGACAGCGTAAAGTACACGGCTTTTGTCACGCCCGACGGACAATATGAATTTTTGTCTGTTCCTTTTGGGCTAAGTAATTCTCCGGCCGTGTTCCAGCGCCACATAAAAACAGTATTCAGAGAGTTGCTTGCTGCTGGCATTATCTTCCTTTATCTAGACGACATAATTGTACCAGCTGAGGATGAAGAGCAGAATCTGAACAGAGTTCAGAGGGTTCTCAGTGTTGCGAGTGAGTTTAATATTAAAATAAATTGGAATAAGTGTTGCTTTCTCCACAGACGCATAGAGTTCCTCGGTTACGAAATTGAAAACGGCCATGTCGGTCCATCAGAGAGAAAGATTTTTGCGGTGGCAAAATTTCCGGTCCCAAGCAATGCCCACGACGTCCAGAGTTTCTACGGATTAGCCAGTTATTTCCGTAAATTTATCCCCAGTTTTGCAACGGTCGCTAAACCTCTTACCGAGATGTTGAGAAATGACGCCAAATTTGAATTTGGGCCAAGGCAAAAGCAAGCTTTCGAAGATTTGAAGTACGCATTGACAAACAAACCAGTTCTACGGATATACCGTGTGGGGGCGACAACTCAACTCCATACAGATGCGGCAAAACAAGGCTTAGGAGCAATACTGCTCCAGCAGGATCAAATGGACGACGCCTACCGTCCGGTATATTACGCCAGTTGGACAACATCCCCAGCGGAAGAGAAATATACGTCATACGAGTTGGAGATTCTGGCGGTTGTTAAAGCATTGAAGAAGTTTAGGGTGTATTTGCTTGGTATACCTTTTACCATCGTAACCGATTGTCAGGCTTTTGCATTGACAATGGCCAAAACGGACATCAGTTTACGCGTCGCTCGTTGGGCTCTTTTGCTAGAAGAGTTCAACTATACCATCGAGCACCGGCCAGGGAAGGCGATGAGACATGTGGATGCCCTCAGTAGACACCCAGTGACAGTGTATCTTATCGACGAAGAAGTCCACGCAATATCATCACGAATCAAAAGAGCACAAGAGAACGACGCCAAGGTGAGAGAGATAATCGAAGATGTCAACGAGGCCAAGACAACCGATTTTGAATTAAGAGGAGGCGTACTCTATCGGATCCATGAGGGCAAGAATTTGCTGGTCGTACCTAAGGCCATGCAGTACGATGTTATCCGTCAATCACATGATCAAGGGCATTTCGGTACGAGGAAAACAGAGTATCTCATCACCCAAGAATTTTGGTTTCCGCAGTTGAGAACCAAGATCGACACCTTCATCAGCAACTGCATTACTTGTATACTTGCAGAAAAGAAGACCGGTAGAGCGGAGGGATACTTAAACCCTATCGAGAAAGGAGTTCAACCCCTGGATACTTACCATATTGACCACCTGGGTCCGATGACGGCAACAAAGAAGAGCTACAATCATATCTTTGTAGTGGTGGATTCATTCACGAAATTCATCTGGCTCTACCCTACCAAGTCGACAACAGCAGAGGAGGTCCTGACCCGACTGCGAAATCAAGCCACAATCTTCGGAAACCCTAGAAGAATCATTTCCGACCGAGGATCAGCCTTTCGTTCGGGGTCCTTTCAAGACTACTGCAGGGAAGAAGGTATCGAACATCATATGATCACCACTGGAGTACCACGCGGCAATGGTCAGGTTGAGCGGCTTAACAGGGTGGTTATTGCCGTTTTGACCAAACTGGCGGCGCCAAGATCCGATATCTGGTACAAGTTTGTGCCCCAGGTCCAGCAATATATCAACGCTTCTTATTGCCGTAGTGTGGGAACGACTCCATTTGAGTTACTCATCGGGAAGAAAATGCAGCTTAAGGTTAGTCTGGAGCTGCGAGAACTTGTGGAAGAAGAGTTTCGATCCAGTTACGCCCATGAACGAGATGAGCTGAGGATGTTGGCAGCAGAGCAGATTACCAAAATCCAGGAAGAAAACAAAAGGAATTATGATCGAAGGCGCAAGAGGTCGACGAGGTATCAAGTAGGTGATATCGTAGCCATCAGACGCACCCAGTTTGGAACTGGACTCAAGCTGTGTGGTAAATTTCTTGGACCATACAAAATTGTGTCTGTTTTGCGTAGAGACAGATATCTGGTAGAGAAAATTGGCGACCACGAAGGACCCAACACCACGAGCTCGGCTGCCGACGACATGAAGCCGTATCCGACATTCCAGGACAGCCATCTCGAAGAGGAGTTCGTCGAGGCTGGCCAAGATGACCGAGAGATGTAGAACCAACATGAGAGCAGTTGATTGCCGACATTCGACGAGTAAAGACGTGTACCTATTTCATTATTTCCCTATACAGTTTAAAATAAATTCATTCGTTTAACAGACATTCCGTGTTGACTTTTTATTTGTGTGTTCTCGGATCCTACATATATATATATATTCGAAACTAACTTGTTGGAGCCGAATTTATGATTTTGGATTAGCATTAGAACGCAGAGAGTTTCCAAAAGTAATTAAGATCTGTGGGGCTCAATAAAGAGTCGTGTTTATTAGATATTTGCTTTAATTTTGACGCCATTCTCTGTCAAAGTTAATTGAAAGAAATATTTAACAAATCTATATCATGTTAAATATGCGTTAAGGATTACTTAGTTAATGATAACAAAATCTGAGGAGTGCTTAGCTGACTACTAGTAAAGGTCTTATTCAACTGTTGCGGTACTTGTGCTTATTGATAATTGTTCATCACTTCAATGTCCATAAATTGCTTACATATAACCCTTATGCGATTTAGACTTGACACCTACCGAAACTTAAATCCTGTTCCAAATGTTTGAAAGGCCAAATAATATTTAAATATTTATAAACAAAAGGCCCTTAGTGTGTTTGATGTTTTAAAGAAAATAAATCCCTCAATATAAAAGCTAAACCTCCGATATTGAACTAACCGATATTTTTTTACTTAATTTTCAAGAACACGAAGTTGCTTAATTCGGCGGCGGTAATTTTTCTGAGTGTCCCAATATCACAAGGAAAACAAATATGGTTTAAGGAAAATATCCTACCTTATGCAAAAGTACAGATGCCTTGCGTTTGGCTGCCATTCTGACAAGTCACTTGTTTTTCACTTTTAAGTCACTTCCTTTTATATATTCTCACTTTGAAAATTATGTTTTCTTATCGTGTATCACTGACTTTCAAAAATTAACCGCCAAATTGGCGCAAGTTTACAATTCTTATTCCTTATTCACCTTTGCCTTGCGTAAAATCTACTATACACTTTTGTCAAGGATCTATAAAGTTTCCTTAATTTATTTTTTGTTGGCACTATTTCTCTGAACTGTGACAATTTTTTGTTTGTATCCTTTTGCCAATTAGTTCCAAGAAGCACACACTATCTTATAGCTGCCCACTCATTAGGTTTTTGTGGGACTAACTCCGATTTATCCTCAAGGACGATTACCAATCGGAATAAAAATCAACTGCTGACTGACCAAAACAGAAACGTGCATCAACGTTTTTAGTTAGAAGAGTGAATGGAAAATTCGAAGGACTTGCGCAGGATTCACTTGTTAGAGAGGATGTTTTTGTGTAAGCTGTCAATGTGTGAGTGCGAATTCTCTTTCAATGTTAGGATAGCATTCCCATGTGCGTTTCGCCTAATGGGAGCGCTACGGTGTGTTGTTTTTCTTTTTCGTCGGCCTACGACACTGCTGGGGGTTGATATTAATCCCCCTAACCGGGTGGATGTATGGGAAAGGAAACGAACCAACAAAAAAAAAAATGGAAAAATTGAAGCGTTTTTCTCCTTTTTTTCTGTGGAACGGACTATTAACAAAGGGGTGCATCGTAGCACGGTCCATCGCACACGCAAAGTAAAGACAAAGTTCCAATTTTTACCTAAAGCGCCCCTTCTTCTATTCGGGTTTCGTGCATGCAACGAATGTGTGGGCTAAGGGATGAGACACCGAAACCATCTGACGAGCGACGATGATGATGATATTCAACTGCGTCCCGTTGAGTTCAATTGGATTTTTGGGGGGGTTGGTTAGTATAGTGAGACGAAGGACTGCATTCCTGGCGAAATGACTGAAAAAAAAAAAACAAAACAAAACACACAGATGCACTGCACACAACCCACCGGCAGAGCAGTAGGAACACACACAAAAAATGTGTATTGATGAGCTTGCTTCCCTGATTGAAACGGTGACAGAGATGAAAATGATTTTTTCGGCAGTTGCAGTAGATGACCCTGTAGAGGGTGAGCGACTATAGCAGGGGTGATAGGGTTTAAATGGTCGGCGCTTGTGCTCGCTCTCAATTATAACGAGGACTTTGTTCGGGTGTATTGCGGGTGAAAGGTTTTTCGTTTTTGGTTTTTATTTGAATTTTTTGTTCGTCCTTTTGTCTGTGCGAGAAGGGGCATGCGACAAGGAGATTTCCATTTTGCCACCCTTGTCTTGATTTCATTTCTTTTTTTTTTTTGCCAGTGAATAACAAAGGAGATTGAGGAATTGATGATGGTTCTGTGGAGTTTGGGTTCTTGGACCGTGCAGAGATGGGATGAATTGTAATTAGAAATAGTCTTATGAGGATTTTTTCTGTTTGTAGTTGTATTCTTGGGTAGGGGTGTGTTACTGGAGAAGGGTGGCTATATTATCATTTTTTTCTGATATTTATCAAACATTTTGGTGTCCTTAGGATAATAGCCGATGGTTTCACAAGAATTCTTCATTTCCCGGTTGGTGATACCACAATACATATGCTTAGTCCACACGTGCCAAACAATTTTTGATGACCAACTTAAATTATGGTGAGTTGGTTGAGGGTTTCAAATCGAACGAGACTAAATTGTTTCAAGGATTGCATGTTTTTCATTCATTGTGGACATTGTGGACTGAAAGTGAGCCAAATTTCAGTAACACAATGATATAAAAAAAAAAGAAAAACAAACAATATTCACTTAGTCGACTGTTAATATTTCCAAATATATTTTTTGAAAAAAGAAATTTACTTAGATTTCCCCCCTGAAGTCCACACAGCACTTTTGGGGGATGGGTCACCACAAGGTAATTCCCAAACAAAATTACATGACGGAATGGGAAAACGTAGATTATCAAGGGTTTGCAGCACTCACACACCATGATTTCCCCATGCAGTGCTTAAACCCTCATCCTACTGCACATCCGGGCACACACACAATTTTCGGGCGAAATGAGCATTGTATGCACTGCGTAGGCATATACCTACCTACTTATTCCGCATGCAAATACACATATTAAAGTTTACTGTCTTTAAGACTGCTGTCCAGGTGGGTGGCAATAGCGCTTTTCTCTTCACATATTGTGTGTGCAAACTATTTGCCGCAGATAAGACATTTACAAGGGGTCTCTGGTACACGACGCTCCTATGTGCTTGGTTTTGTGTGAGCAACACTGTGTATATGCCATTTACCGCATCATCGCACACAGAGATTCACAGGCTCTCTCACCCCATATGTGACCTGCAGGCAATGGTAATGATGTCGATGATGATGAGATGAAATTTCGAAGGCCTACGAGATTGGAACCGATATTATCACCAACTCCAATAAGAGTCGATCCCAGGGGTTGGGAGGTGTACGAATCTTAAGTACCATACCGGGGCACGACCTAGTGCAAGAACGTGGTCTCTATGTATATGTACACTATATGTAGCTATTACCCTGCACAGAACATGTAAAGAGACGAGATGCATGAAAGAATGCATCGTTCCATTTAAGAAAGGCGATGAATGATGCCCAATTCAGAGCCTGAAATTGATTCTAGAATTGGAACGAAAGAAATAAAATCGACCGCGATCTCTGTAATAAAGACCGTTTATGGGGTCGGGGCAAGAACGTCAACGATTCCAGCATTAAATTCAAGAAATACCACAATCATCACGCTCACGACCATCACCATCGTCCGTCTCTGCAGCGTACAGATCCATCTTCCACTCGATTCGTCCTTCAACTCGTAGAAAAAAAAACAGAAAGGAAAAAAAATTTACAAAAATGAGGCAACAACAAAAAAATCAGAAACATCTCGTCATTGAGGCTAAGAGGACCAAATACACATAAAAAAAAACTAAGAAATGAGAATTACTAACCCCCCAAAGTGAGCGAAGAATCACCAAGGGAAGGATGATGGAGCCTCACGAAAAATGATGGCACAAAATTCCCTTGCTAGACTAAGGCGAGTGAAAAAAAATCTCAGAAAAGGAAGAAAAAATGATTGTACATCTCCAACGGGACATAACAAGACTTCTTTCGGTCCGAAGGAAACCATAGAGATGTTCATTCCTCTCCTACTCACGGAGCGACACAAAAAAATCCATCCTTCCCATCCCTTCTTCCGAAGGCAGGACACGACCAGAGAGTCCCTGTCCAAGTTTCATTATAACCCATAGCCTAAGAGCTATGCTGGAATAGGTTTCGGTCCTCGTCGTCAATGCTTTGGTGCGGGTTCGGGGACTCTACTCCCAGGAGTTAGTTTCTACTCGAGGAGAACAATATTCTTGGATTTCGTCTTTGGTTCTCGTATAAAGTTGGAGATGAGGATAAAGACACAACCCACCAATGGATTTCGAATTTTCCTCGAGTACCACATCCAGCTCTGAACAATTTTACTATATTCCGATGAGTGTGTGTGTGTGACTGTAGGTAGGGGTGTGAGTTTGTGTTAGACAGTTTCTTGCAAGGATATTTCTCATCTTCCACTCTCTGCAGCCGGCACATTTGATATGTTTGCCTGCTGTTGCGCTGCTGAAGATGCCATCTAAGGAGCTGCTGGTGTTATGCCAAAGCCCTTTCATCCCCAACTCCAACAATGCGCCCATTCCACAAGCAATTCCAAAGCGCCGACATCATAGAGAGTGTATGCCGAGGACGGGAAGCAGAAAGCGAAAAAGCAGCAGCAGAAGCATCTGTAGAAGGCCGTCTAAGATTTTGGTATATCCATGATATATGCAGAGACGTTCCATGTATGCCGCCGCCAACACCAGCACCATCTCACCTCCTTTTGAATTATAAGCACACGAAAATATGTCTTCCGCCACCCCCTCAAACAGGGTTCCCTGTCCTTTCGTCTTAGGCGCACACTAAACCCACTCTTCTCTGCTGCTTTGCAGGTGCATTAAGTCCTAAATACGGTAGTGGTATGGCATGGTACCCTCAAATTACATTTTCCTATCGGGGATGTGTTGCCATGTCCTCCTTTCCGCCGCCGCTGCCGCCTCTTCGTCGCCGGCTACGTGTATCTGTGTGTGCCTTCGTACGTCTTGGCCAATGTTCTCTGATAGGAAAGTGAGTACTCTGGGGGTAGTAAAACCGATATATGTACCCTAAAACTATCGGTACACGAACACACAGCAGTAGAACTGGTAGTCTGTCCTTTGCCTGTGTTTCTCACTTTAACTTCCCCATTCCACTGGCCTTCCACCTTCATCACTATGTACAAGATTTTCGATTTCCCGGAACTAAAACCCAAGATGATGGCGCCCAACTCTTCCCGGGCATGGGTGGTTTCTCTCTTTCGGTGGTAGCAAACACCATACAAGGCGTTAGTAGGGGGTGGAATGATGTTTCTGGCATCTAAACTTAAGAAAATGTTGTGTGCCCTTGTCTTAAATGAATTAGGGGGTGGCTCTAAGGGTTTGATTGCTCCTTATACTCTAATGCTATGTCTATGTTTGCCCTGCCATACCTCCTTCTTCAGCAGCCCCCACACCCCATCTCAGACCGCTTTGGGGGCGCTACCAACTGCCTTTGCTGTATCCTCAGAAGTCTCTAGATTCTCTCCGTTATATTGCCATTTCTGCTTTGGGGATGAAAGTACAAAAAAAAAAACAGATTCCGAAAAAGTCAGAAAAAAAAGATGAAATAAGGGACGGGCACAAGGCAACAAAAAGAAACAGAAAAAAAACTCATTCATCGTCACCCCCATGCCAGGACTTAATTTCTTGATCCATCTCTTCCACCGTTACCTACTTCTTAGTGCGCCCACATCCAAGCAACCCTGAGATAGCAAAGCAAAAAAAAAAAAACTCCATCGTCGTCGTAGTCGCCGAACAGAAATGAAGAAGGAAAATTTATTACCAAGGAGATGGATAGCTTTAGGATCCTTTTAGTCAGTGTGGCCAGTGGACTGCCTTCAATTTGCCTCCATCTCCTTGGCTGTTCCTCATCAACCACCCCCAATCAACCGTAGGGGGAAAATGAAACAAGAGAAATGAAAAAGCAGAAGCACCGGAATAAGAAAAAAAATTAACTCAGAGACAGGGACGAAAATCCAACCGTGGATGAATTAAGTAACAAAAACCCTGCTACGAGTTACCTCCATCCACACCATACCATCACGAGCTATCCTTACGTTCAACCTTCTCCGAGGATTCTGTTTGATAACTGGGTGGGGGTAAAAGCGAAGTAAAAAAAAATCCAACAAACAAAAGAAATTGGGCAAGAAGAATTAAAAGGATACCCAAGTCCTCGCAAGCAACCCAAAACGTAAAAAAAATCGAAAGAAACGGTCTTTGACAGATTCGTTCGGTCTAGTCCCAGTACACATGGATGGAAGAGGTTCTAGTCCTTGGACATTACCAGACTCCCGTTCCATTCAAATTATAATCCTACGTAAAGCCTGTGTTAGATGGAAATGGAATAGAGGCAAAGGAATCGAGTATAGGGACGTTTTTTTGTGTTTGATGAATTTCTTTGGTAAAATAAAGAGCACGGTTGGGATAGCAATTTTGTTACAAAATTTCTATGCAGAATGGTGCAAGTGTTGGGTAAGTCTAGAAAGGTGTGTATTTTCACCGTACACTGGTTATTGTAGGCTTTGAGCTTTGAAACTATACACTGTTTTTTTTTTTCAAGATATACATTTACACGTTTTGATATACATATGCTTACCTAGTTGGGGAAGGTTAGGAAAACTGTATTTTTTTTAGGATGTACCTATTGTATTCTTTTAACAGTTACCCACTCTATGAAAATTGTTCAACCATCAAATTAGTAGATATATAGCGTTTTTTGAAGAAAATAAAATACACAAAAGTTTATCTGACTTACGAACATCATTTTGAATGATTTTTTTAAGCGGTCAAACGGTCTAACTTGTTTGTCAAAATGTGAGAATCTATATTGCGCGTTGTTACGGGTTGGACTTTCGGGAGTATAATGTTTGAATCTTTATTTTAGACCACCAAATCCTAGTTTTACATATAGAAATTCAAAAGTAAATTAGGTTATGTGTTTTGATTTAATTGAAGTTTTACTGTCGCTACTGATACAGATATTCTTCGTGGGTATCACGTCAGACTTCAACTAAGACAAGGATTCTAAAACTGACACTATTTCCGCCTATAAAATGCTACAAATATTAAGAATGTGAAAGGATATGTTCAAGTTGAACTTCTTGTAGAAGACGGCTCCACCTCAGAGTCAGTCTTAGAACCATCCATGCGTGATGTGAAACGAGTTGTTAATTCCAATTGAGTTAGACTCCCCACTTGTAATTATTTTCCGAAATCACTCGAAACTATATTCTGCAGATATATTCTTAGACTATACCTGTAGGAATATCATTCGATTGCATAAAATTCCCCAGAGAGAAAGATGAAACGTTTCGTTTTTTAATACCGGAATGAAATAAATAATAATAAAATTATTAAATATTGCAATTTAATACAATAGAAAATATATTAAGTAATTTTTAAAACATTGCTTTAATCTCCATTCAAAATGGTACCACCGCAAAATAACTTCCCCCTGAATTGAGTGGTTTACAAACTCGCAAGCAAACGATATTCATGCTTCACGACTCCATTCGTTTTTTTTTTTACTCATCAGCCCCTCCAGCACAAGTTCCATATAATTCCCTTTGTCCCAATTACGAAACTTAGCGCACACAAATCATATCATCGCCGGCAAAAAGAGTACACAAAACAACATTCTCTTACAGTGAAATGTAATATCCATCATCACTAAGAGGCACGATTATCCGCCCCTGTAAAACCTTGGAATCATCTCCACTTTTAACCAAAAGCCAAGAATCACCTTTCTAGGCTACCGAATTTCACCTCCCTTTTTATTTGGCTTTTATCAGTGCTATCCTCGCATTTGTATGTTGTTATTGTTTTGCTTTGTTTGGTGTACTGTTTTCGTGTTGTTGGTTAATTTGTGTCAAGGACGAATGAATAAATTTATTTTCGCATCCCACAATATTTTTATTCGTCGGATTGTGAACGACGACGACGATGATGATGGTGGCTCTGTTATAGGCTTATGTTAAAGGGATACAACATACACGGGCATACAAGGGTTCACAGATAACCGGAATCTGTCTTTTGGCGCCATTGCGGATATCTCTGTCGGGATACCATACAAAAAAAAAACAAAGATGTGCCTTTTGCTTTTTGTTTTAATTATCTTATTTTTTTTTTTTTGTGCGCTTTTTGTTTGCAAAGGATTTGAGCCAAGTTGAGATTTTTTACATTTTCGCTGTTTACGCTTTGCGATGCGAATGCAGTGGTTTTGCCAAAAATTCGGTGAACGGGAAAAATGTCTCGGAATAGAGTTACATGGTTGGGAGGAACGGCACTAATGGAATGGATCGACACAAAAGAAGAACACACAAATGAGAACAGTAGCGAAAAGGAGTATCGAATCCTTTTGGAGAATTGATTTGATGTGGGACATCCCCGAAAAGGAGAATGTAAAGTTGCGTTCAATTTCTTTGGCACTTTACGTGGAATCGTTAAAAATTAAGCAATGATGGCATTCTTTTGGGCTATGCATTCAAATTCTGTTCATTTATATAGTATACAATTATTCCAATTTGAAGATCTTCTTTTTTCTTTTTAACGGACCTGGGGTAATCTGGAAAAATTTGTAGTTTTTGTATCTCTGAATGATTTTGTAACTCTATAAGATTTTGTGTTGAATTACAAGCTGAATAGGGACAGAATATGTTCCTATAGTAGAGCAAGACTCGAGATTTTCATCAAACCTAATATTACGATGAATGAAGCCCGAAAAAGTGGGTCCGGTTTGTGCACGCAGTTTGGTACATTTGAGGAAATGTGCAATATCACCTTATATATCGCAATTAAAAATTAATATTACTATTTGCATTCGTAACAAAGCCCTTAAATTTTCTTCAAATTCGATTCAGTCTTGCATCCACCACTCGATATTTTAGTCATTCAGAACTAACAGATGATTTTTGTCAAAGTACGGGGTAGCTAATACAAGGTGGGCCAAAAGAGATCACCCTATTGGAAGATGCTTTTATTTTTGCAAATGCCCGGCAATGTCAAATCTGTTTTGACATTTGTGGACTAGACAAATATAGAATACAAGTGAACAAGCCATGGAGCGATATACTCCCCAAGAAGAATAATCGTATTTATTTGTTTGCGATACAATTCGTCTGTAGTGTTGGCGCAGCGCGAATTTCGTGGCCGATTCCCCGGCCGTCCGACACCGACTGCGCAAACACTGCGCCGTTTGGCCACCAACCTTGAAGAGTATGGGACTACACGAGACGTTGCCAAGAGTGGACGGCTCCGGAGCGCCACGAGTAATGCACGAGGAGCCATTACACCCGCTCAAAGTTACTGCATGGTGCGCTGTTCACGCAGGAGGAGTCATCGGGCCAATTTTTTACGAGAACGCTGCTGGTCAAACGACAACAGTGGACGGTTCGCGCTATAAGGCCATGTTAACCGATTTTTTTCTGCCGCAATTGGACGAATTAGGACTGGAGGACATGTGGTTCCAACTGGACGGAGCAACGGCACACACTGCGCGAGCCACAACCGATATTCTGAAGGCCAAACAACATCCGATGAATTCTTTTGGCCCTCCTTGTAGAATTCCGTGCAATTAATCGGTTTCACAATTTATTTTTTCTTAGAGGTCTTTAAGGTTAATAGATTTTCGAGTTTTTCTACTCAATAATGCAGGTTAATAAACAGGTTAATTGCACAAGGTTCGTAACAAACAATATGAACCCAGTAGATTTGTCGAGTGAAATAGTGAAATATGATGAAAACACAATGAAATATAGATTAATATCTGACGAAACATCTTTCGACATCAATAGCAATGTCAACAAACTAAATTATAATTTCTTTCACGTGTTCGATGTGACGGGGTTGCAAATATCATTGCATAATGCGCTGCTTTATCAAGCAGAATTGTCATGCTTTACTTTTTCGACAAATACGGTTTCACTTAATGTCGAATAAACGATTTTAATTAAAATCTCTGCAAGAGAGGTACACTGGAAGAAATACCTTACAACTCTGTACGGCTAAGCATCGTACCTACAAAAATTGAGCAACTGATTTCAAGAAACTTCACATGCCCTCATTACATTATCCTCCGACAAAAAACCTAGGTACATGTCCTTATACGAGTGACGAACCATAATTACTTGAAAATGCTTAATAACGCTTCACATTATAGTGGAGCTAAGCCAAATCAACTTCAAGAATGTGCGCGGGGACAAATACACTGAAGCTTTTGTACGAAATTCATACGTTCATATAATACAAATATGTATGTATTAAAAAAAAACACGTCACAAGATAACTCCCAAATTAGACAAAATTCATGTCCTAACTGTCACCCCATCCGAACCAGCTGTCATAACAAAACTACCCACGAAAGCCTCACTATGACATACCTACAACAACAACACCATCATGACGTCCGATCCTAATTCCTTTTTGCCAAAGCACGCCGCACTAAATCGAAATCGCATCGATAAACCCAAATTCGTATGCCTCCCCCACGTCACACGGCCCAACCCCGACCTGATTGTTACTCAGAGGGTACATAGCTGCTGCTAACCCCCGCTGAGACAGAAAAGAAGCATCACACAGAAGCACAAAAAATATGATATCCTGCCGCCAGAGCAAAGAAGAAATCCCCCATTCCAACCGTTGAAACGGGATAAAGAAGAATCATCCTTCAACCGAGAAGCATAACTTGTTCTTGTGTGTAGGACGTTGCCTACACACTCACTCACTTGGATCAAGAGGAAAATGAGTAACCATCAATGCCAAACGGATATCTAGCTAGCTGGATGTAGTCCTCGTACTCGTACTACGCTGGGGGTACGGTACATATACATTATATCATTTTCGACAGAGCGACCACCATAAAAATTCATCCTTCCGCTGTCGTCCCTAAAATCCATCCCGTACCCTCGTCAACGGCGTCGACGACGACGATTGGATTCGGGGTAAAAAAGCGCCCAACAGTGTGTGCAGGATGAACGAGGACGATATAGCGATGGTGGCGATGGTGATGGTGACACATGGGGTGGCGGCTGAATGCAGAGACCTTCAAGCACATGTCCTCGGAGTTTTTACGTAGGCCAAGCCCGTCGCCCCTCATTCTAGTCATCATACACACATGTACCCCCACATAGCAAGTAACCATAGTACGAGTATATCCATAAAGACCGGGTATCTCCTTACGGTTAGAATGGCAGTGCTATACTGGCTGGTTTTGGTGGGAGGCGAGTGTGGGAGGTTAAGGGGGTGACAAAGACACCCACTCCTACAGCATAATTCCGTCCGCTTTTTACCCGTTATCTCTGTTGGTTGGCCCAAAAAGGAATTTCAACTTTTTTTGTGTGCTTGCTTCTCCGAAGAAGCAACGACATGAAACGAACGGAACTCGAACTGACTAGAATAGATGAGGGATGACAATGACATACACACACACAAACACATACACATATCGCACCACTCGCTGAGCGGCGGAAAAAAATAAAACAGAACCCAAAGGGTGAGTCCTTCTTTGGTAGAATAATTTTATTTTATTTTTTTCTGTCGTTCATATCTTCCTCCATAGAAGGAGGCTGGTTGTGGGGGGTTAGAAGGACTATAATTCTGATGACTATGGCACACAAGGGTGGGAGTGTCAGTTGTTGTTGAGTATTCCGTGTCCTTTCCACATTTTGCCTTCAATTTTTTTCTTTTTCGGACGGAGGACGTGGGACAAGGGTAGAAACAACTTTATATTATCTCAAGCGAAGTGGTGCACCCCCTCGCTGCTGTGGAGGGTTGACACACTCCTAGCAAGCGAGTGGTGCTGATGACTTTCGGATCGAACGAGCAGGGAATTTTTTTTTGCAGCAATTTTTCGGATAGCCATGTGTGTGCCAAGAGGACCGAGTATAAGCGCTTGCCTTTGCTGCTATAGGTTTGGTGAGTCTTAGTTGAGGTGGGGGTGCACGAGGAGTTTATGGGGGCTGTGTGTACAGCACTGTGACTACGACGACGACGACGACAAAGTTGACGTATGAACTCAGAACTCATTGGACGGAGGGCTCTGTTTTTCGTCGTGGTCGGTATCTTTTTTTGCAGACGAGAACAAAGGCCACGTGGTGGGTGGGTGAATAAGGGTGGGTTGCCTTGTACGAAAACCGAATGCTGCCCAACTCCTAAGCAACGGGATTCCATCATGCGGGTGGCACATAGACGTGTGCATGATGGGTGAGGGTTATACTTTTTTTGTTCGTCCACTGCCCTCATTTTCACCCACATCGCAAATTACTTTTGGAACCCCCTGAAATCCTCTTCGAAACCATCAAACCACCCGCGCGCGTTCTATTTTCATTTCCCGAAGAAGGAGCGGAAACCAAGCCAACTTTTCGGCGGAGAAGTTGACGATAATGATGATGATGGAATAAAACACAGGCAAGGCCAAAAATGGTAGCACAGCGCCAAATAGGCGTGGTGGGGGTGAAGGATAATAAGAAAATTGAGGAAATTATAAGGAAAGGACGAATTCGTCCCTTTTGGTGTTTGTTTTTTTTTTTTTTTTAGAACAAAAATATCGCAGTTGTCTTGTCGTGGAGGTATAAAACAAAATAAAAAGAAGCAATTAACCGATAAGAGGAAGTCCACCACCACCATCCACGATTCCGTGCGTGGATTTAATCATAGCGATGACAAAATTAGAAAAGGGTCGATGAAAGCTGAAAGCACTGGAGTCGTATTCGCATCTTGTTTTATTTTTGTAAAAATCGTTTTTTTTTTTTGGGATAAATTTGTGATAAGACTACTAGGGAATGGTGCAGCGTTACCACCGCATTCTGTGATGATTGAGTTGCTTTGGTATTAAGGCACATTGCCGGGATGTTTAGTCAAAAACAGAACGAAGGGTCTGTTTGTATTTGTAACCAAACAGAAAACGCAGCCACGGGCGATATGGTGGTGTTAATTTGAAAATTCCAATAAAATCGGATTAATGAATAATTAATAGGAAAAGGGTTTGTTCTTAGTAAACGTGCCAATGAATAAGAAATAAGTTTTTAGTTGACTTGAAAAATTAAAATTTGTAGCAAAATGTTCCATAAGGCAGTGGAAAGATGGAGGTTTTCTTTTGACAGTTTTTATTTAATAAAACATTTTTTGTCTTTTAACTCTACTGTACTTATGTAAACAATTTCATAGCACCCATAGACCAGACTCATACTTATATAAATTCCGTAAAAATATATTCCGCAGGATTAAGCATTTCCTCACAGCGTTTCTTGTTTAAGTGTAATATTTCATGCTTGAATTGCAGAACTCAACATTTATCCAAAAAAAGAAGATTTTGAGCTGGACGAATCTTAGACGGAATATTGTAATTATAATTTGGACGCACTCTTTTGATTTAAGAAATTCTTAACATAATAAACTTTTGTTATAATCCTTTAAGGAAGTCGTTAGAACTGTTTTTTTTTTAATCAAGTTTCCAAATCGTTTTATGACAGTTAATGTCAATTTTTAATCTTAAAACATATTTCTTCATATATTCATCTAACCCCAGTCAGGTTGTTCTCCAGAAACAGTTTAGATCTTGATAAAAAATTCACAGACTTTGGTAAGAGATTAGCAGCAAAAAATGGGATCAATCTATATATAGTCAAGGCTGTACAATTTTAGATATATGTTGGCATTCTCTAAGTCAGAATATTGACTTAGAGAATGGTTTATATGATTTTTTGAACTAAGTATTAATAAACTGTCGATTCTCAAATATTCGTTTTTAAAAATTTACTTGGAACAGGTTTTTTTTAAGTGTCTCTCCCAAGTTTTTATTT
Organism: Rhingia campestris; assembly: GCA_932526625.1. Classification (NCBI taxonomy): domain Eukaryota; kingdom Metazoa; phylum Arthropoda; class Insecta; order Diptera; family Syrphidae; genus Rhingia; species Rhingia campestris. Next base: position 117,574,235 of record OW052185.1, on the reverse strand, counting down.
CTTAAAATATTTTTTTTTATATTATAATAATTATTTGTTTTTCATTTCTTGTTTGTTTTCTATTTCAGGTAAGGACTTGATTAGGAACCAAAGTTGAAGTACTAGGTAAATAATACGATTATCATGAAATTTAAGAGAAAAAACATGAGAAGGCTACAATCCGCTGTGCGAATCGTTAAATCGTTGTGGCAATGAAATATAGAAAATAACATTGTTACAACATATTGTTCAGAATGTTTGTCAAAATCTTTTATGGTTCGACAAAAAACAACGTTTTTCTCCTGCATATGCTATGGAGTATGGTATACAAATGGTTTTTGTATAAAACGCCTCCAAAAAGAGAACCTGGGTTAAAATGATCTAGGGACGAATGGTTCACATTAACTCTATTAATGTTTTTGCATCGAAAGTTTTTTTAAAATTTTCTTAAAAATTTATCGAAAACCGTTTTTAACAGAGAGTGCGAATAAAAGTGGGCGTTTCAAAAAAATGTATATCGAGGAAATATAGATATTACAAAATAAAAAAAAATTTTTGGCGTACCCAGGGCCGAGCTTTCTCACAACCATTCATGTGTGCGTGTGTAATTCCTGCACGATGGCGGGACCTCCTGACGGCTAAGTTGAGATAAGCATTTCTTGACAATTAATACTACTCGGATGATTTGTCAGATCATCACGAGAGGAGGGCCAGTGAAAAATCATTTAGGTTTTGCTACTGCTGAGAATCGAACCCAGACCTCCTGCGCGGCAGTTCATCGCACTAACCATTGCCCCACTGAGCCCGTCAATATAGATATTAGGTTTGTCTAAATATCTTCTTCACTAACTTAATATTTACACTTTCTCTATATGCCTTGGTATGTACCTATCTGTCTTACCAGCACGTGTTCTTTAAAATCAACTTCTTCGTATCCAACGAAATTCCACATCACCTCTTTATAATTTATGAAGGCCAATTAATACCTACTCCACAACCACCAAAGAAACCACCACGGACACAGTCATCATGTCGTTTCCAAACATTTTATGGTCATTAGGTATAATTCCCTTTTTTTATCCTGAATTTATGATTAGCGCCTATACGACCAGCTCAACCCCAACTCTGTAGAAATATTGTTTATCCCATAAACATCGTTCCAAATACCTACATACACGTATTCAACTCCACACAGCAAAGAAAAAAAACGAAGAAAAACATAAATTACCCGATTATCCTTGCGGAAAGAAGTCAAAGAAAAAACGAACAAAAAACAACAACAACACGAAAACACACAAATGAGGACTTCGACAACTATACCAACAACAACAACCTGTTGAATAACACAACACACACATTGAAAGCCAGACAATCATTCGCACACAAACTCACACCCATACATTCAAACACTTAACTCGAAACTCAATCCAGCCACTTTCTTTCAAGTGCATTGTATTAAAAGTTTTTTTTTTGTTTCTTTCTTTAAAAAAAAAAATTCAATAAAAAGGATATCAACACACAGAGACGCCCGTGAATGAAAGTACAAAGAAAGAAAAAGCACAACAATAACAAACATACATATGAGAGTCTCAAAAAAAAAACTTTAAAAGAAGTTTTCCCACCCCCAACGAGAGATGTGTGTGCTGTAAAAAAGCAAGGATGTACACATCCTGCTGGTATGGTTATAAATTGCATTTATTTGTTCAATCACTATCCTTTTTGTGAAATTGTGGAGAGCAAAGAGCGATGTGCTCTCTCTCTCTTGGTTTCGACAGTTTAATATTCTACTAGTAGAATCCTTGAGAGAAAGAATGAGACTAGAGAGAGAGTACAAGCAGAAGACAGCGAGAGAGCGAGAAAACAACGTGCTATGCAAATTAAGTCATACAAAGTGGAGTGTTTTGATTTTCTTTTACTATCATCCTTTCCCGCACTGTTTCAAGTCCAATAGTCCTTTCATATGATGTCATCGGACACGTGCTTTCAAGAAGCACAACAAAATCCAAAACATCCTATCTGCATCCAATAATAATGACTTTTTCTCGATCAAACTGATCCAACGATAGATAGCTATCATTGCAATTTTGGTCTTTTTTGTAATTTCCATGTTTGCATCTAAACAGCTGATTTCTAGGATTGTTACTCCATGCGCTCGCTCTTTCTCTGTTTGGATTTTCCACCCCCTCCTTCTAAACAAAAATTCAATTCACATTTTCATGTTTTGCGGTCTCCTTGTGTCACATGACACAGTGGTTTTCCGCGCTATTTTCCTTTAATTTTTTTTCTGTCCCGGGGGTGGCCGGGGGTGTGTCTCTGTTTATTTATTTATGATATAGACTACGTGGTATATTTCAGTTTTTAAGTACACGCCGATGAATGTGATTTGACCTCGTTTTATGTTTCTTTTGCAGTTAGAATAATTTTTTCTGTGTTTTCCTCTTTCTACGAGCGAGTGAGCGTCGTCGCCGCGTTCTCTCTCAGGTCGGCTTTTAGGTGGTTGATAGTAGTTGATTGCATTAGGGGTTGTTAGATTTTTGTTTTTATTTTCTTTCAAATGTATGTATGGTTTTTGTCTTTCCCCGAGGTGCCATTGGGTGCGGTGGGTAGTGGCTGGTGGGGTTTGATGGGTTAACGGCGCGGTAATGGATTTGCAGACACCAACGAGTGTATTTGTTTTTGTATTTCTTTATAGTATCCTGTTTTTCCTTTCACTTTTCACATGACTTCTTGCAGACCACTTGACAATTAAATAGAATAACGTGCTACGCACGGATAGAAAATGCTTAGTGGGTGGTTGCGTGCGATGACGTGAGTGGGCGAAGTTGAGTTGATAGCTTAATTATGATTTTTTTTACTCATTGGGACGAGTGAATGGGTAACGTTTTTATTAGTTGATAATAAAACCTTATGCGTCATTAAGAAGGGATGTAGGATTAACCTCGGTAGACCTATCTTTTGTGGTTTCTTAAAAATATAAGTAAAAGCCTCCGTTACCAATAGAAATGAAGCAAAGATCTGAAATCGAAAAAATGATAACCCTTAATCAAGTGCTCTAAAGTGCCTAATCCCAAAGACAAAAGACGAAACTTACTAGAAGATAAACTAGTACTCAATATTCCTCTTTTTCAAGACGTAAATCTGTAATCCAAATAGGTCTATCAATTGTGGATCGTAAGTAACATTTATATTGTATGCAAAGATATTTAATATTCAGTAATCAATCATTAGTCAAACAACGAAATGTTTTAGAATGCAAACTGGTATTTAGCATTTCTCTTTGGTAAGGTGATGACCAAAACGCGAAATCAGTCTATCGTCTAGTGATAAGTTGTGGATCGTAGGTTTAACTGATATCGCATGCAAAAAAGCTTTTTACCCAGAGTATGTCTAGTTTATTTGCATATATAAACTAGATATCGTATTTAATAAATCTATCTATTAAGCCTTACAACTAAATGCATCCGAATCCGTCATCATGGATTCGGTTGATTGTATATAGGTAACCTATTTGATGTACTGGAAAGTACAGCCGCGACTCCACTTTCTACGCTAGAAATAGGATACAATACTTAAATTAAGGGATACGATACTGCTCCCTATATCCATCTTCAATTAGAGCCTTGAAAGTCCACTACTGGGTCACCCCACCACCATCTAACCCATCAACTATGAAGAAACCCATCAAGTCCTCTCTCATCACCAGAATCCCCTAAAAAAAAGAACTCAACTAAAAACCTGAATAGAGCTACGGGAGGGCATCGTTTAGACAATACAACCGCTGATTTTGACGAGCGTAGCTATCTACTCCAAGTCTCCCCACACAACCTTCCATCTGCCACCATTCACTACTAGTATACCAAATCGAAAAGAAAAAGAATATTTCAAGGAATTAAGAACGATTACCGAGCACCAGTGGTGCTCTACTCTACTCTCTGCTCTGGCTGTGTACAAAAGGGAGCAATTCAAAAAATACACGCGGACAGGAACAATGAATTCCTGTTCTTTTTTGCCGTTGCCTCCTATATTACGAAGGATAAAAACGTGGCTAGGTCGAAGTTTGACTTTAACGTTGAAAGCAACGAATCGCACTAACCACTCCCACACTCAACAGAAAAAAACATAAAAATAACAAAAAAAGGACGAATGAAGAGTAAAATATAAGGAGAAGTGGAACCGGAACGTTGAATATCCTGTAGCACGACTGGGAGCAGGGGGTACAGAACGAAGACTAAGCATTTGAAATTAATGAAAGTCAGTGGTGTCCTGGAGAACCCATTTTCGTTTGCGGGTGGTGGAAAGATACCTTTTTTTTAACCCGCACCAGTGTCCCCCCTTCCATTCTATCACGATGAAAGACGGATCCTTACTGAGGAACGACAGAAAAAAAACGACAACAACTTGGAAACAAGGGAAAAAGGATTCAAAACGGGGGTGTCCTGTCCGCCTTAGGATTCGCGTGGAAAGGAAGCTGAATTTTTATGGCCACTGTTTTTCTGCCGACGCCACCCCCTCCTTTCATTTGGCAGCCCTAAGGGAACCATGTCTACAAAATGCGAAAAAGAACGACAGAGTAGCAGCACACAAAAAAAAACCGATGGGGGTTCGGGATTGGATTCGAGTTCGGCCTTCCTTCAGCAAGGATTCCCATACCACGTTTTTTGCTCGCATAATTTTCTTCGTCGTCGCAGCAGCAGTAGCAGCAGAGAAAAGCGCATGAGAACGGTATGGTGGGTAGAATTGGGGTAAAACCTTTATACGATGCCAGTGCGACTGCTTCTTCTTGCGATGCTGATGAAATGAGTTTCCAAGAATGGGGTTGAATGTGGCGCCTTAGTCTATAGTCCTCAGTTATCCGTCTCTACGACTATACAGTATACACACACCCACCCACCTACACTTAGGCTACACAAAAAGGCACACATTGTCAAAGCGGCAACGTTATCCAGAAAGAAAATGGTTATGGCATGAGACATGACCAGACCATAGTATAGTAGCAGAGGCAACAAAGCACCGTACACACATATGACTCGTACCCACACCCACCTACAAAAAAAAACGAGACGAAAAAATAAAATAAAAGCAATGACGAGGCCTCTGCGCCTTCATTTCCTTTGCCTGGTCGCTCTCTATAACATGCATGTCATCATCATCACCCGCCGCCGCCATCGTAGTCGTAGTCATCGCATGTACAGAAAAAGACCGAGTTGGAGACAAAGTCGAACTGACAAAACTCTTTTGGGGCACAAGCCAGCAATAACAGCTAGAGCATGGAACATTACCGCCTCCAGCGTTGGATACTTGAGAAGTGTGTACGTATAAATGCTGATGGCACCAAAGTGGAATGGGAGTGCGGGAGGCGAGGTGGCAAAAAGGAATCGAACACGATAAGGATTAAGGTTGGGGTTGTATGTCGGTTGTGCCAGGACTTCCAATCCAAAGTTTTAGACAATTTCAAGAACATACACTATGCCACAGAGGGTGGTCGGATTCTTTCGACCCAAGCCACGACAAAAGGGCAATGAAAATGATTTTCGAATGCGTTCCAATATCTTGTGAACCCATCCCACCCCCACTTTGACAAAACCGATGATGGATTGAGGCAGCACCTCAACACAACAACGTACATCACAACACGTTTCAAAAGTGCGAGCGGCATTAGTGCGACACAGCTATACGAAGGAAAAATGTATTTTCTTTCGATGTGGCTGCTATACAACGGAAGATATTTTCAGGCATCCTAAAAAGGATTTTAAAAGTAGCTTAGCGCCGCAGAGAGTGAAGAAGGGTGACTTTTCGAAACATTACCCCGTGCTACGAGACATAATTTTTCCCAAAAATTCACATTCACGCGTTTGGTGGGGAGTGATAGTTGCGATAGCGTTTGGCCTTAAAAAGGGTTGATGGTGCGCTTAATTAAAAAAAGCGTTACCCATTCCACTTAGTGTTTTTTTTTTTAAGGGAAAAAGCAAAGATGCTGGGTACCCAGTATAGAACACAAACAACGATGAAAATGAAATGGATGGGTAAAGGGTCCCTTTCAAGGATTTTAAGCATTTTCCTTTTTTTTCTGCAGTTTTCTCTTAAATTTGCGTACGTTGTTTTTCGTGAGTGGGATAAGCGAAGGGCGAGTTGCTACCCACCACCAACCATCATACTGCGTGTTAATTTCGCATTTTGTCGTCCCTCCTGGCTCTGATAAGGGTTTAATCCACTGTCGAATGGATGGAAAGCCCGTCTAAAAATAACCCCCATCCACTTTGGGTGAAATACTTTTTTTTTGTTTCTGTGTTTGTGTCCTGAACCATTTCTTTTCGGTTTTTTTTTCTGTGTGCCCCCTTCGAAATGAATCCTTTCGTTACACATAATTTTTTGCTCTCATATTTTTTTCTGGCTCATGGTGTGCGGATGGGATATCCTTTTGAATAAGAAACACTTTCCCCCTATACACTGGCATGTGTTGTACGAAAAAGGGATCCATCAAATGTTGTTGGAGGACAGGGGTGGAATAAAGGATAACGTCGTTTTTTTGTGTTGTTGTTTTGAATTTGAATTCAGGAGAGAGAGAAACGAGTTTTTCGGATCCTTTCGGATGGTTTGAGTGTTGCGATGGCGACCGGCCTAATCTAATCGAAAACTAATAACTTCATCACTCAATGGGGTACAGAGCGACGGGAAATATGTAAATTCTTGTAGGTAGCTTCCCCTGGGGAGTGGTGCTTCCTTATGAATGCAAAAGGATTTGCCTTTTGCAAGAAATTAGTTAAACGAGGGAATAATTTGACGGGAGAATGAGCCAACGAACCAGAAGATTGAGTTAAGGTGCCGCTTATTTTGGGTCAAAACAGTTGGAGTTTAATGCGGCAAAGGGGGAGCAGGTTAATTAAATAAAAGGTAGGTGGAGGGCATAATGGTATACTATGTCGAGCGGATCAAATATTGTCATTGCCACATTAGAAAAGCGTTTGTTTCTTTATTATTGTGGGAAGATAATATGTAAGGTAGAGGCGGCTAGTGTTTTTCATTAATTGGAATTTCGCCAATCAAATTGAAATAATTCAAAAAAATATTTTAAAGATCAGGTCATTTGATTCATGAACTGTTTTCCTTCCGCGCCTTTGAGGTAAAGTTCAAATCTTTTTAGATCAAATTAATTTATTTTTTTGACTCAAGAAACAAGGTTTGTTTGAGGATTCTTTCAAGGAATACGTGTTCAGAATATTTAACATAGGTTAAGATAGTAATTGTCTTAAGACATTTGTCTTTGATGCCAAGAATACTGCTTAGAAATTGTATTTAACTGACCAATTGTGTGGTGTTCCAATATAGGTTGTAGTCGCTTCTGAAGTTATTGGAAGAAAAAGCCACAAGTTACAAATTTTAGTTCTCACAGAAATGGACCTTAAGTGTCAAATTCCTCGAAATACCACTCATGTTTTTAATATTCAATATGACGTGATACACAAAATACACCTAAAATATACGTTTCGTTTTTCTTGAACCTGTAAAAAAATAATTGGCTCATAAAAATTTTTTTTTGTACAGATCTGTAAACATCAATTTCAACCCTAATGAAATCCATTCAAAAAAAAAGTGCTTAATTATTATATATAAATTTTCTAAACTTATAGAAGAAGTGACATATTTTGGCTGTAACAGTGACAAACTATGAATTAGACTGTCCACTTTTGAAAGGAAACACTGGTTTCTAGTTTAGGTTCCAATTACTTAAACAATTGTGTTAAATTACACTGACTTAGATTCTACAAAATATCCGACAGTTTGTATCTATTTCATATTTCGTCCCGCACTGATTTTTACCAACAACTTTTCTAAGACGAAGAAAAAAAAAAATAGAAAACAATTAAAAGCTCGTTATTTCGCCCCCATAGCAAACACGTACCCCTGCGATACTATTGAAAAGCATATCCCTCTAATGGTAGACACCCGAAACTGAAACATTCTACCACACCCAATACTACTAAGCGAGCTGATTCCAATTCTGAGGACTTTTTGAGACTGTCTCTAGGTATGAGTACACAGTGCACAGAAAAGACAAGTAGAAGGATGATCCTTGGGTAATGTTGGAAAACGATAATGGCAAACTGTTCACCAGAACAATACCCAAAACCTAACCACTGTATCCAGCTCCTGTACTCATCCTTTTTCTGATTCGAAATACACTCATATTTACTATACTCGTACACATGTGCCTCTAAGAAACTTCCCTTAGTTTCGGTGTCTTGCAACAACACACATTGGATAGGATAGCAGCCACCACCTCTGCCATTACCAAGGATTTATGGACCACACAGACACAAGAGTTGCTTTGCTGCTGAAGTAAGTGGGTAGAGGGTACCTTGTGTTCTTCAAGGACTCCTATTGAGTCCTTATAGACGCCGAAAAGAATACACCAGGATGTGTATTTTGTAGGATGGGAGGCCCCCTTTTCGGGAGCAAATTAAACACACTTGGGGTCTTGCGGATGTGTGCGATGCGAGTAGTTTGAAGATATTAAAGTTCCCTTTTCAGGTCCTTAAAGTCATTCGCATGAATCAAATTCAAGGGGAAGAACCATGTAAATGTCGAACAGAATGTACAAGACATTGCAATTGTGCTGGCATTCTAGCTGCAATCGCATGAACCCCAATGCACTTGGCGACGATAAATCGCTTTTATTTCTATCTCTGTGTATGCTGTCTCATGGTGTTTTACTTGGGCCAGCTACGATTAAGGAAGTAGGAAAAGAAAAAGTATGGAGTATCTTCATTAATGAATCCGAAAACCTTATTTTTTTGCACCCGAATAGATCAGATGTTGTATTCTCTTCACATGACATCCAAGTGTCCAAAACTCTTACAAATTAAATCCATCCGATCCGGGGCGACCCTTAGCTAAAACCCTTGCCATTCATCCCTTCTTCTTCGTTGTCGTATTTTTTTTTTTGGAATATTTTTCTGAGAAATGTAATCAAGTCTTCTTCTAACAGGGTTAGAGAAAAGAGGACACAGCCTCACACCTATCACGAGCAGGAAATTTTTATCTCCCCACAGTTTTTCCCTTTCGAATTCGTTTTTCTTTTGCGGGGGTAGGGTTGGCACTTGCACTCGTGGTGCACCCCCTCCATCATGGTACCCAAACCATGCTTAGGAAGAATGTCGAAGACATCACCTTAAGGGTTGGGCGCCATTCGGACATGAAGAGGATAAGACTTTGGTATTTCGTATTTTTTTTTTTTGTATTTTTTTTTGCCTTGTCCCCCAAGTAGAGTGGTCTCTCGATATTTTTCCGGATGGGATCGAGATCTTTCCTGGATGTCGACTTTTTTTTCGTTTTGCTTCAATTTTCTTGGCTTGTCTTATGAATTTCGTTTTCCTTTAGTGGCAGCAAAGGAATATTTTCTCGAGTGCGGAGTTTGATGGCGAGTGCAGGAAGATGCTATCGAAAAAGGATCCATTTGGGATGAATTTCTTTTTGCAGTGTTCTTTTTGTGTGAAGTATGAGTATGTATATCGAAATGGAAGGAGATGGAGATGAATTGAGGAATTGGTTGCAAAAGGGAACAATGGGTGGTTAGGTTTTATTCATGTCGACCATTGTTGGTAGGTAAGAGTCCTTTTGCGGTATTTAATACCGGTTATAAGTATTTTTGAAAAAAACTACAAGTTTTTATGCAAACACAAACATAAACACAAAGCAAATTATGAGCTAGTAAATCACCTTTGGTCAGATTTGCAAAAATGTGACTCTCCTAGTAGATGACAGAATTCGAAATTCTGGTATTATTATTGCCCCTTACACTGAACGGAATGCACCGTTGAGTTACCGCTTTTCGGTAAGGTGATGCACTGCATGAGATTTCTTCTGCCGTTGCTTAGGTGTTTACAGCGATAAATGGATATAGAAAGTGAAAAGCATTGGTATACTTGACAAGCTTATATAAAATACAACACAAAATAAATTACAAATCAAAAATTGAAGGTCCATAACCATGGAATGGCCACCTTCGAAGATTGTCAATGGAAAATCGATACCACTTCTTTCCAAGAAGACCACATGTTTGTTATACCGGTTCGCAACTCTACTAGTTAAACTTTTCGCTCCGTGAGCTGGAGCGAAACAAGTAAAAGACATCTTTCAATCAAAATGCTTTATCGAATGTGGTTTCTATCAAAAAAGTAAAAACACGTAATCACGAATCTTCGCAACAGGCTCGTTAGTAACCAGGGTCTAGCTTTCTCACAACCATACATGTGCGCGTGAAACTTCTTGCACGATGGCTGGACCTGCAGTTCTATGCCGACTCCGAACGGCGAAGTTGAGATAAGATTTTCTTGACAATTGATACTACTCGGATGATTTGTCAGATCATCACGAGAGGAGGGCCAGTGAAAAAAAAACTATCGCTCCACTGAACCCATCTTCAAATCCCAGCTTGATAAAGAGAAGATACAGAATTCGGTTATAAGGACAGAACCAATTTGTCAGGGACACTTGAGTTTATTAAGCACGACTATCGGAACATTTAATCATTAAGAAACAAAATCAATTAATTACGAACACCTTTAACAGCTAAACCATTAGAGATACACAGCGCTATCGAGGCATCCGGGGGAGCGGACAATTTTCCGCGTTCAAATTCCATTGCAGGTATGTGTCATCGAAAATAATGCTACACAGATGCGACGGCTTCACTTCACTACAATTCGCAAATAAATTCCGCAGAAAATTTGTGTCGGAGGAAATCGGAAAAAGAATGGTACTTAGCTGTCAAATATTACAAGAAAAATGCACCTGGACGCACATTAACGCAATACGCCGGGATGCGTTACAAAATGTCGGAAAAATATTCCGAACAGCTTTTCGGAAGCAAAAATCCTCCGAATCGTACAAAATCGGAGAATTTTCCGCTCCGGCTGATATCACGATAGGGCTGACAGTGTTGTAAATATGCTTATGATCCTTTTTATCCAGATCATCATTTCGTCGAGAAGAAACTAATAAGCGAAAGTTATTATTTTTTTTAACAAATTATACACAACAATATACGACAAAAATAAATATGAGCAAAGTTAATGGTTAATAAATAATAAAATTATGCACCGGGTCTTTTTTTGCAAGACTGCGTAATATACAAATAAGGTTAGGCACACAATACTCCTTTAAATATATGGAAAGTTTGTCTAAAACGTGTGGTACCTCTTATTTTATGTCGGCTTAATAAAAACGATTCTTCGTTGTAAGCAAAGTCTTACTTATTCGTTCGGAACAGCCGAAACACCTCATAAGAACACATTGATACAAAAAATCAAATCCAATCAAATCTAAAAAAAATATCTACAAAATAACCCTCGTACTTGCCTCATTGTTCTCTGAAATAAAACAACTTGTTCAAGTTTAAATATAAAAACAATTATAATTTTTATTTTTAAGCAAATACTTATTAATTCTCAAGAAATTAATTTTAAAACAAAAATACAAGCAAAGCGAATTTTTTCTTAATGCAAAAAATTAAAACAAACAATTTATTTATATTATTTTATTAGCGCAAACGAAAAATAAAAAAAAATTAACTAATTGGATGTCAAAAAAAAACTTAATAAAATTTAACAGATACATAACGAAGCGAAGCAGCTTGGTTTGTGAGTTTTTTTTTGTAAGCAAAAGTTAGCGTCAACATATCTCAGCCATAATAAAAACATAGAAAACATGTAAATTGGTAAAAATGGTTAATAATGATTCTTGTGTATGTTAGAAATGTGTTTTAAAATTTATAATGTGTATTGAAAGTCGTTACTTACCAAGTGGTCGAGTTGCAGGGCATCGGCGTCACTTAAACCCATGCTACGAGTGAGTTGAAGGTATGTGGATGTAATTGGTTTCAGCTTTCGAAGATCCAATTGGTGGTCTCGCTCTTCAGGACGTGGAGTTGATAATGAAAGGTACTTTGATGTTGTCGGCCTCATGCGTAGATCCAGCTGACTTGGATAATCAAGCTCGGGCTCTGACAGGTATCTAGAAGAGGAGGGCTTTACTTTCCGAAGGTCCAGTTCCATTTGAGGCTCTTCATCCAACTCGGGAAAAGCTGAAACGTACTCGTAGCCTAAAGTGATGGGTTTTTGATTGCGGATATTCAACTTGGTTGGTGACTCTTGGGGCTCTTCGAACTTCACCTCCCTGGAAATAGTTTTCGAAAGATTAATTGCACATACTTGTGGGGGAGCTTCCAAAACCGATGCGGAATGCATTGCGACTGTTGCAGTACTGGTAGATGGCTCGTCATCGGTTCTTAAATCGATTACCTCTGGTTGAATGGGAGTTACCGGTTCTACTTCAAGTTCAGTCTTTTCTGGGACGATTTGGGTTGGGCTAGGTGTTGGGATCGATTGACCATATAATCGTCTCATGAAGTCGTAGTACCGGACAAGACTCTCACGATTCAACATGCCGAAGTTCATTGGAGCACCAGCACTTGCAACAGGCGCAGTATTACGGATCGGTTCAGGTGCAAAAGAAGACTGTTGCTGTAAAGTGGGATTGACGCGAATCTTCTGCAAAACAGAAGGAGGTGTGAAAACTGGCTCACTGTATTGTTTCGGTACAATGGGACTTTGGTTATGAGATTTTCGTTTCGATTCTTTGAGAATAGTTGATTCGGGTTTGAATTGGGTGGGGATGGGGGTGGGGGTAGGAGTTTTTGGAATTTCCATAGAAATCTCATTTTGAATGGCATCGATTTCTGTGGAACTCTCATTGGGAATTTCTTCGTCTGCGGTCGATCGACCGGGAGAAAGAGGCCGAAGGTTTTTTTTGCATTCTGGGCAAGCTGAAAGAAAACGTGTTACTGCTTCACGTGGAAGGAAGGCATAGGTTTCCGTTATCTGAAAGGACAAGTGTTGTGTGTGAGCTTATTTTTTTGTGTATATATGTTATATTAAGCTTACAATGCGATAAGTTCTCTTTTGGCCGGCGTGTCGACCGCTACGCCCTCCCATCTCAACGTGAATATTGTAGATGATGTTGAAGAACTCCTCAACAACGGCTACCTTTCGATATGTGCGCTGTCCAAAATCCTGGAATAGAATTAATTTAAATAAGATGTACTTGTTGAAAATAATTGAATATTTTGGAGCAGACATTAAGTTTTTTTTAGTTTTGGACGAATTAAAAAACAACATTAGTGGTGAAACAGAAAAATAGAAAAAAAAAGACGATAAATTAAATAAAAATGTCATGGGTGTTTTAAATACTGCACAAAATGTGTTGTACCTTTACGGTAATGATTGGTGGTATTCCGAAACTTTGTTTTCTCCGGTTGACCATTTGAATTACGTGAAATTTGAGGAAAAGTGTCTGACGAAACAAGACAGACATTTTCACAAAATATCTGATTTCGTTTCGAACTATGCCCAAGTAATTTTTCATGATATTTCACTACAGTGTAAATAATTTTTCAGATAATTTTTGTTTGCATTCTCTTACTCTCCGCGAGTCAAACATCTTAATATTCCAAAAACATAGTAAGCCCTTTAGTGACCAATTACTTTCGCTAATCCAATCATTTGCGTGTGTGAAGTTATTATTTTTGGAACATATAAAAGCGGACCTACAATTGTACAGATTCCATTTGCAATTGGACATGTTTTAGTATGACATGTCATTGTTCGAAATGTCATCAATAAAATTAAGTAAAAGCGATTCAAACTTTGAATTGAAAACGTGAAAGGTCTTGCAACATTTAAAACGAAGAGATTTACAATAATAGCACTTATGAAGCGTTTGCTAATCGATAATGTTCACATACAACGTTATTTGCCATTTAAAACCAAAAAACTTACTTTAGTTGTGGAAGCCACATAAAGGTCTATATTGTTCGGGTATTCTGTGTTACTGCTGGCGGGATATTCTGCAGCATTCTTGAAGCACTCTGGTTTTTTGGTTGTGAAAGCTATAAAACAAAACATAAAATTATTTGCTACTTTAAAAGCATCTCCTTATTTTTGTACATACCTTTCGATTTCACCCAAAAGCGAAATTTGGAGCTGTCGGGTCGACTGTGCTCTTTTCCCTCGAGTGCTTTTAGAATTCTCGCTTTTTTGCGCAGAGTTATAGTTTTGGTCTTGGCTTGATCGCCATAAGTTTTAAGAGCCCACGGTTGAAATTGCTAAAAATGAAAAATTTTAAATACTTTAATGGTTCAAGTGGATAACTTGAAAATATTTATCGTAATATTTTAATAGGCCTAGCATCTCCGATTCTACCATGTTATGGCGATTCGAAACGATCACTTTTGTTAAACTTTCACAAGGCTCGGGATAGGGCAAAAGCGTTACTCACTATCGAATGAATTTAGCCTAAAATTTAGTCAGTTGTGTAACCCACAGGTATACAAAAATAATTGTAGAAACTCTAACCCAAAAATAATTAAATTTCGAAAATTGAAAATCTTAGGAAATCTGGGTGCTCATTCCGTAACTTTTAAAACGATTATCGTTGACGGTAGTGTAGGAGACTTGCTAGGTACGTAGTGTGTAATTTTTATATTTTGTGTGTGCAGATCTATACAAACTATGCGGTACGTAGACTCTCTCCCTCACTATCGTGAACGATTATCGTTTTGAAAATTACGGAATGAGAACCCTAGTTTTATATTATATTTTTATGAAGATAGTTTTCTGGTTAAACTGGATACTTTGGTTAAGTGCCTCAAAATTTAAATATTAGCTAGACGAAATAATGCAAAATTTACAAGTTCAAGTTCATGTTTTGGCAAGACACTGGGTTTAAAAAAATACTTTGGACATATTTGTGTAATTTCGTGTGATTTGTGTGCAGGTTTCTCTTTACATTATATTCATCTTACACTAGATGTTAGGTATTAAAAAAGCACAAAGTGCATTCAACAAATAAGTTTAAAATAGTGTTCTAGTTCATAAGACCAAATTAAAAATTTCTTAAATTCCTTTCTTTTGGCTTAAGCTCCAGTCTAATAACAACGATACTTGATTGCAAACTTAAATGACCACAGTATCCATTAAAATCTCCATTGAAACCCCCATGCCACATTAAAAAAAAAACATTAAACCTCAATTTTACACAGCATCCTCTTATAATTGAATATTTATATGATCTGCTCCTCTTCGATTCAATATCCATTATCCACCAGACACAGCTACTCCCATATACACTAAAACTTACCTCAAACATTTGCTCCTTTTCCTCGCACAACTTTGGCTTCTTACATGCTGGCTGCGTTATGTCTGCCATTTCCATAATATCCTTCTCCAATATGCCAACAACACTGCCAGCTCCAGTACTAGCACCATCACCAGCACTACCAACATCATCCCCATCGTTACGGCCCAATGCGAACATCAACTTTCGTTTGTAATTCGTCTGAGCCGATTCGCTAGCGCCGCAACTGTTTTCACTTTCATCCTTTAAGACCACGTGATGTGGCTGCAAATGTGTTACAGCAGTTGCAGCACCGCCAACCGATGCCGAAGCAGAAACAATATTCGATATCCGTTCGTCCTTGCTGCTGGTGATGGTTGATGGTACTGTAGCGGCGGCGTCAGTATCGACGGCATCCTCTTGCATTGTGGAATATTTGGAATTTTTAAGCTCAGCTATCATAACTTCAGATTGCAGATAGAAAAACAATAACACAATTTGCACACACCTCGAACAACAAATTTAAAAAAAGAAATTGAGACCAAAACGTTTGCAACAAAAACAAAAATAAACGCCGGCAATAACAACGAAAAAACAAAACAAAAGAAAAACAAAAATCTCCTCTTAACGTGCGCGGTGGTTATCGAACTCTTTGCTCGCTAAAGATCATTCCCGCACAGTTGTCAAAAGTCGACTATGGATGCAAGGATTTGAATTGATATCAAAGGATTTGGTTTGACCAAAAAACTAGTGGTCACTCGGGAACAGGATTTCTACAGATTTACATAGATGTCCTGCGATTTCATTCGACAATTAAAAAGTTTCATACTCGCATATATGCAGAGAAGAATTTGTTCTGTTCCGATGGTGGTGGTTGGTGGTCGTTGTGTATTTCAGTTGAAGGTCATTTAGTTGTGTGCGAGTAGGTACACTTTACCTGTTGATATACGAGTATGTGTAAATTATGCAAGGGATATGTGAGGAAATTTGAAAATTTATTTGAATGGTGGTTGAAGATAGTTTTTTTTTCAACCCCTTTTGGGGTGGGGAATACGGGTATGCCGGCGGATTCCGGTTCAGTCCTTTTTATTTGTCAAGTTTGCTTTATCTATTTATCTATCTTTTGTGTTGTAAGATCCTCTAAGGAAGTAGCTGTTGTGCTCTCGTTTTGGTTGGCTAGATTGAAGTCTATAAAAATGGGTGGAGGGGATCTTATGTACCTCTTGATTTTTTGTAAAATGTCCTGTCCCAACAATAAACTGGTTGGCGACAATATTTAGTTGATATAAATAGTTAAGTTGATTTAATTGATTAAAAGAGGATAACGGTCGGTGGTGATAATAAGACATATACATAGATATATGTTTAGTAATGAAGAATATTTCCTTTTATATATAAAGTTGATGACGTTTTATTATTGTGAAATTTATTTAACATATTCGTGAATAGGCTTAAGAGCTATTGAGTAATCTGCTGACGAGTTTAGTGTCGAATAACCCGTTTCGTAGACATTACTTGTTGTAATCAATTTTTGTTTATTCGTAACGGACTGTCGAAACCATAAGTGGAACGTAGATATTTTATTAGCAATTATTTTCAAAATCAAGGCGATATTGCATTTATTTACTTACTTACTTAAATGGTTCAAAACAGCTCCAAATGAACCTGGGCCAACATACCTCTCCAATTAGCCCGGTCCTTAGTTAACTGCTTCCAGTTGAGCACTCCAAGTTGGTTGAGGTCGGTTTCTACTTGTGCGCGCAACTTCTTCCTCTACTGCGTCCCACGACTGGCTGGGAATCGAAAACTCTACGAGCCGGAGTATTGGTGTCCATTCGTTTTACATGCCCTAGCCATCTTTTTTTTGACTAGGTGCATGTGCTGCACAGCTCGTATAGTTCTTGATTGAATCTTAGCCTTCATAGCCCGTCAACGCAAACGTGATCGAAGAATTGTCCTCTCAAAAAGACCAAGCATTTCTTCATCCATTTATGATACGGTCCATGCTTCAGCGCCGTAGAGCAGGACTGGGATGATCAGGGTCTTATATAGAATCTCATTAGTAGTTCGTGTAAGTGTTTTACTACTAAATTGCCTTCTTAGCCCGAAGAAATCGCAGTTGGCAAGAGTAATTCTTCGTTTAATTTCTGACGAGATGTTGTTGTCAGAGTTAATAGAGGAGCCGAGGTAGACAAAGTCCCGTACAACCTCAATTCTGTCCAATTCTTCGATGTTGTGTGTCCTCTCATTTACTGCTTAACCCATTTTTGCCGCTTCCTTCTCTATAATAGCAAACGTTGCTATGACATCACATTGACTCCAATGATGCCAATGATATCGTCGGCGTACGCTAGTAGTTGCACTAATTTTTGGAACATTGTTCCCTGTTGTTGTCTCGGGAGTTTTGCACAATCCTCTCATGAATCAAATAGAAGAAGTCACATGAAGAAGCATCACTTTGCCTAAATGCTTTTTGGTATCGAATGTGTCGTTGAGGTCGTTTCTGAATGTGAAGGAGCAACGGAATTCTCCATCGTCATCCTACACAGACGGACGAGTTTGGGCGGTATACCACAACTAGACATGTATAGTTCGTCTCTATAAACGCTGTCGTATGTGGCTTTGAAATCGATGAAAAGGTGGTGGGTATCGATTTGGACATTTTGGTTTTTTTTAAGGATCTGACAAAGTGTGAAGATTTGATCAGTTGTGGACTTTCCAGGGCTAAAACCACACTGATAAGGGCCAATCAGGTCGTTGGTAAACGGATTTAGGCGTTCAAATATTATGGCAGACAGGATCTTGTAGGAGATGTTGTAGTTGGCGCAGTTCAGATTTTCCCCTTTTTTGTGGATCAGGCAAACGTTTCTGAGGTTCCATTCTTCAGGCATACTTTCATCTGACTAGATTTGGCTTATGAGTTGGCAGATGTTACTTACCAAATCATCTCAGGCGGCTTTATAAATCTCAGCGCGAAGGCCGTCATTACGGCGGCCTTGTTAAGCTTGAGTTTTGATATTGCTATCCTTACTTAACTTAGGTTGGGGGGTTGGTTGTTTTCGCTATCGTCGCCAACGGCCTGACAGCGAAATGTTGTTCGTCATCGCAGTTGAACAGTCTGCAGAAGTGTTTCTTCCATATCCTTAGCATAGAATGTGTCTCAACTACGATATTTCCTTGTTCATCTCGGCAGGATTCTTTTCTTGTATTTTTGGCTTTGACGTTTTACACTTTAGTTAAACTTGAGAACATCGTTCCTGAAGTGGATCCTATCTATATCCTCGATCGCGCGCTTTTCTTGCTCTTTTTTCTTCTTTCTGAAAAGCCGGTATTCTTTCCTTCTTCTCTGCCTATAGAGCTAAATGGCCTTGTAGGCCTCATTCTTAGCTGCGAGCATCTATCGGCATTCCTCATCAAACCAAGAGTTTCTTGCTGGTGGGCGCGAGAAACCTAGTAGACCAGTTGCAGCTGATCTAATGGCTTGTTGGCATCATTGCCATTGTTCTTCGACATTCGATGCTGTTAATATGGTTTAAATAGAGAGGTTAAAGGATACGCGTTGCGCGAAGGCCTTCAATATTGCATTTATATATGTACATTAAAAATAAATACACAAATCACTCTCCATTATTAAAAAACGCATGAAACGTGTGCAAAATTCTTCTGTTTGCGTTAACGGGCTCTGAGGAACTACAGACTATTAAAGCTTTACAGCGACATTGAACCATTTAAAATTCTATTGGCTGCAGCTCTGCAATGGGTAGATAATGCATACTGACCCTTTCTTTATGAACGTTTTCGAAACCCACATTAAAATAAAATTGCAACATTAAGCAACTTGGCGTGCCGAACTGAAGGCAGTTTGCTTAAGACCAGAGCAGAAATGAACGAGGTCTTGATTTTAATTCACAAACTCCGGTTATCATAATTTAAACTTAATTCTTAAATTACAAACTGTTGAAACAAATAGAACCTAGCTCTTCGTATTGATTATCTTTGTAAAATGCTCACATTCCAACTGGATAAGGTTTGGCCACTAAAAGAAATCTCATCCGTCTTTGAAGGACATTTCATACAATCTTTGGTAACCCACCCACATTCTGAAAAATCGACTGTCATGCACACCAACGAAGGGAGTAGGACTGCTTTCTATTCATACTTATATCAAACACAGACCCATGTCAAAAAGGATCTAAGAATTCTATATAACCAACCTTATGGTTCCATCATACTCGGTATCAGAGAAGGAAACTCCTTCCTATTCGTATTCACGGATCTAAGCCATGTTTATTTTCTCGGATGCTCCTCTCCCACAATTTATTTCTTTTTATGCTCGTTGTTGGTTGTAGGGTATGTTGAGTTTTAAGTGATGTTTACGGCTAGAAGGGAGTATTTTTGTTGGCAGCATTTAAACTATATATCAGGAACTCGAAAACGGCGTTATAGTTTAAATTTATTGTGTAATATTTGTTGAAACCGCCGAACTGTATATGTACTTTCATAATAGGGCTGTTATGGTAAAACATTACAAACCAATCAAATATTAATCCTATACCACAAGAACGAGTAGACAATTACTTTATAGCCTTTATCTGTATTCAGAAGTTGCTTCACCTAATTTAAATACATTTATTGTATTTGCTTTATATACATAATTCTACACGATTAGTGTTTTCTTGAAGTAGAAAACATTAATACAACAAAAAATATATCCTAGGGCATTATTGAATACGTTCCATAAACTAAAGTATTCTCTGCATGCCTTCATTTGGTCTTCAGAATTTCTTCCCATTTGTGTGATTTTTCGCCATATACCCAATCGCCTTTAACTCCTACAAATCTCAACCCCAAACCATGAACGACGAAGGATATTTCACGTTATTTTCCTTCATCCATCAAAGGACAATGCTATGTGTATAGGGCAGGAATGGAAGGAAGGCGAGACGTGTATATGGGTATCGAATGCCCACCTTCTCAGACTTTTCATGAATGGAAATAATTTTCATATCGAATTCTCGATGTGCGCTCTTCTCCGATCCTTACCAAGGACGAGTAGGACGACGTTGACGCGCTTGGGGGTTGAGAAGTCCCATTTTCGTTTTTGTTTTGTTCATTTCCATTATTTTTCTGCATGTTGTGCTCTGATGTTGTTTTCTTGGGGGCGATGTTGTGGAATAAATACTATAGAAGGCGTGTCTGGGGTATCTTCAGTGGACTATGATTGAAACTGTTTACCTTTCGTAGTGAAGATTTTTTCGTAGGTATGCTGAAGATTTTGAATAGTTTTTTTTTTTAAATAGATGTGGCTTGAAAAATGGAAGGAAATAATTTTTATTAGTATCAAATCCACCCGCTCGTTAATAGAAAAAGCCCAAATGGTTGAGCTTTTGCCCCCCCTACATAAATACTCGGAATGTACTTTATGTACGTTGATATTCAGTTAGCCAGCGGTTCATTCAACTTTTACCACTCGCAAATGTTTGTTTTACTAAAACACTGTTCCAGTTGAACACAAGTCCATTCCACTTTGGACAAAGTTTTCTTGTGACGCTCTCAACAAGTTCACCGGTTCAAAATAATTCCTTTTTCCTACCACCAGCAAACCTCTTCTCCATCTCGATTCACAAACATCCGCCCTGGTCAAGTTAGGGTAGGGTTCACATCCGCAGCTTCTCACTGCCATGCCAGCATCATTCCGTTGCATATCCCAGCAACTCGTTTTGCGAAACACAATTTTTTCTCACACTATTTTTGGGAGAAAAACCGGCCTTATGGTATTTTCTAGTCCTTCGAAAGAATCCTTCAACATTTTCTGAACTTTCACATCCTTTTGAGAAGAATTATTTCTTATAACCCTTTCTTTGGGGGAATATCCATACTCTATCCTTCTGAAACTGGACCGATGCTGACCTTGATTGACCCACCCAGGTATGGGATGCTGGACCTGGGTGCGTGGAAAACATCCCTTACTGAAGATGCAATTAAATTTTCAACAAGAATCTCTTTCTCACAAACGACTACATCCTAATGTATAGTTCATGAACTCTTTTTGCATGGTAATGTTGTACGGATGCTGATATATGATGTGATCCTTCGAAGAAGAAAAAAACCCGCATCCAGTAATAGATGACCAGTGTGAATCTTCAGTCAAAAGAAGGACATCCACGATATCTTACGTCCGAGAACCAGTTTTTTTTTAGTCCGCACCCAAATCTAGCATTCAAATGCCGCACCCCTATATTGAAAAAGGGTTGAAAAGTCCGAAATTAGTGATTTTTGTCTGTAGATAAAAAAAAGCCAAAAGCAATTCAGCTGACCAGCAGGATAATTGTGAATATTATTAGGGAAAAAATTGTAAAAAAAATCCAGTTTTTCTTAATGGGTGCAACAAAGTTTTTGGTACAGAAATGTTTGAAATTAACATCCAACATCAAGAAAAGGGATGCAGATCCTATGGAGGATGTTGCTATTAAATGATGATTTTCGCTGGTCAGTGTGAGATAAAAAACCGGATACCAAAGAGGGAACGTGGGTTTCACATACCATTTAGACCGTTAAAAATAAAAATTGGAAACAAAACTGGTGAGTTTTTTTGATATTTTTACACATTTTTGTGGACCAATTTAACATGCCGTAGGTCAAACTGGATTTCGACGAGTAATTACGCGAAAGAGTTCAAAAGTTCCGGTCAGCGATGCACCTGGAATAGTAATGCGATGAATTTGATAATTTTTAAAACTGATGAAAAAAGCTTGTCTAGTGTTATAGAGAAGTGAAAGGGGTGGTATTTGTTATGAACTCACTTAACTATCAGCACATAACACAACGCCCAATGTATGTGACCTAAATATTTTATAATCACATTTATGCTCATTTTGTCATGACCTTGCTTTATGAACCTTAGGGATATGCTCCTAATAAGTAGAATCAATAAGTAGAATAATGAATATAAGAAATATAAAATATGTAGCAACTCTACATATCCACATATTCACCTTTAACGTGAACATCTTCATGACTCGTTATTATAGCAAACCCATGAGAAAACTTTGCAACTATTGTGTAATTGTCATGTACAATAGTGGTCTAAGGACGTTTGCTTGTGGTACACCAACCATTATTTCTTTGAAGTCCAAATATTCGTTTCCAAGTTTCACACAAAAGAGTCTATTGCCCAGATACTATACATGAATTTTAGATAATTTTCCGGGAGAACTTGTCTTTATGCATTTAAGACACACCTTGTCAAAAGCTTGTGGGAAGTAGCGATGATAAAGAATCACAAGAGATTCTGTTGTGCCAGTGCCCAGACAACTGACCAGCCAATTAAGAAAAATAGTTCTAGGAAAATGCTTTTCCATGACCATACTGATCTAAATAAATTAGGATTTCCCAAATTTTCAAGTTTGCAACAACATGCTAGCTAATGCCTGGAAAAAGACTAGATGAGAATGTACCCAAACATGTGTAACTTAGTAATCAGACAACCATCATGTATCTTTTGCAACATCCAAGAGATTATAAGTGTTGACATAAAACTATGATCACACTCATTTTGGACATACGTATATTCTGTTTTTTTTTTTTCTAATTAACTATGTATGCGAAATTTTCAACTCTAAGGGAATCTAAAAAAATAATCACATTCGTTTTATGTGCGTCAGTTTACAACATTATTCCAGTTAGGTACGCCCAACCTCATATTAAAGCATGCTCCATTTTCATTTAAAAAATGATTTCATCAAAATTCTCTGTGCTGCCCAATCTTGGGGACACACCATTCTTTATGATATTCTTTACTTCTCCCTGAAATTCAGACACACTTCGTAAAGAATATAAAAGTCTCTACTTCTCTATCTAACTGACCACCTAAGGCCATGTGGCTATATCCTCCAGAGAGAATATAACTCGCCTAAACCGCCTCCCCCTTACGAACACACTTCATCCTTGTGACTCCAACGAGCGACCATCACCACCTGGCAGTAAAAAAAACCATCGTAAAAGGACGACGACAAAGTTCCCACTAATCCCTTCAGGAACCAGGGTGTGAGTACTAATATATACCCATATCTATGTGTATATCTATATTTCATTCCACCAGCACCGCTAAGTCTACCTTACCCACTGTACTCCCCACCCACGACCATATACACATCCAACAGTGAAAAAACGACAACGACCAAGTGGAAGTAGGTGTGGAGCCTGCAGTCATAGTCGAACACCAAAATACAAAAAAAAAAGAAAATACGAAAGAAAAACACGTGACACATCAAAACATTTTTCCGTGCCAAAAAACACCCCAAGGATTTTCTGTACGGTTTTTTATTTTTTTTATTTTGTTTCTTTTTCTCTGTGTAGTAGCTCCCGTGATCCTTAGAAGAGGAAGGTATCGCGCGAGGCACACAGCGGAGGCCTCCTGAGCAAACACCGACTAAAAACCTACGCTGCTCCTAATTTTTTCTACACCCTCTCCTAGTATCTGTCCTTTTATGTTTTCTGATGAACTTTGTCGACTCGGGGTGGTATGGGTATTGGGGATTTTTATTTTTTGGGGCGACGGGATGGCCGTAGGTGGGTGATGGCTGATTGGGGTAAGGGTGTATTTTCAGCTAACGTGCATGCATATTTTAAAAGTGACCGAGGAAAATGTTGTTTTTATATATTACAAGAGTAGACTCCAATATCCTTGGGATGGTATCGGCAAGTGAAATGATATATGGGGTGTAATTAGAATTTTGACAACTGTGTGCTGATTGACCAAGGGGTGGGCTTTAGGGAGGTATTAATTGAAATCGAATTTGAAATCAAGTTGTCTTGGGGGCGAGTACCCAAAAAAATATTGGATATAAGGGTTGATGTAAGGAATAACCTTACCGAAGGGGAGTACTTATAAATTAGTCAATATATTTGGATTTATCTAGACCTGGCGATGGTTCCAAATGGATGAATAGTTTTTGAAGCACGGATATATTGAGGTTCTTTGATCGATTATGGATAATGAATGAATCATTTTGGATGTCTGTTCAACTTGCAACATCGCAGAATCATCTTGGTTAAGGTGAGGAAGGGTGAATCAAAGCTAATTTGGAAATAAAATAGCCTTAAACTTGAGCGTGGAAATGGTATAGTGGGTTTATTTAATCTATTGGGATTTAGCTTGAAATTAATAGTTTAATCTAATTATCTATGCTTGTCATAGCAAAAGAACGTTATTTTAAAAAAAAAAAATGGTACTGTTTTAGCAATTTAACCATCACAAATGCCGTCG
Organism: Rhingia campestris; assembly: GCA_932526625.1. Classification (NCBI taxonomy): domain Eukaryota; kingdom Metazoa; phylum Arthropoda; class Insecta; order Diptera; family Syrphidae; genus Rhingia; species Rhingia campestris. The sequence goes on along the minus strand of OW052185.1, from coordinate 117,549,817 downwards.
GCTTTATTTTTACCATGCACGTGAGTTTTAAAACCTGTAGAGTTGATAACACTATCTTTAATATATTTGTAAATGTCTACAACGATGACAGCTCTATTTACATTTATGGCACCTACAGCTTTACAGTTTTATTGGGTGAGCAGGAACTTTCGCACATCAGGCAATCAACAACATTGATAAAGTATTTACGAGAATTCAAAAAAGATCAGCCTTGCAAATGATTCTTCTTCGAATTTAAATCTACAAACATTCTAGGAGATGTGTTTAGAAGAGCTTAGCGAAATCATCCCAGGACTTGTAGACTTTTTCATTCACATTAAATGTCCCGTCCATCTTAAACGTTAAACGAAAGTATGGGATTCATTAATTCCAAATATTGTCCGTGAATTCATCATTTCTTGCTGCTAACTGTTTGTGATGTTGCGAAAAGAAATGAAATAATTCAAAAAGCACCGTTATTTATTCTCTAGGTCTCCATATGGAAAAACGCATTTTATTGCGTCAACTAAATAACCACAGGGTTGTTATCATTGTTTTAATGTGTACTGCGAAGATTGATAGGTTTAAGCTACTGGTAAAGTGTTTTAAGAAATTTTAATCGATTAATTGAAATTTGAAAAGGCTGACATCGACTTACTTAAGGTTAAGAAGCAAGGACTAACCGGACGTGCTATTGCTCTATAAATTGGACAAGTTTTAATCTGATCTACTCCAACTTAAGGGACAAAGAATCGTATGGAAAAAAATGAAGGAGGTTGATAAAACGGCAATAACAGCGGCTGATAGAAGAGCAATATTGCGTTCTGCTTCCAATTCCTGCAACTCAGCTGCGAAAATTAAGCAAAAAGCTAGTGTACTGCTAGTGTTTCTACTGTCAGAAGAGTGATTAATAATGGTTCAAAAAACCCACTACTCAATCATCAGCGGAAGTGTATGACCTATTCGAGGCACCATATGAAAACGGCATTACGTGGTTTTTCCAGATAAAAAAAGTACGATTTTGATAGACCTGATGGATTTGATTATTATTTAGGCTGCGGTTATAGCTATCATTGAAAAGCATCATTGCAAATTTTCTTTTACTTTTTTCGGCTTTTTATCAATTCAACCATTGGCGAGTTGGCGAAACAAAGCTTATGACTTTTAGAACATGATTATCCAAAAATATTTTAATTTTTAATTATAGTTATCGCAGAAAACCACTTTTTATTTTGCACTGATCATGATTTATTTTTGTGAAGTTACGTTCGTCGTTAAACCGAAATGAAACGGAATTTTTCAATGATTCCTAAAGGCAGCTGTGGAGGTACAATTTCAATTCCATCATGGTTTTTGTTCCAATGAAGTTGTTCAATGATAGCTATAACCGCAGCCTTACTTTCATGACGTGAAAAAAGTCGAACGTTTTTAAGCCTGGCACCTGGCATCAGTCGATGAGGTGGAACTTTTGAACTTCAGTTCTTAACAGCAAAAATTACTGTAATATCATACAAGGAAATATTGGAAAACATGTCCCTAAATTCTGCGATATTTTTGGGTGCATAAATTAGACTTTCCAGCAGGACAACGCACCCATTCATACGTCGCGGAGAGTTAAAATTGGGTAAGAGAGCAAAATGTGGAATTGCTTCAGTACCCACCGTACTCACCGGAACTGAACCTTTTTAAAACTTATAGGGATGATTATTTCGAAAATTGTACTAGTCTGGCCATGAATTTTATGACTGAGAATGTCTTATTCAAGCCGTTAAATAAGCCTGGAGAGAAATTTCACTGGACTTCTTAAAGGCCCTTTACGATTCCATGCCGCACCGAATTTGTGAAATAATTATGAATAAAGGAGGTAGTAAACACTACAAGAATTAACCAATGAAATGACTTGTTTAAGAAAAACTTGTTTTGTTTGTTTCCATTAACTGTTTTTTTTAATTAAATTATTTGTCCTTATTCAGTTGACGCATGAAAAAATGTATTTTCCATAGGGAATGCTTTGCAAGAGAGACAGAGAAAAAATAACGGTGCTTTTTAAGTTATTCTTTTTCATTTATTTTCCCAACACTATAGACAAATAGTAAACAGCAAGAAAAGATGAATTCACGTTCAATATTTGGAATTAATGAATCTTAAACCTTCGAAAAATGTTGTGTCTATTCAGTTACTTTGAATTCTTCCTTAGAAATTGTTTCGTATGCTTTAAGAACCCGGACCCAAAGAATATGTCTGATGTGATAAGAGTTTGGTACAGTGCTTCTTTGGTTCTTCTCAATAAGGCTGCACTTGAGATAGACCAGCAGTAGGAAGCGTTATTTTATGGTTGATAGCTGAGCTTGTTGATGACATGATGTATTTGCTCTTATACTATTATGTTCGCGTCACGTTTGAAGTCCTTCGTAGATTTTCTTTGCTATTACATAACCATAAAAGGCTTTTATATTTAAGCACAAAACCTGGATATGACCCGATATAATGCCAAACCATAAAGCCGCGTTGATCTGCAAATGTGAAATGTCAAAAAAAAAAATACAAATTTTTGGCGCAACAGGCTCGTTAGTACCCAGGGCCTAGCTTTCTCACAACCATTCATGTGTGCGTGTGTACTTCTTGCACGATGGCGGGACCTCCTGTTTTATGCCGACTCCGAACGGCTTAGTTGAGATAAGCTATTCTTGACAATTGATACTACTCGGATGATTTGTCAGATCATCACGAGAGGAGGGCCAGTGAAAAATCATTTTAGGTGTTGCTACGGCTGGGAATCGAACCCAGACCTCCTGCGCGGCAGTTCATCGCTCTAACCATCGCGCCACTGAGCCCCTCAATGTGAAATGTCATTGGTCAGAAAATCTATCGAGTATAGCTATAGAATCGTTCCATAAGCTTCTCTAATTCATGCAGTAGGCATGTTTTTCTCAGTGTTTTTTATAATTTTGTTTAGATCATGCAATATAACAATCTTTTTGTACTTTTTAACTTCAGGCCATTTTGACTTTTGCCATTAAATTTAAAATATGAAATCAATTTATGACATTCCGAAGGAAATGCAATGTTGTCGTTAGAGTGACTAAATTACCAACACTTTGTTTTTTAATACTTCTTAATACTTGACTTAATTTTCGAGAAACAAATATTTGCTTAATATATTTTATTGCGACGTTAAAAACGCTTTAAAAATGTTTGCCGATTAGGTAAAATTAGATTAAATGCAACTTTTCACAGACAAAGCTGCACATTTTTTTCTGTTACGTGTACATAATATGCTTAAGCCCTCCCTATACCCAGATAGGTATATTGTAACTAAAAGGAGTCCCTACACATTCTATTCTATTCATTTATTCGCGCATCCTTTTCAAACTTCAAAAGCAACATGATAAACAAATTCCCACATCGAAACTCCGCCAACTCCAACTGAATTCCTATCCTAAACCACACAAAAACTCATTCCACGACTACCACCCCTCAATCGATCAAAGTGTAAAAAATCAACAAAGACCACCGCATCCACCCCACCGGGCAGGGACTCAACAAAAAAATTAAAATAAAATACATAAGCGCGCCACCAAAAAAACCCATCCCAAGCCGCCCGCTTCCCATGCGCTTCGACTTTCTCCCTCGGGGGGTGCCAGCTAACAATGGGAATCACTAATTATTTAAATGTGCGTACACTCCCAATCTCAAAACGGGCGCGAATACCAACCCCGCGTCCTGCAGATGTTAGTGCACAAATACATAAAATACCAAAAAAAAAAGGATGAGTATCTGTAGCAGCACCACTTGTACCCACATATTTATTTAATGTCCAACCACAGGACACCCTTAAGCCTCCCAAAAGGATATACGAAAAAAGAACACGCACACACAGTTCTCCTACGTCCGCCCGCAATGAATTTCAATTACTAACCCAATTAAAGGTCCTTATTAAAAAAAAAGAAGCAGCAACGGTTCCACAATAAAAACACAACACAAAAAAAACACCGCTATGTGTGCGTGCTTTAGCAGGGGTGGCAAGTGGCAAATGGCAACGGGCAGCGCGTAGCTATTTTGAATTTTTCCCACGTAACCATGCAGAAGGATGTGAATATTGTGCGTGTGCATATGTACGCCCCGTAGGATATCGCAGAATTTTTGCGTAAATAGCTGGCCGCTCCAATCAGGCAAAAAGCATGCTACACACAAAAAAATACTCAAACTCGCGAGATATGAGAGCGAAAACAACGCGCACGATGTGTAACCCTGTAATTACTCATGGAACGGTATCCGCAACTCCACACACAGGGGGTGGGAGAGAGCGAGTCCTACCCTGACTACTTGGCACACACAGGACAATTATATGCAATGCAACATAATCAGACAGGATGTATGGCAAATGAGGAGAAATACACCCAATTCGTCGTTGTAAAAAAAGTAACGTACAACGCGAAGGACGAAGGAGGAACAAGCGAGCAATTCAATTCGCAAATAAATCAATTGTGAAGTGCATAAAGCAATCGTGTAGCGTGTAGCATATCTGCAAAGCCGTTTCCATCCTCACCCATATGCATACCCTATGCGGCTGGGTGGACTCCTTAATCCAGGATGAAAAAAAAACGACGATGCGCGCAAGGATCTACTTGCAGAGGATGGTAGTGGGTGAGTGAAAGCAATTCACCTCACTTCACTGCCTCCTGCCAAAAGTATTCAACAATTTGCAGTGCCAGAATAATTGATCCTGGTTTATTATTTATTTCCCACTCCAACGCGGCCGTTTTCGGGTGGGTTTTCTGCGTGGAACGTACGCAGTCCTACCTCAATATTTGCACGCACACACACGCTCATCATTGCTATGTAAAAGTATGCGTGGGATAATTATTTGTGCGTCGGCAATATAAGGACGACGACGAGGAAAAAAGTGTACCCCATAAAAAAAGACAGGTAGGTACATATACTAATTACAAAACGGGGACCCCCCCTCCCAACCGAGCTGCTGTTCTAATGTATCTGATACTTGATTTTCAACCCGCCTATATCACCTATATGGGAAAAGGTCAAATCATAAAAAAATCGATGCAATAAAAGTTGTCGCCTTACTGGGTGCAAATTGAATTTGCGCGCATATCCTGTTGGAAGATGCTACCCTATTTTGGGTTTTATTTCCCCGCCTTCTTCAAGGACACGTGCAATTATGTCCGAACAATGAAAAAAGTCGAGCGAATAACGTGTTGATTGTCGTCGTTTGTCGGCGGTTCGTTGCGTTATATGTGCATGTACATGTGTACGTACCCAGGGACTCCCAAAGGAGTCTGAATGTAGGATGAAGAAAAAAAACTCAACCGGAGAAGCAATTAAGTCATGTCCCTTCGCTTCCCCTTTCACAGTTCGTTTTTTTTTTTCTTAAAAAAGGAGTGGAAAATATAAACGTTAGGGGATGAACGAGAAGAATTCAAATTCCTCTTGGGGTTGCCAATATCTGTTAGGTTGGCTGTTTTTTCTTCTTCTTCTTGTCCTTAATGAGTCTTTTCTAATGTCCTTTGTATAGATGGTATGTAAGTACGAGTATATAATAAATGTATGTACTTCGTTCATTTTCTTTTACTTGGAGGTTTGCTCGTTAATACCTGGGTGGATTTTAAGAAACTGATGAAAATGAGAGTTGCAAGAAGCAGAGAACGGGTTGGACAGCTCAACTTGAAAGGGGACATTTGTATTTTTTGCCGATGTCTGTTCTGGGGCACGTCTCAAGGGGTGGTGCTTGTTTTCTACTTGTTTTTCGGGAATATTTTTGGTATTTGTTTGAGAATTTTGGCTGTTTTTAACAATAAGGGATTAAAGAATCAGTATGGTATCTAATTTTTTTTACGATTTCTGGCGAATCTTATATATAGCTTCAATAATTATTTGATCCAAGTTTTTGAAATTTACCCAGAACAGTCAAATGTGTCTTGTCTACCGTATCAAATTTTCAAAGCCATTGGGATGCCTTCTATAATCAACTATGAAATGTAGATTCCTATAACTTAGAATCACTTATTTATGCTTTGTATCTAGGTCTTCCACTAACCTACATTGTCCAAATTTTTCCTTCATTACGCGAAACTGGACTCAGAACATGTATTGACTCAGAACATGTATCCCGGTCTTTCCGATAGTTTTACGTCTATATACAAATGTCTTTGTATTGGGCTGTCTGGCTTTTTCCTCATTCGCGTTTGATCTTGATTTAGATTTGGAAACCTGGAAGATATTTGGTAAGCACCGATTGACTCTGTAACCACTTCTTAAAATTAGCTTGTCGCGGCTAAGGAGAGAAATTACATCGACGCAATTTCCCGCTTAGCTTTTCATTATAGTTACCATTAATCTTAAGTTAAGTTAAAACAATTCCTAAAAAAATATGTAAATTACTGTGTCAATTTGTTCAGCCATAAAAGTCATATTGCGTGTCCAATAAGTAATTGGTTTTGTTTGTTGTTGCAGAGAAATTTTAAAACATTTTTTCCTTAACACCGCGTCTCCACGAGCAATATTTAGTAGCTTACTATCTGTCACATTTCATAGAAAGAAATAACGATAGAACGCTATGAAATTTAGGGTGGGCATTTCCATTGCTTACTTTCTCATTAAAAACACAAATGTCAAACAGAAACGACAGCCCATAGAATACTATCCATAGCAAGCAATGGACTGAGCAATAAATAGAAAGAAATTATTCATAGAATACTATTTGAGGTCTCCACAAGCAATTTTCATAGAATGACACATTGCATGCTATGAAATATTGCTCGTGGAGACCCCGGGTAATGGCGATCCCTTTGCAAATTTAAAACAAAATCCTCAAAAAAAAATTTCGTCAACAATCTAATTAACCGAATAGTTATTTGTATTTCTCCCCACAACGCACGGTCCAATGCTCCATTTTTTACCACCCACTACATATGTTCCACGCTCCACACTTTTATCATTGAACAATGGCAGTGGCAAGTGCGTTAGTTTTCTTCGTGGCCGGCGGTGATCAGTTTTCTAAAAATAATGAATTTGTATTTTATCTTCTCAAATTGGTTAAATTTTTGTGATTTAATGATTGCTAATCAAACTGAACTAGTTATTAGTCTGATCTGTGCATTTATTTTTGCAAAATTGTATCAAACACAAAGTGAATCAGTTTGCTTTGCGCGCCGTCCGATATTCTTAATGTTGTGAATTTGTGCGGAAATTCGTATTTTCTCATCTCAAATTGATTAAATTTTTATGATTTTATATCTGTTTATCAAATTGGAATAGTTATTTGTATGATTTGTGCCCTTATTGTTTGCAAAAAAAGTGTTTTTATTTTGCTTGTGAGGTTAATTTCAATTCTCATTGTTTTCATTTGACAGCTCGGTTTTCTTGCTAGATGCCAGTGGTGTGAGCAGTGTGTACCCGCGAAAATTTGAATTTTCAATGTTTTTTGGGTGAGTGTCTTCGTATTATTTTCTATTTCTGTTTGTATTCAATTGTATTAATTAATTTAATAGATATGTTAGGTTTTGTATTGTAAAGATCAAACAAAATAATATACAAAGGCAATTCCCAGCTACGGGAAATTATAGGAATGTAGTTGAATGAAAGCGTTATGATCCATTATTCCAGATTATAAAGAAGTTCTACTTAGACTGTGGTCTTAAACGCAAAGTGGAGTGATAGGGTTACGATTTGAGTTTTTAAAACAATTAAAAATAAAATTCTTCTGTTATGATGCCTTAGGTATAATCGCAAATTTGCATTATCCTTCTGCTGTGTAGATGTAAGGAGACCCATTAATGTTCAGGTGTTGCGGAAAAGCTATTTTCAATACCGTTTGGTACAATGTTGGAGAAACGTTTGCACTTTTATGTTTTAATAAACTTGTATCATAGTTGGAGACAGTCCCAAGCATTAACGCGATCTTTTCTGCTGTGATAATAGGTTCAAACCGCACTTTCTTTTGAAGATCAGGAATCATGTAGTAGATAAAGCCTAAAGGCTAACGAAGTTACATTATGTTTTCGTTCGACGAAACTATTTTCCTGGATTCCCAATGTCATATGCAAACGTGTTAATTCAAAGTGTTCGGTTTTGTTAATTAAATTTATTTTTTTTTATTTCGATTTACATGGAAGGCGTTTTTAATAACTTATTTGATGGTTCATGATCTTGTAACTACTTCAATCTTTTTCCTTATTATAGGAACTGCTTATACTGAATCATATGTTTTTTGCTAAATAAATATTTACCACTCTCGCCTTTTTATGATTTGGCGTTCCTATTTTACCAGAGTTTTCGTTTAATGTCTAAAACGGGCCACCATTGTTTGACAAAATTCATTTGGCATTTCTTTGTTTCGCCTTAGTCGTTAAATATTTCTTTTAATTCGCAATCCTTACTTGGCAATATACGTTTTACTTTTTATTCATTACGTTTTTTAATCATTTCGCAATTAACATTTGGCGGTTATATGTTTCAAAACACAAATTTTTGGCGCAACAGGCTCGTTAGTACCCAGGGCCTAGCTTTCTCACAACCATTCATGTGTGCGTGTGTACCTTCTTGCACGATGGCGGGACCTCCTGTTTTATGCCGACTCCGAACGGCTAAGTTGAGATAAGCTATTCTTGACAATTGATACTACTCGGATGATTTGTCAGATCATCACGAGAGGAGGCCCAGTGAAAAATCATTTAGGTGTTGCTACGGCTGGGAATCGAACCCAGACCTCCTGCGCGGCAGTTCATCGCACTAACCATCGCGCCACTGAGCCCTTATATGTTTCGCTTTTTTCAAAAACCTTTTTAGTTTGTTGTTTTGCATTTTATTTTATTAAATTATTTGATGTTTGGCAAGAATATTTTTCGACTAATAATGTTTCTCCGTTTAGTTACTTCGCAAAACAGTGCTACGCCGTTTTAATATTTCGCTGATAGGTCGTTTCGCCGTTTTGTTGTTTTTATCGTTTGACAATTCCCTATCCTCGGCTTTGAGGAGTTTGTTTGTTAAGTTTTTTTTTATTTGGCATTCAATTGCAATTGCATTGAATGCCAAATAAAAAAAATCTTAGCAATAAATTGCCAAACAAAAAATAGCAGAAGAACAAAATGCCCAGTGAAAAATAGCGATTCGAACAGATGCCTAATAAAAAATTGCTAAACTTTAAAAGCAAATCTATAGAAAAGCTAAATGAAAAAATGCGTAATGGTTATTTGTCATATTATTTAAAAAACGAAACGTTGATTGCAAAACGTAGAGTGCGAAAAGAAAAACGGAGAAATGAACCACCGCCAAATGTTAATTTGCCAAACATTTTTGGCGAAACATAGCATTCCCGTCTAAAACACATTCACACATTCACATTTACAGTACAAATATTAATAGGTGGTGTATTTTAGATCAAATAGTACGCATTTTGATTAATGATATATATAATGTCGAAATGAGTTTATACGAACGTTTACTCCGATATTTGAAGAAATCGATGTCAATGTGAATAATAATGATTTTCCGTTATTGGCCAAAACTGAAAATTCCGTTAAGTGATATTTGGGCTAAAACTAATTATGTGGAATTGCTTCAAGCTGTAATAGTAGTATATATATTGAATTTCATTCAATTTGACATAATAGTTTGCGAGAAATTATCAATTTTCCTTATATGGCCTAAATGACAAAATCCGTTATATGGATTTTCTCGAAAAAACTGGGTATGCAGTTTTGTTGAAGCTAATATGGTTATAGTATATATAAAGTTTAATCAAAATCGTTAGAGCCGTTTTCGAGAAAATTGAGGTTATGTGTAATTTTTATATGGCAGGTACCATTATTAACATGGCTAAAAGCAAACAAAAAAAAATGGCCTAGAATTATGACTAAAACTAGCTTGTATACGAAGTTTGAAGAAAATCGGTCTAGCCGTTAAGGCTGCGGAGACCATCACGGACAGACGGACCGACGGACCGACGGACCGACGGACGGAATTCCAAAAACCACTTTTTTAGGCTCCGCTATCATCGTAATGTTAGAATCAATCAAAATCTCGAGGTCGAAAATTTTCACGAAAACAATATCTTTCTCTTTGTAAGAGAAAGTTAAAAATATAATGTGATGTCGCATGTTTCAATTGTATTTCGTCTGCTATTATTTGACTAATTTTACTATGGCAAAAAGAAAATTGAAAACCTTGAGTTAACATTTGGTATAATCCTCACAATGAATTCCCATAATTTTTGCCCAATGCAATGATCCTTTTAAAAATTTGAAACAAAATATGTACTCCAACGAAATGTAATAAAACAATCAAACCAACCGATTCGTTATTTGTATTTCTCCCCAAGTCACTCACACATTCCAATTTTCATATTTCACCACCCACTACACATGTTCCACTCTCCACAGTCCACACTCCACACTTTCAGTGTACAATGGCAATGGCAAGTGAGTTGTTTTCTTCGCGGTGCTGATGCTGATCAGTTTTCTGAAAATAATGAATTTGTGTGGAAATTCGTATTTTATTTTGTCAAATTGGTTAAATTATTGTGATTTAGTGATTGAGAATCAAACTGAACTAGTTATTAGTGTGATCTGTGCATTTATTTTTGCAAAATTGTATCAAACACAAAGTGAATCAGTTTCCCTTGCGGCGCGTGCGGTTTTCTTGAAATTGTGAATTTGTGCGGAAATTCATATTTCCTCATCTCAAATCGATTAAATTATTATGATTTAATATCTGCTAATCAAATTGAAGTAGTTATTTGTGTGATTTGTGTCCTTATTATTTGCAAAAAAAGTGTTTTCATTTTTCTTGTGAGGTTAATTTCAATTCTCATTGTTTTCATTTGACAGCTCGGTTTATTTTTTGCTCGGTGCCAGTGGTGTGGGCAGTGTGTACCCGCGAAAATTTGAATTTTCAATGTTTGTTTGGTGAGTGTCTTATTATTATTTTTTATTGCTGTTTGTTCAATTGTATAATTAATTTAATAGAAATGTTAGGTTTTTTGTTGTAAAGATCAAACATAAAAATTCAAAGTCGAATGCCAGATGCAGAAAAGTAAAAATGCAGTTAAATGGAAGGGTTATGCTTATTATTCCAGATAAAAACAGATTTGCGATTTTAAACTAAACAAAACTATATTGCTGTGGTGCGTTAGGTATGTTAGGTATTAATTCTGATCATGCCTTTTATGTTCTGGCTTAAGTGACTCATGTTTGTTATCGTTTCAAACTTGAAACACAGACGTCGATCAATTATTTTGAAATAAGTTTCCCAAATGTGTTCTAAATCATGTTAAATATGATTTGGAACACATTTTTGTTTTAAAGCTTAGCCCTGCACTTATCCTGGTACACATTTCTATCACTTGATGGTTATCATTACTTCTTGAGCCGAGTGTATGTAATATATTCCCTACCTATTAATTTTCCATGCTCCATTTTTTTGTAAACAGTGAAAAGTGAATTCTGGACATGATAGGGTTAGATATTAAAAATTAGTCAGGTCGTATTTGTTTATATCATTACTAGAATCGAAAACATGCCCATCCATAGGTTTGTTTGTTTCTCATAAAAATCTTAGATTCAATGAAACTTCCTTCAAATGATAGTTACATCGTCATATAGCAAATATTCATTTACGAAATATAATGCGATCACTGTACACGCGCCGCATCTTTTATGCGAATAGTTAAACCTTTGAAGTGCGCTTCCCTGAGCAAACACCTTCCGATCCCAAGCATCCGCTTAGGAACCCCAATCACACTCTGGATTCGCTCCCCCTCTCTTTCTCTCTCCATAGCAATCCTTTTCCATTCATATGTCAGAAAATTCATAACCGCTCCACTCGTGTTTTCTGATGCTATTGTGTGTGTAAAAATTCTGCCATTCGGCCTGCAACGACGACGTCATCAAGGAAATGCGGTTGCATTTGCAAAAATGAAGGTTTTAGAACGCACACGGGAACCCCTTTTCACTTTGAAACTCGATCAAGTTGGAGTAGAAAAAATAAACACCCATACACAGTGAATTTCATTGCGAACATCCTCCGCCAGGAAGAAATCCCCACCCGCTCCATACTGCTTTTGTTTGAAAGCGTCCATGAAGCTATGACGGAGGCTTCGGGTGATGGATGAATCTACGTCCTTTTCGTCCTTAATCTTTTTTTTTCATTTTCTCTCATTTTTGTTCCCATTTTTGCTAGAGAAGACCCTTCGTCTATTTTTTTTTTCATTCGTTGTTTTGTGTGTTCGAATGTGAAACGGAATAGGAGATGAGTACGGCGACAGGTCCCCAGCTTTGGTTACTGATGGTCTGGTGCGAAGGAGGGACTTCGAGATACACCCTCTCGGTGCCCTTTCTCTTTTGGAATATTCTTAAACAAACCTTTAGAACGACTACCTCGACGATGCGATGGCGGACAAGGGTGGTCTTCGGTTAGGACCGAAACGAATATATACAGAGACCGCTAGACCAGCGAACCTTTGGTTCCGTTCCTTTGAAGAAGAAAATAAAGGATTTCTCATTCTCTCCCTTATCCGTCCGTTCGCTTTCTCATGATACCAAATGCCCTTTGTGCGGGTCCATGGAAAAAGGACTAAAAAACGTGAAAAACAGAGAAGCTCTATATGAAGGTGGTTTGGTTTTTTTTTTTTTTGGGTGGAGGTGGGTTTTGAGTTTTAGGCGAGGGTGAGTAAAGTTTTGAACTTTTCTCCGATTCCTTTTGTAGAGGTTGTCAGAGAGTCGACGGACCAACCGAAACCGATTCGAGTGTGTGCGCTCCTTCTCAGCGTTTCCATGATGTAAATATATATATATATATATGGGACCGGGTTAAAGGGTGTTTGGTGGTTTATTTTTATCGTTGTCCTTTTTTATTACTTAATTTTATTTTTTCCTGATGGGTAGCTTGGGTATTTTTTTTTTTTGGTAAGGTAGATGAAATATGGACGGACGCCAATGCTCAAGGATTTGGAAAGACACTTTTATTGAACATTACAAATACGGTTTGAGGACGAGTAACTATTGCTGTTTGAAGATAGTTTAAATGCTTTGCAACGATTTACGGTTAGTCCTTGCTGCAATAATTCATGTTACCCTATTGGTAAGATCAAGTTGTCTATTACATTCATGATAGAAGTTACCAGTTTTCATCAAAAAAACATAAATAGTTTCAAATTACTTTTTCCACTGTTTCTACCTTATGAATAAACGTCTAAAACGGACCTTCGTATAGATCCTTCAACCCCGTTCCAGCGACGTCTACTATCTCATCCCTATTGTCCGTTTCAAAACTAAAAGAAAACGTCAAACCGTTGACAGCAAAAAAAAAAGTTGACAGCAACCACTTTCCTTACCTCATTCCCCACCGCTTACTCGGTCTTTCTATCGGGTGGTGTTTAACGGACGATTGGGTGCATGACGAAAAAGGATAAGTTGCCAACTTGCCTTCCACCATCCTAACCATATCCAAAGCACTTTACCGGGAAAATATTTTTTTTTTTAAACAAAAATTCGCAACTTTTCTACAATTTAGTCGAGCGAAATGAGTGCTGGATGCTGCGGACGGAAACATAGCACAGAGGTGGTTCAGATGATGGCAGATGGATGCAAAGAGATTCCCGAGTTAGATAGAACATCTCGCTTGTCGTCAGTCACACAGAAAAATACAAACAGAAAAAAAATGAAGCGATGACCAGTGTATGACAGGAGTGTGCTGTGATCATGAAAAAAGGACCGAGATTGAGAGATATAAGTGTGTAGAACTTTAGGGTGAAAGTGGGTTTTTTTGTTCGCTTTTTGTAGTGGTTGCTGTGGTGAAAGGGATGATTTTCCTTGTTAATTTTTTTGTTTCGTTAAACGTTTGGATAAAGTTTGTGTTACTGGAATAAATTAAGCAACTGATTAATTGGCTAAGACTGTACAAGTTATTCGAATAATTTCCAAAGTTAATTTATTTTACTTCTACTTTGGACACACAATATAAATATGAAAATAGACTTGGTGCGACATCTATATGTCGGACAGAGGCCATAATTTTACCATTGTTGTTTTGCGGTTTGTGCACATGCTATGGTAGATTTAATGCAATTATAGGGGAACTTAAAGTGTATTAGATATCTAAGCTATACACCATTCAGTGAATAAATTAAACTTTCGCTGGTCAGACCAAAACAAAAGCAAGTTTACGAACCACTTTTCGTTTGGGTTTTTACTGTTCCCATTGAAAAAAGTTGCCATATTTTCATTTGGTTTGGTTTTACTGTTCCCATTGAAAAGAATTGCCATATTGCAGTAGAAACTTCCATATCTATGCATTTGTATAAACATAATTATATTGTGATAGAACGGTATTAACTATGACAACGTGACCCCACAAAAATTTGTTAGTACAATCAGTTAATAAAATTGATTGATTAATAAAATTATATATATTACCTCTATAGATTCTAATAGTTTTAAGTATAAAACCTTAGCACATGTCATTTTTTGGAATAAAAAAATTGTTTCATTGTAGATTTGCCTGTAGAGATGATCTCTAGTTGGATATAATCTTTTGCACATTTTCTTAATGTTTGTCGTGCATATCCGTGGAAATCTATATTATTCCAAACAATGTCATATTGGTTCTTTTTTTTTTATTTAGGTCTATTTCAGCATCGTATTCGACAGTTATATGCTTATATCAACGTCTTAAAATATAGCTTATTAGTACAAACCGATCTTCTCCATTTTTCAACTTTTTTGGTTTCTGATTTTACCCAGAATGTACACATCCTTTATTTCCAAAATGTTCCATTACCATTTTTTATTTTATTGTCTTGGTCTTTACCAACTTCATGTCGATATCGCCCTCAAGTCAACGTAATACGTATATGGATCGGATTTAGGACAATAGGATTTAGTTCATGTTATTCTCTTCTTCTCTACAGAAGAATTTCATTAAAATCTGTAAATTCAATAGTTAATTTTCAAAGAAGTTAAAATTTTCATAAGAACTAGTTCTCCTCAAGATCACGCATTTCTCAATATCTTACCACGTTTAATGAGAGACAATTTCTGGCATTCTTTAATTTATTAGGAACGACAAATCGGCTCGCTATAACCGAAGTTCGTTTTAAGTGACACGCTAACAAAAATCACCAACTTATGCTTCGAAAATCAAAAAGAAAAGAAAAAGAGGGTAAAAAAATCTTTGAACACATAAACATTTATTTTTTATAAAATTTTTTATTTAAAAAAAGTCATGAATTTTAGATTGCTTTGTTTAAGAAGATTTAAATTCATTTAAAAACAATTCGACGTCTGCAAGACCGTCGAAAATTCTTTGGGGAGTGTTTTGTGATTAAAGGAAAGAATGAACGTAACGCTTCCGGCATGGGTACAAGTTTATCAGTCTCACTTTCTTCGTCGTTTTCGTTCTTTTGAACATCTTCACTACGGAATCCACAATTGCATCATAATCTAGAAGTTCTACACTTATAAGGTTGTCTTCAAAGTGTACATATTCATCAAAAGCATCGCTATCAATTTGATAATGTATTTTGAGAACCTATGTCTTGATCTTCATCGTGGTTTAGTCTGAGCCAGTCAATTAATGGTATGTCGTCCTTCAAATGATGAACCCGTCATGTGGAAAACAATTTTTTGTGTAACTTTTTGCCATGCCAAATTAATTAATCTTATCGAATCTGGTAGGGTAGGTGAAAAGTTGTCGATTGACGACTGAAGGCTAGCATTTTGGTATACATTGATATATTCCTTTTTTCTCTACTAGTCGCAAAAGTAGCGCTATTCGTATGGAAAAATAGCGCCAAATTAAAATTACATTTTTGTATTAAAATGATAATTTAATCGCTCAGCATTTCATATATTTAAAAGTCAATTATTTATTCAATTAAACGCCATATCAACTTGTATATTGCCTAATAGTAAAATGTTTGGAAATATGCGTTTGCATTTTCGTCTTAAACACAGTTTTCTTATGGTAATCCCGTATAAATTAAAATTTCCCTTAATTCTATAGCACTTTACATGTTATTTTTTCACATGTAGAGGCGCTTTTCAAACTTTTCCACTCGTCAATTAAGGTTCGCTGATTTTCGTTTGTATCATAACGTATCTCGGGATACGAAAGAGTTTTATCGAAGGACAGCATTTTGACGTTTCTGAATGTTACGTTGGTGCGTACGCAGCTTTAGGTAAAGGGTTTAGTTCCTGGGGGAAGTCCCAAAAAGTTGGGAATATCGAATAAACGGAAAGTTATATTCCACCACAACATTTTGACGTTTGAGAATGTTAATACGTACGTTATCGGGGAAGTACGAAAAAGTTGGAAAACTCTGAGTGAAAATATAAACTGACAGATATTTGGTTCGTTATAACCGGACATTTTCTTTAGTTTACGCGCAAAAATAGTTCGTTATATGCGAAAGTTCGCTTTAAGTGGGTTCGCTATATGCGACATTTTAACTCATAGTTCTTATGTGCCATTGATTGGGACTATATGAAATGGTTCGTTATAACTGAAAGTTCGCTTTAACCAGGTTCGCTTTAAACGGTTACTACTGTATTTGGAAATATGTATTTAAAACAACTTTTAACGAAATTTAATAATTTGCACAACATTGACGTAAAACATCTGTCTGAATTATTTTGAATGTAAAAGGAATGAGTGCTGTTTTCATAATCTTATTATACTTATCGTATCTGTTTTAAAAGGGATTCTGTGACGGACGTGGTTATCTATGTTTATATTCCAACAGTGGCGAAACATGTTATTTCACAAAACTATTTGCTTCATTTCAATAAGATCTCCCACCAAAATAAACGCTTCCCAAGTGCTATATTATTAAAACACAACCTACCTATGTAACTTATCTAAAAGAATTTCCGTCAGTGAATCATTCTTTGGCACTGGTACTGTTTTTATCGGTCGTCTAACAAAGCTCCCGCAGTACATTCCCTCAAATAGCATATGTTTTTACGATTCGTACTATCACACAGAAACTCCCACATACCTGTAAAGAGTTCCGAGAACGAAAGCATTCGCATCACATTCGCACCATCACCTTCTGCACGTGAGCGCAATCTCATGTTAAACACCTCCGCCGACCTACCCCATAAAAAATAGAAGCACTACACAGTGACAGTATACAGCTGCACAAGCACACATGTAATGTAAAGCTCCTCGGAGAACACAAAAGATAGTCCCTCTGCAAAAACTGCATTTCCATCAAACATCTGTCCCGTTGCTATGCCAATAGAGAAGAAAAGCGCTCGATTCAGCTGCCGCTGACGAAACCAACGACACGAGAGCAGGAGAAAATTCTTTGCAAGCAAACGCAAACCCAAACCCACACGGTTTGCGGAAAGCTTTTCTACCACACTGTAGCGTGCAGCACATGGCCCGTGCATAAATCGACGACGTAACTCGAACTCAACGTGCAGTGTACAGTAACGTGTCAACCGAAAAAAAAAAAAACAAAACAAAGCAAAAGAGCTTTTAACACCGTACACAAACACAATACACACACGCAAGCAGATGGCTTACTCTCTAATAGTGTTGCCGTCTGCCATTGCATTTGCTCACATTACGTGCTACGAAAATACGAATCCTACGATATTCAGTTGACTTTGAGCAGCAGAGCATGGGCTTCGCTTCTCCAACATCGAACCGGATATTTTTTTGTCATTATACGTTCAGCCGTCAGCGCGTTCGATGGGTGGTAGTGAGCGAGAGTAACGAGTTTGCGTTTGCGAGTGACCAAGCCAAATGCTGTGCTAGTGTAGTCGTAGTGTGTGCTTCGTCGTTGTCTACAGTGCCAGTGCCAGTGCAGTGCAAAAGCGTGATGCAGTGAATTAATTTTTTTTTTTCAATTCGATTTGACGATGAATTTTATTTAACTTGGTCCAAATCGATTTTGGTTAAGATTTCATCTTTCAATTTGATTTCAATTTTATTCGTTGCGTTGATTAAATTACTCGCCGGTGAGTTGTTGCAAGTTTCATTGGGTTTTTTTTTTAATTTTTTTGTTGCGTTTACTTTGGCCCCGTGTGCACATTTTCTTGTCTGATATCGTAAATCAGCCCAGTACAGCATCCCGATCCCAGCCCAGTTAATAATCTATATCCTCCGGTGTTACATATTTTACAAGGAGGGAGTGCACGAGTGTGAGTGCGTGAAAGGGTTGCGATTGCGATTTGCGAATATTGCAGTGAAGCGCGCTGAGGGTGAGGAGAGTCTACTTGACTGTGTGCGCTTTAGCAGGCCGGTTACTGAAAACTGAAAAGCAGAAGCACCCGCATCATCAGGAGAAGGGGCAAACAGAGCCGAGACTCGAGAGTGAAGCCCATCAATGGTGGTGTGATGCGCCAGTGATATTGTACATTTGTATGAGTGTTACAGAGGGGCAACAAAAAGGCTTTTTTTGTACTCTGCCAACCAGCAAACCACCATCACCACCACTACCGCCGTGTGTCAGCCACCTTCGGCTTTGGTTTCGATTTCTAGCTGGGAAAGGACTTTTTTCCGTTGTTCCCTTAATTTTTGCGTGTGCAGTTTTTATTTTGTGTTACTTCCTTTGAATTTACATTCGAACACACTTCAGCACGCAAGATAGACCATAGAGGTGTATCTATATCCTGTTCTGAGAGTCTATCAATTTTTACTGGGATACCGGAAATTTCGTGGACCAGTGGGCAGTAATTTGCTGAAAGTCGTCCCGAGACTGGTCGTGTTTGTGTGGTGGTGCCCGGCCAGAAGTGTTGATGTTCAGTTCTATTTTTTATTTGTTCGTTTCGTTGAACATTGAGAAGGGATTCACATTTTGACAGAAAAGAAAAAACACCGGTAGACCTCAAGTTCACCTTCAAAAATTCACCTGTGTTATAATTTTACCCTATCCATTCAATTTTCGATTTCAGTGATATTTAACGGTGGTGCAAGTAAATTATGTGATTGAGTGGAAAATACTTCTTTTTTAGTTCGTTCTTTTGCGTCTATAATTTTGTTTGCACAAGAAATTGCAATTTTTTGACAAGTGTGACACTGCGAAGCCGTATTGGATCGTGTTAACGTGTACTAATAGCTGGCGCACAAATTGTAAGTACTTGTATTTTTTTTTTCTTTCAACATCATGTCCCCTAATTGCTAAACTCTGCTTAGGCTTTGAATCGGTTTCTGAGACTTGAGTCATCTGTGTTAAACCTATAGCGTAGACAAGATTGGAGTTGGGAACCGGTTTTACTGTAGGTATATATTGCAGGTATAGTTTTGTTTTCTATTTTTATGTAGGATTAGTTGCGGTGGAGAGTAATAAATGTGATGGTCAAATGAGAGAGCGAAAATGCAAAAAAAAAAAAAAAGATTGGATGGCAGCAGAACTCGTTTATGACGGATGTAAGGGAAATGTCACTTGTGAGCACCTTCCTACCCAAGTTCTAAATTAAGCTGTCATTAGGTAAAGAAAAGTTAACTTGTTGTCAGTAAGGGAGAAAATAGCGTTAAGATTGGGCCGGTTACTTTGTCAAATGCTCTTTCAAATTATTTCGTTGAACCAAAGATTATGAATTCTATACAGATGACGCACTCCATATAAGAAAAATTGTTCTATGGCGGGTCGTGCTGGCATAGCCCGCCATATGTTTTTGTTCTTGTTTTTCATGTGTTTTCATGCACACCGCCCGCCCGTACCATGAAGCTACTGAGTAAAAGTTTCTGTTTTTCCTTCTCAATGCGTCATCTATATAGATCTCATAATCTTTGGTTGAACTTAGATTTCAATTTAAAATAAGTCCTTTGAATCGATATCTCTTAAGTATTGTCCACATCGAAATTTTATGATTTTTTTATTCGTTTGAAGTACAATCCATATTAATATGCTCGGAATTTCGCCATCTTTTCTTTTTTGGTACCTATTTGCCTTCTATTTGCTTTGATTCTGAGCACACTGCTTCTAGTTATTTTATTTGAAATCCTTAGCCTTCATTTGTTCATTTGTGAGACCATTAAACCTATTCTTCAGCTTAGCTCAAAAACTATCTAACATTTTGTTTCGATATATCTTTCGATCAAATATTTGACCATTTATTAAATTACACCAAGCCGTATATAAGTAATAGCATGACGTATGTTAGGTTGAAAAGAATAAATCACTGCTATTTCATGAGCCGTCACAGAACTAGTTGAATATGATTAGACCTTTAGGCCTCATCCAATTTGCAAATGTTACTTTTGAAATCACTCTACCATCAAACTTTGATTTTAATATATAGGTCGTTGGTTACTTTACTTGGAATCACCACTTCCTTCTGCCTCATTTTAAGGAATTCAAGAAAAAAAAAATCCCATCAGCCTTTAACATTTTCATACATACAATTTTTCCTGATTAAATATTTTCAAAAAGTCTCTCGAGTAATGTTTTTTATTCTGAGTATGACAATTTTGGCTAAAATGAAGGATCATTTTCCAATTGCTTTTGAAGTTTGACACTGATCATTTCAGCTTCAGTTCTTGCATCAATTTAATCTTGCGAGGGATTAACAGCCGTAATTATTAGATTTTCTTAAAATGTGTCTCAGAGGGTGTTTGGCTAAGCATGCTTAAATATTTAAATTGTTTCTAAGCAACGTTGCTTAAATCCTTATCTACAATCGATTTTTCATTGCTGCTTAACTAAACGATGCTTGTATAAAAAAAACGTAATAAATTTTACAAATCTAGTACAAAAAAGTGAAGTTATATACAAGTTTATGTCTTATGGTCGCTTTTTTCTACACTACTTTATGTTCTAAGGTAGTTTTTTTGACAGCAATCTCTTTGAGGCAAATGCCTTTGCAAGCCTGTGACAAATAACACATAGCGTAGATTAACTAAATCCGTGAATATAAGCTCCGTCATCTTGCATCTAAAAATGGTATAGTGGTATGTTTAAAGAATTATTTTGTAGTGAGACAGTAGATTATATAATATACCTCATTTCGACCCCATTATTTTATAGCAGCCATCAGTCTGAGATCAACAGAAATGTGACCAACCTTAGTTGATCCTTTAAGATCGGATCGCACAAGGTTGATAAGCTTTTCTATATTCTTCTTAGAAAATCGATCATTTTGCCGAATATATTTGTCTTAAAGTCCTAATGGGTTAATTGTCTGTCTGTATCTGTACCACATTCACTACATTTAAATCGTTTACAAATCTAAGTCCATTTTTATTAATTTGCGTTCACTTTTCAACACAGAAACTAAAAATAAACATAAAAAATATTTAGATGGAAATTCTCTGATCTGTCAAAATTTATTTTAAAATAACTCTAAACAATTGAAAACACGGTCGATCGAGTTTAAATAAAGCGACCTCTAAGCAACGTTGCTTAAATGTGAAAATCAGTTATAGATACCGATTTTGTATTTAAGTGATACTTAGAGGTGTTTAAAGTTAAACAACCTCTAAAATGTCTTTATAAATACGGCTGTAAATCTATAACTTTTTAACAAAATAATTTATATTGTGGATATAATAAGCCCAAGCTGCGTTACTCAGATTAACCAAAATTGTCATCGAATCTAACTGGTCTTATTCTTCTTGGCTTTTTTAATTGTGGGTTCCGCAGAGATTTCCTTCGCTATCACAGTAGTCATTATTTGATTCAATGGTACATATTCTCAGGAGAATCAAACGTCATCTCCCAAACAAATTTAATCTACCGATCAAAAAATCAGCGATCATGATGAACCTTTGACAGAACAGTAAGGTGAAAGCATTTTGACTTTTTAAAAAGAAGAAAAAAGAAACATACATGTATCTACTTATTTTTTAAAAGTATTGTATTTTCAATTGAATTTTTTTAATTCATTTAAAATCTGACGTCCCAACCTACGTCGATTACAGTTTACCGATGCCAAAACTAAAAAAACCAGCTATTCCCGATTTAATCCACCGATCCCATGAATCACCTCCCAAAAGATCAAGTACTTTTGGTTTGTATATTAAAATTTGGCAGCACCTCGCAACTGACATTTATATTTTTTTTTACGATGCTATAAGAAATACACAAAAAGACAAAACATGTTACCAAATAATAAGTCCTCACGTGTGGCCAGCTAATTTATGTAATTATCACTCTATAACTGTCAGAGTCCCAAAGTGATCTTCCGCCTTGCTAGAAAAGTATGTTAAACTGGTTTTTTGCCAAAGAAAGCCAGCTTAGCAAATTGATGTGTGTCAGACGCGAACAAAAAAAGACAATCTCTGCAACCTATTAGTTTGTAGTCAAAATTAATGCTAACCCAAACGTGAGTAAGTACTTTAATTTATAACAACAACAAAAAATGAAACCAGTTGGGCACTACATGAATAAATGAGTTCAGATAGACTTAGAGATTTTGTTTTCGTTTAGAGTGAAGTTATTGCGATGACTGCGGTAAAGTAGGATTTTCTTGCATTATTTCCCTCCTCATTAACTTTGTTTAACTTTTGCATTATTTTGAACTCTATACAGACGAAATTTCGACTACAAAATCCTGTACACACTGAACGAGAATATATTGTATAAAGTTAGCCATTTATGTTGTCAGGATTTCAATTGGCTTTAGTTTGTAGTGCATTTGGATTATTTTTTTTTTATTTTAAATTTCAAATTTAAGTTTAACCTCTTTTAAATACTCATAATTGTATTATTTTTTTTTTCTCAATATTTCTTATGATAGTTAAACAAATTACAATGCTATATAAATTTTATTTTTAAATCATGTGCTTTTCATATCTTGTCTATAGATGTACAATTTATTATTTTTAATGTTTTTATGCTTCTACGTTATTGAAACAAATATTAACAAATTACAAATGCGTTGGCATCACTTGTCTGACTATAGAAAAGAAAACTCACAACATGTTTTTTTTTTCCAACATGCTGAAAAACTGCATTTGTCAAAACTGGCAGTCAGCTTGCAAACGTTGTAATTGGTGAAAAGTAAAGTCAAATTCTGCTGTAAATTGATGCAAGTTCATAAGAGATAATGAGAGTGTGCAGCAAATTGCGTGAGTTTTCATAAATATTTCATCAGGCTTAATATTAAACGCATTGCAACTATGTAAAACTTGCATTACGGTATAGAAAATGTTTTAACATATGGTTGGCATCATTTAGCTTCCTTGCAAGGTGACAGCCAGTTGTGAAATATTGCTTTTTCATAGAATAAAAAATTGTCTTCTCATCAGGATGCAATAGTCAAAATCAGTATCTTCTATTATTGGATGCTTCGATAATTATGGTAATAGGCAGCTTAAGGGATAAACCCCTAGTTTCACCCCATTTCACATCTTCAAACTTTCCAGTAAAAATGCATGAATATCCGTGGGTTAAGACAACTAGAAATCACCGGTGATGTAAAATGAAGATCAAACAAAACAATTAAAGATTCCACGAATGAAGTACGAAAATAATAAAATAAATTAAATCATGAACCTAATAGTGGCTGTCAGCAGTAAACCAGCAATAATTTGTGGAATGCGAATGACAATGATCCACACTGCATCTTAATTGACTTTAGTGATCGTCCACCTTTTGCCGTCAATCATCGATGCTTAATAGTATTCTTTACTTATCTCATCTCTGCCTCACTCCCTTATAATCGCACAAACAAAAACTATAAGTGGCTTAAATAACTGAAATGTTGGATCGTGGTTCTGCTCGAGAAGTGTTATTGCTAGGTCTAACAACAATTCTGGGCTACATATAATTTTTTTAAATGAAATAGTTAGTTTGAGCAATACCCATGGAATAAGTCAATTATAGATACTACTCAAAAGTTTTATAGTTCTGCCGATGAAGCTTAGAAAATATATTCTCTGTAACATTGACTTGTATTATTGACTTATCGTCGGCTGAGAATTGGTTTGACGTATACGCCAAAATGCACTTTTTGGACTATGAATGCAGTCTTATGTATTAGAGTATGCTCTTTCCAATTATTTTATCTAGTCGGTCCTATCTCTAGCAAATTCTGAGATATATAGTATTGTTTTGACGTATATCCACCCGAATATTGGTTTGACGTAAACATTTTTTTTTTTTTGGATATACGTCAAATTTTCTATGCAATTCCCACTTTTTTTTGTTTAGTATTGTTTTGCCGTATGTCCACAGACTTCCATCATACGACAAGAAAAATAAAAATATATTCATATTCAGAATTTGTTTGACGTACGTGCATATTATTAAGTAAATACATGTCTTTAATCGTACACACGTAAGCGTCAACACAAATAAAAAGTTTAGTGTTGGTTTGCCGTATGTGCATATTAATTTAAAGAACGTATAAAAGGATTCTGAGGAAATGTTTTAATAAATAATAAACTGGAAAAGACTGAGCTTTTAGATTATTATGATTAGAAAGTAGATATTTTAGGTAAAACTTGATGAAAAAATTAAAAACTTCTATCGACCCGTTTAATTTCATTTGAACCGTAAACTTTCAATGGCGTATACGTCAAACCAATTCTCAGCCGACGTTACTTCATGGGTATTATCCAAACTAACTATTCGAGTGTAATGCGAAACCTTATTCCACAGTTAATTACGATCGTTTCCAGTACCACCAACGAACACATTTGTTATTTAGCTTGTATGGAAATTTTCAAAAATGTGTATTTATAAAATTTAATATGACAACTAAAAATAATTAATAGTACAGTACTACTTATAAATATTCGGCTTTGCTTATACAACAATACTGCATTTCAAAACTATGATTCTTTTCATCCTCCGAATAATAAAAAAAAATATTTTCAACATTGTCAAAAAATTAGAAAAACAAAATAAACAAATTATAAAATACGTATTTGAGAAAAATATAAAAAAACTAAACAAGGCAACAGAGAATTATATTTGTTAATATTCGCTTATGAAAATCATTGTCTCATGATTATAATTGTTTGACACAAAACAGCATTTCTATATGCCGAATGATAAAAAGCCGGCGCTTTTTAACATTTTCCAAGTGTCATTTGAAAATTTCGAAAAGCAATTTCCTGACATAAAAATGACAACCATCACGAACATGCGTCAAATGGTTTATCCAAACTAATATGATAAACTAAAGTTGCTGTTTTCCTTAAGCTCTACATAATTGAAGCGTTATACGTTTGGGTGTTCTAAATCTGGTAATATTTTTGAAACTAAGAATAATATTTTATTTCTCGATTGTAATACCAAAATTTAAATCTCATCTCCTCATTTACCAATTCACCATCAAAGCGTAGTTATCAAATTAATTTCCACTCCAAAAACGAGCATCTTTTTTCATTCTGCCCGATACCATCCATTTTTTTTTTGGTGGGTTGAAAGAGCACGATAATAAAAATCTACTGACGGCATATTAATTGCTTTGTACCACGCCACAAATTAACAACCTCATTCAATTTCTGACACACAACGCTTGTCATGAGCACGTCTAAATTGCGAAATAACCACCACTATACTATGTTCATGATGTAAGTGCGGTTTTCTGAATTATTGTAGTTTTACTATATTTTTTATTGTGTTCCTGGTCAGCAAGTACTTGAACATTTTAAACAATTCCACTGATGAGTATTCACAAAAAAAAATGGCACACTAACAACGAAACTAATTAAAAGTTCATAAATAAATATAGCGAAGGCGAAAACCAAACGTGAAGACAGGGGAAGCAAAAATGGATTCTTTAACAAACGTGTATGTCAATTCGAATAAGAACTCATTTGTCATTTTTTTTTTCATTTTAATATTTTAAAATGTTTTTGGTGTTGTGAAGCACACGACTTTTATTTTGCATATTACTGTTGACCTTGTTTTTTTTTTAAGTGTGAAGCACGCCATACGTGACTAATGTAAAGATTTTTGAACGATCGTAATTGGCTTTTATGAGGACATTTTGTGTCTTTTTTTTTTTTGAGAGGTTTTTATAATCTCAACAAAAGTTGTGTTTTGTGTTGGAAATATGTTGACGAACTGTCAGTTAAACTTGCGAGCTGTGATTTATCTTTTGAGATTTTCATCAGTTTTTGCGTTATCAAGCACGTGTACATTTCTCGTACTCAAAGAAGACATTGAATGAGATTTATTCTTCAATTGCTGGGTTTTCACGTTTTTTTTTATCCACGCTATTAATTCTATAAAAAATATGAGAACATTTTTAAAGTTTGCATAGAGCGCAATTTTACAATTAAAAAAAAATACCAACATAGTTAAAATTTTAAATTTCGATAACATTCATCAAACGTTCCAACTTCAAAAAGTCACTTAAACTAAAGCCTATGTTGCGTTGCCTTTTCGACAGAAAACATATTTCCATGCACCTTTCACTATCACCCCCATTAAACAACCTTTTCTGACAGTTTCAACTGTCATGAATGTCAAAACATTTGTGGTTTCCATTTGCGCAATATACAAACTTTAAAGTTTCTATTTCAACGTTTGTCTCTTTTTGACAGCGTCAAAATAAAAGCCGCACAGCTGCGCGCACGCGTACCTCCAACTGTCCGAGGTGTCTTGAAAAAGATCTTTGACTTTATGACGGCCAATACCTTCTCTAATACATGCAATAGCACTAGGTATCCATGTACGTACATTTCTACATATGTCTTTCGCTCAATAGCGGCTGCACAGTGTGCTATGAGCTATATATAAATCGTGACGCGTCCAATGATAATTTCACTGCTGGAGATATGGAGTCGGTACCACCACCACCATCACCTGCACTGCACCGTCACGTTTGCATTGATTCTTACTGCTGCTTCTTCTGACGGAGACGACGTTGATTATCTTCATGATGATGATGCTGGTGCTGGAGATCATGGTGATGAGTGTCTGTTCCTCTATTTTTCGTTTTTATGCTGTCTCGCTACTCAAACCTTAAATGATCTCCACTCAGAAGAGGTAAGGAACCAAGAAAACAACCAAAATCAAAATCAAAAAAGAAACAACGAAGCAAAACAGAAAGCAAAAATAACAGGTAACATACCATGAGGTGATCTCTCTGGGGATCGATTCGCGGTTCGATCCCTGCCATGGGAGCCGAAGACCTTAGCAGAATCGTAACTTACCTCCACATATGTTTGGCCCGGCTTGCCCCCCCTTCGTGGTGGTAGTAAAGTTGTAGTTTTGAGAGGCGTTTGCTGATTTTTTTTTCTCTTTTCTTATGTTGATCTCGCGTGGTCTTGCGGTGGCGTAATTTGGCGGGCAGTGGGGTCAAGTTTTTGTGGTCTGTGTCGTAAATACAAGTGTTCCGCGCAGACAAAGATCCAGTTTACCAGTTTTCTGTCTTTATTTCGTTTTTGTTTTTTCGCTTTTGATTGCTTTGGCATAGAACTACGATCGTTTTGCAGGGGAAACTTGTATACGTGCGTTCGTCGGACCTCGCCAAATTGGAGTCTGTCATCTTGAGTATGTGCAAAGAATAGAAGCATTTTTTGTACTTATGGGCAACTCTGCGGGAGTAGAAAAGTGGTCGTGTAGCTTTGGTGTTTTTTTATTAGTCATAGATATAAGGTTGTTGTACTAGATACTTCAATTGCCTTTTTTTCGAAAACTTTAGATATCACTTATCATTTTGAAACAATTTTAGCCAGTACGTACTACTTGCTGTTGTATTATTTATGTGTTATCAGTCAACTGCATAAGTGCAGTGAAAGGAGTGCCACACAGGGCCGCATACCACTGATAAGGTGAAGTTGTGATAAAAGTTTCTGTCATAAGTGTAAGTGGTGCAGTGAGGCTATTTTTAACAAGGCGGATACTTAATATGACTGCAATTGTTGAAACAGCTGAAATCGGTGTTATATTTCACGCGCAATATTGGTGATTATACAGTCAAATTGTCTGTCAATGAACAAGATACATACGATAGCAAAACTGATCATTAAATGTTTATTGTTCGAGTAGGTAATTGAGTGGTGATATGTACTATTTCGATTGCGAATGCTTCAATGAAATATTGGAATTATTATTTAATTTGTGTCATTAAAGATGTCAAGAAATTCGCAATTTGTTTGCCCATTGAAATGCTTAAAAAAATTGAATTGCCTATTCTTCCCTTGCCTAGAAAAAAGTACAAATTTTTTGACGATCTGTAAATTGACATCAACCGAGAATAATTATAATCAAAACATTTTTCGATATGGACATTTTGGAGATCTTGGTATTTTGTTATTTTATTTTAAACGTTATGTCCGTGGAGTATTTGGAGCGACTAACGAACTCCATTAAACGATGTTCCCGAATCTCTATCTTGGTTGTCCTTTTTTATTTTTATAATATAATGAGGGTAGGTAGTAGAAAATGAAGATATATTGGGGGCTAATCCCTACGACATATGTCAAGTATAAACTAAGCCAGTTTTGGTCATTGAGTCGTCTCCCAGACAACACCGGATTTTTGATAGTCGAAAGTATTCTGAAAGTTACATATTGTGTCATAAGCGCCATTTTGAGACCGAAATTCCCGCAATTGTCACAAGTCATGCTCTGATGAGCTTCCGTAGTAATTCCAAGACTAGTTTTTTTATAGGTCAGATTGTATTATAAACTAATGCGACATTTTTTTTTCGGAGTACGATGAACGTATTTTTTTTTTCTTACAAATGTGATAATTACATGGTTGGCAATCCTGTTCCAAAAAACCCTTTCAGTCGAAATATATCTGCAACTAACTGTCTATCTATTTCGGTCGAGTATTTGATTCGATGTTATTGAAGCACTTAATCGTTTAATCTGATTATCATCTGTAAATCCATCGACACATCATCCCACATCTCGTTGATCTCTGTTACACCTCCATCTGTCATTAGTTTAATTGCTCTTTCAATGTACGATGAAGCATGGCATACATGTCTTAACCGTCATCATCGTCAGCAACCAATACGACGACAGTGGATTTGGAGTTTAAGACGATTATCATCTCCAAGCGGGTGACCGACCACAACACCAGTGCTTCAGTGCAAATAATCGTCAACAAATTGCTGCTCAACCCGAGTTGTACTTACCCGTGTTGTATGCTAATTTGGTTATTCCCATCCAAAAAGGAGACAATGCCGTGCCTTGATTCAATTGAAATTCTAGTTTCTGCAAGGAGAAGATCCAGGGGTAGAATCCATCAAGATTATCCCCCATCGTATTCTGTCTTTACTCTTAAAACAAAAAAAAATGTCTTTTTTGTGCGCGCACGCAAATGACAGACGGACAGAAACATGCGGCGCAACATCCAGACGCTTTTTTGTAAATGTTATACAATCGTCACGAGGAGGAGCGGCTGTTGTATGCCAATAATGTTGGTGTCTGGACGGCACACCATCAGTTTTTTTTTTGCTGCAAAAACCGGATCGATTACATATTGTTGTCGGGTGGAGGTAATACAAAAGCCAAGGATTGTCTGAGGCGAAAAACTGGAATCGAACGCAACCACCAAATGGCGAAGGAGGATCAGTAGTCCCAAACAAACAAGGGCAGGGAGAGCGTAGAGCAATAATTTCCTAAACACACTCACTTTCCTAGTCCATCCTTAGCCCATTGCTCAATCGATAGATTGGCGAAAATTGCGCAATCAAATAAGAATTCTTCTTCTATTCGTTTTTTCCCCTCTGGGGTGGTGGGATTTTTTTTCCTTTTTGCACATCACATTGGTGATGATGGTGCTGATGTTGCTGCTGCTATTGGTCTAGATGCAACACACAGTAACTTTTTGTTGCACGGTGCATCCCTGACAGCGATCAATGACCTTGTCATGCTATTGCTGGTGCAACGCTGCCTGCCAGTGTCCAGCTGTGTGTAGAATTGCATCGAGAGACGGAGCAACCGAGAGTCATTGGACGTCCTTCGGAAGTGCAGTGACCCGTGTACGTATCTCAAGTGCTTTAGATGCAGCAGAACGGCAGCAGCAGAAATGCTTCTACGTTGATGATTCGGTGATTTAAATTTAAATGAATACATCAAATCAAGCTGCCAGAGCATCACTATACAATCGTCAGATTGGGGATGTTCGCCAACCTCTCCCTCTCTGGTTCAATTTGGATAATTGTGAAACGCCAGAAGCAATGAAAACGAAAACGAGTTTTTCCCATTTCTTCTCTCTCCTTTTACCATTTGTTTTCTTCAGGCGGAATACTATTGAATTACAGATTATGACTTTGTGACTTGCGAATGTGCCGGGTTAATGCCAGCAAACGCAACGGTGGGTGGATTGAATGGACGGGCCCCAAACAGTGGTGGTAGAGAAATTTAATGCACTTTAGTTAGAACTAGAACTATCTAAGGATATAATGTTCCGGGCTTTTTGTGTAAATAATTGGAAAGTAAATAAAAATATTGCTTCCAAGTACAATCTTTTCTAACTTTCAATATTTTTTTCTAAAAATAACTCAAAATGTGTTTATGATTTAGACATTTTGGCCCTATAATTCCGAGGTCATGGATTAATTCACAAAAACAAAAAAAATGTAGCTGTTTACAAGTTGCTTTAACTTTTCAAATAAGGAGTCTGGGAATTATAATGATAACGAACACAAATAATGATTATATCTACATATATTCATTCTATAGGCTAGAACTAAGGGGAGAGTACGATAAGTTATACCGTTATTTTTTAATATATCTTTTTTCATTTCTAATACTTTTTATGAAATTGCCCTCCCGCCCGAACTCTACTCTTTTGGGCGTCAAACTTATCGTACTCGTGCTCGAACTAAAATGCAAATGTTTTAATAGCTTAGATCTATTTTTTAAAGCATTATTGGGTTTTTTTTAGTTTTTGTTGAGCCTTGACACCCCTGTCCTATGTCCACTCACTTATTCAATGTTCAAAATCTAACTGACAATAAGCATGGTGTACATTTTTTAAGAACACCAAGTTACATCATCGCTTCTACGAATGATTAACTGAAATTTCCATCGATTAATAACTGTCAGCTAATACAAAAAATTTCATATGTCACGTTTTCGATTCTGCAACGCCAACGATAAGCAAAATAAAAAAAAAGCTGAAAAACCATCGAAACACTCACAGCTGCTTCCGTCTATAATTTGAAGAGCACATGCTCTATCATCACGTCAAAATTGTATCTCGAACCAAGAGTAGACACTTTCAATCATCTCGCGTATCGAATTTCATCTCTGCAAGCAATCAAAACGACTTAGATACTCAGAACTACCACATACAAAGTTAGTTTCCTTAACAAACCTCCAACCAGTCTACAATCGTTCGTTTTTTTTAATTGTCGATTTTTTTCGCGCTTTATTAAGTGTGCCACACAAAAAAAAGAGACAAAAAAAAAGTATGCGTCATTAAAACGGTTCCATTGTGTAAAACAATCGCAAATTCGCAACTCACCGAAGCAGGTACTCGTATGTATGAGCGCAAAAATTATGCAAATGACTACGTAATTCAACCCACGATTATGGATGATTATAACTGTACAATTCCATTTCCGCATCAAAAAGCATGAATTGTTTTTAAATGTTATTATGCATTTATTTATTTTTTTCCTTGCAAATCAAGCACTAGATATAAACCAAATAAAAGATGAAGAAACAGCGCGTAATTATGTAATTCAATTCTTCTCCCCATGCCAGTACACAGATGTTGCAGAGAATTTCATTCAAAAAGTATGTATTAATGGGTTTCGTTCCTTCGCGAGCACGACGCGGTTCTGTATGCTAGAAAATTCCAAATGCTGATGCAGTCCGCTGAACCGAACCTGGCATTCCTTACAACCAACGATAGAGAGTGCGAACGCGCAATTTTTGTAATAAGATTCAAAAATAAACAAAAGAATAATCATAAAAATGAGAAAACAGCTACATAGTGATGCGGATGAAATAGAAAAGGTGTTACGTGCGAATTTATTTTTTTTTTTATTGTATATGGATTGCATTTGGCAGGAACTCTTCAATTGGTATTGTTCGGGTGTGATGAAGAAATGCGGAAAAAGTTTATTTTTGCTATACCGAATTTGATATTTTACTGCTTTTCGGGGCTCGAAATGTGTGAACTTTCGATTCAAGTCGATGTCTTACTGTACTGCGATTGCCATTTATGTATGTTCATTGTGGCTCTATATGTCCTTGTCATCTTATACGTCCATACGGATGTATGTCCAATCCTGAGAAATGGTAACTAATGTCAAGTTTTGAATGTATAGTTCTTCTGACCTTTAACGCCTGTAAATTTAAGTGTTATGTAAACGTTTTAAGAATAATTTTGCACTCTAAACGACCAAGAATTTCTTCATCCGCTTAGGGAACATAAGAAATGGATCTCTATTAGTGTGTGTTCTGTCTCCCTATCCTTTCGATCCTGGGCACACTGTATCCAGTCTTTTAGGGTGCAGTTATAGCTATCATTGAACAACTTCATTGGAACAAAAAACATGATGGAATACCAATTTTACCTCCATAGTAGGAATCATTGAAAAATTCCGTTTCATTTCGGTGGAACGACAAACATTACTTCACAAAAATGAATCATGATATGTGAAAAATAAAAAGTGATTTTCTGTGACAACTATAAGTAAAAATTAAAATATTTTGGATAATCATGTTCTAAAAGTCATAAGCTTTGTTTTGACACCAACTCGACAATGGTTGAATTTATAAAAAAAAGACGCAAGAAGTAAAAGAAAATTTCCAATGATAGCTATAACCGCATCCTTAGTCAAATTCTCCGGCATCAGGGATTGCTTGATCCATAAGCCGGTGGTTCGGTGTCTCTTGTGGTCTCGAACCAGGGTCTGGGAATCTTAGCAGGAGCATTACTTTTCATTTGCCCAATGTTGATGATACAATGTTTCAACCTTTTGATGCACATCTCGGTACATATCCGCTTTTCTGGCATAAAGGGAATGAGTTGCACACTTATAAAATACGTTTTTTTAAAAATACGTTTTTTTAAAGATTCCTTTAATTAAAACTAAACTTAAACTTAACTAAAAATTGAGTTTTGTGCTTAAAAAGCTTCAAAAGGAATTTTAATTTGCAAATTCAATCTGTTTATAAGTAGTATTCGATGCATGTGTCATGCAAAAGTTTTCCGACCCTTTTTCGCGCAATGTATTATTGTATTAATACAAAAATAACTCTGTTGGTTTTTTTTTTTTACTCAAAGTTGCTGATGAGATTCAAGATTACGCGTTATGTGAAAAAATGTATATTTTATATCAGCGTTTTTTTATTTATATAAGTTTCAATTTTATATGTTAAAACTGTCAAACCGTTTAATGAGATTATTTTTTCTTTAATTTTCTTAAATCCCCAGAGATTTAATGTTACAGCTTACTACAACCCAAGAGTTTTCATTATTTCCCCCATCAAATTGATTTCTGAATTTTATATAACCTATTTAGTAATTCATATCCTTACCGCATCACTCGCGCCAACGCAATTCCAAAATGTAATCTTCTTGTGCTGTGTGAATTAATTCGTAATAAACACTCGAATAGCTTTAGCCCAATACAACACTTAACACTTAAAGCACCCATAATTAACTGGCATCAAAAGCATCTAGTTATTCCCAAAGCGAAACCCTAAATCCGTCCGACACAGCACAACGTCTGTCGCAAAAGCCGAAATTCATTCAACGATGACAATCGAGTTCATCCTTTTCAGAGGTTGAATAGTGAGCACAGCAATCTTCATTACAATGCGTACCTCATTTCCTCGCGCCATATACCTACACATAAATTTCCGTCATTGACCTATACACTATGTATGCGTGTTAGTGCGTATATACACGTCATATGATTACTTAACTAAAATGCTTTCCCGTCCCTAAAATTGATAAAAGTTTGATGCGGTATCTTCTACTGACAGTAGATACCTAACACAGAGGCGCCCATGGCAAGCATTATGTGCAAATAATGAAATATTTGCTCGTGTAAGCAATTCAGGAAGAACTGTTACCCTCTCGGTTTCGATCTGGAGGGTTGTTTGTGTGTGTATTATGGTGATCAAAAGTCTCAAGGAAGTCAACAGCAATTATCACTTTCAAAAAGAAAATCCTTCATTTCATTCCACAACGAAAGAAAAAGGATTACTCCTCGTTTT
This sequence comes from Rhingia campestris, assembly GCA_932526625.1. Classification (NCBI taxonomy): domain Eukaryota; kingdom Metazoa; phylum Arthropoda; class Insecta; order Diptera; family Syrphidae; genus Rhingia; species Rhingia campestris. The sequence goes on along the minus strand of OW052185.1, from coordinate 117,515,773 downwards.
GTGCTGTCTTGGAAATTGTTTAATTCCGAAAGTCCCTTTTAGAAAGTTTTCTTGTTTTGTTTGATTTTCTTTCTTGCTTTTCTTAAAGTTAAATTAGTCCCATGGCTGTTATTTGCGAGATAAAATGAAAGTCCCTTCCAGCCAGTTGAGTATAATTTTTTTTTTGAGATTATTTTTCATTTGAATACAAAGGTATTCATCTACTGGAATAAGAAAGCGCATCATAAGATTTTAGGGTGTAGCTAACTCCATTCGTTATTTTTTGTTTTGAACATTTAAAAAAAATTGTTTAAGCAATATTTATGGTTTTGATATTTGCTAGTTTCGAAGACTTGTCCTTCTTATTGGTATTTTTCCAGTCCTATAAGATAAATTTTCCCGGAAAAATGTAATTATTCGCGACAGGCCTGATATTCTCAAAATAAAAATAATATTTTTGACAAATTGGAATTAATGCAACGATCCCACTTGAGCAACTAATTGAGAGATTTATCTCAACAATATCTCCGATATAAAGTTATGAACTATAAACTACTTTTCTAGGCAAACTAGGTACATAAATGTTGTCCGAAATCGCCCCTCTTTCCCAACAACCAACAAGGCATTAATAAACGTCTTTATTCCCCTTCTCTGACATAAATTCATCACCATTTATGAGTCGTAAAACTAAGCTGTCTTAAATCATAAATGTATCGTCAACAATTTGATTATCTTGTTTTTGGTTCTTGAACCTGTTTTCCTCTGTCAGAAAAGACTCAATCAAAAAAGCACTTTGACTCACTCTATATCTTTCTAAATGCTTATTCCTGACCTCTTGTCTCGCCATTCTGTGGAAAGAACATAATCAAAAAGCACTTTGACCCTCTTTACACTCAAAGCTCGGCGCGGTGATAAATCATTAAAAAAACGTTTACAGTCGACCCAAATTACATACATTTTTGTGTTTTTTCTTAGTCGAACAAGAATTACGTTATTAACTGACCAACAAGGGGCCCGGTTAAAGCAGTTAAACATCATCTCACAAACAACTACAACCCACAGCAGAAGTTCCTATCGTTTATCGGTTTTTCACTCGACTTCAGACAAGGGGGGGGTTCAAAAACAGCAACTAAATCAATAAAGTCCAGTTATTATCTGGAAAAACCACAAAAATGTCAGTCCATCTTGCATCACTTCACCTACCTATGACCTTTGGGAGATTACTCGCATAGATTTGCCATCAGTGCGCGCACGATTATTATTCAACATCGAAGCAGAAGAAGATGTCAAAACCGCAAATGTGTGTGAATTCCACAATTCGAGATTGTGTGGAACGCAAAAGGAGGGCGTGTCAATGCATTAAATCCTTCAAAACGGCAATTGGTACGCCGCCGCTGGAGCATAATGGATGCATTAAATAAACATAAGTTTGCATCTAAAGCCGATAGATACCCACGCAACGTGCTGATAATTGCTGTGGGCGGGCAGTCGGGGATTTTCGAATCTTTAAGCGTGCGGTGCTATTATCATATTACACTAATGCCGAGTTGTATATTTGTAAGACGCTCGCGAGGGGATTAGCGCAGTGAGATTTGCATATGCGGGGTCCTTGGATGCACACTATGCTTGCGGATGCCAACGACTGCAGGGTTAGGTTTCGTTCGTATCTATAGCCTTTGGCTGTGGAAGTGAGAGACAGTCAAGAAGTGTGCCTCATAGTCGGGTTATTGTTATGGGTATACGTACGTATTCGGGTTTAACGATGAGTAGCGTATCGCTTTTTTGTTTTGCTTTTAAGTGGGTAGGTGATGATAATGCTGTGGCGTAATTGTTTATTTGCTAAGCGATTTGAATTTCGTTGTTATTGGCTACAGATACTCAAATGGATTTTTAGATTTATGATTTGTCTGTAGAACGCTTTGATTGCATTGCGAGAGAGAGAGGGGCGGTGGGGTTGGTTGGTGTTGAGTTTTGGAGAATTTATTTTTTCCCAAGGTTGTCCAATGTCCAGAAATAGATGAAGCGCCATAGTTGCCAACAAAATTGTGAAACAATGTACCTTAAGACGAGAGTTTGGTTCGTTTTTTGTTTGTAGCTTTCATCTTCGCCTATCAGAGTGTTATACGCTCGCACCGAAAGACAAGACATTTAATAGTCAAAAAAACTTGTTTTAAACGATATCGTAAGCTTTAAATTGATGAACCCTTGATATATTGTAGTTGGAAGAAATAGCAGCTAAAAGCTGATGTTTAATAGATCCAGAAATAAAAACATAAATTCATAATAAATCAAAATGCAAAACAGTAGGGATGTAGCAAAAAGCGTAAAAATATGTCACAAACTCTACGATAGGGAAATAACACCAAAAATAGCAAACACGGGCTCTGATTCAAACCCCCACTGTAACAAAAAACCATACATTTTTAAGCCCAAAATTGTGATGAGAAGCTTCTTAATGCAAGGTTTTAGATCCAACATTCCTTTCAACAATATCCAAGCTTTAATCAATTTTTTATCGATTTTGAAAGACAACCCTCATATCATTATTAATCCCAAAATACACAAAATACACTAGAGAATTAAATCATTCGCCACAAATAAACCATTATGCCAGCCATTACCGTATGATGAAATAAACCTTCATCAGCTTCAAACTAAAAGTTTCTGCTTTAAAAAAATCGAAAAAATAAATGAATAACCCCGATGTCCGTCTGTGTACTCTACTAAGCTGTCAGAAAACTGTCAAACAATATTATATTGATGTCTTTGCATGACTTTGTCCAAACTTAGCCAATACTTCACGTCGCCTCCGAAATATGCAAACAAAACGCGAAGGAATGAGCAAACTTTGAAACAACAAACACCATTCACACATTGAGACAGACAAGGCAAGTCCGGTCGAAAATCCATTTCCCTGTATACACCGACTGACAGTCACTAAAGAAGGGCCAATGTGTGCACAGCTAAAGCGATTGTGTTTGCTTAAAAGTCTAAATAGATATTTGAACTTGTTCTACCCCTATATAGCGCATAGGCAGCAGTAACCAGTAACCACCACCAACAACATTCGCAGAAGCAGCACCAGCAGCATCAACGTCAACATCAGCTCAGCATATCAGTTTTCATATTCTGAAATGTAAATCAATCATCAGGCACTGAAAAGTTGGTGCTGCTGTTTGCTTGTTTCGCTCATCCACCATATATCCTGATGTCCTTTCTTTGTTTCACCAGGACAAGTATGAGTACGAGTAGTGTTTCACTTTTTCGCTGCTGAGAGTTGATTAATGAGAACTGGATTGGATACCAGCAGAAATTTAATTACTTAGCCACTCCTTGAGATGATGAAATTTGAATATTCAGTTACACAATGCAGCCGCGAAGACTAATTGTCATTCACTGAAGACTGCGACGGCACGATGACGTGAATTTCTCAAAGGATTTCACAACCAATACCACCACCCGCTCCCTCTGACAACCATCAACCACCACCACTATCGGCAGAGACCGACGACATTATATTGCAGGGTGAAAATCCAAGTTCAATGTCAAGGATGGTATTTTCCAAAGCGAATAGCAGCAGCTGGGAGCTGTTAGGATTTGTCATTCATTCAAAGCATTAAGAGAGGATATTGATTTTTTGTTCCCGACATTCAATTGCCTTGCTTGCCTACTTTTTACGAGTGTAGACTATTTTTATTGTCGCTCTCTATGTGGACTTTTTATAGCATTCTGTTGCTCTGAGCTGTGCAGTGTGATTGGTGGTAGACAGGATTTCACTGAATTGGCATATTTTTCGTCACTTTTGCTGGAGTAATAAAGTTATCCCCAATAGGGGTTTTTGTAGAAAAGGATCGTCAAAATGTTGTTAGTCACGAATGCGGTTTAAATTTTTGCGACGTTTGTTGATATTAAAATGCATGCCTGTGTATGCTTTGAATTCCTAATTCATGTATGAGTGTATAGTTGAGGCATCAATGTTGCTCTTTAGTTAAGGTGACCATAATTTTTTACTCTCAAAGCGGGACACCTGCATAGATATATCTTTTGGCAAAACAAATATTTTTTTTGTTTATTATTTTATTTTTTAAAACAAATTTTATTTATTATTATTCATTATTAATTAATAAGTCCAACGCTTTTTGAACCTCCCCCCAAGAGAGGACTCTCGTTAGGTTCGCACAATCAATAATTTCAACTTCAGCGTTAAAGCTGGAGCAGTGGCGTCGCTTTAAATATTAATTACTAGTCTTGTAAAATTCAGCTGGTGCAGTTTTACGTTCCCCTAATTGATAGCACCAGTTTCCTGTAACTTCGCCATTATATTACGGGTGGCGTGGGAACGGAAGCCAAAAACATTAAATTGCTTACAAGCTGATTTTTTTTAATTCGCGGCCTCTGTTGCAGATACGTTCTTTTTCTCGATCTTTAACACAGCTTGTTGAAATGAAGAAGAAGAACCATAAATCTGAGCTAGGTTTGTTAAAAATATCTTTCAAAATAATGCTTAGAAAATAGTTTTTTTTTCAACTATGACACATTTGCAATACTCTTTCCAGCGCCGGCAGCAGCGCAAGCTAGGTGACTTTTACTGTATCCCCAAAGTTTCTTATATTCTATGTCAGAGGCATGACAGCATTCTTTAAGTGTTTTAACACGAATGCTATAAATGTAAAAAAATTGAATAAATTTTTCACAATTAGGTATTCAAAATCAAGAGGTAGACAATCTGCAGCAGTTTTGATTGCATTGTGGATTATATGAGCTCTACTTCATATTCAGACTGTCCTTCCAAGATACATGTTCAATTTCCAGCAAACATGATTAGCTCCTTTTCAATTGCCTCCACAAAATGTTTTAGCTCATTTTTTATCAACACTTGTTTCGAATAATCAACCTGTTTCACTTGGTAGCTCTTGGAACTCGAAATTTTTTACTTGTGTTGTACTCCTTCGCATGGTAAACATAGCGAAAAAGGACAGGAAATCATTTTTCGTTGAAGTATTTGAAGAAGGTTTGAAGCAACCGTTAATAAAGTTATAGTTAGCCTTACGAAGGTATTCTTATAATTTAGGAGCCAGAACAACAATAGCCTCGAAACATGCATCCATATAGGGTAGCCTTTTTCAAAGCGGGACATTTTGTGTTCTTTGGGGACATCGGGACGCAAAGCTCGAAAGCGGGACTGTCCCGACGAAAGCGGGACGTATGGTCACCTTATCTTTAGTATCTAAAAATTATGTTTGCTTTATTTATTTTTATCGCCAGTATCGGTTCAAAAAGTCTCCATATGCCTTCAAACTTACAGGGTGCATACGGGGCTTCAAACCTAGCTTCTCCATTCATTTGTGTGTGCGAATATAAATTTTTGGCACAAAGATGGAAACTTCAGTTTAACCACGACTACAAACGACACATTTGGAATGATCTCACTTCGATGTTTGTTAGACTTTAGCAGTGAAAAAAAAAACGTTTGTTTTGTTACTTTTATACTTTAGTCCAAGCTACTAGCCACTATAGGCCACTGCACCCACCCACATTTCAATCCTCAGAATCGACATACCTAAATCCATTTCCATCAACAGTATAAGTGGCTGGGGCTTAGGGATTATCGATTTGTGGAAATTGTATGGTTTTGCGATTTATGTGGGTATCACTAATTGGAAATGAAATATTTCAGTTCCTAGGAATTTATTATGGGAAAGGATTCAATCGCCCAATTAATTTTTGATTCTTGATAATACCATCTAGTGTCGCTTTCGAGATTGTCGGTGAGGCGGCACATCTTCAATAAATTAAAAGTTGGAAAGTTTTATTTCATAAAATATCTGAGTCATTAATTGAATCGTTGGAAACTGTACAAAATCTTTCGACACAATAGACGACCTTCAAAATGTCAAAAAGTCAAATCAAAGTCCCCCCTTACACCAAAAACATGCTAGGAAAATATCCTTTTACATATCTGCCTTTGCCTGTCGTTGAAACTAACCCCAAAAACATGCATGAAAATCCCTTGTTCAAAATGACCCTTTTAACTTTTCTACCCAAAAGACTGTGAAATGGATTCAAATGAATGCCCTATTTGACAGCATAATACACCTCTGCACCTAACCCGTTGCAAAAAAAAGCTTTTAACTTCATTGTAATGCGCAAATGTCTTTGTTAACTCGACCCTTAATAAATTGCCAATCATTATAAATGCTTCACTTCTCTTCCAGTAAAACTTTTTCTATAGCAACACAAAAGTTTAACGCTGGGTCATGTTCCTGAGATTGGCCAAACTACCGCAGAAAATAAAAAATTGTAGCCTTCTCTCTGCTTTTTTGCTCAAGTTATTGGCATTTAATTAACATAAGAGAAAAACCAATAAAAAGGACCCTTTGGGAAACATAAGGACTTTAATTAAATTATCGTAGGTAAATCCTTCAGATTACTTAGCTTAAAAATATTGCTTCATATTTATACAAACGTATTTTTTCCTTCTCTACTGTGCGATGGAAAATCATTCTTGTGGCAACAAATCAAAAAGTTTTTTTTTTTTTTGAAAACGAAAAAAGGACCACTGGGAGAAGGTAAAATGCTTGAGGTGTCGTAAAAACGCAAAGTGAAAGTTTTCGCGCTCATTAAAAGTTTCCTTCCAAGCCACCACAGTTTCATGTGGCGTAAGAAGACGGTGTATAAAAGGAGATGGATATTTGAGACGTGTAGAAATTTCACAGGTTTTGAGTTTGAAGATTTAACTTTGTATTTAGTTTTCATTTAGGATTTTCTAAAACGAAAATAAATTGATGTTCAATGGTGAGGATAAGAATTCGTTCTGTTGGCGTACGAAACCCTATTGGAAGGAGATATTTATTTTTTGTTTGTTCAGGAAATGAATGTACTGGGACGTATCCTGTATAGGCTTCCCGTGAACTGGTATTTTTTTTTTGTTATGTCGGCCATGGATGGAATTGGTTTTGTAATTATTTTTGGTAAAAACGTTGATAGGGGAATTTGCATATTATATGTCTTCCTTTGATGATCTTATTGGGGATTGCAATTTAATTTTACTCCGAGACAGAAATTTCCTGTAAAAGCAAGGGAAAAGGTGTAAACATGATTTTCTCCGATGTCGAACGGCAGAGCTACAGAAGTTTCATGGTGAAGTGGTGTAAAAAAAACGTTGTGGCCTGAGGTTTATAAACAAGGGCGTACATTCTTAAATACTAACGCATTATTAACACAACGATTTATGGACCTGCTGCTATATATTGTAAAACCTAGGAGATATCTCTAAAGATCACTCAATCGTCTAATATACAATTCCATCCCACGTTTGAAATTAATGCCCTCAAAAATTAAACATGCTTTAAATATTTCTTAGAGGACAGCATTCTTTTCTAAAAGTTGGCACGACAGGGAGCAAATTTGACTCTTCTCCTAATAAAATCAACAAATAGTTCGTTTAACAAATTGCCTTATTTGTAAAGCGGCCTTACACGGTAAATCAATTTACAATATGCATCGTGTATGTGTGGATTGAAGCTACCCCTTACACAGTTCAATCGATTGACGTGAAATTTTTAGTTTTTATGGGTTTTCGTGGTGTACGGATGTGGGATGAGTGCTCGGTCTTCATCGTCCTTCAGTTTTCCGCTAACGCCAGTCATGTTTTCTCTTCCGCAACATAAAACTGAATGAAGTAATTTTGTCAATCCTACCTTTACACACATGACGTCATCATACAAAATCAAACTTGCTTTGACTTCACCAAATGTGACATATATGTATGTGACATACATAAGCTCATGTAAGTGATTGATGTCAATAACCTTACAATTAAAGACACACGTCAAATTGACTAACTTTCTATGACGATATGTCAGGCCTTAGTTCAACATCCTTATCGGATAGGCTATGATAGGAAACACGTAATAATATGTAAGAAAATATATTTATAAAAAAATTCCAGCAAACGTAATAGTAAAAATAATATTAAAGAATAATTTTAAGAATTTGGCAAAACATGACAAAAATAGCACGTTATGAGAAAACTCGACAAAAAAAATCTGTTTTACTTGTAAAATTTTATTGAAATCACCTTTAAATCCATCGTATTTTTTGTACTTTATCCCCATATATGTATCTACGCCAAAAATTCACTAAAAACGCACTCGTGTTCTGTGTCACGTAGGCTACCCAACAACACCCCATCGATGATGGCAATAATAAATTCACTCAATTCAATATTGAAGAAAAATTCAAAAACTTTCGATTTTGCCTCAAGCAAGCGCACAGTGACTTGCCAAAAATTTTGCTAAAAAAAAAATAATTTCGGTGAAATTACCGAAAATTTGCCTCACGGTCGATATGTCGAAAACGATAATTATTCTTCAAAGAGAGAGTCTTAATTTGTTATTTTCATGTCTTTTGCGGCCCTCCCACCCCTTTTTGGATGCACCCTAATGTCTCTCTTGCAGCCAACCAGATGACACCCTAACAAATTGTCTTTAACAATGAATTGGCGCTTCTTACCCCCTTATTGACGCAATACGAGTACTTGTATCCATACCTTATTTCAGAGAATGTTGACGCATGTCTACCATATGTGACTTTGAAAATGCATTCCATCAGCACAACTGGCACACTCTCACCCAAACACCCACCAATATTCGCGTTCGATCGTTAAAGACATCCATCCCGAAATAGAAACAGGAAATTGGAAGACAAAATAAAACGTCCACCCCCACCATACCCCTCACACACACACACTTGGATAAAGCGGTACAACAAAAAGGAAACTAACAACCTTTATAAAATATTCGTGAGGGAAATTGAATTTTATTCTCGTTAATTCGTTTTTTATCCAAAAAAAAAAAGTATCTAAAAATAATCCCTCGAGAAATGACGTGTGGAAGTGAGAGCGCGCGCACACAACCAATCCAACTCCTCACACTCAACCTTGACCATGAAAAGATGCACCGCCAAAAATAAATTCTTCGTCAAATACAACAAAAAAAAAAAAAAAAACAGAAGAAGAAGAAATAAATAAAATTGTTATAAACGAAACGAAAATGAAATTAAGGCACACTACCGAATCTGTGTATAGTTGATTCTCACATACTCGACATGATGTAGAGATGATGATGCATCAGCAAGCATTTGGCAACCGCTTTAGACGGGCGGTCGGTCGGTGGGAAATTTTTTGCCGGTTGCTTCAGAGTTTTTGACCAAATAAAAAAGTGTTCTTGGCAACTGAGTTGAATTTGGATGTAGTTTTCTATTTTTTTTTGCTGTGTTTCTCGTGTTTTTTTTTTATTCACAACTTTTGGCAGCATTTTTCACTCTTGGATGCACGTTGTTGCTAGCTGGCTTCATGCGAGACTGATTATTTATGATTTATGAAGCTTACTAAGGGAGTTTGAGGTAAACTTGCAAACAATCTCGTTTTTTTTAAGAATTTGCGTCGAACCAAATTTAATATGCTTTTTCACACTGATGTGGTCAAGGAGATTATTCGTGGGGCATGATGTTGTGTCGTGTAAGATATAATTCTGGGTAAATGTCACTCTTCTGGAGACTCATAAACTAGATTCAAAAAGTGGTTGGTTAGAAAAACAACCTGTAGGTTAGTAAGATATATCCATTTGCTTGAAAGACAAGGACTGTCACCAACTGAAATTGTAATTATTATATTTCGGATAGCTTTGGTAGGTACTAGGTCCTGGCTTCCTTACGAGCCCAAGTATCAATTTTGTTCACATAAATATTTAGTTTATATGAAAATTAACCAATGTTACAAAAAAAACCTAGAGATAATAGATACACAACCTTGCGTCACCCAAATTAATTTCGTATTTTACATAAAAAACCTGCCCTCAGCCTGCTTGTGAAAATCATATAATTTATCATCAAAACATCCCACTGTGCCTACAATCTAAAAAAAAAAGGTTTTCCTTTCCGACGACTTATATCAAGTCAACATCTTCATTAATTGTTTATTTGACATATAATTGCCCTATACTCAATCATCCTTGTCAAAGAAAATTGTGCTCTTCTTTGGAAACTCCTTCTGAGTCATGAAATAATTAAGTTGAACGAACATAAGTCTCAAGGTCATCCGACTACACGCTTTTGACCAATTTGTCAGACGCTTTTCACCTACCCCGTCCCACCAACAATAACCGCCATCACGCTCTTAACACAATCATCGTCATCTAAATAAAAACGACTGTGAACGTCAGTCACGCTATTATAACAAATCATGCATGCGTAAATGACAAGAAAACAATTACCCAACTACTTACGGCTCTGACGCGACCACAAAACTGATAAATGATTGCTTAATTCATTCTTTTCGCTGTCAAGGATATTTTTTTTATTTTTCTTTATGGCGATGTCAAAGCCGCCCCACCGATATATGTGAGGTCGTTTGTAGCACGCAAAAGATTCCAAAAGTTTATATATCAGCGACCACTTCTATATATGGCCAAATAAATTAATGTGTGAACAATAAATTACGTGTAATGAAAACAAAATCAAAAAAAAAAAAAAAATGACTTGGAAAATCAAAAGGAAATTAAGATTTAGACATTAAAAATTATAGACGAAGGCGAGGGCTTTCTATAGAGCGCATTCATCCATTAGATGGCTTGAAGTTTTTGCGTGGCTCAATGACCCATAGCGGTCAACTATGTGAAAATGGAGAGAAAAATGCGGAACAGCCAACATTTTAATTACATCACCACCCTGTGAGTGTGCGCCAAGGAATGTCAATGAGTTACAGCTAACGACTATTATTATGATTATTCTCGCGAGAGCATAGTGGTGTAATATCAAAACGCTAGTCCCCCTAATTGACTGAACGAGTGAGTAAGGGTTTTTCCCTAGTGGGTAGGGAGGTAGAGAAAGAGAAAGAAGCCAGTTCGAATCACTGGTTCATTGGGAAACGGAAGTGTCAAATTACTTGACTTTAGGGTTTCTTTTGCTAATTATATGGCAGACACTATCCTAAGGGGGTAAGGATATCTTAGAATAGATGAATTTCCCGAAATTTCGTTGCCAATGGAATTACGGTAATTTAATTGAGTATCAACTTTCGATAAGGCATGTTGGCGAAATATGTCATGAAATTTCTGTCTCATGCGGTGGGAAGTTTGTAACGGCGTTTTCCATTAGTAAAAAAATCAATCTTTTTTTTTATCTGGATCTGTCAAAAGACTTATTTTAACAGTTGTTGTGTTCCATTGGGCAAAAAAATTAATTTTTTTTTATCTCAGATCAATTTTACAAATCTGGATTTTTCGTTAGATTTACCCCTCCTTGCACAAACAATAATACAAATGATAACTCTCAGTTTGGCAAAGTGATTTTCGTTTTGATTTACATATTATTATTTCGGTTGTGAAAAACTATTTTTAATCATTAAAACTGTAACAGTTCAATGTGAAATATAAATTAAATGAAAAATGGTACTATGGGGTTGGGTATGCAAATGGTTTTTGTAGGAAAACGCCCCCAAAAGTGGGCGTAGGGGAAAACGATCTACGGACAAAATGTTTTTTCGAACTTTTTAGAATTTAGTTCTAGTATCTATGGGATATTGTATAACAATCAACCTTCACAGACAAGAAATTACAACAATACAGACACAAACAAAAATCAATTCAATTCGTGTTCCATTGGCACCAAAAAAAGATCAAATTTTAGATCAAAATCCAAATTTGCCAATGGAAAACGCCATTAGTAAAAGTTTCGTTCAATGCTGGGGAAATATGTCATGCAGTCATAGGATATAATTCAGTGTTTGAATTTTTAAGTTGAAGACGACAGAGATCATAATGTATATTAAAAAAAATCAATATGTCACATGGTCATGACTGGAGCTTCTGCATTCACGAGCTCAAATTTTTTATACAATTTAGATCACTCGGCGCATAGACCAATTACTATTTTATTGCCGTCATATCACACAATCATTAAGGGCAGGCTAATTCCTTATATAACTGGACACCCTCATTTTTGTATAACCAGATGATTTGAGATTACGTTGAATTCTTCCTTTTAAAATTTCTGTGTTATTCTCGCACAATTTTCGGAAACAAACATTGGTTTTGCACCGGATATTCCTATCTTTTAGATACTAATACGCCAATTAAGACCTTCGTTTACGATGTACATGGCAAATTGAAAAGTGCATAAAATTATATTTATTTTAAACTTAATGCTATTCGAAAATTCTTTGTGAAAACTTAACTATTTTAAGGAGATAGGGTCTTTGAAATTGTTATACCAAAGTTTTCTGAAAATTGTAATTTTTCAAAATGTCGTTCTCTCATTAGCTATAAAATGTTTGTTGTAAATCTAGTGCCAATGTTCCTTGTTGTATAGGATCGTTAATTATGGGCAATTATATGTACAAGTTGAAAACATGTCAGAATTCAATTTTCCCAAGAAAAACTGGTCTATATTCATCTTTCGAATTGTTAGCGTTCATTGACTGTATTGGTATATTACAGACAGCTTAAAGAGATTGTGCCAACATATGGAACGATATTATGTTCAAAGAGAAATTTCTAAAACAAATACCCTATAATCCATCAAATTCTGACAGTGGCAAGGCCAAAATGAAAATGTCTCTCTGAAACCACTTACGACAGCCGGCTTTCCAAATTTGGCTACCACTTGAACGAAAGTCCATCGTTTGCCAAAATTTGGACATAATTCTATTTGATGTCTCTCGAAGTTGAAAACATCTACAATCCAGACCGTTTACACAAGCAAAAGGTGTCAGAATTTCTAGAGCAATTTTTCGACAAGCTGGTTCGGCTTGATGAGATTTTTTTTTATAAATAGTCGGTACATTGCTAAGAAAAACATTCTCATCCAAATAATCCATACAGCTGCTCCTAATTACACACCCCCAAACGAGCGTCGGACGGTGTCTTCACTTGATGTTTTCTTTGGAAGTCTTTCACTACACAACCAGATTTTGAAAAAATAAAAAACAAATTACTCGATTAGTTGTGTTTTTTTTTTAGGATTTATCGACTCAGTCAAAACTATGCAGAGTGATTTTGTATAGCTCATATAATGTCAATGGTTTTTGGTTGACAGCTGTTGCTTATTATACCTCTGAATGCTTTCCACTTTATAAATATCGTTCCTCTATTATATTTTTATTTCAACGATATCTCTCACACCACGTTCTTGACGACAATCGGTTTGTACAAAGGCGATGTCGTATTGGTCGATATTTTAATTTATTTTGGACCGAAAGCAGGCTAATTGAATAATTCTTCGACTGGTTTCGCGTTCCTCTATTAGACAAACTGTCGACAACGTACGAGTACGGGCCGTGCGATTTTTTTCGTGCCAATTTATTGTTCGTTAATTGAAATGCAAGGATATCATGTGTTACCCAAATGGGTAGTCCTTTTTGCATTTCTTTGACACACGTGGCTTAGTTCGATAGCAAACATTTTTCTGCAATTTGCGTTCTTAAAGCTTATGGCGGTGGACATAAGTCCCCATCATACATTTCCAATCAGTTCAATTTTAGAAAACGAACATTTTATGGCTTGATGATAATGAATGTGTTTTTCTATAAATGACACGCAACAGGGTGTGGAAATAATTGGGAAATTATTTTAAAATTAAAAATAATATTTTCGCTATTGTGACTAAACTATGTTGTTGGAAAGGAAATTTAATTTTGAAGAGTGACGTTAAATAAATATTAATTATATTTTAAAATATGCGTTTATTGAGCTTACTAAATATTTGTTTATTTTCAGAATCAATTGGTTAAATTTTGATATAGGTAAGTGAATAAAATTATCATTGTTTATACTAATTAAGGAAACTATCACAATATTCCCTAATTGCGTCTTTACACGCTTGTTACATTCCAAGCATTTGGAGGTTTGACAGTGGTGTCCTCCAATCAATTTATAACATTTTCATTTTGCATATTAGGGTCGATAAAAATAATATTATTCAAACGTGAATCAGAAGTCTGCATATACATAACATTTATTAAATTTATACCAAACTATTAGAAATGTAAAAAAAAATTAAAAAACCGTTCCCTTAAATCGTTTGTCCGTCATGTGTTGGTATCCATATTATCTAGTTTACGTTGTGCTGGTATACCTCGCGTGAATTGGTATTGTCCCAAATCTGTCAACTTTGCCTGTTCATACAAGATGACTTGTTCCTTTCAATTTCCAACAGCTCCAGAGCCCAATAGATAAATACTAAGCGTTGCCTATGGTCGTTTACCACAAGTTCCTGAACCATTTTATGCAGACACCCCTTGTGCCAGAGCATACTTCGTAAAAGACGCAGAAAAGCAAAGATCTTGTTAACGAAATCAACTGCCAAGATTTAAGCTCCAGCCATCGTGCAACAATTACCAACGCACACAAGATTTTATGTACTTCCCTTCACAGCCATATCAAATCAACAATCGATAAAAATTGTTAAATTTTGTTTAAACCATTTTCTACCTAAATGATTCAGCTGCATTTTTGTAGCAAATTGGCACTCATACTTGCCTTGGTAACGTCCGACTACACTCAGTCTTCACCTTCAAGGTCGACGTAAATCATTTTATCACCTTTGTTCGAGGTGTGAAAAATCAATCCCACTCTCTGTTTAAAGGGCACGAGAGCGTGTAACACAAACAAAAGTCACAGTCAAGCTACTAATAATTGATTTGAACACTCCAAGTGAGGTTACAGGTTTGTCCCGGTCTAGCATTGGTTAATCGGTGATAAAATCTCCAATTTGTGAAACGATTACTACGCATATTCATGGCTTCAGACCAAATTTCAAGTGCCCTTGAACATGAAAGCCATTGCTTCGGTTCCTAGTATAATTTTATAACCATTTCCCTTGAAATAAGTACACGCGTTAGTTGTGGTAATATTCTCCAAGAGTCAATGCACCATTTTCCATGACAATAATCGTAAAGTACCCTATCTTAAGCCCACAGAAAAGGCTGTACATATTTTTCACTTTTTCGTTTCACGGGACACCGCACCCCAGCCCCCAACCCTTATCCTCGTCTAGCAAAACAGCAAACTTGTCAGACATTATGCCTCCGCCGCGCATTAGAATAGAACTGGGGAATTATGATTTTCCTTTTATTTATCTCATTCTTATACGTTTGCTATTCTCTAGCACGGTAACGTTTTGTATTTTTGAATTTTTAATCAACTTCTCTCTATAGACCATCAGCAGAAGGGAACTTTTGTGCTGCTGCACCATGCCAGCCGTCACCTGAATGGTCGGAGTTGGTCGATGAAAACTTTCCAAACGGTCAAGAACCGTTTAAGCATTTTCAGTATGACATTAGATTTGTTGGCACGTATTGTCTTGGTCTTAATGGTTTCTTTTCGTTTGTCAGTATTCATGGGACACAAATCAGTTATTGCCTATTGTTTGTCCGGAGAATGTCTTCTTGTTAGAGTGACGAGTTATGAGTGTATGCATACATTGGGACGTTTAACTTAATCTTATTATTCAGCCCGTACTGCATATGTTATACGATATGATGAGTAATACGAAATTGCCGATCAAAATGATTCATTGTGTCTTGACAACAGAGCCCGGTAAAAGCAAGATATTAAATGCCACCGCATATTGCTCATCATGGTTTTCGGATTTATTGTCGCTAGATAATCTGGGCTTTTAATTGCTTTCAAGTGGCATTGATGGAGTGGGGCGAGCTATTTTGTGTAGTGCCTTGAAATATACACGGTTCGTCGGTCGAATGAATTTCATAATTAAAAAGATATCAGATCATACACACCCGGGTGGATGTGTTATTTATGTTAACCTTTTTGATTATCAAGATATATTTTTGTTTGAGAAATTTATGATCTGAAAAGCGAGGTTAAGATTTTCACTCCTAATTGACTACAAATTGGAGACAGAAATGTAATTAAAAGAATCTATAAAAAAAAGTTTCACGAACACCATCGTGTTCTCCTCGACAATAGTTCTATTTTTGACAGACAGACGTAGTGCGTCATTTTTGAAGCTAATCTAAAGCTCGCGGGCATATGTAATGAACATATAAAATATGAAGGATTTCTTGGGTGTACATCGCACAAACCAAACCAGAGCGTCGACAATTTGTCATCTTTGATTTGTGACATGAGGCCAATTCTGAAAATTTTTCAGAATTGACCTCATGTCACGACCTGCGCCATAAACAATATCCGAATGATGGAATAACCCATGAACGCGCATTTTCTATACCCTGCTTAGAAAAAATAAAATAAAATAAAATTGCTTCTAATATCATTTGTACCACCTGGAGTTGGGCAAACTTCTGCAAGAGGTGCAATCCTAGTAAACAAATTTAGAGCCTTCCAATTTATAGTTGAACGCCTCACTGATCCAACATCTACGGAAGGTCATCGCCGTTGATTTTTCCTACCGGCATAAACCCTACCAGATTTAGATGATGTGTTGCCTTTCACCGAGCAATTAAATAGATTCTCGCCAAGTAGATATAAAATCGGAATAATTTATATTTAATAGCTCCAGTTCCTTTATTAGCACCTCTCTCAATATGTGGGTGCAAGTGGACTGAATATGAATTCGTTTTCTAATAGATTTTCAATTAGCCAGCTTCTGTTTGGTTGGTTATCAAGGCGAATGATGACGTATGAGAAGAATACACGTGTTTCTTCTAACATGTTTATCTAGATTTTAGTCCAGTCTTGAGGTGGTCACATGTTTTTTTTCCAATATTTAGCTCGTTGGCCTAAGCTAAGTGATCATTTTGATTACTAGATATTTGCATACGGATACGATTATAAATGCGTAATAAGTTTTTAAAAAAATGTATGGCGGATGCAATTTTGCTTAAAAGGTGATAAAAATAGAAATGTGAGCCTTCAATCGCCCATATAAAGGCTTTTTTTTTTAACTCGTGTTGAGTATTTTATACAAGGTGGCGCAAAAATAACCTTCCGATGTTTTTTGGCTGTAATTTAAAAAAAAAATGAAAAACTTTGATTTTTCTTGTGGATTATTTTTATTTGGTCTTTTAATTTTTTTACATCAAGTCGAGAATATTATGTTGTCATGTAAATGGCCGCCGCCACAGTTGATTGTCATTTGTGCCATTTTTATGGCATTTTCCATCACTTTGGCCAAAACTTCCGGCGATAGGTCCTCACATTCTTGACGGATATTGTCTTTAAGAGCTGCAAGAGTCTGAGGCTTGTTGACATAAACCCGCGACTTCAAAAAGCCCCACAAATGAAGTCTGGAGCGGTCAAATCAAGCGATCTTGCTGGCCAGTGCAAATCGCCAAAACGGGAGATTAGGCGCCCGGGAAATGCATCCTTCAGCATATCGGTTGTGGCACGTGCAGTGTGTGCCGTTGCACCGTCCTGTTGGAACCACATGTTTTTCAATCCCAATTCATCAAGTTGCGGCAAAAAGAACTCGTTGATCATTGCTCTGTAGCGCTCACCATTCACAGTAACCGTTTGGCCCACGACGTCTTCGAAGAAAAAAGGTCCGATGACTCCTCCAGCGAAAACAGCATACCATACAGTGACTTTGCGCGGGTGTAATAGCTCTTCGTGGGTTACACGCGGATTTGCAGTGCCCCAGAAGCGTACATTTTGCTTATTTACGTACCCGCTAAGATGGATGGGCCTCATCACTCATGATTATTTTTCATGAAAAATCATCTTCCTCTTGGTGGTGATTAAGGATGGCTTGAGCGTATGTTAGACGCGATTGGCGGTCAGCAGCTAACAGCTGATGCACCGTCTGGACTTTGTACGGAAACATCTTCAAATCCTGTACCGAAATTCGCTGTAAAGACCGTCGACTGATACCCATTTGCGTGGCACGTCGTCTGGTCGATGTCGACGGCGCTTCCATGACATCTTCGGCTACAGCAGCAATATTCTCTGCAGAACGGCTACTCCGGGGTCTGCCACGCCTGGCAGCATCTCGTGTTGTGCCAGTCTCTTCGAGGCGAGCGGCTAAACGTCGTAGTGTTTCACCAGTAGGCGTTGGACGGCTAGGAAATGCGACGAAATTCACGTTGTGCCAAACTCACCGAAGGATTATTGCTCAAATAAATAGTCACCAAAATTCCGCGTTCTGGAGCAGTGTAGCGTAGCATTGTTTATTAACGTGTATTTCGCATGTGTTTACTACACAAATGTCAAAACAGAACTGACATTAGGGGCCAATCGCAAAATTTATAGCATTCTCTGATAATTACTTTTGCGCCACCTTGTATATTATATATTATATTTATACATATCTGGCAATAACTTCGCAAACAGGGATAGCTTCTCCCATAATTTGTGGGAGCGATGTTATATTTTGGACACAACGAATGTGATCTCCAGTTCAACGCAGATTTCTAACGGCAAATTTGAAATGTTTCTCATGACATTTGTAAACTCTTGGATGCTTGTCAGACTTTCGCAAGAGGTGGAACAAGGAACTAACGTAGATGTTGTTACTTTCGGTATTTGACCCAGGAAACCCGCTATGCCACTGCAGTTCTGCACCCACAAGAGTCCACAATACGTCCTGATTTTATATTTTTATACCCTATAGGGGTATATTAGTTGTGATACATAGTTTGGAACATAGAGAAATGATTTAGCTAGATATAGTTCAAAGTATATGGATCGATTCAGAATCACTAGCTGAATCGATTAAGCCATGTCTGTCCGTCCGTCTGTTTGTCTGTATATACGATCTTTGTACGTGCTGTTCAAACAAGTGTAAACATTTTCAAAATCCGCCCACTTCCACGCTTATTTTTTAGAAAAACATTATTCTTGATCAAACGGTTGAGAATTTTGAAAAAAGGTCTGAACAAGATATTTTGAAAATCTGAATATGTATAAAAATCTTTCCATTCAAAATCATTGACTTTGATATATAAACATTTCGTCTATAGATCATTTTTACCCACGCCTACTTTTTGGGGTCGTTTTCTTACAAAAATCATTCGTATACCCTTACCCTACCCCATTGCATATGCCATGGAAAAACGTCGTTTTTGTTGAACTGAACAAAATTTAGATACTAACTGAAGAATATGTGGTGACAATGTAATTCTCTTTCTTTCATTCCCATTCAGTTTTTTAGTCACGCCCAATATTTGGGGATATTAACTATAAGTTTTCTTAACGTCTTCAAGCATGGTTACGAAGCAACCAATAGCCTCGGAAAGGACGGATTTTATTGTTGACGACCCTGCTAAACGAAAAAAGGACAACGACGTTCGTATCTGCACCTGGAATGTGAGAACATTAAACAGGAGAGGTGCAGGCGAACAACTAGCGGAAGCCCTAAACTGCTACAAAGCAGACATTACTGCCATCCAGGAAATACGATGGGATGGGCCGGGCAAAAAGAGAATGAAAAACTGTGACATATACTACGGACCGTGTTATAGTGAGCAGAAACAGCGACTATTCGGATGCGGATTTGTTATAAGTGCCAGACTTAGGCAAGAAGTCTTATGTTTCCAAGACATTAGCGAACGCATAGTAACAATCCGCATCAAGGCCAAATTCGCCAACATAAGCCTTATATGCGCTCACGCTCCGACGGAAGAAAAAGATGATATAGCTAAGGATTGCTTTTACGAGCTCCTCGACAAAACCTATGAGCGACTACCGAAGTACGATGTTAAAATCGTGCTGGGAGATTTTAACGCAAAGGTAGGAAGAGAAGACATCTTTAGAAGTATTGTCGGAAAACATAGCTTACACGACAACACGTCTGGTAACGGACTTAGGCTAATTGATTTCGCTACGGAACGAAATGCCACTATAGCCAGCACACGGTTTCCTCACCTCGATATCCATAAGGGGACATGGCGTTCTCCAGATCAACGAACGCTCAACCAAATTGATCACATTGCGATAGATAAGAGGCACGCATCCAGTATTTTGGATGTCCGAACATTCCGAGGAGCTAACATCGACTCGGATCACTACCTTGTAACAGCCAAGGTAAGAATGCGGATATCCACCACGCCACAACAATCCAGAAATACTGTGAAAAAATTTAATGTCGGAAGACTGCAATCGCAAGAGACCGCCAAGACCTTCGCACAACGCGTATCCCTTAACCTCTCGATTAACACCATACCACCAGCATCGAATGTCGAAGAGCAATGGCAACGATGCCAACAGGCCATTAGATCAGCCGCAACTGATGTGCTAGGTTTCTCGCGCCCACCAGCAAGAAACCCCTGGTTTGATGAGGAATGCCGACAGATGCTCGCAGCCAAGAACGAGGCCTACAAGGCTAAGCTGCAGGTGAAGACGAGAGCTGCCATTGAGCTCTATAGGCAAAGAAGAAGGGAAGAACATCGGCTTTTCAGCAAGAAGAAAAAAGAGCAAGAAAAGCGCGCGATCGAGGATATAGAGAGGTGCCACTCCAGGAACGATGTTCGCAAGTTTTACCAAAGTGTAAAACGTCAAAGCCAAGGATACAAGGCTCGAACAGAATCCTGTCGAGATGAACAAGGAAATATTGTAGTTGAGACACAGTCGATGCTGAGGATATGGAAGAACCACTTCTGCAGACTGTTAAACGGCGATGACGAACAACATTCCGCTGTCAGGCAGAACGAACCATTCAATATTGGCAACGACAGCGAAAACTGCCAACCACCCGACCTGAGTGAAGTGAGGATAGCAATATCTAAACTCAAGCTTAATAAGGCTGCCGGAAATGACGGCCTTCCCGCTGAGCTCTATAAGGCCGGCGGAGATGACTTGGTAAGTAACATCCACCAACTCATAAGCCAAATCTGGTCGGATGAAAATATGCCTGAAGAATGGAACCTCAGCATCGTTTGCCCGATCCACAAAAAAGGAGACCCTCTGAACTGCGCCAACTACAGAGGCATAAGTCTCCTCAACATCGCCTACAAGATCCTATCTGCCGTAATATGTGAACGCCTGAAACCGTTTACTAACAACCTGATTGGCCCTTATCAGTGTGGTTTTAGGCCAGGAAAGTCCACAACCGATCAAATTTTCACACTTCGGCAGATCCTGGAAAAAACTCAAGAAGTCCAAATCGATACCCACCACCTATTCATCGATTTCAAAGCCGCATATGACAGCATTTATAGAGACGAACTGTACAGAGCCATGTCTAGTTTTGGTATACCGCCCAAACTCGTCCGTTTGTGTAGGATGACGATGGAGAATTCTCGCTGCTCCATCAGGGTCGGAAACGACCTCACCGACACATTCGATACCAAAAAAGGATTTAGGCAAGGCGATGCGCTGTCAAGTGACTTCTTTAATCTGATTCTTGAGAGAATTGTGCAAAACTCCAAAGCCAACACCAGAGGCACAATTTTCCAAAAGTCGGTGCAACTACTAGCATACGCTGACGATATTGACATCATTGGTAGGACTCAACGTGATGTCATAGCCACGTTTGCTAGTATAGAGAAGGAAGCGGCGAAAATGGGTTTAGCAGTAAATGAGGGTAAGACTAAGTATATGCTGTCAACACGAAAGGACACACAACATCGACGAATTGGACAGAACGTCACCATTGACAGATATAACTTTGAGGTAGTACGGGACTTTGTCTACCTCGGCTCCGCTATTAACTCTGACAACAACATCTCGTCAGAAATTAAACGAAGAATTACTCTTGCCAACCGCTGTTTCTTTGGGCTAAGAAGGCAATTTAGTAGTAAAGCCCTCACTCGAACTACTAAGGAGATCCTATATAAGACCCTGATCATCCCAGTCCTGCTCTACGGCGCTGAAGCATGGACCGTATCAAAAGCGGATGAAGAAATCCTTGGTAGATTCGAGAGGAAAATTCTTCGAAAAATCTTCGGTCCCGTTTGCGTTGACGGGCTATGGAGACGAAGATTCAACCAAGAACTATACGAGCTGTACAGCGACATGCCCCTGGTCAAAAAACTCCGCATTGGACGTTTAAGATGGCTAGGACATGTAGAACGAATGGACACCAATACTCCGGCTCGCAGAGTCTTCGATTCCCAGCCAGACGTCGGACGCAGTAGAGGAAGACCTCGCCTTAAGTGGCGCGCAC
This sequence comes from Rhingia campestris, assembly GCA_932526625.1. NCBI lineage: Eukaryota > Metazoa > Arthropoda > Insecta > Diptera > Syrphidae > Rhingia > Rhingia campestris. The sequence continues at coordinate 117,493,714 of OW052185.1, read as the reverse complement.
AAGTGGAAACCGACCTCAACCAACTTGGAGTGCGCAACTGGAGGCAGTTAGCTAAGGACCGGGCTAATTGGAGAGGCATGTTGGTTGAGGCCCAGGTTCATTCCGGACTGTAGCGCCACTTAAGTAAGTAAGTAAGTTAACTATAAGTTTTCTTAACGTCTTCAAGCAACCAAGACCATTTTTTTCCTTTTCATTGCAAAGCAGAACATGGTTACCATTATTTTCAACAAATGGGTTCACATTCTCAGTTGTGGAACAGTTTTAGGATAAAAAGTCTGTCGCATGGTTCATCTGGATGTTGAAATTGCATAGAAGTTTTGGTTTTTGTCTGACCTTCCCGAAAAAAAAGGACTTAGTTGATTATCAGTCTTGTCAACAAACAAACTCGCTTTCTCGCTTCTGGGATAGTTTTAAGATTATATGACTTGCTTGGTTATTGTAACTAACTAGATGTCTCCCTTTAGTTTTTTTTTAAATCCCAATTTGTTACATCGATACTTTCTCGTAACTTTAAGGTCTATTAAAACTCCCGTTACAAAATAACATATTTCAAGAACCAAATCCATTTTGTATGTTCATACCCCGCTAACACTGAAAAAATTACCAACACTTTTGTATACAAATAAAACTATGAATGAACGCGCTTCGTTCAACTAAAGAATACAATAACTCGATTTAGATCAGTGTGTCTCTGACACCAAAAGTCAGTAACCTAAATAAGAACGTAGACTTGTACCTCAGATTCAAAGCTAACAAAGAAACTAGTTTAAATGCAAACTCGCATCTATATTCATTTTACATAATAACGCTTCCAATCTATCTATGACACATATCGATAACTAATCGAACATAATAATTCGAATCCATAAAATTAAATCCGAAATATATTTCCATTCCCGAAGTGGCTAGTCTAACCGGTCGGCCCAACCAACACACACCAGGCCCCGTAAATCACATTAACAATCCTCGGCCAGAGAGAAAAAAAAAAGGAAAACAAAAAATCACAATTCGAAGAAATAAATTAGTGTCCCCAAGCAATTAACATACGTCCGTCGACATTAATTGATTTCATTTCGATTTGTCGCTGCTTTCTTCATCCCGTCGAATGTCATTAATTTACACATGCAAATGTGTATTTTTCCTCTCCTCCCGGGAAATTCTTGCACACAACTTCCCACACCCAATCGGCGTGGGGCTCCGCCGAAAATCCGCGATTTCAAGCGCCAATCCGTCGTATACATTTCGACCGGCAAGTCACACTGCCTTGGATTTCGGGCATTAAGCCGTCAATAGAAGAAACAGATAAAATATAAAATATTTCAAAAAAAAAAAAATACCGGAATTTAATAAACGCTTATTCAGTGAGTCGAAATTTCTGTGTCAGTAGCTACCAAACACACACTGCCCACAACCCTCCCCGCCCAATAAAAAAAAATCTGATTATCGCGCAGCTGATTATGATATTTTTATGCAAATTGCAATGTTTTTCTTTTTGTCGCTCAATTAAATTTGAACGGTAGTAGGAACGCAAACGCAACGTCCCGCGCGCGATATGTGTGCGCTTCGTTCAACCGGCTATAATGTTGTTATAAAATCTAATGGGAGGACTTGGCGTGGCTTACGATATGTGCCAAGTGGGAAAAACTAGCAATAAATAGAAAATCGCGTTAAATATGATCGTTAGATGCTTGTTACTGTCTGAACAAAAAGCAATTGCTAGCTCAGCTAGGCTGGGGGGATTTGGGAATTACATGAAATTATGGGCGAATTGTTTAAGTAATCGTATACAATGGGTTTGATTTTGTTGTTGTGTGCATTAAGAACGGGTGGTATGTTATGTAATGGCAATGATTGCGAAAATAATGCTGTTTCTGGAGGCACACTCCGTTGAGTATGGTGGTATTAGAAAGAATTTTGTTGGTCATTCTTTGGAAAATGATGACTAAACATCGGAATGTATAGAAAGTTGAAGATGGTTTAGAATCATTTTGAGAAATTATGGTAATTTTTATAGTTTTTTAGCGGTCATTTAAAAAACAAACGGTGTGCTCGCGGTTTTAAAATTTAAACAATTTTTTTACCGTCACTGGGTGAGATGGTGTATTTTGTTTTCTTTTCAACGACAACTTGTTTAAAAGAAAATTTTATGGACGGTGATTTCACGCCTTAAGAATTAAATGAAGAAATCTTTTCAAAATATAATTAAAATTCCGCATATTTTGTGCAACATAATATTGTTTACGTATGGTAGTAGTGAGTGAGTAGTGAGGAGTTACAACAAGGGGGTAGACCCTTGACAAATACATATCTGATTTTCAATTGAATGATTGAAATTACAAACAACCACTTGTGTACAACAAAACTATTTGGTTGGAATTATAGCTATTTCGGACATTACCAAGTGTCCTCATCAGATTCCTTGTAATAGTGATGCTAGTTCTGTGAATAATTATTGCCTAGTGAGCCAAGTGGCAAGTGCCTACCACTTGCGCCATTTAGGTCCTGGTTTGGGAAGAGTAGAAATGTTCAATTGAATGAACTGAGAGACTGACAGCTAGCGTTTTTTGTGTTACAACACACATTTTTAACTTTCTCTTACATAGAGAAAGAAATTGTTTTCGTGAAAATTTTCGACCTCGAGATTTTGATTGATTCTAACATTACGATGATAGCGGAACCCAAAAAAGTAGTTTTTGGAATTCCGTCCGTCGGTCCGTCTGTCCGTAATGGTCTCCCCAGCCTAAACGGCTTGGCCGATTTTCTTCAAACTTCGTATCCAAGTTTTTTTGTTTGCTTTTAGCCATGTTAATAGCGGTACCTGCCAATTTAATCGAAAATGGCTCTTACGATTTTGATTAACCTTTATCTGTACTATAACCATATTAGTTCCAACCAGTTTTTCGAGAAAATCCATATAACGGATTTTGTCATTTAGGCCATATAAAAGAATGTTAATTTCTCGAAAACTATTATGTCGAATTGAATGAAATTTAATATGTGTACTATTATTATAGTTTAGAACAATTTCACATATACCAACCATCACTAAACGGAAATTTCAGTTTTGGCCAATAATAGAAAATCATTATTATTCACATAGACACCGATTCCTTCAAATTTCGGAGTAAACGTTCGTATAATCACATTTCGACATTATATCAATTTTTGGCATCAATAATCAAAATGCGCACTATTTGATCTTACGCCCAACTCGCTGTGAAAGAGAAAGTTGCGTACGACCAAGTCGTGCACCCACCACTCGTTTTTGTTGTTTTTTCTTTCCTTTGATCCTTTTTCTCTTACTTCAGTATGCTGAGGACTTTTTCCTCAGATTTGCATATAGAAGTGAGTATACTTATTGGAGCAAAGTGTTCCGTGCAAAGCGGTAAAATTTATTACTCTTTTGCGAACTAATACTACTATGCGAACATTTAGCAGGCTCAGTTGTAGAAATATTTTTTTCAAATATGTGTTTTACTAAGAGAAATATTGTCATATGAAGGGTTTTGGTTTCAATCCTAGTACCTTAAACATATTTTGGACACAAATGAAAACACTTACAATTTAACAGGAATCGTTGTTAAATTGTAAGTGAACGGCAAATTTGAAATCATTTTTAAACTGCAGGGAGTTATTCAAACATACATAAACGGCGAGACAGAAATTTAGTTAATTTTACTTCAGCAAAGGTCCCCTGGTCTAACTGCTGAGCTACTTCAGTGACTTTTTAAACATTAGCACTGTGAAGTTAAATACGATTTTGTTGTGAGTCTACTCCCCACGAAGGCCACGAAGTTCAAATAATTAATTGTATGATCTCGTTACCTTAGTTAAAATATGAATTTAAATTGAAAGTGTTAAATCACAAAATACTTATCCTAAAATAAATTGTTTTTCTTATCAAAAATCGAATTTTGAGTCGATCTGTATTGTATGTCCCCGATTTTTGTGTCTTAAATTTTGAGCTAAAATAAAGAAATTTCGTGGACCATCTCTTGATTTCCACTTTGAAGAAAAATATCTGTACAACATATTTCAAAAAAATATAATTTACTTAAATTTGAGCGACTCCTACTTTTCGGGAACGTTGACTTAGAAAATAAACAATTTTTCCATAAAAACCTTAGTGGAATTTGATCTTCTTTCTTTTTTAATCACGCAAAAATATTTGTAAATTATAAGGAAATTCAATATTTGAACAATAATATCATAGATAATTCTGTCGCCTTGAGAAAAATGTATCTAAGCCATGACGTTTATATTGAAATTGGGATGGGATAGGATATTGGATAGAATAGCTGTAAACCATTCAAATTAATGGTGCATGCATTACTTTATTTTATTTGTGTTATAAAAACAACGATTCGACGAAATGATATAAAATGTCTTCTTTTTTAAAACATGACGTAGGTTATCGTAGGTTTCTTGTGTTCCTTTAAGCATCCACACACAAGTTTTTTTTGTAGTATCTAGTTTGCAAATTCACTATTTAGATTATATTACATATGGTTGTTGTTCTGAATAAATATTTATTTAACAAATTTTCTTTCATTCATACAATTTCAATCATTTTTTTTTGGGCCAAGACAAATTCAACCAAAAAACAGACTTTTTCTGTCCTCCTTTCCAAACCCTATTTCTGATCTCAACAACAAAGCTTTCGCAATACCCTTCCACATGCAGATCAACATCAAAGTGCCAGTCTGTCTAGGAAAATATAACACTTTCAATTCAGCCAGACCACCCAGCATCTCGATAGACCACATTCTTTACAGAACTGCTGAGGGTAATATAACCCACTTTACTGCTCGAATCTAGGTTCAGCCTACACTACAACAATTGACAGGCAGTAAAAGAACCGTATAAAGCTCGTTGAACTCATTTGTTTTTTACACCATGTTTGGGCTTGTTATAGCCATTCGCTTTTTATGAGGTTAAAACTTGCTATCTTCGTGCAGCATCTGTACCTACCTACCTACCTACTGTCGAATTTTTTTTTTTTCAGCGCAAAATTCCAAGCAATTACAAACGTATCTTAATGCGAATTAATATCTCATTCATCATTTCGCTGGTAGCGCAGTTCCAAAAATATATAGAAAACAAATCCAATTCCTAGGGAAATTCTACAAAAGCCACTTGAATCCACAAATCAATCGATCAAGTGTCACGGTTGGGGGAAAAAATCTCTTTTTTATGTAGATTACCACCGGCGCGCGAAACAAATTGTTCCATGTTGCTAATTCGCGTCTATTGTTGAGGCAAATGCCAGTACCTATACCTTGGAGCTTAGGCTTCGATTTGCTTCATTCGCATTTCCTGATCTCCTTGGGCGCGCGCGCTCATACATTGCACAGGCGCCGGACTTTTTTCATGTTATGAGTTATGAAGTGTGGCGATCGCACGACTTAAACCACAGATTCGATTTGGATCTAGTAAACTATATACATTTGCAGATACTTGTCGGAGGAAAACGAGCAAAAAAAAAACTAAAATGATGAATTGGATATTTCAGTTGTGGCGTGCGCGATACCTGATTACTGAAAAAGAAGTACACACTACCCACGCTTCATCATAGCAGCCGCGTGCGGCTTGCTATTCGTTGTAATGTTTTTTTTTTTTTTATCAAGGCATCAAAATCGCGATCTGTGCTCGAGACTGCGGAGTGTAAACGCGGCGCGTATTGCCTTGGGACAACGACGACGATTTTTCCTTCGTTTGCAAGTATCTTGAGATATTAAATTTAATTTATTCGTAAGCATAGCCGTAGTATAATCGATTATCGGCTGGAATGGAGCTCGACTTGTTAATCAATTTATGGTAACTTTATCTGCGCTTGGAATCTTGTATGGGTGGGAGGATATGGTCAAGATAGGTATCAATGAGATTGATATTGGGAAATTGATTTGAGGTGCTCAATGATATGGTTGAGTGAATAATTTGCCATTAAATATTTGCTTATCTGATTGGACGTCATGATGATTGTAGGCTTTCGTTGGTCTAAATCAAAAAAATGTGACATTTGAATGTTTTCATTATTTTATATTGAGTTTGCTTGAAATCAGCAGCTGAGTATTTCGGTGTAGGTACGTGCCAATCGTCAGTGGGTTACGAGATATAGACGGAGGTGAATTTTGAAAATTATAAGTGCGGGCACGTAGATCTAGAATGCTCATTTAATACGACCTCAGGTTACGTAGATAGATATGCATGTATTGTTCCAAAAATCAATTCATACTTCTAAACGAAGTGTTTATCTATAATTCATTTGTATGTGCTTCTGGTATCTACTAGTATTTATGGTATTCTGACCCACTTTATCGACATCATGGTCGATGCATTGACTAAGTAAGCCGATTTTCTATTCTTTCAGTCTAAATATTTCTATTTGAATATATCTTTGACCGTTTGAAATTGGTTATATACAACTTTGAGATATAACCGTTTTGTTGTTCATTACTCCAAATGTTTTGAGATCCAGACATTTATCCTTAAATGAGGTAGCACTTCTCTCTATATGTATCTACTGTAGCCTAATTACACACCAAACAGCTCCAAAATACCAGTATTTCATAAGAAACATCGACCCAATTGTGACACGGTCAATTGGCTGTTTCGTGAACGCATAGTAACAGAGAATTATAGATAAAAAATAAAATAAACCAGCATCACGAAGTAAACTTGCTCTATCATTAGTCCACTCTACCAAAGAGCATTTGCGTATGCCCATAAAAAATAATGTAATACAAAACCTCGCACAATGGAACGGTAGCTTACGGTTCCGTAACACTGCCTCCATTAAATGCCGCCTAGCTTCAACCGATTCGCGATTAAAGCACACAGCAAACTTACGAGAGAAAAAACCGAACAAATTAGTTTGCATTTCGGTACCTTAATGAAGGCGAAAAAGACAGCAAAAAAATGTAAAACCACTAACAAAGCAGAGAAAATCCATATAGTGGAATACAACAGAGTTTCCATCACTACGAGTGAGCCTGACCATGTTAGGTTAGACCTCAAGCTGATATAGAACTCATTTGATCCGTTATTCTAATTACTATACAGAAAGCGATTTCCCGCGCGCGAATCCCCTCATAGAAGGGGATAACATTAAATCCACATTAGCATTTAATTAAGACCCCCAACTCACACGTTGCAAATTCGAAAGGGAACACAGCAAAGATCTAGATAGGTCATATCGTTCTGTTCGCACAAGGTCCCTTTTGTGTTTTATTTTCAAAGAGATTCATTCCAAGATAGGTAGACGAAGTATTTTTTATATAGCATAATTTTCGGGAAAATTTTTATCGTTCTTTAACGTTCATGTTTGGGAATTCCCTTGCCTGCTGTCAGCTTGAGCACACTGGCATGCTGTCATAGTGTCATGGAGCTCCGTGCACGTGATTCGAATGCGTTAAGCGAATTGTTGTATTCAGGTGCCACTTGTCTGAACCCGGAATAGTGGTTTTGACAGTTCTTCAAAAACAAAACACAAAACCAAACTGTGTTCTATTGTAATTTTGAAATAATTTCCAGATACATGGATATACGATCGGGACTCGAGAGGACAAAAAGGTTACGAATCTCTTTTTTCGTTTGTTCTTCCCCTGACAGTGACATGCCAAATAGCTCGCGTCTGTGTTGACTTTTAAATGACATTTAGAAAACAAAACGAATAAAAAAAGGATTTAAATAAAAAACACGGGAATTTATATCTTCTCAAAGGATTCACGGCACGTAGTTAGAAAAAGTGGCACATACAAACGTGTATCCCCAAAAGACATGATAATTTATTTTTATATACCACACACATACTAGATATAATGCGGGTCCTTTTTAATTGTGAGTGAGGCAAATTAAAAGTACCTAGCTAGTGATAAGCATTAATTTTATAGTCCGTTTGACAATTGCCTCTGACGGTTTTAAAATAGACAACTTTTGGTTTGTGGCTCATTACACTGTGAACGGTGTTTTAGTGAAAGCGAATTTAAGCCGGTAAATTTTGCATTTTTAATTTATGAATATCGTTTAATCAAAAGCAAGTTGTTGGAAAGGAAGATGAGTATCAAACCTTTTGCGTCATTTGGAAAAAAAAAATCGAGATCGTAGTTGTCTAGACTGTGATTGGGGCCACACCTTTGGATAGAACGGGTTTCAAATTATTCATAAGTCAGTGGTAGTCGTCACGTGAAGACTAATGAGGATGTGTTTTTTTTTTTTTTTTTTTACTAATTGTGTGAAGAAAGAGTCTTAATTGGGTTTACGGTTTGAGCATGGGCTGCTGCAGGTTTAGATGATTTATTAACTGGTTTGGTAAGAATAGGTCGAATTCATTGAATTTTGAAGTTAAAATTAAATTAAGACAATTCGTCTCATATTTATAGAGATTTGTTCCCTTTTAATTGACCTACATAACGTGCATAAACATTTATGCGAAAGCGCTGTATTTATTGAAATTTACGGAATGAAATTTGTCCTTAGGAACTGCAAAATCCAAGTGAAAAGCAATTTACTAATTAACTGTGGGAAATCCTTCATCTTATAGCCACTAAACCAAAGCCAAAAATAACCTCAAGCAGATGGTTGAAATCATCGATAAATTACAAAGTCTGCTAGAATTTTTTGCGAATCATTCCGGTTCTTTATTTCTCTCGTTTGTCTTTCATAAATTAAAGAGTTTTTCTAAATTTTAAACGAGGACGAACACATTTTTGAGACTTGCTGAATTTTCAGAAATCGGGTTTAAACCCATTTCATCAATTAAAATAGCATGAATCGTTTTGGGTTCTTTAGCAATTTGAACAACAGAACTACGCTCAAATGGCCAATGTCGATCTACAAAACCACCTTGAAACATTCTCGTGATGTGGTGCAGTCATTGCATCAAGAACACAGCGGACAAAATTTCACCGCGTCGTAGTCCAATTTAAAAAAAAAACGAAAACATTCTACTTTTCATGTGGTCCAAATTTTACAAAAATCATATTTCAAATAACCGCCTAAATGGTATAAAACGTGTGATGATGATGATGTTTTTTTTTGCATTTCTGCGTTAGTTGATTTTGAAAAATATTATCGGTGGAACATTCTAACACACGTTCACCGATTTATCCAACTTTTGTTTACTATAAACAACGTTACATCATACCATGATCGAATATCTGCAAACATCATTCAACAAAACTTAATTTGAGTAATTATATATTCAACAAAAAAACAGTTCAACCCCTCAATCATTTCAATTACTTTTGCGAATTGCAAATATCTCGCTCATAAAACGCGTTAACAACTTCAAGGCCCATTAAACGTCATGTGCATTCTAAAAACCTCTTCGATCAAAAGGACGTCAACCCAAACTAATTACCATCCGACAACCACATAAACTATGTCATTCCCACATCAAACGAAAACGTATTTATTTTTTTTAATCTGAAGTTAATCTCTAATATTTTACTTTGTTATCCATGTTGGTATGTAAATAAATGCGAAGAACAACTAAAAATAAACATTTAATTAGGCACCCCACTTATAGCTTGCACTCGCTTTAGCAGCGCGCCCCCTCTTGTATTTTCAGATAAACGATATTGCTGCAAAATTAAATCCACATTGCTGCATTGACGATATATACAATAGCTCGACGAATGAATGACATCATCCAAGCACCCGAGTACTTGGAGCGCACTATTAGTATTTTATATCTCTGACAACCTCTTGCCAGCCGGTTCAAGTAATGAAAAATGAACATTTTGAGAGCGACCTGCACTTTGGCAAATTCGAAAAAAATAAACACTCAATATTCTGTCAATCAACTTATGCGCTGAAATAATAAAATTTAGTTCAGTGAATAAGTATTCCCCGTCCAATCACTACCACCTACTGCTAGCGGAAGCTATAACTTCCCAATAAAATTCCGCAGATAAAAATATGCTCGTACGTATCTTAGAGTGTACTCTCGGATCCAGAAGAGTGCTTCGTACTAGTAGTACAACAGAGATACCCACTCTTAGGTGATCTTTTTTTTTTTTTTTCTTACTGTCAGCTGTCATATCAGAAACTCAAACTCAATGCGAAATCGAACTATATTTCGAGTGGTATTTCTGTTTTTGATTTTGAAAACCTGCATTGATACGTGTGTCTGTCTGTCTTATCATTTCGATGGCAGTAGCTTTTGAATTTTTCGAGAAATTCCATACCAACTACATGCCATCGAAAGGTATGCGCTCGGAGAATGCTTCTGCTTTCCACGGAACGACTGTGTGACACTGATTGGTGTCCATTCGAATGAAGGGTTTTCTATATTTCAAGAGTGTGCATGACAGAATGCAAATAGAATGCATTTTTACAGCTTAGATAACCATGGGAGTGTACAAATACCGCACACGATGTTGTAACAGAAGTGGGGTGGGCGGCGATGCCACCCCACGAATACGAATACCATTACCAAGCGCTGTGTATTCTCGTAACTCGTAATTGCTGACAGACATTTAGACGACGACTCATCGTTTCGGACGAGAACTGTTGCGGAACAATTAAGCTCATTGAATTGGTTTCGAGTTCAAAAGGGTACCGCGTTGCGGTAGACGAGAAATGTTTATGTGAGGATTTGGACGATTTGATTTATTATCTGGTAGTTAGGGGCAGTATCTTTGTTTGAAATTAGTTGGGTATCTTATCAGTGGTGGTAATAGAAAAGTGTTTCCTTTGTTGTCAGATGGACGTAATATTTGTTCCGTATATCAGCTAGGTAGGATAAGTACATAAGGGAAGTTGTAATTGATTGCCTGCGAGTGTGCAAAAACGGTTTGTCAAGTCGGAAAATATCACATCTGAGAGTTGTTTATATAAAGGTAAAAAGTGTGGGCTAAGGGCTCCTTTACACTTAGGTAATAAATGGTCAAATAAAAAAGAATTTATTTGTACCTGTTTGATCGTACTCTCTCTCTGTGCGATTGTATCTCTCCCTCAATTTCTCAAAAACTGAAGTTTTGATGTTGTAATTTAGAAAAAAAAAACAATTATTGCGCATATTCAATATTGAAGCTGATCAGTTTCAACTTAGTATCGCTTGGCCACTGGATAGAAGCTTTTGTTTTCCCGATTCGGCGTGAGATGACCTTCCTGTTTGGTTTCACTTCCGATTTTTATTTTTTTTTTAATTAAAAATGAGCACATACTCGATTCCCTCATTGTTTCAAGATAAAACCTTAAAATAATAATAAAATATGCGTATGTTCAATCATTCAAATCATATCCGAGAAACGTTGGCCCAAAAATGAAACGACGGTAAAAATTGTTTATAAAGTGTAAAATGCGCTTTGGACACGAAACTGTCCTTATCCATACTAAAGCGGTCACAACTTTCTATCCAATTCAAGCGCAACTTCTAACAACAAACAAAGGACTAACCACCTCCGACTGTCCTCGAAACTCGATCCATATATGACCACAAAATCCAGCCAACAATTAGGTTAAGTTAAGAAATCTAGATTTGTGTACTCCATAAAATTGCCCCTGTGACGCAAGTAGGTGCCGCATGTGCACGTACTTATTGCAAACATCTTTCTGGTCGGTGCTCTACAATTGCGGTCACGTCATGTGCCCAGGCACCAAGTGTTGTCCCATATGAATCTCCATACTCTGCACTCGTTCGTATGACCACAACGACCAGTTGGAAGCATATGATCCAAGCGCGCACTAATTACAGCACCTTTTCTCTGGCATTTTCACTCGACTGACTATGAAACTGATGATCAAATATGCCATGCAATGCGACTCGTCAACTCGAATCCAAACTGATGTTGTCTATGAGCACGAGATGCTGAGCGTACCGAATGCAATCTGACGTGACAATCGACCGCAAAAAAAAAATACAAAAAAATGTTTAAACAAAAAACAAAATGGAACCATATCCAACGCCGACAATGCCTTTGAGTCTTGCGCTTGTTCGCCTATATACCTACATCTCTATTATACATGTAGATGAATTTATATTTATGCGACCCTCAGAGTGGTAATGAGTATTTAATTGGAGCTAGTATTGTAGATGGATTGACCCAAGGTCACATTGTTTTGACCAATTTTGTTTTCAAATAACTGCCAATTAGGGCCACGAAAAGAGTATAGCTGTCTGGAGCTAATAGCCGTCTGTGTCGTAGAAGTGTTAGGAATTCGAGAATGTGTACTCAAATTGCTTTGGAACGAATTTGGCGTTCGCTATTCACCCGAATATACTTTTATGGGATGGGGTGAGAGATAAGTCGCAAAAATGTGTTGAAATTGAATTGTCACAGCTTAATCGGTGAGAATCGGGGTTTTTAACTTGACACTGTTTTATGTTGAGATATGTATGACTACGAATTTGTTTGTTGATTGTCATCTATCGAACAAATGCAGTGATGGTTGTATTGAAAAATTAAAAAGTAAATTAAAATCAAAAAATATATATCGGACTATGCATAGGTTCTCCATTCATGTGTTTTAAGGCACAATGTCCTGAAACGTCCCCATAGGTAGGCACCAAGCAAATCTGAATATTAACTCACCATCTCTTCAACTTCAAGGACTGTGCATGGCAACTCTGGAGTTTAATGAGACTGATTCCCGTAAATTGATAACAACAAAATTTCTGATTTCATCTGGCTCAGAGGCTAGATTTCCGACGAGAAATATTCGAATCGGATACCCCTCTTAAACCCTTCTCCCATTTTTCTTCACTTCATCTCTGGTATTTTACAACTTTATAGGATTGAGTCGAAAGTACAGTAGTTCATGACAAAAATGATGGCCCACATTTAAGGGAACATTATTGTTCTACAGTTGAACATTAGTCACAAATCGATTGTGCTGTCTCAGACAGAATCGTCTCTCACGTATCCCATCTCTGAAAGTCTCCACCTTTAATAGACAAGTTGTCAGTTTGATCAAATACAACCCAATAGACTAAAAGCAGGTACAGCCAGCACATTCTGGAAAGTCCTCCGCTCTACTCCACTTTTAGCCAAGTAACCCACAAAACTACGAACGAAAAAAACGTCTCCCAGGTAAACGATTATATAATTACACACAAAACTGACATTACTCAACCAACCGACATGATGGTGCATACTCGAACAGTCTACCCTGGTGCTGCTCCTCTGCGAAATATCTTACTTCTCATCGTTGCCGCCGACTCCGCCGCTCCTGCGATCATCTCATTCACCTCATCTTTATGGCATGCTACCTACCAGCAGCAGCAGCAGTATTTGTATTGCAAAATCCAGTGGCATGTTTCACGTTAATTTTCCATTCATTCGCCGTCTTCGTCGTCGTCGGTCGTTTCGTTGCCTGAGTAATTAATAAAATTACCTCAAGCCGGCGAAGACAAGATGCAATTTGCCAACAAAATTGATTCAATCACTCGTCCCGTCCAAACCATAGGCCCTGGGTTCCTTCTCGGTTCGTCATCGTCGTCATATGGCACTTAAAAAACTTGGTGTTGCCCGAACATGACTTGCTTATGGCCCCGAACATATGCATTGGTGTGCCGGAATGCTGGAGGAAGAACAAACAAAAAACAACACCGAGTAATGTAATAAAGTTTCCTAAATAAATATGACGTGATACAGATACTAAGATACCCGACCCATATAGTCAGTCTCTCGCTGACTGTGTTTGTGTGTGATAATTCCGGTGGCAAATAGGCAACATTAAATATTTCAAAAATCACTGAGCATTGTTTTATTCGTTGCCTTGGCAAGCTTTGCTTGGGCTATCGAAGACAAAAGAATGTCGCAACGACAAACGAAACAAGTAACCAGAGCAGGCGGCCAGCCTTTCAGCCAGTCAGCCAGCCAGCATGGAGGGTTACATTTTTGCATGACACTGGTTTTTGCATGTTCAGAAGAACGCAACGTAGTAACGTAACCTGCCTGCATGCATGCATGCAAGTACCGCGTTGAACGAAAATTACATTTTACTGCGAGATTATTAGTTTTCCCTTCTGTTGTCGGGCTACACTACACAGCCACAGCGTGCTTTGTGTCAGAAAAAATATCATAAACAGGGGTTTTGAGCCAGAGCAAGAGAACACCAGCTAGGTTGTCAAGTTTCGTTTTGAGGAGGTACCATCATTTTTCATTTGGGTTTGAGTTTTCGTGTGCAATGCAAGATTGCATGAGCTTTCTTGGATTTTCACTTTTCCATACCGATACCGACTTCCTTTACGCTTTGTTTGGCTGCGCGCAGCTACACATAAAATAGTTTGCCTGCTTGCCCCACTGCTGCAGATTGTGGTGCTGGTGAGTTTGACAAATGGCGTTTTGATTATATCTATACTGTTGGTAAAAATCGCGTTAGCTAAAATAAATTAAATGATGACGGAATATGATGAATGAATCAGTTTATGAAAGTTGTTTTGATGCCGAAATCTTTCTAATCGGGAGTCAGTTTTTGAGTTTGAAAGTTGTTAAGAGTTTATCAGAGAACCAACAGGGGATTTGATACAAGTATCTCGAAGAAAATGGCCTGCGGTTCAAAGTTGATAACAAATTTTTACCGATCTTTGAATCTAAGGCTTATTAAATGCTATGGTATGTACAGTGTTGTGAAAAAAATGTCCTCACTTAATTTTTTATTATGAAATTCATTTAAGGGTACTTTTTTAAGTATCGGATTGGTAATATCTATTAATAAAAAAACATTGCTTCTTACAAATAATGATAATGCGCCTAAAATTGTCCAATCTAAATTAGTTTCATATTCCGACATCTTAAATGCCTTCAAAATGATCTTTTTCATAACAAAATACACGTTAATACCAAAACCTTATTAACAGACAAGAGCTTGACAAAGATCATATTAACTTCCTAAATTTGCTGGATTTCTCCAAAGCGTTCGATATGGTCGACCAAAATGTTTTATGTAGAAACTTTAATTTCTCGTCGAGCTCCGTGGAAGTTTTATCTTCCTATCTTAAAGATAGAATGCAGCCCGTACAGGCAAAGATTATGAATTCTATACAGATGACGCATTGAGAACAAAAAACAGAAAGTTTTGCTCAGTAGCTTCAAGGTACGGGCGGGCGGTGTGCATGAAAAAACATGAAAAACAAGAAAAAAAACATATGTCGGGCTGTTCCAGCACGACCCGCCATAGAACAATTTTTCTTATATGGAGTGCGTCATCTGTATAGAATTCATAATCTTTGGTACAGGTAAACAACAATTTATCAGACCCCCTTCCAACTTCACGGGGTATCCAAAAAGGCTCAATTCTGGGTCCTCTTTTGTTCTCTCTCTATGTGAATGAACTTTCGTCTGTTGCTAAACACTGCTCAATTCACATGTACGCTGATGACGTCTAATGCTCTTGAGTTGCCCTCTCGGTTTAATTGAACACGGTGTGAGGTATATAAACGAAGATCTCGAAGATATTGGAATTTGGCCCAAAAAAAGGACTTTCTAAACCCTCAAAAGTCTTAATCTATTGTTGTTGCGAAAAAAATTGTCGACTTGTCATACTTCCCATTTGTGATGCTAAATAATACACCAATCGAATATGTGGAAATCGCCAAAAATCTTGGAATAGTTTTAATCGTACCGTTACCTGGAGTAGTCATAATAATACTGTAGTGGGGAAAACCTATGACATCCTCCGTACAATGTGGTCGACACAATCCCTCATTCCCATAAAAGGGCGGATCTTACTGGCAAAAACTCGGATCATACCAACCCTGCTCTATGGTTGCGTGTTATATTCTCATTGTGACTTAGTGAGCAAAAGACGGCTAAATGTCGCGTTTAATAGCATTATACGATATGTCTTTAGATTACGTAGATATGGCAGAGTTTCGGTATCAGTTAGAGTATCAACATGGTTTTGAAAACATTCTAAAGTACCGCGCTCCATCTTTGTTTTCGAAAATCCTTTTAAACCATTAACTACAGTATCTCACTGATATGATACGCACCACCGCATTGCAAAGAATGCGTTTGCTTATTCAACCGCGCTATGCTTCCCTTACATCCGAACGTCAATTTTTCGTTTACTCTTTTCGTCTATGTCTGCTCAACATGGTTTTTGAAAATTATCTTAAGTACCGCGCTCTATATTTGCTTTCGAAAATCCTTTTAAACCATTAACTACAGTATCTCTTTGATATGATACGCACCACCGTATCGCAAAGAATGCGTTTGCTTATTCACCCGCGCTATGCTTCCCTTACACCGGAACTTCAAATTTTTCGTTTACTCTTTTCGTCTATGGAATTCTTTGCCGCGTTGCATAAGAGAAATTAACAACGCAGCAAAGCTCAATGTTAAATTAAGATTTCATTTTTCGAACTAATAATTAGCAAAATGTTATAAACTTAAGACTTTTCTTTTTCTTTCCTTTTCTTTTTGTTTTTTTCCCCCATTTAGGAATCATATAATTTTTCTATTTCCTTTTATATTCCTTTAACAATTTGTCATATACCTATTAGCTTTCATATTGTTAATCTTAAACTTATGTCTATTTCATAAGACAATCTGTCTTAATGTAAGAATCTAATGAAATAAATAAATATAAATAAATAAATTGTTAACTTTATACCAACATTCCTAACGTGCCGGAGCGGGTAATTTGACGTTTCTTTTTTCATTTCCCACTAAAATCAACCCATTCCAAGCGATTCTGATCCCCTATCTCACTCTAACCGATCTTTCGTCAAAATAATCTTATAAAAATATACCACCAATAAGTCAAGCTCATTTTAAATCTCATTTCAAAAGAAAATTTGCAAAACAAATATTCCTGGCAGACGCTGCTCATAACCTCATAAAATTTTTATATAATCTGTCCCATAATAAGGCGAAATTGCATACGTACCCCATAACCCATTAAGCATTTGAAGTGTCATCAAATTTATGAGTCATTTCAATCGACAAAGTCCTTTTTTTAAGATGACATATGCAGAATCGTGTCATGCGTAGGCCATAAACCTATAACATTAATTTCAAAAATAGAATTTAATTGCGGTTCGCGAGTTTTTTTAAAAAAAAATGTCAAGTCCACGTAACCACAATGAAATATTCAATTCCTATCATTACTGTAGACCGGAATATATTCTATCCAATTGTGACAACGGCGGGTTCAATACACAAACTCGTCGTCGTGAGGGTACACCATCGAATAGGGAACGACATTCGTTAACAATGTATTATTATTACACCTACATGTCCCCACATCAATAGCTTGATCCAAGTTATAAAATAGTCCATTAGCAGAATCCAAATCCAAATAAGTACACCAGCAAATACCCCAAAGCCCACCGGTGTTTCATATATCCAAGCTCAACATCAAGCAGCACCTACCCCTCTCAGAAGTCAAACAAAGCTATGGATGTTTGAGTGCGCCTGAGACTGGTGTTCCTTTTTGTACTAGACCTCGTGCTCTCGTTACCGCAAAGTGATTCACCCATTCTCCACATTTCAATTGAATTCACACACAAACACGATATACCACACTATCGCAACTAAAGCGATTTAATCGAATTGCAAACAATACAATAAAAATGTGAACAGAGAAAAAAAAAGCAATCAAATAAAATTGTATCTCATTGTGCCCATCTGACAGATCACACAAGCATCCAATGGTGCTGTGCCACCCCACTAACTACAGTAATGGAGACCAACAATTGTGTGTGCACGTTGATGAGGACGGTGATGCCACCATAGTGCACTTTGCACTTATCTAGATACAAATACACACACACATGCACATGTCCCAACGAAAGCCTAAGCGTTTGCACCTAGAAACAGGTTTTTATATTCTCACAGATATTAAAACTGAATTAAGTTCTGTTTTTTTTTTTTTTTTCAAATATATGTTGCCATAGTGTGTATGGGTAGGTTCCACCCACTCCCCCGGGTCTTTGGCAAACATTATTTCATTGTCGCAATCGAATTAAAAAAATACAAAAAAAAAAACAAACGAAAAGAGACGAATGATTAATTACCTTCCGCATTAAGTTCAATTAATAATGGGAATACAATGAGCTGCTGCTGTAGCACTAGTACGTGGAAATATTGAAATAAGTTACGAAATTGGCTTTTCTTTCGACAAGCCTGCCGTTTGCTGTGCAATTCAGTTTTTTTTTTTTTTAATTTGATTTAGATGGGCACGGCACAAAAAGTGATGTAAATAACCAGGGGGAGGTAGGTGGAGGTTAAGCGAGTGACAATGACTGCTGTCAAGTGTTTTGTAATTGTGGAAAATATTCTGTCAAATGTACAAGGTCTCTGGTGAGTCAGGTTGTTGGCTGTCAGAAACTTGTCTTGTTTTCGATACTCGTTGTAAGAGGCTCTAGAGACAAGTGCCTCATAGAATATTGATTTGCGCTTGGGATTAGGTTACTGCGATGGAATTTAGTTTACCTTTGTTCAAGATGTGTCATTTGGAAAAGGTCAAAAGCGTGACAAACTGACAAGTCGATTCTGAATCGAAATTGTCTAAAATGCTGTCTTAAAAGGGTCTACAAATTAGCTATTATTCATGAAGATTTATGTGCCCAACCTACCAGTGTTTCTACCTTTGGTCTATACATATCGTCATAAACCCAAAGCTATTTCGTAAACCGTTTGACGTAACTTTCCCACTTTCGTACATCTGAAGTTGAACAAATCCTGTTGATGGCCATTCTCTAGAACAAAGCCATGACGGACTGACTTAATATCGTTGCTTCACTAACTACAGCCGCGAAAGTGTGTCCTTCCAGTGGACTGTAACATAATCAGTCCATTTCAAAGGGAAATCATACACTCTTCCGGAAAGATTGGCAGCATTAAAATTGTAAGCAATCGATTGGCCAAATTCGATCCAAATTTGATAATTTCTGAGGTCGAATCGGCAAACCATACAGCCGGGCTTATTGGATTACAGTAAAGTGTGATTTCTCTTATCTTATCTAGAAGGATAACTAGTCTATGTTACGCATTTATGAATACATGTTCATACATTTTCCACACCCAGTTCTCGGATTTTCATTGGCTTTAAACGTTCATTCGGATGTGCTGAACGTTCGAGTCTATTACCATATTCCAGGCCTCTAAATAATTCATATTCTGATTACTTTCCATACTTCTACCAAACTAAAGTTAATCGTTTTTCCTGCTTCTTTTAATATTTCCTAAATTATAAGAACCACGTCTGCAGACTGTTAACGGCGATGACGAACAACATTCCGCTGTCAGGCAAAACGAACCATTCAATATTGGCGACGACACCGAAAACTACCAACCACCCAGTTGAGGATAGCAATATCTAAAATCAAGCCCGCCGGAAATGACAGCTTTCCCGCCGAGCTTTATAAAGCCAGCGGAGATGAATTGGTAAGTAACATCCACCAACTCATAAGCCAAATCTGGTCGGATGAAAGTATGCCTGAAAGAATGGAACCTCATCATAGTTTACCCGATCCACAAAAAAGGAGACCCTCTGAACTGCGCCAACTACAGAGGCATAAGTCTCCTCAACATCGCCTACAAGAGCCTATCTGCCGTAATATGTGAACGCCTAAAAAAGTTAACCAACAACCTGAACGGCCCTTATCAGTGTTGTTTTAGGCCAATAAAGTCCACAACTGATCAAATCATCACACTTCGGCGGATCCTAGAAAAAAAAAAAAAACCCACGAAGTCCACCACCTATTCATATATTTCAAAGCCGCATACGACAGCATTTATAGAAGTGCGGACAAGTAGAAACCGACCTCAACCAACTTGGAGTGCGCAACTGGAGGCAGTTAATTAAGAACCGGGCTATTAGGAGAGGCATGTTGGTTGAGGCCCAGGTTCATTCCGCACTGTAGCTAAAGTAAGAAGATTATAAGGCCCTCCCCTATCGCATTACGCACATATTTTTATTTAGCTAAGGGCTTTCAATGATTTTACTTCTCGACTATCTTCTGTCACAAGTTTTTAGGAACCTTGACATTTATTTTTCTGTCAATGTTGGTTACTTTTTCCAAATTAAAGGCCTAACTGCCCATCATATAATTTCGCACATTGCATTCCTCTTCAGTCTAAAATTTGTCGATTCTCTTTGGTTCAACATTCAGACTCAACTATCATCTCATGCGGCAGCTCACACAAGTTGCTATTTGATGTTCATTACCCTTGTCCATTTCAACAATTTCATTGGCCAGATTGAATTTCTTTAGGATTTGCAAAACATTCATGGCCAACTACCGTTTCCTGTGGCTTTTCATGCAACTTCGTTTTGTTTCAGTACTTTTTTTTTTTTTTTTTTGAAAACTACACTTGAATAGGTCCATTTTTCTATAAACACTTATTCTTTGTATCCATGATACAGTGAAAAAAAAACCTAATCTGACAACGTCCCTGACGTTCAAAAAAGCACAGAAACAAAATTGGAAACTTTTCCTCTTCAATGTTGCCAAGCGGCCCAATTATTTCGTCTTTTCCCTCATCCTATTCGGCCATGTATACAGCAGCTCTTCATTCTCCACATATACGTCTGAACACGTTTCACCATGAGTGAATTTGCATTCCCATGTGCATAAGGATTCAAAGTTTGTGCGCCTCCCTTGATGTTGTTTGTGTGCGATTTTTTTTGTTGCTCTTTCGTTCTCTCCCTCAACACTCATAAGGCGTATCCTTTTATCCTTGAAAGGATCCATTCGTTTGCAATGTTAGTACTTTAGTCCATCTATCCGACCAACCACCCGCCCACTGGAACACCTTTACATCCGGTTCTTGTGTGCCAGTGTATTAGATTGCACCCTAAAATGTGGGTGTACTCACGTACGAGAGTATAGCATTTAGCACTCCACGTTATGTGTGACACATCGGGTCGGGTAGTATAGTCCTGTACACATCTCGAGGGGTGGGCGAACGGAGATTGGTACTTTGCAGTATTTACGTTAGGGGGTGAGCTATTCGGTTTTTGTTGTTAAAGAAGTCAACGCCGAACCGTCGAATGTGTGCGGTGGGATGAGTAATTAAAATGGTTCCTTTTCCTTGCAGTAGCTGTATATTAAGCCTTTGAACAGTTTCACTAAACTTACAAGAACTGGTAATGTCCTTTATAAGTACGTGTACCCTCTGGTGTTTCAGTTTTGAGGGCGGATGACAGAGAACAGCCCACTTTTGGTTGTACGTAGTCGGTATACTCGGGATAATACGTAGAAATATAATCTCGCAACCAAGTTGCATGCTGAGAGATGAATGGCAGTCGGATGGATGAAGATTATAACCTGTCCCCTATCGCCTCTTGCCAAAGATCACGATGATGTGCCAAATGGAAATATTTTTCGGGTGGAGCCCAAACATTTTGTCGGGATAAGCAGGAAATTTACGAGTTGGCTGGGGATAGAGTGTCGGGATTAAATCGATTTATAGTATAGATTGGCAAATTTTAGGGGTTAGCCATACACATGCCAGGTATTTATGGCGCGATAAGACTGAATGAAGATGTTGCCTTGATTTTGTACGTTATTTGGTTTTAAGGTTAGGGTTTGGGATTTAAAGAGTAAATGTTTTCAAACGTTTGATAAGTTTTTAATGATATTTTGAAACCAGTTTTTCGATCACGCATTCAGCAAATAAAGGATATAAGAAAAAACGCCTTTTTAAGATAAAGCTTAATTTTTAAAGGACAGAAATGTCAGTCTATTTGTATATGGAAGCAAGTTGTAGTGTAAGGTTTATTAAAATGTATTCAAATTGTGTACTATTTGGTTAACCATATGTACTGACCCATTGATGGTTTATCGAAGCATGTCTCTGATTCAATCGATAAAAAGGAGCACTTCGAAATTCATAACTGCTCGAATAGTGCATCTCAAAATAGAATTGTTTTGTGCTGACTCTCTCCATTACGTTTTTTAATGCGAATTCTGAATCAAAAACCTTATCAACTAGTTGAATCATAAAACTAATTTTGCTGTGAAATAGTTGTCAAAACTCCAAGGCCTATATCAGCCACACCTGAGAGAATGATAATAATATATATGTCACGAGTTCATCCAATAAGCTGTTAGATTGCCTTACAGTAGATATCGGATTGCATACCAAAAACACCTCTAACCAAAAAAACGAATGTGAAGAACGGAAATCAACTATTTTACCACTTCCTCGTGTTACTTTTCTTTTAAAACAAATCGAAACGACATGTCTTCTACTCACGCAAATGTTCAATGACCCGTAAAACGGTTGGCACCTCCTATACCGCTACCTAACCACTGACCACCCCAAAATTGTATACTTCAAGGTATTCAACACAAATAAAATAAATAAAAAAAAATCAACATTTTGAAGTTGGTCAAAGTCGTCTTCTTCTACGCACGCACGTCAAAACAGTAAGTTGTGGTATGGTGGTCACACACCCCGAAAAAAAAAAACTCATCCATCCGTTCATGTTTCGTATGAGTATCCGCACTCACGAAATGGGCCCTCCGATTGCCCATTGATTCAATAAATAAATTTCATATTATGAGCACGTTCCGCATTGGTATTCTTCGAATGTTGATGGGAGTTGGTTGCATTTAGAGATAACTCCACACCGACATTCACTCGACAGCCATAGCAGCCGCCACCGCTAGTCGCTACCACCTGCAAATGATCAGATTTCCATAAGTCGTACAAGTGGGCAATGCCGAGGAGGTGGTCGCTATCGCTAGTTATGTGCTTTCTTGTTCCCTTAGATTCAGACAAAGCCTGCGCTGGCTGGACGCAGAGACAAAACCTACAACAACAACAAAAAACTGAAAGACATTGAATTAAACGAAAAGTGGAAATTTCCTCTTTAACTTGGGGATTGGGGAACTGAATTCAATCACCATTGTCGTCGTTTGGTCGTCGCGTTGGTCGTCAATTGCACCGAAAATGTGTTTCTGCTGCTGATGCAGTCGTTGTTGTCGCACCAAATCACATCCGTTGGCCGATTGTGTGCAAATTAGAGTGTGCACCACTAGTAGTTGTCCGGATTATATTTTTTTTTCTTCGTCCGTCTACTGCTGTTGGTGACGGTCGGTGACGGCCAAACCACTTTATGTCCCCCTTTATCCAATCCAAGTCATTGGTGCATCCTCATCGTCGTCACAATTCGATTAAATTCAATGGAACCCATGGAACATTGGTACTAGGAATTGCATCATTTGCTCCACGCTGCAGGAGTGGAGCTGGAGAGTGTGCAAAAGTAGCAGACGACAATGATCAGTACCAACCCCCTGCTGTTGGTGCTGCTGCCTTTGCATCAATTACATCGAATGTAAGATTCACTTTGCTTGAAGTGGTAAGGGGTTTAGAAAATTGCTTTAGCATTGGAAATTAAAATAAAATGTTTCCTTTCTTGTGGTGGTGGTTGGTTTTGTCAAGGGAAGCACTCGAAGTCACTTCTGCTTTCGTTTAATGTATTTGTCGAGGGGTAACTTGAAGATTTTGGGTGGATTACTTTTTAAATTGTTAAGGACAGGGGTACCTATTATGTAAATATTTCCAAAATAGAACAAAATGAAAAACATTTTTTGTTTGCAAAACAAACAAACACAAGTGAGCCACCGTAGTATATTTTTTTAATAAAAAAGTTTTATTTCAAATATAGTAAACCCGATTGGGTACAATTGGGTATTGATACGTTGGGGAATTTAAAATCATAGCTCGGTTAAAGAACACTGTAAAAAATGTAGCGCTTGCAATGAACGCAATGAAAAACAAACAGCAAAAGATACAGTCCTTGTTCATTTGCAGACAAACTCCCATGGTTAAGCATATTTCCCGGAATAAAAACATCACCCGATTTGGTCGGTGTGGTTGAGGCAGGACTTGAGTCACTGTTGGTTCCATTGCAATGGATTCTTCAGAGCTTTTCTCCACAACGATTGTGTGAACTTTGCAACACGCAGATGATTCATGTGCGTTTTCCGGTAACGGTTGACGGGAAATTACATTCGTTTCTTGGATTTGAACATTTGCCAAAACATCATCGGCACGTATTGCTTCTTGAATTTTTATTTGCAATGGTGGTTCCTTTTCCAGTGCGTCCTTATCCGGCAAGGGATGATTTATTTCAGAAAACCCTTCCGCAACCGGATTATCACGAAGCAGTTTCTTCCCTGTTGACCCAATAACTTCGCTCTCCGAGGTATGGGAACCCGGCAGGCTTATATAAGTCGTCTTCTCAATAACAGTTTCTTCATCACACGAATAACCTTCCATTATGGAGTGCAGGCTCCTGCGGGAATTTGAAACGCAGAAAAAATTTAAACAAACAAATTAATTGGAGCTAAAAATGTTCCTCCCTGACACACAAAAATCGGGGCTAGTCTGTTGAAAATGAAAAAGTTTCAAGCATGGTGAAAAAGTTGTAGGGAAGCGGAAAAAAAATATCATGAGAGTGGATTTATATGCTAAATTCGAAGCTGATAAAATTTTAATGACATTCATGTCATGAGATTGCTTGAGTGGGCTTATTTAAATTTAATGAAATTATATGGAAAAAACGTATCACATGGGATGACTTCTCCCGCTCAAAGATTGTCTAATGTGACAAGTTTTGATTTGAAACGGTCCTTGCTATCCTTTTTCGGCCTTCAATCATTGTCTTTTGCAATTCAGTATGGAATTCGATCTAGTGAGCATACTGACATAAGGGTTATTTCAAATTTTAATGAGCCAAGCATCCTTTTCCATCACGACAGGGTCGCTGGAACGGATTTCTTCGTATTTATAGAACCGGATCATTAAAATCACCACAAGCTACGACCGACAGTGAGGGAGAGAAAAAAAAAACAGATTTTTTTACAATCCTTCCGAGGTACTGCGCTTGGAATTTTTATTTTTATTGAAATGTGTGCACTTAAACTTAAAAAGGATGTTCCAATCTTACCACTTCAAGGAGTACTTTCATTGCACCATCATAAAAGTTTTAAATTATAGCGTATAGGACTTGCTCCACCTCCCATGGTATTTTTTTTTTTCTTTTTATGAGCTTTAATTAACTTAAGAACGAGTAACGACGATGATAATGATGACGGTTTTGCTTTTGGGTATATTTGTGTATCTCAAGTCTGGAGGTCATAAAAATCCAACTCATTCCAACACCGACACGAATTGCATTTCAGCTTCGTCGTCGTCGCTGTCGCTGTCGACATCGTGGTCGTAGTAGTGGTAGTGGTCGTCAGATACACCAGATCCACAAAAACTACACTCAACTAATGAACATCGTTCGTCATTAAAGCTGTGGGAAAACATAAATTTAAGCGGCCATAAACCAAACCAAGCAATGCCGAAGATGGGGGCAGATTCGGGACGTCTGGTAGCCCCTGTCTGTGCTCCGAAATTCTAGTTTGGCGTTCCTATCTTAATGTAGAATTAAATTAAGCGAGATACTAGGAGTGGGGTTAAAGTGAGTAGTAAAGCCGTAAGCTTAAAGTGGCATTGAAACGGGGTCGTAAATAAGGTTAAAGTCTGCGAATAGATTGCAAGACGACTTGTACACGACTATCTACTATTTGCTGTTCGGTGATTTTTGAATTAAAAATTGAGATTGGAATGTTGACATATTTTCTTTCTTTTTTTTTTTTTCAAAATAAGAGGACCACTTTTGTTAGTTTTGGAAATAATACCTCGAAGCGATATTCAAATGAAAGTTTCTTTATTAAAAGTTTTCGTTTCTGACAGAAAACCCTGAAAGTTTATCTCTACTGCAAAGGTTGATTTAACTCTTTGAGACTTTGTGGGGACAAAACTAACTTGTTTCCATTCGCCTTCGTCCTGCCCTCTAGAATAGCCATCAGATCCATAAATTTACATTTTATCTACAGACAAGGCACCCCGCCATCCTCCACAACAACCTGAAAAAGGCCATAAACGAACCCAAAGCTAATCTTTCTCCTGCTGCCTCTGTATCCTTGTAGCAGACTTCCACGTTTGTGTAATTATCAGCTAGTTGAGCCTCCGAACAAGTTGTGTATGCAAATAAAGATATACGTTTGTCGTGCAAAGAGTACGCGCTCACACAGGATACCTTTGTCTTGTCGTAGGCCTTGTACCTCTGATAAGACTGGTCTAATAAATTTCAAATCACCTAAGCGCATCGGTTGTCGCAACAAGGAATGCGATAACTTGTCATTAATCATTTGGGGTGGCAACGCAACAGTGTGATGTCGCCCCAATAAAAATCCAGCCACGGATACGAGTAGCGTGGAGCTGTAGGTTCCATCAGAAGAAATAGACCTAGATCAGGTACAATCCTACAATCCGCAGAACACAGTATACACGTCAGTGTAAGTGTGTGTGTGGACAAGGAAAGTGAAATTAGCACGAAACTATAAAAATACGGTTCAATGAACTTTTTTTTATTATTTGCATGTGCAGTGCACGACCAACGAGCACATATTTAACTGAATGTTTGGTCGGTCTGCTCATAGTTCAGAGGTAAGCTTTTGTCGCACACATGCAATTGCAATAAAAAAAAATAACTGAAAGGATTTATCAGAAGGGTCGTAAATTTACGGTTTAACTTGGTTTATGCCTGTAAGTTGCAGTAGTCGTAGGAATATAAAAGGCTTTGTAGTGGAATTTCTGGTTTACGAGTAGGCCACTCAAGGAAGGTGGGCAATGCCTTAGGACGGAAATGCATTTGGGGTATCTCTCGCACATGCGTGGGCTCTAGGTAATTGAACATTTAATCGAAGAAAAATTTGTAAGCAAATGAGATTTAAGGCTTATCTATGTTACACAATATATTGGAATTTTAAGCCATCTCTGAGATTAGTTGGATGTTTGTTAGACGCACCTGTGTTGGAATAGTTCACAGTCGTAAAATGTTTCTTGCTTGTTAAGTGCCTATTCGTGATTCGTTTCTTTGGTTTCAAATATTTGTTGGTTACCAACTAAGTGATCAGAAGAATTTACATAGCAGAAATTATATAGCCGATTGTAGATGACGTCCTTCATTTCGAAATCTTTCTTCTTTCCATGCTATTTCCTTTGTGGATTTGCTTTTTATTTTTGCGATAACAGATTAGAAATGCTCTTAAATTTACTTACTGATTGTTTATCTGCGTTATGTCCTCGCACACAATGTCAAACCACATATTATCCGTTTGTATGGAGTTCCACTTTATGCCATACTATCCATTCGTCAAATAAAAGGCGACATATAACCAATATTTCCGATAATAGGAATTGTAAAATATAATAATAATTAGAAAGGACCTTAACGAAGAAGAAAATCCACTTCTTTGCCAACTATTACATATAGGTCCTTTGGTTTCTAACTTTATCAGTATTTCTCTCTAGACATAGGTTATCCTCATTGAAATATTCGGTACTTTCATCCTGGCTGAGTGTGGGTACGCACTACGTGTCATCAGTCGAATCGCTTAAGTATTCAGTGGCCTCAATTACTTTACAAATTGAATTCACTTGTATAAGCTTATTTCTGTATTAATTTTGTAAAGTATTTTTTTTTTTAATTTTTCCACCCGCGATGGTTAGATACAAATATCTACTCCTGTCTCAATCCATCCTTTTAAAATTTAATTTCCTAAAGTGTTTCATTTATATATTTTATATTAACAAATTTACTCAACAACTGTCACAAGAAAATCTGAATACCAGTAGAGTTTTTTTTCAAAAGAATTCATATTTTTGAAATTATTTTGAAGTCATAATCATAATTTTATCCAACAACTTTTAAGGATGTTTTTTCCATTTGAAGCAGAAGTATAGGTACTGACTGACTGTAGTTCTTTTAGAAAACAGATTTTAATACAAAAATATACATCAAAGCATAAACTTGCCAAAGTGAACCTTTCCCTTGTATGTTGCCTCCTGGCTGTCTTCTCCATTGAGTACTAACTTATTTATACCGATCCTCTTGAGCTCGTAACCTGTTTCATCCGTATCAGACTCATTGTGCGACTCCCAGAATCAATTGATTGCTTCAAGGAAATCATAAAAATCCTCTGCACCGACCCTAAGTGACACTGGCTCACCATTGTGTATCCCCATCTACTTAATTTTGTTAGGTATTTATGTCTATCCGCCATCCTTCGTCTGTGCAGACATCCTGTGTGCGGTGCGGATATTTATGACGATGCACAATATAAATGCACTTGTATGGTGACTCTCCCTACTCAGAATCCAATTTATAGTTTTGCATTATTTTTGGCTTCCATTTTCGCTCCGCCAAAAGGATAGGAGACGAGAACAGTGAAACCAAAAATAAAAATAAATAAATCACTTACCATTTTTACGAACCTAAAGTTAGTCAATTGTGAAAAACCAAACGATGTCGACAATGACGGAGACGAGAATACCACCGACATCAGCATCATAATGCTCCTCCGACAGAAAGACGACGCATCTTCCTCGTGGATTTTACATTTTATGAGTTTTAAACATTTTTCCATTGTTATTTTAGTGCACACATCCATATTTTATTTTACTTTTTTTTTTGTTGAAAATAACAATTTTATGACACTTTTGAGTGATGGCAAATATGTGCTTATTTTTCTTTTAGAATTGAAGCGGAGATGTCGTAGTGCTGCATGAATACTGAATGGCGATGACCTAAAAGATTTTATTATCCCACCCAGTCAAGGTAAGGTAGTGCACTGTCGTATGATCTGTCAATTTGACAAGTTCTGTTCAGACTTTTTATTTTCCCAAATTGTACTTGATGACAACACAATTATCTTTAAAGTGACACCTACTATCCAAACATGGGTTGGTTTTTTTTTTTAGAAATTTTTGTATCGCTATCTGAGTTGAATTGCGTGTTACCCATTAGTGCATCTATTCTCTCCTTCCTTGTTGGATCGTTCACGCAACAAAAATGATCGCTTTAATGTTGCATGGGATGTAGAATAGGCCAGGGCAACAAGCTGTCAACTATGTCATAGAATTGGAAAATCAAAGAAATCTTTGCAAAATGACAACTCTATTTTTTTTCTGTACATAATTGACGGTAATTTCCGGCGTAGAGACGCACAAACGTCAAGCCATTCAGAAAGAAACAAGTCTTAATCACCTGTCATAGTTGCTGTTGTATTCTTGTCACAATTTCTCCGACTGAGTTGTGTTCTTTGTATGACAGGCGTGCGAAATATAATCAAGCTGTTGACTGTAGTTCGACTAATTCAATAATTTTCCTTTAAATTGTATGCCATTTGACTAATTGAAGAGATTTGCTAGTGATACGCTTCGACGGGTACCCACAATTGCGAGTGGGTAAGTAGATTTAATTTGCTAAATTAGACTAAGATACTCGTTAGTGTATTACTACCGGTTGATAGGTTAGTGCATAAATAACTGATTTTCTGGTTCGAAGATCTCGATAATTTGCAGGAAATGTATTAATATTCTATTGTTGCGAGCATAAAGGTTGTCGCATAACGCATTTCCAGCACCTTAATAGTATTATGCGGAATGACTTTGCTGGTCAGTGATTTTAAAATCTTTCCAGTGGTTGTAAAGCGAACTCTAGATGAAGCGGCCAAAATTAAGGGAATCATAAACCTCAGTATAGGCTATACAAACAGTAGGCATTTTCTCATTAGGAAACAAGCAGGAAATATTTTTTAATTGCGGATATTTTAGAGAACACCACAAACATTCTGCGCCAATACATGCAAATTGTTACTTTTTCAAACACTTAAGGGATATTGCTTTATCTAAACAGATTGGTTGAATTCTCTACGAAAATAATGGGTGATTTGTTAAGAGTTAAGTTTTTCAGGTTGGCAGCACTGGTTAGTAATGGCGTCCAAACGTCATCTGTCAATGTGAAAAGTTTTCAGTATACTGTGCCATTTAATCATGGAAAGACTTACAAACGAGCAACGATTTATAATCAAAATACGTGCTCTGTGAAAAATGTGCAAATCCGCTATTTTATTGAAAAATTGTGTTCAGCGATGAGGCTCATTTCTGGCTCAACGGATAAGTAAATAAGCAAAACTGTCGCATCTGGAGTGAGAAACAGCCACATGCCATACAAGAATTACCGATGCATCCAGAAAAAAACGACAGCTTGTTGTGGTTTATGGGCTGGTGGCATCATCGGTCCATTTTTCTTCAAAGAAGAAACGTTACCGTCAACGCCGAACGATATCGAGCCATGATACGCGACTTTTTTCTGCCCCAGTTAGTTAAGTTGAACTTGGTTGACATGTGGTTTCATCAAGACGGTGCCACATGTTACACAGCTCCTGAAACAATGGAAATGTTGAAGGTCCTGTTAGTTGGCTGCCAAGATCATGCGATTTAACGCCTCTTGTTTGTGTCTTGTGGGGTTATGTAAAGTCGTTAGTCTATGTAGATAAGCCGAACACGATTGAAGCCTTACAGGATAACATAACACGCGTAATTCGTCGATTACAATTTTGAATATTTTAAATTTTTGATGCAAATTTGAGTGTTTTATTCGATTTTAAAAAAAACTACGCTTAAAGAATCACCCGTTAGATTGTTTTTCAGGAACGGTTTACAAGTTTTTTTTTGTTTTAATTTAAGATTAGCAAAGCTAAGCTAAGATTAACTAAGCTCTGTCTCTTAATTGTGGTAATAATGTATTTATGACGATCGACATATTAGTGACATCTGATGTAAATTCCCAACCAGTAAGCATATACATCATTCTTCGACATTTCAAAATGGCAACCATCATGACCAATCCCACCGCCGACTAAATACAACTTTTAATTTGAATTGAGCGAGCGATTCGCACCATCCGCGTCACAAGACTTTATCCTCAATTACCTTAAAAAGGACATTTTTATGTTTACTTTTCCCTCTCTGTACACACGCTACTAATGACAAAACAACTAACAGATTTGTTTAAGTTGCTTTAATTCAAAATTAAATTTATTACATTTTTAATGATTATCCAACTACGCGACACGGTTGTTCTGTTTGCGTTGTGTTCTGTTATGCAAATGCGTGATGGCAACCAATCAAGACAGGTGGTACACTTGGTGACATGTGTTAAATAATTAGCTTATGAAGTTTTCAACTTAAAATGTGTTAATTGGCATGTGTAATAGGCGCAATCTGTATAAAGTAATTTAAACGTTTCAAATGCGTTTCCCGCCACAGCGTCGAGTCGCACACTGTCCCGGTTTAATGTCAGATTTGGCATGCCATAATGTGTGGGCCGAGGGAAAGAGTGATTTGAACATGTTTCTAGAATTGTGCTGACGTTAATAAAGCCGAGAATTGATCAATGAAATTTATTGCCTCATGGCGTTAATTTATTTTTTATTGCTTTGTCATATACTTTGCAAATTGTACACATCGCTTAGGGAGCAATCCGTACATTCCCATGCTGAATACATCGGCGCTGAATTTTGAAAAAAAAAACCCAAGATTTATAAATACCAATTCCTTAAGAAGACATTTCAAAGTAACGTACATTTCGCAACAACTTCCGCGTAAATACAAAGTGGTTTTCTCTTCCTTTTTATTGAATGAACCGCCCGCCCAACATCCTTCCACCATCTACACGTGCGACTTCAAGCAGAGAAAAAGCGAAAGCCTAACAAATAAAAAAAAAGTTGGAATTTCTCCTTGCGTTGCTCGCACGGAATTTCTTTAGCGCACCCTTACAAGTGAAAGCTCTCTACACAGCATCATCATCTCCAAAGTTATTGACCGCGAAAACTGAACTCTGCGTGTTGAATTGAACAGGAAGACAGTGAGAAAGAGATAAAGGAAAAAGTGCAGAGCAACGTAATTGTCCTTACACAATGTGATTTCTCTCAATGATAGGTTGGTGGATCATAAAAGATGCCAGATGAAAGGTCATTAGACGAACGTCTTTCTTTTGTAGAATTTTTCGCAGGTCTCATCCTCCCATCGTCGGTAGTGTGCTTTGTTCAAGATGTGACATTATTGTCCCCCTAACACACAGCGACCTACGTCAATGGTAACTTTTTTGTTACGTAATCAAAAAGTTTCCTTTTGCCTTTTCTGATTCGTCGCATTTCTTCATCCCCTTTGCATTCCTCGTTTATTCGTCGCTCTATTTTGTCCTGGACAATTTTCAATCAAGCTACTGAATTGAGTTACTGTTAAGCTGAATATGGACAAGTGTTAGGGCTGAGGGTGGGAGCACAATCAGATGGGGGTTTCCTTTTGAAATGGTGCGAAAAATTGGAATTGAAGAAGTACAAGTACCAGGAATATTGCCAAGTTGGGTTCGGGTAGATAGATTTATGTATCTCGATTACGTCACTTCCAAGTTTCCATTAAAAGGAAACTGGGGTGTTATTTAAATGTTGCGAAACGAATTTGATCGTATTCAGTCATTCGGTGAATTATGGCATGAACTATTTTTCCACAAAAGAGGCGTAGAGAGAGTGAACCTGGTTATAAACCAATGTGCCTATCCAGTTATACAAGCCCTTAACGGACTGCCTTTGGCTGGGGTCCGGTTTTTTTTTCGGAGTTAACTCTGTAGGTATAACTCTTAGTTGGAAATGAAGTTAGGAACACGTTGGCAGGACAACGTATCTATATGCTCCTCTAGAGGTGTGATTCTCTACAAATGTTCACAACATTTTTGTATACATTCAATGTCAAGATGTCACTGTGTTAATTTTTTCTGCCATATCTGGAGGTATTCAGTTATTCTCTTGAAATGTAAAATAATTTCATCAAATTTAAACCTTAGAACAGACATTAAGAGCTGTAATGTGAGTTTTACAGAATTAGCAATTACATAAATGACAAAAAACATGCAATAGGTAATATCATTTCCCTTTAACCTCACTTATCGCGTCTGTATCTAATAGCATACACTTACGCACCATATGACTCCAAAGTGATGTCAAAGCCTTAAACATGCTTTCTCCATTGTTCTCCAAAATAACAGGGAAAAAAGTGAAACCCATCCATCCATTTGTACATATTTTCCTCACACTCTGCTAAAATCTCTCTAATAACACTAAAATTGTCATTCAATGGCAGTCAGTAGTGACATGCAAAAATTAAAAGAAAAAAAAAATGTTGCGCACCCTGAATGTAGATTACCCCATAATCACCTACCCATCACCACACTCCCCTCACTTTCACCGCCATCGCAGCACAGCGCAGAGGCGTACAAATGTCTTGAACTTCTGTTTGAACGATCAGCTCACGTCTCAATTTCGATTAAAACGTAAAAACAACTACGCACTCACACACAGTGGTCAGGCGGCAATGTCCTCTGATTTTGTCAGGTCTCAATGGCAGTAAACAAATAGCAAAGTTGCGGGTAGAACTGTATGGGTGGTGCTGCGAAAGCGTTGCAAATGCCGCATGAAATTGGAAGCTAAAGTGAAACCGTACTCCAACTTGGAGGTTACAAGCATGACATTTGTTCTGATTAGATGTTTTACTTTTTCCATTAGGGCATCTTTGTTGACAGAGGACCTTAGGACAATGTTTCTGCACACATAAATCATAATACAAAAGTTCAGCGTTAGATGGAGGTTACTTTTTCAATTTGGCTGTCGATTCCCCAATGGAAATGACAAAGATATTCGTCCAACGAGTATTCTGCTCGAGTATTTTATGGTCTCGAACCTAGTGCACCACTAGGATACACGAATGTAGCATGCACGGAGTAGTTTCTCAACGAATTCCGAAAATTGAACAATTTACATCCTTTGAACATGGAATGCCTTATTTTGACTCCTCGGCTATATGTTGCTAGTTTCCATTTCCCATGTTTGTGTGATTTACGGTGGGTAAATATGGAATAAGAAAACGTGCTGAGCCAAAACAAAAATTCGATTGGGTTGGTGGATACTCCTGCATGGAGGAGACACGTGGTTTGAATTTTGCCAAAGACTTATTGCAATGAAGTGTTGCGTGACCTTGTGAATGTTATCTTTTTCGATTAGGCCAGTCACTCGTGTTAAAGTAAGGTTGGGAATAATTGTAGT
This sequence comes from Rhingia campestris, assembly GCA_932526625.1. NCBI lineage: Eukaryota > Metazoa > Arthropoda > Insecta > Diptera > Syrphidae > Rhingia > Rhingia campestris. The sequence continues at coordinate 117,459,804 of OW052185.1, read as the reverse complement.
GATGGATTTATGTTGTCGGGGATATGGAAATTGTTATAATGAGGTCTGTTTGGCTACAACGAGAATGAGAGGGGTTATAAACAAGTCGCTTTATCATGGCACGTTAGATTTAGTCGTAGAATAATATTTCCTTTGAATTGGCCTTAATTTAAATTTGCTCTTATCATAGACAGGTATCACGATAGGAGGAGTGCTTTGAGTGCTAGTTTGAATCACGACTATGTTGCAAAAAACTGTATAAAAAAAACCATAGCATCACATCATGAGAATCTTCTCATATTTGGCGAATCGGCATTAAATTGAATGTTCTTCGCAATGTGTAAATTGAATATTTGTCCATAAACCTTTTTTATCTATATTTTCATTCTTCATATAAAATTCAAATTTAAAATATTACGTTTTTTAAGGTTAACAAAATTATTTTGATAGACATTGATCACATTGAGTCTCGAATTGGTGTGCGTACGACTTTCATATCTGTCAAAGTATATCGTATGCTGAGGAAACAAATTTATTTGGTATTTTATTAGACAAGTTATTAATCAGAAAAGTTTAGTGTAAAAGTAAATAAATTATGTGTTTTTAGAGGTATAGAACTTTATGCTGGCAACACTATTGTCAACTGTCTAGTGATTTATTTTTAGTTTGATTTGGCATTTCAACATAAGTAGACTGACGTCTGAACAACGCTTGTAATTGCACAAATTTATTTTGAAAATCATGGTTCTTTTCTTTTCGAAATACGCATCGCGCAATACTTCCATTTTATGGTCAACATAATCGTCCATCAGAGCAATTAATTCGATTAAGTATGGAACGTTTTCGAACCACATTTACTCTTAATGATAATACGCATCCACAGAGACGTCGTAAAGTGAGGAAGACCCGAATTCGATTGCGACCACATGAATTGGATATATGTCCATCCACTTTATGGAAGATTTTGCAGAAAGATCGTGCTCGTGCAAGAATTGAAGCCACAGGATCACCTAGCAAGGCGTAGATTCTGTGAATGGGCCCAAAGCAAGATTGCAGTTGGTCACAATTTTCATATGCGAATTTTGTTTAGCGATGAAGCTCACTTTTGGTTGAATGGATACGTCAATAAACAAAACTTCCGTATTTGGAGTGATGATAGTCCTCAAGTGTATGTTGAGACACCGTTACATCCACAAAAATTGAATGTTTGGCGTGCTTTATGGGTTGGTGGAATAATTGGTCCGTACTTCATTAAAAACGATGCTGGTCAGAACGTTACAGTCAATGGTGACCGCTATAGAGCCATGATTAAGGACTTTTTTGTTCATCAATTGAACAACCGCATGTTGTGCAGGAGCTGTTTCAACAAGACGGCGCAACATTTCACACAGCTCGTGCCACAATTGATTTGTTAAAGGAAACGTTCGGCATGTGCGCATAATTTCGCGTTTTGGTCCTGTGAATTGGCCTCCAAGATCGTGCGGTTTAAGGTCGCTTGACTATTTTCTTTGGGGATATGTGAAGTCGGTAGTCTACACCGATAATACTAAAACGATTGACCACTAGGAGGACAACATTCGCCGCGTTATTGCCGATATATGGGCACAAATGTAAGAAAAATGTATCGAAAATTGGACTTCCAGATTAGACTACGTCGGTCTAATATGGCTGTCATATGCCACAAATCATATTTAAATTATAATGCCAGAAGATTATCTTTCGAATAAAGTAAATGTCATGTCAATTTAAAAAAATAATCTTTGTTTTATTCGATTTCAAAGTTCTATACCTCTAAAAAAAACACCCTTTACATAAGGCTAAGTGTTAATCAGGTCGCGTAAGTAGAAAGTTCGTCGTTGAATTTCTAACTCAAAGTTGGTCAATGCAATTTCAAAAAATCGAATTATAGGTCTTTTCTACTGAATTGCGACAACGATTCAATTGATTTGCTTAATTTATGAGGAGATGTTGTTGTCAGAACTACTTACCGTGCCGACGTAGTTGACAACAAGCGATGGCGATGGACTCTACTTTTGCATACTTTCATCAGAACAAATTCTTTGATACTTATCCTTCGAAAGTCATCAGTTCACATTACTACCGACAAATAAAAAAATCCTTTTAAGTACTTTTGACAATATATTTCCCCTCAGCTTTTTTTATTGTGAACCTAACCCTCCCTGACACTTTGTTCACAAAGAAGTACCTACATAGTTTTATTAATAAACAAACTTTCGACACTTACAAACACAAACCTAAAGGTCTACTTTTTGTATCCTCCTTGTTTTTTTTTAGGGTTCTGAAATGGAAAACTTTGTAGACACTTTCCCATAAAGAAGGGAATTTTATTACATCAGCCAGGGAGCAGCATTCATTCACGCTTCAAGCCTTGGCTGACTGCTGCTTGCCTGGGAGCTCATTCTATTCAACCTATCGACAAAACAAAGGAGCACACTGCAGCATCTACTTTGCCCGCCTCTATCTCTGCATTCAAGGGATTTAGGGCATTTTGAGTTTGCTCGCACAAACAAGCCGTAGAATTTCTTCTTCCATATAATTGGGCGTGTAATTTATTATGCAGAACAGGTTGTCTGGTGGGGGTAACAACGCTTTCTTTTGGCAAGTGATGGTGATTAGATTTCTCCCAACTTGATTAATTATAAACCGGAAGCCTTGACAACAACTTACATGCGAAAGTCAATACGTGCTCGGGAATAAACTTTAACCATTTCCGTCTCTAATTGGGCATCACAAAACCGAAAGCCCGCGTGCGGGAGGAACGAAAGTCCTTGTTCGCAGAAAATATCCTGACATTTTTCTTCATTTTGCCGCTCTAATTAGGCGTGCAAAGGAGTCAGCTTTTAAATTGAATTTGCATCAAAGTTTTCTGTCGGTAAGTAGGTACTCTGCTCGAGAGTACCTCCATTCAGGTGAAATATCCTGCAAGTGTATTGACATTTATTTTGCCCTGCACAGGATAAATCTTCATTTCAATTGAATGAAAATAAATTAGTTTCTGAAAACTGACAATAGTGCGGGCGGTGGTTTTTCTGTCAATTCGCCTCCATTAACTCCGAGCAGTCGGTCTGTGGGAGGTTTTGTGGAGAGTTCGTAAAAATTCAAACTTTTAATTAGCAAAACGAATCCTTGGGTAGACAAAAAAAATGCGACCGGCAAACCCTTTTCTATTCCGTTTCTCCCGAATCCCGATACATGTGACCGAGTGTGCATTATACACATTTCAGCAAAGTTGAATACGTCGAATTAATTAATTTTTATGTCGGTTTGGAATTTTTAAAATTGAAAACTTTCTCGATATGTTTGCAGTGTGGCCAAGGGGCGCCGAACAGTATACTCATGGGTCATTTAATGAGATTAAAATGAAACATTAACATGCATCAGATGTGAAAATTAATTATTTTAATGTCAATAATATGGCAAAACAGAGGAAATTAAATACTTAATTAATAAATTAATGTGGCGAATGCCAACTGAATTCATTATTTTGATTTTGTGGCGCAATTGTGGTATGTGTACGCGAATAATATGGATTATTAAAATGGAAGGACAATTTGCTAATTGTTGGTAAGGGGATATTAACTGGAAATTCGAGTGACAGCAAACGAATTTTGTCAAATATTAAAAGTTACATATTTGAGTAAAAGTGATAACAACGAGAACATGTCTGTCATGTCTATATTAGACAGGGTTGAAACGTATACAAAGTGTAAACGTGATATATGTTATTTTCACTATATTAATATCGTACATTGTTCAGAATTTCGCAGAAAGTCCTTAGTAATGTAATCTTTTTCGTCCGTGGGAGCGTGAGCGCATTTAACGCTAATGTTGGCGAATTTTGCCTTGATAAGCATAAGACTTCTTGCTTAAGTTTGTCGCATATGTCGAATCCGTACCCCAAAAATCGATGTTTTTGATCACTAAACCACGGACTGTAGTAGATGTCAACGTTTGTTCCTATACATATTTTTTTTTAAATACACAAAGGCTAAATATTCACTGTGCATCACAGCTGGCCTGTGACAATCTTACCTCACAAAATACGTTTTAAGAATCAAATGCCCAATTGGTGACGAACACTTCAAAGTGATGTCAGAAAAGTTTTTTTTTTTTTCTAAATGTCACACTTTCTCATTTTTTCTTCGAGATAATTACCATTCATTTTCACATTGATCAAACAAAATCAGGTCGCACCACTTAGCTTATAAATTATTTGTTGGTATACATTTTTCTTCATCGCATGTTTACAATTTTAAAAAAGTTTGTTTTCTCTAATATTTATTATTTAATTTTGTTATACATCCATGTAAACAAAAAAAAAATGATAAATGTGTGCTGAATTCTCCTGGAATGCCATTATAATTCAATCGAACCAACCAGCTCTTCTACAACATGAAAGTTATTTATCGCAAAACAAAAAATATCCTTACTCGCTGTCGTGATAAATTTTACCAAATGATATTATTCAGCAAAAAAATAAAAATACCCACACAAAAAAAATCTTTTATATTATAATGATAAATTTTCTATTCAGTGATGAGCAAAAAAAAAGGTTTATTTCGTGTTTCTTGTTTTTTATTTTTTTGTCTGTTTTCACATTACGTGGCTTGGCCTATGGCTTGGGAGAACCCGCTCTCATGCAATCAGATAAATTTAGTTTGCTATCCTTCCTTCTCTGTGTATATGTTTTGTTTGGAAGTCGAAAACGATGTGACAGGTACGAGATTACATTGTTATTCGAAGGGAAAAATAATGTTTTCTTTATTTTTCATTCTGTTCGTGGGTGTCACTTTCCTTTGAATCAATCTCAGCAAAACGGATTCAGTGTAAATATATTCATCGACAAACTTACAATATAAATTGCATAAAGAAAAGTTGAAAAGTTTTTTTTCGATTTTGATTTGACATTTAAAAAAAACCACCCGCAAGCAGCTATTATCATCAAAGTGATCAGTAGAACGTAAAAATGTCTGTCCATCATTGACCTATACATACATATACGCGGCAAGAGCAGCGAAAAAAAAAAAGAAATACTCGCACCATCAATTATTATTTACGAGCAACAAATAAAAATTCACTGGGCATTCAGTCAGTCATTCACTCATTCACCCGCTCAGGGCACTTGACATAAAAATTAATAAAGAATATCTATACAGAGTGAGTGTGTATAGTTTTCGTATTTTTTGCTTCGGAAATGTTTATTCTTTTTTAACTCCTTGCCAAATGCTTAGACGTAACAAAATGACCCCGGGAATCGCACAGCTGCAAACGGAATGGATGCTTGCCACCCAAAACTACTACAAAAAAAAAAATAATAAATCAGCAAATGTAGGTTTTTATGATGATTTTGTGGCTGTGGCGGCAAGTATAGCACACGTTTATGTAGACCCACTGAGGCACGTTCCGATTCCTAGAGAAATGTTTACTTGTTTGGATACAAAAAATCACGGAGAAATACATTTTGGCATAGATACATAAGCTGTTTACAGAAAAAACAATGAAGATAGGCTATTGTTTTTATTTTCGGATTTTAAATAGAATTTGATAAAATTCAAGTAGACAGTGCTTTGAAACTTAGTTTTATTTCGATAATCGACAGTGATACTGTGGATAATGGCTGTCATTAAATGACAATTACTGAACGCATCAAGGCATTTTTTTACAGATGCAAACTAGGCAATTATAGTAATGAAAGTCTTCATCACAAAAGAGCGGATTTTTGTTATTCCATGTCCTTAAAAAAAACGGGGTTTGATTCGATATTTTTCGATAAACTCTATTGCTATTCTGTCATTTGCGTAATGGATTAGCGTGTATCAAGATATACGGACACTCTAAAACATCACCACTGTAAGCCAAAGATAGATAGTTTATTTTGTATATAATTTTACATACATGTTACCCCACATTTTACACAGAGATTTGATAACAAGTACTTTTTCTTCTGAAATATTGTAAATTAGATTATTAGATAACAATGAGAGACAAATATAAGATTGTTTTTTTTTGGAGAAAAATACAAACAAAAACTCCAAATATAAAGAAACAAAATTTTAAAGAAATATAAAGGTTAAAAAAGCAAGTAAAAATATGTTATGACTTGCTATATTAAATAAATAAATAAAAAAATAAATAACTACATAACTGAATAAATAAATAACAATTTCAATAATATTTAATAAATAATGATAATGAAAAACAATTAGATAAATAGCAATTAAATAAATTAAGTAAGTCAAATAATATTAACAACAATAGAAAAAATAAATAGTAAATTAAATAAATTACAGATGAAAAATGTACATATATTTCTTTTTTTAGTTTGTGTTCAAGGCATTTATTAAAGGATTATCAGCAAAAATGCAACGTTCAAACTTTTGAGTTTAGCGATTCTTTTGAATAAATATCCAATCAACATTTGCTTTATTATGTAGATCTCTAGTTGAGTGGTGCCAAGGTAAATTTAACATTTATTTTAAAATTTTATCTTGCGATATTCGCCGTTTTTTATGTGACACTTTACACAGTCTCCCCATACTTGGCACCCATAAAGTAAAATCGCTTGAAAAATTACCTTAAAAATTATTATTTTATTTTCTAAGGAATGAATTTTTATTATTGAATAGATAAAGAATTCTAGTGGCGATTGATATTTTCTCTAAAGTTCTTGTAACATGATCATTAAAGGTCAGCTTTGAGTCCAAGTATATACCTAAATATCTAACGCAAAGCTCCCATTGAATGTATATTCCATTTATCGGAATTAGGTTATAAGGTAGGAAACAAGCTTTTCTTTTTCGCGTGAAAAAATAGCTTGAATTTTACGCACGTTCACGTTTTATTTTCTATTTTTTTATAATATTTTTCAATTATTTTCGTCGCATTATTTAAATTACTCTCAATTGAAAGAGAAATCTCATGAGATGAAAATATGGCAGTATCATCTACGAATATTGTAACATTACAATTAGGTAATTTTGGAAAATTGGATGTAAAAATATTATACAACACTGGGCCAAGAACAGAACCTTGCGGAACACCAGAATAAAATGATAGTAAATCTAAATCTTAAAACATCGACAAGATAAGAAACTTTGGACTGTTTTGTAGATATACGATGGAAAATTGGAAACGTATCATCATATATCAAGTAAGATCATACCAGTCGATCTTCTAGCTGCACGTTTTCCTAAATATATTTCTGTAAGCCAAAGTGTTCCAAATAAACCACACACAATGTTTCGTCGTTAAATTATCAATTTCCGTGATTTGATTTTCCATTTGAGGGAAACAATTTTCTCAATTAAAGAAAGGTACATTATAACATAATCTTTTTAATTAAAATTTCTCCAAAATTATAAAAATAACATTTTGTTTTAAAATAGAAGCAACCAAATTCCATGTTTTAAAAAACACCCAGTAGAATGAATATAGAAATATACAAATTTCCAAACAACTGTACAAATTTCCGTTTACAATTTCTATTGCATACTCATAGGTACTGGTACTGATGTTTAATTTACAAAATTTTCTTATTATGTTTAATTTTATCACCGCATCAACCCAAAATACAACACGAATACAGTTTAAAACTGTTGTTCTGTGTACCACGCACATCTGTGCATTATCGACTTGGTATTATTTGCTTTCGTTCCCTCATTTATCTTACCCCCTCCCAAATGATTACAAACTTTTTATTAATCTCAAGGAACGCACAATTAAAACTTTATATCGTATCTCCCAAGTAAGACGCTTTATTTTATACTCTCATATCATGGATGTTCTTCTGCCTCACCCTGACTACAGCGCTAGTTTATTCACACGCTTTGTACACACAAGCGTACTACTAAAATTTAAATTTACTTAGGTGCTAAGACCTAGCATAATCACCTAAACCACCCTTGTGCCATCTCAACTTCCCTCTCGGTTTAATATCTAACATCTATATTCCATATGGTGTTTGTTTAGCCTATTTCCCCTAGATCGGGTCGGCGACTGACGGCATTTTTCGTTGCTAAGCTCACGATACCGCTATAGAAAGCATCACTCATTCCGACGTTCACCCATCCCATCGCTGTATACTCGACTCGTATCTACACAACTTTTTTGCTTCAGGCGTGCCTGACCTACACCAGTGGTGCGCGTTGTGTGCTAGTTTTTCCCACTATTCCGATAAGAAAACAACAAAAATTAGATAAATTATAAAACATTTATCCATTCGGCACGTTCCACACGCGAGTCGGTCGCAGATGAAGCGTATTAGACGCACAAACCCATAGTGAATTTTGTATTTTCTTAAAACTCACACATGCGTACGACTGTGTATATTTTTCTATCTGATCAAAGTTGATATAATAAAAATAATAAAAAAAAAACTTTTAAATTATTATAGGCGCTCTGTGAAGTTGGCAACAAGTATAAAAGTGGCGCTGGTGATAGTTCATTCCCATCTCGCAACGCTAATAGAGCATAAAAATAAAAATGAAATAAATTTAGACTTAGATTGACTATATCATGAGATAATTTGAAAAAAAGAGCGAAATAATTGTGGCGGGACTTAGTAAAAGTATTACTGCACGGACAATAAAACGGGTGTGACAATGATTGATTGCGTTTAGTTGACATTTTAACAACAAAAAATCATGTTTAGGAACCATGACGAACTTTGAAAGAAAGTTAATTTTTCGCTTGAAAGGAGGTTTTCATTTCTCTTTTATTCCGGGGAAGTGAGGGAGAATTATTTTTAGACAAACATTTAATGCAAAAGAGGATGGTATGTCATGATTGGCAAAAACACAAAACAATTTTCAATTCATGTGATTAATAGCCCGATTCTGCCCCTTGTGAGGAATCAAAAGTCGCAAGTTCTTGTGACTATTCTTTGTGAGGATTATTGTGACTCGATAAAATTTGTCGGATTCTCCGATAATCCTCACAAGAAAAGTCACAACGAAATTCACCACAGCAAAGGTGAATATATATAATAATATATCGGGTTTTTCAATAAGAGCGCTACAAAAGTTTTTTTTTAAATAAACCAAAAACGGTTTTGGATATCAATCCTGTGAAAGTACGTTCGATGCCATTATGTATGGAACTCGATTTCTTTTGCATGGCCACCACGGGCACGCTTGCAGAAGTCCAGACGCTGAACCCAATTGTCGAAGGTTTTAAAGCATAAATCGGACTATACTGCTGCAATTTAACGTTCGATATTCGTACGAAGTTCATCAATCGTCGCTGGCTTGTTGGCATAGACTATAGACTTGACGTAGCCCCACAGGAAATAGTCTAACGGCGCCGCGGCGTCAAATCGAGCACGACCGAGGCGGCCAAGCGACTGGACCATTTCGTGAGATAACACGTTCTCCAAACTTGGTTTCCAATAAATTGATTGTGACATTCGCTGTGTGGCTTGTGGCGCCGTCCTGTTGGAACCACATGTCCTCCAAGTCGATATCATCGAATTGGGGCCAAAAATATTCGGTTGTCATTGAACGGTAGCGATTCCCATTCACAGTAACGTGCCGGTCTTGATCATCACGGAAAAAGTACAATACCGCATATTTTGTTTATTGACGAAGCCATTCTGCCGGAAATGGCCTTATCGCTGAAGATGATTTTTCGATGAAAATCCGAATCATTTTCAAGTTGTTGCTCAGCCCAATTCACGAACATACGACGCTTCTGGTGGTCAAGCGGCTTCAGTTCTTGCGTCAATTTAATCTTGTAAGGATGTAGGCCAAGATCTTTTCGCAAAATTCGCCACAACGACGTCACAGAGATGCCCAAGGCCGACGTGTGAGAGACACATTTGGGCTTTCTTCAACTGAAGCCTCAGCGGCAGCAATATTCTTGACACTACGGGCACTTCTTTGTCTCATTGGCACGGGAACATTTTGCACTGTGCCTGTGGATTCAAATTTTTCCACTAGACGCTCAATTGTTGATCTGCTATGACGATTATGACGACCATAAATTGGACGTAGCGCTCTTAACGTTGTGGCCACTGACTCCGAATTTCGGTAGTAAATTGGAATAATTTTGACTCGGTGTTGGCTCGTATATCTTTCCATCATGAAATGGCAAACCTTACTTGAAGATTAATGTCAAAAGAGCGGCAAGAAATATGGCATCGTTTGCTGTCCCTGGCGCTCTACTTTTGTAGCGTCCCTGACCCTGTTGAAAAACCCTTTATATATAACGCTTCTGCAAATCGAGGCTTGGCTGAGAGGTATTGTATAGTTATTTCCTATGCACTTCTGATAACAGCCATGTGCAACGAAATATAGCACTGAAAGAAACTATTCAAAACAAATTTAATAAAACTGCAATGAGAAGAACAAAATGTAATACATACTCGAAGTACAAAGGTCAAGGAAGTTGGTTGATTGTCATGAGGCTTCAAGCTCTGCATGAGATCCCAGCATAATGTTTTTGGAAGTTGAAAAAACTTTACAAATGTACCTCTCAAGGTTCTTAAAAGCCGTCTTCGCTGCAATCTTATCAATATTATTAGTTTGTTACAAATGATGTGCTTTTGTAAAATTCTTACTTTTCATTTAGGAGGAAACTCCGTCAATAATATTTCATTTCAACTTCCATTTCGTACACATTACTCAACAATCAAATCTCAAATAATTTCCTAGTTGTGTCCTGCTCTGAAGGTGATCATGATCACAATTTCTATTGTTTTTGTGACTCTCACAAGTTGTTACTGTGGGGATAATACGAAAGTCACAAAATCAATTTCACCTCTTCTTGTGACTTGTGAGGTATCAGTGAAAATGGGGAAAATCGGGCTATAAATATAGCTATAGCTTGAAAACTGATTTCTAACTAATACGGTTTTTACCCCGAAACAAAAACTGAGCTTCCGCAAACTCGTAAGCACCCATACCTTGCAAACAAAAAAAAAATTATAAAATCCAAGTACAATCGACTAATAATTTGAAATCCAGCACTCATAGATTACCTACCGAAAAAATACTCAATTTATCCAATAGAATTATATTACCAAATTGAATAACCGATATAACGACCAACCAAATGACTCTTCAATTACAGCAAACTACCCAACTTACCCAAGCAAAGGGGGAAAGAAATCGCCCAAAGTGCCTAATCAAAAAGCCATTCCCTGGCAATCCTTTTGTTTTTATTACACGCCCGGCAATATATTTATTTTTTTTCTGTTTCTTTGTTTGATTATTAAACTTTACGAGATGACAGTTGAAATGTCGATCGATAATTCGATACTGTTGACCAAATCCCCCACACGTCCACACACACTGCCCTGTCGCTGAAGTAACCATTCAACGATGGCAATTTTCTGCACATATTCTCTCTATTGACCATTTAATTTATTTTGCTTTTCTGTGCAAGTCCTTTTTACCATTTGGAATTTCTCGCTTCCGGTTTGGCAGTAGAGCAGTACATTTCTTTTATAAGAATACGGATAGTCTTGCATATGTTTGTTTGTGAGAGTGTGTTTTTTTTTTCTTCGTGTCGTCACTTCCTATGTGCGACTGAATTCCCTTGTCCGTACCGTCTTTAATTGGTCTGTTAGCAACAAGTCTCGAGGAGTATCGTCAAGTGGGTTCTTGAACAATGCAAATGTTATTATATTTGCGTGTTTACGAAAAATTATATATCGTCAGCAGGTTGAGAACTGACCTTTGTCAGACATTTCTCTGAAACCGCTCGCACCAATGGGACCAATTAGGGGAATAATTCTGCAGGCAAAGAACCGAGCGGAAAATGTTCTACAAAATAATTGGTTACATATGGCTGAAGAATGGTGTAGAGGGGATCTATAGCAAAATGTCAGTAAAGTAGAACAGAGCTAAAATGGTTGTCAATGAATTTTGAATGAAACCAACTTTGACGGCAAAGTGGTTAATGGACGTCTTTTATTATGTGCTATCGAGAAATGGACTTTTATTTTAGTAATTTCCTTTGGAAGACACAAGGACCGAATGAAGGAAGCGGTTACTTTGTTAAATATTGAAAGGGCTTTGAATGATTCAGTAGGTGGGTGTACCATTTGAAGAAAGCCATTGCAAAAAGACGGTATTTAAGTTGTATACACAGGCGTTCATAGACAAGTACGATAGTTTTTACTAATTTATAGGGGCTACACACTTTGTGAAACAATTTCTGAGGACATATGGTCGTTATGAGATACATGCCCATTTATATTTACCAATCTATTGAAATCATTCAAGATGTGTACAAAGCCTAAAACCTAGAATCTCTAGAATTTATATATTTCTTGCGGGTTTGGCACTTCTAAGAAGTAATTTCATAATCTCAGATGTTTGTGGATATAAAAACTTTTTAACGAGATTTAAACTAGGGAATAAAATCTTGGCAATAGGTCCTGACAAACATGTTGCGACAATCATTAGAATGGTTTAGAAAATAAACATAATTTTTTTAGAGCATTCTTTGTAAGAATTTAGCTAAACTCTCGTACTTAGTGAAAAAGTTTCATAGCAGTGATAAAAATATGTGAGGAAAGAGTCAATTTTTCACTGTTCAAGTGAGATATTATGATTAGCTACGGTTATGTCTTCCATTACCTTCTTTTGGACGCTTTGATATATTATCTATAAAGTGCAATTGTGTTTTTGCTGCACACTATCACTCCGTAGTAAGCCAGAACCATATGTTTTGAGTCCAGAATAGACGCACTAAAATAGTTCCCGCATCGGTTTATTTAGTAAAATTTCCTCGTCTTCGTTTTTGATTTTATGATTGCGTCTGACTTCAGTCTTTATATTTCGGTGGTATTTTCCCCAAATAGTCTGAGTGCTTATCTATAGTAAACAAAATTTTGCAATACATAAATATCATATATGGGTAACCGCTTATCTGGCCGTGGTACTTCTGGAATATGGCTTATCTGGCTAGATCAATATTCATTGCATAAATAGTCCATATACAACCAATTATTTTGCAGTGAATATTCAAAACCCTACCGAATTGCAAGCTTATAGGTGTTTTGCATGAATGCAAAATTATAAATATTCCGATTGAGACAAACAGAGTGTCATTCCAAACAAATTTAACCCACCCTTCCAGATAATCTCCATATTGCATAAAGAAAATAATTTACATTTGCGGATTTTGCCTAAAATTGAGGACTCAAAAACGTTCGAAAAATTTCCAATTTTCAATCAGTCATCCATATTTCTCGTTATTAGACACTTTTATTTCGAAAATGACTTAACATACCCCAAGTTGTCCATAGCTCGCGGAACTCTATTGCCTCAAAAATACCACAACATAATTCAGCACACTTCCTAGAGACTGTCTATCACATTTTTTTCATAATTCATCATAATTGAAGTGGGCATAAAAAAGACACTGCCGCATTGCCAGCCATCAATCCATTTCATCCTTCGACTAGAGTTTCAAAATTAGTTTCACTAATAAACAGCGTGACATATTGAGGTGTCACTTTGACACAGACTTCATTCACGCGAGGAAACACGGAAGGCGTAAAATATTAAGAGGTTATATGTATACATGATATATTTGGTTGCATGTCAGATTTGACGAATTTAAAAAAAAATTCTGAAACAGAATGTCATGTCAAATTTGACATTAACAACATATATGCGCAGTAATTGGTTTTACATGACACATTGTTTTTGCTTAATATAATGCAATAAAAAATAATATCAACATAATAATAATAAAAAATAAATTAAATCCACTGTCAAACTTTATGATAGTACCGTGAATATTTAAAATACGACTTTTGCAGAATTCTCTCTAATTTATGTTTTATTCTCAAATTTAAATAGTCACTTGTGTGCAATTGGCAACACTTTTAGTAAATTTTTATAACATTTTTGTAGAGCTTTATTCTTTGTGACAAAAGTATAACTACATAGAAGCCGTTAGTGTTAGATATTATTTTTTTTTCTATTAAATATTTGGAAGTCTAAAAATATGTATATGCAGGTTTTTCAAATGCAAACGGAAATAGTTCAAAATGTAAAGAAAATGTACAGGCGGTTTCAAGTCTACAACTCACAAAATAAATACTGGTTTCCTCAAGGCTCAGTTATGTCTGCGACTTTCATTCTCATTTTTAGTAATGACCTGCAACTTCTAATTCTCATTTTTAGTAATGATCTCATGTCTGCAACTTCTAGTCCAATTCATCCCTTCGCTGACGACAGTACTCTCAGCTTCTCATATTCGTTTTCAGGTCCACGTCTCTCATCTTCGATGTCGAAAACGACAAAATATGTTAAGCTCATTATTTCCGACCTTGACAGCATTATCAAATGGGGTAAATCTAATTGAGTATAATCAAAGATTATGAATTCTATACAGATGACGCACTCCATATAAGAAAAATAGATCTATGGCGGGTCGTGCTGGCACAGCCCATGCCCATGTTTGCTCGGGTTCGCCAAAATCAACATTGAGGAGGTGCAATGTTATGGGATAGGATTCACAAGCGTACGAAAAAAAAACTTATAGGAGTCATGGGAATAACGAACTCTTTAGTTTCGCTCGAACATCGTCGTAATATCTCCTGTCTTACAATGTTTTATCGCTATTTTAACAACCAATGCTCAAATGAAAGAGCCAGCTGCATTCCTCCTATTAAACAATTCAGCCGCAATACTTGTTACGTTATGAATGCAAATCAGTTTAACCTCAGGCCTATCTTCGGACGAACACTGAAATATAGAGATTCGTACATAAACCGAACAACAGGAATGTGAAATTGTTTCTTTCAATTCAATTATAACTTACAGGCATTAAAAACCAATATGCATCGGTACCTCCTTTCTTCTTATCCCGAATTTCCCTAACGCCTGCATGCAGTCCACGGACTACATGTCTTAGGGGCTCCTGATTCCCGTGGTACTAGACTATAGCCTCTGGCCAAGCTTTGCACGATCTTCTTACAAATACATTCACATAGGCTACTCAGCTACTAACCAAGGTAATTGGACAGCAACAACACCAAGTCACTCTCCAACGTCATAGGAGTTAATACTTTTTTTTTTATAAATAACTACATTGCCTTATTGAATAATAATTATTCTTACGGCTACGCGAACCTTCATGAAGCTGGCTTAGATTGGTTCACGATGGCCTTCACCTGCTATAACACCATTCGCCGCACGTCACCCTAGTACCGAATGACAGGATACTTAGCCTTCTGCGGCTTCCTCTATCCACCACCTAAAGACGCGTTCGAGGCCCAACTTCTCTGGGTTCAAAATGTACAGAAATATCTATGCCAATTTAGACATTTAATTGCAATTGATGTGACTTGCACTATCTTATATACTTAACTAGCCAAGTATTTGCTCGCCTGCGGGTTTTTTTTCAAGCACATGACCTCTGGTTACTTGAATAATTACATTGGAGCAAGTAGTCTAAAGTCAAATTATAGCACAAAAACGCTCTAAAATAACCAGCCCTATCGAGTTATCCGTCGGAGCGGAAAATTCTCCGATTTTGTACGATTCAGGGGGATTTTTGATTCGAGGTATTTTTCCGAAAAGCTATTCGGAATAATTCTCCGACATTTTGTAACGCATCCTGGCGAATTGCGTTCAGGAGCATTTTTCGTGAAATTTTTGACAGCTAAGTGCATTTTTTTTTCGATTTCCTACGACACAAATTCTTCGCGGAATTTATTTCCGAATTGTAGTGAAGTTAAGCCGTCGCATTTGTGTAGAATTTTTTTCCGATGACACATACCTCGAATGGAATTCGAACGTCCGACGAAGTATGTGTTGTGGAAAATTATCCGCTCCGACGGATACATCGATAGGGCTGAACACTTTAGACCCTTGAAGTATTTTCGGTTCGATATTCAAAGTCCATATTTATTTACAATATATTAAGGCAACATTATTTTGTAAAAAAAAAAAGTAATCTCTGCTTTAATTATTTTCTCTTATAATCAAATGTCAAATAAATAAATAATTAAATAATCAATTTTATTCCTTGATTACTTTCAGATCTCGCACAAAACCTTGGAAAGAAAAGTATTAACAAATGTATTAAAAATGTAAGTACCTCCACTGATTTCCTCTAATTTTAAATATTTGCATAAATTATTGATTCAGAAAAAAAAAACAGAAAAATTGCGTAAAATGAAAATTGGACATAAATAATTTACGACTGGTGACTCCATTTTGTGTAAATTGCAATTAATTTTGTGCTCGAAAAGCAAATTGACCATTAAATAAATTACCGTTGCTCTTTCCGTGTATCTGTGTATAAGTTGAGGATAGCTCACAGGGGACTGGGGAGGTAGTAGCTGAAGTGCTTTTTGAATTAAATATTGTGAAAGTTTTATAGGGAGCGTTTTATATGGTAGCGATGTTTTTGATTTATAATCCATATTTTATATATGACCCATAAAGGCTAAGGGACAAAAGTTTGCTGATTTTTATTTGCAATTTTTCTCGGTCCGTTGTTCAGGGTAATAAATATAATTTATGAATTGATTTTGATTCTCTAGTTTAATGGCAGAAATTGTGTACGTAAATGAACGTAGTGCAGGGTATAATTTATGGATATGTGTAGCCAAAATGGTTCGTTTGTTGTAGGTTTTCTTTTTCCGCTGTAATTCTATGGATAGCTAGTTGTTGCTGCTGGTCATTGTGTAATGAATAATTTGATGAGTTTGGTGCCGCAGAGGTATCGATGCATTGAATTCGTTGGGCGGAATCGATTTTATGGACGTATTATTCACCAAAAATAGGAAAAAAATAAATGTATGATATTTGTTAGAAAATCAGTTTAAGACAGGAAATGGGAACTATTAGTTAGAACATAACACTAGTTTACACAGTATCTGTTGCCTTAAATTTTAGCTGTTGCTGATTACTGAAAATTTGCTAATTGAAAATATATAAGAACTTTTTTTTATCAGATCTAGATTTTGAGTTATAGCTGATTTATGTTTGGGATAGCAAGAAACCTGTACTTGTGAAGAAATACTTTAGTAAGAAAGAAGTTCAAATATTATTTTCCAAAAAACTTCGTTTTAAAGCTTTTCTCTTATGGGCAGACTTAGCAAATGTACGCATCCGAGACCAACAATAGTCAGACATCATATGCGTATCCCAGAAACCCTGGTAACGTTCTTCTGTGACGCGAAAATCCTGATACATACGTTCTCTCTACTCCACGCTCAGATCTCCTAGATTTTCGGGAAACCTGTCGAGATGACTATGAAGAAAGGAAAGGTTAATACTCATATTACATATTTTTTAATTGTAAAAGAAGATCTTCTACACGTTTTTTTTTGTATAATTGTCTGATTTTCGATTCTATTACTGAGACAAAAGCTGTCCAACCTCAGACATTGAGTCTGTAATTTTTTTATCTTTAGGAAATTGTCAGATTTCGGAATCGTCAAAAACATCCTTTCCATTGTAAGCTGAGGCTTCTTCTTCAACAGATTTATTTTTTCTTGACCAATGTGCTTGCTTAGCTCTGCTGTCCCAGAGATCATATGAAACAGGGAAACTTACTGTAACCGCCTTGCTGACCAAAAAAGGTTCAGATATGTGGTCATTATTCGAAACCGACAGAACTGGGACGTCAACTTAATGTTCTACGGGATGCTGCACAGCGCAGTACTTGGATACTTCTATTTATCTCGATTTTGACTATTAATGTCCTTTATGTCAACACTACAAAAATTACATTCCTGTAAATGATTTTGTTGTTCTCGGCAAATAGTAGCGATTTTAAATTTGAAGGCACTTCTTTGCCACTTTTCCATAATCGGGAGTATTCAACACAATATTTACCAACAAAATTGGAAGCCCAGGACTTGTCATTTTTATCCAGGAGGATGCCAAAATACAGTAAGTAGGTACTTTTAACGAAACCGGAAACATTTTTCCTAGAATTTTTGAACCCATATGTAATCAAATGTTTTGGATTGCTTAAGCAACACATTTTTGAATATTCATGCTCTTAATACAGCGATACGTATTAAAATATACACGTGTTTAACAAATAAAAAACGTAAACTAAGAACAATAATAATTAAGTAAAGGAAGGTGTACAAAAAAAGTAACGGTATATTTGGAGATGGCGAATTATAAATATGTGTTATCAGCTATAAAATTCATGGCAACAAACAAAAAGTACAATTTCGTAAAGTAGTGTAATCAGACCTGTCTCATGCCCGAGAGAATATTTCGGTCTTTGGTACTTTTGTGAACCTAGACGTTTCAATATTGTTAAAAACAAAAAAAAAATGCATTTTCCAAATTTGAATTGAATATGAAATTCGTACTTCTGCATCCGCTCTAAGACTTCCCCATAATTCATATTTATTACATCCTGCCACCCACATTGTTTCTCTGTTTCCTTCACCGCAACATCTCTGTACATATACGGTCGTCCTTCTATTTTGCTTTTGACATCATGAATAATTAAGGCTATCAAAGGAACCGGAATAAAGGCATGAATATACATGAATATTGCCGCCTCATTGCGTCTTTATACCACTTCACCTAAAATTGATTTCATTTTCAATTCAATTTGCTTAACAGCAACAGCAGCGCCCTACATGAAACTCAAAATTATAATTTACTCGTATGATGAAGATGATTCCTTCTCGAAGTCAACAACAGGAAAGTACCATAAATATCTTAAAATGATACTAGTATCTGCCTCGTGAGCCACCGCACACGATTGATGTACTTTTGTCAATAGGTCTGTGCATATGCGCTTGTTTAATTTTTTGGCAAACAACCATACACATGCTTTCAACTGTTGTAACAGCGCACTGCCTGCAACAAAGTTGCAACTACGCTCTTATTCTGAAATGCTTTCAGGACAGAGAACACTTGATTGCTGTTTCTGGTGCTGTAATTCACATTAATTAAAAAAAATGCTATGTATGCAATTATCCGGTGAATTGCGAACGTGATCGTCACTTTCATATGGCGTGACACGTGTTTAAATGCCTGTCGAATACCACGTCAGACAGAGCGGCTGTGGCTGCAACTATCACATCCACAGTCGCATGTTATGCTGGTATTGGCAATAAATGTTATATCACATCGTTACCGGTGATAAAATACTATCACTTGACATTTATCACACGCCAGAGCTGGGGTGCAAAGAAGCCGCCAAACTCTTTTGAAGACGAATACCAGAAGATTAAAACTCCTTCGGTTTACAGCGCGCGCAAGACCATAAAAAACATAAATCAGAGTTTATGTGCTATACAGCACACACAAATGAATTAAGGAAAAAACCGACACACAGAAACCAGCAGCAGTCATCAAACAGAAGGAAAATGGCGCAGTGTAAAAATCCGTAGAACAAATATTACAAGAGGCGCAGTAATAGTTTGCGGTGGGGAGTGGGAAAGCAAGACTCTTGTGCGGCCTTGGTTTTGCAGCAGAAACGAATAGTGGTGGATGTGGTCGTGGTGTCTTTTCATATTTATGAGGTGATTTTAATTATGCGACGGAACACATAAATTTCCACGGAGTTAAGTAATTTTTCCGTCTTCCTTGGACCGGCTGATCTGTTTTGAAATGCAGAAATATGTAATAAAGTGGGAAAGTTGAGTTGAGTTGTGCCGCGTTATTTATTGGTTGAGATGGGATGAATTCGTGGCAGAAGATGAAAACTGGGTGACTGATAAAGAAAAATGTTGGATAACTCGATTGGGGCAAACCACGGAAGGTGTTTTTTCAAAGATGACATGTATTCTTCTTTTGGGAGTCTCTGCAGGTCATTTTTTCAAAGCATTTTAATTCGAACTAAAATTGTAGTTGCTTTCATTTGACAGATATTTCTGTTATGTAAAATTTACCCCTCTATCATTGTATCCGTTCAGTAAAGCGTGTATTCTGTTGGTCCAGTTTGCTAACACTTTTCCGCTCAACTATTGCACCACTAACGCGAGCAATCTTCTATGGTCTTAGGGTATTTGGTAAAGACGAAGATACTTCAAAAATCCCCGGTAAAAATATCTAACTGCTTCAAACCACAAGATCAATAAATTCCTTTGCTCTTTACTATATAACACATTTAGGATATTAGAGTTGAAGAAATCAATGCCATCAAACCTGGCCTACAAAAATTCAGTTAGGTTATAGCAAAGATTATGAATTCTATACAGATGACGCACTCCATATAAAAAAAATTGTTCTATGGCGGGCTGTGCCAGCACGACCCAATTTTTTTATATGGAGTGCGTCATCTGTATAGAATTCATAATCTTTGGTTAAAGTCATTTTAGAAAAATTTACATCTTTGACCTAGGTCTGGGCGCTGTAATGCACATTTGTGGTGGAACTGTACTATGTCCGAATATGATTGCCTTATCACCTGCCAAGCTTTTTAACACCCAATCGAACTGATTGCAATCTAGTCAACTCAAAGTTTCAGTCAAATGTGAACCGATTTGTTCAATTATTTCGACAGAATTCGAAAAACTTTGCGTAATGTCGCATAAAATTTGTCATTAACTTTGTAGCAACCTTTCACAATGAATTAGTGCAGTTCAAGCTGAAGCCGTCTCATTTTTAAACTGGAAAACCCTTGGATGACGATTTTTTACTTAAGTCAGTGAGTAATTTCGAAATGTTGCGATAATTTATTATTTTCGATGAGAAACAATTTATAACAGCAATATCCTTTTTATCTATGCAAAATACTGTCTACATCCTAAAGTGACCCATAAGAACAAAGTTGCGAACAGAATAATTTTTGCCAAGCAAATATTAGAACATTAAAGTACCCTAAAGCCGATTTGGGCTGTCTATTCAACCAAACAAATTGATTCATTAGATTCTCATTTACCACAAAACCCATAACACCAACGAATATCGAACATCAAAAATTTTCTGTCCAAAATGTTACGTATACGCCTTCAATATACGGTCCTCTGGTATACGATTGAAATCGAAATCTTGTGACTTGGTGATGGGTTGTCTGAGGCTTTCAAGGAAGATTTTTGGCTTTTCAATTTCAGTCACTTATTTAACGTCCTTTCGGCCGAAAATAAACTGTATTCATTTCCGATTTATATGGTACACCCTACTTGGCTTTGAAACACCTTCGCTGTTGGTTTAAAAATATAAATCCCTTAGTGGACATCTTTTCCTAGAAAAACACCTGCCAAAGCCATTAAATCTAAAATAATACCCCATCCCTTAAATAGGCTCACCTATATGTATGTGTATCTAAATAAAGAACCTTCCCGTCGAGCTGGTAACATTTGCAAAACCCGGTAAATCTGTTTTTTTTTTTTTTAATTTGGCGAAATAAACGATTACCCACACCATACCGCTGCCCGAACCGAAATTAGATTCAGGTCCATGTCCAAGCCAATTTCTCGGTCGATGGCGCAAACCATAAATTCCATTCCAGTGTTGCGGTTGACCATGGCTGCTAATTTACCGAAAGACAACGGATATCGTTCTTCTTATATTGTGTGCTGTTTAAATTAAATCACCGGTTAGCCCAACTGGAGCGAAGATTTCATCTAAAAGTGCCCACCACCATCACTCCGCTTGCTGGCGTGCTATATCCTTGACAACAAGTGATTAATGATTCCGATGGCTATTTCATTATTATCTTCTTCTACTTTTCGCTTTTCCAATTTGAATTGCAAATCCTCTCCGAATCGTTGGCCCAAAAAAGCGGATGCCTCTTGCCACCACACGAGAGTGGGATGTAAACGGATAATCTCTACAACACAATGTGCAGGTGGAAAATCGGATAATACAAGTACAAATGTCCCCCCTCCGCTCTTAGTTGAATGAAAATTCTTCTCGAAATTGCTTACAGAAAAGGGTAAAAGGATAGCTGGGGCTGGTTGTTGATGATTTTTCCCCTCCGTTCACCTCAATGTAATAGTAATCGATTTTTATTACCATCCTGTCGCTTTTGCTACGCCAGCGAATAGTACCAGGATAATCGTGCACTCTTACAATGACGTAGCCCGAAACGACCAAGAGAGCGAGGGGAATAGTGTGAGAGAGCAAAAAAAAAACAAAAAGATATGAAAATAAGTAACGAGAAACTGTGTAATGGAAGGGTTTGAGTTAAGTTTCAAGGATATTCCGAACGGAATGTAGTATTTCAAGGACGTCAGACATGTAAACCCACCAGTGTGCCTGGGAAGCCCTAGAAATTTATTTCCATTTCAAGGGTTAATGGCTAGGTGATTGCGTTTATTCCTCTAGAGTGGGTGTAAGTTCTTTCACAGGATCTGGTGACGGTAGCAGTTTTCGGGCGTTCAAACTTTGCCGAAACAATTTGTTGTGGCAAAAGAGATTGTTCTTAAGTGATGTTGTCGATGTTACCCAGCAAATGGATTTGAATCCGAAATTGGATTTTCTACCACCATACCTTTTTTTGGTACGTGGATTGCTCATTTGCATCCAAAGATTCTCATGTTTGCCAACTAATCAGTTAAAATCTACATTCATGCAAATTTCCCAGAACAAGAATTACATCTCATTAAGTACCCAAATGAGCTTACCAAATCATCTCGTTCGCTTAATACTTCCACGCAAACATTAAACTGTCCTTTTGTGTGTGCGTTCTGAATACATAAATCCCCTGGCTCTGTGTCCAGGACCACATCTCTGCCAATTATATTTCCCTCAAAAGAGGCAATGGATAAAGTGGAATTATTTATTCCTCCCCTTCTTTTTATCAAATCTAAATATTTTTATCTCTCTGTGGAGTTTTTTTTTATATCCACCCACACACCTATAAAAGTTGGTCTTCTCCGCACAGTAAAAGAGATAAATTCTACTATCGGTTTGCCCGGATGAAGAGATATTATGGAGACATAAGTCTCCAGGAATTAAGTTGGCAAAAGCGGGATAATATGCGCACAGGGAAAACTGAAAACCCACATTGACTCGGAACATACAACCGGGTGAAAATAAAAACATGCATTAATGAAGTGGAAGGGATGAATAAAGGACATCAGAATGGTATTTTTGACACGTGTTTTTGAGTGAATTATAAATTGGTATAAATTTGCAATAATAATTGCATAATACACTGTGGAATATGAATGAGGTGGTTTCAAAGTGATTGACATGTTTTTATGGTCT
Organism: Rhingia campestris; assembly: GCA_932526625.1. Taxonomy (NCBI): domain Eukaryota; kingdom Metazoa; phylum Arthropoda; class Insecta; order Diptera; family Syrphidae; genus Rhingia; species Rhingia campestris. The sequence continues at coordinate 117,436,702 of OW052185.1, read as the reverse complement.
CAACCGTTTACGAAACGAGAACGTGTCTTCGATGTTATACATAAATATGTTAAAAGCTGGATGTATGCTTTGCAATAACCTCTGAAATTGGTTCTCAAGGATCAGGGTTAAAAAAAAGTCAGATATTGACGGCCATTATAGGGGCTCAAAATTATCTTCTCCATTTCAAAGTTGTACTTTTCGGCACAAATAATTCAAACTACAGTCTAACATCGATTCTCAACGACAACGGTAGAATACTAGTACATAGATGCTCGTCAGACTTTTGAAAGAGGTTAGGTAGCAAAAAAAGCGATAGGTCCTAGCCATATGTTGATCGGGGATGGTCATTTACCAGACCGAATCTTACCTTATAACGGGTGGGCCGAATAAAAGTTTCTTTTTAAAAATGCAATAAAATGAACACAATTTTTTCAATTCATTATAACTTTGTGAGAAAGAGAAAACATTTCCATTAATTATGGAACACAGCTTCATTCAAGTGGCTGCCTCGACTTGCTTCGCAGTAGCGGATTCTGGCACGCTGTTACTCACGGATTGCTTGGATAATATTGGTCTTAATGCTTATAGCGTTCCGTATTGTTGTCATAACATCGGTCCTTCACGGTTCTCCCCAATAAAAAAAGTTCAAAGGGGTAAAATCGCAGATCCGAGACGGCCAATTGACATCAAGGCGGCTGATTACACGATTTGGGAATTTAGTGTGTAATAGATCGATTATTGCATGGGCTGTGTGACATGGGGCGCTATCCTGCGTGAACCAAATTCATGACTTCAATTTCAGTAAAAAGCATATGAAAAGGGTACAATCCGCTGTGCGAATCTTTTAACACCCTATACCATCCTATCCTAAAGTGGGTGTTATTAAAAATTGAACAAATCTTGTTCAGAGTTTATCTAAATCTTTTATGGTTCAACAAAAAAACGACGTTTTTCTATGGATATGCTAAACGATAGATATGCTTTACAAATCGTTTTTCTAATATAGCGCCCCCAAAAAGCGGGCGTGTGTTAACACTATCTATAGACATTCATAGTATTATTCCGAAATATTTTCATCGAACGTTTTTTTTTAATTTTCCTAAAATTATACCGAAAAAAGTTTTTTAAACCAAAAAGTAGGCAGGGCAGTATGGACGAAATATATATAATAAGATTGTCGAATTATGTTATTGAAACACTTTTTCAAAAACAACGTTTTACTGAAAACTTGGCGTGACAGTGGGCGGATTTTGAAAATGTTTACACTTGTTCTGCTTTGCCTTACAGAGAGTCTATATACTAAATTTCATCACATTAGTTCAAAGTTTAAGGCCAAAAAATCGGTGTCTCCACACGGGCGGACGGACGGACAGTTAGACATGGCTAAATCGAAAATTGTCGAAATTATTTCTCTATGTTACAAACTTGATGTCAAAACTAATATACCCTGTCTATTGATGTATAAAAAAGGTCGGTTAACATGGCTCTGTAACGCCCATCGTTGACCGAAACCTTGTTCTCAGCCTCATGGTCCAATGATGCAACCACTCCACAATCCGCGCCAAACGGTCATTCCCTGTGGATGCATCGGATTCTCGACAATAATGTGAGGGTTTTCCAATTGGGGATGGTCGTTTACCAGACCGAATTTTAGCTTATATAGAGCTCTTCAATTGCTTATTATTTTTTAAGCTACATTTTAAGACTAAAATTAGGTTAAAAAATATTTAAGGCATCTATGTGCTCTAAGCAAACCCGGTTTTTACTGAATATTTTTTGTATCGTACCTTAAGGTCTTATCATTTTTCCGAACTAATTATTTTCTTATTTATTTAAACGAACACTTTTTTTTTGAACTTAATTGTTTAAAAAATAGATAAATCTTACGCGAAACCCACGGTAAACATAGATCATAATGCATCCTACAATCAGATATCTGTAAATGTAACCGCATCCTCGTCACATAAATCATTCCTTCTGTGTCCCAACACAATCTCACTTTTTTTTTGAGCTTTTGTTGTTGTTCTCGTTGTAATAAATTTTCAATTTTCCCCAGAAAACTGATTAAATGTGTTTTTCACTCGCCTTGCCAAGAACAGATTGAAAATCATAAATTTCTTACAACTCGCCATCCTTGGATCATACAATTTTTTGTTCGTTCGTTTCGCTTGCCCCTTGCAATTTAACCTTATCTATAAATCTGAGTTTTGTTGCCAAACGAATTACATTTGCCAATTGATAATTTATTATCCCACCCTCTTCTTGGTGGGGTGTGTACTGTGTAGGGATGTCTATCTACCCACTCTACCGATACACAGATGCAGTATATTCCTCTTAAACGCATATAAAAATAGTTCATCATTTAATTTTAAAACATTGTTGCAACTATGTATATAAATTTTAAACTATCCGTATCTGTATCTGTAAGTGTGAATTTGCTTAACATTGGCTAGGACCCGTGCAATAAATCCACTCTCGGGTGCACAAATTATTTTCTTATGTCACGTCTCTCTCGCTTGCGCTTGGCAATGATGCTGTGTGTGCGCTTTTGTTGGGAAATTTCACTTTCATCTTGCGTATATTGGTGGCAGTCTATCTTAGGCGACTGGGAGCACTGTGCGCGCGTCATCCCTATAATGGCGTAGTGGTGTATAGGGGTGCAAGACACGGAAACAAACGTAATAATAATTAATGATTATTATGACTTTGTATGTGACAAGGTATGCCTTTGAGGCGAAGTGATGATTTTTATTTATTAGATTGATAAATTGTATTAAGGTGTGGGGGTGGGGGCTATTTCTAGGAAATAGGCGGTATGCCGTATGCAAGCAAATAAAAGATTTGGTACTGTGTGGTGTCAACTCGAATTAGCTGCACAGTCTTGTAGATAATGAGTAAATATTTGCTACAAAATTGCACTTAGAGGGAAATAATAAAATGCTCAGGGGTGGGCTGCTAAATGACAAATTATATGGTTGTACTTGACAGAAGTGTTTGCGTTTTGCTTAAAATAAAAACTTACTTTATCGGCTATTCGAAATGTTATAAGTATCCGCTGTTATAAGCTGGATAAGTTGTTCAGTCAAAGTGCTTTGCCATAAAATAAAAACGTCCGACAAAAATTGTCTTCAAATTTATTAATTTTATACTTTTTTCACTTTCTTTAAAAATGTCATATTTGCTTTTTTAAAAAAAAAACATTATCTACAAATATGAAAAGTTTGGCTACTTTAAGGCAGCTCTATGAATTTGCAATTTCATGTTCCGTCAGTCCAAATAAAAAATCCCATCAATCTCAACAAATCACTTTCTAGCGATTTCCCCAAAACGTCTTAACCGTGATTTGCAAAATTTAAATTTTGATCTTTCCCATTTAGTTCATCATTGATTCATTTGCATAAAAATTCATGACTTGTGCATCGGTAAGAGGAAATATTATCCGCTCAAACCCAAACCATCATCAGAAAAGAAAAATAAAAGCCCGCCAATCGACGATCGTTAATCAATCAAAAAACTTTTAACAGCCTCCCTCGGTAGGCTCAATAAAACTTGAATGAAATTATTTTTCTTTTGTCGTGTTGTTAACCCCAAACCATCACCATTTGAGAATAAGAATACCGAAAGGGAAAAAACTCCAAAGATGCTGTGCCTTTGAAGTTGGCGACCACAAGTCAGCCGAGATACGGTCTTCTTGATATATAGTCGTCCTCCATTCATCTGTCGCTTTTGCAAGCTCACGATGTGTTTAAAAAAAACAGCATGTATATGTATGGATGTACGAATATATTGTTCTCCCACATTTTGTGAGATGCTAATCAATCAAACAGGGTGTGGAACAGCACACGACACGACTGTGGGGTAGGTATTCTCAAGATTAGCTGTTGCTAATAAGTTGTTCGTCACCTTATTGATTGACAAGTCGGCGTCTGAAGGGGTTTTGAAAGTGTTTGTTATTTTCTTTATTTAATAACTTACTGCCACATTTGCCTAACACTTCTTCGGGTAAGACGACACAAAAAGCGCCTTACGTTGTGATGCATGCTTATGTTAACTCCGAGAACGGTTGAGAGTGACTTATTGCTAGAATTGTTTCGTAATAGAGGTTAGATGACTGGCAATATAGTTTTAAAATATTTTTTGCCGAACCCATTTTCTCGCCCATGAAGGCTGCAATTTAGAAATGTGGTATTCAATTATGTAGCCGCCCTCCACTAATGAAACAAGTGCTAAGTTGTATCGGTATGACCTTGCATAAATAAAAGAGTTATAAATTGCATGATATTGATTCTCTGTTTTTGTGTGGGAGACTACCATCTGGTTTTAAGTGTAGGTTTTTGGATACCTCATATTCGTGTTCAGGAAGCCTTGCGATGACACTGATTAATGGTTATTCCACCAGGTCCGTAATTGTATATTTTCTTAAGGAATGGTAAAATTGATTTTCTTTACATTGAAGCTTAATTGATCGACAGGATCAATCGTATGATGACTTTGTGATAAAACTATTGTCAAAGGCGGATTTTACTTGTAAATATTACGTTTTGGATTCGTTGCACTTCAGTAGCCGCAGTTCTTGTTTTATTTGCGTTTAATATTTAAACATTGCCAACAAATAAAAGAAATCAATTCAAATATTTATAAACATTTTCTGAGACACCTTTTATAAATCGTTATTTATAGGGTATTTTTTAGAGGCATAGAAGTTTTAATTTAAAAAAATTAAACATGAAACAATTTCAGTGAAGTTACCAACATTTTATTTAAAAATAATTTTTGGCATATGACTCCACGACTTATGAACGTCATCCTGTCCCTGTCGGTCCAATTTTGCACCACTTTTTCGTCAATAGTGCGTCGAATGTTGGATTCTATGTGATCAGTCGTTGCTAGTTTATCAGCATAGTCCAAAGGTGTCAAATCACACGAACGAGGTGGCCAATTCAAAGGTTCATTTCTTGAGATGATTCGGTTACCAGACATTTGGCTGAACAAAGTCATGGTTGCACGCGAGGTGTGGCATGTTGCGCCCTCTTGTTGGAACCATTTCTCCTTGAAATGATTTCTAATGACGAGGAATAAAACAAATCACGAACCATTTGCCTGAAGCGTTCTTCATTCCCGGTAATGTTGGCACCGCTTTCGGATATGACGCTGAACCGCACCAAAAAGTATTTTTTTTTCCGGGATGTAATAGAGTCTCAAGAGTCGCATAAGGATTGTGCTCACTCCTTAAACGACAATTCTGCTTGTTTCCATACCCGTCAAACCAGAAATGAGCCCCATTGCAGAAGATGATTTGACGATAAAAATCTGGTTCAACTTCTAGTTGAGTCTCAACGCATTCACTGAACACACGACGGAATTGATGGTCCGCTGGCTTTTATTCTTGCACCAGTTATATGGATGAAGGCCAAGATCTTTCCTCAAAATTGTACAAATAGCGAAGGGGCAGAGACCAAGTTGCTGAGAACGGCCGGCTTGGGATCGATCGAAATTCGGGTTCTCTGTCACACTCTTGTCTACGGCAGCTGGATTTGGATGAATGTTATCAAAAAGAGGAAATTTTGTCAATAATCGATCCATAGTATTGCGTACAAGCTGCTCAGATCGACGATAATTGCGCATCGTAAACTCGTCGAGACTTTGGCCAACAGAGTGCGAATGTTGAAAATAAATTTCCACGATTTGTAAATTTTGTTCTAATGTAAGTCTTTCCATGGTGATGAGCTGTTGAACAGGTTCAAATTTTGTAGCCTCTATTCACCACACTAATGTCAAAAATTATCCACTGGCTACAATTTTAACGCAATTGGCACACGGCCTTAGATCTGACTTTCTATACATTAAATAATTATAAATAATTAATAACCTATAACTAGCGCTAGTCTGTGATTTAATTTTATTTATTGGTAAAGGATTTTTCAAAAGTGTGGAGGTTATTGTTTAAGTTGTAGCTAAAAATGATTATTAGTAACGCCGAATATGAATTATATATCCAATAGACATTTCCTTACATCCTGATTTTGTTAGTTGTTATTTCACAAACAATTTTTTTTTTAATCTACCCCACATTTTGCAACACATCATCCCTCTTAAAAACACTTGCCTCTTAAAACTCCTGATAACCCACATGGTTTCTCGGAGCCCTTCCATCGTCAGTATACCAAAGAATATACCACTCAAACAGCTGCTGCCATTGAATCCATCCCAATAATAGACTTCGTCAAGCAGAAGATGAAGAAACTCCCTATACACATAGGACGACAGAGTGCGCCGCGTTGTTGGCCCCTTTCTCCACACCATTTCCCCTGTTGTGTATAATTGAACGCTTCTTTTGTCCCAAATTTATTAGATCTCAATTTCCCTTTTCGGTACCTCGGAATAGTGTAGCAAATTGGTAGCCTGTACACAGTGTATAGAAAGTCGAGTATTTTGCTAAGGATTGCAACGTTTTCTTTATCCTTTTAACCCTGAAAGATATTTTCTCTCTTGGCTTGAGCCATTTAAAAGGATAGAACGGATATTCAACTTTCGGATAATAAAAGCGTCAACGAATCGGAATTGAGATAAATCTTTCCTTCTATTTTATGTGTTGTTCTATTGTTGTTCGTTCAATGAAATTAGAGAATGGAATGTTGATTTTTTTTGTTGCTCCATTTTATTTGTATTTTTTTTTTTTTTTTTTGGAAGGAGCAATCATCCTATGATGGGGAGGGAAGTTTGTTATTTTCGCAGTGAATCATCCATTCAAATAAAAACAAAGAGTCAACAACGAAAACTGAAAACAGATTATAAACTTGATATGCTAATTAATTATAGACTTTGGATGTGATTTTAAATTCATCACAGACCAGGGGCAATGAACACTTAACGTTGTTAGCCGTCCATGCCTGACTTATGGCTCATTAATTAGTAAGTTGAGTCTGTTGCGAGACGCATACAAAACACAATGTTTGGCCTTTCCTCGATATAAATTGTTTCGATTTGTTTTGCTGCATTCAGTTGTAATTTTGAATAATTCGGTGAAGGTCAGAGTGTGAAGAGACGATTGAGATTGCAACATCAACTCTATGGGGTTGTTGATCTTTAAAAGCTTGACATTTATGTTATTGAAATTTAATGAAATGTTTGTTTTACACACCTTTATGTTGCTGAAAGCATATACAGCCGGGGTGAACCTGGGCCTCAAACAACATGCCTCTAAAATTAGCTCCTTCTTTACCTAGCTGTCTCCAGCTGCACATACTTTATGTTGGTTTGAAGTCGGTTTCTCCTTGTAAGTGTGGTCCTTCTTTAATGTATTACAAACACCTTAGACCTTACTTAGCCCAAAGAAAAAAAGTCTAACGGTGTGATATCGCATGATCCTCCTGGCCAATTCACTGGCCCGAAGCGTGAAATTTAATGTTCACCGAAGCGGTCTCTCAATATGTCACGGGCTGTGTGGCAAGTAGAGCCGTCTTGTTGGAACCAAATGTTGTCGAGATCTCGGGCTTTAATTCCAGGCAAAAAATAGTTGGCTATCATGCCGCGAAAACGAGCTCAATTTGCAGTAATGTTGGTGCCAGCCTCATTTTTTAAGAAATACGGACCGATGATTCCACCGGCCCATAAATCACACCACACGGTTGTTTTGAGTGGATGTAACTGCAGCTTATGAACCTCTTCCGGTTGTTCTTTGGTCCACATATGGCAATTTTGTTTATTGAAGTATCCATTGAGCCAGAAATGGGCCGTATCGCTGAACAAAATGTTGCTCGAAAACTGTGGATCTTCAGCAAGTGTCTCGAGAGCCCATTCACTGAAACGATGATCATGTTCGGGTGTAAGTCTATCCATGATAAGATGTCACTGAATACCGAATAAAAAACACATGGCAACACGATACGACTGACTACTCACGAGCTATCTGTCAAAAAAAACCTTTTGAGAAAAATACCTCTTGATTGATCACCCGCTAGTTGAAGTAAGAGCTTTTTTTAGTTAATTGCCTTCTTAGATTGAAGAACCAGCGATTGGTAAGAGCAATCCTTCGTTTAAGTTCTGTCGAGGTGGTGTCTCAGAACTAATAGCGCATAAACCTCGATTTAATTTGCATTTGTTTAACAATAAGTATGGAAAATTCTAATTATCTACCCCAGGTTTGCTTATTTTCATGATTTCGGGAGCTCCAATTTTCGATTGTCCCTTAGGATAGCCCCAAAAAATTAAGACTATTAACACATCCTGTTGAAACCACGAATAATTGCATATCTATGTTGAAATATGGACGGATGATCCCGCCAGACAAAAAATCATCACCAAACAGTGACTTTCTCTAGATGTTGAGACTTAAAAACGCCAATAACTTTCGAATCTAGACAACAAATCCCAACGCAATCCGGTTAGGAATTTCAAACCAGAAACCATTCATCATCATCCCTTTTAAATCAAACCGCACCCCTTTCAAAACTCGGATCACCTACCTACCATAAGCATCCCCATGACAGAGCATTGTCTACAGAAAGCCTCTTCAATTTTTCAAACTTATTGCCGAAGGTTAAAAATAAATTCCACCAATTCCACTCGCTCGATTCGAATGGCGGCCGTTTATTGTGTTTTATATACCTTTTCGGGATAACACCTAATAAAATCAGCAGCAAGCCCAAGACGAGGGCAATCTTACTCTTACCTGTACCATGGAAAAATATGCCAATATAAGACCAATATCCTTAGGAGTTATTGGAAGAAAAACCAATCAATTTGTATTCGACAAAATGCCACACTCACACTCGCAACGAGTTCCGTTTAAGGAAGCTAAAGGTGAATACACGTTTGTTCGTAGATCGTCTGGGTAAAGTCACTCCCTATATCATATATGAGGAATCAATAATGCAAGCGATTCTTTAGACCAGCAGCGATGCTGCTTCTGTTGCACACACATGTACCTACACATTCGTATGAAATTGGTAAAGATATTGAATTCGCCAATCTCCTGGTAGACCAGGAAACGTTTTAAACCTTTACCAACTCTCCGGGTTTCCTTTTAATTCATGACTTTGTGCGCGCTGTACCTTTAAAAGCCGGAAGTTCAAGTAAATGTATGGAGTCTGCCATGGAGATGAGTTAGGTGTGGCTTTTCATACTTTTCCAGCAGTTTTATTTTTTTTTTCTGTCCGGTTCGCTCACCCTCCCTGTAAAAGCAGCGAGCTAAAGGCAATTTGCCTCTGCCGTGGCAGTGAGACTCATCTGTGTAGCACCTAATCTCATGAAATTACTTCACGCGCACGTTTATCAAAACAAGTTCTTCTCGACTCTTGGGAGCTCTGTGGGGCTTCGTTTTCGTTTTTTTTTTGTTCGTTTGATTAGTTTGTTCATGCTCATTCTCTGGAGACACAGGAGAGCGTCTAGGTCTGTCTGGGCTTTGCACGGGATTGTGCATGGATTTCATCGTTAGAAGCGATGATGCGGAAAAACTAACAAACAACTAAGGAGGAAGGACAAAAAAAACGAAATCGAATCTTACGAAGCGGTAATTTATAAAAATACCTATTCGGTTTCATCCGTTTGTGTCTTCCCTTCCTTTTTACATTTAACGTTTGTGTTCGGTTGGTGTGGGGTTTTGCTCCTTTTTTTGTGGATGTTTGAAACATGTTTGCTGGGACGGAGTTAACCAGTTTGTGGGCAAGTTAGTCCTTCGTTTCAAGGTAAACATCTTTTTTTGTGTAGTCTCCTTTAATGTCTGACTGGGTGAATGTAGCCTTTTTTGACTTTGGAATTAAATTTTAAATGGTTTTCGTTTTTTTTTTATCGTTTCAGGAGTTGTCAAGTGTAGAACACAGTCTGCTATGTTTTTTATCTTTATTCGGTAAGTTAATCCCTTTTTGTGAGTTTCAGCATGTATTTTAGGTCAACTGTTTGATTGTTTTTTTTTCGTCCTTTGAAAATGTTTTTTTTTTCGATGTTTGACTTAAACGATTTGGGATATTTTTTTTTAAAAGAACCAACGGAATTTTGTCAAAAGGGGATAGGTTAAGATTTCATTTTTGCATTAGTTTTATGCACATAGGTAATTTGGTAACCTTTTTTTTGCCCATTTAATTTGCAAAGACAAAAATATTAATGCGTATAGATTTTTGAGTCGGTTTAATCCCTTTAACTGGGAGATCAATATTTTCTGTCATAACATGAACAAGTTCCTTATCTTTACTTTTGATTGCGTTTACATTCCATGTTAGACCACGGACTTATCCAGTTAGAGTGTTGCTTTATGCTTTTTTAAAGACATGTCGGACTGGCCACCTATTTTATGAAATTAAAGGTTTCATTCTTTGAGCTTTTTGTTGGATTTCCTTACCGACAAAAACTGAATCAAACAATATACTTACTGAATTACTTATCAGGCTCCCGCCTTCCATCCTCTACACTCCCGGCCAGTATGAGCTCTCCCTTCTTGCTTATCGTCCATAAAGCAGAACTAACAGTTTTGTAGAGCACACATTTCGTCCATCGAATTAGGAATTTTGAACCTAAGCAGTTGTTTCGCCAAACCGAAGTAGCAACGGTATGCTATAGGGTAATTCTTCGTCGGATCTGCACTAGGGTGTCATTTGTGGAGTCAATGTTTACTCCGAGGTAGGTGAACTCCTTAAACACCTCGAAATTGCTGCTATTAATAGTGATGTTTTGTCCTAGGCGGTTGACAGATGCTTGTTTGTTTGTTGATAGCATGTACTTAGTCATGTCCTCATATACTTCAAGGCCAACGGATTTCGCCTGTTCTTCAATCGCCGTGAACGCTTCTATCACGGCACGCTGGGAGCGACCGATGATGTCAACATCGTCCGCATAGCCCAGCAGCTGGACGGACCTGTTGTAAATAGTGCCTTCCGTGTTGACACCTGCCCTTCGCGCTATCTGCTCCAGTAGGAGATTGAAGAAGTCGCATGATAGCGCGTCTCCTTGCCGAAATCCGGTGCATGTTTAGAACAGTTCGGATAAGCTACTTCCAAACTGCTCGTTGCAGCGTGTAACCCAGTGTCACGCGACACAGCTGAATCATTTTTGCCGAGATTCCGAATTCGGCCATCGCCATATAGATCTCCTGACGATGTATGCTATCATACGCGGCTTTGAAGTCGATGAAAAGGTGGTGAGTTTCGACTTGAAATTCGTTGGTCAAACAATATACCAGTACGTTAAGATCTACAATCGGAGTCTTTCTCTGTTCTATTCTCTCATTAATGACCCGAAGACTCGTCGGGATGTTGTCCACGTTGGTTACGCTTTTCGTGACAAAACTCTCTTAATCTCTGAATTCGGCAAATCTCAATGTTGAATGTTATATCCACACTCAATAGACGCAAGTTTAATTTATAAATCGACCATTCTAAGCGGCCCAAAATACTGTCAACAATTTTTGACAGCTACGCGTTGAATTTCTTCAGAAGTTATCCGGCAAGGAATTGTTGCGGAATCAACGAAAAACGATTGGAACTGACTTTCGTTTCGGAAATTCGTCCGAACGGATGCTTCGATAGGGCTGGCTATTTTATTGTGTGTTTTTGCACCATGTGGGCTGTAAGGATCAGATGAAAGGAAAGGAGGTATGTTTAAGGAGTAGATAGGTTACCAATACATACATTCTTAGAAATATTTAAAAAATGTCATCAGCCGACAGTCATATTGGACTTCAGTCTAAATTTCGCTCTGTTGACTTCGTTTTGGTCTGAGTTGTTTTGGTTTATATCATCGTTCAAGGGTCTGAACTCAGTTATACTTTCTCTAATAAAAAAAAGATCATGCGCTATAAACTTCGCGGACGAAAGCATAATATAAAAGAAAAATCGCAAAAAATCGTTCGTCTTTGAATAGAGTCCAGTGAGTAAAGTGCATATCCCTGCATGGAATCCATCTCCCGCTGTGTTTACCAATAACTTTTCAAATTGTAGTTCAAACTTTTCCCCGTCATTTATCTCTCTCCAATTTGCTAATACTCCTCACTTTATCCAACCGACATCCGCACAGTCTCCATTAGGATATGTGCACAATGCCACATCCACATCATATCAACTGTCAAAAGACAAAACCCAATCGAACTGCAAGACTATCCCTATCCCTACCACCAACAGGAAAATATACATCCTCTCCAGTTCTGCCCCGTTTGGGGGTGAGCAAAGAAACAAAAAAATTGTTTTCCACTTTTCTTCATTGATGTGTCGTCTTCCAGAAAGTGAACAAACAGAAAACAAAAGACAGTCTCCAACGCCAAATGACAGCTTAAATTTCAAGGATTTTTTTCCTTTCACGGAGAATGCATTTTCGCTCCTTAACCCCCCTCGGGTTCCGGTCATGAAAGTAAGCCAAACGATTATTGCATCGATGATGTCAGATATAAGCTATTTAGATTTTAGAATCAACTGTATTTATGGTAACTGCTTTTGTTTGCTTTTTGTGTAAGAAAAGTGCCCTGCTAGCTAGCCATAAGCCGTATACACAATATCAACGTCCCCCTGGCCACCACCCACGCACCAGAGAGCGGTCTAGGGGAGACTGGAAGGCACTTATTGGACAATGATGACAATTCGACATTTGGCCATTTGGAAGTTGACTGGTTGTGCGGTTTGGTTTTGGGTCGTTTTGTTTTTCTCCGTGTGTATGTGTGTTGGTTTGCCAAGTTGTTTATATTTCCTGAAGATCAGGCTTATGGCTAATGGGTGCAATTTGGCTTCGGTTATATCAGTGCCGGACTGTGGGACGTGACAGGGGGAAACATTGGAAATCAACGAGCGAAGTAAAAATGTTTATTTTTCTTGAGAAATCCTTAAAAATTTGCAAAGCAAACAATAAGCACTCTGTGGGATAAGGAGCACTACGGGGAAATATATTCGCACAGTTTAACGATTAAAGTGCCATTGGTGGGTGTGACATGAAGGGTAAATCCACTTTGTGGAGACAGGTGGTACCAGTTCTATTTCCGCATACGGATGCAGTTTTGTGTGATGTTTGCTTTTTGAGAGGAGACTGCGCGTAGGTATGTCATTATTGAGTTGGCGGTAAACAATGTTGGTGGTATGCCATTGGATCATAGGATTTCTTGCGTACTATGGAAACATTTCTAGGGGATATGAGATAATTGTGAGATATCGTTGTGCGTGTTACCAGATGGTGTATTCATCATTTTTTAGTGTTTAGTAGACTTGCAATTATATGGCAGATCCGAATGTCTCAGTATAGTGAAGTGTTTCATGACGATTGATGCTAGAATAAATTATTGGGAGATGAGAGAGTCAATACTTACTTACTTAAGTGGTGCTACAGTCCGGGATGAACCTGGGCCTCAACCAACATTCCTCTCCAATTAGCCCGGTCCTTAGCTAACTGCCTCCAGTTGCGCACTCCAAGTTGGTTGAGGTCGGTTTCTACTTGTGCACGCCACTTAAGGCGAGGTCTTCCTCTACTGCGTCCGACGTCTGGCTGGGAACCGAAGACTCTGCGAGCCGGAGTATTGGTGTCCATTCTTTCTACATGTCCTAGCCATCTTAAAAATCCAATGCGGAGTTTTTTTGACTAGGAGTATGTCGCTTTACAGCTCGTATAGTTCGTGGTTGAATCTTCGTCTCCATAGCCCGTCAACGCAAACGGGACCGAAGATTTTCCGAAGAATTTTTCTCTCGAATCGACCAAGGATTTCTTCATCCGCTTTTGATACGGTCCATGCTTCAGCGCCGTAGAGCAGGACTGGGATGATCAGGGTCTTATATAGGATCGAAGAAACAGCGATTGGCAAGAGTAATTCTTCGTTTGATTTCTGACGAGATGTTGTTGTCAGAGTTAATAGCGGAGCCGAGGTAGACAAAGTCCCGTACTACCTCAATGTTATATCTGTCAATGGTGACGTTCTGTCCAATTCGTCCTTTAGTGTTGACAGCATACTTATACATAGTCTTACCCTCATTTACTGCTAAACCCATTTTTGCCGCTTCCTTCTCTATACTAGCAAACGTGGCTATGACATCACGTTGAGTCCTACCAATGATGTCAATATCGTCGGCGTATGCTAGTAGTTGCACCGATTTTTGGAGAATTATGCCTACCGTGTTGGCTCGCGAGTCTTGCACAATCCTCTCAAGAATCAAATTGAAAAAGTCACATGACAGTGCATCGCCTTGCCTAAATCCTTTTTTGGTATCGAATGTGTCGTTGAGGTCGTTTCCGACCCTGATGATGCAGCAAAAATTCTCCATCGTCATCCTACACAAACGGACGAGTTTGGACGGTGTACCAAAACTAGACATGGCTCTGTATAGTTCGTCTCTATAAATGCTGTCGTATGCGGCTTTGAAATCGATAAATAGGTGGTGGGTATCGATTTGGACTTCTTGGGTTTTTTTCCAGGATCTGCCCAAGTGTGAAAATTTGATCGATTGTGGACTTTCCTGGCCTAAAACCACACTGATTGTTGGTAAACGGTTTCAAGCGTTCACATATTACGGCAGATAGGATCTTGTAAGCGATGTTGAGTAGACTTACGCCTCTGTATTTGGCGCAGTTCAGAGGGTCTCCTTTTTTGTGGATCGGGCAAACGAGTCAAGAGTCAATACTTGCTGGTAATTGACAATTCATCGCTCTTTCTATTAGCCCACCGTGCTCATTGTTACAGTAAAAAAAACATAAGGCCTGTCCAGAATGCATATCTGTAGCTTGCATCTTGCATCGCTGTCAAAAGAGAGACACATTTCTTGCATGAAGTTGCACCTTTATTCAACTTCAAGCTACAGATTCACGAAAATACACATTGTATAAGCGCTTATGTGTTGCCTTGTTTTTAACTTTTTACTACTACCAGCATCAGCTATAGATACGCATTCTGGGCGGCCCTATAGTATTGTTCTTTTTAGTAGGCAATAAGCCCAAAGTGTATTTTACGACATGATTTTCCACCACTTAAATGGTAGATATTTACATTGGCACCTGATTTTTTTCCTTCGTTACGCTTGACAGTTTTGAACTGTCGCAAAATTTAGTTAGTTGAGTTACAAACATCGCCCAATGATGACCAGAATTTTAAGCAGACTATTTTCATATATTTATATTTGAATTTTGCTTATGAAATTTTATTATACCCTATCCCATAGGGGTATATTAGTTTTGATACATAGTTTGTAACATAGAGAAATAATTTAGCTACATATACCTCAAAGTATATGGATCGACTCAGAATCGATAGCTGAGTCGATTTAGCCATGTCTGTCCGTCCGTCCGTCCGTCCGTACGTCACCAGTTTTTGGGCCTTAAATTTTGAGCTAGAAGGATGAAATTTGGTACACGTGCTCTTTGTTGCTCCCAGCAGAACAAGTGTAAAAATTTTTGAAATCCGCCCACTGCCACGCCCCCTTTTTAGAAAAACGTATTTTTCGCCAAACCATAAGGAATTTTGAAAAACTTTCTGAACAACATATTTAGACAATCTGAATATCTGTATTTCGTTCATATAAAGTTTTTTGCCACGCCCACTTTTTGGGGGCGTTTTTAATAAAAAACGTTTTTCGGTCAAATTTTAAAATTTTCGAAAAAACGTTTGATGCAGAATCATTAGTAGTATAAATATGAACATTTCGTCCATAGACTATTTCAACCCACGCCCACTTTTTGGGGGCGTTTTTATATAAAAACCATTTTTACACACTACCCCATAACATATGCAGGAGAAAACCTTGTCTTTTGTAGAACCGTCAAAGTTTTTTGTAAACAGTCTGAACAATTTGTTGTCACCATGTCAGTTTCTTTATTTTATCCACATCGTGTTTTTAGCCATGTCCACTTTTTGGGGATTTTAGTTTTACAGATAGGATGGGATAGGGTATTCAACGATCCGCACTGTGGATTGTAGCCTTCTCATATGTTTTTTTGTATAGTTTTCCCTCTATAAGACTAAAACTTTCTAAAACGCCACAAATAATACAACTCGATATGATTCTTCGCTTTGTAGCATTAACCTTGTATTTCTTAAAATGTCTTGAAAGAAGAATTCTCTCTCTAAACATATTTTACAACTTGAAATTCAAAACCAAGAATACTTCCGCACTTTGCATAGATCTCCTCATCTCATTGACTTATCACACAGCTTACAACCGTCTACCCCATATCCGTTGCTCGTAATTTATAAACCTCCTTCAGACATCTTATGATACTCCTGATACGAAATGTAAACGAATTTCGCTTTTTACTGAATTCAATGCCATCATAATCGGGTTTCAAAGTCGAATCAGCTCCTCATGGAAGGAGTAAATCCACCCTCCAATACAGCCTGCTCTCAATCTCCTTTCATTGCAGGATAAATCCGACATTTTGTTCTCAATAATATCACGTTCAGTGTTTTATGTTTAGGGCACCGCTGATTTCCTTAAATTATAACCAAAACGATGGCACGAACGATGGGACACCCCTTATTACTTTGGACTATTATGCATTCCCGAGTGGTACTCTGCCAAACTTATGTAACCATGTATACAGAATGACGACGACGACGGAAAAAGGTGGAAACTAACAAAGCAGGAGATGAAAACAGTTTGAAACTTTTGTTACACTATCCGTGGCTCGTCCTCCTCCTCCTGCTGGTGCTGCTGGTACCGCTAAGACTCGCAGAGAACCATGTGTTTACATTAGCGTTCATGCGGCAGACGGGCTTCTTTCTATATAAGGCATTCATTCCTCGTTTATGTTTTATGATGTATCGTGTTGGCATAACCATCACAACAACTTGCCACTGTATATTCCCATTCCGGGGGCCTAAAAGAAGAGGAAAACATTGTTTATGCATCGCTTCCGCCAAAAAATATGATTTCGTTGCACGAAAAAAAGAAGAAACATCAGTACCGCTAACGTGATATTCGGTTTTTGCCTGACGCGGAGAAGCAGGGCAATCGCTGCAAGCCCATTTACCTAGCAGTGCTCTTGGCGAGAAAAGTTGGCGTTTTGTATTGTTGTTTTTTTTTTTTTTTTTGTCGACTATGGCCAGGGGAGGGAGAACCCATGGGCGCCTTGGGCTTGCCTCTGCCAAACCAATGAGTTGAGTTAATAAGGAGGCGGGACACCAGAGAAACCGGATATATGTGAATAATGTGATAGTGTCATGTGCCAAATCGTGGATTCATCGGTGGTAACATGTGCCAAATGTATACACAGTTTGGCAGCACAGTAGTTCATCAACTGTTTGTTTTTTGTTTTTGTTTTTTTCTACCTTAAGGGTATTGGGGCGGTTCAGTGTGCACCGCGTCTTTAATTTATAAAACATGTAAGAGCCGCCTAAATCCATACTCCCAGTCCAGCTGGTCATTTTTGTAATCCATCAATACGCCTTCCTGGGGGCATAAGCCCAACTGATTGACACACTATATTCGCTGCGAGTTCCATTTGATACCTCATTACACGGATTTCTAGCCTCAGTCTGGATCTTGACGTTCTTGGGTACTCCATGGGCACATAAAGATGGTGGGAAACACATGATTTTTTGCTGATTCGCTTTTTCCATTATCTTCTTCTTCTTCTTGGGATGGACTGTTGTTTTCTTTTTGGTTTTGTTTTCCCCTGTGGAGATCTTAATGACCATCTTGTAGGGTCATTGCCATTGCTGTGAATACATTGAACAAGTGGTAGATGGTGTCTTTGGATAAACCCAATTAGAGGGCTGGGTGAACTTTTTGTAAAGGAGTTGTTTATTTTTTTATCTTCTTATTGAAAGGGACGTTTGGAAATGCATATTTTTTTGTTTGTATAATTTTTTTTATAAATCTCTACAAATCGAGTAATTTGGTTGGATTTATGCCATGTATTTGATGTGTGACATACCCTTGAATATTGGAAAATGTTGATTATAAATTGATTATAATAACTGGCGTTTTTTCATACTGGTGTTTCAGAAAATATACCATTTTTTAAAACTGTCACAACTAGTCGTTGCCAAATGAAGATGCCACCAACATGTGGCATTTTGTCATATAAATAAATTTAAATGTAGACGACTCGCTGGGAGTGTAAACAGAATTATTAACACAAATCTTGGCAATCTCATCCGCACGCAGATCCGTTAGCTGTGGCACCCCACAAGTGGAGTCCTGTCTCCTCTGCTCTGGAATATAGTGGTCAACAAGCTACTAGTAAATCTAGAAAGAGAGGGATGCAAGGTAATTGCCTACGCGGGTGACGTGGCAATAGCTGTGTCAGGGAAATACCTTAATACCCTTAGAGATTTATTACAAAATGGTCTCTCTGTACTCTACTTTCTAATTGGTCCGCCAAATGTAAACTCGGCGTGAACCCCCAAAAAAACAGAATTAGTCCTTTTCAGCAGGAAATATATAATTCCGTTTATTATTATTATTATTATTATTGGGAGGGTCCCAAACTAAATGGCGTCAGTCTCCAGTTCGCAGAAACAGCCAAATATCTAGGTCTGGTTTTGAATAAAAACTGAACTGGAAAACCAACATCCAATAACGCGTTAAGAAACCCACCGTAGCCATATACTCTTGTAAAAAGGCAATCGGAAAGGAATGGGGCATGCACAACCACATATCTCTTCCTGGCTCTATACGTATCTATAAGAAGACCCATACTCATGTATGGTGTTCCAATCTGGTGGACAGCTTTAGAAACAGCGTCCAACAGCAACCTATATGGTAAATTTCAAAGATCAGCCTGCGTATGCATTAGCGGAACTCTTAGAACAACCCCCTCCGCAGCCCTTGATGCTATCCCACATCTAGTGCCTCTATATATCTACGGCAAACAGACCGCAGCTTGTGCAGCTGTAAGACTGAGAGCCTCATCACAATGGACACCCAATCAGGTTGAGCACACAACGATTCTGAATCACCTTAACACTACAGAAACTTCAGAACAACCATTCCCAGTCGCCTTGAATGGGAGTCGGATTCGATCGAAACCAATAACTCGATTCACATCTTCATGGATGGGTATAAAACAGAATCTGGAGTGGGTGGAGGTGTTTTCTCCGAGATGCCTTCCCGATCATTGTAGCGTTTTCATGGAAATCAAAGAAGCCTCGTCCTGGCTGAAAAGGAATGTAATATCCACGAAGAATATTAGCATCTTCAGCGACAGTCAAGCGGCAATCAGATCCCTGTAAGCAATCTCGTTGAATTCAAAATAAGCCCACGAATGCAGACTGTCTCTTAACGAGATGGCGGAGAATTTAACCATTCGAAGGATACACGTGGTACCACATCGGCCTTTTTTGGTCTAAGTGTGGACGGGCATCGAGTGCAGCCACTTCAACCTTACCTAACCTAACCCAACCCAACCCAACTACATACACTCATCTATCTAGACCTAATGGTCAATTTTAAAGCAAAGAAAGAAATTCAAATGGCTGCTGTTATATTTCACATAATAAGTAGGCTATTACAATTAATTGTTCTGATTAATTTGCAATTCCAAGGAAATGCAAAAAATACACTCCTTAGTGCTACACATCACGATACGACGCGACGGAGCACCCGACCACGTTTATCGTATTTTCATATGCGCTCTACATATGCTAATTTGTAAAATGATGCGTGCGTGTCATAAGCTATCCTTCGGGCTTGTTATGGCCAATGACAGTGCTGTCACGTTTGTGGGAAATTTTCATGATGTACACGGTATAGACATTCTCGTTTTGTTTCTCCCGTCGCTATTTGCGCATTCAACAGGAGAATTGTGGACAAAAAAAAGGATTGCGTGAGAGAGGTCACTATGTTGCAAAATAATACGGTTATGACAACAATAATCATTATGGAAAGGAATTTTTATTGCAAAGTAGTTGGCTGGCAGTCACAATGCATTGCAGGAAGGGGAAATTATTCACGGTGTTGGTTTTTATCGTTTTACCAAAACTTGTATACCCTTTTGTCCAGCTTTTGTTAAGCAGACGAATTTATGAACAATTTCCGAGGAATTGTGACTTTTGTGTTTGCAAGATTTTTACTTATCCGTATGTTGCAAATTTGTTTGGCGGTAATATTAATACAAGAGATGTAGCATTTGCGTAACCTGCAAATTTATAAGTTTGTGAAAACTATCAAATTTTCTTAAATCAAGCGTCTGTGTCATCTTTAAAAGCGCATCTGAATACGTGCCCCAGACCAAGTTCAAACGCATATTCTTAAAAAAAAATAAATCCAAGAGCGTTAAATAACATGACCAAAGTGGTCCGGCCCATTTCTCGAGATTACATTATACCGAACTTCCCCTTCAATAGACCAATTGTTTGATTGACCATCTGTGATGCACGTGGCACCATCCTGTTGGAACCAGCTTCTATGGATTTTCTTGAAGCACATCTTCGTTTTTAATGTTAACTTTCAAAAGTCATTACATAAGCACAAAAAAATATGTTTGTTTTTTGTTTTTTTAAAAAAAGTATGCCTGTTACAAATAAATGTTTGATTGCATCTTTGGGAACTTTGCCCATAGCGTTATTGTCTTCAAAATAATTGGACGAAAATGGTCTTTACATTTCATACCAAAATCACTTGAAACAGGTTCATCATCAATTTATTTTCAAGTATCCTTCTAACTGCCTAAAGAGCCAATTGCTACCGCGTTTGATCGTTCCAAGTGGGCAACAAGTGTTAAAAATTGGCTGCCTGATATTCTCTTCCATCATCTTGAGAGCTAATAAAGTGTACGACTTTCTTTTTGTGTTCACGCAAGCGGCTGTTAAAAATTTAGAGCCCCTTAAAAACAGGTATCAAAAAAAATCTTTGAATATTTTTTTTTAGATTTTTTTTCTCCATAAATGCCAATGAACCGAACTTGTCGTGTGCAAAATGATATTTTATTACCTATATTCAGAATTTTATATTCTCAATTGTTTGGCTTAAATTCTCGCGAGTTCTCCTACCTCGCCCAAAATAATAATGTGTTCATGGAATTTCCAACCTTTGATCCGTCATGTACGAAAATGATCGCGGAACCTAAGTTACAACTTTGCCATTCACACTGCCACAAACGCAGAAAGACTCACAGCCATTCCAAAGACCACCATTCTTCTTTATCTATCTGCTTGTCATTAAAAAGAGAACACAAAATGGAAATATTCTTTAAGTAACGGTAAAAGGAAGACCTTCATTTGAACTAATTACCTACTGGTCCACACTACAACGTCATTATGTGTTTTGGTCAAATGACCCGATAATAGCGAAGATCAAGATTAAGCGAAGAATAGAGAACCTGTGTGTGTACACGTAACACATAGATATAGAGGAGAACCAAGTTGATGATGAAGATTTCAAGATTTTCAAGCTTCACATGAATTTCTGATGAGAGACATCTCATTGTCAGGGAAGGCCGGCCATTGGCGTTCATTAGCATTCAAGTGTTTGGTGTTCTAAAACGAAGACCTGCGATGAACTATTCTCGAATACAAGTGATCTTTCCACATACATTTGTGAAAATGCATTGTGGAGCTGTATATTGTTGTGCTGTATATAATCGAATGAGTTGAAGTCCGTTGTGGGAAATTCGAGAACCAACGTGTCTTTTGAGATAGGAATTGCTTCTGAATTATGTTATCAGGTATCATTGATTATCCCTACTTCGAAAAATCTGAACGAATTCGTGAGAATGGGATGTGAATACGAAATAATATTTCCAACACATGATATGTGAAGAAAATTTATATGGCTCTCGGATTTATGTTTTGATAACATTATTTGGGTCATGAATGCATTCATAGGTCGATAGAAAACTATAAGCAGAAGGTTTCCACAAACTAAAGGGTGTTATTTTTAGAGGTATAGAACTTTAAGTTGCCAACACTATTTTAACTGGCATCCATTTTGTCAGCTGTCAAGTGATTTATTTTTAGTTGGTTTGGCATTTCAACATAAGTAGACTGACATCTGAACAACGCTTGCAATTGCACAAATTTATTTTAAAAATCATGGTTCTGTTTGAAATACTTATCGCGCAATACTTCCATTTTACGGTCAACATAATCGTCCATCAGAGCAATTATTTCGATTAAGTATGGAACGTTTTCGCACCACGTTTACTCTAAATGATAAAACGCATCCACAGAGACGTCGTACAGTGCGCGTACAGATGAAGTAGAGCGTAGCGTAGAGGAAGACCCGAATCAATCTATCCGCCATCGTGCCAGGAATTGGATATGTTTGCATCCACTTTGTGGAACATTTTGCAGAAAGATCTTGGTTTTCGTGCTTACAAAATCCAACTCGTGCAAGAATTGAATCCATAGGCGTAGATTCGGTGAATGGGCCCAAAAATAAGATTGCCGTTGATCCCAATTTTCATTAGCGAATTATGTTTAGCGATGAAGCTCACTTTTGATTGAATGGATACGTCAATTAACAAAACTGCCGTATCTGGAGGGATGAAATCCTTAAGTGTATGTTGAGAGACCGTTACATCAATGGTGATCGCTATAGAGCCATGATTACTGACTTTTTCGTTCATCAATTGAACAACTATGACGAAACAACGGCGAAACATGTCACACAGCTCGTGCCACAATTGATTTGTTGAAGGAAACCTTCGGTGACCGCATAATTTCGCTTTTTGGTCCTGCGAATTAGCCTCCAAGATCGTGAGATTAAACCCAGCCTGACTATTTTCTGTGGGGATATGCGAAGTCGGTAGTTAGTTGTCTAATTTACTTTATTTTGAAACTGTTATATTCTTGTTGTTATTTGTTTTAGTTTTTATTTTCAACAACCATGTTTATGTCCAATTTTCGATTTGATAGATTTCCACTTCTACTCCAAAAAAAAAACGTTTCTATTTTGTAACCCATAACTGAATCCTGAGTCAGAGATCAAAATATCAGCTCCCTAAGCCAGTTCTAATCTTTCTAAAGGTATATTTCATTATTTTCCACTGCTAGAAAAATAAACAAAAACTTGCTCTCATCATAGCTCCAAAAATATCCACCACCTGAGAACTGCACCCATCAAACGCAGACTTATCTGTATTAATTTCATCATTACCTCTTATGTCTCCCGCAATCTCGTCATTTTTACAGCTATATTTATAACAGGTTATTAATGATAAGTCCACTTCTATATCCATTTGTAGGCCTATCTATGATAGAAATCCCTTTCATTTACACACCTCTCCATCGCAAATGGATAACCATTAACAAAAAAAAAAGAAACACCAAACCCATTAAGATAACAATTCTAAGAGAATACACACCGCACATCTAATTACTTCCTAGTACTTGCATAAAGTGTGAGCAGACCATTAGGGCAAGATACACACTTGGTAACAGAAAAAAAGCCAACCGACAGACAAAAGCGGGACAAAGGTGAGATGTAATAACATCCATTGTTGTTTAACTGAAGCCCTAAATGAGTTCTTAAGAATTAATTTATATCTCTCGAGCTTTGTTCTTAAACAAAAAAATAAGTAAATATACAGTTTGACGGGTGAGATGACCTTGTAAAGGACTAGACAATCGTTTCATCTAAACCGCGGTTTCTCTGTAAGTGTGCGTGGTTAGAAGCGACTCAATCAACCAAACCAAGTCTTGACCTCAATTTAAATTTTTATTGTTCCCTCGATCGGAAGAGATGGTGTTTACCCCCGGGCTGGTTCCATTATTTTTTGTTTTTGTAGCCACTTTTTACTGTTTGTTCACCGAGAGAAACTAAAAGTTTCAGATTATGTGTGTTTGGTGTTACGGGTGTTCCTACTTGATTTAATGAAGAAATTGAAATAAACCACCGGTATGTTAGGTGGGAAGATATTTTTTTGTTTTTGAAGGAGGGCACAATGTTCCGATTTGGTTAGATTTTTATATTTCTTTTTATTTGCCATATGTATGGGTCAAGAAATATCACTTTCGAATAAAAATGCCCACAAATGCGCACGACTCAAGCACAGGACAAAACAATCAGAAGTTGCTAAACAATTAGTTTAAGATGTTTTTTTGAGGTTTTTTTTATCAACACTTAGACTTATAACAGCAAGGTTTTCGTCTGATCTAGGTTTATTGGCACGGTATGGAGTATTCGCATGATTAGCCTGGCTGGTTGGCGAACATTTGTTTTGTGTTCTAAAGAGAGGAAATTCCCCTCGAAATTCCTAAAAACTTTTTATTTTCATAAGCCATATTATAGTCTTTTATTGACAGCTGTAAAGAACTGACAGCCAGCATATATACAGGGTGGCTGATGAATATTGCTACATTAAGAAACTCAAATAACTTTTTCAGTGTATGGAATTCATTTTTCTTTTATTCATGTTAAAGCTCGTTCAATTTTATTAAATATAGCTTAATTAGTTTTAAAAATAAGAAAATTAAAATGCCCCCGGCTCGTTGATGCATGTGCGTCATCTTACCAAAAAGTTGTTCATTACTGCTTGGAGAGTTGAGACAGGAATAGCCGCAATTGTTTCTCAAATGGATTGCTTTAGTTCATTCAAATTTGTAGGTTTTGCTATGTAGACTTCCTGTTTGCAATAACCCCAGAAGAAACAGTCAGGTGCAGTAAGGTCAGGCGAGGAGAAGTTGCACCATCTTGCTGAAACCACATAGAGTTGAAAGAAATTCTCTTTCGGTCTCCAGTAACCGTAACGGTGTGACCGTTTTCTTCGAAGAAGTAGGGCCTGACAATGCAGCGTGATGAAACTGCACACCACACTGTGACACGAAGTGGATGCAATTCCGTCTCATGGAGTATCTGTGGGTTGGAAACACTCCATATTCGACAATTTTGTTTGTTTATGTTGCCGTTTAAATCGAAATGGGCCTCGTCAGACATAAAAAGACAGTCCTCTTCCAGCATTTGAAGCATCTTCTGGCAAAATTCCAAGCGAATAGGTAAGTCTGCTGTGTTTAGTTTGTTGGCCATTTGCATTTTATATGGGAATAAGTCCATATCATTGTGCATAATTGACTACAATGGCTGTCTTCTAATACCTATTTGAACAGATAAGCTTCTTGTCTAAACTCTTGGATTATTTTGTATGACAGCAGCGACAGCAGCGATTGTTTCCTCCGTCCGAACTGAAAAGTTTCGATGGTATGGTCTTCTTTCGACTGTCCCATGCTCGGCAAAATTGTTAACAAGTCTCATTATGGTCTATCTGCTCGCAGGATTGCCGCCAAACGTGCGTATATAATCTCTTTAAACCGAAACTACGGACTCCAGTGCGTGATAGCAACGGACAATCCAAATTCTTGTTTCAGTGTCCCAGTTATCCACTTTTGTTAAATCTAAAAATCAATCTTCAAAATAAAAAAAAATTAACCAGATTTTTTTGATAGCACTTTCATCAGCCACCCTGTATGTGAATAGATAAATTTATATGATTTTGATTCCTGCCCCCCTATTTTTTAAAACTATTATCAATAAAGCTACCAAATCATGATAAAATTATGAAAAATTAACCCCCGTATTAATAATCGCTGATTAGCTTACCAATGGCTAACTTGACAGTTTTCCTCATAGGAAATACTCGCGCAAATGTAAAAAGTCAGTCACTGATGGGTATATATCATCGCTCTACACTCTGCTCATACTTGGAAAGATTTACACAAAAGCAGATTGCTGCAGAGTGAATTCTCCCCCTCCAACCCCAGCACGATGCCAAAACAAAAGCAAAACACTTAATTATGAGCCAATTCATTCCCATTTTTACCTCGAAATAGTGCCAACGATAAAAGTCAAATAACTCCCAAATTGTGCGTGTTTTTCCCGCAGTTAGTTAGCTCAAAAACAAGCAGAGTTGTCAACATTTATTTTGACGCCCTTGCTTGTCTAGCATTTCTCTATCGATGACAGAATATTTATGTATTTTCATTTGAAAGGACGATGACTCGTAAGAGATAAAACCGCTCTTGATGAATGGTTTCACAACGTGGATGGCAGCCCAAATACGCGAGAATTCATTGATCTGATTAACTTGATATGCCAGCGGGTGAAATTTAATTTATTTTGGGATAGAATTACCCGTTCAGCTTGAAAAACACGCCTTTCAGATCCTTTTAGAGACACAATGACAACATAATAAAAAAAAAACTTTACAACGGCCGTATTGTCTGGAATAATAAATTTTCGGTTGTTTCGCCGTACTTCAAATGAATCCGCGCATGGATTTCACCCGGACACGTACTCTACGCAATTTTCATAATTAATTAGCATTTGCACAGGGAGGCCTACAGGTTGGTGAGAATACAAAAGCGTGGATTCCATGAACGGAATTCCTCATCGTGTTTGCATTGAAAGAGTGCGAATCATACATATATGCAGAATATATGGTCACGGTGGTTAGGATATGCGAGAGTTGCTACTGCAACAAGACCAGCTGAACACACACAATGTAAAGAGTGTCAAACGCCAATCATTTTCGCGATAAAGCGAGGGCGTTGAGCTCTGTCGCCACTTACATATGCGCGTACTTCTGTTCTTGCTACCCGACCACAAGGTGCTACGTGGAATGCCATTTGGTTGCTAGAAGTAGAAGCCTATCAGACAGACAGATGACAGGACATGCATGGTTGATTTTTTTTTTCATCACCCTTCACTGTCACTTTTCGATTGACAGTTTGCAATAGGTTATAACATTTACATGCAATTTTCTTTTGCTGTCTCTTTTTTTTACTTTTTTTTGCTATTGCAAGTGTAGTCTGTCTGAAATTGAATCTTTCGAATCCATGGGAAAGGATGAGGTGCGCATTTTTAGTTGTAGTTACCGGCGCTTGAGGGAAATGGGGAAAAATCTCTGCAGTTATATGTAATTATCCAGGGAGCATAGGACTGTACGCATACATTAATCTTGTAAAGTAGTTGTGTCGTATAGAGAGACGACGCGAAGAATACATTTGCCATTGCGCTCGTTGGTAGTTAATTAAAAATTCCATTTTCACTGCTGGTGCAGGATTTGCACTAAGGTATCTAAAGGGGAAAGAAGAAGCAGAATTTAAACAGAAGAAATGAAATGTAAAACGCAAACAAGGAGCTCGCATTAAGAGAAGAGACACTTGCTTTTGTGTGCTCGTTTTACTGAATGTATTCAGAAATTAATTAAATATTAAAATTAATTGCTAGGTTGCATTTGAATCAACATGGATTTGGAGTTTATTTTTCTCCTTTTTTGTAGCCTCAAAAAAGTATGAGTGTTTCTGTTTTTTTTTTTTTCAGTTTCCTTTGCTGCAAGGACAGAGTTAGGATTTACTACGAGGATACATTCAATGTTGATTTTTGTTTTGTTTTGAAAAATAACCGAGAGAGAAAAATATCTAAAGAAGATAAAGTTGTTATTTGAATAGCTTTATCTAGGATAATACTTTGAATTAAGACAAGAATGGGTAAGGACAGTTTCATTTAGTTTCTAGTACTTGGGGGATCTTAAGGCTACTCAATTTGTATCCTTAATTATCCATCAAAAACATAAAGCTTTTAAAAGTCATAATGATGACTACATAGAATTTCAAAATTCCATTGAGATAATGGCATTGACATTTGTCAACTATATATATCTATATCAGTAAACATGAATTCGGAGGACACTTTATGAGTATGTAATTTGGTATAAAAATTTAGCAAACTCCCTTTAGGTAATTTTTGCACTCTAACTACTTTACTACGCTGTATATCAAAATTTGTTTCCAATGTCTTGTCACCCAAAATACGTATAATTGTACGGATTTATATATGAAAGACCTGCTATTTCTACTTGGTATCTAAGTGGGTGGTTATATTATATTTTCATGTGATAACCCAATATTCTCGTTCTTGCGCCAATCAATTTTTTCATAGCACTTTGACTTCATGGGGTCCTATTTGCACACTGACCCGGTGCGCTCGTGTGTTTTTTTTATTCTTTTTGATGACCATTTGTCAAGGTCAAGGTGGGTGATAATATCTTCACTCTCACTTGCCGTCTCTGCCTGAAACAAAAAAGCCTTCCATCCTCTTCGATCCTGGACATGATGCTTTCAGTCCAAGCGTCTTGGCATTGGTTGATCCTTAATCCGGAGGTTCGTTCGACTGCTAAGTACAATGACAAATAGTTCGAACTAATTTTCAAGGAAACTACTGAGCACAATATTGATCTAATCAGATCATTTTTGACTACATTTCCCAGTATTTGCGATTATGTTTACCAATTTAAGACGCAGATTCTTAAGATACCTCTACCAAATTCAATTATTCCACTCTCAAATCGTGATGTACTTGACAAAAGTACTTAATCTCTTACTTTGTGTTATCCACTCAAATTAAAGAAAACTTAACATCAACTTAAATTACAAAACACGTCCCATCCCAATGCATCGCTGCACATCGACATATTAATTCGTTTAACTCAATCAATTAACCGAAAGCATACAACTACAAAAGGTAAATACACTTACCCATGAATTGCCTTACAATTGCTGAAGCAATTAAATGCTGGTTTAACTATAGCAAACAAAACCCGTATCTGAATACACTGTGGCTGCAACAAACTAACAAGTTTCAGCAACTGTAGCTTTGCGCACCACTGAAGTTCGACGCTGCTTTACATCTGTCTGTCGAAATTGCAACAATTGTATGCGGCTATTTGTTTTTTACATTTTTGGAGGCTAAGCCTCCTCTAAACTCGAACTACTAGTGCAACTACACAGAAACAGAGACTTGAACACAACAATCAAGCAATCAATTAGGCACAGTCATTGGGTTGCATTCAAATTACATGCAATAGTCATCATACACTAGTGGTATAGACGCCGTCAGCGACGGCACTGTCGGCTTGCAGTCAATTGTTTAAAAAAAATATGCAACGGGTTTCGATTTTTCTCCTCCACTGACTGATTCATTAGGCCATCGATACGACTTGAAAGATTACTCAACACTACACAGCCGCACACAGATCTCGCGTTATCTGGGTGCGCACGTGTTAGCCACCTTTTTTTTTAACATACAACAACCTTCCCTAAAAATACTTAATTGAAACGGAAACTTGGAAAGCCTCACCTTTAAAACAGGATGAAAGAATATTTCTTTTTATTTTATATATGACAAACGTGGGCGTCTGCGCGGTTTTGAGGTCTTAACTCTGAACTCAGTTTGCAACTTCTCTCGTTCTTGTATACGGTAGCCTGCGCGAGCGCGCGCTCGTTGTGTTGCTGTCATGTACTTGAAACCTGATATTCAAGTTACTATGCTGTGTTCCGATTTTTATCATCGCCTTCATCTCTTGGTGAGTGCTTTAAAAAGTGAAACAACAAAAAATGGCAAATAAATCTCGTAAAAGTGAGTGACTTTGCGCGTGCTCAGGTGTTGTGGATTTGTTTTATCTGCCAGCCGAAATCTTCTCGAATTTCAGGTTCAGAGACCCGCACTTCAAAATCGAAATCAAGAATGACATTAATCACGGCCGCGAGAGAGTCCCGTCGCGCGTTTTTCTTCTCTCGGCAATTTTCCACTTGAAAGGAACTTTGCGCTAGAACTAGAAGCTGTAGTCTGTAGAGTGCTTCAGTTGAATTCGGCTCAGTGTTTCGGTGTTCTTTGTGTGCGTGAGTGGATAATTATATCGTGAGAACTTGAGCAGCTATTAAAAGTTAATTGCGAGCCTATTTGTAGACCGGGCAGGAGTCAATATAGCCGGTGAACTACACTTGCCTTGTGAGTTTTTTTCTATTACATATCTTGTTTTAACTTTTGTGAAATAATTTTTCTGATCTTCATAAATTTTAAATGTTCCACTAACACAAATAGTTGAATTTCATAAAATAGTGTAATCATCTAATTGATTGTGTTTTGTGGCACAGTGTCACTACGTGTTACATGTTTCTTCACCTCAACTTACAGTTGTTCACTGTCCCACTCCCTGAGAAAGTCAGATGAAAATGGACAACGTTTATGAAAGCTCGCATTCATCTATTGAAAATTTTAAAAATTCTGTCGATGAAATCGAATTATTTTAAATCGCATTCATCTCTTCAAAGTTATAAAATGTCTGTCGATAAAATCGAATTATTTCAAATCGATTTTATGAACGCTCGCATTCATATCTTGAAAATTATATAAACTCAGTTTTTCTTTTATACCAATTTCTGACTATGTCACTGTCACCCTAGTTTTCTCAGCTTTCTTTGAATATAAATAGATTTTCACGCGTTTGGAAAACACTTATTAATTTTAAAAGGAGTATGGATATGTCGTCAAGAACTTCAATCTGCAGTTTTCGGTTCCGCCTTCTTCAACGTAATGCGTTAAACTCATTTCACACTAATTTGAATCCACAATCCCTCCCATCATTCACTCTGCCTCACCCATGTGACTTTATTTGCACCACAGCAAAATACTTGATTGTCTCATAAAATCATTGGACCGAAATACTTTTTTATGCGTCTCTAATTTGAATAATTTTAGGGACTCTCAATCCTATCAAAATATATTATTCCTTTCGCGGATTTATGCTCAAAAGGCGTTCACTTCTCATTCTCCGGTTAACTTATAACGACAAGACGCGTTTTCTTGTTTTCCGCG
Source organism: Rhingia campestris (assembly GCA_932526625.1). Classification (NCBI taxonomy): domain Eukaryota; kingdom Metazoa; phylum Arthropoda; class Insecta; order Diptera; family Syrphidae; genus Rhingia; species Rhingia campestris. The sequence goes on along the minus strand of OW052185.1, from coordinate 117,406,232 downwards.
GAAGCAAAAACATTTTACGATGATGGAGTTTTAAGTGATTTTTAACGAGCATCAAAACTCCTTTTTACCTCTCTTCGACTCAAAACTATATGCTCTTAGTTTTTTGATTGTGGAATTTGTCAACATTTCAAATATGGTTTTGTTTATTTAATAACCCCATTAACTGATTTAAAATAAAATCAATTTCCAAACCAGTCACTAACTGAAAGAGAATTAAAATTTAGAGAAAATATACCCAGACGACGACGATGACGACGCCTCCAAAACCAATTTTATGGTAGCCACACCGATCACCGGGCAATCAAAAATCGATTTATACTCCTTGCGGAACGTTTAAGCTTTTCTATTTTTGTCTCTGGATGTGGGTTTTAGAGGGAAATCAAGCCGTCAGCTGCCTTGGGCGTTTGAAGTCGGCTTTCTTGAAAAGTTTTTCTGCTGAGGTTTAATAAATTTTCTTAAAATCTATTGTCTGACAGTTTATTGCAAAATAGCGCTGAGTATTTATAATAAATTTGTATGTCGAAGTTTGCTTTAGGTTTTGGTTTAGTAGAGAATTATAGTCTTTAGTAGGAGTCATACAATTTTATAATGGGTTTTTAAAACGTTGTGGAAATATAAAATTAATTGTTCAATTAAAAATGTTTATTGGGGGTCATTTTTAATTTGTGGCACATGAGTCTCTATGCCAAAAGGGTATCTGTCTCCTAATGGTGTACAGGAAATGTTTTTTTCATCGTTTTTTGTTTAAGTAACATACAAATAAAAAAACTCACCTATGGATTAGAAATCTTTTCAACAATTTATCGATAAAAAAATCGTAAAACATCAGTCGATAATGTTCAGCACTCAAAAACGGACCAATGCAATGATGGCGTTAGTCCAAACCATTATATTGAGAGGCCTTTGGGCATGACAATGTTGTCAGCTTAGTTGATTAACTTCATAAGATCACTTTAAATAAAAATTGTCATCGAATGTCGAACATTTTATTTTTCAAATTCAGATAAATTGTGGGATTCTGTCCTAATATTGATCATTGATTTCTGATATGAAATAGGGTTCGTGTATTATTCCGAACACTTTGGCTTACAGTGGTAATGCCTGGATTTGTACGTGTTGACCCCGAATGATGTTTATTTCGTTTAGGTTCGTGAGTCGATGAGCAGGCATTGTTCGTACTTCGCGGTCAGGTCAATGTGCACCCATTGTAAGTCTACGCGTTTAGGTAACACATACCTCTGTCATGTTTTTGTCCTTTGCTGGTCTCTTCGAAATGTTAGGAATTTAAGGACTTGTTGTGTTGTACTTGACATCTGTCATTAAGATCATAGTTCCCAATGAATGTAATAACAAAAACGTAACGCATTATAACAACTACAAATGTCCTTTCGCCTAAAACCTATTTTTAAACTACTTCCGTTTTTTTAAACCCTTTATAACTGTGTCCTCTTTTTGTCTGTATATTGGATTCCCACACCCTGGCACATTATTCATGCCAACCATCCATCCACCATGTCCTTTGAGATTACCCGAAAAAAATCCCTCCATTGGTCAATGACTGACTGGCAAGCGGAAAAAAATCAGGGATGGTTTTGATCGATTGATTGATTAACGACAACGGCTCATCCATTTCTTTTAATCACAGTGAAAGTACGTGTCACTTGACACAATCCTCTTGGGGGATCGTTCTTCATGGAGCTCAGAAATTGAGAGCAACTGCAATTAATTATCAGATTAAACAAAGTGCCCGGTGGGCGTGAAATGGACATTATTTGAATTAATCAAAATTGCATACATGTTATCCAAGTCACTTGAAGCAATTTAGTTGAAGCGTTAAGGTCAACGCGTTCAATTGTGCAATTCATTTGAAAAACTTTTTTTTTTAGTATGTGTTGTTCTTTAATTTGTGCAAGTTAATAAGTGCATTCATATGTTTGGTGCATCGGCACATTTCAAGTACTCGTCCACATACTCCACCCGGCAAATGTTACTGGCAACTAATTGCGAAATGGGATTTTAATTTGATTTTCTCCATATAGCCAGATGTAGTCACAGAAAATGAAGAGGAAAAAAACCGCTCAACATTACATGCCCGTTTGAATTAATTTGAAAATTTAACGGTGACGAGGAGAAAAGGGATGAGAGAGTGGGGTCTGATGGGTTGGGTGGCCATTTGCCTTCACTTGTTGGGGTATGAATGGCTTCATTTAATTTCGCAATCGTTTTGGTCGAATAGCGATGCGGAAAATAATTCAATTTTTTATTTATACGAACGAAGTTAGTTAAATGCTAAATTCACTGCCGTACAGCATAATTGATGTGTTTTCGAATGTGAATTGTAATTGCATTTGCAGTTCTCTACCAAACGTAACTGGGGAATACTCTGATACGCCAACCAATCCCTCTACTGCGTAGTGCTTTCGAGAAATTATTTTCAATTAATGGCTGGTTTGAGTTCATGTAGATGGTGATATTCGATAATCAGATCGTTTCAAAGCCATTCTGTTAATTGAGATGTAAATTAGTAGATATTTTAAAGTGGAAAACGCAGTGGTGGTGTCAATTTAAATCAACTGACTGAAAAAGTTTGTCCGCTGAATAGGAGTGGGTGGTTATCGACAAGTTCCGGGGATTTTTGTTTAACTCACAGATGGCAGATATGGAAAAAGTAAACTTTGCGATGGAGATTCGAGTGCAATACTCCATGAGAATCATCCAAAAATATATTTCATTTTCAATTCATTTCACTACAGCACGTTCATTATACAATATTCAAAAACGATGTAGTGGTAACGTCATTTTGCTCTCTTTCGTATCCATTAGAAATGTGTGAGGATTTTTCAAAATTCTAGCCCGGGATTGATTAGGATCTTGATGATTTAACGTTCGACTGGGTTCTCTCGTTCTTAATTATCACATTTAATAAGCCTAAATTTTTTTAATCAGTTTAGCCTCATTACGCTTAATTTCTTATTCAAATAGCCCTCAAGTTTAAAAAAAAAAAAAAACCAACAACTACATTTCATATAATTTACCCCCGAATACCTCAAATTTGTATTCACCCCCTGATATCAATTACTATCACTGAGCTTTTGTTTCACAACATGATATGTTACCACCTGCGAAATGCCAGATAAGGCCAAACACAGCCCTTCGAGTCACATGTGCAACATTCAACCATAATCACCGCTCCGACAAAACCATACCAACAACCAAATAAACATATGCTTTTGCCAAACCCCCACTCTCTCCACATGACTATCTCTCCCTCAGTTGAAAAGAACGTTTTAAAATTTACAAAATATAAGCATAAGCACCCAGCATTGTAGCTTACCTGCCAGTAGCAGAAGCACTCATGCAGGACATAGACACAAACACACAGCGTAGTGCCTAGACAGGATAACGACATTTCATGTAATCATGATGAATAATTGGATTCCAACATGCCGAGGACATTTTCCATTATTATTACATGTCATTGTGAAATCGAGAAGAAGGTAGGAGTGGGGCTTTCCCCATGTAATAGTACCCTACAGCAAATACCAGGCGGACCAAGTTTACATGAGCATACCTACGACGAGTATTTGTTCTGTCCATGGAACATGTGCCCTAAACGGCACAACACAACAACAACAAAAAACTACACACACGACAACCAAAAAGCTCCTCAAGGCAAATTTCATTATTACCTGAATTAAATTAAGGCTTTAATTGAAATTTCACCACATAGTTGTAGACTCTGATTTATTTTAGAGAAGCTAAAATTGATGGCTGGCTGGATGGACATCCTTAGGCTGAATCTCCTTCTGCCAGCCTAATGGCACCTTTTATTCGTTTTTCGTTGTTGTTAACTCAGATGCAGGTAGGTGTGATTTTCGTTAATCCAAACGTTCTGCTGCACTACCTTCCCTGCGGATATCATATGAATACTGACAACTGCCAAGTTGAATGCTTTTAGTCTGCGGATATCTTTTTGCATAAGCCTTGCATATATGAATGTCCATTAAAAGGGCGTTAAAATGGAAATTGGAAAATCATAATTACGCTATAAAAACTGATTCCGCGAAGAAAGATGGCGCACGAGGATCATGGCAGTTTGGCCTTACCCTCTTCGCCATGTGCGTGCGTGCGTAATCTCTTTTATGCGAAAATGCGAAATGAAATTGCATGAATTAATTTCCCTGCATACACAGACGCGGAAATTATACCACTGGAAATGGCTGCTTCGGATTCCGATGACGATTTTCTCGGTTTCCTTTCCGGTATTATTATTATAACGCATGGTATGGCCGGCTCGAAATTAAATTTATTTCATTTTAATGGATTTTGTTTTTATTTCATCCATTAATAAATTAATAATGATACCGACGGAACCAAATGGTAGTGTATAAAAAATGTTGTGTCCATTTTCGAAATTATTTCATTATTTTTATTTTTTTTTTCATCAAAATGGATATCACTTTTACTTCCTTGAAACACAAGTTTGAACGTTTTCAAATATTGAAGTGGGTTTTCTATATAGCACTTAATTTCATTGCCAACAAATTTTTATTTGGACATTTTACGATCTAGCAGGAATATTTCTAGAATCAAAAACGAATATTTAAAACTGATGAAGAATCTACGTTGGCGATCCAAAATATTAATAAAAATTAAAGGCTACCTCAAACCGATGTGAATAGTTCGCAGCAATGGCGAAATTGATTGTTTTTGACTCAGACAGTCAGAAATACTTTTAAATAGGTGTCAAATATGCTTTTCTTTATATGACCCTTTTGTTATTTTTAGTGTAGTTTTGTTTAAAAATGTAAGTGAATATTCATCAGCTGTCGCATTGTTGGAAGTGCTTTTGCAAAACTGACGCACTTGCATTTCTTTGTCAGAGTCAACGCAAAATGTAGGCCAAAGTTTCAATATCAACATCCTTTTGTTAGATCCTCAAACTACATAACTACTTCGTAATAAAACAAAATTACTTAAAACTTCGTAATCAATAGGTTCAATGAAATTTAGTTGACTCTACTCAGCTAGGTGTTTCAAAGTAAACTGCACTCCAACGCATCATTTCAAAAACTATCATCGTCGGCGTTGATCTAGAGGGATATTCGTCTTTCTTACTGTTCTATAAATTATAAGTTGGTTGATTCTACTATTCTGCTTCTAAGTAAACTCACAAAATCCACGTCAAACATTTTGTGTTCCCAGTGGATATTAGTAATTGCCTATTTTTTCAAGAAATGCTAGAGTATCCTATGTCTTAGTTCTTTAACCGCTGTAAAGATTTGGATACAAATGCAGCATAATCCAACGAATTGTGTATCTTTTGCATGAATGTTAGTCCAATCCTTCTTTAGCACCAGCAAGTAATAGATGCCGCAAAATTTGGTCCTTTTTGGATAGAATTGCTCAAACTATGTTATCGGTTTTTTATTCCAACAGGTTTGGATTATATTTAATAAGTCTAGATTCGTCTAAGACTTAAATGCAACTCACACATCTGAACGTGGGCTTCTGCAACATTTTTGAGTTTACTTGATTGAGTCTTAAGTCACCCTGCCAGAATTGTTGTCAACCAATCAACTTGTAACCAAATACCTTTGGTCAGACAGCTGCGGAATGTTGTATATCTAGTGCTTCTTTATCGATAATTTCGCCATAATTACTTCGAATTCTATTTAATCGAAATACTCGTGCGCTTCTTCAGCACATCCACACATTCCCTAAAAACTCTTTTTGGTTCACAGTAAAATTAAAAAGTCCTCATCAAACCTCCTTACCGATACCAACCTAAAACGTAATGCTTTCCACTAAAATATTATTTACTTCCATGTTTTGTATACACAACCTCTAAACGCAATAAAACTCCATTCATCTCATATTTAAATATTTAATACAATTTTCTCTCGCAAAAGAAATCTATCAACCATCAAAGTACAAAATTAGATACAATTTTCCTCACAAGCACCACTACCTAGCACCAAATAATTGAATCAACAAACCGCATTTCAAATAAAAAAAAAACTGTTTGACAAGACGGAAATTACAGCAAGTCCGTTCATTTGAATAATAAGATTTGTATAACAGGCACCGAGCGCTCGCCCATCCTGGTAGGTCTCGCAATCAACTGTTCCCCCCCTCGTACACAGCACCAACTTTGCATACGCAATATTAAAAATATTAAGATATCTACCTAAATTCATGGAATCGATACTCTGCTCCGGAACATCCTTTCTGCACACACAGGCAATCCTACAACATCGCGCGGCGGTCGCCCAAGAGAATTATAAATTGAGAGCAACAAAAATCAATACGATTTGCATAATTGAATAGAAATTAGCTGGCTCAGTGAAATGCGAGCAAAAGGAGGCAAAGAGCAAGGCAAGGATGGGGGCTAATAGAAATCCGATTAGCTGTGGAGCATGGAGATAACTGACGCAGCAACATCACTCCAACTGAAACCACATTTTATCACTATCCCTATCCTGTAGAAGTAGGTATACATCTTGCTTCGTCGCGCCGCCATCATAGATTCATGAAATCTACTCGGCGAATGTGCTCCTAAAGTCTGCGAACTCAATTATGTCAAAGTCAATTATGGTGTGCGGAGATTGGGCTTGGCGGGACGACGATTTCTCTAAAATGGAAGTGTATATGTACATGCGAACAAAAAAAATTATAAAAGGCAACTCAAAGCCTGACACTTTCACTGTGCTTGCTACCATCATGCGGATTTTCACATTGTAACTGACACTTCTGGAATGAAATTTAATGTCAAACGATTTCATATGTTACATTATGTCATGAGATCCCCAACCGCCATCTTTTTCATATGTCACATGGGACGTAATAGTGCTCGTAGTCTCAGCCGTTTCGATGTGTGGAAACGGGTCCCTTTGGCTGCCGCCACCCACCCATGAACAAGGGATGCCAGGCTTCGCGCTGCAACTGAACAGCTATGCGATGGCAAATGACATCTATGACTACATACAACTGCGAGTGACGATAATGATGATGGTAGCAATGGCAAGGATGATAGAGACATTTTACGAAATCTATCGAGTGGTTTTGTACATTCTGACATTTAAGAACCACCCTTTCAATATGTTCTTATTCCATCGTTTGGTTTTATTTTTTGTTCTCTTCGTTTTAATTTATTGAATTCTGAAGAGATGACAACGTTGGTAAGAAAGAGGAAGTGGAAAATGTAAACATTCATATTCAACACGACACTTGGAGGTCATGATCCCTCCTCCATCGGGCGGGAGTGCTGCTGCCTGCACACATCGAATCCTTTCATTCTCTCGAGAAATCGAAGAGTGGAATACATTTTGATAGTTTAGAAATGATTTTGTGTATGTTTTATGCTTGTGTAAGATAATGACGGGAGAGGACTTGAAACAGTTGAAGAATATGTATGTAGGTTTACTGTTTTTGTTCAGCCATCTAAGTAGATGTGGAGTGTTATTGAATGAACGATGGAAACATGAAATTTACATAAAACTCGATAAGTTTGGACATTCAAGTGTCAAAGATGAAAGATCAGTCCGGAATATATTGACTTTTTATGACATTTTTTGTTTGTACCCACTCCGATTGGGTCATAGGTTAGGTATGTCCGTGTTTCAGAGTAAAGATGTAAATATTTTCCCACTAAAAGTTAGAGCACTTTTCTCGAAGTAGTTTGCACACTTCATTTCGAAAACGCGAACAGACATAGATAATAAAGGGGATTTTGTGGGTGAGTGTGGTTAAGCAGAAAAGCGTTCGTGGAAAAATGTGGATTCAATCCCACCTTAAAATCTTAACGCAATGAAATTGAACTTAATCTTAACGTAAACAAATTGACTGTCTTTTTTCACCTTTCTACACACCTAACGCCTTCACTATATCTCATTTCACCTCACTTCGCCCATTCTTACACATCAGTAAAAAAAAAAGTGTGAATGACACCTAGATTGTGCGTCAGTTATATAAGCAAATATTTTTTAAAATGATAACGAGAATAAAACTTTTCGTCACCAAATGTCCAATGTCCCGTTTGGATATGGTTTATTTATATTTTAGATGCAAACTACTCTGAAGCATCTGGCAGCAAAACTTTTTCAAAATTAACAAACATTTTATTTTCCTTCCAAGCATATAACTTGTAAGGGAAATTCATCCTTCCTCGATAGTGCACAAATTTACTTTCCTCACATTGGCTTACTACATCATCGTTCTCGTGCTCCATGCAGCACGACTTTAGCACAAATGTTTCAGAGCCTTCCTCTGTTCAATTAGATAACTTCATTTCATGTGTGCACACACGTCCGACACTCACAGTAAAGTCATTTTGTGCATATACCTCATCGATATATAGACGTGTTTGAGAGGCAGAAGATGTTTTTTTTATAAAAAAATGAAAATAAAGGGAACAGAACGTGCCATAATTGACGCAAGCACAAAGGATCCGCCAACTACCACCATCACCAAAAAGGGCCTAAGACTAACCAGTGGCGTCCGACAACGATGGTCATAATCAAACGAGCTGGAAACTTTTAACTTGGTTCTGTTTTTTTTTTTCTGTTTGGTGCTTCTATAGGTTGCATGAGGAATCTATCCATATCACCGCCCACCTCGGTCAGTCTATCTATACGATGCCAAGGCCTTTGTTCCGTATAGTGTGTATATTTGCATTTTAATTAAAATTTCCAGCCTAACTGTTCAATCAATCCACGTCAGTTCAGTGTAAGTTTCATAAATGTACTCAACCGGGTTGCTGTCCGTATCCCCTCACCATTCCCATTTTTCTCTTTCGTTCTTTGTTTGGTTTTGGTGCAATATGAGCAGTTTAACTACCTAGGTTCAGTTTAAATATGCATAAGAGTGTGTGCCTTTAAATGGGTGCATATTTTGCATGCAAAACTACAATAGTGCTGCGTGGCAACTTTATGTTTAGGAATCTGTATATTGGGCAGTGTTTGTCAGAAGTCGAATATGTTAACCCCTAGCAAAGGTCCGCTTAAACATGTGGAAGTAGAGATGAGGATCATATGTGGACTTTGTCTATATTTAAGGAACCATTGAAGCGGCATGCATGGCCAACGGAAGGGTGTTTGGAGTTCCGTAAATATAATGACGAGGAGCTGGAAAAGCCATCATTTGTTTAGCGCTAAATGAACGCCGAATCAGTTGGTTTTATGCTTAAGTAATAGCCAGTGTGGCTTTAGGGTTTGGTATAGCAGAAATGCCCTTTTTTGCATTTTATGCGTATTTGGAGAATAATATTTAAAAATCAATGAGATACATATTTGCTACCTTGATGCGTGGGTAGGGTTATAAATGGAATGCACTCCTAATATCATTCATCCGGGGACTAACAATTTGATGCCGAATCCGAACGGCTGTGCTAAGCAAGCTACTCGAAAGATTTGTCAGGTCATTAAAATCATGTTTGTATTGTCACGAACTCAGAACCTCTTTTATCCAGCGGTTCATCGCACACCAATACACCATGGACCCCTTCTCAAATTATGTTTATTTAATTTATTTTCTTTACCACAAATATTAAAAAATTTCAGTAGAAAGATGCGATTAGGTATCAAATCTCTGTATAAGGTAATGTGCGGTAACTCAGACCATGTAAACTTACAAAATTATCTGAATAAAAATATCTATCTATCTATCTATTGGCTATACTTCAATTTCGAGTACCACCAACATCATTTTAACGCAACTCAACCCAGAAGTTAGAAGTTGATTGTACTCTAGACGGCAGACAGTCATTTTCAGTTTTTTTTTGTTGACTCAGAATTTATATTAATTATAAACACTGGGGAAGTAAAAACTCAACTCCAACCCATTTATAAAGGGTAGTTGTGTCGGAGTATCTATCACCTTTCCTTATTTCATAGCAGGCTATCTAAAAAAACATACGAATGGGCCTAATAATTCTCAAGACATTAACAAGATATTTATTGAATCCTCACTTTCTTTCGATCAGTCTCTACTATTGGGTAAAACCTTTTATAAAAGAATTCGTACAAACTTTATCGAATGCAGTTGTCTTGTATGATTACGAGAACTGCTCCCAAACGTTTTCAAATTCAAAAATCGAACATAAAAGACAACACTCACCTGTTCTTCATAACTCAATTGGTTCGAATGAATAAAGTGTAATTAATTATTTGTTTTATGATATTCTAACGATTTTTATTATCATTTAAAAACGATAATTAAGTGCGAAACATTTGTAGTTTTTCGTTTCGTGCTCAGTCGGCACATTTGTTGTGATATCGTTTATTTTATGCCAAAATAAATGTTTGAGCGGAAATTGTTATGCGAACTTTGCGTGTCAACGCGTCGTACAAATAATATTCCATTCGCAATTCAAAGCGATTAACAACTGTAACTGAATATTATTTATGAGACAACGAAATTCAACAATTTGTTGGCTTCGAAAAAAAAAAATTCAAAAGCGATTGTCAGATGAAAGCTTAAAAAAATTAAAATTCATTTGGCAGTCCTGCGTCTTTTGAATCGCACGTACATCGTTTATAATTGTACAATTAATGTCGCCTCTTAACTGGATAGAATTTATTTACTCGCGAAAGCAAAAATTGAATTTAAAAAAATCAAATCACGTCTCTAACCATCTAAATTAACTGTTTACGAGACTAGGCTAATTTGTATGCAGAAGCATTGGCTTTCATTTTTCAATGTGTTCGTAAAGATATCGATAACGAAAAATATATTTTTTTTGTATTTCATTGAACTTAGTCAACGCTAACATTTGAAATAGCACTGCACATGCCAATTTATCATTTTCTTTATGTCAACGCTAATCAGTATTTTAATCCGAACCATTTTTTGTCTACTTTACCTTTGCAGAATAAGTATTAGAGTTTATTGAGGTGGAAGGTGTGCATTACCACAAAAGATGACAGACTCGTTGAAATTGGCAGAAATGCAACGTACCAGCATTGAATTCGAACGACAACGGCATCTGGCGAATTGGTTTATCAAAAGTAGTCCACATATGGCAACGCCTACGAGCCCAATGAATGGTAGTGGTGAGTGTCGAACTTTGTGTCACGTCTTGGGTATTCAATTTTAAATTCACATTTTTTATTTTCACACAGGTGCTCCACCATTAAATGGTGCTGGTCACGCCAACTCCTCCACACATGGAACCACATCAGGGAACGGTACAAAGAATGGAACAATCACCACAACGAATCCGTTGTTTTTTATAATGCCCAGCAGCAATGGCAATCATCATCCTCAATCGAGTGCTGCGGCTGCCAATGCCAATGGAAACTGTGCCGCTGCGACAACGACCGGCAAACAAGGATCAGCAGTGCATCCGCACACTTCCCATCATCCACATCATCATCCGGCATTGGGTGGTAATTTAGTTGTGTCTAGATCACAAATATTCACCTCACAAACAAATTTACCACTTCAAATTTTAACCGCATCCTCAGCCCAGGAGGGAAGGAAACCAAAACTGCGTCGCTTCAATTCGCACGACACTTCGGCGAATATGTTTTCGGTGGCAGATTTTGAGAATGCAAGACTGGCGCGACGGAACGAGATTGAGATGAAACAGCGAATGCAGCAGCGAATGAAAATGAATTCACTGAGTTCCGGTGGCGATTGCTCGACAGGTGATAGTAAAGGGTCCAAATACAGCAATGATGTAAGTTTTCCACGCATTCACTCGCCTGAGAACTTGATGTGAGACTTTTGTTGATTATATTTCTAGTCGCAAACGGATCCTTTGCCAGCTGAGGTGTTTCTTGATCGATACTCGCTACCGCGAGTAGTTCGGATCTTGCACAAGATGAAATTTAGTCATGAGACTTTGCAATCATCGTCGTCGAATGGATCGTCAACCTCGACGCAATCATCGACCGCTTCTTCGTCAGCGTCGGTAGGACATGGCAATAATAACGCTAGTGGCAATAAAAGCAGTAGTGATTTATCGAAAGAGAATGGCGAATTGTTTCTGCTGTATCGGCTGATACGGCAGAGGCACATCTACCATGGTCATAACGCCAAGACGGGAGTGGCCAACAGAAAGAAGGGGGTGATGATACCACAGGAGTTTCCAGGTAAGTGTTGAACACAATTTTACACCTAGTAATAGTTGGTATTTTTATTTGAATACCCTAGAATAGTGGCAATTAAAAGTAATTCCTTAATGTGGTAATTGCTTTAGCATTCAGAATTCATAGAACTCCTTTGAAGGCGTTCTGGTACGTCTCGACAGATATCAGATCAACTAATTCGTTTTGGCTATAGTTCATCGATTCGGTTAACTCTTTTAAAAACACAAGATAAGTACTAGGCATAAGAAACTACCTCCAGAAACTTAATTTCTATATAGGTTGTCTATAATTGTGTACACAGCTCCTGCAGGATTAATTTGCCTGTGGCCTATGAGGACAAGTACTATTAAAATTCTTATCGTGTTTCAGGTCGAGCCACCATTGCATTTAAGATCTGCTATAGTTTTGTGCAAGACTAGGTTCCCATATATCTGTTACTCATTCTTTCATTTGATATTGTTTCTAGACTCCGTCACCCTTACCTGCTAAACCTTTACTGCTTTGTGAACGACAATCTGTAGCTATTTTTATCTATACATTTGGGGATTTTGTACCACCTTGGAAACTCCTTGGTCACAATTAGAAAGTACAAATATAAAGTAAAGGAATCTCTTATAAGTACTTAGCCCAGGATAAAACCGACGCTCACTGTTCTGTTTTGTAAAACCAACCGTAAAAATAGCTAGTATGCAAATAAATGGCTCACAAACCCTATCCTCAAGAATTGCTCCAAAGCCTCGTACTAACATGAATTTACAACCATTTCCTAGATTTAAATTGCCATCATTTGATATCATTCGGATCTGTGTACATTCCTAAGCCCCTTAATACCTCGCATACATCAACGCACATCCATGTGAAGCACGCTGTTATTTATGACAGCACTCCCCAATTGTTATTCGTGCGCCAGTAGTGACCTCTTGTGGCTTTCCAACAACTACACAAATGTACAACATAAATAATATAAATTGGGATTCTCCCATATCCCGCTGTGATGCTGATGGTTGCCGCTGTTTATTCTCTCTATTTAAATAAAGCTTTTGCGGTGACAGGGAGACATTTAACAAACAAAACAAAAAACATCCCAACACTGGGTACTACTCGGCACTGGGTGGATGGGAAAATCGCGCGGTAAAACTCGACAGCGAAATATAATAGAAAATGGAAAAATAAATTAATTTTCATTTTCATGTCTCCAGCTTTGAACACCGCAGACCTACTCCCATACATTCCACAGTACCCGTGCACGATTAATTTCCACAACAATGTGTGATGTCAGATGTGTGCGTTTTTGTAGTATTGCTCCACCTGCAGAGGTTTCCTTGATCTCGAATTCATTTGCATTGTTTTTTTACCACTCCTGATGGCCCACCACAGAGTACATGGAAGAATCATTAATAAGACAGCATACGGCATAGTACTGTGTCGTTTGAGAATTTCCTGGATTTTCCCAAGCAGCTTTGCGTAATTGAACAATTTTATTTTAATTTCGTTACGAAATTTACGTCTACAACGTGGCGATGGTGGGTGGTTGGTGGTGGAATGAAACGCAAACGTTGCCACATCCAAGTGCCACAGTATTGAGAACGGTATGGTGTTCATATTTAAATAAACCGTGTGGGAGTGTGGCGTAATGGTAATTAGTAATCACTTGGTGATTTTAATTTGAACAGTAATTAGTTATTGAATCTTTTATTCATGGCTTACATTGAATGTAGGTGTCGAGAAGCTAGTTGAAGAGGTTATTGCAACGGGTTTCAAGCTCATTAACTGGATGAAGAATGGGTTGAAAGGAACATTTTTCTTTTGTTGGCAATAACTTGTAATATATTGGGTTTGTTGGACTAACAGGTAGACCCATTTACAACAATTGTGATACCCTTTGATTCCTTCCTTACTTATGATACTATAACCTGTAGCTTATGGAAACATCCAAAAGCTGTAATACATTCACGTGTTTGCGGGAAAGTTCATAAAGTCCTGGAAAAAGTAATCTCATATGTCTTTATGGCTTTGGTCACAGGCGGAGTCCCTTTATCAACAATTTCTACGTAGAGATGTTTCTTGAATACCGGTGTTATTAACTTTCATTACTCATCAGACAACTCCAAATGAGACACAGCTAACTTTGTTATCGTTCTCTTCTCAGACAAAGGACAAGCATCCTATGCAAACAAATCTTAATATTCTCCATTTGGCGGATCTTTCTCACCACCTAACGACGAAAGAGTTAAGAACAAAACATCACTCAACACGACGATCTGGGACAAACACATCACTCATCTCATCAAAGTATATATGCCCACATATCAGACAAACAAGAAACATTTTCCTTTTAAGTTCCTTCTTAAAGGACATTTGAGCTAAGTGCACTTCCGTACCATTTGAACAACAAAGCGAGCGACGTTTTTTCTTCTCGTTGCATTTTATCGAGGAACAGAATCGTTATTTGCCATTTCGGTTAGTCGAATAAATATTTCATTCGAAATGTGTATTCGTGCATTTTTTTCAATCAAACCCAGCAAAATCATTTCCACTTTCCATACACACACAGCACTTCCTTTCCGTTTGACATTTTCAGCGAAGAAAAAAAAAATTCAAAACGAACAAAAGGAAAATCACAAAACTGTGTACCTAGGCTTTACCTTTAAGTTGAAAAGTGCTAAGGAAGTGGTAGGCACCTAAACACTTTGCCACACTGACTAATGGCATTGCCATTAAGTTACTAATGCACCACAAACACTATACACAGTCATTTGGCGGGGGTGGGTGGTTCTTCTAAGAACGAGAAGAAGAACTTAGCCATAAATCATTTTGGTGCGTTATCTGCCATTCTCCTTCAAAAGTGCTTAACATTAATGACAGCCAATAAGTTTTAATGGTACCCTGAGCTATAAATTACAGCTTTTACTTTTAGTCGCTGTAGACAAAAGCTTCAAGCCGAAGAAAAGAGGCGGGCGAGAGTAACGTTATTACGAAAATGTGTGGCAAATTGTCTGCAGACATGCATAGGGAAGAAACCCAGAGATCTCTAAAAAGCATTTATGTCATAGAAAGAAGAAGAAGAAGGGTTGTGAACAAATTAAGAAAGTGAAATGTGGCCTGGGAACTTGTTTGTATTGTTTTGGCGTTGACTTGCTTAATAGGAATTTATAGCTCACTTTGGACAGTGTGCGCGTAGTTCGAAGGTATCATTGGAATTCAATTTGCGGTTTGATTTGCAGGTAGTTTGCACGGATAAACTTGAGAATTGCAAAGCGTGTTGCATAACCACGACAAACTCTTAATGAAGATTTAGCATCTGCAACCAGCTAAACTTGTGATAAATGTCCAAATTTTATTTTTCTTTACTAGGGGAATCATAGCGCTAAAGCAGCGCACCGAATTGCCTGCAGATGTTCAAATTTAAAATTACGTTTAATAAACTCCATAACTTTCAGGTGTGCATTATTTTGGTCCATAATATGGGCTCACAAAGGACACATCGGAAGTTCTTCCCCATTAAAATAAATGCCTGCAACAAGGCTGAGTTGCTGTCGTGCTCTCATTGATTCTCATTATCTTAGCCCACAGATGAAAACATTTTTTTAATGATAAGATTCCTTACCTATAAAATCTAAATGATTTTTTTTAGTTAATAATTAAATCTAAATTTTACTTGTCCTCTCTTCCGCAGGCTATTTTTCCCTAATCAATGACAAGGGCGTCCCAACAGCCACCCTCTACACCACGCTCATACAATTGGTGCGAGAGCGTGTCTATAAATTCATTTCTGTGGACAATCTTCCAGCATTTACTGAATCTCAGACCGGTGAAGGCTACAATGCTCGACCACAGTACATAAAGACCACTGCTCGGTGTGGCCAAGTATTTCGCTTGTTGGCAGTTTTTGAAGATGGCAAACAGCAAGAATCCTCGGCGTCTTCTAATAAGATCTCTAACAGTTCAGGCCGTGAGAAGGAAAAAGGCCGATATGCTCAATTGCTGAATGAAAATCGTCAGGTGCTATACGTTTCTCTATCGACCAAAGGAAAATTCTACGAGATCGAGCCAGGTATTCCACAGATTCTACAAAAAATCGGCGGCTCAGAAGCCCAGAAAAAGCTCAATCCTGATTGTGTGCACAAAATTACAGCGCTAATCGCACCAAACAAGGAGCTTCCCATGACACTTCGATACATTTCAGGGCCTAGTGGAACTACAAACACCATTCCGGAAAACCTGGTCATTAGTCGTATTTCAATGGAAAATGTGGTGATCGGATGTCCCATTGAGAGCGTCGAAGCACAGAATCCGCTTCATTTGAGAAAACTTCACATCACTCCCGAGATGACGCTGGTGAAATATCTACTGGGTTTCGAAAACGAACAGCGGATGTTGGCCAACCAAAATGTGCAGAATATGCTAAAGTATTGTCAGTTTAATTGTGATCAATTCTTGAAGATGGTAGAGGTTGAGATACTCCATCGACCTGAACGATCGGGCAGCAAAAGCCGAGTCGATGGATTGAAAATTCTCAAGCCTCTGCATTTCCCCAAGCTGCTGAGGCGAGAGAAAACATCTATAGCTCACGAGAAGGAGGATTCCATTATATTCTTAAGTAAGAACGATTTGGCCAATATGGAAGCCAAAGACGATCAACAAAAATCTCAACAGTCCACATCTGCACACAATCGGATCTCAGAAAAAATGAAAGTATTTCAGTCGACAAAGAAGAAGTGGTTCAGACGCAATGACAAACACACCTCTCTGACTAGCTTGGATCTGGATGTTCAAGCCAAGCGCATGAGTATGGAGCGATATAACGACATGTCTAAAATGCTACAAGAACGCTTCGGTGCAAATTTGGAAACCGAGTCCATTTCGGAGCGTTCCACCTCCGAGATTGGCGTTGCAGAACCGGGTGAGTCAAAGAAATCACCACTTCAAAAAAGTTTAAGCCTGCAAGAGGTGGATTTCGTTGGAAAGCCCGACCTGTTGCCTAAGAACTTCACCGAAAGCAGCGACACCATGAACGATCATGAGCATGATATTGACGATGAAAATAAACCGCCGCAATCGTTCATTACCCAAAAACTCTACACCGAGTTCTATGTGAAGACCCGACAGTACAGCAAGTCTTCATCCAGCCTCCATCAGCTGTTGCATTTCTCGGTGCCACAAAAGATGAATGTCGTTGAAACGAAAAAAAATCAGGGCGGCAGAGAACCAAAAACTCCTACATCAAAGAAGCTCGAGTTTAACATTGGTGAAGAAGTCACGATTGGGTTTGATGCCAGTCCAAATGGTATTATCGATGACTTACCATACAGCAGTGTTCGCGATTCCCTACTCATATCCAGCGATGATTCCTCAAATGAGCCGTGTTCTCCAAATACGGCGAATTTGGCCCTCAATCTCATCGACTACACCAAGGAGAATATTTATGCGGAAATTTGTCACGGCGGCGACACTGTCACTGTAACCAACGACAGCTTTCGCATAGATCCGAGCGCAACAACAACCTCTACCAGTATTGGAGTTACCGAGAACAGCGGAACCGTGGCGGGCCCCTCGGCCGTGAGTCGGGTGCAGGTCAACTACTCCAATAGTCCGGTGCTAGGAGACAGATCCAAAAGCAGCAAATCATCGACCATCTGTGATGAAGACAACATTTACAACACTTTGAAATGATGACTCACAGGTTGGAGAGTTAAGCTGGCGTCTATAGTGTTGGCCCATTGGGCGCCTTTTTAAGTTGATTTTTGGGCTGTTTTCCCCATAAAGCTTTTTTTAGTTTTACGTTTTTTTTACACACACAAACACACACGCTCTGTATTATATGATGATATTAGATAATTTTTTTTTCTTCTCTTCTTATTTTTATATATTGATGTAAATAATATTAATTTCTTAAGTTTTTTTTCCGAAGAAAAAATGTAATAATTTCTTCCATTATTTTATTAAAAAAAAACATTTTCTAATTAATATAAAAAGAAAAACAATTGTTTAACATTTATATTGTGCGTTTTTTTTTTATTTGTATTGTCACTTGCTTTTTATTTGTTTATTTTGGTTTTTTTTAACAACCGAGTCCCAAGTCAATATTCCTAAAGGTTTCGTAACAAAGCACCTCATTCGTTTTGATGTTGGGATTAATATTTAACCAAGAGGTGGGTGTTTCTTTTTTTTTATTTATAAAAGTAATTTAATTGTGTTAACATTGGATAATTTTGTTTTATTTTTTTTTTACAGTTTTGGCGATAATGTGTTATTTAACAAAATGGATTTCTCACCTTTATATCCTGTAACACAGTTTTTCAATATGTAAGTCCATAAATATAGTTTTTTTTTTAAATAATTAAAAGATTTAAAGAAAAAATTGATACAAGGAGGGCTACAATTTAAATATGTTTACTTGTTCATGTCCTGAAAGCTGTACAAGTTTTTTCAATGTACAAATTGCTTTAAATCCGATACGATTGAGTTTAACTTAAAAATATTTGGTGTTTCTCCGATTATATATTTTTAAAAGACTTTTTAGTAAGTGTGTTCTGTGGCAAAAATAAGCTGCTATGCTTTAAGTGTATTGCAGATTCAGTCTTAACTCATCCAATCGTTTTTTCCAATATTTGCTAAGAATTGACTAATTTTCAATATATCTGTCTAAACAGTTGATGAATAAATCAATCATGAATCATCCAGTGATGATACATACGTGCGGAACAACGTAGTTGCATAACAAACAATATTTTCATAAAACCTTCGTTCTTGCTCTCTTTAAAAATATAGCCCTCCTTGAAATGTTCGTTAGTAATTATACTTGTTTCCGTTCTGTCCGATATCGATAATGTAAAACAGATAGTAAACTTGTAAAATTGTCATAGTATCTATCATCTTTATCTAACAACTGTAGCAATAAAAAAAAACACCTTAACAGAAAACTTTAGACTTACTTAATAATATATTAGAATGTGTTAAATGTTAAGTAGTTATTTAAATGAAAAAAAGGCAGCTATTGTACATTCTGCTATTTTTCTCAATTTAATTCAAGGCAGAAACTCACACACAAAATAACATAGAATTAACTTAACCCTAATCTTGGTTTCTCGAACGTTACAAAGCAAAACAAAATAAAATCGAATAAACTCGGGCTGAAACACATAGCACAAAAATGTCTTTTTCTATTAAAAAAAGAAGACACAAATAACATTTAGTATCTTAACCCATATATAAATATATATTTAAAATTAAAGTAGTTCATATAAATGTGTTAGGGCTTTAAACAAAATTATATAAGAAAACAAAACAACAAGTTAATCAAAACACAAAATAATTAAAATCGCAATTTCTAAATTAATATTTTAATGCAAATAACGCAAAAAAGCAATTATATACAAATGAGCATATAGTATAAAATCGCTTTCAGTGTTTTCAAAAACCCCATAATGCAAAATATGAAAATATACAAAATACAATTGCATATACAAAGTGAATAGAGAAAAAAAAAACACTTATTAAAGATTTTTTTAAGTGTAATTTCCTGTGCAACATTAAGTTAAACAATTATTTTTTATTTGTAGTATTTAGGTAGTGGATAGTAAAACTTACCACCTCTTCTCATAAATGTGATAAAAGTAAAACAAGAAAAAAATAATTTTTGACTTATCCACATTTAGAATATATAAAATAAATATATATATATATATATGAATGTGTTTTACATAAAAATGAAACAAATGATAATAACAAGCAAACGGTATAAAATAACAACAAATTGAATCGCGACAGCTTTAAAAGCATTTGTTCGCTTCTTGTCCAAGGTGATATGTAGGTAGTGTTGAATAAAATAAAATATTTAAAACAAACAAAAACGATAAACAAAATAAACTATTATTAATCAATTCAAATAAAAGAAAACACACAAATTTTACAATTAATGATAATTCTAAAAGAATAAACTAATAATATAAACTAAACAAGCAAACAGACAATTCTTTGCATTGTGATATTAAATGAAAATCAAGTGGGAAAGGATTCTAAGCGAACTGTTTGGGTGGGGGGAATGACGATAGATGATCAAATTGACTGTACTCCATATTGCAAGTTTCTTGTGTAATGATGGTTGAAAAGTTGAATTTAATTTAAAATTGACTTTAATCTATGCTCTTTGATTATTACATTCAGATTTAATTGAAATAGAACATATTTTACAGAGTAATAGTGCTTTTAAAGAAGGAAACTCTTATTTTACTATCGATTAAGGATTATAATATTCAGTGGGCGGTATAATTATTTTGAAAAGGTGAAAATCTTTGTAGTTTGTGCTAAGGGCATTTTTAAAATAAGCTTGAATGACTTCTTCCTCTTATCTGCAAAAGCAAAAAAAAACGTATGTGCTTGTTTGTACAGCTGTGAAGGTAGGAAGTTTTCTGTTGTGTGTTTGGTGTAGCATCTAAAATCGATTGGCCTATCTCTTATTGGAGTTTGCGAAAGCCAAATGCACACTTTGAACGATTGAAACGTCTGCAGTTTGACTTCATAAAGATATTCAGGACAATTCTATTTGAGAACTACAAAAGTCCAGTTTATTTAATCTATTCATTCCTTTGACATACTTTGCTCTTTAATTGAACATAAATATACCGCATTGAACCTTAATCCATTATTGTCAAACGAGAGAGCCATATAAACCTGACAAATTATTTATGCCGACCACTGTGTTTCCATTCCTTCGCGCGCACTTTTCAAAACGATAAAAATAAAACAACAAACTTGCTTTTTAGAACTACAAACAATCTTCAATGTAACATTTCATATGCTTAACCAACAGAAAAAAAATATAAACAAATTTTCAAATTTAAAATCATTAAATAAAATATGTCTTATGTATTAATTCAAAAAAAAAATTAAGTGTCTAGATAGAAAGCAAATCGCAACCAATATAGAATATAAAAGAAAATAAAAATATACATTTAGCAAACAAACAAAAATCAATCTAATTGTCCGTCATAAACATACACAACAAATAGCCTTTAGCAATATATATTATTTAAAATGAAAGTACATACCTTACATGCTTACTACCGTATTTCGTTTGTTTCGGATGCTTTTGGGAAAGACTGAACTTTTGGATGTAAAACCACAAAAAAGTAAAATGTTTGTTCTAAGTTGGAATGCTTGGTTTAAATTTAATTTCTATTAACAATGAAAGTTGCATATCAATGGAATATAAAAACAAATTGTGTAAGAGATATAAATTTATGTAATTTTTAAGGTTTGGAGTATATTTGAGAAAGTATCGTATACTTTGTGTGCGTGAGAATTTTGTACCGAAAGAGAGAAAATTCCTATTTTCACACAGAAAATAAAATAATAATAATTATTAAAAATAAAAGCAAACGACAAAATTCATAAAAAATCAGGAAATTTTTATTAAATAAAGACAAATTATAATGAAAATGTGACAACTCCTATTTTTGTGTTGTATTCCTATGATGAATACATTGATATATAATTTTTAATGATTTCTAAATCCGTATGGAATATTATTCGTAGTTGTATAAGCAAAAGCAAATATTCACTTAATAAATATTTATTGAATAAAAAACGCGCACGACTTTTTATATTAAAAGAGTCTTAGCACTACAACGATGGTTCGGCGCAAGAGGTATAAAGGTAAGAAGACAACAGCTGGAATAGAAATCCTTCTTTCATTTGTAATTAAGAATTTTGTATTCGTAAAAGTAAATAATGTGTTTGGTATTTTGCAATTTTTTCCAACATTCATAAACACTTTTTAGATGGATTTGCAACTTAACAATATGTTAAGTGTAAAGTAGGTAGAAATTCCTAAAAATATACTTCGCAAATTAAAAGGAATAATAATAGTATGAGCACATTTGTAGGCGGTGGATTCAGTTGATGGGCGCGATCTATATCATAGCATAACTGATGGAGTAAAGTCAACATCCACTCTGCTGGTGTCTGTTACTATTTAAAAAACGGTATGAATGTTTCTCGAGATTTTACATATTTTCCATTTATTTTTATGTTTGTCTTCTTCTAAATATGTATCCATAACTCAAGCCTTATATAGCTATGTTCCCCAATTCTCTTTTCAGATTCTCTGACACAATAATAAATGAAAGCATTTGAATTTAACGGGAATTTAATTGTTTAACATATCGATACTCAATATCATCAACAACCACATTGGTAACTAGACTTCATTCATCGCACGATGGAAGAATTCTCATATACAACTCCAGGACTGTCCCATGGCTTACTTGGATGTTTAAATTACGTATATATACATAAATTCATTTCGTGTAAATAATACAATGTTTTCTTTAATAAATTTGTAAAATGCGGACACATCTTTGTTTTTAATTGGCTGCAAATTGACAGTAAGTACCTCAATTAACAGAAAATCTTAAAATGACATGGCAATATATGTCATAATATGTCGACTGACATTAGAATCACCTTTATTTTAAAGAGAAACCTCTAATCCATTCCCACGCCAAATTTCATCAACATCCATTCAGCCGTTATTGAGATATCGCATTAAATGTAAAAATTGATATTGAAACGATCTTCATAAACTTTTGTACACATTCAACCACCCCCCACCCCTCTCCTTCGCACCACATTTCAAATTAATTGTATCCATTTTATAGAGAAACCTCCAATCTACGGGAGTGCTAAATTTCATTAAAATCCATCGATTGGTTCGTGAGTTATTAACATTTTAACAAAAAAAATCTAAATTCCATACAAAAATTTGCCTCGAAAAAAGGATTTTTTTTGTAAAGCACCAGGCGCTCAGCAAAAGTAGCAAGCAGCTGCGGATGTCAATTTTTGCATTTAATGTGATATCTCGATAACGGCTTAACGGATCGTAATGAAATTTGGTATAGAACACGATTAAGGGTCGGTCTTTCAAATGACAATATCATTGTTCATGTTTGTTGTGTCGGTAGCGGGTGAAAGGGGGGTTATGTCGAATTTGAAGACAATTTTGGTTATAACTGCGGTAATTTTGCAGATAGCGGAATAATTCATACGTCATTGGAAAGAGAAACGCTAAATACACCTTCGTACTAAATTATATTAACAGAGTGCAATGGTGGACGGAGTAACGACACGTTGAAAGGCACGTTGCATTATCCTTAAAATACGGCAAAAATGACTTAATTCACTGCAATCAAATGATGTTAAGAGATGTATTTTATGTTGGTTCACATGTCGGCATACAAATATTTATGATATCTAACAAAGCTAGATGAAAATAAATATAATACGCGCAAACCACCTTAACAAATTCTTTCATAACCCCCTTTTCACTCAAATCCCTTGTCGACTGACATTAGAATCACCTTTATTTGAAAGAGAAACCTCTAATCCATTCCCACGCCAAATTTCATCAACATCCATTCAGCCGTTATTGAGATATCGCATTAAATGTAAAAATTGATATTCAAACGATCTTCATAAACTTTTGTAAACATTCAACCATCCCCCACCCCTCTCCTACGCACCACATGTCAAATTAATTGTATCCAATTTATAGAGAAACCTCCAATCTACGGGAGTGCTAAATTTCATTAAAATCCATTGATTGGTTCGTGAGTTATTAACACTTTAACAAAAAAAATCAAAATTCCATACAAAAATTTGCCTCGAAAAAAGGATTTTTTTTGTAAAGCACCAGGCGCTCAGCAAAAGTAGCAAGCAGCTGCGGATGTCAATTTTTGCATTTAATGCGATATCTCGCTAACGGCTTAACGGATCGTAATGAAATTTGGTATAGAACACAATTAAGGGTCGGTCTTTCAAATGACAATATCATTGTTCATGTTTGTTGTGTCGGTAGCGGGTGAAAGGGGGGTTATGTCGAATTTGAAGACAATTTTGGTTATAATTGCGGTAATTTTGCAGATAGCGGAATAATTCATACGTCATTGGAAAGAGAAACGCTAAATACATCTTCGTACTAAATTATATTAACAGAGTGCAATGGTGGACGGAGTAACGACACGTTGAAAGGCACGTTGCATTATCCTTAAAATACGGCAAAAATGACTTAATTCACTCCAATCAAATGATGTTAAGAGATGTATTTTTTGTTGGTTCACATGTCGGCATACAAATATTTATGATATCTAACAAAGCTAGATGAAAATAAATATAATACGCGCAAACTACCTACACAAATTCTTTCATAACCCCCTTTTCACTCAAATCCCTTGTCGACTGACATTAGAATCACCTTTATTTTAAAGAGAAACCTCTAATCCATTCCCACGCCAAATTTCATCAACATCCATTCAGCCGTTATTGAGATATCGCATTAAATGTAAAAATTGATATTCAAACGATCTTCATAAACTTTTGTAAACATTCAACCATCCCCCACCCCTCTCCTACGCACCACATGTCAAATTAATTGTATCCAATTTATAGAGAAACCTCCAATCTACGGGAGTGCTAAATTTCATTAAAATCCATTGATTGGTTCGTGAGTTATTAACACTTTAACAAAAAAAATCAAAATTCCATACAAAAATTTGCCTCGAAAAAAGGATTTTTTTTGTAAAGCACCAGGCGCTCAGCAAAAGTAGCAAGCAGCTGCGGATGTCAATTTTTGCATTTAATGCGATATCTCGCTAACGGCTTAACGGATCGTAATGAAATTTGGTATAGAACACAATTAAGGGTCGGTCTTTCAAATGACAATATCATTGTTCATGTTTGTTGTGTCGGTAGCGGGTGAAAGGGGGGTTATGTCGAATTTGAAGACAATTTTGGTTATAATTGCGGTAATTTTGCAGATAGCGGAATAATTCATACGTCATTGGAAAGAGAAACGCTAAATACATCTTCGTACTAAATTATATTAACAGAGTGCAATGGTGGACGGAGTAACGACACGTTGAAAGGCACGTTGCATTATCCTTAAAATACGGCAAAAATGACTTAATTCACTCCAATCAAATGATGTTAAGAGATGTATTTTTTGTTGGTTCACATGTCGGCATACAAATATTTATGATATCTAACAAAGCTAGATGAAAATAAATATAATACGCGCAAACTACCTACACAAATTCTTTCATAACCCCCTTTTCACTCAAATCCCTTGTCGACTGACATTAGAATCACCTTTATTTTAAAGAGAAACCTCTAATCCATTCCCACGCCAAATTTCATCAACATCCATTCAGCCGTTATTGAGATATCGCATTAAATGTAAAAATTGATATTCAAACGGTCTTCATAAACTTTTGTAAACATTCAACCATCCCCCACCCCTCTCCTACGCACCACATGTCAAATTAATTGTATCCAATTTATAGAGAAACCTCCAATCTACGGGAGTGCTAAATTTCATTAAAATCCATTGATTGGTTCGTGAGTTATTAACACTTTAACAAAAAAAATCAAAATTCCATACAAAAATTTGCCTCGAAAAAAGGATTTTTTTTGTAAAGCACCAGGCGCTCAGCAAAAGTAGCAAGCAGCTGCGGATGTCAATTTTTGCATTTAATGCGATATCTCGATAACGGCTTAACGGATCGTAATGAAATTTGGTGTGGAAATGGATTAGAGGTTTCTCTTTAAAATAAAGGTGATTCTAATGTCAGTCGACAAGGGATTTGAGTGAAAAGGGGGTTATGAAAGAATTTGTTAAGGTGGTTTGCGCGTATTATATTTATTTTCATCTAGCTTTGTTAGATATCATAAATATTTGTATGCCGACATGTGAACCAACATAAAATACATCTCTTAACATCATTTGATTGCAGTGAATTAAGTCATTTTTGCCGTATTTTAAGGATAATGCAACGTGCCTTTCAACGTGTCGTTACTCCGTCCACCATTGCACTCTGTTAATATAATTTAGTACGAAGGTGTATTTAGCGTTTCTCTTTCCAATGACGTATGAATTATTCCGCTATCTGCAAAATTACCGCAGTTATAACCAAAATTGTCTTCAAATTCGACATAACCCCCCTTTCACCCGCTACCGACACAACAAACATGAACAATGATATTGTCATTTGAAAGACCGACCCTTAATCGTGTTCTATACCAAATTTCATTACGATCCGTTAAGCCGTTATCGAGATATCACATGAAATGCAAAAATTGACATCCGCAGCTGCTTGCTACTTTTGCTGAGCGCCTGGTGCTTTACAAAAAAAATCCTTTTTTCGAGGCAAATTTTTGTATGGAATTTAGATTTTTTTTGTTAAAATGTTAATAACTCACGAACCAATCGATGGATTTTAATGAAATTTAGCACTCCCGTAGATTGGAGGTTTCTCTATAAAATGGATACAATTAATTTGAAATGTGGTGCGAAGGAGAGGGGTGGGGGGTGGTTGAATGTGTACAAAAGTTTATGAAGATCGTTTCAATATCAATTTTTACATTTAATGCGATATCTCAATAACGGCTGAATGGATGTTGATGAAATTTGGCGTGAGAATGGATTAGAGGTTTCTCTTTAAAATAAAGGTGATTCTAATGTCAGTCGACAAGGGATTTGAGTGAAAAGGGGGTTATGAAAGAATTTGTGTAGGTAGTTTGCGCGTATTATATTTATTTTCAGCTAGCTTTGTTAGATATCATAAATATTTGTATGCCGACATGTGAACCAACATAAAATACATCTCTTAACATCATTTGATTGCAGTGAATTAAGTCATTTTTGCCGTATTTTAAGGATAATGCAACGTGCCTTTCAACGTGTCGTTACTCCGTCCACCATTGCACTCTGTTAATATAATTTAGTACGAAGGTGTATTTAGCGTTTCTCTTTCCAATGACGTATGAATTATTCCGCTATCTGCAAAATTACCGCAGTTATAACCAAAATTGTCTTCAAATTCGACATAACCCCCCTTTCACCCGCTACCGACACAACAAACATGAACAATGATATTGTCATTTGAAAGACCGACCCTTAATCGTGTTCTATACCAAATTTCATTACGATCCGTTAAGCCGTTATCGAGATATCACATTAAATGCAAAAATTGACATCCGCAGCTGCTTGCTACTTTTGCTGAGCGCCTGGTGCTTTACAAAAAAAATCCTTTTTTCGAGGCAAATTTTTGTATGGAATTTTGATTTTTTTTGTTAAAATGTTAATAACTCACGAACCAATCGATGGATTTTAATGAAATTTAGCACCCCCGTAGATTGGAGGTTTCTCTATAAAATGGATACAATTAATTTGAAATGTGGTGCGAAGGAGAGGGGTGGGGGGTGGTTGAATGTTTACAAAAGTTTATGAAGATCGTTTGAATATCAATTTTTACATTTAATGCGATATCTCAATAACGGCTGAATGGATGTTGATGAAATTTGGTGTGGGAATGGATTAGAGGTTTCTCTTTAAAATAAAGGTGATTCTATGGCCAGTCGACAAGGGATTCGGGCGAAAAGGGGGTTATGAAAGAATTTGTGTAGGTAGTTTGCGCGTATTATATTTATTTTCATCTAGCTTTGTTAGATATCATAAATATTTGTATGCCGACATGTGAACCAACATAAAATACATCTCATAACATCATTTGATTGCAGTGAATTAAGTCATTTTTGCCGTATTTTAAGGATAATGCAACGTGCCTTTCAACGTGTCGTTACTCCGTCCACCATTGCACTCTGTGAATATAATTTAGTACGAAGATGTATTTAGCGTTTCTCTTTCCAATGACGTATGAATTATTCCGCTATCTGCAAAATTACCGCAGTTATAACCAAAATTGTCTTCAAATTCGACATAACCCCCCTTTCACCCGCTACCGACACAACAAACATGAACAATGATATTGTCATTTGAAAGACCGACCCTTAATCGTGTTCTATACCAAATTTCATTACGATCCGTTAAGCCGTTATCGAGATATCACATTAAATGCAAAAATTGACATCCGCAGCTGCTTGCTACTTTTGCTGAGCGCCTGGTGCTTTACAAAAAAAATCCTTTTTTCGAGGCAAATTTTTGTATGGAATTTAGATTTTTTTTGTTAAAATGTTAATAACTCACGAACCAATCGATGGATTTTAATGAAATTTAGCACTCCCGTAGATTGGAGGTTTCTCTATAAAATGGATACAATTAATTTGAAATGTGGTGCGAAGGAGAGGGGTGGGGGGTGGTTGAATGTGTACAAAAGTTTATGAAGATCGTTTCAATATCAATTTTTACATTTAATGCGATATCTCAATAACGGCTGAATGGATGTTGATGAAATTTGGCGTGAGAATGGATTAGAGGTTTCTCTTTAAAATAAAGGTGATTCTAATGTCAGTCGACAAGGGATTTGAGTGAAAAGGGGGTTATGAAAGAATTTGTGTAGGTAGTTTGCGCGTATTATATTTATTTTCAGCTAGCTTTGTTAGATATCATAAATATTTGTATGCCGACATGTGAACCAACATAAAATACATCTCTTAACATCATTTGATTGCAGTGAATTAAGTCATTTTTGCCGTATTTTAAGGATAATGCAACGTGCCTTTCAACGTGTCGTTACTCCGTCCACCATTGCACTCTGTTAATATAATTTAGTACGAAGGTGTATTTAGCGTTTCTCTTTCCAATGACGTATGAATTATTCCGCTATCTGCAAAATTACCGCAGTTATAACCAAAATTGTCTTCAAATTCGACATAACCCCCCTTTCACCCGCTACCGACACAACAAACATGAACAATGATATTGTCATTTGAAAGACCGACCCTTAATCGTGTTCTATACCAAATTTCATTACGATCCGTTAAGCCGTTATCGAGATATCACATTAAATGCAAAAATTGACATCCGCAGCTGCTTGCTACTTTTGCTGAGCGCCTGGTGCTTTACAAAAAAAATCCTTTTTTCGAGGCAAATTTTTGTATGGAATTTTGATTTTTTTTGTTAAAATGTTAATAACTCACGAACCAATCGATGGATTTTAATGAAATTTAGCACCCCCGTAGATTGGAGGTTTCTCTATAAAATGGATACAATTAATTTGAAATGTGGTGCGAAGGAGAGGGGTGGGGGGTGGTTGAATGTTTACAAAAGTTTATGAAGATCGTTTGAATATCAATTTTTACATTTAATGCGATATCTCAATAACGGCTGAATGGATGTTGATGAAATTTGGCGTGGGAATGGATTAGAGGTTTCTCTTTAAAATAAAGGTGATTCTAATGTCAGTCGACAAGGGATTTGAGTGAAAAGGGGGTTATGAAAGAATTTGTGTAGGTAGTTTGCGCGTATGATATTTATTTTCATCTAGCTTTGTTATATATCATAAATATTTGTATGCCGACATGTGAACCAACAAAAAATACACCTCTAAAATCATTTGATTGGAGTGAATTAAGTCATTTTTGCCGTATTTTAAGGATAATGCAACGTGCCTTTCAACGTGTCGTTACTCCGTCCACCATTGCACTCTGTTAATATAATTTAGTACGAAGATGTATTTAGCGTTTCTCTTTCCAATGACGTATGAATTATTCCGCTATCTGCAAAATTACCGCAATTATAACCAAAATTGTCTTCAAATTCGACATAACCCCCCTTTCACCCGCTACCGACACAACAAACATGAACAATGATATTGTCATTTGAAAGACCGACCCTTAATTGTGTTCTATACCAAATTTCATTACGATCCGTTAAGCCGTTAGCGAGATATCGCATTAAATGCAAAAATTGACATCCGCAGCTGCTTGCTACTTTTGCTGAGCGCCTGGTGCTTTACAAAAAAAATCCTTTTTTCGAGGCAAATTTTTGTATGGAATTTTGATTTTTTTTGTTAAAGTGTTAATAACTCACGAACCAATCAATGGATTTTAATGAAATTTAGCACTCCCGTAGATTGGAGGTTTCTCTATAAATTGGATACAATTAATTTGACATGTGGTGCGTAGGAGAGGGGTGGGGGATGGTTGAATGTTTACAAAAGTTTATGAAGATCGTTTGAATATCAATTTTTACATTTAATGCGATATCTCAATAACGGCTGAATGGATGTTGATGAAATTTGGCGTGGGAATGGATTAGAGGTTTCTCTTTCAAATAAAGGTGATTCTAATGTCAGTCGACAAGGGATTTGAGTGAAAAGGGGGTTATGAAAGAATTTGTGTAGGTAGTTTGCGCGTATTATATTTATTTTCATGTAGCTTTGTTATATATCATAAAAATTTGTATGCCGATATGTGAACCAACATAAAATACATCTTTTAACATCATTTGATTGCAGTAAATTAAGTCAATTTTGTTGTGCCGACACAACAAACATGAGCAATGATATTGTCATTTTAAAGACCGACCCTGAATCGTGTTCTATACCAAATTTCATTACTTTTACATTTTTTCAAATATCGCATTAAATGTAAAAATTAAAGGTGATAGTGGTTTTTCTATGCACTTCAATGTTTTAAGATTTAATGACGTTATGAAAATTGTTGCGGTTAGAAAGGAGGTTTTTTTTAAACAATTCTTATCGGTTCATCTATTTCATTATTTATTTCTTTTAAAATTTTTTAACATAGTTACTTACTGTGATCTATGTGATTTGTATACATACTTTGGAATCATTTTGTAAATGCGTTCATTTTTATTAATTATTTATATTTTATTTTGAGTATTTAAATACAATGCTAGAAAGTCATTCGCTATTTGCTCAAATATTAAAACGTGTTTAGTAGTCAATAAACAAACTGTTACATATAAGTGAAAACCTTAGGAAACTATTCTTCGCAAACAAATCAGTCTTATTGTTTATTTAAATGCAGCCCTTCTTATTTCTTTAAGTTTTCATGCATGTCGATTTCGTCTGATGTAGTCTAGAAGGTTCATAACATACAGCTTCGTTCTATAGACACAAAATCGTTTATAACACAAAAAAGGTCTGATTTTAAATCTTACCTTGATCCTTGATTATAATCACCTCTTTCATCAGATACTGCTCGCTGGGACAAAACTTCTGATTCTGCTTTCTGCAATTTATGATAGTTCTCCAATTTCTGATAGTTTTCCAATTGCTTCTGTGCCAACTCAGCACCATTTGTTTGCGATGTTTTAGATTCATCTACAGAGCTCTGTTCTTGAGTTTGACGACCCAACAATAGTTCTTCACCTAAACACCCGCATAACTTTTTCCTTTAAAATATAATTAAGTTACAATTGTATCTTACCCAACATGCTAACCAAATCATCCGTTATCATAAAAAGTCCGGTCGGCTCAGCTGGAATACCAATGAAGAATCCATCCAACTTGATACGCAAATTCTCCTCACCCTTTTGTCGCTGATCGTATTTCAAATTGTAATCGTTATCAGTGGTAAGCAGATCAATGAGAGATCTACCAGGAGGATCGCGTCTTGCCAAAATTACCAACGGTCCAATGATCAAAAAAACGAACAAACGTGAACTAAATTTACACATTGCGGCTGATGTAGGGAAACTATGAGTCAGTTTCTATTTGTAATAGAAGTTTGCTTTAGCACACCGTCACCTAGAACGGATTCCGCACAATTGAATTCGACTGCACCGGTTAAGGTGCGACGAAGCCTCAGACCAAATAGTTAGACACATACCCCATCCAGTAGAGAAACATAAGGAGAAGAAGGCGGAGAGTGATGTGGTGGACTATGTATAGTTGGAACCTCTTCCGCATATGGTATTCTTCGGGTCTGGGAAAGTTTGTTTTGCCATCGGCATTGGGAGGGAGTATAAAGCGAGAAATTTACGTGAGAGAAACACTAAGTAAGCAAGTACTATATTTAGCAAAGAACCTCCTTAGAACTTTAGATTGTGTGCTCCTTTACTGCACACATTTGTGAAGCTGGGTAGTCCTATAGACCATCTACTCATCTTTCTGTTGTCAAACAACATTCTCTGGTCAACTGGGTACAAAGAAGTGGACACTTGGTTGGATTCTAATATACGCGGAAGTGTTTTCATGGGGCAAGTGACCACAACCACACCAACGAGCAAGGTGACGGTCAAAATGCAAATGCGACAAGATGTTGTTCATGTATGTATTTTGTCTTCATCAGCATCGCGTTGTTATCATCTTCTTCAGTGCAGAAACTGGTTAAAGCAGAGAAGGTACTATTTTGAGGATGAGATTGAATGTTGCAGAGGTCAACAATCGCATGTGACTTGGATATGCTTGAAGATAAACGATTTATGTTAGTGAAAATCGAGATGCTTTGGAATAGCGCAAGCCTTGCATTCTAATGAAGCGATATTTGATCTTAAATGGATATTTCGACTTGGTTTTAGTTTGTTTATTTTGAATTAAGTGGCGAATTAATGCTGGTCGCGATCTGAGGACTAAATTTAAGAAGTAGATTGAGATATGCAAGAGTTTCACTTATGTTCGATGATTTGGGTTACTCTTAAGATAAACATGAAATGAAACCAATTTAAGGAAGGCCTATGCCTTTAGTTGCATTTTCATTCAAAACATTTTGGTATTCGAAGAGTTTAAAATATCACCTTCACGATGTGATGTGGTTAAGCTAATAGGTGTATTGCTTGTAATTGTAGCTATCAGGAAAACGTCATTTGCAAACCTAAGGTTAACAGAAATTCTATCCGAGTAAGTCATCCACTTCAACATGAAGAGAACACTTTTCTCGCATGTTGTTTCTTTGGATAACGAGACTAAGTGTTAAACTTGAAATATCAGAATGAAACACAAAGGTTCTGGATTATCCATGTGAATCCATTTTAGGTAGCGTAAAATTGTAACCGAGGGCTCGATGGCTCGATGTTCTTTGCGGGTTATTTATCATTCATTTGAATAATATTTTTGATGGAGCTAAGAATAGGGTCCATTTACAGGTCAACGCTTAACGCGAAGACGACACTATCTTAAAGCTCCATAGGTAAAAGAGAAGGGAAAACACGACCTTTAAAAAAATATATAAAGATATCCGAGCCCTGCTGTAAATGGTTAAACTGCAATGACAACCGAGACAAAGCTACTGAAATCCCATGCTACAATGCCGAAAGAATTGAAAAATAAGCAAAGCCCAACCCAACTAAATACATGCTGTCAACACCAAAGGACACACAACATCGACAATAAATCGATTGTGACGTGAGCTGTGTGGCATGTAGCGCCGTGGCAATGTGGCAATTTTGCTTGTTGACGTAGCCTTTCAACCAAAAATTAGCCTCATTACTGAAAAAAATTTTGCGGTGAAAATCAGCATTGAGCTCAATCTCATTTTCGGCCCATACCCCAAAATCACGACTTATTGCATGGTCTCGCGGCTTTAATAATCGATTCATTAGCGTGCTCTTCAACACTGCTCTACAGCGGAAATTGTTTCTTCGGTGTGCACTGTTCGACGTCTCTGCGGATGCGTATTATCACGTAGAGTAAACGTAGTGCGAAAACGATCCATGGTTAACCGAATTAATTGTTCTGATGGACGATTATGTCGACCATAAAATGGACGGAACTTGCGGTAAACTTCGCGAACTGAACCATCATTTTCGGAATAAATTTGCACAATTTGCAAGCGTTGTTCATTTGTCAACCTGTTAAGGATGAAATAGCAAACCAAACTGAACATAAATCAATTTAGAGTTGCCCGATTTGGCCACAAAATACCAATTCTATCTCTATTCGAAGAACCAACGTCTAAAAAAAAACACCCTTTAGTAAAAACCTCGAACTACTTAGGAGATCCTATATAAGACCCTGATCATCCCAGTCGCTGTAGCACGGACCGTATCTAAAGTTGATGAAGAAATCCTTGGTCGATTTGAGAGAAAAATTTGTCGCTCCCGTTTGCGTTGACGGGCTATGGAGACGAAGATTCAATCCGCATTGGACGTTGGAGATGGCTAGATAATGTAAAAAAAAAAATGGACACCAATACTCCGGCGCGTAGTCTTCGATTCAAGACGTAGTCAAGTATACGTCAAACACAGCAGAAGAAGACTTTGCCTTAAGTGGCTCACACAATTAGAAACCGACCTCAAACAACTTGGAGTGCGCAAGGAGGAAATTAGCTAAGGACCGGGCTAGTTGGAGAGGCATGTTAGTTGAGGTCCAGGTTCATTCCGGACTGTAACGTAAGTAGCACCCGAATACCAAAGCAATCAAAATGTATACCCATCTCCGATCTCACAGCAACATTCGTTACAAAAAAGGATTTCGACAATATTGACCAAATCAAAGTACCAAAAGTTGCAAATATTGGCTGAAACTAACAAAATGTCATCGCAGCGTTTGTGGGTATAAAAATGGGTTTGACAGTGAAACGAGGGTAATGAAACACACAACATCGACAAATTAAACGCAGCACTGTTTTTCATCAATCAGGCAATTGATTCAGAACTCACATTTCATATTAAAAAAAAATCAATGCCACCACTTCATAATAATCTATGCTAAGGAGATACATCTACTCTAATCGACATACAAAACGATCGGTTACATTTACCCATTCAGTTAATATTCCTCCAGAGTCAGTTCTTTTCTTAAACACTACTCCAGTTACTTAATTATACAATTACTTATGCGCATAAGAAAACAGGTTCAATGACTCCTGCCGCAGGACGGATTTTGTAACGAAATTGTAAAGATACAGGTACCCTGTATTGGTGGTCCACTTTAAACGATCTTAATGCATGTATGTAGGTAAAAAGTCGCTCAAAGCAGGAAACATTCCTGGAAGAATATAAACCAACTAATCCTTACGATTACCTAACGTGTATGAGTTGTTCACTTCCTGCTTTGCTGCAAGTATCCCTTTGCAACGGAGATCGTAACACTCAATTTCAAAGTAGGTCTTGATCATGTTCATGGTCCACGGTCCAAACTTGAATTGAACTTATTTCTCTCGTTCTTTGTGTATGCATTCATTGTGTGTGTAGGTTCAAAAAACTTTACTCTATACATATATTTGTATTGTATGCTCTTCTTAGCTTGGGCACACACAATTTTTCATGACTTGCGTTGTTATATATGTTTGGAGTAAAATTTAACACCTATGTGCGATTCATTTTCATAATTTAAGTTTTTTCTTCCCGAAATGATCTTCATTCTTGATGCTTGTCGGAAATAGAAATGTTTACCATTTGACATAGAAATCCAAATTTTGTGAAAATTTCTAGTTGCCATTTGTTGGTGGCTGGAATCTAGCGATATGCGAATTGCTAATTTTGTTGGTAATCAAAAAACAAACAAAGATCTGGGCCATTGGGAAGAGGCAAGTGAAAAGCAGAGCGGCTGCTGTACGTCTGTGTAGATGGGAGAGCCAGATGTAAATGTAATTCAGTCTTAAAGATGCGTAAAAGTTATGATGATTGCGAATAGACCTTTAGCTTAATGTGATCATAAAATGTTTAAATGGAATGGTAATACTTGTTAATTGCAAATTAGGTTAAATCTGCTTAAGGGTTATGAATCATTTAAGGAAATATAGTGGAAACTGGAAACATTACACTCATTAAATTTATTGCTTTGCAAAATTGACTACTGCCGCTTATTACTTTTACGATTGATGGTAATTATGAAAACATATATTTTATAACAAAAAAAATACTGGGTGAATGCCCTTCTGTCGTTAAGACAGCGTGTGGCATTTTTCAACAATTATTTATCAAGCCATTCAAATATACTACTTCCCATTCAACCACCACGCATATGGTCTTAAACCACAAAACACGTACAGGGCACAAATTCCAAAGTCCTGCTGTCTAACCTAATACCATTTCTCTGTAATTACATAAATACCGTTTGAGCCTTTCTTCTAACAACAACAAAACTCTACATCACAGACAATCCAATCGAACTGCAAAAGAACATTCTACGAACAAAAACATTGAAAACAAACAAAGACTGCAAACTTCAATAGTGCGGTCAACGTAACATCACTCCAAACCCATCCCGCGCACACCAGCCTATAACTGTGTGGAGTTCACATCCAAACCGCAATTGACCAAAACCACGCACACTCCCTGCCTCCAGAATACCAAATCACTTTTACCACAGCCCAACGCAGAGAATGAGGTGCAGTGCCATAAAACCAAAACTAAAAAAAAAATCAGGAAGATACAAATATCTATACAGAGAGCCGCATTCTAAAAAACCCGTCATCATTGCCACAATTAATAGAGAAGAAGCAAGCGAAAAAAAAACGGCAAAAACTCACAGAAATATGAGAAAACCCCTTCGCAGAGGTGATATCGTCCATGGCAGCGACATTCATGATCAGTTTGGTTCTGAACTTGGCCGTGAGTAGTGTGGTTATCGGTTCAAAGTGAAAATGTGGCGAATTATTATTTGTGCAGTGGTGTTAGTAGTTTGTAGTGGACAACCGTTGGAAGAAAACCCAACAACCCCGGAGAAGGATAAAGATCCAACACCTATGGTAGTGATTCAAGAGAACCCCACACCTTCGTCTCCAACGACGTCAACGGCTGTTACGCCAACCGAGGTCCCTCAACTAATCGCTGAAGTAACGAAACCCTTGCCAGAAACTGAAACACCAGCTGCAGCACTACCACCAGTTGAGTTGGAGGAGGGAAATGATGTTAATACAAATCGCCGCACTGTGACTTATGACCAGCGGCAGGAAGGACAATACAATATTCGAGCTGACCTTGAAAACTTTATGATCGTTCTCATACCACCTAGTCCAATGGATGGCGTTAACCTTCTCGATCTCCTCACGAAAACTACGAAGCGAACAAAGTCACACCACAAGAAGTACCATCATGATGGTTCCAAATACAGACAGTCACTCAAATCTGGTGCTAACAGCCAAAATATAAACTTTTTTGGACGTCATCAGTCACAGGCGCAGCAGGCTAGTCCACACATAATTGTGGAGGAGCAGCCTTCGGCCAGAATCTCTGAATTCATCGAAGGACGCACTCCTTACCGTGTGGACATTTCGAGCACTAGTTCTGATCTAGACCAACTTCAACAGCAATATCAACCACAACATCCCCATGGCCCTCAAGTTGATGTCCTTCCACCACCATACCCACTATCCTATCACCACCTAATTAAACCTTTCCACCTCGAAGCTGAACCGACTGTCATTCAAGCCCTCCCCCCACAATCCCTAGCGAATAGCGGAAAATTCATGGACTCCAATGGCAACTTCTTCCGAATGGCTCGTGCCTTACCCGGTGGAGAACTATACAGCCTCTTATCGATCGATGAAAATGGCGCCAATGGAGTCCAACAAAGGCGCAGTGCTTTTAACGAACCACTGTTCAGTGCTCTAAGCGATGACGGCGACGATGATGATGAAGAGGAAGTAGGCGAGGGGCGTTCTATCGATCTACCCCTAACCAGCGATAGTCTCGATGAAGCTATCCACAATTACGTCTACCCACCACTAAATCCTTTACGTTACAATCCCGGCATCTTCGATGTACACTCACGATCGATGCAGACAGACTACCCAAAGTACAACGAGGAAGCCAATGCCAAGACAACGGAAATTGAATTGAAACTACTCGGAGCAACAGAGGAATGTGGACCGGATAGAAAGCGTGATAGCTATGGGATTTGCCGATTCGCTGAGGGTTATTAAATAAAATAAACACAACACCGAACTGACTTTTACTATCTTTAGCTTGTAGGCTTAGTTTTTTTGTTAAGTGTGCCAAATGAGCACGACTTGTATCATTAAGTGAATGGATGAATATTCTAGATATATTTTTAGTGTCGTAGTTAAATGATAATGATTAATAAATAAACTCGTATGTGTAGACTCTTAATCCTGTCATTGAACTTGGCCTCAGCTGAGCCCTAAGAAAAACATGCAATTTCCTTTTCAGCTGAGCACGGTTACCGATTAAAGTATGTCACGGGAAACCAATTAAAGCAAACGAGTAGGAAGATTTCGATTTCGTGCTTTGTTCGTTTCGCTTTATTGTCTTTTTTTTTTTGCAAAAACAAAATTGTTGATGGCACACGCAAATTAATAATAGATATCGATCTCAGAGGTGAACAAGTTTTTTACAGAATTTATTCTAATTTATGTGCTAATTACTAAAACGCAGACGTCGAATTCACGGGCAGCATTCTAAGATATCTGTATATATGTCTTAATTTTACTGGATTTAGATAGATATGCAATTCGCACGACGCCGGTTTTGAATAGGGTAAATGAAACATGTGAAAAGAAGTCCGGAAAAAATCAAATCACCAGTTTTAAAACCTTAAGGGTCACGACCAAATAAAGGACAGCTTTTCTTGTTAAACAAATACAAAGTTCATATTATGAAATAATGCTATCACGTCTGCTTCATATTGATATACACAATCGAAGAAATTGAGATTTTGCAGAAGGGCATCCCATGGTTGACACCTCAAAGGTGAGTAGCATGTCGCAACTAATTTTAAGCCAAATGATGTTCTCACCATGGTACTTTACAAAGGAAGACTGATTTCTACTAGAAATCAATTGTTGCGCGACACCGTTAAAAATTATTTATGCAAAATTGTCATAACTCTTAGAGCCCCCGCACACTACAGAATTTCTATCGGCCGATAGTTTGGACCGATTAAACAGTCGGGTTTGGTGGTGAGTGCGCACACATTACAACACTCGGCCGACTGCTCTCGAACGATTTGCTAGTTTGGTAATTACATTTTGCATAGAGCGATCGCAAAATGAAAGATATAAAAATTATTAAGGGTATTCATGCAACGTCGTAATTTTATTACGTGCGAACGATTGTAATTTTACGACGACGTTTCATGAACGACCCTAAAACTTCACCACTTAATAATGCGGTAAACCACTGAATTCAATCTCATTTTAGTAATTTATTTATTAATAGAATTTTGTTCCTATTGTTCTCTTTCTGTTCTCTATAATTTTTTTTAGTTTAGCGCATGTTTGAAGTGTGAAAGTGACTGATTAAATGTCAAAATAGCATTTCAAAAGTATACCATACAATACAACGTTTACCATCTCAGTTTACGCACCTTTGAGAAAATTCCGATATTATTGGAAAAGATTCCCCATAAAAATTTTGACAGTTCATTTATCACGTAGGTAGTAATTTTATCACGTTTACAACGATTTTCCGACGTTGCATGAATACCCATATTATTTCGTTTTTTTTTACAACGGAGGAGAAGGACCAAAAAGAGAAGCCGAGAATAATGGCTGCATCCCATCAACATCAGAGTACTCTTTTAAATATTTTTTTGCAAAGCATGGGTCTTTTTTCCATTTCTTCTATTTAATTTCCGGTGTCCTTTTCAACGATAAGCGATGAAGGATTACGAAAAATACAGCTCCAAGGTTCGGAGCAAAATGAACAATCGGCGGAGTTCGCAGACTAAAATATGTGTTGCTATAACGCCATACTAATAGCAGTTGGCCGATGCTTTAGTTTGAAGGCAATCGCCTAGCCG
The DNA here is from genome assembly GCA_932526625.1 of Rhingia campestris. NCBI lineage: Eukaryota > Metazoa > Arthropoda > Insecta > Diptera > Syrphidae > Rhingia > Rhingia campestris. The sequence goes on along the minus strand of OW052185.1, from coordinate 117,366,730 downwards.
ATCGAACTATTTTGTCGGCCGATTCCGAATCGTTATACACCAAAGTATCGGCCGATAGAAAGTCTGAAGTGTGCGGGGGCTCTAGAAACAACATATTTAGTCACTAAAAACAACTTATTTAATCAAAATTTAAGCAAAAATCTGAAAGAATATTATGTAGGGTTACCGTCCTTTTGTAACTGAATTTTTAAGTATTTCCAAAAAATTAAAAGAAATGCAAAAGATTAACACAAGATCCCTATGACAAAAGCTCTACGACAATTCGCTCTAAAACCAAAAGCTACTCAACAGAAACCCAAGGAAAAAAACGGAACATCATTTTAAGGGGGGTTAAATAGCAGCAGCAACAGCCAATCAATCAGTGACCGCGTTCCGGGTTTAAGTTTTACCAAGTTAACTTTGCCGATGCACTGTTACCATTGGTCAATCGATCATTTTAGTCACGGGCAACTCTAATGTCATTTATGTTCAGTTTAATTTGCCATTTCATCATGAACAGGTAGACAAATGGACAACGCTTTATTTTATGGTCGACATAATCGTCCATCAGAGCAATTAATTCGTTAACCATGGATTATTTTCGCACTACGTTTACTCTTTGTGATAATACCCATCCGCAGAGACGACGAACAGTGCGCACTGAAGAAACAATTGCCGCTGTAGAGCAAAGTGTTGAAGAGGACCCGAATGAATCGATTCGCCACCGTGCACAGTAATTGGAGTGTTGTCCATCAACTTTATGGAAGAATTTGTGCAAAGATCCTGGCTTACGATCTTACAAGATCCAGTTGTGCGAGACCATGCAATGCGTCGTGATTTTGGTGTATGGGCCGAAACTGAGATTGATCTCGATGCTGATTTTCATAGCAAAATTGTGTTCAGTGATGAGGCTCATTTTTTTTGTAGAAAAAGTTAAAATTATGGATAAAGACAAAATATATATCCGAAAATAAGCAAATATTACAAAAGACCGTTTTTTAAGAAACGCCCCTAAAAAGTGGACGTGGTTTTATGTGAATCAAGTATCAATATCAATATTGCCCAATTATCTTGCACATTTTTTTTTAATTCTTTAGTTTAATTAAAAACGAAGTTTTTCTCAAAGTGCGTGTGGCAGTATACGGATTTTGTATACTTTTACCTAAAAATCGGTGACGTAGCGATGGACGGACTGACAGACATGTCTAAATTCATTCAGCTAGCGATCCAACTGGGTCGATCCATATATATACTTCAAGGTATAAATAACTAAAATATTTATATATATTGATACATAGTGTATGTATCAAAACTAATATAACCTTGTAGGACAGGGGGTTGTAAACAAGGTTTGTGTTGGAGAAACTCTGACAATAACATCTCGTCAGATATTAAACGAAGAATTACTCTTGCCAACCGATGTTTCTTCGGGCTAAGAAGGCACTTCAGTAGTAAAGGCCTCACTCGAACTACTAAGGAGATCCTATATAAGATTCTGATCATCAAAGTCCTGCTCTACGGCGCTAAAGCATGGACCGTATGAAAAGGGGATGAAGAAATCCTTGGTCGATTTGAGAGGAAATTATTTGAAAAATCTGCGGTCCCATTAAGACTTCGTCCTAAATTGCGCGCACAAGTAGAAACCGACCTCAACCAACTTGGAGTGCGCAATCGGAGGCAGTTAGTTAAGGACCGAGCTAATTGGAGAGGCGTGTTGGTTGAGGTACAGGTTCATTCCGGACTGTAGCGCCACTTAAGTAAGTAAGTGTCGGGAGGTAGATGTGTAAAAACTAACCGTTGGTCTGATAGGAAAATATTTCAGTCCGCTAGAACGAACGGATTAGTAGGAATGTCGTGTGATGTGAAAGGATCAGGGGCAAATAAATGTCGGTTGGGAAGGATGTGAAGGTGAGGCGGTTATTAAAATAGCGTTTTATAGAAAAGGCTGATATTTTGGAAGTACATCTAAATAATGACATATATTTCCACCAAGAGAGGAATTTTTGAAATGCTATCTCAAAGGAGATAATTGGGATACTCCAAACGTTTGTGTATCGTATTCGACGACGAGCCAGCGCCAGCGATTATATTAATAAAATTACAAATATTTTAATAAAGAAAACTCTTTTCAAGTAATTGTTTATTTCTTTTTCAATCTCTTTTACTAAATTATATTCAAAACTCAAATTCTTAAGAATAAAAATTAAACAAAAAAAAACATGAATTCACGATCTGTATAATAATGAAAAAATGAAATAAATTATTTTGTGTCATTTTACTTGTTTGTGCTTCGATTGTATAAAAAATATATATATCCACTAAAGGCTTCGCCATTTAGTATCGAAATTACATACGTGCCTACATCACGTGTTGTCAGAATTTTTCTTTTAAAATGTATTACTACCAACTATTTGGTAAGCGCAAAATTATATTTGTTGCAAAAGTTTGAGCTAGATGCTTAAATGAGTCAAATATTTATGGCTATGCTACGGACTATGTACTCTAACGATAATTAGGAGGATGCGAAATAATACTTTTACAAATAAATTCGATATAGGTGATTAAAACAATCAAATAACTTATACGTCTATTTGTGTTCTGTGTGTTGTGTTTATGATTTAATCTTTAGTAGTAACTTTACGCGAGCATTTGCTCCAAATCAAACATGGACTAGACAGGACAATATTTGTAGATAAATAGATAATAAGCATGGTAAATGTCTTAAACGAAACAAAATGCACGCACACACTCACGCCCTGAATTAGTAGAATTAGTAACGACTTGTATCATACTATAAATATTTGCTACCTGGAAGTTTTCTTGATTTCACTTTTTTTTTCGTTTTTTTATTATTATTTTACAATATTCACATGCAGAGTGTTAGCGTTTTTTTAAGAACACCCTGAGTATGAAATTATGAGGTGTATACAGTTTAACTGATTGATTAAATACAATCTATCGAAAATGAAATGAATAATACTTTGAAAGGAAACAAATTAAAAGTAAAGCAAGCGAAACAAACGATGACTTGAACGTTTCATAAAAACAAATAAAATAATCTCACATAAATGCATAAATAAAACGAGAGCAGAGTCTACTCTATGAACTAATCAAAAAAAAAAAGAAAAACAGATGGCTATTCGAAAGAAGAAATACATGTTAAGATATTAATTAGCAGCTTTTCTTTGATGATAGATTGCCTTTTCATCGATCGGTCTTTTTTGTTTGCACAATCACATCAGACGCACTGCTATTAATCGGCTTTAAGCAGTTGCTCCGTTTCTTTTTGGGAAGGTGGTTTCGCAAAGGTCACTTTAAAGCAAATCCGATTGAAATGTTCGCACATTTGGTTGACAACACTCGCACCATAGTGCCAGTGAGCAAGTGTGGTCACAATTAATAGCACGTACAGTAAGAAACGTTCGAGGAAGGGAATCCAGAGACCGATCGCGATGCAAATAATAAAGATCGGGGTCATCCAATGGTAAGCTTCACAGCGCGTATTGGACATTTGAGAAACGATTAGGCGGCACTGCAAATATATGGTAATCGGAAATTTTGTATTTATTAAAAAAAAAAGTCAAAATTTACACAATAGCTTGATTTTAAATGAACGCGTGAATTGAGGGGCAAACAGCGAAATTTGGTGGGAGCTCGAAAAATGAAGAAATTTACATAATGCTTAACAACGATGGTATTTTGGAAGCGATAATTGTAAGCTTTACTTTCTAAGGCAAAGGTTCTGAGGTGAAAAGGAGGATCACTTTTTAGTAAAGTTATTCATATGAACTGACATAAGTTCTTATTGTTTTTTTACGAGTCGGGCATTCGTAAAAGTATTATGGAAACAAGTGTTTATCACATCATCAACAAATTGTCAGTCGGTCGGAATTACATCCTTCCTAGTTTTGAATACATGAGAGTGCGCAGCAGTAGTAAAATTAAAAATAAATGTATTAGACAACCAAGCTATAGTACTTGGGATCAAGAAAAATTGCTTCTATAGGAGGGCAATGCCGATGGCTTGGCCACTCTCTTTGTAGAGGGTCTTTCATTGGCGACTTGACAACTTCAAACTTTCAGTGTAACGCACTCTTAAACCGATTACCGAACTGTTAATGTTAAAATATTCACTAAAATCAATATTTTCATTATGGAATAACGTATACAAATATTTAAAATTTACTATCGAAATATCGAGTCGGTGGTCGCAAAATGTTTTTGACGTTAACGTCAATTTTCGATTGTAATTCTCGTCCTAGAAGACAAGCCATTCCCTAGTAGCAGCTTGATGTTGCCGTGTCCGTAAAGTGGGGAATATTGCTGCCGTAGAGGCGTCCGTTGCAAACAAGCCAAATCAGTCAATTTCACGGCGTTCTCAAGAGTTCTGCCTCTCCCAGACCACATTATGGCGATTTTTTGCCTGAACGTGATTGAAGAAAATGAAGAATTTCATCGCAAAATCATCTTCAGCGATGAATCGCATTTTTTGTTAATTGCATGAATTGGACATCAGATATATATGTAATTCCAACAAGACGGTGACACAAACCACACAATGGGTGCAACAATCGAGTTATATAAGTCTCAATTCCGTCAACGTGTAACCACGAGAAACGGACCCATTGATTGGCGAGATCGTGTGATTTAACGCCTCCAAACTTTTTTTTATGGGTCTACAACAAGTTGACGACATTAGAGGAGCTCAGAGCCAATATTGAACGAGAAATAGCGACCGTGTCGGTCGAAATGTGCGCCGAGCCATTAAAAATGGACCGTTGTCTACGTCGCATCGGCGTCGTACCAGTGGTGGACATATGAGCGAAGTCGAATTCTATTCAAAATGTTAGTTTGAGATATCTCAACCAGTTTGCATTTTATTTTAATAAAAAAGTTGTCAAGTCCTTAATGAATGACCTTTTACATCCATCACTGAATCTTTCAAATATCAAAAACCCGATCATGGTTCTACTATAAGCACGATTTGATTGTACGATATTTATGGCAGCTGCACAACAGTCAAAACGAGTTGTTTTTTAGTTTACGAGGAAAGAATGAGTACGCATTTTCAAAAAGCAACGCCTAATTGATCTACAAAACGTCATTGTTAATAACTAATTAGACATTGAATATTGAATGCAATGCTACTACAAAGTTGGTCAAAACTACTTACTTAATAGTTCTCTTCTAGCTATCCAGATGGACATTATATTTGGCACATGCGAGGAGATCGAATGAGATGTGTGAAGTACATTGGCTCTTATTCTTATAAATAAACAGTAGTCCCTGCATCCAAGATCTTTGAATCTCAACACAGAAATTCAAGACGTCAAGGACCTCAAGGCAGAGTGGTTCGACTAAATGACTGCAGCCAAGGTATCGAGGATCGAAGAGAAAGGAAAGCTGGTTCGTAAGTAAGCACAGTCGTAAGCAGCTTATAATGGATTCATATCCAAGTAATACCAGATCTCATTCTTGTGTTAAACTACTATTACATAGCCTAACCATCATACTCAGGAATGTTAGGGGTATTTCAATAGGGCCGTTGGATATTTGTTAGGTAACGGGCATGTTTGTTATGAAATGTTCTGTTTTCAGTATTGTATTGCAAATCACCATGGAAGGTTGTAGCAAATCAGCAATTTTATTTTGAACATCCCTAACCACCCACAATAGGTACGTCAAACAAAATGCAGGTCTTCTAAAAAAATCACTGATGTGTGTGAGAGTAGAGAGAAAACAAGAGGCAGTACCTAACTTGCCGTATTTTTGTCTCAAAAAGACAAATCTTCACACATATTTTTCTTCCTATTAAACCACTAAATAAACAAATTTAACCCCTAACATGAAAATGCCCAATTCTTTTCAAACAAACGTATCTACGTTATCAGAATGCTACATCCACGACACATTGGAAAACGGAATGAAATCGGTGAACAAAATCAAGCGAAGCGCTAGACTCATATCTAACATGCGAATCGAATTAATTTGATTAGCAATTTTTTGAATTCTTCATATAAAAAATCACGTTCGGGTTTATAAGCATGTACACATAGATAAGCATTTATTTTTAAGGTAAACAATTGAACACCATACTTGAAGTCCGATATCAAAAGCAAAATCAAAACGAAATACATATAGACGTATATGGTATATTGCGCACTCGCCATTATACCATCGCCCGATGATTCATGAGGAAAAACACACTGAAATACACCGCATAGAAATATCGGTCATTCTGTTTATATTCTAAACATTGTTTCTGTTATCAGCACTGAATAAGCAGTGCTTTTACTGGATTGTATAACCAGAAGTAAAAGATAAAATATTGTAAATGATATTATAACTACAATTACCCATTGTAAACCCAACAAATGGGATGATTGTTATAAAGACAATGATAAACGAGACTTTAATCAAAATTTACGACACAGCTACCTTCTACCTGTTTCGGTGATGTCTAGTTTCTATTTGGATATGTGCCAGGCATATAAATACGTAATCCATCGACGATCGCACGGCATACAAATAGCCAAATCACCCCCAATACCAGGCCCACACAAATTCAATGCAATTTCAAGGGAAAGAACAATATTAACCGCAATTGGATTAATTGACTAAAGTGAAAGCAATAGTTCCCCTTACCCAAAGACGAAAGGCAAAAAAGCGATAACAAAAAATCTGTACTCACACTGATGTTACTGAATATCGTTCCACTCAGCATAAACAGGGCTCGCGGGTCTGTATTGGCGATGCCCGATGGTGATATCCAAGGCCAGACGAGTAGAATCACCATGTACACAGCGAATGGATAAAATGGACGCATTGCCTCCCCTAGTGGTCGCATTTTGCCGGTTTTTTGTACATACGAACTGAAAAAGATGAACAGATAAAGTATTGCCAAAAGAAATTCTTCTCACACAATTCTCCTTACTTGTAAACATTAATGAGGACCATGGGCATATTGGCCAATGCGCTCACGTGCAAGAGGAACTCCATTGCGAGTCCAAGGGGGATGCCGAAAGGTAAATCGCGCTTCCAAAACTCATAACCAAAGTACCAAGTAATGAGGTACATTGCTGTTGAACCCCACATACTGAAATCATAGCCCCACGGCAAATACAACACACCAGTATTGTATTTTTCCCAATGCGATACGTAGAAATTTAGAAACACCATCATGCAGATGTAGTACATTCGAATTGGCGGAATAGAGGCGTCACATCGTGCAAAAATACTGTACAGACATGTAGGGATCAGCACAGCAGTATACGAATCCAGACCATGGTCGAAAAGCTCTCCCAAAGGTCCTGAGAGTCCGATTCGTCTCGCTTGTTTGCCATCAATGCCGTCCAGGGTGTAGGCCAAAAATATGTTGACACCTGTACACAGCCATACCCACTCGGGGATAGGGGTATTTCCCGGTTCGCCAGAACTCGCAAAGAAATTCCAATCATAGTAGGAAAGGAAGACAAAATTTGCCACCGTAAAGAGGAAACCGAGGAAAGTCATTAGATTAGGTGCAATCCATCTGGGGAAGAACTGCCATCAAAGTTTTATTGATTTTGCAATTTTTTTGCAAGGAAAAAAAATTTAAGTCATACCTGGACAATCCAATTCCAAAAGGGGTGCATCACATGGACACTTAATGGTGAGGTATCGATTGCGCTGTACTACAGAAAAAACGATGTAAAATCATATTTACATCCTGGCATTTGAGAATAAGTACGCCACTACTTACTTTGTAGTTATCGAATCCATCAAGATGCTCCTTTGTCAGATAAGTGTATTCAAAAAGTTCCTGAAGCGCCATGATTATAATTATATTATAGCTTTTCTTTTTTTTAGCCTCTATTTATTAGTGTAATGTTAATTCTTTCTTATTTTCGGTGCAGACCCCTTTGTTGTCACCGACAGGATTCACGAGGATAGGTGCAAATGTGTCAATAAAACGCGGCCTTACATGGCGTGGTTATCCATTAAATCACCCGATTTCAATTAGCACGAAGGGCAGAAAGTAGTTTTTAATTAAAAGTTTATTTTATAAAATAGCCGGTTTAACTAATTAACCATCTCCCCCCTACTCGTCGCGTGAATTAGTTTTCGGAAATGTACTGAAAGTGGAAGAAAAGATTTGTTGAGTGGGGGAGGTGGTGCGATTATGCTGAAGATGTCAAATTGACAGCGAAAAAAAAGCATTTTAATAGAGGTGTTCAGTAAGCGTATGCATACGGATGGTAAGTCGGTATAGTAGATTAAATGTCGGTATACTTGTTAGCAGTTTTTTTTGTATTAAGAAAAAAAACATTCGTTATTAATTATTTAAACTTGTTGACGTCGATTATGAAACTGCAGCTACATAATAATTTGTTAGAAATAAAGTAATATAGTTTGGTTTCAGAAGCCAATAGTAGCGCACCGTTGTACCGAATAATATAAAAAGCAAATATACTTAATTTAAGAAAATAAAATAATTTTCAATACCCAATTAGCAATTAACCAATTTCACTTACGATTAAAGAATTGTATTTGACAAACCAATATCCTCTCATTTTTAATGCCGATGGAAAGTGTATTTTCTTTTATGTTATGGTGGCCTAAATTTTGCAGTAGATTTATAACTTGCAGAGGATGAAGATTATGAATGTGTTCACATCTATGGAAACGGATGGAACAATTATACGCTTGTGTCTTGGGAGTAAGCCAGTAAGGGCGAGGGTACGAACAAATTCTCCTGAACAGTGAACTGAGCAATATTGTCAGATAACAATTTTTAACGATTTCATTTTTTTAGTTCTTTTCCTGCAGTGTTTTAAAAAATCCTTTGTGAAAAGTATATTAAACGCATTCTACACATTTGCATAGTAATTTTGTTTATTATGTCTCATTGTAGTTATCATATATATTTCTTTGTTTCACGTTATTTAAATAAGTTTTTTTTCATATTTTATACTCAATGGATGGGTTTTGTAAAACGGACGTAATTATTCGACGAACAACTAAATAAACTCATACAAAATACAGTGAACAAATATAAAATCTCTACAGCATAAGAATAATAGTACAGCTATCGTTTCAATACCTTATTGTATACGACTAAGTCTTTAAATGAACTAATTATAAGAAACACACCCTCTTTCTGCTATCAAACCTACCAACAATCACAATGAAGTAAACAAAATAGTTAACATAAATTATCGTACGTCTTTACTAACTAAACTTTACTTTTAAAATAAATAGGAAACAACCAAGTTATTTTCACATAACTAAGTAATAATTAACTAGATTCTACAATAACTGAATTTTTCTAAAAAAAAAAATAAATAAATAAATATGTATGCGATACGTTTATGACTGTTAAACATTTCGTAGTTTTGTTTTCTTATTGGTGTGTGTATGTTGTATGTGATTTATTTTAAAATGACTAAAAATATATTTTCAGATATATTTTAATATTTTTTTAACATTTCGTATTTGTAATAAGCTCAAAAAATTGTGATGAGATTTTCTGTTTATAATGTAATTGTATTTAAAAATTGCACATTTCCCTAACGAGCGTTTAATGATAGTGTTTTTTTTTTTTTTTTTTTTTGTTTAATTATTATTTTCAAAAACATCAATTTTCTGATTTTTTGAAAAAAGGCAAGAGAGCGCATTGTAGTTATAAGTTTGCGGTTTTTACGTTTTTAGCGAATGTAATACAATTGGGATATTTATTTAATTTGTTTGTTTTTTCATCCTCCGTCGAGCATTGCCTGGACAACCGGATGAGCTCAGTAAATGCAATTTCCAGCCGCCATCCAATGGTAAGTGAACATCGTCGTGGCAAAGAGGACAACGAGCAGCACCTGTTTTTAACTCTGAAATTTTTTTAAACAAATTATTCAGGCGTGTAAAATAAAGCAACACAAAATTTAAAATTATTACTTTTTACAACCTAAGAAAACATTTAGCTACATAAGACTATTACACCGAGACTTACCTCGACAATAATCTTCCATTTGATGTAGCTCGTACAACTGCTTGTGAACAGATTCTGTACAACGATCGCATGTAATATAGCTATTTTTAGCTTCACACTCCTCTGCGAATGGGGAAAATTAAATTTTTTTTTTAAACAGCGTTATTTTGAAAAAAAACTTACTCGTCAAGTGGTAATTAAGAGCGGCCACCTCCAATACTTGACTACACTGAGGACATTTAGTCAAAAAAGGACACGATTTCCAGTAGTGCCTATCCAAATGTGCCTGCTCACCATGACAGGACCAGTCACAAAATGGGCAACGTCTAAAATTTATAAAAGTGTAAATAAATCCCTTGGCTAATCTATACCAAGAAAACTTACATCACATCAGGTTCCTCAAGTGACTCTGAATTGGAGTTCGAATTTGAACTTTTCCTCGAGTTACTTGAAATCATAGACTGCTTAACTTTCTCATTGTATTCCTGTTTTCCATTGCATGCTATTCCAGCTACGTATCCGTTACTTTCTCCTGCCGTGACAGCACTTATTGAGTGCCCACTCTTACTTTTCAAAATTCTAGTTTCCGAACGTCGCATTGGACTCGATTGGGAATCAGGGCTCTTCGTGCCAAAGCCAAATCCAATTTGGCTGTCATACATCATCTTTTCAACCTGTTCCCCTCGTGCAACTTGCTTTTCATTAGTCCTGTTTGACGGTGGTGAAATAGGGTCACTAGACGGACCTGAGAAGTGCTTATTGGCTTGCAACATCTCTTTCTTACGCTCCATATCCAACTTATCAAACTCAGTAAAAAGTTGGCGATAGAGTAGATTTCTTCTGGTAATGTCATCATCTGGTGGCAACTGCTTACGTACTAACCTGGGATTCACCTTGTATACCAACACTAAAATTCGTTCAGCCACTTTTCGAACCGGTTCCGCTGGATGATGTATTCCCGAACAGCCGCACTCCGATAAAGCTCGACAGGTCAATCCGCTGTGCTTATCAGTGCTGATTCCTTGGCTTAGTACCAATTGCTCCAACATCTGCATTCGACTCAAAGCAAGTCGTGGATGTGTTCCGGAGCTCACAGCACGTGACAATGCTGGTGCAACCAAATGCTGTTCACTAACTTCGGGACATGCAGCTATACTCAGAATCGTGTGTTGTGCAAGAGTATGGATTCTAGGAGAAGGATCTCCACTTTTTGCCAATAATTCTGGTAGTAGGCGATCAACGCAACGAGCGACTTCACTTTGCGAAACTCGTCCCGGTACAAACTCTAAGAAGAGCACTCTTACAGTTTCCGTAGCCTGACTGAAGACGGAGTAAACAGCATCTCGCACAGCTCGATGCAGCAGCAATGCTGCACTTCGAGCAACTTTATTCGAGCCCGCAGAACATTCCCCCTCAGTTTCTTTTCCTTTGAGAAAGTTTCGCAGCCGCATAAGCCCGTCTTCACGGTCTTGAAATTGACGAGAATAGAATTGTTCAACCTAGAAACAGAAAGACCACCGGTTACCCGAAGCACAAATGTGAAGGATATTGTCTTACCAACTCATTCCCAAAGACCAGAATTGGTAGCGCGGCCTGTCGTCGTTCCCGGTCATTCAAACGAGATCGTCCCCGGTTTGGATCCGCCTCTAGCAGCGCTGTGCCTTGACATTCCCTTAAAAATTCATTAGTATGTGAACTGAAAATTCAATATGATAACAACCACAACTTAAAGTGAACCACCATCGAGAGTATACAGAGAGTAATGTTTTATGTATGTTTATAAATGTCAATGTACAACTAAAATGCTTTTAGCCTCAAGACCCATGCAAGCTCGAGCTGCTAAAATAATATGTATCTACAGCAACAGTTTACAACATCGATTTAAAGCCCATTTAGCTTCGCTTAGCCTCTGTGTAACTTACTGTCTCAGTGTAGGAATAGCCCTTTCTTCGTAGTCTTCGTAGCTATTTCGAGGAGCGCTTTTATTGCGCCGCCTTAAAGAACCCTGATGACTTGACATCGGCGATCCTCGACTAGGGCTGCGACCCAAATTTAGCTTCGGAGAGTTTGGAATATCATCATGGGACTTACGATGGCTACCGGTAGAGTGCGTAGAATGCGTGTCACTTGCAATGCTCTGAGCACCAACTCCACCACCACCAGAGCTCCCACCGTCTGTCGACGATTTGTCTTCTTGCGCACTTTTTGGACTCATTGTTGCGGTAAAATGTGCCTCGGCTAATGCAGTTGCGACTTCTTGCAGACTCGGAGCAGCTGGTAGAGTTGGCTTTGATGAGTAGATTTCAGATGCCTGATCATTGTCGGCAATAACACCATTGCGCTCTAAAAGCTGATCGACCAAAAGGTTTTTGAGCACAGCTCCTCGATACATTTCAATTTGCTCTTTTCTAAGCTTAGCCGTAGTGAAGTCCTCCTGTTGCACTGCTTGTCTCTTTGCGAGTGAATAGCGCCCCAATCGTTCTCCAGCTACCTTCAAAGAAGTCATGCAGAGCTTCAATTTCCTTGCATATTCGAATCGCTCATCGTTGACAGCCCTAGCTTTTTTTTCCTCTATTTCCCGAATAATATCCGCAATCGATTCCTCCACATACATGGAGAACAGAAGATCATCACAAATCGATGCCAAAACTGGTTCTCCATTCTCGGACAACTGGACCTCTCCCAATGCATCATCACCATTGGAAATGCTGTCCAGATCCTCACCTAATACGTTGACAGCTATTAGCGCAATCTGTCCTTCTGTATTGTAATCATTTCTATGGGGTGTGCTTAAACGTAACTTTAGATGAGTACCCTTCCTTGGGTTCACCGTAACACTTTGGAGCTCTCTGGACTTAAAATTCGTTCCAGCATTATCGGAGAGTGCAATAAAGCCTAAAAAATCAAAGCATTGGCTGGAGGGAGTGCTTGGTATCCCTTTGGGAGAATAGTGTAGCCAGAGTTCGACTTTTTCAGCTAAAAACAGAGTGCAAAAATCGTGTGAGTTAGATGAGTACAGGTGTAGGTATTAAATGTCTTACGAATCAGATACTGGTGGGCTAAGATTTGTATGCGACATATTTTGGCCGGTTTATGGAAACGTAAAACTATATCGTGTGGGCTAATGTTATTGCCGGGACTGCTTCGCCAACCGTGCACCGTTGGACCGTGAGTGTTTAATTCGCTCGATGGAAACGACGGGTCCTCATCTGAAATGGCGAAAAAGAATGTTACATACTTTTTGGGAGAATCCAAAAAGAATCTATCGATATTATTGGCCACGTCACTTCGAATACTATCGGCCTATCAAACATTTCGTGTACTAGATAAGTAAACTCTTTGATAAGCCAATGTTCAAAATAATGGGTCAGTTTAACTAGAGCAATACATAAGTTAAGTCGCATTAGCAACTATGGCCAAAACAAAATCAAAATCGAAAACTGTGAGTCGGAAATCATCAGTTGAGGTGTCGAAATGGGTGCAGATTCAACAGATTCTCAACAATGTCAATCATATACTCATTCTTTGTGTGTCTGGATACATAACTTATTTGTGTAACAGTTTAAAATTCGAGGCGACTGCTATGCATACCTTCATGGGTACGATTGGGGTAAGTTATCTCAAATAAAAAGAATATTTTGTGTGACATAAATCATTTAAGTAATCTTAATTTTTTTTACTTATCTTGGCTTGTTACGTACACGATCTTAAAGCACAGGTTGGCGAAATATAAAAAAATCAGCCTACCCTAAATAAATAAATGCAAAACTCGCCACAAAGTCTATGCCAAGATATATTCCACTGTTTTTATTAAAACAGAATACATACACACATGTCATAAAATTGCGTCCAATGAAGGACATTTCATTGCTAATTCATGACATCGTATGAGAAGTTTGTCGGTCTAAAGGATACATGACGTAAATTTGCTATGAATCAGATCGTTTACTTTATTTAAATAGTGATGGAGGAACCCAGCAACGCCAAGTCATTCTATCAAAGTTCATTTTTCTCAACATGCCAACCAGAAAAATACTATCTACCTATGAATTATGAAACTACCTACTCACAACAATGCCGGTATAATCAATAGATCTTATGTTAAGATACCTGGGCTACAAAAAAAAATATGAAACTGAATGAAAGAGAGAATGCAACAACAACAATCTTCCATTCCAAAAACTCTTCTATTGCCCACTTCCATGCTGAATGCTGGTATCAGAGCGAGTTCTCGTTCTCACTCAATTTCATTTCATTTTCAACGAAGCAAGCAGTAGCACTTAGCAGATTCCAGATTCAGTTCATATCCAAACGTGGAATCGTGTCGGTGTCAGAAACGAGAGTAATCTACACAATGGCGCAAAAGACTACGACTAAATCTAATCCAAAGAAAGAGGCTCCACCATTATCGAAATGGAAACAATTGCAGAGGCTATTCAATACAGTCAATCACATTTTGATTGGATTTGTTGTGATTTACATGGGTATGCTAGCGAAAAGTCTGGGCTATTCGGATACTTCGTTGCATGCGTTAATGGCCACCACTGGGGTATGTGTATCAATTATTAATTCAAGTCAAATGGAATGGAACGCGAGGAAATAGATTGTGTATTGTTGTAGTGACATAATACTGGATTTCTAGCATATGTTTGGACTACTTGCCGGTTGTGCCCTCCACAGTTGAGGATCGTTATTCTAAAAATATCATAAGTAACCCAATTCTAAGAAGAAGAACTTCCAGTAAGAAGAGATTTTTTTTCCTTTAATAGACCTTGTAACCTTTTTGTTTACCATGATAATAACACGAGTTTTTACCTGAATTGTTTCGCCAGAAAATGATTGTAAGCGACGAGTCGACAATACAAATACGTAGAACGTTTCCACGTTTAACTCAAAACTACACGTCAGTACGATTAAACACACGCATGTCATTTGTATTCCTAGCTAGGGTCATAATTTTGTGGTAGTTAGTTTATACATATTCAGAGATAAGCTAATGCTTACTTTACTGGTTTGTCTAAATTACCCATCTGTAGGTGTGAAGAATTAAATGATAGATATGGTCCTAACACACGAATATCAGTTTGTATCTAATAGTAGGTAGTACCAAAGAGTATAGAACTACATAGAGTACGCATCACTGGTAAAAAAAAAATTGTAGCCGTTTCAGACGCGTGCGGTAGGTGCGAAGGGGAATTTTCGTCGTTTGTATGCAATCGGCTATGCTGTTGTTTGATGCCGAGGTAGCAATGTGAACACTGGGGTATCAATATCAGTACCCCACATAGTAAATGAATGGATGTCAATGAGCACTATTTTAAAAAAGAGTTTAATGCTATAACTAAAACACGTTAGATAACTCAGATGTCGTAAAGTACCATAGGTTATTGTTTTCGTTTCATTTCATTAAAAATAGTCAGAGTTTTTTAATTTAAATGTTTGTTTATTTTTATAAATTCATCTAAAATGGGCGGCAGTACAATCTTTGTTTAAAAAGTCTGAGTTGCGCAGAAAAGAACAGTTTGTGTGTTTTACATCAAAATATGCTATGCGAAATGGTTTTCATTTTTGAGTCATTATCCTGAACTGGACTTTCTTGAATACGTATCTCTGGACTTCTATCAGGTCAAACCAAAACTATCTTAATACTAGGGATATATTAAAAAAAAAACGGTTGGCAAATCACAAATTCTCAGTACACAAATGATTTTGCGAAGTTTCACATACAAGTTTGCAGACATTACACATCATATTGAGCCTTTCAGGATTTGACATACTACAAAGTAGAAAAATGTTGTCTTGTGACGGTTTTGTAATTTTATCTTTTGCTCTGTTCCAAGTTTATCTTCTTTAAACAAAGTAATTCACCAACGAATCTCAAACTCCACTTTATCAATAAATTTGTAAAAGGGGAAGCTTTTAAGAGTTCTTATGGATAAGATAAAACTACCCTTAAGCGCTCTACACACCATCAATGTTACTTTGCAATATTACTTGAATCAGTCATCATTCAAGTAATATTGATCATTTGTGTGCTCTTCAATGTTCTTGTCAAGTAACCTTGCTACATTGATGAAAACCAAAACGGATTTTGTTTTCGTCAATTTTCATTGTTACTAGATTGATGATGTGTAGGGTGTATCAATTTTATTTGTCAATGTTTTCATTTGCGAAATAGTAATAGTAGAGGCAAGATGGTGTGGCACTTGGCGGATTGTAATATACACTTGTTCTGAAGCAACGTACATGGATCCCTTATACCAAATTTCATTCTCCTATCTCAAAATGTAAGGCATAAAAATCGGTGACATACAAACAGGCGGACGGACTGGCAGACAGACATGACTTAATCGACTCAGTAAGCGATTCTAATACCTTAAGGTATATCTACCTAAATTATACCCCACACTATATATAAAAAATAATATATCCCTATGGGATAGGGTATAAATATTGTCCATTCTGGTAGGCAGATATGAATCGACTAAACAGAATTTTCGCAAAAATATTGTCAATGTTCATTGATAAGTTTGGTGGTGATTTTTCATCAATATTACTTGACAAAAAAAGGTGTCAATTATACTTGTTGCATTGACCGTGTGTAGGGCTCTTTAGACAAAAATCAGTAAAAAAAAACTTTACTGCAGTAACGTCTATTGTATAAATCAGTAAACTATCACTTTATAGCTGAAAGTAAAAAGTTGTTTCTTTTAACAGATTTTATAAGTCATATGTTATTTAAAAGGGAACGAAGGGAATAATTTCATTTAAACGCTTTCCCTTAGTTTTTCGTCAATTTATGTCTCTCTATCTGACTATACCCCAACAAAATTGAGAAGTTATTAATTTTAACGGCAAAAAGTATCGTAGCGTGTTTAATCAGCAAAGAGTAACATATGCATCCACACGCGCATAATTAAGAATTTACAATTAAAAAACAAAAACTTACAAAAATATTTATTATAAGATACAAATGCACATGATCCATTCTTAGTTTTCATTTGCTAACAACAACTACATCGTCGTTTGTGTTGTAAATTCTACCTATCCAATATATAGGTATGCTCATGCATACCGTAGTAACTATTACAAATAGTCTATGCAAAATATTTAATTTAATTTACGAATATACCTACACTATATTGTTAAAACTTAAAGGAACTAAAGCGTCGATTTTTTGCAGATATGATTAGTAAATGAAGACTGGTGATTTCTTGGACTATTAAAAGATAGCACAAGACAGTAGTTACCGCTAATTTAAATGCAAATTTGTGACAAAGTTAAGAAATATTTAAGAAGTTGTTGCATATTCAATTAAACAAAATATAAATGGAATAGATATTAATTATTAAAGGGCCATTTACAGCGGAAAATACATACTTCTTAAAATGTTTATCTAAAACTAGTCTATTAACAATTATAAAATAAATTCATTAAATAACAAAAATAAATAAACGTACGATAAATGTACATTTATCAGTAAATTGACATCAAATCCACGATTCAAATGTCACGTTGACCATTTTCCTAATACTATATATGAACAATGACCTAACATTCTTACTTTAGAGATTAAACATAACTTAAAGTGCAAATAAAGCCAACACTAAATACACATCTAACAAAATCTATCATCTTTCCAGTTCCATTTGCTAGCCGCTGAAGCGCTCATGTGCCACTACCCAGAAAACCAGTTCACCAGGAACTTTTCGCACAAAACAAAGTCTAGGATTCACACAGTTTTGCAGATTGTTGGCGGGTCAATGGGTTTATTAGCAGGACTTGGTAAAATCTCAAAAACCGAAAACCATTTTACAACACTTCATGGAAAATTCGGTAAGTTATACATCACATCGTTATTCCCATTCAACTTAACTCTTAATTACAGGTCTCGCCTCAATTCTGATGTGTCTTGTCAGTCTATTGGGAGGTCTAGCAAATACATACCCAGGCGTTTTAAAGAAATTCCTCAAGCCGGCAGAAATCAAACTTCGCCACAATTTATTCGGAATTGGCACCTTCACCTGTGCCATGGCAACTATTTTCCTTGGCTACAACACAAAATTCTTCTATAAATATGTGGATTCACAGTTCATTCCATTCATAAGCTCAGTGACACTCATTGTTTGGCTGCTGACAATTATTGGGCCGGCAAGGTCATTGATTGGTAAAATGAAGTACCAACGATAAGGTGGACCAAGTATGTGCTGCAATAAAAATGTTTTTTCTATTTTTTGTACAAATAATTTGCGACAAGTTTTCTTTTGAGTTTTTCTTCCTCATATTAGTGCTGGGTAATTTGAGAAGATATGCTTCTACTTTTAATCTTTTTTTTTATCTCTTGGTTTTGATGTAAAATCAGTTTTTATTGTTGAACAAGAGATTACTGGCAGACGTCCAAAAAGGAATATATGTACTCCCGACAAGTACGGGTAACCGGATGGTATTCAATTATCGTGACGAATGTGTTTCAGACGATGGAATTTTATTTTCTATTCATCATCGGATTTTGGAAAGCAATATGGTTGGGCAGTAAGAGACTAATACGATAAAGGATTGTTTAGTTTAAGAAAACGATGAGAATGTATTTATGAAAAACGAAGAAGTAATCTGCAGTGTTATTGAAATTATTGGATTTGGATTTTTTGGACGATTGTTTGTTTTCAATAGAAAAACAGGGTAAATTTGTAATTCGTTGCCAATGTACACAGTAAGATGTCTACAGTCTTTGAAGAAGTATGAAGACGAAAAGGTCGATTGAACCTGAGATTCGTCGTGTGTCTAGAAGATGTAGGAATATGAGAAAAATGTTTCCAATACCCAGAGTTGTCTATTTCAACTAATTATTTATTTTTAGAAAATGCCATTATGTTTACAAATGTTTGATAATGAATCGTCAAAAAGATGGTAATATAATTGGGTCTTACAGTTTAATTGGATTGTTGACTAAGTAGCTTTGGAATGCGACAAGATTTAATTTTTTCTGGATATGCGATACTTTAAATATTGGTACAATCGACGACCTAATACCAACAACAAATTTATTGAATTGGAATAGATCTGATAATAAAACATATGATGAGGGTACAATCCGCTATGCTGCTCGTTTAATACCCTATCAATTTCCATTCTTAAAACTAGTATCCCCAAAATGTTGGCTTTATGGAGATGAAATATAGAAAATGTTCACAACATATTGTTTAGCCAGTTTATCAAAATCGTTTATGGTTCTGGGTGGGGTACCTACACAAATAGTTTTTTTTTTAGAAAACCGCCGTCAAAAAGTGGGCGTGGGTTAAAATGATGTATAGACGAAAAGTTCATTATAATATTACCAACGTCAAACGTTTTTTTTTTCAATATTTCTTAAAATTTTACCGAAAGTCGTTTTTGTACAGAATACACCACCAAAAACTGGGCGAGGCAAACAATCTTATATGGACGAACTATCTTAATATCATGTTTAGACACTTTTTCAAAAAATCTTAACGGTTTGGCCAAAATCTATGTTTTTCTGAAAAGGGGGCGTGACAGTGGACGGATTTCAAAATGTTTCACACTTGTTTTGCTGAAAGCAACAAAGAGCACGTGTACCAAATTTCAACGGTATAGCTCATAACTTAAGGCCTAAAAACTGGACAACCGGGTAGACATGACAAAATCGACTCAGCTAGTGATTCTTAGTCGATGCACAAACTTTAAGGTATATCTAGCTAAATTATTTCTTTATGTTACAAACTATGCATCAAAAATAATATACCCCTATGGGATAGGGTATAGAAAGTGTTCAAAATGAGCCACCCATAATTGGCGGTATGGTTCTATTAAAATCTCGAGTATTTTTATTATTACCAAATATCTTTTTTTTAAGGAGCAATATCTAAAATAATTTATATATAAATGAATTCCTACATAAAAAAGTTTACACATAAAATGCTCGTTGCAATTACATATAGGTATTGATTGCGATGCAGAAGTCTGTGACCAAACCATATTTCAATTATCCTTTGTCATGTGTTTAAATTGGCATCAGCATAACACGAGTAGGACGAAAATGCCGCATAGCAACTAAGAGATTTATTACCATAATAAAAATGTGTCAGATCAGGAGACTAATTATTACACTCCCTTGAATTCTTAGGTACATATACTTAACCCACAGTCACCTGAATTCCTTTGGTAATGTTGCATTATAGTTTTCACGGTCGATAACACTCAATTGAGAATCATTCATGAGTGTACCTACTACTATACTACACTGTTCAAACTGAGCTATACACACCTCCCCCTTCACACTGAATCTGAATGGCAAATCCTTCCATGACTATACAATATTAATGAAACCACCAGTGTCCCCCATGCCTGGCCTAGCTTAAGAAACTGTTCAAATCAATAAACAGCTAGCTGGCTCACCCCTAAGAACAGAGAAACGGATTTTCCGACCGTCTTATAATCATGTGATTCAATCTCTTAGGTGCAATCACCACGTCAGTCCTTGGGAAGGCATTTATTAAGAATACAACATCATAACAACCTCTTCTGGCTTTCATCATCAACTCACTAGCTAGTTGCACTTTTGTGACTTATCGATTTATCTAAAGGGGCTATGCCACATAAACCACCAACAAAAAAGGGACGAGTCCTCACAGCCATACATCCTTTGTGTTATCTGCAGCCACTTGATATTTTTTTTGTCTGTTATCTAATAAATCATGTTCCCATTTTTTTTATTATTCGGTTTACACTTACCTGATGCAAATACTACATTGAATGGTATTTTCTTGGCCATACTCCAAACAAATTGTCACTAAACTACAAAAAAACTAATATTTTATTCATACACAAAAATGATTCAAATGACGAATTTAGCTCCTTTGTAAACATAGCACAGAGATTATTTTCATTTTTTTGATATAACTAAGGGGATTAACCAAACACAGCAAAATTATATGCAATATAATTTACACTTTAACTAAAAGACTATTTTAAATGGGAACAAACAGGAACACTGCGGAGTTAAACTTTTTTCCCAACTGACAGGACATGATTTTCGGGAAACTAGTGTCTTCTCAACGAACAATGCGACATCTGCTGAGTGAGGTGCGATCTAAAATAATGCGCATGCTCTAGGCCTCTAGACCGCTCATATGTTCTTGATTTTACAGGAGACCACGTGCGTGTTTGTTTATTGTTTGGGTTCTTGAATCTAGTGGTCATGGTATATGCGGGAGGGGTGGATGGAGGCGTTGGAATTTATGTCATTTGTCATCTACCTGATGAGGGGTTATTGGCTTACAAAAGAGGTTTTGAGATGTGTACTTGTACGTGACTTGAGTTATATTGTAAATTTCAAATATACATATTTTTAAATGAGATCAAATGCTTTATGAGGCATTCTATTTTTTTCTTTTGATAAAAGGCTTTATTATCGCTTCGCTAATGGATTCAATTCCCAAGTTGCAGCTTCTGAGGGAACGTTGAATAGGAACACTTATTCGAATATGGCAAATCAACTACAGTGAAGGTTTCATCGGATCATTGATCTTATAATTTATAATATAATATAATTAAAATGGAAAAGTTTGAAAATAGCCTCTAGATATGGAAAAAATATAATATGTAGAGTGCTATAGAATCGAAGAAAGTTTCCATTTTAACAGGATTGCCATAAGAAAATAATGTTTAAGTCGAAAATGCAAATGCATACTTTGAAATGGTATTTACTTACTTACTTACTTAAGTGGCGCTACAGTCCGGGATGAACCTGGGCCTCAACCAACATGCCTCTCCAATTAGCCCGGTCCTTAGCTAACTGCCTCCAGTTGCGCACTCCAAGTTGGTTGAGGTCGGTTTCTACTTGTGCGCGCCACTTAAGGCGAGGTCTTCCTCTACTGCGTCCGACGTATGGCTGGGAATCGAAGACTCTGTGAGCCGGAGTATTGGTGTCCATTATTTCTACATGTCCTAACCATCTTAAACGTCCAATGCGGAGTTTTTTGACTAGGGGTATGTCGGTGTACAGCTCGTATAGTTCGTGGTTGAATCTTCGTCTCCATAGCCCGTCAACGCAAACGGGACCGAAGATTTTCCGAAGAATTTTTCTCTCGAATCCATGCTCCAGCGCCGTAGAGCAGGACTGGGATGATCAGGGTCTTATATAGGATCTCCTTAGTAGTTCGAGTGAGGGCTTTACTACTATATTGGCTTCTTAGCCCGAAGAAAAAGCGATTGGCAAGAGTAAGTCTTCGTTTGATTTCTGACGAGATGTTGTTGTCAGAGTTAATAGCGGAGCCGAGGTAGACAAAGTCCCGTACTACCTCAAAGTTATATCTGTCAATGGTGACGTTCTGTCCAATTCGTCGATGTTGTGTGTCCTTTTGTGTTGACAGCATATACTTTGTCTTACCCTCATTTACTGCTAAACCCATTTGAAATGGTATTTAGTTGAATAAATAATGACCTTTCTAAATATATGAAATAATAATTTTGTTTTAAAACTCTAATTTGAATTTGTAGCAATTGTTTCATTACGCGCGCATGGCACATGCGCTAAGTAGGAAAAAAAAAGGAATATGTAGATGTATACACAAATGCCAGCCTTCAGTCGTCAATAGAGACATATGCTTTTTGTTTTGTAAATTTTAAATTTATATAATTTTATGACGTGCGAAAGAATATAATTTTACGACGACGTTTCATGAACGACATTTAATCAGTCACTTTCACACATCAAAAAAATTATCGAGAATGGAAAGAGAACATTAGGAACAAAATTCTATCAATAAATAATTTACTAAAATGAGATTGAATTCAGTGGATTACCGAATTATTTAGTGGTGTAGTTTAAGGGTCCTTCATGCAATTACGACGTTGCATGAATACCCTTATTATTTATTGTGTTATGACTTTTTGTTGTATAATTCTACATAACCGACAAAAAACAAAATACTATCTTACCGACTGTTAAAATAACCAAATGATAGTTTGAGCAGCGCTGTTAAGTTACATGAAAATTTTGTTTTATTTTCTTTGGGAGGGTGTCATCTGTCATTCCATAATTGTCAAAACACGTCGGCGGTGTTTGCTAGCATTTTAAGTTAATTTTTCTCTAAAAAGAAACACCACAAAAATGGGCGAAGGGCCCCATAAATATAGTATATTACTTCCAACATACAATGAGAAGGACAATCTTCCCATAATTATATGGCTTATCATTAAATACATGAATGAAAGGTTTGTTATCATTCAATAACGTATCATCCTTATCGCTAATTTGTCATGTTTCAGCAAATACAATTATGAAATTATTGTCATCGATGATGGCAGTCCAGACGGAACTCTAGATGTTGCCAAAGACTTGCAAAAAATCTACGGAGAGGACAAGATTCTATTGCGTCCAAGGGGTTCGAAGTTGGGTTTGGGTACAGCGTATATCCATGGAATCAAACATGCAACCGGTGATTTTATCGTGATAATTGACGCTGACCTAAGTCATCATGTAAGTGAATATATTTTACATTAATTAAAATGACAACAAATAATTTGTGTGTGTCTAGCCGAAATTCATTCCAGAATTCATTAAACTGCAACAGGCTGAGGACTTTGACATTGTTTCTGGGACTAGGTACGAGGGAAATGGAGGAGTCTTTGGGTGGGATTTCAAAAGGAAACTGATTTCTCGTGGAGCAAATTTTCTATCACAGTTGTTGTTGCGCCCGAGAGCCTCAGATTTGACTGGTTCATTCCGTTTGTATAAGAAACATGTTCTGGAGAAATGCATCGCCAGCTGTGTATCGAAAGGGTACGTATTCCAAATGGAAATGCTTGTACGCGCTAGGCAGCATAATTTTACAATCGGAGAGATTCCTATAACATTTGTCGATCGAGTTTATGGCCAATCGAAGTTGGGAGGAACTGAAATAGTGCAGTTTGCAAAGAATTTGCTTTATTTGTTTGCAACAACATAAATGTAGCCGGCCTATGACAAATATATATTTTTAATTTGCCTTATTTGTTTTTGTTTTTTTGAAAATTGTTAATACCCGTACTTGCTGTGCCAGACAAAACAAGGTAAATAGGTAAGTGAAAGCGAATTGCGGAGCACTATCGATTAACATCATTTTTGGTATCTTTTAAACTTGAAAGGCAATACAAAAATGAGAAAGCTGAGATGTTGAAGATTCGATAAAGAATACGACGAATGCTAGTAGCCAAAAATGAGGGCCATGACGATTGACATAACGTCACAATCAATACCTATGATTTTAATGAAGTTCTTCGGCTGCGTTTTAATGCTGATGACGCAGTAAATTAGTAAATAAAAAGAAAATATGAGCAACGACTAAAACATAGCATATCAGATGAACCATGGGCACATTGATACGACTTTTAACCATTTTAGTAGGAACATAAAAAAATATTTACATGGACATGAAGTTGAAAAAGTAATTTCCTGATATTTTCTACGACTTAATCACATACCTGTTGCTAAACACTTCGCGTACGTCTGAAAGCGTACATGTTACTTAAAAAATCGGGTGCAAGTCAAGTTACGAAAATTATTTTAACACTTCTACCCGATATTTACACAAACGTCTTTTTGTCAAAACCATTAGAGCTCTTTGCAAAATAAGCGATAATTGAGAAAATTTGTATTCGAAATATAACTAGAACTGGTGAAAGCACTAATCTTCCAGTTCACATTGTTTCACTGTTGCTAGATCGAAGATCGTGAGATATCGTAATTTTATCGGATTTTTAAAGAGTAACTCCCTTATTAATAAAAGCTGATTAGCTAATCAGTGACTAACTTTTGACATTTGCGCGAGTATTTCTTATGGGTAAAACTCTCAAGTTAGTTATTAATCAGCTAATCAGCGTTTATTAATACGTTGGTTGGTGTATACTGCCTAAGCCTAAGAAATACTCGCGCAAATGTCAAAAGTTAGTCACTGATTAGCTAATGCTTGTAACCAAGAATAAATCGTTTATTAATAAGGGGGCAAGGAACTAAGCACTGCAATAAAATTCCTATCAATTTTTGGTAGTTATGTGGCGATTTAATTATTTCCATTCAAAATGGAACTATTTTCTAATATAACTTTTCAATCGTGTTATCATGATTTGCAAAAGTTTAGATATGTAATTCCGCTCTAAGCTACCTTTTAGCGAGAGTGTCAAATAAGACTCAAAATTAGTCATTCTTATTAGGCATCTAACGGACCTGAGAATTTCATACGCTGGAATTTGCTGTTTAGAAGTGTGAGAAAATTATTTGTTGTTTACATTATGTTACCGATTTGAACAACCACATACTTTCAAAAAAACGTATATGTTTTTTTTTTAAATAAGTCTAATATTTAAAAAATATATATATTGCTAAAGTTCGTTTAATAATTGCAAATTCTTATGAAATCTCCATGTGTTTCCACCCCATAACCTTTTCTTACAAAAACGTACATTTTCCATCAGTGCTGCCAATCTCGCACTCATACGTCACGCTACAAAAATAAAGAAGCAAAATTTACAACAAAACGTCAATTTCCCTAAATACTCTCGGATGGTAAAGTAAACCCTGAAAGTGAAAATTCATATATCAGCACAAATTTCCGCCAGAAAAATTCCACACACTTGGGGAAAAAACAATTCTAACGTAAGCATCAATATTCCTAAAACTAATTTACCAATCATTTGATATTTCTAACCCACAAATATAAAAACCAACAGCAAATCAAAACCACTCACCCCGTCAGTACAATATCAAACATGTCCGTGGACGACTTCCTCAAAGGTCTTCCTTGTCACAATGCGAATAATTTTTCATTATTCAACACGGAAAATGGAATTCGCACATCACAGAAGCGTCCCTCTGTATATCTACCCACGGAAGACTACCCAGCCGAACAGATCATCGTCCTTGAGAAGCGATGCATCTTACTGCGCTATCTGACTCAACAGTGGGACAAAAAGACAGTGCCAAGGAAGCGTGACCATTCGGCCGAGGGAGCGACTAATGCCAACAGCAGCTGCAAGAAGCGCCCACGCATGGAACCCATCGAAATGAATTGAAGACACTACCATTCTTTTCTGTTTCTCTATTCGTGTAATCAACTTTCCGTACTTGTGTAGTTTCCTTTTTTCTTATGATTTATAACATAATGGAATACATTTAAACATATTTCTAGTTTTATACTTCAAATGTCGATTAATGCAGGCATACAACGCATTTAAATTTATGTTTATTTTTGAGTGAACTTTTTGAGGAATCGCAGGACTGGAATCGAACGAAGCTGTAACTGTAAATTGAATAAAACCCGTGTTTATTTTTTTTGTTTTGCAAAACGACGCGTTTTTACAGTTTATAGTGCAAGCACCTAGGAAGGTCATATTAACCTTCATTTTCTGCGCAAAAACCAGTTAAAATAAAGGCGACCTTGAGAGCTGTTGCTTGACAGCGTGGTTCATTGTACTCTGGCTTTAAGGATTCATTATCAACATACTTATCGAGGAAATAAAATTCACACAAGTAAGCAGAGTAAATTGCTTTATTTATTCCTTAAATTTTCGTTTACACTGTACATTGCATGAATAACTAAGATTTAATGATGTCCCATGTCCTTTGGGTCTGGCTTTCCGTACTGCTTCTCCCACATAGCAACGTATTGCTTCTTTCGTTCTTCGCGGCGTGCGAAATATTCGGGATACTGGGCCTTCTCCAATGGATGCCAGTAATCCAAAACCCAATCTGGTGGAATGACTTCACGTTCAAAGGCGCAACCTCCAGGACTTTCAGCAACTGTAATGAACAGAATATATACCCATGGATCTGTGTTCAGAATAAAAAACTTACATTTCCTCGGTTGGTAGTGCTGTGTCTCGAAAAGTTCCTTTTCACCGGCAGCGAGAACTTTTGCTGCTTCGGCCATATCGGTGATGTTGCGATTTTTATCGAAACGGTTGCGAAGGAGTACAGCCCGGTAGCGGAAGACGTTTCTGTTGACAAATATTTATATGGAAATAGGGGTTACTCTGTGCTCTTACATAAGCACGGAAAAAGTGCGTTTTGGGAAATGCTTACCTGCGATCGTACCATGCTTCAAGATTGCGCACCGACCGTTTATAAAGGCTACACACCTGTCGAGCGTGTGAAACAATCCCAGTTGGAACAGACATGGTGAATCCGCAACAAATGCAACGAAGAGTTCCAACAATTTACAAATTTCTTCTTCCCAAAAAAATATTCACTTTTAGTTCTGGCAGTTTTGACAGCATCTGTCAAATTCGTTTTGATTTTCTTTAAGCGAGGTGCCCAGTGGTCTATGGATTGGAATTTATTTTGAATGTTCGTAAATATCGTAAGAGAAGGGAAATTCAGTTGTAACCAGCAAATGGACAACTTTTATCACTCCAATTCAATTTTTTACGGTCATATAGACGTGATTGAAACTTATATTTTTTTTTTAATATTAATTTAGTTTTAAGTACCAATTAAATGTATTTAGATCGATTTTTTTTAGTATAGTTCCAATAATTATTTTCATAGCCCTATTGTGGGACGCGATCGAATTTTGTTGTTTATTCCGCCATTTCGCGGCAAGTGATAAAATGAGTTTATTTTGTTTTTCCGTACAAAAAATGTTCAATGATCGATTTTTTCAGTAAATTCGCGGGTTTTCTCGTGGTGCTTTAACTGGTGCCTCAATTAAAAAGAGGTAACTACAATTATATTATTTTATGATATCAATTACTCGTTCACTGGAGTTCAAATGAGCTAATTTGTAAATTCGCCAAACGGCTGTGCTCACCAAGTTGGCGGATTACGATTGACAGCTGGCTATGTTCCGGATTTAGCTGTGACAGTTCTTGTTCCAAACTAAGGCCGTGTACCAAGTGTCCTAAAATGGGGGTTCAAGTTTATCCACTTTCCAATTTTTGAAATTTCTGCATGGCTTTTTGATGTGTCAATTGGATAAATGGGAAATTATTTTAATACTGTTTTCAATAATTTTCCAAAAGAATTGAAACAAAAATCCTTTATTTATGTTTTCTCTGTATTAAAAAAAAATACCGAATAGGTTTCAAAGAGATCATCAAAAACACTTAAATATTTATTATTATCAGTAACAAAAATAACGTTGTACGATTTATGTTCATGAGTAAGGATATCCATTCTACGCTTTGTTCAAGCTAAAAATAGTTCGCATATAAAATATAGCCAAACAAATGTTATCATAATAAGGGTATTCATGCATCGTCGTAATATTATTACATGCGAAAGATTGTAATTTTACGACGACATTTCATGAACGACCCTAAAACTGCATCACTAAATAATGCGGTAACCCGCTGAATTCAATCTCTTTTTAGTAATCTATTTATTGATAGAATTTCGTTCCTGTTGTTCTCTTTCCGTTCTCTCCATTTTTTTCAGTTTAGCGCATTCGTTTGATGTGTGAAAGTGACTGATAAAATGTCAAAATAGCATATTAAATGTTTACAAAATTTACTATCTCCGTTTACGTACCCAATTCCTGTGAGAAAATTCCGATATTGTTGGAAAAGATACAAATTTTGAGAGTTCATTTATTATGTCGTAGTTTTATCACGTTTACAACGTTTACGACGACTTTCCGACTTTAAAAAAAAAAAAAACAGTTTTAGTTTAATTTAAAACGTTAATTACAATTTCTTTATAAAAAATAAATGTGGTTTTCTTTTTATTTAATAATCTGAATGATGTGCTATTTTCCCGCCATAGGTGAACACTGGTAATGACGAATAATCCATGAGTGTGCTTTCCATCTATCTCACTCCCCAGTAGGTATACCAAATGTCAAAAATTAGCTACTGGATAAGGATTAGTGAGCTGTTAACCTGCTCAAATTTTTAAAGTCTATATTCACCACACTAATGTCAAAATTCATCCACCGGCAAAAATCATCTACGAAATATTTTCCAAACGCAAGAAAATATTGCTTCAGGAAACAGTTTTATGATTTATTTCTCGAAAAAATTGCATCAAATGTACATTCCAAAGTCATGTTCCCCGTTTTCTTTTTTTTTTAATTTACTGATGTCTAATTAAGCAGTTTGTATATTTTTTTTTATTGACTTCGTTAAAAAATATATTTTCCTTGTGTCTCCGCCTTCAAATAAATATCTGTTCTCACCTATGATTACATCGTTTTCCAAACACTTACCAAAGCCAAAAAACCAACGCCTAATCATGTTTACGATATAACCCCAACTATTTTTACCCATCTCTGTCACACCACTTCGCAACATACCTTCCCCAGTCACTCTATGCATCTCATTTTTCGAAACAAAATAGAAAAAAATACCAAAATCGAACGAAGAAGAGAAACCAATTTTTTCCAACTCTCTCTTTCATCGCATCGTACACCGCAGCATTCATATTTTTTTCCATTTCTGGTAATATCAACGGCAGCGCGGAGTGAGTGTCCGCCCTTTAGTCGGCCATTTTTTAATCTTGTTTACACAAATTCTTCGCAACCAAGCGTTATTTTCTCTAATATTGTGCAAAAAAAACTACCGGAAAATTGTTCTAAAGTGCAGACAAATGTCGTCCAACTCACCGCTGAACTCGGATACCGAAGATAGCCGGTAAGTTTTGTGCTCAAAGTCAAACATTTTCTAAATGAAAAAGAGTGTATAGAAAAATATTTTTGTCGCCAACGAATGTACAATATGAAAAATATTCCCCAATAATCGCCGCAGCGGATCACCATCAAAATGGAGTCGTAATCCATTGCAGCTAACGTTACTTGGCGTCGGCGGCGTTGGTAAGCGAAAAAGTGCCTTTCTGCCATACCGGCCTCAAGTCAGCTCCCCGGCTACGGTTACCACAGCCACTGCCGCAACCACCTTCACCGTCACCCCCAATTCGATCACCTTCAACGCCACCCCTACCGCGTCCAAATCCACAGTTCTAACCAATCTTCAGCGTGGCAATACAGCGGCGACCTTTTGCCCCAGCGATGTGCAGTTGAGTTTCCACGAACGCGCCGGGCAAGGTGAACTCTCCGACGAGCAAGTGAAAGTCGCCACGGCATCGAAAACAATCGACAGCACAGATAAAAATGGCCTATCCGCACTCCATTGGGCGTGTTACTACGGTCAAGTGGCAACCGTGGCCCAACTTCTTTCCACCGGGGTGGTGGATGTGAGTAAATTGGCACCGGATATGGTGTCACCGCTATTGTTAGCGGCAGCCGGTGGTCATCATGAAGTTGTACGACTGCTACTGCAGCATGGGGCCGACGCTCGACATGCGGATATTGTTGGCAACACGGCGCTGATGTACGCCGCCGCAGGCAATCATCCCCATACCTGCAACGAGCTGCTTTCTAAGGACCCCGATTTAACAGCCACCAACGAACATGGTGATACCGCTTACAGTTTAGCCATGGAAAACAGTGCCAACTTATCGCAGGCCGTGCTAGAGCATTACTTGACCGCCCTGCTTTCCATCTAACGATACAGAATACATACAATTCATGCGAAATAAAATGACCACCAAAAACGAAAAAAGAAGAAGCCGAATAAAAAAATGTTTCATCGTCTATACTACTACTGTCAAAATTTTACTACAACTACTACTACGAATACTACACGCAGCGACAAACCGTCAGTCGAAAGAGATAGTGGTACGCAAAGAAGTACAAGAAAAAAACAAAATAAGGAGAAAATAATGAATAAACGAAAGAAAACCGATAGAATAAAAATGGATGGATTGGCGGTTGGTTGGTTGAAAGAGCGAGAGGTGTAGTGGATGTGGTTAGAGTATGAGGAGAGTATAGGTTAGGCAAAGAGGTGTTTGTTTGGTACAGTTGAGCGGGAGGGTGAACGACGGCACTGCTACATTCCATTCGAAATTCTTCACTCTGCTTGCTATACGAACGAAGTGTTGATGTCGGTTGCTGGTGAAGGCTCTGTTAGAGAGAGAGAGATGGGCGGCATATACAATACACACTATGAAGCCCACGACGAAAATGGTATAGAAGAAGTATCGTAGGGGAGGAGGAATAATGGCGCTGGTGCGTAGCGGTGGTCACGTAAACGGAATTAATACAGGTGAGAGATACAAACATAAATAAGAATGAAAAAAAAAAAATAAAAATGTATAGTTGATGGGAAAATAGAATGAGTGAGTGAATTTCGAGAAGGGAACAAGAAAATCGGTGTTAGCTGACTGTTTGGTGTACAAAATGTCCCTTAATTTGAGCTTTATTAACTTTTAAAACAAGTTGTTACCTAAAACTGTGTTTAAAGTTGTGTTAACAGTATTATTTCTTTAAACTATAATTCTTTTGATTTTAAGTTTTACATAAAATATTTATTTTTAGTTTCTTATATAATACATATTAATTAGATTAGAAATATCTGGGGAACTTATTTAAAAAAAACGCAATTTACGGAAATGTTCATATATATAGAAAATAACCACTTCTTATAGCACCTACCTATTTAGGGCATATTTTTTATAGAAATCGGATTTAAATCGTAACACAAAAATTCCTAATTCATAATACCTATGATTGATGTTTCAGCACTTATTAGCTGCAATGCATTTTGTAAACTACCTTCCAATTCTTTAAAATTGTACGACGTAATGTACCTTATGCGATACTCCAGCATGAGCACATCTCTTTCAAGTGTTCTACCTATATTTTTTGTAGTCAATGTTGACTACAATACAATCTGTAATTAGCAACCAGGATCTATGTTCTCTACTTGCTTTATGGCATTTTCCTTTGCTTAAAAATTAAAAGTTATTAGCGGCATGATTTTTTTAACATCCAAATTCTAAACATTCTCAGCGGTATTTCGATTCTGAAATTAACGATATAATTCGAATTTTTTTTTAATTAATCGGGTTTATAGGCTAAAGCAATGATCAAAGCTAGTTGATATACCTAGTGCCTATTTATTTTTCAATTTATTTAATCACTCCATAAGCACAACTCTTCCCTTATCGCAACCTTAAATTTCTAAATATAAATAACCACATTTATACGATTTGTTTGAGTAAGACTTGCAGAACTTCTGAGAGAACTTTGATCATGATCAGGCTCGTCAGTGTTTTTTTTTTTTAGAACTCATCGCAGCACTAGGCTGCAATATGATGAGACATTATAATTTTATTTCTGTATTCAAAAACGATCAATTCGAGTAACCACTTTTTAATTGCATATATAAATTTGTACAATTTGTTTATAGGAACATAAAACTATTTGTAAAAAGTTATAGGTACCTACTTCCTAAAAAAATATACAATGTCCTTTTATACATTTCATTTTCAATCAATTTCACCAATTGAATAGTTCCTGTTACTTACTTAGACTTTCGAAAAAAAAAACTTGCATTCGAAGCTCTGGATATAAAAAAAAAGTAATAAACATTTTCTTAAATAATCAAGCATTACTCTGGTCTAAAGAGGTGTTAACCACTGGACTCACTTTAACTTTAATACGTCCTTTTTATTTTACTCCATAATCTATATTATTTCTAAAGGAAGTTTAAACAACTCGGATCATCAATGATCTATGAAAATTCAAAATGTTGGCTCGTGTATTTTGGGCTCAAATATATGGCCTAAAAATCAATTATTAATCTTATCAGTTATAAAAAAGTGCTTTAAAATGATGGCCTTAGGAAGCTTATTTTTTATCTTAAATGGTCGTGGATAGAGGAATCTTCTGCATATATGTGGTAGGTAGGTGGAAAATAAAATTAGGGTTATCGGAAATTTTTTTTCCCAATCAGCAATGTAAATCAGATTGCTAAATACCCTAAATATCACTCTAGCTGTCCAGTATCGGTGAAAAAAATAAATAAAAAGTTAGGTAAAGGTATATGGGCTTAGTGGTTAGTGCGTTTGACTACTCATCGCGGGGTACCTACCTGGTTGAAAACCACAACACCGAAGTTTTTCCACTGACCCACTTTTTCCAAAAATCAGACAAACATTCAAAAGTTTGAAGTTGTCCATAATATTTCCCAAATTTCCGTTTGGAATCGGTGTTAAATAAGAGGTCTCATTATTTGTGACAAAAATAAAACTTCACACATATAAATGATGGAGAAGCTAGGTTTGAGGACCTCTATGTCAATGCAAGCTATTTTTCATTACCTCATCGATGATAGAAGTAAATTGGTTTAGATAGCTGTACAAACATTATAAAGGCAACTAATTTTGACAAACAAAAAATTCCCCAAATTATTTTAAAACATACAAATATTCACACAACACATATTAAATACTTTTAAAATAAGTCAACCATTCAAAAATATTTCACCCACCTAAGACATTGCCCGATTGCTTGACCTAGGTACTGTGCACCTATTGCCACACATACAAAACAATTTTGCGATCTTAACCCGACAAACAAAACCACATCCCCAGTCTTTTAAAACCGAAAGAACCCCTTATCCACTTAATTACACCCCATGGTCATAATAAACAAACGTACGCTCGTAACATAGATCAATGATCTCTATACACGGTAAACAAACAAGTAGGCGCTCTCTTAAGCTCCACTTTCTCGTAGCACCCACAACCCGGTAGGTGCCTTTACCTAACCTAACCTACACCTAATCGATGCCGGCGGCACACATATCGCACTCTCCCACAACATGCCAACTACAAAATAACTGTATACCCATATACTGCTACTCGTCATCGAAATTCCCAACATTCCTCAAAACAACAAACACATGAATGAATTTCCCATCATCAATGCATAACAGGTGAATTCAACAAACAAGAAAGCGAGAAGGAGACAAGAAAAAAAAACGCGGCAAACAACCAACGACAACTACAGCGACGGCAACGTCGACGAAACAAACTTTTTTTTTAACACAAGTACAGTAAATCTCTTCGCGCATTTTCTTTTTCAACTCGCTCAGTTCAATGACTGTGTTCAGTGTTTGTTGATGAAAAGTACTACACGGTGAAGGGAATTTTGTTTGAATTTTCTCTCTTAAGTCATTTTGCCGACTCATTATTGTATTCCTTGCTGTGTTGTGTTGACGTGACGATCATTAAGTCTGCGAATTGAGGGCAATAGTTGAACGTTTGTTGTTCTGTTTTTTTTCATTTGGGAAATTTCTCTTCCATTACATCTTTGAACACTGTTACCGCCCACCAACGGCTGACGCTACTGTTGTTGTTCACTCACAAAAAAAAACAAGATTGTGAATGTGGTGTTAGTTTATTCATAAAGTCCACACAGTGTGGCGAGAGTTAATTTTGTTTGGTTCCTCTTTTTCTTGGAATTTTGTATTTTTTTTTTTGGTGGCTAGCTGGGCAAACTGTTAATCTGGCGCGCATTCAAAACGAAGAGTTCGAACAGGCTTGGCTGCGCCTGATGTTGTACAATATTTGTCAGTTGTACAAAATGAACGCGTTTTTCTTGGAATCTCCTTCCTCTGGAATTTCTCCAAATCCCATGAAAAACAACACATGCTGTACACACAGCCAAACGCGCGCGCACTCGAAATACGCTACGCATTCAACCAGACCAGGCGCGACAGACAGACAAACACTTGTGCAGGTTTGTCGTCCATTTCCTGTTTGTTGGATTTCTGTGTTTCTGGTAAAATTGAACTAATGCCAAGGAGAAAAAAAATACTGTTGAGGAATAAAACCAAACCAAGACGGGGGAAGAAAGGAACGCAAAAGCATAGAAAACGCGATGCTGCGCAATGTTGATTTGGTGTTGCTTTCTATTTTTCGTTTTGTGTGAACGTTCCTACGGTTCAAAGTCACCCTCCAATCGAGGAGTAAAAAAATACACACAAAACAACCAGAAAGTGAAAAAAAGGAAATCCATAAAATATGTGTGGAATGAGCAGAATATTAATAAAAAGAGATGCGCAGAAGGGAGAGAACGAGATGGATAATGAAAACACTCCTAATCACAGACGTTTCAGTCTGTGAGAATGTGTATGTGGTATACACTTTTTTTCGCCGTCTCTCTTGTATACGTTTTTTTTTATTTGGTTCAACGCCCTTGGTATGATGTGTCGTCTCTTGGAAAAATTCTGTAATGTGCTGCCGTGCGCATTGTTATTTTCCCCACATTGTCGCTCTTGTGGCTTGCTGTATGAGTGGAATGTATGTGGATTCTAACTAAAAATTTTATACGGCGGGCGCTAGCTTTGTCTCGCTCTGTCGTCAATCGGGATTTTTGTTTTGTTTGAATACCGTGCGATGTTTCGTCGGTTTTTTTTTGGCGGGTGTTTTTTTTTTGTGTCTCTGACTCTGCCGTTTGGAAGATTGTCATCCATTTTGCGCTCTTTCGTTGTGTGGATTTTGTCGATGTTCGCTCTCTGTGTGGAATGTGTGTCTTTGCGAAGGAAATTTTCTATATAAAACATTTTTCTTATTAATAAAAATGCCATGAGTGGGACTAGTGGTGAATTGAGTTCGGTCTCTATATTATTGCATCATTAGACTAATTTTGCTGCTCTTTTGGTGGCATTTTGTGTTTGCTTAGTTTCTTTTGTTTTTGATGTGTTTCTTTTTTTTGTTTTTGCTAAATTGTTTGAATATTTTAATCAGTGTGATATCAGTGTTTTTTTCTTTTCTATTAACCGACCGACATTCAAAAAGGAAGACACAATTTTGAAACAAATTCTCAATATACGCGTACATATAGATTTAAAAAGGCGTGTTAACTAACCGAAAGAGGAAAAGAGAACACGAACGGTTGTGGAATGAGGACTCAAAGAAGAGCGGTGGTGTATTTTAGTAGTAAAGAAGGTCCGTTTTACGATATTATTTTGTGTTTGCTGCCGCCGCTGCTTCGTCTTCATCCTCATCTACATCGTGCATACATACGTAGTTCGTCGGTTGGCTTCTACAAAAAAAAAAAAAGCAAGAAAGCAAAAAAAAAAAAAAAACTAGCTTCATTCCGAATTTCGAGTTGTATTTTCCACACACATATTTTCTTCGTTTTGCCAAAAGAATTTCTCTGATCGGCGGGTTTGTTTTATTTTTATTTAGTTTCTGTGGTAGCCTTTTTCGCGTGTCTCTTTTTCATTGGAATTTTGTTTTGATTGAAAAATATTTTTCGCTGTTTGGCTGTTGTTGGATTTGTGTTATGTGTATTGTATGGTGTAGAAAGGAAAAAAGTGACGCGCCTGTTTTTAAGCAGAATTTTCTTCTCTTCGGTGAAAAAAGGACGCTGGTTAATTTTTTGTCAGTTCTTCCTTATTTAAAAAAAAACATTCATGGTTTTGTTGTATATTCAGTGAAGAAAATTATGTAACAAAGTAATTGTTGGAATGTACTTCAAATTAAAGTGAAATCTGTTTTTCTTAATTTTTTTTTGTGGAAAATGTGAAATATCCGGTGCGTTGATGAGATACTACACATTTTTTTTCCATTTACTACACTCACACACCTCTTTCGGCGTTTTGGGTATACAAATTTTATACACATTTTTTCTTCTGCAGAGTATAACAGTTTTCCGTGTGTAGAGAGAGAGAGTTCAACAGTTTGGCGTGGTTCTATAAAACATTGAAAAACATTTGATATTAAAACATTGAACTTAATACAACAGAAAAAAAAAGAAGCAACAACCAACTGAGATGCTGTGGAATGCAATTATCGTGGGCCGCTTAAGAGCATTTTGTTTGTCAGTTGAAAATGTTGTTTTTGCTTTTCAATTTTTCTTCCTAGTACCTACGCCCTTTTCAACTATGTGCACTATGCGCTGTGTGTTGTATGTGTGTCTATTGCTGCCCAATGGGGAAATCCCCTTTTTCATTCTTAAAATTAAAACCTTTGATATAATGGTCCTTTTTTGCTCACTGGCTTGGTTTTTTCATTGCAATTTGGAATGAGTAAGCCTACGTGATTTAATTGTAATCAACAAACGTAAACAAAAAATTGTGTGTGTATCCACTATCAATTCAGAACCTGTTGTTGAACTAGTTTACACATAAACTCGTGAAAAAAAGGATTTCTTGGAATGCAGTTATATAGCGAAAGCGGCGGTGGCGGCGGCCATTGAATTTTTGTGTGAGGCTGTTGAAACATTTTTCTGATTTACAGGACTCCATTTTTTTTTAATTGTGCAATGAAATTATAGTTAAAAAAAAAACTAAATATATTTTTATTACTTGTGAATGTGTAAGCGATTGCTGCTGCATCCTTTTTAGAATTGTTGCTCTATTCGGTAACACTTGTTATAAAATACATTTTCCTTAATGCATAACTTCCTGTTTTCTTATTTGTTTGAAAAATTAGTGCTCAAACCGATCAAATTTGAGTTTTTTTTTGTAATATAACAGCCAGGTTGGCATATTCGATTTATCCGCCGTTCTTTAAATTAATTATGAAAAACCCGCCATTTCAGAAAATATTGCTAATAATAATCTGGTTTTAGAGTTTCAAAAATGAATTAATTATGATGAGGGACCTATGAGTTGCATTTCGAAGGTGTTTGTAGGTTATTATTATTTGCTGGATAATGCCTTTTATCGGAAAAATAAATTTAAATTCAATTAAAATCTAGTTGTTGGGAACTAATCCCAGCTTGCTTATGTGATAGGGATTTAACTATTTATTTGTTTATTGTTAATGCATTTTTGATTTAATCTTCTTCTCGGGGCTTTACCGCCATAAAATCTACAATGGTTCCCCTAGAATGAATCATTCGAATTTTATAAATACACCTCACTGATAATTCCGTTTAATTTCGATGAATGTTGTTTGATTTCTCAGTTGACTCCAAAAGTTGAACTAGACCTAGGTACGTAAAAATTTCTATACATTTGTAAAAATCGCACTAGCACTCGTTCATTGGACAAATTGCATTGTCCAACGTATAATCGCCACTCATATTGATTTATTAATCCATCGTGTACCCAATCTATGCCCGAGACCTGAGGCTGTTAACCCCACGCGACAGTATTTATGCTGAAACTTTGTAATTTTTTGAACGCAAATATTGGGCTCCATCATCTTATCACTGATAGGTATGGCTCCGACCAAAATCAACATCAAGGCGCCGTCTTCAGTCAACAAAGCGATAAGACGGCATGACCGCCAATATAAGAATTCCACTCAAAACACGAATCGAACTCGAAGAAAACGCAAAACAACACCAACTACCTTGAACATACTACATATGTTCATTGCACTCTGCCGTTCATTGTTGTTTACCAAAAAAAAAAATCAAAGAAATCTCACGCCAATCATGAATGGGAATATTCCAAAACGCATGCCGTTACTAAGTTCCAATCGCTTTTTCCGTGAATTTCATTCTTAACATTGATACGAAAGAATGAGATTCGAAAAGGCACATCAGATTAATACACACATTCTTCTTTTACTGGTTATTATATTTCTTTTCATTGTACATCTCTGTTGCTAGTCGTGAAATGTGGGGATTATCACACATTTCATTATTCAAACATGGTGCGTTACTTAGCGCTGGCATACTGACATTGCTCTATTTGACCTGTCTCCACACACAAGTGTAAACGGTTTATTTATTGTTTGTTTCTTTTCTTTTACACATTTATACATTTTTTTTTTAATTCTCATATTCTCTCTCAAAGCAAACATTGAAATTTGTCACATTCTTCAGAGTGGCTGCGACATGGTAAATTTTGTATTTGAAACGCATATCACAGCCAGCTTTGAGGAGCGAGACGATTTTTCAAAATTTCATCATCTATAATCTAAGAGTTCAGTTCCCCCACTATCAGCCCACCTCGAAGGACGAGTGAATACACTTGATTGATTGTCAAAGCCTCACAAAGTGACTGTGAAATGGTTAATGTTAGAGCGCATATCACAGCCAGCTTTGATGAGCTTGGTTGATCAAATTTGTCTACTAGCACTTTGAATGAAATAACCGTTATTTATCACAAACAAACATTTCACATTTATTTTTTCGAAAGGTTCAGTTTTCAGGTCAGTGCATCAAGAAAATGAACATGGATCACTGGGAAAAAATGTTGCTTATCTAAGCCTCATCAAGTGGTTGTGATATGGATATCTAACGCATATCACAGCCAGCTTTGATGAGCTAGGATAACCAACGGAAGACAACTACAAAGATAAATAAAGAGGGATTTAAGTGTTTAATATTTGTGATGTTTTTAGATTTAAGGAAAATTGTTAAATGTCTGTGATCATGTTTATACGCCATAAGCACTTTTGTTTGTTTTATCTTCTTTTCTTGTAGGAACTCGTAGTTGAGGTGTACAGGAAGAGCAGTAACACAATCTTTGGAGACTGTTGTAGTAGTTGTTATTAAGTGTAAAAGTATTGTTATACTAGTTTTATATAACTGCTTAAGAAATTAATATATTTTAGATTATAATTGTTTTTTTTTTTGTTGTTAAATATAAAAATAAATGTATTAAAAAAAAGTCGTCTTATGTATCGTTTTGTTTCTTTTGTGTTGGTGTAGATATGGATAAAGTCTTTACATCATGTGGGTTCAGATGAAAAATTACATTTTCTAGGTTGGTTTCTATAAATATGTGTCTAATCGATAAAAATGAGGCTTAAGTGACATTGTTTAGGGGGCGATCTTTCCACTCTACATGTTTTTGTTCTATAGGTAGAGCTAGAGTGATCATTTCGGGTATGGGAAATGTAGAATGTCTTTCCTATTGACGACTTAAGGATCGCCTCTCTAATTTCTCTATCGCTTACATATTCTATACAAACAAAATTCTTTATTCGTTTAAAAAAAATTTGATCGCACTGCAGTTCATATATTTAAGTATTTCGAATGGTTAGATACTCTTACAATCATGCCCATCATTGAATCCGTCGGATGAACTGTTTATTTTTGATATAATTAAAATAGCTGGTTTGTAAGTGATAGGATGTTCTTATAACAAAGCTAAATTTCAAAACTATCAAAGGTATTTTCCCGTGGTTTTGGGAAATGGTATATATGGCTCAATGCCGACCCCGAGTAGTAAATTTAAGAAGAATATTATAAAAGTAATACTACTGGGTGCTTGTCAGACTTCGCAAGAGGTGTATGGCAGTGAATAAAAATGGATCACTTTTATGTGTGAGACATTCACTCATTTCTTTTTATTTGAAAGAACATTGTATGGAATATATAAACATATTACATATACGTATTTGGGAGATCCAACTTTTGATTGTTGTCACATAAATTGGCTTAATTTGGTAGATGGCGCTCGGTATGAATATGTATACCGATCGCCATCTACCACTTTAAGGGCAAAGCGAGTGACATTGGGTTTGTGCCACCTAACGTCGTCCTGTTTGAACTATGGAACACAACGGATTTTTTTATTACTTATAAGTAACATTTTGATACTAATATCGGGTTAAAGCATATAGTTTAAATGCTCAAAAATCAAAATAATTAGCTTTCCTGATTACTCTAACTGCTGGCCCCTAATTCAATTGCTTTTTGCATTTTCAAAAATTATAGCATTTCACATTGAGTGCGTTAACTTCAGGACGGTTATTGACCGTATCTTGTTGACTTGTACGATGGTTTTTCGTTTTTTTTTAATTCCGAACATCGATTAGTCATTAAAGTGCCAAAACATGCGTCATGAACCTTTCAATTTACATTCTTTGAACAATTGGTTTAAATTACAAAAGATGAAGAAGTGGGATTATTTATCAGAAGTCAATATTCAATAAATTAGTTCGTCATTACGTCGACATTTAAGTTAATGTTTCAAAGTTTAAGTTGTGTTCAGTTAGTCACAGATAATTTGAAATCTAAGAACAAAATCGGACACGCTATTTGTTTAAAAAAAACTAAAACATGAATCGAAAGAGCATTGTGATAGTATCGTCAGATACGGCTGAAAATATGTATATACATATATGTAATATGTATACATAACTACAAGATTTCAAAAATGTTAACTTTGATATGAAATTGAAACCGAAGGTTTTCACAAGAGATACAAATACCTACAAAGTATCTTTAGTATTCCAGAATTAGAAATTCTTTTTATTTATGGACTCTCAGAGGCGGACTAATAGGAATGTAGTAAATTGCTACTGGGTCATGGAAACTACACTTAGAAGTTTCATTATCATGAAAATACGATCATTATTTTTTTCGAGGACTGGTGATCCTGGTCCATCCAGATC
Source organism: Rhingia campestris (assembly GCA_932526625.1). NCBI lineage: Eukaryota > Metazoa > Arthropoda > Insecta > Diptera > Syrphidae > Rhingia > Rhingia campestris. Next base: position 117,325,646 of record OW052185.1, on the reverse strand, counting down.
CTGAGAACAATTATTTGGCCCTATCATGGTATCCGTTCCAAAAGAAAAATTCTCCGATTTGTACAAAATCGGAGAATTTTGCTTCATGATAATCGCTCCGGTCAGTTGTTCAGAACATTTCTCCGATAAATCGTAACGCACATCGGCGATGGGTTGCATTTTTGCATCTGTTTTTGACAGTCACACGTCAATTTCTATCCGATGGTCTCTGACATCTGTTCGTCGCGATGTTGTTGATTTTTGCTGATGTCACATGAATGCGGTGATGCACCTTCGGAACACGGATATTATGAACGTAAATTCAGTCTCCGACTGGGTTTGCGTTGTAAAGAAAATTACTCTTCGAACGGATACCATGATAGAGCCGATTGTGTTCACTTTGATAAATTTAATTGATGTATCACGATGATTTTATGAACTCACTGTCCAACCATCAGTCCTCAAAGTATGTAATGACTTTTTGAAAGAGAATGCATAAACGCCTGAAAATTGGCAGTACATACCCAATTGAATGTGACTGCGTAGTCAAAGATTATCCTCGTTATTTCGTAAAGCATATCAATTTATTTACTTTAGTCAAGTTCCACTATTTTTGAAATAAGTCCATAATTTCTGTATCGCCATTGTCAAAGGTCCGTAGATTGACAAAATCAAATTCCCTAGAGTTGCTACTTTTAGTACAATTTTGATGTTTACAAACGAATCCTCGTACTGAATTGGTGCAATTTGGGCAAACACATATGTGTCGAAACCATAAATTAAGCAAACAATGGCTATCGTGAAGGTTGCTATTCCGAGGATTCCGTGTAAAGCTTTGTTGAGAATTGGTTGCAGGCATTCCTTTATCCTTACTGATCGCAAAGCACTTAACCCAAACAGCAAACTAAGCACGCAAAGAACAAGTGCAACTAAGCCTACAAATGAGTATAAGTACTAGTCAGAGTGTTATTGATTTATGGATTTATTAACCTACCCAATTTTCCATGTAAAGTGGTAAAATGTGTCTTATCTATTCTCATACGTATTACAATTCCAGCGATTCCCATAGTCGATCCAATCAGCTGCAAAGCAATGTGAAGACCGATCTTTCCATTTCGATAACATCCATATGTAACTGCGTTTCCCTTGTAGTAACAAATGAGTCCTTCTGCCATTAAACAATTGAACTGCGATAACGTTCACTGGTAGTGATTAAACTAAATATGTACCAAATCAAATGTGGACTCACTCCAGTTGTACAAAGTAACGCGTGCCATGGTAAATCGGACCACCTAGGCTGCCGCAGACACAGCAAACTTATGTAGATGGTGACAAAACCGATTAACATTCGATGAATGATTCCGAGGAAGAATTCCAATCTTTGAAAACCCGTAATTTCATTCACGTCCGAAGTACCCATTTTGTAATGTGTGGCAGTTTGTATATGACTGATCGGCCTGAGGAACTGAATGAATGATTCCCCTTTAATGAGTTTTGTTATCTCGTAAGTAGTTGGTAAACAAATTATGATGCACGTACAAGAGAGGCGTTAATAATTGTGTGCATTCTAAAGGTAGTGTTGCTGAGGTGCAGCGTAAAATTGTGAATTGACACAACTTGAAAACGTTTAATATGCGTTCGAGGTATAACATGGGTGCAATTTAGTTGCAGGGACGTTTGATTGGCTTCGCATGATGGAACATCAGCGCATTTCATTTTATTCGATCTTTCATGAATTATATTGATCTAATCTTTATAAATAGGTGGCAACCAATTTAGCTTCACACTTGATTTCACTTGCCAATCATAACAATCCACAACACATTTTATTTCACTAATTTAAGATTCAATTTAGTACGATTCCCATCCGAGGAATTCATTGCCAAAAAGTACAACATTTATTCCAGAGAGATAGTAATGGTCCAAAGCAGCTAAGCACCAAGGATACTAAAGTAATCACTTCAATCATGTATCGAAAGTCTGCCGCCACGTATGGTTTGAATCCTCCAGTCGTATATCCATAGAATTGGGCAACTAGCGCAAGCACAAATGCCGAAATTCCCACCAAATTATGAACATATTTGTTCAATAAAGGTGAAAGAATACGTCTGATTCTATTCGAGAATAGAGCACTCAACCCTGATATCATACTCAGGGCGGAGAGGATCATTGCTGCAAATCCTATTTAAAAGAAGCACACTTTGATATAAATGTTTGTAAACTTATGTGTAAAACTTACCTAAGTTGCCATGAAGAGTTTGGAAGTGATGTGTTTGTTGACACATTTTTACTATTCCCCCTGCAATTCCTATGCTACCGCCTAGAGCTTGAAGTATCCAATGAACTGTGGTCTTAGTTTTCCTTTTGTATGAGAGCAGCAGTGTGTTTGCGTTGTAATGTGTCATCACACCTTCGGCCATTAGAAATGAAAACTAAAGGAACAGCATAAGGTTAGCTTAAGAGTATTTGGTGTCTGAAAATTTACCCCAATCGTGCATAGCCATGCATGTAAAGCAACTCCTCGTAATCCTATTCGTAGACACTCCCAACTCATGTAGATGGTCACAAATCCAATCAGCATTTGGTTTATTGTATTCACGAGATATCCCAATCGAATCCATCGGGATGTCGAAGGACTCTCTTCGATGTCGACAGTTATTTTTTCTTGGATCACTTCAGTTTGCATGGCGGAATGTGTTTCTACTGGCTATGTGGGTCTAAAAACAACAGGTTCCCAGTGTCTTGTAAACGTTTGTACTGCGTACCTTTTCCGGTTGTGGGGTGAATTTATTAGCTCTCATAGTATTCATGCAGTTTGTCGTTATCTCTTTGTAGATATCGATAAGACTGTGATTGATCGAGTAGTTCTTAAGCTTGAAGAAAAGTTCGTTAAGTCTTACAAACGTTTAAAAATGTTGGAATTCCAAAATTAGAAGAAAACAATGTGAAGGTATTCACGCAAAAAGCTTGTTTGGCCTTAGAGCTAATTTTGGAAATTTAGCATCGGCAGTATACCGACAGTTTTAGCCGGCACTTGTCACAATACTGATCGAAAGGTGCAATCTGGCACGTATATAATAAAATACTTTCAAACTGATGTGTCATAAACTAAATTATAAAAAAAGAATCTAAAATCCAAAGACGTATTTTTGCATTAATCGCTTGATAAAAACTACAGGACTATTTGGTTTGAGATTGTTCGCCAGAAAGGTATCATTTTATAATTTTGTTTTTCTTCTCTGGCATACGTGGTTAAGGGAAGTTTTGTGAGAGTGAAAAATTAGACATTAGAAAAAATATTTTTGTATTAACTTTCGTAAAATTGTTCGTATGTATTGAATTTATTAATAAGGAATGGCGATATTAAAGCGGTTCAATTGTGTGTTTGTGATATAAAAAAAAACTCTAAAAAGTTAAAGCTATATTCGCGACTTTAACTACCTATTGGATGATTAACTCTGAAATATCCCTGTGTAATTGTTTCGGAAATATCAGTCAAATAGTTAACAGAAGGCTATTCGGCGTTTATAAAAACAGGGCTTATAGTATTCAGCAGTCCTCAAATTTGTAGTGAATTATCATAAAATGTATTGTTCCCAAATCGACTTTCTGTGCACGAACAAAACTCAGAAATCGACTTTCTGTGCACGAACAAAACTCAGAAATTGCTGGTCCGATTTTAGTTCGGCTTTTATATTATTTAGAAACATAAAATAAAATATGAAGTAATCGATTTAACTTTTAGGACATATTTTAACTTAAAGGCATTTGAAACAATTGTGCATCGGTATCTCCTTTCTTCTTATCCTGAATTTCCTAAACGCCCGCACTGTGCTAAAACATATAAAGGGTATCCTTGAGTACCTTCGACTTCGAAAAAATCCCAAAGAAAAAAGTCAAATGGCGTTAAATTGCAAGATCTGACTACTAATTCCGTAATTTTCAAAATGATAATCGACGATAGTGAAGGAGACTTTCTGGGTACGTACTGCGTAAGTTTAATACATATGTACACACACGCAATAAAGTAATTACACGCTACGTACCTAGCAAGTCTCCTATACTATCGTCAACGATAATCGTTTAAACGTTACGGAATGACTTACCTTAATACCTAATTCTGATCGCAAAAATGGCTGCGTTGGTTACATCCATATCTTGTAATTTAGGCAAATGTCTACGATAACCATTAATTGTTACTGCCTAACCAGCAGCATTTTCGAAGAAGTATGGTCCGATAATGTCTCAAGCCCAAAATACACACCAAACAGTCCGCGCTGTAGATGCATTGTAACTCGTGAGTTTTCTGAAGCCCAAATGCGACAGTTTTGACGATTTACGAATCCATCAAGACGAAAATGAGCTTCATCACTGAAGATGATTTTGTTCGAAAAATCAGCGTAGGCTCGTTATTTTTCCAAAATCCATTCATCGAACTCCCTTCGCGCTGGATGATCAGAAGTATTCAGTTCTTGAGTCATTTGAACTTTGTTAGCATGAAGTTTCAAGTCTGTCGTGAGAATTCGCTGTGCCGAATTGATGTTCCTGCACTGCTGCATGGACTGCTTCGATGTTTTCTGTTGAACGAATTATGACCGCACAACTAGAATGTCTAAGGCTACTAATTGATTAAGTGTTCTTGAATTTTTCAATTATTCTTTTCATATTTTGTCCGAAAATTGCGGACTGTAGCTGACAAACCTTCATTATTTTTAAAATATTGCTCAGCAATGAAAATCCGTTGTTCTTTCGTATAGCGCTCCATTTTTACTAACCACGAACTGTCAGCTGTCAGATTGTTATCTTTTTTCCGTTGAATTACTATTAAATGGCGCAAAATTAAAATTTTGCGTGAGTTATCGTCTTAAAAAATAGAGGTTATCAGTTTGGTGTTCCTGTGTATTCTGCACAGTTATAAAGCACAGTAGTTATAAAGTCCATTGGGTTGCTACTATAAATTATATAGTGGTTCTTTCCACAGGATTTTCAAGTGACAAGTTTGTTTTGTTATTGTTTTTCTGGGACTAATACTTCATTGATGGTATCTATCAGGTTATTGATGATTTTGCCAATCGTGCACGGCAAGTGGTACAGGAACTGAGCTCCTCTAACCCCAAGAAACGTTCCATTAATAATTGCTCAACACACGTAACAAGAATTTCATTATCTTTTCTGTTTTCATATTTTCAAGTCGATATCACTTTCATTAAATTCGGTATATTAACTGCTTAACTCTAACTTATTTAATAACTTAAACACTTAACAAAGGTTCTTTACAAAATATGCCTAAATTTATCCCACAAAGCATTTAGAGGCCCCCAACAGCTTAACACCAACGACATCAAAGTGATCACCTGCATCATAACCCGAAAATCGTCATCAACTTTACGTCTAAAGAATCCAGTCTCGTATCCATAATATTGAGCAAGAAGAGCGAGTACAAAAGCTGTCACACCCAAGCAATTGTGAACGGTTTTGTTAATCAGAGGTGAAAAAAGTTTTCTCAGCATTTTAGAGTACGAGTAGAGAGCGCTTAGTCCTGACATCATACTAACTCCGCAAAGAACGATTGATGCTAGGCCTAAAAGAAAATATTATCACATACATAATCTATGTACTTTCGACTTTATATAGGATAAACGTACCCAATTTCCCATGTATAGTTGTAAAGTGAACTTCTTTTTCAGCGATTTTAACAATTGCACCGGCCATTCCAAGTGTACCGCCTAGAGCTTGCAGTATCCAGTGCACAGTAGTCTTGGTCTTTCGCGTGTAGGTGAATAAGAATGTATTTGCATTATAGTGCGTCATTACACCTTCGGCCATAAGACAGCTGAACTGTAAACAATTTGGGACAAAAACTGTTGAAATCTTGCAGGTTTTGAAGAGGTTAAATCCAAGTTACCCCAATCGTGCAGAGCCATGCATGCAATGCAGTCTTCTTCAAGTTCAGTCGCAAGCACATCCAACTAAGGTATAATGTAACAAATCCAATGAGAACATGATTCAACACATTTATTACAAATTCGGCACGTAGCCATCTGTTTCGTGTGCGATTCGGGTCTTGGTCTGGCATGTTGTCGTTCTTTGGAGGTACTGCCTGAAGGAGGAACTTATCGTTACTGGTTCGACTGGCAGTAGAAGAGTCGGTGCTGGATGAGATTTGTAGAGTTTGAAAGTTGTCGTCATTCGTAGTTTTGGCTGCCATTTCTCAGTCTTATCGCGTTTTTTTTTTGAAGAGATAAGGTTTGATTGACCCGATCTTTTGAAGGTTGATACTGGAAGTGATGCGGTAATATGGAGACAACTATCGAATTTTTGTTTGTCAATGAAAGCTTAGTAGACATTCGTATACTCATATATCAACATAGTCAAATGAAATTAACAAAATTGTGTATTGTAGTGAAATCGGCAGTAGATACTTTAACAACATGAGCGGTTTAAAGATACTAATTTTGTCATTGTGTTTGGAGTAGATAGATAGATTGTATGTTGTATTGTTATTGTTATCTGTGGACTTTTGGCACTAATGCTTAGTCATTTCAAATAATTGTTATATACGAAAATATGCATAAATTGCATTTTATGTTTGGTAAAACAAATGGCTTTTCTTTCTGTAGGACCGCCAAAAATCACACAGTTTTGGTTTATTTTGACGGTGAAACAGAAAGACTTCCAGCTTTAAATTGAGTAGCTCCTTTGATATAAATACGGTGGCAATTGTCGATTTTTTACGATTGAAATTTCTCAGATTTGTGTCCCTAAAGACGAGAATCTATTTGCCCGAATCTCTTACTTTTTCGAAAGTATCATCATGGAAGATATGACTACTAACGAATTTCGTATCGCGCCTGACTCTAAGAAATTGGCTAGGAATTAATTTTCTTTCAAAAATATTTCTAGCTCATTTGTACGTCACGACTCGTAAAAACTTCTCCAAAAATGTTGTTAAGCTTATTTTGTATAATCAATTCCTTAAATTTCAAGGATCATTTGTTGATTGACAAACCCGTCTGTTTATTTTCTAGACTTGAAAACTCATACGATCGGGTTCACCAAGAAAGACTCAGGGGTATTCTAAAAGAGTATGGACGTGATGGTTCCCACCTGAAGAACAGTTTAGTGTACACAAACTCAGCACTCACGGCATTCAATATAATATTGGTTCACTATATCAAAGGAAACTTTTGCTGCATGTATGAACAGCTTTAGTGATAGTACTATAAACAAGCTATGAAAGTTTCCAAATAAATATAAAAATGGCATCCAAATCGATAAAATATGCGCAACCTATGGACAAATGATTCAGTCAACTTTGGACTACGTAATCCCTTTTAAAATGCACTTTACTATCACCATTCAGGTACAATTATAAAAAGGAAAATTTTCGCTGCTAAAAATTATTCCGCAATTTACGATGATCTAATCTAAACATTTATTGATTTATTAAATTCATAAACCCACTTGAGGGGACTATTAAAATTCGATTTCAAGAGCCTTTCATAATATCGGTCTAGTTACTTTAAAGCATTAAAAGGACACTACGTGACACTTGTAATACAATTGAAGGGGTAATCTTATAAGCTGAAACTGATTTGAGTAGCGACTACCAGTTTCTATGACTCAAAAAAACTCACATTCACTTTCGTGACGTGAAATGATAAAAAACGTTTTTTGCTGGTTGACTGATAAGAATACCTGTAAACCATATCAAGGCGTTCATGTCAACACACAGAACAATACAAGTGCCGGCTTACAAAGCACTTTCAAAATGCAACAAAATTACTTCACTATCTTAAAAAGTTCGTGAATAAAATAAATTAAGAAACGATCACGAAAGAAAACAAAACAAAGTGCGGCGAATAAAAATCCCCAAAGTAACATCTGACAACACAAAAAAAAACATTCTAAATATGTATATATAGCTCTGGACGGTTTTAATTTCACTGATCATACATACACTTGATACTTTACTCAGTCATCCATGTAGCCGTTGTTACTCAACTTAACTTTTGTTACCAACTTTTTACAAGCTCAAACACCGTCAATACAGGTGTGATTTTAAAACGAAAATTGCATTAACCACAAACCGAGCGACACCCCCAACTGATAAATACTGAGTGCTAAGATCATTTTCCATCTGTCTATATCCGCCCTCGAATTTATTAAGCTCTGTCAACAGCTTTTATCATTGCTTATTGCAATTCGCAGATGTGGGGTTTTCAGTCTTATCCAAGACAAGGAAAAACCATCTAATCAATTCAACTAACATGGTGATTACCCTGCAACTGTGGGGTGGTGCTAGCAAAATATAAAAAAAGCTTTAACAACTTATGCATGTACCTATGTTGAATGTGCACTGATTTGCTTTTATAAACTTCATTGCTGAACTTTACCTTAATCTCAAATATTTATTTATATTTCCAAGGTAAAATATTTACGGTTTGTCGCACGCTAGAATCACGTTTGGGAGTGCGTTCTGCTTGCTTTTAAGTGGACACTCGCCTTACGCGGCACGTAAATACTATCGTAATCAATCAATCAATTTTGAGACTAATTAGCTCGAGTTGTAGAAATGTTATCATGAATGAACATAGGTAATGATCGATTAGGTATTTTATTTTTAAATTGTTATACTGATGGTTTGGAAAATAGAACAAAAGAAACAACATTTTAGCATTTTATTTTAATAGTTTGGATCTTTATTGAGCAAAAATGATTTAAGGAACATGACAGTTGGCAGTTATTCCTATGAACATGCCTTCAAATTCGGTGACAATCACAACAGCCACTTTCAGCTGAATCATCTACAATTCTGGCATTTTTGGAAGAGAAAAATCCACACATACACTTTGATTTTCGGTCATTCTACCCCAGCAATGGTTTTATAGTTTTAGCTCACGGCACAAAGGAGAAACAAATGCTGACCTACACAATATCCTCCTAAGCGACTATTTAGTAGTGAATTGGCATCACTGACATTTTGTTAATAATTTGTTTTTTTTTATTTTAATTTTGAATTTATTTATTTGTTTCTCTTGGAAAAGTCAATTCATACATACGAACGAATCTCTTCCCATGTATTAAAATATATCTATGTATTTGTGTAAATTATTTAGTTACTTAGCTTAGCGATTAAAATAATACATTTGTAAATAACATTTTAAAGTGGATATAATGTTTACATATTATTTAAGGTAAGTATTAACTGCAGAGATTAATTATGTTGGACTTTTAAATGTCAAAATAAAAAAAAATACACAAACAATAAAAACAGCATGTGGATTCATGCTGGTTTATGAAAATGTACATAAATTTGTTTTTTTTTATCCTTCATACATTTATAAATCAACCTGTCAGACAATAAAAAGTAAGTATTTTAATCCTCTGACTGATGCTTAACCTATACCTGATATTCACTGTGTGAATAAATAATTAACCTATCCTGTCTGAAGCTCCAAGCTTTGAAAACTACAAATTGCTCTAAAATGTACCCCCCTTGCACCGAACCCTCTGTAAGAATTTTCACGTAAGTATGTCCATTTTGTAGACCTTCATTTAATCACACCCCCTGCCAAATTTCATTAAAATCGATTAATCGGTTCTCGAGTTATAACCCACGCAGTAAGAACATGCAACCTTCCATAGAAAAATTTGTCGCCGAAAATTAGGTAAAAAAATTACCGACATTGTGTTGACTCTGCATTGGTAGATACCGACGACCGACGCGCCACTTTACCGGTAAATGATATCGTCGATATAGTGTGAAATGGTAAAGTGGCGCGCATTGTTAGTGCCGGTAAAATAGCGTGTCAGTGTCGGTATGTACCAATGCAGAGTCAACACAATGTCGGTAATTTTTTCAGGCGATCGGAAATCACAGCAATGATAATCATTGCATTTTTTAGAACTCCTATAAGTGTGCTACGATAAACTCGCCTTAGGTTTGGTTCAATATGCAATTCCTGAAAGAATGCTATGAGAAATCCGCCTTGGGTTGGTTTAATATGTACTCTCTGAAAGTATGCTGTTGGACATTAGTTGGATATAATTGGAATTGCATTCTTACGGGAGTTAACATTCATTTTCCATTGGCAATGGTTGCTTGCTAATTTTGCTGGGCGACTGGTTTTCATGACATTTATTTTTGTAAGGAGAAAATTGGGAATTTTTGTTATTTTGTTGATATTTACGTATTTGTAGCCATAGGATGGGGAGAAAATTAATGATTTGATCAGAATACAGCATTTAATGAGAAAAAAAAATATAAAAACAAATACGATCATGTAACGCTGTTAAATTGAGAAGAATATATGTGCGCGCGTAAATATTCCCTGAAACTAATTTAAATGTGTCACTGGGGGCTTGAGATAACATATTATAAAAAGCTCGGTGATTCCGCTGGTTTGTATTGCTAATTTTCTTAGAAATTCGCATTTAAATTTGCTTAGTTGGTGGGCAAGTTGTTTACAATATGTATTTGGTGTAGTTTACAATAAGTATAGATGTGATGTAGTATTCCGTAAAGCTGATTTTATCAACATCAATAATGCAAGTGTTTTCGAAAGGAGAAGGTTGGAGGAATATTTTTACCCAGACTCGTATCAGCTCCAGAAAAGCCAATCTTGATGTGAAATCTATGATTTCGATCTTTGACTCGTTTGTACCAACTATTACCAGGTCTAGGTTATGTCCGTAAGATTACAATTAAGTACGAAGCCTACCGAAAGGGAGAAAGCCCAATCTTGGCCCTCGTTTTAAGCTAGATGTTGTTCCTTTATGTTGCGATTGCGGTCCATATTATATCAACTGAATGCAATAAACATTCTCAATAATGATACTGCGTAAAAATTAATTATGTCCTTTCTTAAATAATTATTACAAAATATATATTTTATATAAATACATATGTATACTGAACTATTTACAAGGAAAATGAGATACATTAAATAAACTTAATATTGTATATTAACTTATATTAACTTAATATTGTAGATACCAAATTTTTCACAGGTGCTATGATTGTAAGCACCACAGATGCTATAGTTAGAAACTTAATCATTATTTTAAAATCATAGTCGACCTTTCGCACAAAGAATCCAGTCTCATAGCCATAATATTGGGTTATCATTCCCAATACAAATGTTGTTACTCCTAGGAAGCTGTGCAGTGTTTTGTTAAAGAGTGGTGAATAATATTCTCGAATTTCCTCAGAGTAGAGAGCTCCAAGTCCGGCGAGCATATTTACAGCACATATCACAGTGGCAGCAAGACCTGAAATGATAATTTGAAAATAAACTTGTTTCGGCTCTGGCAAAAACCTAAAATATATGAAGAGGCTACAATCTGCTGTGGAAATCGTTTAAAACCGTTTCCCAGCTATCGTCAAAATAAACATCCTTAAAAAGTGGGCGTGGTTCAAAATATATCTTGTACAGACATTTGTTCAAAATATCTTATGGTTTGACAAAAACAAAGTTTGTTTCAAAAGTAGGCGTGGAGAATTTTGAAAAAATGTATACCTATACACTTACACTGCAGGAATAAACAGAGCGACTATAAAAAGAAAATTCATCATCTAGCTTAAAATGTAAGGCCCTGTTATCGGTGACATACGGACAGTGCTTTGCGATATGTTCTCTTCAATTATTTATCTATGTAACGTATAGGTGTTTTGCTGTTTTACGCAGATGATCTTCAAAGATCATTTGTATGCATGACCCTGATTATTTTGTAGATGCATTTAATGCATTAGATGATACAAAAAATTGATTATGTTGGCACAGATGACATGGATTAGGTTTAAGCTGAACGATGTCAACATTTAAAAAAAATTGAATTGTTATCAAAGGTACATCATTATGCAGAAAGATAATCGGAACGATAAGTAGAAGTGTCTCAAGTCCTATTTTTTATGAAAAGGGATACCAAATAACTTTACAAATAAATGCATTACCATACTGGTCCAATGGAGCGGTGGTTAGTACATTAGGTTTCTATGCAAGTGGTCTGGATGGGTTTACTAAAAAGATCATCACTGGTCTGAGAAAATCGAACTATTAAAGTTTTGATAAATTTTTTTTTTAGTCTTTCTATATGGTGCCCTAAGATCATAAGCAGGATCATTACAATAAATCTTGATAAGGGAGCTGGGCAGCAGCTTTCAAAATTTGACTTGATGTGTTGCTTTTGATCTGTTTAATTCAAGTGCGGGTTTAATGACATTAAAATTGTTACACATTATTGAATATGAATGTGTATTGACCATCTGAAGTTTCAAATGGCATCCGAATTGATTTTGTCAAGATGTTAAGAGACCAAAGGTCCAGAACACAATGTTGTGCAACAAATGTACTTTTAATTAAAATCTAAGCACTGGTTTTATTAATGTTTTGTAAGTAGTCAATTAACAGAATAGATCATTGAATTGGACTATCTCAAGGTAATTTTAAAAATAATAAGGGGGGAGGACCATAAAACCAACAGCAATCTACAAGCACTTATAAAATGATATATGTGGTACATCCATAATACATATTATAAATATTATGCAAAACCTCACCTTGTCTAGTAAACAACAAGAAAACCATGAGACCATGAGTTATGCTTGTCAAAAGTACAATACAATGTTTTCAATAATTTGGTTAGATTGCCACATCATATCGTTACCTATACTGCTGCGTAACGATATGATGTGTAGAATAGTTCATAAAAAGAATTACGAAGGGAATACCTCACTTATAGTTCCTTTGGTACACTGCATAACTTTACAAAATTAAATATTTATGAGCCCTCAAAGATCAATCTTACAACAAACTTCTTTGTTAACTATACAAATTTACATACCAACTTTTCCATGAATAGATTTGAAATGATTCTTCTTGCCAATAATCTTCTGCACACTTCCAATGATGCCCATGGCACCACCGACTGCCTGCAGCACCCAATGGATTGTAGTCTTTGCCTCATAGCTGAATGGATGTGTTAAAATGTTCCCCTGGTAATAGGCCATTACACCTTCAGCCATCAAAAAACAAAACTGTCAATGAAACCAAACATTAAAAAAGTTTTCACATATCGTAAATCTATCTCAACTTACACCAATAGTACAGAACCATGCATGAAAAGCAGTTTTTACGAACTTCAACTTGATGCACATCCAACTCATGTAAACCGCCACAAAACTAATGAACATTTGATTCAAAATGTTAACTAGAAAAGCCACAATTTGTGAGGTGCTAACTCCAGATGTATTCAGAGCTGCTGCGGCCGCAGCCATGTCACATGTATCCGCCATGGTCACGATCGGATTGTGATCGATTTTGTGAATAAATCAATTAATTGGCAATGAAAAAGCTAACACTTCACTTTGTGTGGTTGGATTTCGGTGTTATCTGCGACGGTAGAACATAGCAGATATCTGGAAAAATACAAGCAAAGATTATTATTTAATGGATATTATTAGATTAGATACGTGGTACTAAAATCAAGCAACGGGTTGAAAATTAACATTAAATTTTACAAATTATTACGTTCACAAATGTGATGAAATACTTTTTAGGAATAAACTTAATGTCATGATACGCGTTAATGGAAGAGATAACAATTTTTTTTTTAAATCGAAAACAAACCGACATAAACAATTAAGCTATTATGCTAACACAAGATAGTATAGTTACTCACGTCTAAACTTGATCAAAATATCCACATGACTGAGACCGCGAACGAAAAGTATCTAAAAGAAATAAGTCGCGGAGATACTTCGTTCTGAAGTTGTAAATCCCCGTGCTTGATAGTTTGATACAGAGAATTATTCATTTATGGTCGGAAAGGCAAGCTTTTTTTGCGCATGTTTTTTCTTTATTTCCTAGGGTAGAGGTTACGTTCGTTGGCTGAAAAGAGCAAATAAAAGTGTGAACGAAGTGTGACAAAATGTAAAAGGAAAGTCCTTTTATGGGTTTACTTATTTAGTATGTATTTTGAAACTAAAAAAGAAATTACAAATGTCAGATGTAGTAGTATGTTAAAAGCATTTATTCTTGTTGAAGTAAGACCTTATGTGACCACAGCATCAAAGAATTAATATAACAAATAAGCTATGAACCCTATGAAAAAACAGTCCAACGTTTGAATGCACCGAATGTGCAGAGTTTGTTTTTTTAATTTAATACTTGTGCAGCCCATTTTTTAGAAGGAAAACGGGGTCTGCAATATTATAGTGGATGTTTGAAAAACTGTTTCATTTAATTTGAAACGTAATATTGAGTACAGTCGAACAGCTCCGATCAAGTTCATTAACAAAATGCTGAATTTATGTGTTTTTTTACTTTTGGTTCGGAAACTGTGTTGTCAGCAAGATTAATTTTAGCAACAAATGGTAGCGACAAATATATGACAGTTTTAAATAGATCTACAAGATGGGCCAAAAGAAGTCATCCGATGTTGTTTGGCTCTCAGAATATCGGATGAGGCTCGCGAAGTGTGTGCCATTGCTCCGTCCTGTTGGAACCACATGTCCTCCAGTCCTAATTCGTCCTATAGAAAAACATCGGTTATCATGGCCATATAGCGTGCACTGTCCACTGTTGTCGTTTGACCAGCGGCGTTCTCGAAAAAAAAAATGGTCCGATGACTCCTCCAGCGTGAACAGCGCACCATGCAGTAACTTTGAGCAGGTGTAATGGCTCCTCGTGCATTACTCGTGGATTTTCGGTGCCCCAGAAGCGATATTTTTGCTAGTTCACCTACCCGCTGAGGTGGAAATGAGCCTCATCGCTCATTATGATTTTTGTCGAAAAATCCGCCACTTCGTCCTCTAGATTGAGGATAGCTTGGGCGTAGGTTACACGCGTTTGGCGGTCGACAGGCAGCAGCTGATGCACGGACAGGACTTTGTAAGGGAACATGCGCAAGTCTTTGACCAAAATTCGCCTTAGGGACGACCGGCTGATGGCTAATTTCGAGGCACGGCATCTGGTCGATGTTTCCGGCGACAGCTCGACATCCTCTGCAACAGCGGCGATATTCTCGGTACAACGGGCGCTCCGGGGACGGCCACTCTTGGCAACGTCTCGTGTGGTCCCATACTCTTCAAGGTGTCGGACGGCCGGTGAATCGGCGACGGAATTCGCGCTGCGCCAACACTACATACGAATTGTAACGCAAATTAGACACGATTATTCCGCGTTCTTGGGGAGTGTATCGCTCCATGGCTTGTCAAATGTCAAAACAGAATTGACATTGGCGGCCATTTGCAAAAATAAGTGCATCTTCCAATAAGGTGATCTCTTTTGGCCCACTTTGTATAATGATTTTTGACTTCAAGGTCGGCATGCAACATTAACCAATTGGACGACTGACCGGCAATCACTTTGTCGATACAAAAATAGTTTGGGATGTTGCAATATATTTCTATAAAACATATTGATAAGCCTGCTAGACGAAATATAAAAAAGCAACAAACCAAGAATCTCAATAGGGTAATGTTTGCCATCATGACAACCCCCTGTAGCTTTTCAATATGCATTTTAAAAGCACAATCATTTGTTTGTATATTCTAAAGCTCACAAGTCTGGGTAACATTTGAGCAATTTTATTCGAAAAAAATATGAATCAGCGTCGAGCAAAAATACCGAACTTTGTGACGTAGATATCAATTAACACGACACATTATGAGTAAGACAACGTGCCAAAGTGAGGGGGTTTAAGGTTAATCAACTTGACGAGGATTTCCCTCGTTACAGACGACTGGCTATACATGTTCTGGGTTTGTAGATTTATTGGTCAATGTAAGAAGTTTCCTTTTTTCACAGATTGGTATATAACTAGTTTAGAGTCTACCGGTGGTGATTATGGTATTCGATTATAAGATACGACAAGGGTACTTCAAGTGGTTTAAAAAGGTATAGTAGCTGATACGATTACTCATTGATTAGAGGGGAGAATTGTAGCATTCCACTATAAAATGGAAGAATCGGCTATAGCAAGGTCATCTACCCATAGGCAAGTTTAGTAATCAGTTATAATAGGCTTCGTAATTGTTCGGAACGATATATGTAGGTATACAATAGAGTAATACAAACGCATGCCTACATATTCAGCTAAGGTTTTATTGAGTGAGCTAACTGTGTTTATACCTATGTACAGAGATTGTTATACTTTTTCAAGCATAGCATTGAAACTTTAGGATAATGGTATTCGTGACTCAATAGTTATTTTAGAGAAGTAAAATATTTTTGAATTGTAACATTATTGTGTAGTTAATACAAACCAAAACCAACCATGAGATAATTTACTAGATTTTTTTTTAAATAATTTTCGGTAATATACTATTGTGGTGGATCAGATCAGAAGATATTTGCCTATACATGTCGGGATGTTATTTATCATTTAAAGTTATATATATTAATAATATGACATTTCTTTCATTACATTAAGCATATGGTGTATGTTGTATTTTTGAAATCCATGTTGTCATATACTCGTTTAATGATCATCACGACTAGCAAATAGCGATATGTCTGATACAGTAAGCACTTAAGCAGTCTTTTGAATTCGTTAAAGTTCTATACTACTTAAGCGAAAATTGGACAACACAAATCATTTACTAACTTCAACACAAATAAAGTAAAGCCAAAGAGTACATTTTTTATGATTGATCTTTATAAAAGATATTAGGAAAAAATTAACCAGAGTCGTTAACTTCTCGATCTTGCATTTTTGTTATTCGACATTATTGTGAAAATGGTCTTTCTGTAAAAGTTGCATTTCACAATATTAATTTTTTTTGTTGCGGTCAACATAACGTCCGACATATGCTCGCAGCAAAGAATGAGGCCTACAAGGCTAAGCTGCATGTGAAGACAAGAACTGCCAAGTTTTACCAAAGCGTAAAAACGTCAAACCCAAGGATATAAGGCTCAAACAGAATCCTGTCGAGATGAACAAGGAAATATTGTAGTTGAGACACAGTCGATGCTGAGGATATGGAAGAACCACTTATACAGACTGTTAAACGGCGATGACGAACAACATTCCGCTGTCAGGCAGAACGAAGCATTCAATATTGGCGACAACATCGTTTGCCCGATCCACAAAAAAGGATACCCTCTGAACTGCGCCAACTATAGAGGCATAAGTCTCCTCAACATCGACTACAAGATCTGCCGACATGATCCTATCGCCTGAAACCGTTTATCAACAACCTGATAGGCCCTTATCAGTGTGGTTTTAGGCCAGGAAATTCCACAACAGATCAAATCTTCACACTTCGGCATACCCTAGAAAAAACCGAAGAAGTCCAAATCGATACCCACCACAGCATTTTTAGAGACGAACTATACAGAGCCATGTCTAGTTTTGGTATACCGCCCAAACTGTATGTGTAGGATGACGATGGAGAATTCTCGCTGCTTCATCAGGGTCGGAAACGACACATTCGATACCAAAAAAGGATTTAGGCAAGGCGATGCGATGACATGTGACTTCTTTAATTTGATTCTTGAGAGGATTGTGCAAAACTCCCGAGCAAACACCAGAGGCACAATCTTCGAAAAAAAAAGTGCAATTACTAGCATACGCCGACGATATTGACATCTTTGCTAGGAGTCAACTTGATGTCAAATCCATGTTTGCTAGAAAGAGAAAGAAACGGCAAAATTGGGTTGAGCAGAGGGAAAGACTAAGTACCTATATGCTGGACACACAACATCGGCGAATTGGACAGAATATCACCATTGACAGATATAACATTGTGGTAGGACGGGACAACAACTGACAACAACATCTCGTAAGAAATTACACGAAGAATAACTCTTGCCAACCGCTGTTTCTTCGGGCTAAGAAGGCAATTTAGTAGTAAAGCCCTCACTCGAACTACTAAGGAAATCCTATATAAGATCCTGATAATCCCAGTCCTGCTCTACGGCGCTGAATCATGGACCGTATCCAAACTACATGAAGAAATCCTTGGTCAATTCGAGAGGAAAATTCTTCGAAAAATTTTCAACCAAGAACTATACGAGCTGTACAGCGACATGACCCTAGTCAAAAAAAATCGGTATTGGACGTTTAAGATGGCTAGAACATGTAGAACGAATGGACACCAATACTCCGGCTCGCAGAGTCTTTGATTTGCAGCCAGACGTCGGATGCAGTAGAGGAAGACCTCGCCTAAGGGGCGCGCACAAGAAGAAACCGACCTCAGCCAACTTGGAGCGCGCAACTTGAGGCAGGTAGCTAAGGACCGGGCTAATTGGGGAGGCATGTTGGTTGAGGCCCAGGTTCATTCCGGACTGTACCACTCGGAATTCGTAAGTAAGTAACATAACGTCTTCTTAGCTCGGAATTCAGTTGTCAAACCTTTCGGAGAATTTGGAAGAGTCGCATATCAAACTATAAATCAACATGGCAATATGTGCACGGCAAAATATCACCACACTAACCCAATAAGCAACGTAGGTCAACCGCAACAATCCAACATTCAATTCACTACATTCGAATTCGATTTATGTCGTTGTCATGCAAAAATTTGTAAAAGGCAAATTTTAAACTATGAGGCGTTAGATGAACTATGTTGTGCTCCATACATATATGTCATAAGCCTATCAGTACATGGGTTTATGTAGGATGTACCCCGAATAGTTAATGATCCAAAAACCTTAATCCAAGAATAGCAAATATTTAATGGATTTAGGGAAGCTTGCTAGGAAGTTATAAACATCAAATTGGGCCTTGCACAATATGCAATTTATGGAAATGCGAAGTTGGCATTCAAAAAGGAAAACAAATTCATTATTGAATTTTGACGTCCAAAATGCGTCAGGCCAAAGGGTACCAATGATTATTCAATGAATTTTAAGATCGATTTCTTTATTCGCTTTTGTTATAGTTAGCACTAAAGCACCACTGTGCGATGTTGGGAGCATCAGATTCTTATGCAATCAGTACTTAGGGCCAGTTTTTCATTGCGAGATCATCCTAGTTTCAGGATAAACCTCGTTTTACTTGATATACATAACTTTACTAATAGTCAACCCAACGTCTCCTGTGAGTAAGGTCTAGGTATGATCTGGTTTAATTCTGAAATAGGTAAACACTGAAAAACCACACCTTAGTTAAAGCTGAATTGTTTTTTTAACTCGGAGAACTACCATTTGCAAAAGTAATCTCCGTTTGATTGTTAAGGAGATTCAATTGCTATAGCTACTCACTGCGATGTTCGATGGCAGATACTTGGTTTGAACACTACAGAGTTCAGAGTATCTCCTTTATTTAACAAAGGATTATTTACAGGACTTTTAGGGGCTATGACTGCTTAGTGATTCCAGCAAACACAACCGCTTTCGACTCAAACAGTTTAAATAGTATAATCCTAAAATTATGCTGTGTATCACATCCATCTGTGTTCGAAACAACTTTAGAGTGTGCTGCATTCACAATAGGTACCGGCACGATTAAAAAAGCTCAACAAAACCAAAACAAACAAATCACTGCCCTATCCACCCACAAAAGATACGAAAATGTGTGCCACACTGCAATTTTTTTTATTCTCTCACTGATAAGACCCCCAAAGGGCCTACATCAATGTCTCTGGATAAAGCATACACGATCTGCAAACCGTTTAAATTTAGATTACCAGCACTAAAATAGATAGAACACATTTCACGCGATGTAGTAAAGTAAAGATTTAGTTCTACGCGACTCATTGTGATGACAAGTAACGTCGCTGATTAGCGCGCATTGTATCTGAATCAGGCGTGTGCCGTTGGCGTCAATTCAATTACCGACGCAAGTCAATTTGAATTTCCTTTACCTCTTGTACTAGCCGATGAAATTCATCGTAAGCGGTATACCGTGTGCTGTGTGTTTGTCGTCATCAAAGAGAACCCGTTCGTTGTGCACCTTGCGGTTACTAGTGATCTCTTAATCTGTTGCATGTCACGTGGCGAATTTGTTTTTTTTTTCAGCGTAAATTGTTTACATTTTGTTTGTTTTTGATTGCAACTAGGGCAGAGACGCCGAGAAAATGAAATATCTAAGGTTGGTAGATGCAAACACAAATAGAATTTTGAATAAATTATCATGTGTGGTGACAAGTTTATCTTAGATGGCAATGGGACGCAATTTAAGTTTGCTGGTTAATAAATTTACCAGTGAAATATGCTCACGATAAAGTATGTAATTTTATATCGCTATTAGAGGTGATAAATAGCGAAGAAGTGGTGGGGGGAAGCATTCGCGTCAATTGTTAAAATTCCCTTTCGTTTAATCATAATTAGAATCTACGTGAATTCATGACAGATGCGCACTCATACATTGCTGATGACTATTCAAACTTGTCGCATACGTTTTTCTGCAACATTAGTTGCGAATGTGAATTTCTGTTAAACTTTCAGTTAAGCGTTTTTTTAGTGTGTGCAACGCTCTGATTAACTAGGGAAGTTTAATTGAAAGGCGTGCTATTGTGGGGACTTCCGATACTTGTCCACCCACGCCTAGGAGTTGTTTGTTTACTTAAAATATTTTTTAAATTGCTATTGACGGTATTTGTCGGGAACGGGAATATCTTGTACGAATGTTTATTGTTTTTGTTTTTTTTTTTAAATACCATTGGCCGAGTCAATGAAATGTGGTAATTCGTTGGCAGAATAGGTGTCTAACTGGGGACGCCAGAAACAGTGTGTGTTTAACATAATTTAAGTTCAGATATAACTCGATTCAAGTGTTTGATATTTATTATTTTTTTATATAAACAGGATCGCTCAAAAGATACTTCATAATGTAAAATTATAGAAGCTTCTTAAATTTTTTTTTTGTTTTTTAAATAATGTCTTTGTTTTTATTTATAATAAATCATTTATGGATTTATTTTTGGCTCGTTATGAAATATATTTAATCTGATCGAGATTTATAGTCACAAAGACGGGACCTTATGTCATTTCCCATAATTCTTCGTAAGACACCTGGACTTGAAAAATAAAAGTTTTTGCCACAACAGGTTCGTTAGTACTTTTTTGAAATTGTGGGGAGGGGGTCACAACTTTATGAGCTGGGATATCTTTTCATGAAAATTGATACTAATTATCAGATCATTGCGAGAAGAGGGCTGTTGAAAAGCTATAAATGTTGTTGCGGACTGTTGGGAATCGAGGCCAGGTCTTTCTCGAACTTTTCACTGCGCCTCTGATTCAGCTCAAATGTTCCTATTTGATTGCAGAAAAGTAGTTTTAATTACACGACGACTAAAAAATAATATAAAAAATAGGATGACTGCTTGTAATAAAGAAAAAATACATTAGTACCTTCCTATATGTCATTGGTACCTATAATTCGTAATAACTCAATTCTGCTGAAACAACATTTACGGAAGTTCAGCAGTCATGGGTCTAAAATAACAATCAAAACTCAAAACATTCCACCATTTTTAGTAACAGTATTGTAGGGATCGTCTTCCAAGAAGAAGGGATCAATGCTTGTATCTAAAGTTACCCTACACAGAAATCACTTTTAAAAAGGTTGTTATGCTTAACAGATTCAGTGCCTTACTACAAGCATTTTAGGCAAAGAAGAAAAAAACCTGAACACTATTACGACGCCGTGGATATGAAAATATATTTATTTTCTTAATATTTCAGACTTTCAGTTCTTGGGACATTCCTTTTTCTGCTGCAGTCTTTCACATGTGCGGAAGAGATCCCTTCAGTTACAAATGCCACATCAGTAGCTGTTAACATTTCGGATACAATAATGGTAGCTGAGACGAACACCACGACGACAGTAGCTCCGCCGGATGATGATGATGACGATGAAGAAGAAACCGAAAAAGCATTTTACGACTACGATGACTATGACCAACCGGTAAAACCGAAAAATCAAACAAAACCAAAAACGGGCATCGTCTACACATGGGCCAAATGGCCGAAATGGAATAAGTGTTCGCGACCTTGTGGTGGGGGTGTTCAAACTCGCATTCGAAACTGCATTGAAAAGTAAGATCGTTTATTTTCTGGAGAACAAAGGATGTATTGTTTCACCATGTTTTAGGAAGCAGACAGGAACTGAATTGTTAATCACTGAGTTTCAGCCAGGAATTGATGGTCGTAAAGGGTGTTTTGGTGTTTTGAAAAAGTTTCGAATGTGTAATCTGAAGGTGTGCTTTTTTTTCTGTTTTTCTACACTACTGTGAATAAGAAATATATTTCTAGGTTTGCCCGACTGGAGAGAATATCCGAGACCAGCAATGTGCGATGCACAACAAGATACCTTACAAGGGTAAAATCTACGAATGGGAAGGGTACACCAAAGGTGGGTACTCGATTTTAGGTCATAGTTTATTATCAACTTACTAAATCAAAAATTTCACTTAATTAAAAAAACAACGCTATTCAAGTTATTAAAACCGCTTTCCTTGAGCTTATTATTTCAATTTCGAACTTTGTACGTGAGAAATTAAATTTGCTCCCCATTTCCAGAACATCACGAATGCGAACTTAATTGCAAGCCCATCGATCTTAACGTCTACACTACCTTCAGTAAATCGGTTATCGATGGCACTCCTTGTTCGAGGCCAGCCGTATACTACACACACTCGTATCGTGGACGTGCAGTATGCGTCGAAGGCATTTGTAAGGTGAGTACAGAAAAAAAAACAAATTCATCCTCAAGATCACGTTGGCAAGATCACACCGATGGCACTAATGGCATTTTAAACGGGCGACAATCAGTTCAATTTGGATAATCAGTCTTTAAACATGTGCTTGTAAGCCGTGCGGCTCCTTTGACAGGATCAATTTGCGGACGATAATGGAAGTAAATGAGTAAAATTATTATGACGATGGTGGGTCACTGAGATCAAGAGATCATGGACAATTTGTGATTTGACCGAGAAATGGAAATGCAATGCAATCATCCATAAATCTTTTTAAATTTGCGTTCTAAACCCATCTGTGAGCTGTGTTACAGATTTTCTAGTCACAACTTTCCGGTGACATCGTTTGTTTAGTGCAATTTTCTATAGCTGCCGCACTCACGAACAATCGATTACTCGCTATTATCCTTAATTTCCTACCCTAATATGGTGTAAGCTGGGCTTCGATAAATGGCCTTTTAATTCCATTACAAGCCTCTGTTGAACGTCTGTAAAATCGCTGGTTACTCATGTACGAAAATGTGCGGATATTATCGAGAAAGAGCAAGAGAGGTTTTCTTTAAATTCAATTTCGTGCAAGAGTATTTTCAAGATAGCCATAGCATCTCGAACACGACCGTGATCTTCATCAGATTGATGACATTGTGATTAACTCGAATGTGATAGCAATCTTTCACCGTTTAGACAAAAAAAAAGAACCCGAACTAAAAAAACTCACTCTCTCAGAGAGATTATACCTTGTGTGTATCTCTATCTATCTATTGGTGTATCTATCTATCGGTTATTTTGAAATTTATTCACCAGACGGATGGGTGGTGGAAGATGTTAAACATTTTGTGGTCCATACGTTTGTGATTTGTCAACCTATCAACAGATACTAGATCGCATCGATCCGATTCAGGGTGGATAGTGAAGCCACTTAAGTTTGTTCTCTTCGCAACTAATGTTGGCTGTAGGCTAATTCAGTTTAGTTCGGTGTCATCTCCAATAGATAGATACATTGCGTGTTGGTAATTGTTTGTGTACGGAACGAGTTCGTGAGTGTATCGCGAGGATATTATAAGAAGTTTACGGGTCTCGACTGTGTGTGTTGTGGAGTTTCCTTGAAATTGTCTTTAGCTAGAGGATAATTTATGTTGAACGGTATTCGATCAATAATTGTGACTATAATTCGTGGAAATTACGTGTAATTAGTTGTGTGGATACGCAGATAAAAATAGTGATCTGAGGACAGAGTCATTCAGGCACCTGGAGAGCAGAGGGTTTTTACGTACGTATGATGTAGTTTGAACAGAAATATTGAAGGATTTTATTGGATGCAATTGTAAAGAGGGAAAGGAAGAGGATTGAAGATGTAGGCTTGTACATATTCTAGAGTGGAATAGTTTAATGTTTACTGATATTAACAAATAAATCGTCAGTCAAATCTATAATCAATTTTAACACAATTATGCAAAAATTTGACTTAATTCTAACTGTGTCAAGTTTCTTTCACTCATCAAATATAGATTGCGAAAAAGTTTATATATATATATATATATATATATTTAAATGGATCCATTTAAATGTTTTTGTTTAAACTTACAAGAGAACGGACATTAATTAACGACAATAAAATTTGATTGACAATATAATTTATGAGGTCGTGGTCGAATATATTTGCACAAGGACACACCATGTATTTGAGTTCAATATAAAAGTATTTTTTGTTTGATTTGAAAATACAATCTAAAAAAGCCGAAAATTTTCGGGGGAATAGTAGAGGGGCAGAATGGTTATGAATATTCAAACTTAAATTATTACCTAAATCATAAAATACAAAAATCGATTACAACGTGAAGTGAAAATTTTGTGCAGGAAGTATCACTACCAGCTTTGAATCAGATTTCATGATTTTATTGAGACAAATCGCCTTTTTTAGACTTCTTCATAGTGGGAATTTTAACAAAATTTTGTCAATTTTAAATCCTTTCTATTGTATATTGGCAGTTTGATACAGTGGTCTGGATTTTTATGGCTGCTGGCAGATCATTTTTGTAACAGTTGATCAGCAAATTCAATTATTACTAACTGAAGATTGTAATAAAATTAAAGAATGCCCACCATGTCGCGATACCATTTAACAAGTTTTTTCAACCTGAATATCTGTGATGTACCCACCACAATATGGTACAACCGCCATTGAGGCCAAATTGTCTGAATTCCGACAGCTAATATCTACCTCCGCAAGTCACTGCTGCGATTAGGAACTCGAAATGTGCTATTTCGCTTAGTTAAGCTTTTTGAAAACACTACCTCTTAACCGTCTGAGTTCCTCTGTTAGAAAAAAATTCAGGGGAGAAGCTTTTGAAAGTCAGATTGACTCAGTATGTAGCCGAAGTTTGCTTTCTTCCTAGAAATGGTGAGAATGTTGGGTGACTTTCATTGTCGTGGTTATGTCCGGCTACATGTGTAAAAGGCTATTGTAGCTTTTTTGAGTTAGACAGTGGATTTTGTGAGTGGTGAAGATTTCATTTATTGGACCAACTTTTCAATACCGACATCAAAAACGGGGTCCAAACATTTCAAGTCACATTCTCTATTAAGTTCTGATAGCCAAATATATGTCGTCAAAGTAGTGCATGGAAGGTGAAACCACAAAATTGAATGAAAATATGTAAGGAGTTCTGTTCTGGATGATTTCAAAAGTGATGTAGTGTAAATCACGACTTATGTTTCAATTGTAATATATATGGAATTAGCAACCCGCCCTGACTTCGCCCGGGTACAATTTGTTTTCTGCCATTTAGAAATGGAAGGCTCCTGGAATGCTCCTGTAAGTGATAGAGCAATTTTGAATACACTTCCAGGGAAATGCAGATCATAATAGTTAAAACCACATCGAAATCCGTTCAGCAGTTCTCGAGATTATCGCATTCATATACGTTTCAGGATTTTTTTTACTATGTATAGATATAATAATCTACATTTATTGGCCCTACATCAAATTGATTAAAACTGACAAATGGGCTATATTCCAAAACATTTCGCACATTTAATGCATTTTGGACGGTTAAGAACCGCTCCTTTATTTCTCTATCTTACCAACTATTTCCTAAAGCTAATGCCAATTTCCAATACAAATATTTTGATTCAATGAAATTTCTATTTAAGAAATCAAGATTATATTATCATGTACACTTGAATACGTCACTCGTGGTAAATGTTTTGTGGTCAGTAAATTCTGTTCACATACGTAAGAATGTTAGTTCACGATCACCATTCAATTTGATTAGCACTAGACAGATTCGTTTACTTCAACATCACTTTCTAATTCGCATGGAAAATCGATCTCAAACTCGCAAAAAAATGCACGCAATCTAATATCTCTCTATTAAAATAAATACATGTACCTCCTATTTCCTTGTCAAAAAAAAAGCAATTACACCTAAGACCTCATCGCTTAAAACTCCCCCAAAAATCAAATCCGAAACCATATATGAGTGTATATTCACTCTACTGCACAACATCCATCCATCGTGCGCACATTTCTGCACGAAGCGGCATGCAACACATAATGCATTTCTTTTAAATTTTCCCCTATCACCCATTCAATTAATCAACGTTTACACCTTCGACACTAGGCAAACAAACGCTTGAGACAAAAACTAATGCATCGCAATCAGCAAACGTCCATCAAAATCGCAGATTAGCATGAAATCGCATGCAACAAACGCATTTGCTGAACGCACTTTCAACAAAGATAAGATAAATTATCTGCAACCTCGATGCAATGCAACATGTGTGTGTATCTGCAAAAATGCATCTCTCAAGCCTCCGCACATTGTATCGCATCGCAACAAATATCAAAATGAAGGGCAGAGAGTATTTTTTTGTTGTTGTTAAGACCACAAGCCAAAATGTTGCATAATTTTATATCAGATGTTGCATAATTTTCGGCGATAGATTACCTTTCTATTCAAAATCAATGCAAAATTGTGTAACCGCTCGAAAGAGTTAACAAACAAAAAACCAACGGGCATAAGTTGTATGATGAGCAGCCTAATATCTTAATGCATTCGATTAACAGAAATAGTTCAACGGGTATTTTTATTGTTGTTTTTTAAGATTTTTATAATTTTTGTTTTTTTCCGAATATAATTGCGTTGTGACATTTATACAGTTTGCTTAGCATAATGTTATTGTGTTGGATATTCAGTGAATAGTCGCATATTTTAATTATTTAAAAATTTAATAACAATAACAATTTAAATGTCAAACGTGACTTTGTCGCATTTGGCGCAGGAGATTGATGAGCGTGAAATATGCTATTAATGATCAAAATTTGTTAAATTGTTGTAAACCGCTAATATAATTGCCAATCAGTATTCATTTACAAGAAATGTAAATTTTCATTCGGAATTCAAAATAGGTACTGTTAATTGGCATGATTAAAAAAAAAATAAATTTCATAGCGTAAGAGGGCAATATATCTCCCAAAGGTAAATGATTTATGTAAGGTATGCGAATTTTGTTTTTCGTAGAAACATCATCTTGGTTTGGGAGCTTTGAAATTTTGTTACATTGGAGTTCAGTTGCGCAAAATGTTAATGAAATAGAGAAATGATGGAATTTGTAAATCACTGTAGCTGGCGAATAGAAATGCCTTTACGAATACCTACCTTGAGTTAGTATCAGCTTTGGATATCCCGCTTGAGGCGTCATTTGCATTGTCTTCGAAAAATGGACACCCTGTAAGTAGGAAATGAAAATACGTTAAATATCATAAAAATGTATTTGGATTAAACACAATTATTAATATCACTGTCATTCCCAAAACCCCAAAACATTTACTGTGAAATATTGCTGTAATCTGTATTTAGCCAAAAAATGTCTACCATTATCGATATCTTGTCCTTTTTTATAAATTGTCAGCTATATTTCAGGATTAAGGACATTGAAATAACTACCGAATAGGATTCCAACTGTGGAATTAATTTTATTATGATATAGATATTAATGGGCCATTTGAGTAAATAATTGCAAATGTGCTTCAAGAACTGATGTGTTCTAATGTGTTCAAATCAAGGACCTGGTAATAGGGAATCTGCGAGTATGGCTCTTAAGCATATCTCAAAGGGCCTTTCATAAAAAGGCACTGTTCTTAGAGCTGTTCCTGAGGGTTGACTTTTTAGGTAGAATTTGCAACTTTTTCAGACCCATTTGGAAGTTGAAACGTGTTTTTACCAATATCGAACAATTATTAATGATCTTCTAACATTGTTTGAATTTTTAAATGAACTTACTAGGTACCCACACGTTGAGCGCTTACGGTTTGAAATTTCTTCGACACTGGCAACGCTGCTTCAAGTTTTATAGTCCAAGAGATTGGGCTTGATCTTTAGACCAGAAAATTGCAATTCTTTAGGGGTTATGGTACCATTTCGTACAGGTAGAAGTAGAGGTTTTACGCAGTATTTTTTTTCTTCTGAGAATGTACCGAAGAATTACAAAAAAATTCAAGCATACTTCATACTATTCACCACAATCCCGAATCTGTTGCGGTGAAATGGAAATATTTAAAATCAGATAAGTAAGATGAATGTAGTCCGTTCAAAATTTCCAATGCTTCTTGGTGAAGCTAGAAAAGGGCACAAAAGGTACTTCCATTAGAACAAATGGGTCAAATCGTAACTAAAGTCACCTATACAGTGGTTTAATATTTATAGCTTACACTATTGTTAATGCCTTTCAATATATATTGAAAAATTTAACCAGAAACGAATTTAAAAAAAAAATTATAAATACGTAGGCTTTAGAAATATATATGTATAGTCTTCCTTATCAATTAAATTTTAATTCATATGACGCCATAGCACAAACAAGATAATTGAAGACATTGACGCGTATTTCAATATCTTGTTCGGTTTTGTAAATAATTTTCAAAACCACTCGATGGAAAAGATAACAAAAAAAATACAAATTCCTGCGTAATGGAACGCCCACTGTCCAAGTCTTTAAGCAACAAATTTGTTTGAATCCGTATATCTAATATCAAAATAAATACTCGCACACGCACTATATATCATAATATTTGCAAAAATCCATAATAACATCTGTCTATTTATAAATTGGCCAACAATTTGCGTGCACAATAAAAATAAATAAAAAACGTTCGACTTTGGAACAAGATGCGTATCTAATCTGAATTAATTTAGATGAAGAGCTGGGCGGCATTCTTGCGAGTAGAAGATTAAACATCCTTCTTAGAAATTGATAATTTTTGGTATTTTAAATGGTTCTTAGAGGTTTTCTATTTTGAGGAAAAGATATAAAAAATATAAAATAAAATAAAATGAACACATTAAAATGACAAATTATGTTAGACGTTCGAGACAAATTCAAAGCGAGTGACATTCGTTGAAGGGTGCGTGCCAATTTGTCGGATTTGTGAATGCTAATTGTTATGACATTCGAACATAAATAACTTTGGGAACTATAGTAAACGAAGCACGTCCCAAAATATCACTCATTGAATTTGACAAGTTCAAAAAATTAATGTTTCTACATTATGGAATGTGACATTCCTTACGTTTGCAATAATTGATGTCGACCTAGGTATTTTTATTAAATAAATATAGGGACGTCCGAATAAGTGAGTAAATATCAAATAGGAAAACACAATTAGACTCCAAAGAGCGCCATGATTTTGTATTCGCAAAATTTATATGTCAAATTGGAACTGACCCATATTTTTACACGGACTATAAGAGACTACAACTCATTTTAATATAAACAAGTAACTAGCCTAAACAATTAGAATTACGGCTTTAAAATCAGGGGTGCCAGCACGTAACGTGATACAATCGAGTTTTATCGTAACCACCGACCGCGACGGTTGGCAGCACACATTTTGGTTCAATCGACTATCATCGATTGTACTGTCAAAATTGGCAGCACAAACGTTAAACATGACGTTTGAAACCCAAAAATAGAAAATAGTTACCGTCTACAGTAATTTTATTCGAAAAAAAGGAACCTAAACAAAATATGTCCATTAATAAAAAAACAAATTGAAATTTTGACCATTTTAGTGAGTGGTCATCAAGATTAGCTTAAGGGATGCTTAAAAAAATTTAATGAGTTTCAGGAAACATTCCTTGCTGACCCTAAACTGCTTCACAAGCTAAGAAAAAAACATCGATTTTACAATTTGTCGATGTTATTCTTTTTTTGTACACTTACTCTGAAAACACATATTTCTAGTGGGTTGCTTTAATCTCTGAAATACCTCCTTTGAATTTTAGTTTAAGCTCCTTCTTCATCCTCACTTGCCGACTCAAAGAATATAACTTTTTTATTTTAAATAAAAAAATACCTATTTGACACTTCACACAATCACAATCAAACTCGTTTCAAGCTACGTGCTGCCAAGAAACGTGTGTTTCGAGTTGCAGGTCAATCAACAATCAATAAGTGCTGGCACCCCTGGGCCCACTGATATTTCAATTGCAGTTAAAATTAGGAAAAAAAATATAATATAATCAGAATATTCCAATAAGAAACACAGAGGATAATTGACCTAAAATTTGAAATAAAAAACCAGCGACGTATTTGAAAATACGCGTTTACAACAAATTCGTACACTCGAATCTCAAACACATTTGATGTATATTCCAAACAATTGTCAAAGAAGCAGCAGTTCAGTTCATGTACACACGAATGAGTGTATCTAAAGGTTCACTTTCATGTTTCAACAGCTGTCGACTTTGACATTCATGTTTGGACAACATGAAAGAGAATTTAGAACTTGAACGTAGTTTTGACAACCACAGATGTTGAGCAGACCATAAGCACTCTTCAATGGCGAAAGGGGAATTTTTCGTGTGGCTGCAAAATATTATTGAGTTCCTTAACAAAATAGGTTTTATAGTTTCTTATATGCTAAAATCAGAAAATAATTTTAAAAGTGGGTATTAAAAAGCGTATATGGATGTAAAGTAGCTGTTTTTTTTAAGAAAAGTGTCTGATTGGATGAAAGAAATAAAACTTCAAAGAATTTAGGAGATGGTGTGATAATGATGTTTTTTATTGGCGTTTAATGACCCTTAAAATGCTAATGCTAAATTCAGGAATGTACCATATGGTACGCTTTTACCATATGTGTAAAATTTAGATATTTATTATTACGTGACTGGAATCTATTAAATGGAAAACTTGCATGTTTTGGCAACACTTTGGATATCACTGAGATAGGAGTTTTATGCTGCACAATTTTGTTAACGTCTGCAAATGTTTGAATGCGCTCTCTGGTGGCTATCTTTGAACTGTCAACTTGTTTTGGCTTTTTAAAAATAATGAAAAAATTCCCATCCAATGTAAAAATTGCGATCAACTTGTTTTGGTTTTTTTTTTAAATTCCGATCTGACAAATCTTCTGCTCACGAAATTCTTTTAATATTCGAAATCTACAATTTGTCAGCTGTCAAATGTATGTAGGTGGTAAGTTTATCAGTGTGGCAGCAAAAAAGCGGTCGTTAATAGGCACACTTGTTGTTAAGTCTTAGTTTACACTATTGGTAGTAAATGGAGGAAATTTAGGAAAAGGAATTTTTATTTGTTGTCTAACAATAGTTTTATGTACCTACTACAAAGAATTAAAGTTAGTAGGGCAGCGATCTCCTTTAATCGTAACCCTTTCACATGTATAGTTCTTTCGACAGATTATGCAACACCAAAATGATCACAAAGTGGGTGTTGTTTGGGATTTCGTTGAGAGTTTGTGTGCCCCACAAATAGGTGGATTTTAATCCTCACAAATCCGCTCTGATGAAATTGAGACCCATCGAAATTCATTCAGTTTATTAAAAAAAAAAAAAATCGTTGTGGTGTATTGTAATATTCACGATCATAGCCAATATGTCCTCTTGGCATTCATCATATGATGTGATCCTCGCTAGTTTTTTCTACCGATTTATTGCCAATCTTAGAGGAGATTTATTTGTGGTGATACAGGTTGGAAGGCAAAGATCACTTTTGATTCTTTTAGAGAAACAATCGGATGGGTATCGGCGATCACCAGCAAGTAGAAAAGCTGCATAGCAAATTTTGACAAATTTTGTAGTTGTTAATTCCGTACGAAAAAAACTGCATCATTGAATCTAAATGGAACTGTCGAGCTATATATTTTAAAGGATTTCATCCCCTCCTGCCTTACCGACTAAATAACGATCCTAATTAAATGCTATCGTGATATTCTTACTCCAGCGCTGCATGGACTTTTTGAGCGATCTAGTTGTTAATTTCATAAAAAGATTGAAAATATGGATTCAATGCAGCGATAATGATCAGAACTTTTATTACCATTTCTCGGTGTTTACAAGGTGAGTCGAAGTTCAATCTACATTACACACTTAGTTGTCCGATCTAGTATTGTGTCTTTCCCGTCGTTAAATATCAAACTTGATGGCTTTGTAATTAATTACAGCATTACAAATTTTAACCCAGGGGCAATTAATTAATTACACCCCTAGACACCCAAAGTCTATAAAAATCCACCTACTACAAATTGCTCGTATAAATAATGTGCGAACACATTCTTTTTGACGGGCGACATTCGTCGCTAAGGCGATTAAACATGTAAATCAAATAATCTCCTGGTGGAAACCAAACTTTTCATTACCCTGTCGAACGGAAAAAGCAAACCACCGGATTGTATTGGTGGTCGTGCCTAACCGCGTCCTCCTAAGGCGAATCGTTAGAAAGTGGAGAGACGTCATCAAATGCCAATACCGGAGCGCAATTCTGGCTAACAGCCAGGAACACACAAAATGAAATAAAAAAAAAACGAAAGAGATACTCCTCTGGACATATGTCTCTGGCTTTTGCGTGCCGAGAAGGCAGGTGGCTTACTTAGCAGAGTTTTTCGCTTCCTGACCACATTCCCGTATTGGACATTCGAAACGACGGAATCAATCGGTTAACCGCAAAATTAATTTCCAATCCAAACGAACGAAAACTAATAAATTTTAATTCAGATACAGATATATACTGCGCGGGAGAAGTGTTTGTGTGTCGCATGTGTATAGTTGCATATGGTTGCGGGATAGATAAGGTAATTTGGATTTATATGAATTGCACTAGTTTATATCTGTCTAGGTGGTCTACTCTTGCAACTGCAACACACCATGTTAGGGCAATAGTGTACTTACGGTCCCGGACGTTGGTGATTTATGGGAATTTCCCAAGGCGCGTATTCTATTAATTTCGGGACGTAAACTTCTTATCGCACCACAACGACAAGTTGCGCGAGGAGTCTAATTAACTAGCAATAAATGTTGCAAGAATAGTGTGATGTGATGATGTCATTTGTATAGCTCTAAAAAAATAGTCGTTTGAAGTTCCTTTGCCCTTCACTTGTAGTCATAGATACTCGTACGAGTAGTGTGTGCATCCGACTTAATGCACAAACACTTGTGACTCACACTGAAGTGGATTTAAATGTTCCATCTATTCGTAGTATAGGCACTATTTCCAGTGGATACTATTTTCCGGCCATTTGGTTTCGGCATAACGCACGCGTTGCTTATGCCGAGATCTGCAACATGACCCACATTATGTCGTCGACTGTTAATGGGTTTAAAAATATTATATTTGGTGTGCACTTTAGAAAGATGTTGCACAAGTGCCATCGAAGTCGAGATGACAATAATTCTTTCCATTTAGAGTGGGTGATTAGGCTTTGATTAGGCAGTCAATTGCATTCAATAAAGTTAAGATGTATGGAAAGTATCTCTGTTTTAATTGGATTTTCAACAATCCCTATGTAGGTAACTAATCTGATGCAAATTTGACAAGACGATTCCAAATTATGTCAGCCTTTGTGAGAATATTGCTTTTGGTGTTTTTGGTGAGTCTATCTTTCTATCTTTAGTGTGACAACATTTTAAAATTGAGATTTAATAATGCGTTTGGATTTTTATTTTCATGAAATGTATAGGCAGTCCATAAGAGTGGCGGAATTCGTGGAGCAACTACAAATGATGCGAAGACAAAATGTGGATCTGTGCTGTGTCGACCGGTTTCGGAGGTATTCAGTAAGGCGACCTTGCCACATGGGTATTTCTATATCACAACTATAGGAAGTGGTGCAACTAATATTACTATCAAACAAATGTCAGCGAGTGATAATAGATTGGGTGAGTGAAAGGTATCTTTGGGTCGATGTTTGTTTCGTATTCAGATTATATTTAAATTTGAACAAACGTTTGAAAACATCTACTTAGGTAATCGGAATTTTTTCCAAAGTATAATTCCAGTACCAAACTAAATTTTACATTGAAGAATGATGATGTTATAAGCGATTGGAACATCTCTTTTAGCGAAGATGTTAAATGCCCTTATCTGATCAAATTAGAATTTTTATTTGCGATCAATTGGAATGCCCAATTGGAAATTGGAATATTTATAACATTTTACGGTCAATAAGACTGCAATTAGTTGATCAGATACGGCGTGAGCATTTTTCAAATGTTTGTGTTGCAAACGATCGTTTACGATCAATTTTCCTTATAACTGACTTAAACATTATAATTGAATAGTTGATCGATGAAATGGGTGATCGGGATCAAGATCACTGATAGTAGGTAATTTTCGGGGTTGTGCTATTAAATGTGTTGTATGTAAATATATCATTTCAATAGATAGATTTATCTTAAATAGTTATGGCAAATGCATATACATAGTTTCGCCTCACCTGAAAAAAGTTTTTAAAAAAAACATACAGAGCTTTTTTTGGGTTTTAGTTCACACTTCTTCGATCCTACCTAACAGAGTAAAAATGTAGATCACAAAATTGTATTCGAAATAAATTTTTAACGACCATTCCTAATGTCTTACACATTTGTTTACAGCCATTCGGTCGGTGGATAATATATTTATCATCAACGGCCACAACCGTAATTCCGAGAGCGGTATCTACGAATACAACGGTGATGCCTTCGACTATAACAACGATCTTCAAACGATCTCTGCCAAGGGGCCAATAGCGAAGTCAGTCGACATATTGGTAAGCCTTACCTATATTCCCGTTAACATGTTAGAATATAACCCCTCCTTCTAGCTCTTAGTTCATGGAGTAAATCCTGGCATAAAATACGAGTACAACATGCCAATTTCATCGGCTGGTATTTCCGATTCTGAAGAAACCGAAACGCACTGGAACGAACTGGGAGTTCCATTAGACGACGTGGAAGACAATAAAATCGCTGACGTCAGTGAAATTCAAGTTGCTAAAGCCAAGGAACGCAAACGTAGAAAGTTCTCATGGAAGTTGCTCGGCTTTGGGCCATGCAATCGATCATGCGGTGCAGGTGTCCGAACCCCGATCTTCCGATGCATAAGGGACTCTCCAAGTCGATATTATACCCCAAGAAGGTGCATGTATGCCGAAAAGCCCGTCTTTAACGAGGATATTTACAAATGTAACCTGCAGTTGTGCCCAGCATACTGGCAGGTGGAAGAGTTTTCCGAATGTGTTTGTACTGATGGAGAAGGTGAACACAGTCGTAAAGTGAAGTGTGTCCAGGAGCAGGCTTCAGGCGTTATAGAGCCCACAGATGATTCT
Organism: Rhingia campestris; assembly: GCA_932526625.1. Taxonomy (NCBI): domain Eukaryota; kingdom Metazoa; phylum Arthropoda; class Insecta; order Diptera; family Syrphidae; genus Rhingia; species Rhingia campestris. The sequence goes on along the minus strand of OW052185.1, from coordinate 117,290,415 downwards.
CAGTGCTTAGAGACCAAACCACTCGAGACAACTAGCTGCGATTGTCCGAAAAAGATTCGAAGGAAGATCTTTGCCAGTAGATCAGAAAAGTCAGCTAGAATATACTCAAGGCTTATTGGCTCGACTGCTAACGTTTACAACTCTTTCAATCAAACTTTAAATCTGCGCAAGGGATGGAGGGACGATAGTGATAAGTCGGGTGTTTGGCTAATGTCTGATTGGAATGAACAATGCTCAACAGAGTGCGGATCGGGTCTGGAACATCGGTCAATCTACTGCGATCGAACAGCACCTTACACAGATTTATGTGACTTGAGGAATACTCCCAAAATGTCGCGTCCATGTGATCGGAATACGAGGTGCACGGATGGTGTTTGGTTCACATCACCATGGAGCAATTGTACAGGGGATTGCTTCAATTTGATAAGGAAGAGGACTGTGTTATGCATTGTTGATGGAGTTGTTGGAGAGGACGAAGAGTGCAATTTGGACAGCAAGCCATTGGATACCAAAAACTGTACTCATCGTGAAGTCAACTATTGTGGACCCAAGTGGCATTATTCAGAGTGGTCTGAGGTAGGTTTTAAAATTTGTTTAGTCCTAAAGTTATCATAAATATATATTAAATAAAATTTTAGTGTTCTCGTTCATGCGGTGAGGGAATTCAACGGCGTTACGCCAAGTGCTTAGAATTTGATTGGAAGGAGAATTCTTTGCAGGAGTCGAACAACTGCAGGTATATGGAGCGTCAGCCCGTCTATGGTACATGCAACACACAAAGTTGTGAAGGTAGGTTCATTGTGCGTTTGTAAGAGAACATTTCACTTGAATTCAACTTTTGGCAGAAATCGATTCGAATGGAAATTCCCTACAAAATGACTTGGCCGCATTGCCATGCATCGATGAGTTTCCCAGCTGTAAGAGGATAAACAAACCTAGGTTATGTAAGATGCATTATTACCAAAAGAATTGCTGCCAATCCTGTGGCGGCCAGCTCGTATAGGTGGATACATTCATTTACATACACTCACCTGAATCGAGCATTGATTTCATTAGTACGCCATACAAGATTGTTAAGAATTTTATTTTTAAGTGAATGAAGGTGCTTCGTCGAAAACACCTATACTAAGATAAGCTTAGAGTGAGTGTTGTTATAATGCTCTGTTATTTTATTTATTAAAGTCTACAACAAAACTATAAATTTTGCCTTTGGAATTGAAAGCAAAAACAATTTTAACCAAACCAGGAAATTGAAAAAAAAAACTTCACAACCTACAAAAGCGATGACAAATGTCCGCAAAGATAATCAGATTGTATTTAGCTCTGACTGCATCCCATAAAACTCACACACCATTGCATTGGCCAATAAATCATTCACCAATTTCGCGTGCATCGCTCATCAGGTTGGTTCATTGCACACGCACTCGGTTTGACTCTTTATCGGTCCATTGTTGGGCCACAAAACTAGCCAGTTCGAATAGATAAACCAGAGATAAGCGTATTCTGCGATTATGTGTACGGTGCTGGGCGCACGCTCATCCTCCTCTCCTGGGTGATGATCTAGCTAAAAGCGATTGAATTTGTCGGTTGAGCGCGGACAAAGTCGCACAAGGCGATGTGTCAGTGCGTTCAATAGATTCAAATGCAGTTAACCCTAATGACCCAGAAAGAGAGCATTCGCATGGGCATTAGAGTTAAATAAATATAGCGAACCCACAATGTTTATGAATGTAAACAATCATCCTTATGGCCCTTTTGTGATAGGGGAATAAATGGTCAGACCGCTGACTGCTTGGACAATGGTTGGATGGGCAGAGGAGAAATAGGATGCCAACCGGTAGGAAGTTTTATTGGTGGATTTACCTTTGTAGATAGAAAAAAAGGAAATTGTGGCGAAAGTGGGCATAGGTAACTTAAAAGCGGATATAGTTTAGTACTCTTTTCTTAATATCTACGACAATTGTCTTCCAAACGATGAGAGTGAATAAGAGCGTAACAATATCTATGCTTTTCAGCAGAAGAATGTTATGGACTAAGATTGTTAAGATGAGTATATGACTACTAAGTTAAGAGTACACAATTTAGATGACACAATTACGCATGTCCAGATCTGCCTTTAAACAATATTCAATGAAACGGAATAGACACACTAATGACAAGTTAAGAACAATTTTCCTGACATAAAATCATCAGAAGAATAGCGTTTGTCAATTGCTTTTGGTACGTAACGGACAGAAGGTCAGTCAAATCAATGTGAGTTTGGTGATCCCCAAACCTTTTTTCAAAGCTAGGAATAAGGATTGACACTGCTACTCTCATTTCTTGCTGCACATTGATCCTCGAACGATATTTGCTTTTAATTACATCTACAGCTGAAAATCCAGCTTCACACAAAAATATGGTGCAAACGGAATGAAAATTCTTAAGGCATTTGAAGTTAAATTTGGGTATTCATTTGGGTTCAGGTGTTAAGACTGCTGTCACAAGAGATTTCAGTGTGACTTCTTCTTGTGATGTGAATTCTGGTGGAGCTTGTACATGAAACGGATCTTGACTTGCTTTTCGACATCATCATCTGTAAAATATTTTGAAAACCATTTGATAAGTTTCGAAAGGTGTTCCGCCGTAAAAAGGGCCATCAGGTCTTATGAGACAACCAGTTCATTAGATGCAGCATATTTATACAACTGCAATTTATTTCTAAACGCCGCAATCTTTTCCAATAGTTTCAGAATGACGTGCGTGTTGTTGCCTTGCAAAGATAGATACAATTTGTTAGTCAAATATGTACAAATATGCTAGTTTAACAAAAAAATCTGGTTTAGAAAAGTATATGACGTTTTCATGCCGTTCTTGGGGTAAAAAATTGCGAATTTCATTATGTAATTCGATCACACGAAATAAGACATTTCCACGTGAAAGCCATTGGGAATTGCAGTAATACAGTAGGGCCGTATGTTCAGCTCTCATATCTGCGCATCGTTTTTTGAAAAGTCTGGCCTTTAGCGACCTAGTTTTTATGTATCTTACACATTCTAGTTCTTGGTTCAAATCAGAGCACATTGACTTTGATGCAAGAGCTTCCGTGTGGAAGCGCAATGGGTCCACATAGTATTTGGAACATTTTTACGAATAAGCGCTTGTATTCCTCCATACCAGCCAGACATGGATCGAGTATCATCAATACATACATCAATACACTTTTCCCAATCAAAACCATTTTCTGCAATAAACTTGTCTAGATTGTTAATCAAGTCCTTCGGTAATACTTTTGCAGAATAGGGCGCCGCGGCGCACCATTTGGAAACCCCTGATGTAGGCGATAAAATCAGCTGAAAGAAAACCTTTAATCTTGAATAAAACGTTTAAGGACTACACAAGTAAATAAGATATCATTATGATTTTACTTCGTTAAAATAATTTTTGTTAAGGCAAAGCAAACAGAGACAAAACTAGACTCTTATTGAAAAACTAAAATGTAGGAACAAATATCCCCGAAACAACAAACCTACATCGAATAAGATATTTTAAAATCCAAGGATGAATCAATGAAAAATGTAGCTAGAAACTGAAGAAGAAGAATTATCCGTGAACGTGGCCATCATACCTAATAAAACTTGAAAAAAAAAACTAAAAGAACAAAATTCTGCCGAGCGGAACAAGGAAAAATCGTCGGTGGAGTAAAATCTCGCTGTTAGAGGAACAACCGTTGAATATTTATTATACTACCTCAAGCTCACCAAGAGTACGGAAATGATGGGCTTTCTAAACAACACAAATAGTTTGGCCAAATAAAAAAATCAAACCTTATGCAGCAATGGACAGCTTTTACTTTGAGGTATAGTAAGGCATTTTACCCACCTAGGCTGCACAGGAATTTCTGATAATGACATTTCGTCTGAAATGAAAAGAAAAATGTATATTGCCAATCGCTGGTGCTTCTTCGAACAATTGATTTCATAATAAAAAAAATACTCGGACTTCTAAGGAGATCCTGTATAATGTGGTGATCCTACCAGTCCTACTTAATATGGTTAAAGCATAATTATGCCTTTCGATTTACATTCAGATGGTTGACACAGTAAATGGCAATATTGTCTTAAAATAAACCGACCTCGATCAATTTGTATTACGCACCCAGTGGTACAAGTACAGCTGAAGATGGACGTTGAAAATGCCCAGGATAACCGCGGATTACCAAGTAAGTAAGTATAAATGTAATGAAAAGTGGTTAGACTCTGAGTATTACATGACCTGATGTGGCGAAATTCAGTATTGGCTCTTTGGACACCTAGGGAATCAGGACAACGCTTGAAGAATTTATTTAAACAAAAAAATATAGATACTAGTATGTAAAGCTACAAAAGGCACAACCATTTAAAAAATAAATATAAATGTCAAAAAAAAAATCCCATTTACAGCAGAGTCGAATCGTTACAGTTTACAAGGTTATTTAATATCAAATGTATTATCTAAATTGAGGTTTTTTTTATTATTTAAGCATGTAGCTTTGGAATTTATTGAGATATACTTTGAGAAATCTTTGTATGTTTTTTTCACTGTCTACGAGTAGTTGATTGTCTTTTTCTTAGTTGTATTAAAAATGCTATTGAGCTCTTATAACCCTAATAGACCCTATCAGCTTAACTTTCAAAAGATCCATTCTAATAATTTCAATTCATCTCCCTCTTGGCAACATGACTGGTTCATTCCACTTCAGCAACAAAGTGTACGAATTCTTCCCCCAACGTATATTTGCATACTTTTAGGCACGTACCGAAACATTTGTGTATTCAATGCTCAAGTTCTTTTCCAGTTCCATTCACAATCACAAAAACTTCCCATGCACATCATAAATTAAAAACCGTTCCACCACACCAGCCACTTCATTGTCAATCTCCATCGTAAAACACTCACCCAACTTGTTGCTTCACTGGATGAAATGAGCTTCATGCCACCATCAACATTATGTTACTTCGTTAACTTGGGAATTTGGGGAGCACGCACCATATGGGTTGCTGTTGCTGCTGAAACCTCCACCACCAATCTACAGAAACTAAACAAAAAAAACATATCATCCTCTCTCAAGGTTTTTTGTTTTTCTGGTGCTTTCTCTGCGAACAACAGATCTAGCGCCATTGAATCCATGGGCTTGGGGGGAGCACTGATTTTTCGCTTTTCCAGAACGCCAAGTGGTTGAATGGTGGTTGTTGTGGTTGCTTCAATTCCCCGTGGATTTTTGGCGGTCGCTGGTTTTGTGTGTGCGTTCGCTCTGGAGTAGAGTTTTGAGCGTGAGTTTTCCTTGGGATTTTTTCAGTTGAATTTTGCGAACGGTGGTGTTAAGATCGACTTTTCCGGAGCAGCCCGGTTTAATACAGTATTAATAATTATTTTGAATTAATTTTTGTTCGTTTGCAACGTTATAATAATTTACAAAATAATAGGTGCGAAATAAAAAAAATAATAATAGTGATAGTGGAGATTATTTGTTTTTGTAGGAATGAATTTTTTTTTTGAATATGTGACGTATGTTGGAGCAAAGTGACTTCATGATGCTCAAGCAATAAATAACGATATTAACAGATTTTTTTTTATATTTTTTTTTTGGAGGAGGAATTTTGCGTTCTTTCGTATTAATTGACTTTTTGGATTTTATTAAATTTGTGCTTAAGTGAATTGTCGAGAGAATGGAGCACAGTATATCAATGGAAATATATGATTGTTGTGTTTAAGTGATTAGAACATGGAGATGGTGGTAATCTTTTGGAATTAAAATAAATATGACACATGTTCGGAGAATGGATTTTGTTTTTTGAGGATTTCACAATAAAGCGAAAGCAAGGATTTTTAAAAAGAATGCGGAAGGGTGTGCAAGGTTTTATCTATGTCCTTTTTTTTAAATAAATTTAAAGGCAATCATTAATTGTATACTGGGGATTTTAGCAAAGGATAAATGAGTATTTTTCTAAAAGCATTTTTCAAAACAACTTTTAAACATTACGAAATCTGTAGATCAATTATTATTTCTGTAGATTTATGAAAGATTTTTGTTTCCTTAAGAATTTTGTATAAAAATAACCTTTATTTCCATCATCAGTATAGCATTTACCATTAATAAACTTAACGAAATATTCCGTATATCATAAAAACGAATAATTTCCACATATTGTATCTTAGGTCGATTTAAAAAATGTGCCTTTTTTAAATGTACAACACAATGAAAAATATTTAAAAATGGAAAAGAATAAAAAAACGTACACACAGAAATATTTTTTAGCTTTAAAACTATTGAAATGTGTAGTGACTTTTGTTTGTTTGTTGTGAAAAACACCTTTCTCTTTCCCAAAGTACCTTGTTGCAACGTTTTTTTGTTTTATGTACATTTATCGCAAAGTTTGCAACTTAACGAAAATGTCATTTTTAAAAATCTAAGTTCAGAATGTTAGTAGCATAAATTATTAAATGGCTATTTTTTCAGTTGCTTGAATTTGTTGTTCTTATAAATTGTTTACATGTTTAATGAATAAGCGAACAACATAAATTGAAATTTTGGAGTGATACTGGTTTTGTCAAAAAGACAATTATTTCAAATAAATATTTTGGCATTTTAGTTATAGAATCTAATGAGGACACGTGTCTTAAATAAAGTGAATTCAAGTGTTTCTATTTCTATAAAATATCTAGGCACAGTGAGCTCACGAAGAAACCATGTAATTTTGCTACTTTTTCATCTTAAATTCGTCAGAACTTAACGAAGCAAATGAAATACATATACAAAATTGTTGTTGCACCAACTACTATTGCGTTTCAATGCTTCCTCTGTCACGATATGAGTTTTCTACGTTCTACGTTAAGTTCTCATTTAAAAATTTAAAAAAAATTGGAAAATGTTGGATAATTTGCATAAGTAAACAGTGTAATAACATATATTTAAAAAAAAATTGGTATATATCGAATTAAATATGTACGTGTCTACAAAAATGCGATTGTTAATTCTGTTGTTTCAAAAAAAAATTAATCCACGTAGGTATACTGTAGGGCATATCGCTATATTAGTCGAATTTTGATCTTTATTGCAAATATATTAGATATATAGATTTGCGTTAGATCAACTAATTTTGTTCTTATAATTCCATAAACTTGTTAGAAATCACATTATACAAGAAGTTCTATTGCCTTAATGCATTTCCATATTCCAACACATTTTCCCTCAGAAACCCCTGAGGCTTTTCAAATGAACACATATTTTCGCAATGAAAAACCACATTAATAAAATATCTTTCTCTACAAGACCTATCCAACAAAGATTTCCTTAGCTTTTCTCATTTTATCAGCGCAAAAACGTGTTACTGAACTCAACAGTTTCAAGGGCAATTACATAAAATCACATCAATACAATCAAAAATCCACTTATTAAAATTTGTCAACACCCAGGCTCACATAATTTTATTGACACAACCAATAATGGCGCATAAAGAATGGAAAAAATTATTAAAAGGTCCAAATTCTTACCCAATTACCAGTACACCATGCTGAATAAGTATCAAATTACCAACATCCCCCTGAGGCCAAACTTTTCATTACACAACAAGGCGTATAATACTGTCAAACTTGCACCATCATCCTAACTTTACCTCTCTGATATTTGTGTATCTTTATGTACACACTTGAAAAAAAATTGTCGCACGTGTAAAAGCCCCATTTAATCTTTCAAGTTAAATTGGCGGACAGTTCTCTGGCAATTTTAAAAGACAAGAAAGCATTCCCGCTTCTCAGAAGTATTGCATTCCGCAAACCACCTACCTAGGGTCCCAAAATTCCACAACCCACCTCAAAAAGATGCCAAATCCTGAGCTAGAGACTATTCGAATACAGATCCAACCTTTATCAACCTTTAATCAGATTACGATCATCAGTACGCGCACACGCCGATCATGATTCGATAGGTTCATCGTATCTATATCGTTCATTACAACCAAACCGATCGTTATCTACGATCTGCAATTAAACGCAGGAGGAGAGTTAACCATTTTCAAACAAAATCCATCAGAGCCTTGAAGACACGGCAGTGTCCAGAGACGCATAGCATGGGAAATTATTAGTTCCTGCATCCAATGGCGTGCTGGTGATGTTTGACATCAAGTGCAATTACTTTCTTAGTTAGGTTCGGCTGTAAACATCTTTCAAGGTCAAGAAAAAAAAGGTAAAATTAAAATCAAGTTCAGTCTTCATTTGCATGCGCTCTGTCTCGCTCTTGCACGACTTTGCACACACAATCCACAACCATCGAACATGTGGTCCAAGACCATGTTGTTGATGATGATGGCATCTGTGGGCAAGATATCTCTCTTATATTCTTTGGAGCTTGTGGTGCCCCTTTGGAGTCTTGGCTTTTGATGAAGGGTGCAATTAAAGTCAGGAGGTATTTGTTTTGTAGTTGTACTTGTTCGAGTTGCTTTTGTTTTTCTTCTTTGTTTGCCTGGGTGTCTCTTCGTGTGTCTTGTTCAATGTTATTAGTTTTGATTTGGAGGAGATGAATTGCAGTTGATTGACAGGTGATTGGTTGTGACATGTTGTAGGGTTCTTGTTGTGCATGGGCTGTTGCTAAATGGGTGTTGGGCTTACATTAGTCCATGTCGTGTTACACTCGTATCAGTTGGATTGATTTGTGGGGTATTTTTTACTGAAATGGGGGCGATTAAATTTGGGACGGCGGGTGTGGAATGCGTGCCGGAAGTAGGGGTATTTTTTACATGTTTTGTTGGGGTAGACTGCTTACATGGTAGACTTAACAAATCATCGTTATTTTCCGGATTGAAAGGAACATTGAAATAATTTTTGTTGGGATCATTTTCACAGGCTTATTTTTGACTACAAGTGTTTTATTCACTATGAAAATATAACAAAGGAGAAGTCAGAGAAAAGACCTTGATCATCGTATAGATCTGACCTATATTCAGGTCGTAAATTAAAATTTATGTAGACTGTCATTACAGTTGCTCTTAGTAGATCAATGGAATTGGTGTTACAAATCAAGTGAAATTTTACGATCAACAGTAACAGTCGCTTCACTTCATTCTTACAATATTTCATATCTTCATAGATTAATTAGCCTTCATGGATTGTAAAATTACAGATAAGCCCAATAAAATCCGATTCAAACGATCCATTTTTGCAACAACGCTTAGCAATTGCCTCTCTTAGCTTTGGCCACTTTGAACCTAATGTGGTCATATTAGGAGATCGTCCATCCAATAAAACTGAAAATCAATTACTCGTACCATGCCTACAGTTCGGAAATGGTTATAGGTAATTAAATGATCTTTTCCAAACCAAATATTGGACATGCGTTCATGCGCAGCCATAAACAGAAGTCAACCAGATGAGAAAACGATATTGAACGAGAATCCCGCTCGCGTTTATGGTAATTTGTAATAACATTCAATGAAAATCAATTAAAATAATGTCGAAGATAACCATTAAAAAATTGAAGATCACCGGCGATCGTCACCTCGGCGAAAAGATAAGCAAATTAGTGGTAATCGTGTTAATGTATTCCCGTCGACTTATTGATGGTTTGAGGTTCAAATGTTGGAAATGATTTCATCTTCAAATGGTTTGAAGTTCATTGATCAATTATTTTCAAATGAACTTAAGTGAAAGTGCCTAGGGGGCGGAATGTGAAAACATTACCTTCAGCGGAAGAAACATACTCATTCATCTTCGGCTTATTATAGGCTCAGAAGTTTCATCTTAACGAGATTAATTGATTGATGAAGGTTCCCATCATCAGTACAGCATTTTAGGTTGGTGCACCATCCATAGATACCATTTTCTACCCCCAGTTGATCTTGCTGTCAACCCTTTCTGAGTGATCTAATTAAATTGTCAAAAGTTGATAAATAAATGTGCGGGCAGATATTAACAATCATCCATCCAAAAAATGTCAAACTTCATTTTGTATAGACAAAGTTCAGGTTGCGTTCCGTATTTGCCACATACAAAGAGACGATGACGTCTTAAAGTCAATCCCGTTACGGACGATTGCAATTTCGATAAACTACATAAAAACAAACTATACACACGCTTGTGGGTTCACCGGAACGATCTTCAACATTAGAAATGAGGATCGACGCCGATTTATTATCGCGATCGGACTCCCTTACATGCCGATCAGTATGTCGTCAGCATTGGCACAGTTGCACATATGTTTCATACAACAAAACTATATAGTTGCAGAAAAAAAAATAGCAACAACAAAAATTGTAGATCACCGATCGACATTTCGGTTTCGGACCGGCAGATCGGGCTTTTTATCGAACGAATTTGGGGAGTGTCATGGGCTTTTGTTATACTTTGCGGTGTTTTTTTTTCTTCGTTCGATTGGGATGATGTCAAGTTTTTCCAAATGTATCTATATGGATGAAGTTTTCAGATATTCGTTTTTCGATTAAATGGATCATCAGTTGGGAATGTTTGGAGCAAGTAAACTAGGTCAGGGACTATTTTGCCTCGAATTTGCTTCCCCAATTGATAAATCATTTGATCTTCTAGTCGACTATTGTTTGTGGGCCTGTGAAAGTATTTACGATGTCGTTACCCTCGGATGAGTTTTTACCAAAACATTTGTGGGTGAGGAAAAGATCAGACTACAGTGGGGCGGTCTTGATGGGGTTCAATGGGTGTAGACTTGTTGATCAGTTAATTAATTGTTTGAATACACTGGTGAATTGATCGCGAACATTTGGTTTAGTACCCGCGGCTAGTGAATTTCCCAGATACGAGTACTGTTTTGTTTATTTTTAGAATTGACGTTTAGGTGGGGATTAGTCATTCTGCGGAAATCTGATCTAATCAATTGTTCGCGACTACCTGGAAATGAGTTGCGAAACGTTTTCAATTTTTTTGTAAGACAATAATGATTTTGGAAATTGGTATCGATTTCCCATTATTTACATGGTAAATTTATAGTTAAAATTGACTTTAGCTGATCCATATTTGATTTTCTCTCAGAAAAAGTTATCATACAACATTTTGAAAATTGTGGATAATAATAAAAAGGAAGGATTGAGTCATTAAGCTGGTTCGAGTATCTATCTCCAGATTCATACAATCTAAATCTGAATATACTTTATCGGAAAACTTAATATAAGTTCAGTTAAACTTCGTGACCAAGACTCTTTCGCCAGTGTCCCTTTAAGGCTATCTTCCAGAGACTAGGTCAACATTTCCCATTTTGAAAAAAAAGAGAGAAACTCACTGCTTCTTATCGCCACATTAGTTCCATCCTTCATGCCCAATTAGTCAATATGATAATTTATTTCATCGAAGTTAACGTTTCCCACATTTACGACTACGGCTAAGTTCGAAAACCTTCCCACCGTGACCAGATGTGAGATGTGATTACAGAATACGCATATTCCATCATACTGATCTTACTTCACAAAACCAACTCACATGCGACTGGCTTGACGTGTCAGCGTTTTAATATATTACAAGTCCAAAAGGTTACCATTTACTTGCGGATGTTCTTATCATCAATAGCCTCCAAGTGCCACCCTCTCCTCCCAAAACGACTTAACACACATTTACGAGCGCAATAAAACAAAAAATCAAAATTATCGTAGAAATTGTCGCGCCGAAAATAAAGTTCATTCATGAGATTTCATCTTTTAATTAGTGATCTAGTGGCATAGTCAAGTACTAAAGAACGAACTAAATAAACAAAAGACAGTACGGCGAGGAAGCCGAATCCGAGTGACGACGTCATCTATAAATGAATATTACTGGCGCTCATCTGTAATCTAGACTTGGGACACAATGATGCTCTTAATCAGGTAAGTTGCGTGTTTGAATTTATGTTTCGTTTAAGGGGTCCATTAAATCATCATCATAAATCAATTATCCAACGCATGGTACACCCCCGAATTGGTAATTCTCCAACCCGTTGAATTGTGTTGTATGTGCTCATTCAATTGGGTTTAATTGAACGAAAAAATGTCGGTGCTGCAGGTTCTCTCGGTTTTGAGGGTAAGTGATGATGCGCGGATCTATTTGAAAACCATTAAAAGCTGCGTTAATTGTCATATAAAATGTGGTAAAAATTTTGTTTATGTATGACTGTGACGGGTTTGGTACGAAGACGAAATGTTCCATACAATGGAGGAGATATCATAAATTCATATAAAGTGGATGGAGATATGCGATGGCGCCATTGGCGAAATATGTTGGAAAACTTTACGACTGTAAATCAGTAAATTAATGTTAATTTGAGGGGTGGTAATTTTATGGGGCTTTGCCTTAGTAAAACGAGAGATTTGCTTTGTCGGAAAGATTAAATTTTCTTTATACATGGGTTGTGATTATAGGATTTGTTAAGGAATGGCGATTGCAAAGTTGTAATGTGATTCAATGTTACGTGTTATTTGTCTTACTGAGAGGAAAACTTAACATTTCAGATATATGGTAATATGGTGTGCCGATTGAGTAAAGATTTTTTCATCATCGCTAGGTAATTCTACCCAACAATTGTTGGTTTTCAAATCTGGGTACAGACAATAGTCCAGTAGAGTCATTTCACACGAGGCAATATGATCATCAATTACATTCTTCAATAACTCACCAGCAATATGGCATGAGGCACCATGACCTGCAGATCAGCAAGAGCAACAAAATCTGTCTTAAAAATTAGAGTGTAGTGGCTTTGTGTTTATACAAGCTGGATTCTTCTTTCAACCCTAGGGAAATAAATGTATTTGGATTTTGCACATACGCCAAACCTAAAGAGCTAAACCTTTTACAAAATACGCAAAGTAGTAAACAGGTAAACAATCCTTACGTACGGATGCTTGGTCTGCCAGAATAAAATCGTTTAACAAGTTCAAAAGTAGGATTAGGAAAAAGACTAGATTGAACAATAGTTGGATTTAAGACGTATAATCGGGATGGGGGAACAGAAGCAACAATTTTGTGTTTCTTATCTTCGTATCTCCTTTCAAGGTACCCCATTTCAAAAAGCGACTCACAAAAGGACACTCATGCTTATGCATACTTGGCGATTCAACACTTTGAAAATAAAACAATACAATTTTTACCACAAAAAACAGGCTCGTTTAAACCCAGGACTATGCCTTTTCTCACTTTTTATCCAAATCGGAAAAGCTGAGTTGGAATAAGCTTGCTGCTTGATATGTCAATTCGTCGCAACGTGAGTCCCAGTGAACAGTTTGAAATTATTTTGAAATTTCTCGAAATGTCGTCCAATTAATGCTAAGCAATCCATTTCCCAATCTGTTTGCGAAATTTAATGTTGTTTTTCTGTCACTTGTGAGTTTGTGACCCACCCGTTACGTGGAGTATCATTTCAAATAATTGTTAATGGTTCAGGGGACAACGCTATTTAAGAAGAACGCACCGCACCAGGGATCACAACCAAATCAGAATACAAAAATGGAGGTTACTAGCCAAGATTTATTCATTAAGGCCCTACCATTTATTTTAAGACAAACTACCTTGTACTGTTCAGACGTTTTTTTCACTGAACTCGCTTCTAAATATAAACTTCAAAGTTCAAAGCCTGTCTGGCAATTTCTGCTTTAGCTTCTCATATTTTAGGAAAATGTGATATGTATCAATAGATGATTTGTCAGTCTTACATTTGAAACATACTTTTAATTATGTTTATTCGTATTTTTAGAAATAACGTAAGTATACAAACGTGCGTCGTTACAAGCCTCTAGCGTCTCACACATGGATGCAAATCTGCCATCTCATTGTTCTTATTTTTTCCATAATTGTAATCATTTGTCAACGAGATTCCGACGCAATGACATTTTTAATTTACTAATAAACGAGAGACAGCTAAAATTATACGATTGCTGTAGCAAATAAGTACTTTGACACAAGATGATCATGAATACTAGTCAGTCCAATGCCAGAACTTGACTCACTTCTGGATACATGACCCCGCCAATCAATGCTAATAATACTACCCAAAGTCCCATAAAATTTGCAAGTGTTTCCAACTCAATTGTGTACACTCACGCTTTGCCAAAACGTCAAATTAAGAAATTCAAAATGTCAGCATCTGCCAATTACTGCAAATTTGATATTTTCAAGTTCTCCCTGACTAATTCCCCAAAATTATGAACCATAAAAAATTAACAGAACTCAACGCCCCCAAAGTGGCACAGTGTCACTTCATCTAGATACAATTTATAAATTACAAAAAATGATTTCGCCAAAAAAGATCCAATTAAATTAAAATACATCAAGTACTGAGGCTCATTTTAAGATTTTTTAAGATCGCTCAAGATCATTTATTTAACATCCCCTATGGAGCTGAAAAAACAAAAAAAAACTTTATAAACCGTAAAAAGTAAGAACCAAAACAAATTGACAATGTAGCAATATTGTTTGGTAGTGAAGAGCAAGATTTCTGTGCGTTACTCAATCGCGTTCGCGCACAGAGCTGATAAGACTGTGTCGATCGCCCGAAAAGACAGTTGTCAGAGCAGAGAATCATCACTACATGATCGTCATCGTTGTAGATCGACAACATAAAAACGCAGCATAGTACAAGAAATGAAAACAAACATGGCAATCTAGAACCTTTAGTTCAATGCGAATCGTTTTGAAGTGTTCTGTATATTTTTTTTCGTTCTGTGAGAAATGGGCCACCGACGACCTAGATACCCGTGCCTACCCTATGCGTGGTGGGCTAGGCTGTGCGATATATTCAGAGCAAACTATTGGGAGTATCATCATCATTTTTCTTTCGTCACTTTTATGTGTGGAATCCGCACTTAGGAACGCGCACACACGAGTGCGCGTTACATTCGGCCTTTGTGTTGGAGTTGTTTTTTTTTTTGTGATTTTATATCGAGTTGTAACATTATATAGGCACGTTGTTAAGTATCTGACGAAAGCTATAAGAGATGCTTTGGAAATTTGGAAATACGTGCGTACTTAGACGAGGAATGTATCGATAGGGTACGGGGTGTACTGTGACAAAGTGAGATCTCAATTTTTACGATTGACGCAGCTTTGTATTTGCGTTTTGGATTGTCGCAGCTTTGTCAGGAACATGTGTTATGCTGATTGGATATTGATTTGGACAAAATTCTTGGTCGTTAAATGGTTGGATATGATGGAGTTAGTTTTTAAAGGGGTATGCCGCGGAAGCAAATGTTGAGAGGCTATTGATAGTTGAACCATAAATCTTGGAATCATTGCTTTGTGGTTTTTTAACAGTGCTGAGTGGGATGATGGCATGACGAATGGGTGTACATAGCTCATGCAGCAATTTTGTTTATAATTTTAGGCATTTATAGATTTTAGTAGACAAAGAAGGGGATATATGTATTGTTTACGAATAATAAATTTATCGTTAAAAGCTTATGTAAAAACAATAGAAGCGGCTTTATAACGATCCTTTTTGTAATGAGTTGTACTTTGTTAATTGCGTTATGCAGTTTTAAACGTTGAACCAAATAGAAGGTTAACCAGAGAAATTTAAACACAAAAGAAGTGATATTTTTCAAAAGGTTTTAATATAAACTGTATTAAGCCTTCTGAATTAGTCTGTTTGTGGTTTGGGTTAGCAATTTGCGATCACCCATTATTAATGTAGCAGGGAAGCCTGATTATATATATATTAACTATAATTACAATGTTAATGACCGCATAGGAAAAACGTTTTTTAAAATAATAGAAATGGCCTTCTATGTGAGGTATGCTCCGCCTATAACATAAGGGAAGACTTCTGCCAAACTCGAGGCTCAGGCTGTGTGAAATTGCCTTAAGTTGGATCAAGAAAATGATGATATCATCATTTTGTGATATATTGATTGTACACAGAGTTGCATGTAGCAAAAATAAACGTCTTCAAATCGTTTCATACATACGAATAGGGCAGCTCCTATATCTATAGGTAAATCAACGCAGAATATCATTTCAATAGGGTAGAGGTGTAACTTGGAGTCAGCCTTATTATCGAGGTATCTGTTTGGAAGAATTTCCGAAATGAAAGTCAGTTCCAATCGGAATCCATTTTGCTTTCGAGGTATCTGTTGAGGATAAAAATAAAAGAAGCTTACAATCCACGTTTAATGGATTCCGCAACAATTCTTCGTATTACAAAGAAATTCAACGCTTAGCTGTCAAAAATTGTTGACTCAACGCATTATCCCGCTGTGTGATTATGTACGATAAATTTCATCGAAAGATTTCGAACAAATCGGATACCTTGATAGACCTGTATATGTCTGGCAATATACTTTAATACTATTTGCATATACAAGAGTTAGGTAATTGAAATAGTTGAAGGGATTAAAAAGGGTGTTTTTTAGAGGTATAGAACTTTAAGTTGGCAACACTATTGTAACTGGCGGCCATTTTGTCAGCTGTCAAGTGATTTATTTTTTTTAGTTTAGTTTGGCATTTCAACATGAATAGACTAACGTCTGAACAACGCTTCCAAATTGTGCAAATTTATTTTGAAAATCATGGTTCTGTTCGAAAACGTATCGCGCACTACTTCCATTTTACGGTCAACATAATCGTCCATCAGAGCAATTAACTTGATTAAGTATGGAACGTTTTCGCACCACGTTTACTCTATATGATAATACGCATTCACAGAGACGTCGTACAGTGCGTACAGAAAAAGTCATTGCTGCTGTAGAGCGTAGCGTAGAAGAAGACCCGAATCAGTCTATCCGCCAACGTGCACAGGAACTGGATATGTGTCCGGCCACCCACTTTTATGAAGATTTTGCGGAAATAGCTTGGTTTGCGTGATTACAAAATTCAACTAGCAACCTAGCAAGGCGTAGATTCGGCGAATGGGCCCAAAACAAGATTGCCGTTGATCCCAATTTTCATAAACGAATTTTGTTTAGCTCACTTTTTGTTGAATGGATACGTCAATAAACAAAATTGCCGTATTTGGTACTGACTGTTTGGTGTGCTTCATGGGTTGGTAGAATAATTGATCCGTACTTCTTTAAAAATGATGCTGACCAGAACGTTACAGTCAATGGTGACCGCTATAGAGCCATGATTACTGACTTTTTCGTTCATCAACTGAATAAACATGATGTGCAGAAACTGTGGTTTCAACAAGACGGCGCAACATGTCACACATCTCCTGTCACAATTGATTTGTTGAAGGAAACGTTCGGCGAGTGCATAATTAAGCGTTTTGGTCCTGTGAATTGGCCTTCAAGATCGCTTGACTATTTTCTTTGGGTATATGTGAAGTCGGTAGCCTACGCCGATTAGCCCGAAACGATTGACCACTAGGAGGACAACATTCGCCGCGTTATTGCCGTTAGACTACGTCCGAGCCATCCGTGGCGGTCATATACCAGAAATCATATTTAAATTATAATACCAGAAGATTTAAAAAAATCATCTTTGTTTTATACCTCTTAAAAAAACCCTTTAGATTGACTGTAGTAGATATCGTATTACAGACCTTACCAATGAAGAACTGAGAGAATGTACATGGAGCTCATGCACCTGGATCAGAGCCAGTCTGGCTTTTCACTGTTATTTCCTGTAAATCAGCCCAAGACGCCTGTTTGTCACAACTATCGTGGGTATATTAACAGAGTCGGTGCAATAGACTATTGTTCCAAATGAACCTTTAAGTGCCCCACTAGTAACTAAAGTATTAATTCAATGGCCAACTTTGTTTTTTTTTTTAATTTAGAATTCCAATGAGATGCTTCTCGGGAATGCGTTTCGAAGTCGATGTAACATTGTAGCTCCCTATACTTATAAGAAGGTACATTTTAAGGTCCTATGAGCATATAAGTTTTCAAAGCAATAAGAAGGTACATTTTATCGTCCTATGAGCATATAAGTTTTCAAAGCAACCGTCTCTATCTCCTTTTGAACCAAGACGCTGTGCAAAAATAACACCTTCCCTGGTAACTGTATGCACCCTAACCCAAGTCTTTTGTCTTATATCCTGGGTGTCTTTTGGTATTCATTTCATTCTTTTGCTTCATACGAGACCACTTTTTAGTGCTTATTTTTTGTAACTCTGATGTAACGCCTTTAAAGTTCGTTTAAGTTTCCCCCATTAGCCAACTTGTATCATAACAGTCTGTCTGTTTTTTTTTTTTTGAAACCACACTTGTTAATCACACCCCATAGACAATTGATTTCGCTTTAAACGTTTCGAACTATACTTGCATTTGAAATTCAAGCCTCTTCCAGGCAACATTGTGTGCACAGCTGCACGCAGCTTGCACACCACAAGCCTTCTGCAAATCATCCCTTGAAGCGTAAAAGCTAAAACCAATATATTTCTGCGAAAAATTAAAACAACAACAAAATTCCATACACCGTAATAACTTAATTACGCAACTTTACTTCCATTGGGAGACCACAACAAGACCGGGTATTTTGGTCATGGTCTCTCTCTCACAGTTGACGTCTTGCACAGAGAGTGTGACAAGATAAGGTCTCGCTCGTCTTGTGTGCACTTGTGCACCTATTTACCCCACATTGCGTCTAGTTCCTATCCACTATATCTGGGGTGCAGCACCCTATTCACCTCTTCAACAGCGTTGCTGGGTGATCGCTTGATTTGTGGTTTCGATGATTAAACGAAATGGTAATTCAATATATCGGATAAGTCCCTTTTTCCAGTTGCGGGGAGAAAAGGAGGTTGGTTTTCCTATTTGTCTGCACATTTGCATATAAGTTTTCTGCATTTTGCGCAGCCTCCGGCGCAGAAAAGGGCCGTCGATGTCGGTGTTGATAACGAAGGCGAACCATCGTCAGCGGGGTTGGCGAATTGAAAAATCTTCGCTCCGACATCGTTTTCCCCGGTTTTGAGAATTAATTTATGGGTTTGGCAGAGTCTAATTGAATTATGAGATTTTCGGTCATATCTCTTGGAGGAATCACCCAAACTCTTTGGTGTTGTCTAACACACTGGTGTGCACAGATGCTGCCGGCTGCCGAGAGGATATGCTGTTCGACGATTCGGGGCACACATGAAGTTCAGCGCGAGTCGTCTTGTGATTCATAGAAAGTGGAGCAGATGTTTTAAGAGCTACTACAATTTGGAATTATTTTCACATTTTTTTCAATTGATTTGAACAATCAACTTGAGGCGAGATGGGGCATTTGTTTGGGAGCATCGCGCACGCGATAGGAAATTTCTCATTTTATAGGTTTGGTCAAATTGTTAATTGTTCGGATGAAATTTGTGTTTTTTTGTTTTGCTTTTTGCTGACTTTACTTGAGCTGTCCAGGGCCAATGACATAAAGGCATTTAATATCCGCAGTAAATGATGTTTATTTGAGTCTGATGAATATGCGACGAGCATGGCGCATGTTGGGTGGTTTATTATTATGCTACTAAAGATGTCAGAAATGTTAATGTTTATGTTTTCTAATTCTTGTTTATTGTGGAGCACATTGTGCTTAATCGTGGTTAATCGTGCAAGTCCATTAAATGTCGTCGGCATTTGATTTATTTGTAATCGTTGCGGAAGTGGACACATATGTATGTCCATGCAAATTATGTTTATTTCAACCGTATGGCGATATGATAAGCACCCAGTTGAACATAACCGCCATGATGATCGAAATTAGTGATGACGTGTTCATTAAAGGCAAACAAAAATTCCAACGAAAAATAATGTAACATTAGCTGTGAAGGTGCAGGGGACAATTAAAAACTGCGAAAGTCGTGATCTGAAAAAAAAACGACCTCGGCCTCCTTTTTTTGTTCGCTTTGTCAATCATGTCAACCGCCCGGAAAATAAATGGAGAAAATGGAATTAAAAAATATCGTGTTTTGCATTTCAAAATTTATTGATCAGTTATTCATAAGCAAAGAATTACTTACTTACTTACTTACTTACTTAAGTGGCGCTACAGTCCGGAATGAACCTGGGCCTCAACCAACATGCCTCTCCAATTAGCCCGGTCCTTAGCTAACTGCCTCCAGTTGCGCACTCCAAGTTGGTTGAGGTCGGTTTCCACTTGTGCGCGCCACTTAAGGCGAGGTCTTCCTCTACTGCGTCCGACGTCTGGCTGGGAATCGAAGACTCTGCGAGCCGGAGTATTGGTGTCCATTCGTTCTACATGTCCTAGCCATCTTAAACGTCCAATGCGGAGTTTTTTGACCAGGGGCATGTCGCTGTACAGCTCGTATAGTTCTTGGTTGAATCTTCGTCTCCATAGCCCGTCAACGCAAACGGGACCGAAGATTTTTCGAAGAATTTTCCTCTCGAATCTACCAAGGATTTCTTCATCCGCTTTTGATACGGTCCATGCTTCAGCGCCGTAGAGCAGGACTGGGATGATCAGGGTCTTATATAGCGTTTCCTTAGTAGTTCGAGTGAGGGCTTTACTACTAAATTGCCTTCTTAGCCCGAAGAAACAGCGGTTGGCAAGAGTAATTCTTCGTTTAATTTCTGACGAGATGTTGTTGTCAGAGCTAATAGCGGAGCCGAGGTAGACAAAGTCCCGTACTACCTCAAAGTTATATCTGTCAATGGTGACGTTCTGTCCAATTCGTCGATGTTGTGAGTCCTTTCGTGATGACAGCATATACTTAGTCTTACCCTCATTTACTGCTAAACCCATTTTCACCGCTTCCTTCTCTATATTAGCAAACGTGGCTATGACATCACGTTGAGTCCTACCAATGATGTCAATATCGTCAGCGTATGCTAGTAGTTGCACCGACTTTTGGAAAATTGTGCCTCTGGTGTTGGCTTTGGAGTTTTGCACAATTCTCTCAAGAATCAGATTAAAGAAGTCACATGACAGCGCATCGCCTTGCCTAAATCCTTTTTTGGTATCGAATGTGTCGGTGAGGTCGTTTCCGACCCTGATGGAGCAGCGAGAATTCTCTATCGTCATCCTACACAAACGGACGAGTTTGGGCGGTATACCAAAACTAGACATGGCTCTATACAGTTCGTCTCTATAAATGCTGTCATATGCGGCTTTGAAATCGATGAATAGGTGGTGGGTATCGATTTGGACTTCTTGAGTTTTTTCCAGGATCTGCCGAAGTGTGAAAATTTGATCGGTTGTGGACTTTCCTGGCCTAAAACCACACTGATAAGGGCCAATCAGGTTGTTGGTAAACGGTTTCAGGCGTTCACATATTACGGCAGATAGGATCTTGTAGGCGATGTTGAGGAGACTTATGCCTCTGTAGTTCGCGCAGTTCAGAGGATCTCCTTTTTTGTGGATCGGGCAAACGATGCTGAGGTTCCATTCTTCAGGCATATTTTCATCTGACCAGATTTGGCTTATGAGTTGGTGGATGTTACTTACCAAGTCATCTCCGCCGGCCTTATAGAGCTCAGCGGGAAGGCCGTCATTTCCGGCAGCCTTATTAAGCTTGAGTTTAGATATTGCTATCCTCACTTCACTCAGGTCGGGTGGTTGGCAGTTTTCGCTGCCGTTGCCAATATTGAATGGTTCGTTCTGCCTGACAGCGGAATGTTGTTCGTCATCGCCGTTTAACAGTCTGCAGAAGTGGTTCTTCCATATCCTCAGCATCGACTGTGTCTCAACTACAATATTTCCTTGTTCATCTCGACAGGATTCTGTTCGAGCCTTGTATCCTTGGCTTTGACGTTTTACACTTTGGTAAAACTTGCGAACATCGTTCCTGGAGTGGCACCTCTCTATATCCTCGATCGCGCGCTTTTCTTGCTCTTTTTTCTTCTTGCTGAAAAGCCGATGTTCTTCCCTTCTTCTTTGCCTATAGAGCTCAATGGCAGCTCTCGTCTTCACCTGCAGCTTAGCCTTGTAGGCCTCGTTCTTGGCTGCGAGCATCTGTCGGCATTCCTCATCAAACCAGGGGTTTCTTGCTGGTGGGCGCGAGAAACCTAGCACATCAGTTGCGGCTGATCTAATGGCTTGTTGGCATCGTTGCCATTGCTCTTCGACATTCGATGCTGGTGGTATGGTGTTGATCGAGAGGTTAAGGGATACGCGTTGTGCGAAGGTCTTGGCGGTCTCTTGCGATTGCAGTCTTCCGACATTAAATTTTTTCACAGTATTTCTGGATTGTTGTGGCGTGGTGGATATCCGCATTCTTACCTTGGCTGCTACAAGGTAGTGATCCGAGTCGATGTTAGCTCCTCGGAATGTTCGGACATCCAAAATACTGGATGCGTGCCTCTTATCTATCGCAATGTGATCAATTTGGTTGACCGTTCGTTGATCTGGAGACCGCCATGTCCCCTTATGGATATCGAGGTGAGGAAACCGTGTGCTGGCTATAGTGGCATTTCGTTCCGTAGCGAAATCAATTAGCCTAAGTCCGTTACCAGACGTGTTGTCGTGTAGGCTATGTTTTCCGACAATACTTCTAAAGATGTCTTCTCTTCCTACCTTTGCGTTAAAATCTCCCAGCACGATTTTAACATCGTACTTCGGTAGTCGCTCATAGGTTTTGTCGAGGAGCTCGTAGAAGCAATCCTTAGCTATATCATCTTTTTCTTCCGTCGGAGCGTGAGCGCATATAAGGCTTATGTTGGCGAATTTGGCCTTGATGCGGATTGTTACTATGCGTTCGCTAATGTCTTGGAAACATAAGACTTCTTGCCTAAGTCTGGCACTTATAACAAATCCGCATCCGAATAGTCGCTGTTTCTGCTCACTATAACACGGTCCGTAGTATATGTCACAGTTTTTCATCCTCTTTTTGCCCGGCCCATCCCATCGTATTTCCTGGATGGCAGTAATGTCTGCTTTGTAGCAGTTTAGGGCTTCCGCTAGTTGTTCGCCTGCACCTCTCCTGTTTAATGTTCTCACATTCCAGGTGCAGATACGAACGTCGTTGTCCTTTTTTCGTTTAGCAGGGTCGTCAACAATAAAATCAGTCCTTTCCGAGGCTATTGGTTGCTTCGTAACCATGATTTTTTTCTGTGGGTGGGTAGTTAACCCAAAGCACAACCCCCAACCTGGAGGGCCAGTTCCAATTTATTAGATACCCCTAGGACACGGGGCCATCAGTATCCACTACGGGATTGAGCGCTGCCGTTGGCCTTTCGGTTCATCCGCCACCATCTCTGTTCAAGGGGCCTGACTAACCCTTGAAATTCCTAGACAACCTGTTTTCCGAATATGTCAGAGCAGCTCATCTAGGTTCGCCTGGGACAGCAGGCCGGGTATTCATCCGTGCCATTCTCACCAGGGTGTTTATAGTGTTGCTGTTTTTCGTCGTGTTATCAACACTCGCACTTATCGTTTAGCAAGTCAAATCCGGTTGGATGAGACCAGTACCCGATGGTTACCACTTGGAGGTAAAGATAAGCACATTTGATGTGTAGTCAGAGTTGCAACACTGGGCATTGCCAAGTTAACGCCAATCAGAGTCTACCCTCGTTCTACAACACCCAACCATCAAAGCAAAGAATTACCGTCCCTAAAACGAACGCTTGGAGTCATTTTTTTTTGACGAATAGGTGTCAGAGGTTTGGTGGCGGTTTTTAGATTCACTTTGTCCTCCTATTCCAGAGTTACTCCATAGCGGTATATTAGTTTTGATAAACAGTTTGTAACATAAAATATAATTAAGATAGACAATTCTCACAACAATTCATGGACCTCCTGTTTTTTGCCGACTCCGAAAGGCTAAGCTGAGGTAAGCTATTCTTGACAATTGATACTACTCGGATGATTTGTCAGATCATCATGAGAGGAGGGCCAGTGAAAAATCTTTTGGTGTTGCTGCGGCTGGGAAATTTCGTATCAAGAAAAATATTAGACACGCACCCACGTTTCGGGGATGTACAAATTAAAAATATAGGATAAAACCAGATTTATGTTTTTTTGAATGAAATATTTCTTAAGAACAAAAAGTTTAAGCTGGATCTATGATGAATAGGAAATCAATCTGTGATGTTGCTATACATTCATCATAAACGTATGTGAATTCATTTTTTGCCGAGAAAATATCTGTTTCTCGTGTGACTAAAAAAGTTCCTTAAGTCGAAAGAAAAGGTCTACACAGTAGATATACATCAAGCGCTCAAATGTGTCTAACAATGAAAAAACTAGAAGAACAAATAAGAGGAAGCGGAGCTGAAGATGTTTATCATGGCAGGAGGATTAACAAAGTTTTATCGAATAAGCTGTTTAAAGATCCGAGAAATACGTAATGTCAAGAAAAATGGAGCGGCTCAAAAAGTATTATTATGTTCAAAGAAATAATCATAAAACAGACGTCAAAAGTGCAATACTAATTGAACGTAGGCCTAAAAACTAATCGCTTCCAAAAAAGGATTAAATTGGTCTTAGAAAAGGTCAGAAATCGTAAGTCTGCATCCCATATCTCTTATGCCACGTTTCACAGTGTGAGCTTAAGTGTCAATCCAAGTGGATCAACGAAAATTTCGATTTCACGGTGAAGGTTTATTTTTCGTGAAAGTGATTAAATAATTAAATGGAAGTGACTCGGATGAGATAAATATTAGTGACGAGGAAAACTACCACAGAGTTATTCGCATTTTAACATCTAGAACGATGTCAACTTCCAAATTCCAAATGTCCAAAGGTTCAGCCCTTGTTAAATATTAGAAAGCCTTTAAATTTATCGTTTCGTCAAATGCACCCTTTTCTCTTGTGTAGGAATAATGCTGCATCACCAAAATGTATGCTACTGTTGGCATTGATATTCTATGCAAGTGGAGGGATGCTGATATCGGCTGGATACTTAAGTGGCATTTCTGTTCCATCAGCATGCAAAATTATAAAAAGAAAAGCGTCACACTATAAAGCATTACTGCGAAGTCTTTACATTAAATTTACTTCAACATTCGAGGAAATCAAGAAAAAAATGCGGAATTCTATGGAATTGCTCGTTTTTCACGAACACTAGCAGTTTTAGAGATTGCATGCACTTTCAGATACAGTCACCAGGTTTATATATTCAAAATTCTGCGGTGTTTTTTAAATCTTATCTGTTTAACAAGCCAGGTGGAATGGAAAAATATTCAGGAACCATGCAGCGGCTTTATCATTTGCATACATCATATCTGTGCTTTGTTTCAATTATTTTTTGGTGATTTACTACGATTTTCAAAAAGATTTCCACTTTTGCTACACGTCTTTGACGTCTCGTTTTCAATAACAGATATTTTTTTTTATAAATGGTTCACAATGACACTCAATCCATGGCTTAGTTAAACCACCCTTAAATTTTGAGTGTGAAAACGCAATTTTCTTAAGTGAAGTTTACATTCGATCTTAAACTTAAGCTCACACTGTGAAAACGAGCAGTAGCGTTAGACGAAATAACAAGGGTTCGACTTTAAGGTTTAGTAAAAGATAAAATATTGTAAGCTTGTATAGCCATTTGGTTCTAATGATGCAAACGTTCTGAGAAAAATACAATAAATATAAGTATGACTATCAAATTAGCGCTTCAGCTTGCATGTCGTTCTTAACCAACTAGGTCTAATGAACCATTTTGTCATAAGCATAAACACGACAACCGCAATATAAAATATCTTAAAGCTTCTGTAACTATAAAATTCACATGGCAGAACGAATGTATATACTATATAGCTGATAAGCTTTATTGACAGTCCGCATAAATTTCCACGTCATATCGACAGCAAGTCAACGCCCACGAGTTGAAATTGCCTAATCGATTCATAGACCTACTCTACCCAATGCCTGAACAATCGAAAAGATAAACTTTGAAGTCATCCATAGGAACATCGGGGGACAACCTCTTATCAGCTTCTCCGCCTTCTTTGCAAAATAAGAGGAATTACTTTCAATTAGCCACATATAGAGTGGAAAGTGATGTACATCTAGAAAAATAAACAAATAGGCGCAGGTTTAAAAGTCTATAGGTAGATACACGCTTTAGGGTTTGTCTTTTGCGATAGGTATATCAACAATTGAAGCAAAAAAAATATGTCCTCAATATGGTCGGTAATCGCACATGTTCTGATTTTTTTGTATTAATTCATTTTTCCATTTATTTTTACCAATTTGCTAACTGTATGCCATTTTTTGTTTACTTGCAGAACGTTTCTGATCATTTTCGCATTCCATGTATTGACAACGCAAGCAGACCTGTCTACCATTGATAGAATCAAGGTAAGTAAAGATAAGTTATGGTTTGCCCACTTAAAGAGCTTTAGTATGTCCAATGAAGCGTAGGCAAACATTTACCCTCCAAAAAAACAAAAGCGGAACAAACAAACGCCCCAGGAAGGTGCATTTGAACAGAGGCGTCTGTGTTTTAAAGAATGTGTCAAGATTGGAGACTTGTGGGCCTTCTTATCACAAGAAGTCGGTACTTGATTCATCTGCTACTGTGAGATTGGGGAATGTCTGCTTTGGCTGACAAAGTGGCGGCAGATATAGAATGAAAGTTTAAAGATCCAAACAATAGCAAGCACAACAAGTAAAAAATTCCAAGGGGGTACTCTTGAAGATATATTGCTCTGACACTGCGTGAGTCTCCTCGGAAAAAGGGGGGGTGCAAGTATAACTGAACTAATTGTTCCCGAGTCACTCTAAGCTCACACATAACGAAACAAGAGTGCAATTGTTTTTACAAGATATACCCGCACACCAACCGAGAATTGAGCAACTACTTTGTTGAGTATCGAATTTATGATACTTCATAGTTAGAATCTTCCCCGCTATCTCGTTTATCTTGATAGCCCTAATTCGTTTGTTTATTCCCCATCTTGTATTTGCCTAAAAGTTCTCTAATTGCATTGTTTAATGTTTTTTTGTTCTTTTATTTCGCCTACAAACGAATTTCCGACCTAATTTGCCGAACAAGGGTGTGTGTGTGCGTTCTATTGCGCGACCCAGATTTGTCAAAAATCGTTAAATGATGCAAGGAAGCGGCTTGTGCAAATCATTGAAATTGGGTCAAAAACTCTGTCGAATCTAATGAGCTAAGAAGTAATTACCGAATACTGCACCTCCAAGTTTCGATCGGTAGTGGTTTGACCTTATTCCCGTTGATCATTGAAGCCTGACCAAAAGCGGGTGATGCAAACACCGTACTGCAAAAGGGAATTTATAGTGATGGGTTAACGATGTAATAATTAACCGCTAAACATTGCAAACAATGGAGCGACCTTGTCATAGCAGTACGAGTATGTGTCTGGAATTCTATTTCATTATCAGAATAAGTGTCGAGGAATATTCAAAATTGGCTTTTACGCTTCATTTGAAGGGGGCCCAATCATACTCTATCTATAGATCTGCTTACATGTAATTATTTCTATTTTTCTTTTTAGAAACATCAAGAATGGTTACGGCAACGTGGGTTGATGAAGCCCCAACTTTCAAGTCAATCTCCAGCAGTCGATGTGTTCAAGAAGATCAAAGAACCAACGAAAAACTTATGGCAAAAAACTAACGATGAAGTCGATGATCCACGAAAGAACGATGTGTATCCGGAGTATGAAGTAACGACTACAACCATTAGTTCGACTTCGACTGAGCTGCAGATTCCCACGACAACTACAACTAAAACTCCTACCACGACTGATCAACCCTTGACTACAACAACACCTCGAACAACTACCAGCACAACAACAGAAATGACTAGACCTAGACAAATTTCAACGACAACAGTGCAACCCTCAACGAGTCCAACCACAACAACAGCACGTACTACAACCACAGCACGTACTACAACTACAACAACAACAACCCTTAAACCAAAGCCAAAGCCTAAACCGTATCCTCACTGGGGTGCATGGAGCCAATGGAGCGAATGCTCACGCACGTGTGGTGGCGGAGTGATGTCGCAGCAGAGAAAGTGTATTTCCAAGTGAGTTAAAATCTATGTCTGTGTACCCACATTCTAAATTAACGGCCACCCAGTGGCACACCCTGTCATCAGGTAATTGCTTTTATAGGCAGCTCGCATGGGCATCTATGCGGCGTTTAACAGGTGTCACTCGACATGCATTGGAATTGCAAATAATACCTCGTTGTTCCTTTGCATTGAGTGCTTAGCCTATTTCGCCTACAATGCAAACTTTATCGCTACCGATAAGGCCAATTGTCGAGAGTGTGTGAAATGTGGATAAGTATGCGTTGCACTACACTGTGAAATTGAGTATTGGAAAATGTCACTGCCCTACATAACCTATAACAGTCCCAAGGGAAATGCAAAAAAACTGGTACCGACAAAAACGGTATAATATCGATAACGAAGTCCGTAAGAACTATTTAACTATTTCTTGGAACAGTTGTTACTTCCATCAGGAAAAAAATCAAAGTGATGTTGTCAACGCTTATTATTTCCATAATGTAAACGGCCCACTGTCGATAACGCAGCGTTTCAAGTTTCCATCGCACATGGTAAAATTAAATTAAAATAGTGACAAGGGAATGGAGCTTGGCAATCAATTTTTCCTTAAATAAACAACATTATGGCTGGCTGTCACTTTAACTAATAGTTTCCAATTGGCATCTGTCATTTATTTGATTAAAATGTCAAATATCTATATCACACATAGCAAAGTAGTAAAACACCATCTCACTTTTATTCATTTCAAAGAAAACTCATTTAACCTGAGGCTACGATACAGGTATCCATTAATCACCCACCTGACGTTTCGAATTGCAACTTCATACGATGAGTTTGAACTTCCTATACCACATTAACCTCTTCCCCATCGCCATTCCATCAGAAATTTCATTTCTTTACGTCACACATCAACGAAACCCCTCCTGCCACAACAATTCGTCACATAAGAGCAATAATCATAAATTCCCTCACTCCTTTAAGTGTCAAATGACATTCAAACACCTTGTGCTAGGTGTCAGCCACACTTTTCGCAGCCAGTTCCTAAACTCATAAATACCGCGTTTAATGTGTCCATTTCAATGCATAGACACGATCCCTTGATGGACTATTCTTTGCTCCTCGTCGTACATTGCACCCTCTGTGTGTCAAATTGCATGACGAATTGTGTCAAATTAGATGCGACGCCAAAAGTAATTAACAACTAAATGGCCAATGATGTCTATGATGATGGCGCCCTCCAAATCACTTAGTGTGCGGCGAATTTGCAAAAATTACTGCCGATAGTATGTCATCGCTGATGAGTCAAAAATCTTCAAATACGAGTTCTGTCTTCTAATTCCAGGCGTCCGACAACTGGCAAACGCTACATTAGCAACGATTGCATTGGCATCTATCGGCGATATCATCTATGCAATGAGCAAGTGAGTATTTAGTTCTGCTTTTCAATTTTTTTTTGAATTCCCATTCAAATGACAGCACACATACACACAGTAGAATAATTAAAATGTATCTTTTATCTCAATTTAGCCCTGTCCTTCGGCGGATGAAGATTTCCGTCAGCAACAGTGTTCCGAATTCAACAATGTCGACTTTCAGGGCAGAAAATACGAGTGGGAGCCTTATATCAAAGGTGAGTAAGTTGTCATGTCATAAAGGGCAGAGCTGTCAACGGTGCGTTTTTTTCTGTTAACCCCTCAGATGATGCTGAATGCGAGTTGAACTGCAAGCCAATGGGTATGAAGTATTTTGCCACGCTGAATAACAGTGTCATAGATGGCACTGCGTGCTTCCGTCCAGCAGAGTACTATCGTTCAAACTATCGTGGACGTGCGATATGCGTTGGTGGCATTTGTAAGGTAAGACGCGTTGCGTTGTTGCACGTATTTTCATCGTGGTTGTCTGTTGGTTAAGGCGAAAGCCAAACGCGAATGCATGTCATGGAGGAGTGTATGATTGATGATTACGTCATTGATATGGTCTTAGCGGTGCGAGTGAAAACCGCACTAATTAATTTCGTGTGCAATCATTTTCGGATAAGAATTGAATGAAAATGTGATTTGAGAATAAGTTGGGATTGTTTTGATGTTGTGGGAAAGGGTACAGTTTTGATGCGCGTATCGATGTGATCCGGAAGAAAATCTAATCAGAAGGGATTTTTATTTTTCTTTGTGCGTTGAAAAGACCTATGACCTATGTCGAAGAAGAAAGTTCTTGGCTATGGTCAATTACCTCTTTAACGAGGTTCAAAAGTCGGTCATTGGCGTGAAAAGGCTTCTTTCAACGGATATTTCAATAATGAATTGACAGGCTGTGATAAATTACTTCAATTAGCACACGATTTTGAGGTTCATTGTATGAATTGATGAGCAAATAACAATTCATTCCCTTGCCTTGATTCCAAAATCTCATGTCGCTTTCATTTCATGTTACACATATTCTGGTATAGTTGAATAATGCAATAAAGAAAGGCAAACGCGATTTTTGAATCAGTCGACTGTGGATGCAAATCGACACCAGCATTTTAACAACCAATTGAAATCGAAAAAATGTTATATAAAAATTCCAGTTCAGTTCACGGAATGTTCCGCCAGTGACATACGATTTGCGGCTGCAATAAACGTCATTTTGAGCTTATAATTCAGCGAATTGTAAAAAAAAAATCGAAGAATGTTTCCGATGGATGTTCCTCCGGTGGCAGTGGGAGTGCTCGAGAAACGTAATTTTTACGACATTGGTCGTGCATAATTGCATTCCTAATACTTTTTTCTTTGAGGATAAATCTCTTGTCTGTGGCAACAAGCACAGTGACAAATTGATATTTGATGGATTCTTTGTAAAGTTCATGCTTCATAGGACCAAAGCAATGTCCTCATACGGAATGTCTCTACAAATTAATGCACTACACGATAAATACCGAGTTTTGAAGTTTAAATGGCTTCAAATATCACTTTACGTTGAGATTTATGTTTTGAAAAGATAGAGAATTGCAACAAGCTAATGAGAGGGTGGTGGGAGCAGTGGGGCGTAGAACTACTAAGCTCCTGGTCCTTTGTTCAAATTCAGAAAGTCACAACACCAAAGTTTGGGCCGTTGACACCAGATATTTCATTTCAAACGAAAGAATCGCAGTGCTTTATTCTTCCTACATGTTTCTCGTCTGTTGTTGCAACGCTGCATGAATTTAGCTAGACTCCTTCCTTCTTCTTAAAAGCCAACTTTGAAATCACCAATTCGAAGACGGTCGAATTAGTGGAACTTTAGTTGTCAGTTGTGTAAATATCAATACTCAAAAGTAAGCTGATGCTTTAAAATATTTCGAAACTACTTCATGAAATGGGTCAGCCTGTCATTCATAAGCCAATTCAACAAATAGTCCATTAAACTTGTACTACCCTAGTGGTACAATCTCCATAATACAGCAGCGAATAATATTTTAATTTTCTCCTCACATCCACTTCAGATCGTATCGGCAAACTAATTGTCTACTGGCATACTTTTAGGCTGATGCAAAGTAACTCCACCCACAAAACAACTCAATGCTGAGTGCTTATCATACGCACACGACACCGATCGCATGCCACTCAACAAAACTTAAGTCAGCGATATGCTTATGACACTTTTTGGGGCAAACGATCGTGACCTCGTGATCTGTGACTATCCATGCAAAACGAAAGCGAATGAACTCGCACTCCCGGTGCGTGCATATTATACAAAGCACGTGAAATGATATAAACCGCACGGTCTTGAAGTGTGATCTCTCACAGGCTAGAACCAAACCAGGAAATGCGATTAATCCTCTCCAACTTAATTGATTAAAGATGTGCGTGGCTACATATTTAGACAAATGAGAAAGATCGTTTGATCAGAAAAAAATAGAAAAAAAATACTTAGAAGTTGGTCATTCTAAAAATGAACCAGACACAAGCGCACCAAAAATTGGTTTATGAAACACAACACAGCGGCGCAACCAACGAATCAAGTCAAGTTGACATGATCACTTGCGCACTACTTTGTGGTCTGTCGAACTGTCATTAAATTGGAAGAATATTTTAAAAACAAATACATTGATAAACAAAAAAAAAATTAAAATGTAAATGTCCTCCAAATCCCACAGACGTGCGCTTCGTATTTCACGAGCGCGTAATATGGGCCAATCCATGCACTATGCCTTCCTTACCACAATCGCACGTCAGATAGACATCACACGCAGTGTATTGGTTCATTGAATCGGTCGCGATTCTTTTCACTTTCAATGCGGCCGCATCGTGCGGCTACCCTTTGGGCAATTCGATCCTTCTATTGATCTGATCAAATTAGGTGTCTGTGCGGATGATTCTTTGCACTGGTGATCTGTTCCCAATGTACCTCAATTTTGATCGAGTGGCGGTAATTACTTAATTGCTGTGGTCGTGCAGTTACACTTGCGCGACCAGCACCCTTCTCGATTGGAGTGGTGCGCGATATCTCAAGGAAGCTAGTCTATTGTGACGCCAGACGCATATGCACACTTTGTGGTTGGCGGTGAGTGTTCCATAGTCATCACTATGGAACACTCTGGCTGCGGTATGGTGTAATTAATTAATCAAGCAGAATGTGATGAATCCGCAAATGTACCATATCCGCACATCTTCACACAGCACGCGTTTGCGTCTCCTCTGCAGTGGGACAACACAAAAATCTGGGACACGATCGTGTGCGGGAGGGCATGAGCGCGTAGCCCAAGTTAATTATGAAAGTGATTTCGCTGCCAATGATGGTGATGGGTATGATGATGTGTTGTGATCGTTACGACAATTGATGAGGTGACAATTCAATTGAATGCGATACGATTACGATCGTCAGCAAGGGTGTTAAAGGTTGTCCGTAATTGATCGGAGAGCAATTAGATATGCGTGCGTTTGTTTTAGGAGAGTGTAGCGACACCACACCATGTCCAGCTGTGTGATAAATTGGCAGGCAATTGACAGTAGATGGCTGCCAATTGATGGAGAATTATAGAATTTATGACATTAGAGGTTGGAGTCATGTATAAAAAGACCAAAAAATGACAAATTGGTAGAATGGAGTAGGCGCCTTAGGCACACTTAAAGCTTTCCGTGACCATGGCATGGTTATTGATCGTTAATATGATATGTTAAATAACGTTTAATGACAAAACAGAATATAGGTGATCGTGTGATCTCCACAACGCGATGAACATGGTAGAATAAACGAATTAAAGGTCAATGGGTTTGAAGCATTTGGGGCCATCACCGGTCTATGGGAAGGCAAATAGATGGAGTTTGGTGGTTCCAACTATTAATCTGTGACTATTTAACATGCATTTTGATTGGATCATTTCAAACTTTGTCTTCAATTAACTCAATTGAGATCATAATCACAAATTTAAACCAAAAAATAATTATAATTCAAATTATATATGCAGATTCAATATGACTTCAAAAATTATCCGTTTCGACCCGTTACATCATGGACGGAGGATGCAGGTTCAGGTAACTTCCTGAAGTGTCAAAATCAGTCAGACATCCATCAAAATTATTTTTCAACAATCTCATTTGATACTTCCTTCGTATATCATGCTCTCTCAAACCTTAAAAAAGCGGCAGCAAATTTAAATTTGTCTTTTATCTAGGAAAATTCAAGGCAAAAATCCGTTAAAGGCAATCCTCCTGTAATAGTCTCTAGTAGTATTATTACAAATTTCCTACGTTTCATTCCTTTCCTTCGTCTTTGGTAAAATTAATTCATTCTGTGAGTACATTACACCTTCGAATATTGAAAGCATTCATCGTCACATTCAATCCCAACTCCGTGCACACGCACGATCGCTTCGAAGAGTGACTTACGACGAAAGATAACAAGTTCATTTGGACGTACTCCCGCACTAAAGTATGTTCTCCGCTTGACATTCACACTGACATTCGGTGTTCCTTTTTATTGTGTGCATGTGTGTGGGATTCACCTCGTTTTATCGGGACGAATAAATAAGATGTTACTCCGGTGCAGCTAGACACTTCAGAAGTTTCACGATAGGATTCAGAAGTTTATTAGGTAGGTGAATGTGTCAGCTGGGAATGATTGTGAATGTTTGTCTCTGGCTTCCTTGTGGCGGGAAGTTTTGCTCTTTGTTGGAGCGTTCTTTTGCAAACCGTTGACATTTACATTGTAAGTAGACATTTATATTGGGTTGTCTGCGATCGATGGTGACCGATATTTAGGACTGATTTTGAAATTTTAAATCGATTTTTATTTGTGATGAAGTTATTTTTCCGATCTAACGGTCTTTCAAAAGAATCTTAAAATCGAGAGTGATCGTCAATGGAGGGGAATTGTGACGATCCATTTTCATATTGTCAGTAATCAATGAGTCCTTTTTGTTTTAAGAATTATCCCAATGGTAGGTACAGATTTTATATTGATACCTCTGAAGATCAATTCCTCAAAATACAATAAATCACTTAGCGAGCAATAGTTAACTGGAATTTCACTAGAAATTAAAAATCATCCTTCATTTCGTAGCGTAAATATTCCAAAGATCGCGTGAGTAAGAAGATCAAAAGATTGACATTGCAAGCAATTCGAAAGTGATCACTCATAGTTGAGGAGCTAATCGCGGGATCAAACATGTGACATCTATTTGTTTGTTCTTTTTGAGAACACGATCCTCATGTGATGATCGCATCCCCAAACTTTTTGTTCTGCAACATTGAAATTAGCAAATATCTGTTCATGCTTGTGAATTCCTTCTCAGCTCTCTGACATTCCACAAACGCTTCTGATCGATGATACATAAATCGTTCCACTATTTCATTTTTGCAACATGAAATCATTCGCCTTAATGCAAAACATGTGGCTGGGAGTAATTCACCCTCGTATAGCATATGTGTGACGCATCATACAGTTACATTTAATTAACAGCACCTACACACAAGGAACCATATAAAAGTGTTATCTATGTTTGACAACCTTTCCACGAAGAACTACCAAAAACAAATGATTTCTCACCCCCAGTTTTCCAAGTGAAACAAAAAACACAAACGTCACAGCAACCGAAAATGTTTATGCCAACATCCGAGATACCACTACGACAACAAAACAAAATCACCACACAGAGCATAGCCCACCTCTTTAGCTAGACGCTTGAGATAACTGCTCTCGCTAGCCTTAGAATATACGATGTTTGCCTAAGCATATGCACAGGGGTATACGCGCTACACACAAACAACGATCGTAACAAAACCAAACCGTCCAATGGGACCAACCACCAGTCTGAGGCAAAGTGTTCACCAAGTCGAATCGATCGGCTTTTAACCGTTTTTTGAGAATAAGTTCGCTTGCTTGTATGTATTGGTCGCGGGCCGATTTGTGATAGAATTTTTGGAATTTGCATTTTCGATTTGCAATATATATTGGTGGCGGCGCGCAGCGCATACGAGTCAATCGTGCGTCCGTTTCATTGGGCGGATATCATCAAAATTCTTTGCTCCTCATCTCTATCGTGCGCGGCGCTAATTGATTTATTGAGAGAGTTTTGTGTGCGCGAACTAAGTGTACAACAAGAAGGAAAACGTTGGAGAAGACGTGGAGACATAGATAGACGCTACAAGCAATTAGTTGTGAAGATTTCGTGAACGGTGACTGTTGCCTCTAGTAGCCGCCAACTAGGGGGAGTTTAAGTGAAGACGATCGGTAATCGAATTAGTTGACAATTTGGTTGGTCAAGTGGGAAGGGGTTCGTTGTGAAGGAGTTGGATTAGATAGGACGTGGTGTTTGAAGTGCATTGCAATTATTTTTTTTTGATATAATATCCTTGCTGGGAGATCTTTTGTGATTTTTAGAGTCAGTTTTTAAAAGTATAGATGACTGTAATTAGTGCATCTTGTCGCTGACCCACACTTCACCCTGCCTTTGTCGTAAATTAGCTAAATATGTTTAACCTACTTCGCTAAGTGCTCTAATAATGTCTGGAATTTTAAAGAATTTTGTTTTTAATCACTTTCATCATATCAAGTTTTTTAGGCTACCTATATCTATGTTACTACTCGTGTTATTTTCAAGTTTACTACGACTTGAAGGTGCCACTGATTGTGTTCGACTTGTTTCTTTTCTTATCTGTGACACTTTAGCGATCTTAGAAGCTCAAGGAATTTTCACATAATTATGAGTGCTATTTTTGTAATGTACATCATTCTTTAAAAAATGGATAGACTTTTTTCAAAAATTTACTTTGCTTTAAAATCTTTGCCAAATGCACTAAATAAGAAATTATACACTCTTAATAGATGTGCATTCATTTTGTGCGAATTACCACATAGTTGCATTAAGTGATTCAATAATTTTGTTTAAAGAAAGTGCAATTTTGTTCGCCTAATTTAAATGTATATGATTTGTTTTCTTATGATAACAAAATATGAATACTTTTGTTTCACAATAAGTAAGTCTCCATTTTTTTTTAAACCTTTTGTGGACTCTAGTAGTGTGCAAAACAACATTATTTTGTTTAATTTTATAACTATTATTTTTGAACACTTTTATTTTTAAATGGAAAAATATGTTTGGAAAAATTTGCTCCACTTTTGACTTTATTTTTGTAAAAAAATATTGGGAACAAAATTCATTTTTGTTTGTCAAGATGGGCTTTTTAAACAAAATTAGAAATCACTTTAGATTTATTGAATTTATTTACTACCTTAAATTTAATATCATTTTTGGCGACTGTGTCAGACTATGTGCAGAAATATATTTCAAGATGAAATTGGTTGTCTACAATAAGTGCTAATTTTTTTTAAATCTCATTTTTGCGCAATTAAATGTTTGTGTTAGGTCTTCAGCAATTTTTTCTTTTCATTAAACAAATTTAATATTTGAATAATTTCTATTCAGATTTAAATAGATTAAACAAATTTCGCGATTAAATATATTTTAATACAGATGGCCACTATTGCATTGGGTGCAGTGGTTAATGCGTCGGACTACTAAGCTCGGGGCACTTGGTTAAAATTCCGAAAGTGATCTCTTGCAAAGGTCGGACATCCAAGAAAAACACTGTCATGAGAAGCTTCTCAAATTTGCCGTTCGGATTAGGCATTAAGTAGGAGGTCCTCTTCTTTGTGGCAAAAATAATAACATTGGACAAAGAAATGAAGGTAGAAGCCCTGTATAGGGTGTACATAAATGCCATATATTTTATTTTTGTATTACCTTTTCTGGGGTCGCAATCAATCAATCAATCAGATTTTATAATTTTGTAAGTTAATAATAAATATGTTGGGTGAGCTTAGCTCTTGCACACGGTTGGGTCATAGTGTATGTATATATGGAAAGTGTTATCAATTTTATAAATTCGGTAACGAATGAATGTCCGTTTTTAAAGTGACATCATTTGCAAAACATGATAATTTTTTTAGTTTTAATTCAAAGAATAACCTAGGGTCATACACTCGTACATTATGTCCCACCAGTAAAAACATTTCAAAACAGCTGAATTAGGTTTTTTTATTTTGGAGGAATTATTAGAATAAAAATTAGCACGGGGATTTCATTGCACAAATTTGTATTAACGGTGTGAAGGTTCTTTTGAAACAGCCTCCAGTCTCTAAAAAATTATTATACTCTGCCGTGACATAGTTTAATTAAATTTCGATGAAGAAGTGGTACAAACAGAAATAAATCTTCATTGGACAAAGTCTTTAAATGTAATCCAACTTGACATTATATCCACGGACAGAATATTCATGGACAAAACCTCCAAGGAGGGGGGTTAAAAATGATATATAGACGAAATTGTTATAACCCATGATTTTGCATCAAACGTTTTTCTGATATGTATTTTAAAATTTTACCGAAAAACGTTTTTTT
Source organism: Rhingia campestris (assembly GCA_932526625.1). Classification (NCBI taxonomy): domain Eukaryota; kingdom Metazoa; phylum Arthropoda; class Insecta; order Diptera; family Syrphidae; genus Rhingia; species Rhingia campestris. The sequence goes on along the minus strand of OW052185.1, from coordinate 117,252,760 downwards.
TACTGAAAACGCCCCAAAACTATATAAAGACGAAATATAGATGTTGAGATTGTCTAAATATATTGTTCTGAAACTTTTTCAAAATTCCTAATATGTAAGTCCCAAGAACCGGTGACAAACCGACGGACGGACATACATAGCTAAATCAACTCAGCTAGCGATTCTAAGTCGAATCATATATTTTAAGGTATATCTAGCTAAATTATGTCTCATGTAACAAACTATGTATCAAAACTAATATACCCCTATGTGATAGGGTATAAAAATATCGACATTTTTATGTTATCAAGAAAGATTTTTAGCAAGAAAAAAAGATCGACAATGAAAACGTTTTGTGCAGGATGATTCGTTTTTAAAGAAGAAAAAAATTGATCAGAATCAGAACATGAGTAAACAATTTTCAAAACCAATTTTTATATGTGTAATATTTATAGTTTACCAAAGAAAATAGTTCCACGTTTATATCGATATAATTTTGACGAACGAAATTTGTAAATGTCATTTCACGGAAAACAATTAAAATCTTGTTTTGTAAAATTTTAACATTTAGAAATCTTTTTTCCTGAAAACTCGAAAACTTCAAAAAATCTGCTTCTGTAAGCAAATAAATGCGAGTTGTGTAATTCGGTTAATCTATTGAAACTAAACATTGTGTATGTAGCAACTTAATATTAAATATCCTAGTGCACAGACGTCTCAAGAAAAAAAAAACAAGTCTACACTACTTCAAATTAAAATGGAGAATACATGCATTAAATGCTAAGCGTCACAATTGTTTCGAACTTTATTCAAAAAGAGCGTAAAATTTAAAAAAACCGAATTAAAAAAAGTTAGCGATATTTTTGTTTTTGATATATTATTCGTTAAAAGTTAGGTGATTGCTCTGCGAGAACTTCACAACCTTTCGAGCACGCCCAAATTATAAAAGAACATTTTTTTGAACAATATTTAGTGTCTTGGGGGTTAGATTTTGTTAGTTGGACTACTAAGCACGGGGTTCACATGCTGAAGGAAACGACACCTATGTTTTTCTTTCTTCTTTCGAAAATCTGCCAAGCATCAAAGAGTATAAAACTGTCATAACAAGGTTCTCATTTTTGCCGCTCGGAATCGGAGTTCAAAAATTAGACATCCATCCATTTATGCGGCAGAAATATAACAAAGTTTATGGCCCTGTATGAAAGTTCTATCTCATGACTGTGATATGTTATTCAAAATCCACAAGAATTAAAAAAAAGGTCTCATTCAATTGTTTTATAAATTGTTTCAGTCATTCAAAAAAAAAAACATTAAACCTGATTCCAACCTCTGCATTACCCTGCTGCATCGTTCCAAAAATCGGCTGACCTAATTCGCTTGGTGTTTATGATCGATATAAAATAAGTTTGTTTGACAAATTGCCTGCAAATCAGTTGAACGCATGAAATCACATTATATCACACTATTAAACGAGTTGATAACCAAAACACTTTAACCCATATAGATATTTGCATGTGACATATCTAATCTTTTTTGCATTTCGGCACTTAAACAATCAAAATTCTTTAGCGGCATTGTTGTTGTCGTGATAAGGAACCGCCATTGATCATTGAGATCATTGCAAATGACTTGGTAATGAACTTCATCTATATTTAAATACTGATATCAAGACTTGGAATATTTATTTTTAGACATTATTTCATGCTGATGTGCAGTTTGTTTTTTTATGAGGAAACACAAACATATTTTTACGATTGGAATATGGAACACTATGCCCTTACATGACACCTGTGTGCCCTTCATTTGTGCCACCACCTCATTCAAACTTGTAAATGGACAAGTTCAAGACCATCTGTTGGGAAAACATGTGTTTCAACTCCTTTTGGGCTGGTGTGGTTTTCTTGAATTCATATTATTTTGGGGTTTTATGCGGGACCAGCTACATGTAAGGCCGATTTGTACCATGTTTTGAGCTGTTGGTTGCCAATAAATAGTCGCACTAAAATTACTATTCAACACACCGATGAACATTAATAAAGTGTTTATGTTATGTGATGAGCAGTTTGTTTTGACGATTTGATTGCTGGCGCATTTTAAATCGATTCGTGTAATCGAAAGCTAATTGCCATAGCGGCTTTTTTTCGACATATTTTACAAACACGTAGAAGGTTGGTTTATTTGAGATTTTTTATTTAAACGGGGGGACTGACTATTTGTAAAAATTAACAGTGGTTTTCATTTATTTTATAGCGAGCAATCATTGTTTTGAATAGGAAGTTGTTAGTTACTTTCTTTATTTATTAAATTTATAAGAAGCTAAAGAAATTTGTCGTTTAGATACTTTATGGATCGAGTTTCGATAACATTTAATGCGCTGAGATGTCGCGCAAGAGCTTGGTTTAAAACTTAAGCAAACAGATCAATGATATTTCACTGGGTCACATTTTACACGACCTTACAAAAGACTTCAATTCAACTCACCCGTTCGAATATGGCGTGCAATTGTAAGCACCGCTTTTCGTAAATGCACAATCGTAATAGATAATCTACGAGCTGTTTGCGGCAAACAATTTGTATTTTCAGTAGCTTTCTAGTTTTCTTGCACAGCCATTGCACATACAGCTTGGATATCCTGACCCATGCATTTCTTATCGAAAGAAATATGCATGAGCATTCTGACTTAATAGGTTTTAGGACAAATTGCATTGGACATGGTAAAGCTAACAGCAAATTACAGTTGCTATGATCCTTCTTGTATGAGAAATGTATCTTAAGTCTGACGTTTAGAGTACATACTTCCTTTAAAAAAAATAAGTGTGCTACCGAATGTATCACCAAAACTTAATGTGTATGTGTAATCCTCAAGAAAAAAAATAAACATCTGAATTTATATTTACAAAAGCAATAACCGAGCATACGTCAATTACCAACAAATGACTTGCTTATTCACTTGTTTGTTTATTTTTTTTTTAGGAATATTATCTCCCTACACTTTTCGGCTGAAAGTGGGAATCTCGTCGCCCAACATAATAGACTGAATAAACTGCGCCCCGTTATTTTTCTAGTAAATATTTACCACAGAAATATCATAATCCATTCGAAAAAGTTTGCAAAATCTCATCCATAAATCTTGGTTCCGCTATTTACAAAAGAATTTCGCAAATAGGTATACACCATTCGCACTACAGTCCGATGATTAAAAAGTATTTCACATGCGATATGCTAATAACGAATCCCGAGGATCAGACCACCATTAAGTGATCATAAAAGACGATCCATTTTTTGGCAAACTTAAAAAAAAAACGTGATCACGATCAAAGTCTATAAAGTTTAAAAATACTGATCAATGAACTTTTAAACAGATACTGTTTACCGAGTCCATTATCACTTTCGGTCGTTAAAGTATAGCACTTTACCGAAAAAAAATTCTATCTTTGGTATGGCGACACATTTGTCTGCACGATCGTTTGAAATAATTAGGTAGTTTACCTGCGCCTACTCTTTGGAGAAAAGAAATCATCTTTAGTTCATTTTTTTTGGAAATCGATCGTAAAAACAAAAAAATCGCTTATCGCAAGGTGCTAATGATTACTTCTACTTTGTGAAATTTTACGACTATCTAAATGGTGTATTAGCAATCCGTTTACGATCGCTTAAAAACGATGAGGATGGTTTAACATTGACAAATGGCTGAATTTATTTTATGGTACATGGTATATGTGGTAAGAAAATAAAACACCAAAGCACTGTGTCATTTGCATGCAAATTATTTGAGATCACTTAAGATCTTCCATCAACGCCTGGAAGATTTTTCCAAATTCGGATGCACTGATGATATAAGAGACAAAATACGACTTATTGATATTAATCCATGGCGACTTTATTTGGTGCGGATACATGGAGATACACTATATTTATTTAATTTATTTTGATACGAATTTATGGTCAACTGTAATCGATTTCGGGCTAGAAGTGGAACAATCGTCAAATAACAAAGTGGAAAATCGATTTATTGCCAAATTGTTTATCATGAGCGGTTGCTATTTTTGGCCGTAGCCATTACAATAAATGCGCGCGGTGCTACGGTTAGTCGAGGTATAAAGTTTTAACAAGTTTTACATCTGATCATGCGATCGTAACTAATGGTCCTAATCAAGCGTTTATGATCATCATGATAATTTGATCGTTAGATTTTGTAGTCGCGTCAACTGTTTGAATTGCTCAAGGACCGATTAACTACTCATATGCCATACATGAAATATTTTACAACGATCGTATCTGTAGATCGTTCTTTCTAATTGAGATTGGTCGTGTTTACTTATCGCTGAAAGTTTCCTTTTTTGTGCCAAGAGGCCTTTTACATAAACGCGTTGATCCACTTCAAGAGATCATTAACTTTTAAAGTTTTTTTTTTATATTTTATTTTTAAGGTGATCATTCGCTACCGATCGTATCTTTATCTACTTCCCAGAACCTCTGATATAGGGTTCAACACCGAATTCCAATCAAATGATTTCATGGTCGAATTTAATTATGCTCTACATACCTGTACACTATATATAACTTTTGTGAAGATAACATTTTGTCACATAGTCCATGTAATAGATTGTCATGTCATATTGTGTACCATTCATGAATTCGTAAACAATTCGATGAATAAAACGCAAATCTAATTCAGGAGCTGCTTGTATTTATAAAAACGAAAGCAAACAACAAAATACAATAAACATTTAAAATCAGATTATTGTTCAATTAGTGTTACTACACAATCGGAATACCAAAAGTGGGTGTGACGTAAGAGGTACAAAGTTTGTTTTTATGAGCTTAATCGACTGAAATATTTCGCATACAGTATAGACGTAGAATTTGATTTGACGGGGTTTTATTGAAGTTGTATGTTTATATAATAAAAAAATGTAAAGTACCAGAAAAGTGATGGAAAGAATAATTAATCACAGTCTCACATTGTCATTTACATGTTTTATGAGACATTGTTCAACTCAATGCTGTTGAATAAGAGTTCGAAAATGCCGTCTGTCAATTTATCGACAAAGGAAATTTAACGAAATTGAATGGTTTCTAAAGCTTTCAAGAATTCCGCACGTTCCAAATAATATCTACTTTTTGTTTACCTAAATTTATCCTAATGCATCCAACCACTTATTTCATCGCCGCTGTTGATAAACTGACTAACTTCTTAGCTTCTGTCAAACTCTCTGAATATAAAATATTAATCAACTAGATAAAATGCTTGTATCATCGTCAAAGTGTCAAACACTTATTAAGCCGCACCATTGACATATAACACATGTACTCCCATGAAACAGCGACCATCTAAGCACTACCACTACTGTTGTCGGCCGACAAAGGATACAAGCTAATCATGCATTTTATTTCAAAAACAACTCACTGACAGATTGCGTGTTTAAATTTTGTTTATATCCTTTCCACCAATGAACCCTATCCGCCGTCGCGTCGCGTGATCTTCAAATTCCTCTAATCAAATTCGATTTTTATTCACCTTGTGCCTTCTTCTTTTGAAGTACAATATTGCACTCTGCAATAACTGTCCTCACTAATTCACACCTAAATCTCATTTGCATTGTTTATTTATTACGCATATTACGCATTCGCTTTGCATATCAAATTTCACCTCTTTTAAATCGTCATTCATCAACCGGAAAGCCGAAAGCCAATCGCTGTTAGCTTCTCCACTTCTGATGCACCTCTACCGCGTCGCTTATCATCGCCTTGTCATGGCGCTGATTTATTTATTGATCCTCTCAATTGGGTGCTGACATATCGTATGTGGTGTGTGCGCGCGCGCAGAATGTTGCACATCGCGTTCCAACATCACTCAATGACAGGTGGTGGTGGTACGGTGGCCAATACGCCATGACAGATGCTACCAGATAACGATATGGTAAGGCAAAACCAAAACCATCATCGGTTGACAGTTTAAATGGCTCAACCGATAGAATTTGACACAAATTAATCAGTGGGACACATTGCAACGCGATTGTGTGAATATCGGTTTTCATTTTGAATTCATTTATTACGTTTTTTTTTGCGATTTCTTCAGAAAGAGGGGCGTCTCTGTCTAGTTAGTGTGGAGCTGGGGAGAGATATACAAAAGTCGAAAAAAAAAATGGAAAGAAGTATTGCGGTGACAAATCTAATTGCCTGTGGCCCAGTTTTCAAGAGAGAAGTACTTTATAGTCGCGATGTGCATTTGCATACGCTCTCGAGGAACTGTTTTGGATACGATTTTGTTTCTCCTTATTTTCTTCATGGTTTGCGTTTATTGATTTAATGTGCGCATATATTGGTTGTGCACAGATTGCTAGTTGGCAATAAGTTTCTCATGCTAACATAATAGTCGTAAATCGTTTTACAAGATGTGTGCTAAGTGATCTGTCGGTAGCGTTAATTGATTTGATTCGATTTTGAGTTGTAGGGAATTGTGCGCGGAAGATTTTAGAGCAGTCAGGTATAAACCGTCGGATTAGGGATCAATTACGTTATAGTGACAGGAACAATTAGCTGTGGTGGCGTGTCACTAAACCTGGAAGAGTTTGAATTATATGTGCACATACATATACTTGTTTGTGCGTGTATAATAAAGTTTGACATTTTGACACATATGTTTACTCGCAATGTCAATTGTCGGAGCTTTATGCATGAAAGGTAGTGCCAAGGGACTTAGATGTCAGAGAAAAATAATATAGGTAAACTCCGAAATAAATCAACCCAATAAATTAACCGAGTGCTTGAAGGTGTCACATTTGAATCTGTGATGTTATGTAATGTACGGAAGTAATTTAAATCTGTATATGTCAAAAAATGAATAAGAGTTGTCACAATACTAAATATTTAGGCCTAGGTACATCTGTTAAGCAATTAAGTTATTCGTGTATCGAATGTTTAGAAAATCTGTCCAAGATGTCGGTTATATTGTGGGAAATATTTTTTATTCGCGATGAATGCTTAATTATATGAACGTTACTTGTTGCCAAGCTACAAAGTATACTTCATTTGCATCTGTCAAATCTGTTATATTAAATGGATGTGAGTATTGATTACATGCATAGGCACAAATACAAATTAAGCACCTTAGTGGCAATGCTACCAAATCAATATAAACTATGATCAAATGTAGATCTGTCATGTCATGTAGTAATCAAATTACATTTTAAAAAAAAATATATATTGCAGTTGGTGCTAAATTGCTTATTTATAGAATAGCTATTCCAGACAATATTTTACGGATTTCAGTCAATAATGGTGCGATCCTAAATTCCTGATGGATGTAATTCTTGAAACTTATAGCTGAGCACATACATCCGCATTATCTCATGGGTATTCCCTCTACAAAAAAAACTCGTAGGTAAACATAAACTGCAAATCAGCCTTCTAGCGATGGTAGACAATTTCGGTTTATTCCAAGTCAAACAACCCATAAATCCCGATAGATAATTCAAAACGCATCTCTGCCTGCACACAAGCCCTACTAACAAATTTATCTACCACCAACCGTGATTGCATTCTTAAACGCATATAACTCTTTTCATTTACCTCAACTGGCAACACACCGTTTATCTTATCTTCTAACCATCTTTGACTTAAAACTGCGCTGCGGTAGCTTTATGCAACTAGGCATCTATATCCAGAATTTTCATCTTCCTTAAACCACCCTATTCGCTTGGATGTAATGTAATGTACGGTCCGCGCTCTCGAACCTCACGAAAGTGAGAACTCAAAACATTTTTGACTTTATCGCAACATGTTTATCTTTCAGCAAAGATACTTCCTGTGTTTGGGCGAGTACAACGGTGTGATGTGTGCTTCTTTTTTTTTACAAATACATGTATCTGTCAAATTGTTACAATTACACCGTGCGTTACTGTTGTCGTATCTGGTTTGTCTGTTAGCATATGGTTATGTAGGTTAGGTGATTTCCTTTGGAGGTCACAGAAGGAACTTTTAATCGCATTTAAATTGCTTGTAGTTGGGAAGATCTAACGCGTCTCATAGTGGTTCTTCTCTAGGGTTTTTTTTGATGGACAATGAACATTTATAGATTTTAAAATTAAAAGAAAAAAGAAGAATTGATTTTTAATTTGTTGGACAATTACGAACAAGATGATGGGGTTAATAAATAAACTGCTGGTAGTGTTACTGGTAAGAATCGTCATCGAAGGTCAAGAGATCATTTAACAAACTCCTAAATCATTAAACGATTTTTTAATCATTAATTTATTTAATTCACAGGCAATTCATAGCAGTGGAGTAATCACTGGACTGTCTGCAAATAGTGGAACTGTCAGCTGTGGAGGGCTAATTTGCCGATCGATAACAGGGATATTCACGAGAAACCCTCTGCCAGAAGATGCATACGTTCACGTGGCTTCCATTCCAGCTGGTGCTTCGAATATATCTATAACCGAACTGAAGAATAGCATAAATTTGTTGGGTAATAACTTGGCGTCCTATTTTATCTTCTTTTGATTTTATGATGATTCGATTTGATAGTGCTACGAACAACGGATCAGAAATATCTCTTCAATGGAGATAACACAGAGTCCCCGAATGGAGCTTACGATGCTGCTGGAGCAGTTTTTGACTATCGACGAATCGATGGCTTGCAAGATGGCGAGGGAGTTACGGAGTGGATTACTTGCACTGGACCGATTCGTGAAATGTTGGAATTGATGGTTAGTTAAATATAAAATATTTTTTTTTCTGGATATCTACTTATTTTATTTTAGGTCTATTCCCGAGACGTCAATCCCGGTATCAAGTACGAATACCTTCTACCAATTGGCACAGATTCTGAGGAGAACGAAGTTTCCGTTGAAAGCGACATGAATTTCAAGTCTGGTTCCGAAGACACTAACTTAGGCAAACCAGTGCGTAAACGGAAATTCAACTGGAAGGTCATCGGTTTTAGTCCGTGCAGTAAGTCATGCGGTGGTGGTACTCAAACTCCCGTCATCCGTTGTGTACGCGAAAATCCAACTCGATACTTTTCACAGCGTCGATGCAGCCATTCCGATAAACCAGTTCTAAACGAAAATCTGCTTCGCTGCAATACCCAACCATGCCCCGCATTCTGGAGAATAGACGAATGGGGTGAATGCAAATGCTCTAACCAAGCCGAGGGCACTCGCGAACGTGAACTTAGTTGCGTTCAAGAATTAGCCAGTGGCATCGTCATTCAAGTGAATAACGTCGCCTGTCTTGAAGAACCACCCGCAGCCAACAAGACCTGTGAATGTCCAAAAACGAACCGCCGCCGCAATCATCATCGTCATAGAAACGTCAATGGAAGACTTCAACATTCTATTGTCGGAAATAGCACTACAGCGAACCATCGACGTGGATCTGTAGAAAAAGACAAGGCAGGAAGTTGGCTTGTTTCCGAGTGGAATAACCACTGCTCGGCAGGATGTGGACCTGGTGTTGAATATCGTTCAATCTTCTGTGATCGATCTAAGCCAAATACGGAAAGATGCGACCTGAGATTTACACCGGATACAACAAGACCATGCGAAAAGGAGTTGGAGTGCGAGGCCGGCGAGTGGTTCTCTGGACCTTGGTCAAATTGCAGTGGAAGTTGTTTTGATTTAATAAAAACCAGGCAAGTTCTCTGCATACAGAATCAGTTGATTGTGGATGTTGAGGATTGTAAACCAGAAACCAGACCGGAATCAACGCAGAAATGTAAATTGAGTGATGTGGAGTATTGCTCGCCAAGATGGCACTACTCTGTATGGAGTGAGGTGAGTGGAAATTTATTTGTCTGTTATCATATTGGTCTTGAGACTTATTCAGGTATGAGAATGAAAGGCAATAGGTAAACCGGATACCTGAGTATTTTTGTCACAATATATACCCACTGAAGAGTAAATCGCGCTTAGAAAATTTGTTGGGGTGGTGGAAATAAAAAAAAATATATAGGGCAACAAATTCAGGTCTGTTAGAAAAAAAACAAAAAAATATTTAAAGCACAGGGAACGTCCGAAAAATAAATGTACGTGTTGCAATAACCGAGGCCTGAGGTTGATTTGGGAGCGTCCTAATAATTATCATATTTCCATTAGAAAACAAAAAAAAAAAAAGTTTTAGACTTGACAGATCTTTGCAGTATTAAACTAAACGATTTCTGTATCAATATCATTTACTTGGATTGATTTGATGAAGTGTCTATCTATTTAATTTGTTTGGATTAATTTGTGATCCTAAAAGTGACCCTTGGTGAATAAACACGGCCTATGCTCACTATTTCGTTTAATATGTGTATAATCAGATAATAAAAACGAATTTTAACCAATATTAAATATTTTTTAAGAATATCTTATAAAATATCTTCAAACATAGATACCTAAGGCTTAATTTTCGCCTCCGATGTATTGTTTTCCATCTAATAATACATTTTCAATCAAACAATATGTTACATCTAGTTTTCGAATTTCACTTGACAGATGCCTAAATTAAAATAACTTTTATCAGTTGGTATATATAGCATAAAAAATTAATGCAATTTTCGTATTAAAATTTGCATTAATTTAATCACTGTGAAGCCGTCCAATTGTCATTAGTTTAAGACTATAGTACCAATTGATTTACTAAATTACTAACTGCATTTCCCAATTTAGCACCAAAAACTACATTATCAAATGTGAATCCGTAATCCGTATGGGAAATATGGTAAATTTGAAGTGCATTTGGAAATAAACAACAAAATATGCTCATTTACCGTAATTTAAACGTAGAATAGTTTTTCGAATTTAAAATAATAATGATCTCAATTAACATAGAAAAATCAAAAATTTAAAGCAAAACAACTCACCAAAATATTATAATTCATAACCTTAATCCTTAAACAATGATGATGACATTTTAACTTCCTCAATATCATGGTAAAAATTGATGATAAAAACACTCGCGAAAACACTGCAAATTCCATAAGGGAAACATTTATACACTTAACAAAATAAAAGGAATTGCACAATCAAAATGGATTTTTTTATAAGCATATATTTTTTATTGCGCACCACTTTCTAAATAAAAATTAATCAAAACAAGCCTTTTACACAGAAAATAAATGAATTGAAAGTGAATTATAAAATTACAAAAAAAAAATGCGCACACTAAATTCTCCGTGGTTGTAAGAAGCTTTGAACGCTGCCTCTACAAGTAAACGTCGTCATCGCGAACGCACCCGAGTGAAAAACAATTCACAATTCTCGGGAAAAAAAATATTTTTTAGCACAAATTATTTATATGAACATTTGATTTGAATAAAAACACTGGAATTCACTTTATTTAATGACATTCAATCAATTTAACGATTTACTTTTACTTCATCATATGAACAAAACAAATTTGCAACCATAACAGGCCGTAATTTCGATTCCGATTAAAACGCTTTAAAACGGCAGAAAAGACACAGATTTCACAAAACATTACATTTTGATTCTTAATATTCAGTTTAACACTATTTAAGAGGTTGAACCGTACGTGATTTTATTATTTTCTGCAAATTATATTTCTGCAAATTGCACCAACAACCAACTCGCAGCAACTTCACACGTTTCAATGCGAAAGACAAGCCAGGGATGTCTGAGGTTTTTTTTGCAATCAATTTATTCCCGAATGTGTTTTACTTTTTTTAATGAAAGAAGTGGGGGTTCAGATTTTAAACGAGAAATTATTTATTAAAGTGCATCTTCAGACATTCGTTTAGTTCACGAGTATTCCTATCAGCGGTGGTCAGCCATTTTTATGTAATTGGTGGAAGCTGTAATAAAAGAAATAAATATTAGTTAATATAATAGCAATATTGCTTTCTTAGTGATTTATAGGAGTTTTTGTTCATAACGAAGAAGATTATCACGGGTTAAATACAAAATAGACGCGTTCCTTTTCTAATTGTCAATATCTCTCCACAACAACTTTTTAAAGGAAAAGAAAGTTTCGTATGTAGCTACTTATTATTTGAAACATTTTTGCTAAAACAAAAAATACTTGTTTATGTTATTCGGCACTTTTACTTGTTGAACGCTTGTCAATCTATATGAATCAGTCAAAGCTTAATTTTTGACAATTTACGTTGTGTTACATACTACACTTGTACTTGTCCGATAAACATTGTTTGACAAGTGACTTTAAACATTTTGACATGTGTTATACATGCCTGATGAGATAAGCTTTACATTTACAGCCGTTTTTATAAAGAAATTTTAAACTTAAAATCGTTTTTCACATTTAAGCAACGTTGCTTAGGGGTCGCCTAATTTAAATACGACCGGCCGCGTTTTGAGGTTGTTTAGAGCCATTTTGAAATTAATTTTGACAGATCAGAGAATATTAATATTTTTTTTATATTATTTCGAATTTCTGTGTAAAAAAGTGAAAATTAGAAATGTAGCTTGGCATTTATTTTTTAAATGATGTAAATGTAGTGAATGTGATAAATACAAATAGACCAACAGCTACGAGACCAAACAAGTACAAACCGAGAATTATTCCAATGGAACTTCAAGGAAAATAACGGGTGATTTTTTAGCTGGTTTGGTTTTGGCAACACTGGTTTTGACAGCTGACGTGTGTTTAGTACCTTGTGTCACTGTCAAACAGCTTCAGTTTGGTTTGCAATTTAACCATGGATCGTCTTACAAATGAACAACGCTTGCAAATTATTGAATTTTACTATCAAAATTCGTGCTCGGTTCGAAATGTTCATCGCGCGCTGCTTCCATTTTATGATCGGCATTCTCGACCTTCTGAGCAGTCTTTTCGGAAGATTGTGACCAAATTTCGCACCAAATTTACTTTGTTGGACATTAAACCACCAACACGTTTACGTACTGTGCGTAGTGAAAAAAATATTGCGGCCGTATCAGCTAGTGTGACAGAAGACCGCGAAATGTCGATTCGGCGCCGTTCCCAGCAGTTAGGCCTTTGTTACAGCACTACGTGGAAAATTTTGCGGAAGGATTTGGGCGTAAAGCCTTTTAAGATACAGCTGGTGCAAGAACTAAAGCCAGCCGACCTACCACAACGCCGAATTTTTGGTGAATGGGCTCTTGGAAAGCTGGCCGAGGATCCGCTTTTTTATCGAAAAATTGTGTTCAGCGATGAGGCTCATTTTTGGTTGAATGGGTACGTAAATAAGCTAAATTGCCGCATTTGGAGTGAAGATCAGCCAGAAGCATTGCAACATCTACCAATGCATCCCGAAAAAACCACTGTTTGGTGCGGTTTATGGGCCGGCGGCATTATTGGGCCATATTTCTTCAAAGATGATGCGAATCGCAGCGTTACTGTCAATGGTGAACGCTACCGAGCGATGATAACAAACTTTTTTTTGCCCGAAATAGAAGTTCTTGACTTGCATGATATGTGGTTTCAACAAGACGGTGCCACATGCCACACAGCACGCGAAACAATGGCGCAATTGCGAGGCGAGTTTGGTCAACAGTTAATTTCACGTTTCGGGCCGGTCAATTGGCCGCCTAGATCGTGCGATTTGACACCATTAGATTATTTTTTGTGGGGGTATGTCAAGGCTAATGTCTATAGGGACAAGCCCGCTTCGATTGACGCACTGGAAGCCAACATCCATGCATTCATTCGTGAGATACCGGCCGATATGTGTGAAAGAGTATGCCAAAATTGGACTCAGCGGATGGGCTACCTGAGACGCAGCCGCGGTCAACATTTGCATGAAATTATCTTTAAACATTAAATTGCAAGGTTCAAACTATCGATTCAAATAAATATTTCATTCATTTTTTCGAATTTTTTGTGTTTTTTTTTTTAAAAAGTTCTAAACCTCTTAAAAAATCACCCGTTATTATTATCAACTTATCAACTTTATTTTTACTAGATTTATAAATTTTATTACGTTTTTTGAAACAATCATCGTTTAGTTATGCATCAATGAACAATCGTTTACAGATAAGAATTCAAGCAACGTTGCTTAGAGACAATTAAAATATTTAAGCATGGTTAACTTTAGAATCTCTGAAACACATTTTAAGAAAATCTAATAAATACGGCTGTTAATATATCTGAGTACTGTTCAGCAATTCAGGATTAGGGTTTGTTGGCAAGACTGGCAATAACAAAACAAAATAATAAAAACGATAAAAAATCAAGATCGCAGTAAATTTCTTTGGCGGGAAAGTGGATATGCCATGAAGTTTGAGGGTTTTACTGGCCATTGAAGATGATAATCCAAGGTTCTTCTATTGGATGTTTTGAATGATTCTATTTTGTTGCTTTTTGCATATGCTCAAATGTCAAAGATGAACAATTGTTAGTTTGTTTCTCAAATTCTTGGCCATTATATTTTGAAAAATTGTATATTGTAAACGTTTTGTTATTTTTTCTTTATTGTTGTTGTTTTTTTTGTCTTATTGTCAAGATCTTAAGTTGTAAGAACTCACTGTTTAAAAACAAATGCCCAACTGTACAGCTAAAAATACTAACCTAAGCTAAACCATTTTGTTGTCTTTATTTTCAGTGTTCAAAGAGCTGTGATAGCGGAACACAAAGGCGAAATGTGAAATGTCTCGAATTTGACGAAATGGAGAATACTCTTAAAGAGTCTACAAAATGCCGTTACTCGAAACGAGAACCGATTTATCGCAGCTGCAATACAAACAAATGCAGTGGTAAGTTTACAATAGGACTACTTTTGAGGTTATAATACAAAATGTGCATTTTATATGTAGAACCTCGAGTGGATCTCATTCAGAATGACATTGCTCCGACGTGTGTTGATGAATTCTCCAACTGTCACCTGGCGGTTAAAGCGAAACTTTGCAGCTACGAATATTATCAACAGAATTGCTGTTATTCGTGTGGAGCGGATGTAGCCTGATCGGTGTAAATGCAATAGGATTTCTAATTTTAAATTTAATTTAATGTTATTTCCATTATTTTATTGTTAAACAAAAATATCTTAAGCACTGAGTTGGAGGCGGTGAAAAGAAGATAGGTATTCCCAATATTGTTACTGTCAAATATTAACTTGAAAATACCTAAAACCACAGGCAGTCTGCTTTTATAAACCTTAAAATGACCTTTACCAAACCTATCTTCTTCTTAAAACAAAATATATATTTATTAAAGTTGCACAGTAAGCTAAATTTTTAAATGTAAAAAAAAACAACTTAACTTAAGTATTATAATAAGGAAAAGAATAAAAAATGTGTTACTGGCCACTGCAAGGCATAAAATAATGATGATAATTTAAATGTATTTCTAGACTTAAAGAATATTTTTTAAAGGTTTTTCTACTTGTTTTTCCTTATGAATGTATTATTTTATTTGCACTTTACTTAACTGTTATGCTAAGTTTTTTTTTTAAATTAAAAATTAGTCAATCAATAAGCCACTTAAAACGCTCTTTAATCCTTTCGGTTTCCCCTCACTACACAATGTGAACTAATATACCTAAAGTCTATCCATATGTAATGTACGTTGTAACGCAGCGACGAAACTGCTGAGAGAATTTTCGAAAGAGACCTGTTATTAATAAATATTAACAATTTTTTTACAAATCAATTTGAAGCTGTTTTTCTGTGAAATGTCCTTGGGAACATAAATTTCTATTAATCCACCCCATATTTGTCTGTACTTCTAAGGGCGTCTTCTGTTTACCGATGGTCATCAGTGAATATCAAATTAGAAGACTATAAAAGGTAGAACCGCATGAGGAATTCATTCAAAATCGATAGCGCCGTCACGATGGCGTTTTGGGAGCTCGGACACAAGGCGAAAGTTGCACCAATTCTTAATCCAAACCAGAAGCAGTTTCTGGAGGATGAAATAAGGTATCGCGATCAACTGGGAGTGTTGGCAAAAAAGGATGGCAACTTATCAGAGATGTACGTTCGCAAAGAGGTGCACATTGACGACCCTAAACTGCTGGATAAGCACGACTCGTTCTATCACACCACTGCGAGTCTATTGGTTTTGTTTCAAATCATGGGTGTGATGCCAATTCATCGGAATCCTCCGATCTCTAATATGCCAAGGACTGGATATTCCTGGACTTCGAAGCAGTTCTTTTGGGCACTGTTTATCTATTCGTTGGAAACTGTGATTGTGGTGATGGTTTTGAAGGCGAGGGTTAATCAATTTATAGAGAACTCGGATAGGCGTTTCGATGAGGCCATCTATAATGTCATTTTCATAAGCTTGTTATTTACTCATTTTCTGCTACCAGTTGCATCGTGGAGACATGGACCACAGGTGGCTATATTCAAGAATATGTGGACAAACTACCAGCTAAAGTTTCTAAAAGTGACTGGTACACCGATTGTGTTTCCGAATTTATATCCCCTGACGTGGGGACTGTGCATTTTCTCGTGGACTCTGAGTATAGCAGTGAACTTGTCCCAGTACTACCTACAACCGGACTTTGAATTGTGGTACACTGTGGCTTATTACCCCATCATTGCGATGTTGAACTGCTTCTGTAGCTTGTGGTAAGTGGAAAATGAGAAATAAATTACGTATACGTCTTGGTATCCCCGAATAGGTACATCAACTGCACCGCTTTTGGGACGGCTAGCAAAGCTCTAGCTAGTTTCCTTCAAGAAACTTTAGAAAGTGATAAGCCAGCTCAAAAACTTACCGAATACCGTCATCTCTGGGTTGACCTTAGTCACATGATGCAGCAACTTGGTAGGCCTCTTGCTATGTATGTTATCAATATTTTATGTCTCACGTTTTAGGTCGTGCGTACTCCAACATGTACGGGATCTACTGCTTGGTCATCTTTTTTACGACAATTATCGCCACTTATGGATCGTTAAGTGAAATTATTGACCACGGAGCTACATACAAGGAAGTCGGTCTTTTTGTAATAGTGTTCTATTGCATGGGTCTTCTATACATCATTTGTAATGAAGCCCACCATGCCTCGTTAAGAGTTGGATTGGATTTTCAAACCAAATTGCTTAATGTAAATTTGACAGCTGTTGATGCAGCTACACAGAAGGAAGTAGAAATGTTTCTGGTTGCAATTGCAAAAAATCCGCCGATAATGAATTTGGACGGATATGCAAATATTAATCGCGAACTGATTACCTCGGTATGACGCAGTTGCATTTACACATAAGCTTTCATTTCAATTAAAAACATGTATTTTGCAGAATGTCTCATTTATGGCGACATATTTGGTAGTGTTGCTGCAATTTAAGATAACAGAACAACGTGGACTGCGAATGCAACAGCAACAAAATTGAAATAGTAGCGACATCTTTGGAATAAAAGTGAAATAATCGCTTGGAAATGGGTTGGATATTGGGTAAAATTAATTCGATTATTTAGTGGGTAATTTAACCTTTTCTTGCAGTTGAACGAAAGGAGTGGTACACAATGGTTCTTGTATCAAAATATATTATTCACGATAGATGGCGCGAGGCCAAATAAGAAGACGATTTAATTCAATGGACTATGTATTAGCTAAATAATAGATAAACAGTAGTGCGCATTATTACACTTGAATTAATTTTACGTATTATGAAGCGAGAAGTGATTTATGTATGCAGGTTAACATATTTTTAACCAAGTTATGTAAAACAAAAAACAAAGGAGAAATAATAAAATAATCTACAATATCAAAAAAAAAAAATCAATGCAGAACTGCTGCCCGTGTTTGACTTATTGATTTCATTTTGGAAACGGACATGTTACGGTCATCTCTAAGAATTTATCAAGTTGTAGATGTTTTTCCAATAACCCTGAATCGATAAAGGCCTCAGAAGGCATAGAGTCTATCAACTATATTGTTGTCTTGATTTTACTGGGAAAAATATTCTTTGTTATAAAATTTAAAGCAATATCGCAAAGTTCTCGAACCATTATCGATTATCACTCAGACGGTAGTCGAGACCTCATGAGCAATCGCTTACTAATTGTCTGTGATTGTTTTAAGTGAAGCAAATAAAGTGATATCGCCGACAATAAAAACGACTATTGATCGAACGTGATGCAAGATGTACCTTCGAAAAGTTATCGTCAAACGATAATCACTTTATGGAATGAGGGTCAACAATAAATCTAGCTCTGAATCTGGTAACTAGAGAGTAGAAACTCCAAAATCCGCCTTCCACTCATAAAAATTGAGTTCAATATGGCTGCAGCAACTGTTTAAGCGTCGAACTTTCTAAAGTTGCTCTCTGGGAATGGCTTAATATGGATTCAAAATTTTAACGCAAAATCATAATTAGCGATGAAACTTGTTTCTGGCAAATTGCGACATGTGCTTCGTGAAAAGCCAATACATCTACACAATTTGACTGTTGTATCTGATTTTGTAATTATGCCACCATGTTAATGGAAATCGAGATTAGGACGTGATTGAAACGCGTATCGCAACATTACTTGCAATACATCAGGCCGAACAACTGAGCTAGTGAATTAAACATTTGGTGAGTGTGCTATTTTTAGAAATACAGCATTTAATTGACTACCTCTCTATGGAACAATCTGAAGCCCTTAGACTTGTGTCCTATAAACATTGATCTGTTTCAACAAGCCAGACACGTAAGTATCAAAATTGTCGGAAAATTGGTGGAAATGTAAGAAATACAAAAACAAATTTTGAAGCAACAAGCAAGGGCCTATATTTCTCACAACCATTCATGTGTACCTGTGTACTTCTTGTACGATGGCGGGACCTCCTGTTTTATGCCGACTCCGAAGTTGAGATAAGCTATATTTCTGACATTGATAATACTCAGATGAGAGGCGGACCAGTGAAAAATCATTTCAACGTGTTGCTACGGCTGGGAATCGGACCTTCTGCTCGGCAGTTTATCGCACAAACCATCGTGCCACTGAGCCCGCCACTGTAAGATATGGTGGTCGAAAATTACATAACCATTGAAGATGTACTTCACTCTGATACAAGGTTGTTTTCTCATTAGAAGTACCGTTGCGAAGTTTACTTGTAAAGAAGCAATTCGCAAACTTCTCATGTAAGAAAAGGTAATGAATTAGCTTGAACTTTAAAGATTTTATGAAAATATATAGGCGAAAATACGTAAGGCGAAAAAACGGACAGACCAACGGTCACAAACAAAACCAATGAACGTAGCAACAACCAGAAATAAGGATAATAAACTCGACATATTTAGCAAAATTAAAAAAATAATTATTTAGCTTAATGATGAACGTGAATATATATTAATCACATTAAATAACACCCTTTAAAAGTTTATGTAATTTCATTTCCATGAAATGCAGGCGTATACTTGTTGTTATAAAAAAAATTTTTTTTAGTTCAGTTATATTGACACAATAATAAAATTGCTTTCCATTTTTATGTCTTTAAACTATATACTTCAACTCAACAAAATTCTAAAAATGTAAGCTATGAATATATAACAAATTGAATGAATAAATTAGCAAACTAAAAACGTTCTTAAATTATTTGGCTGAACTAGTAATCATTTTTGTATTGTTTACAAACTTACAATCATTATAATTAAAAATAAGCTATTTTGGTCTAAACCAAATTTTAGGTGATATTCAATTATCATAAAATGCGATTATGGTCACTCAAATCCAACAACATAATTCACCAAAAACTAAATCTTACTTTAAAACGTAGTCTGGCCACCCCAATGATAATTTATTTTGCACCTGTCAAAAATATGCTAAAACCATTCTTAAATTATTTGTCTGAACTAGTAATCATTTTTGTTTTGTTTACAAACTTACAATCACGACATATAATATATTTTTAGAAATAAGCTATCGTGGTCTAAATTTGAGGTGATATTCCATCTTCATAAAATATGATTATGGTCACTCCAATCCAACATACCTAACCCACCAAAAACTAAATCTTACTTTAAAACGTATGTCTGGTCACCCCAATATTAATTATTATTTTTGCAGCTGTCAAAAATATTTGCAAATTCTCAAAGGCCATCAATAAGTTTAATGAAATAAAACTGTTTAGACCAAAAAAACAATGAAACAAGTTAAATGTATTCACTTAATTGACACTCAGTTGGGAAAATGGTTAGAATGCGAGTGCGAAATGGCAAAATGATCGAATTGCCCGGATATGTTGACAAAACAAAAACACATGTTCTCAATAAAATATCCAATCGTAGCTTAAGATTATGCACAGAATGTAGTATAAAACACTCACCTTTCCAAGCTCACCTCCTATTTTCTACAAACACATTTTTTTTCGTAATTAATTGTGAACCGACAATAATTTTATTAACACAACAAAAGCACAACCGAACACTTTGACTTCTGAAATCGAAATGAGTTAAACCGTGGTGCTGGTGAGACTATTACCACTCAGGAGTTCAGGACTGAGTGTGTCCGTGAGTCTGACTCACCTTGGCGTGCAAGGTGCAATGGTCGTTGGCCGATTGGCGTGGTAGAAATGTGGAAATGTTTATTATTGTTTGGCTCTGTGGTTGTGCCTCTGTATTGTGTTCACGGCTCTTCACGACTTGTCTCCATTTTTCGTAAGAATGTGTATGGGAGTTCTTGGATCTCCTAAGCATTTTTTGTGCAAGCATATGATAAAAGGTATTGCCAGATGGAAAAGAAATCAATTTATAAAATGTACTTAGACTTATTTTGTAATTTAAAAACTGGCAGTTGTAAAATAAACAAAAATATACCAATGATGTTTTTTTCCTGTGCAACTTAAATTGTCAATGACGTACGCAAACGAAAATATTTTCAATTTATTTCTATTTTACATTTTGATTTAAATATATGGTGAATATGATAAAATAAACAGTTCAGAAAAGGTTTTGTAATTTCATTGCTATGAATGTCAAAAACATTACGTTAAGTAAATGAAACAGGCTTACACTGGTTGAAACATTTTCGTTTATAATCCAGTTAAAGCCACGCAATAATAAAATTAAACTGTATACTTTAAGCCAATATTTGTATAAAATTTTAACTTATGAATTATAAACCAAATTTTATGAATATAAATAAGCATATGAAGTCAGTCATTAAAACCATTCCAAAAATATTTGGTAAAAATAGTAATGATTTTTGATTTGATTGTCTAAAAACTTTCAATCACCACATATATTATATTCTAAAAAAATAAGCTATTGTGGTCTAAACTAAATTTAAGGTGATATTTGATTGTTATAAAATGCTATTTTATCCAGACCAATCTAACATATCTAATCACCACAAAATATTTAAAAAAAAAAACATGTCTGGCAACGCCAATATAAATTCATAAATTTGCAGATGTCAAAAATATTTGCAAAAACTCAAAAGCCATCAATAAGTTAAATGAAATAAAACTGTTTAGACAAAACAATGAAACAAGTTTAAAAGTATTCACTTAATCGACGCTCAGTTTGAAAAATGACAAGAATGAGACTGCGAAATGGCAAAATGACCATATCATCGGAATTGCCCGGCAATGTTGACAAAACAAAAATAGGTACATGTTCCCGATAAAATATGCAATCGTAGCACAGGATGTGGAATAAAACACTCACCTTTCCGAGGTCACCTCCTATTTTCTGTTTACACAATCTTTTCTTAAATAATGTTAAACCAACAACAATTTTATTAAAAAAAGCACAACCGACCAATTTGACTGCTGAAATCGAAATGAGTTGAACCGTGGTGAGACTATTACCACTTAGGACTGAGAGTGAGCCTTACTCACACTCAACTCAGTGTGCGCTGCGATGTTCTCTGGCGTGGTGAATTGGTGATTATGTAACGTAGGAACTTGTGTATGGGCAATTGGATCTCCGAACCAATTTTTGTGTAAGCAAATTGTACAAGATGCAAATGCACACAACAGGAGCTTTATCACACATGAGGCGTGTTTTTAAAAATATGTTCAATAAAAAACAAAGTTCCATATCATTTTTTAATTATTTTTTTTATTTTACTGTTCTATTTAAATCTTCTGCTCCAAATACAAAATAAATGTACGAATCTGCATTGGTTCCATAATAATGATAAACTTATCATCATCGTCCGTCAAGTCCAGGTTATCAATATCCAAATGGATCTTCATTCGAGACAACTCCTCTGAGCGAAGTTTGTTTAATTCTACTCTCGCGGTGCCACGCTTCAGTCTATTGGAAACAGGAGCATACTCATTGAGGTACTCCGTCGAAATTAAAGGCTTCCTAGCAGATTGAAGGCGGAAGTTCTCATGTGGTTTTAAGGATTTAGTATATATTTGATATTCGTCATTTTCTGGATCGGGTTGGAATTCCAATCGACGAGTTTCAGCTAGCCATTGATTGCCATCGAGGGTGGTTTCTTGAATGTCGGCAATGTCAAGGTCGCGAAGGACGTCTTTTAGGTAGAATGTGACAGTTTTAGAGTATTCGGGATCTTCGTCTTTTTCGAGGATGTGTTCGAACCGGATTAGAATTTCGTTTTCATGCCATGGTTCAAAGGTCATAAGATTGATGTTTTGTGGAAGCGATAGCGTTAAACCCGAGTACTGTGGATCAGAAAAGAAATCATAAATAATCAAGGCTTTCAGGCAAATGAACTTAAACAAATTAAAATAAAAATAAAATAAAATTAGACGAGACAAATAAACGACATTTCAGGACAGGTCGACCATTTACTTACAATGTTTGTGTAATTCATTCTCCACTCTTTATAAGGGAACTTCTCAGCATCATTGAAGAATTTCCATGTGGGCAGCAATTTCTGTAGCTGGGTAAACCTCTCCCGCGCTCTAGTCGTTGGCGATTTCTTATTCTGTGATGATCCAACAAAGAGGTAGTGTTGTCCCCGTGCTACTAAACCGAGTCCGTATGCAGTCTCATTCAAAGACTCCTCAACGCCAAATGCATCGTCATGCAATAACCTACGATGGACCATAAGCTCCAGAGAACCATCCGCAATACTGGCTCCTCCTTGAGCACGGTCCACCAGAATAGCCATTCTTGCTTCATCATCCTCCAAAGCAATCTTTGTGGTGATAGGATAATAGTTTCCAGCAATTGTCTCTAAAAGTTTAACATTCCAAGTGTCCCGATGGTTGCGTTTCCTCTTGATCATCTCCCGGCCATTGGAATCGGTGTAGAAAATACCGTCGGAATTGATGTCAGAATTGAATCGGGTTATTACTTCCTTGCCAATACCATCGTCTATAGGAATAGGACCGACTAGCCACTCAAACTCAGCAAAGTTCTCCTTGGAATATACTCGGATCACTTGGGTAATCCAGTCGTTAAAGATTTGATGGACTTCATCAACCAGGGCACCTCGGTAGACCTTGATTTCCGGACTGGGGGTTACTACTCGGACAGTATTGTTTGCCGGTCGGAAAATGTAGGCACCGGATGATCGATTGCGGAATTCGTAATTGTTTCCGATAGCAGCTTCATAGTAAAGGAACTCTTGAGAGATTTGGCGACTTACACCGTCGGACTCGACAGCAGTGAGGAAGCCGTTCGTGTCGAAAACGAGTTGCAGATACTCATTGCCAATTGACGTCATACTGGAACGTTTTACAATAGTAACGTCTGGTAGTGGTCCCATCGGTTGGAATGTCGGTTTTCTGGTTATGTAATAAGATTTGTAACCCAGTGGAGGTAGCTCACTTGCCAAGAAGACCAACTCATATTTAGCGTTGGATTTTCTGAATTTTAATGCGTTGATGGCTTCAGGAATCGGCACAAGCTGAGATTCAATTGTGACCTCTGTTGGAAGAAATCAATCTTATAAAGAGTTTCAATTCGCTTTATTTTGGACTTACCTCTGTAATCGGTCACTTCGTATTGCTCTCCGTTGACAGGTACCCTGACGTACTCAAACGTGGAATGTGAGAGCGGATTGTAGAGTGTCAAAATGAAGCCCTTGCTTTGCTCCGACACATCACAGCTACTTATGTTCAATAGATCACACGTTTGGAACTCGAATTTATAGTCTCGCTTCTTGGGATCCTTTGCGCTCGGTGGGGCATCTTCGCCAGTAGTTATCCGATTCAAGACATGCTTTGTGTTTGCTTCGCAAGCCCTTATGCCGACACTCAGCCTCTTGGCATAGTCAAAAGCAACCTTTTGCTTCTCAGTACCGGTGACAGCATCGTGATGTTGCATAATTCCCATGGTCTCCCTCATAAACGATAGATGCGGTTCCATCTCGTGAGACTTGGTCGGCGCTAAGGCAGTCAACTGCTTGCATACTTGAAGGAAATGATTGCCAACTCGTTCATAACGTTTAAGTGTCGGTCGGGATGTGAAGTAACCGGTCCAGTAGGCGTGCGGATCCGAGGCATATGGAAAGAAGTCATCATCCTTTGTTGGCCAGGTTATACCAGCATTGTGAAGCGCCTTCAAATAACATGATGGCGTCGAATAGATCAAATTAATGTCCGAGCCATTAAGCTGACGTTCGTTTCCGTATCTATCGAGAAATGATGTGAATTAGTAAAAGCAGTACGTGAATGTTTGAAAACAAATGTCAGCGTTAGGGGTTGCATGCAGGATGAAGCGTCGGTTTTGATTAAAAGACTCACTTAATCAACTTGTCAAGATTTTTGTACCACGAATTGGCGTTCTGGTAATGAAAGTCTTCACCCATGGTTATCAAGACATTGTTGGTTCGATAGCCTTGTGCCATATTTTCTACATACTTAAAGAACTCATCCACCTAAGAAGGAGAGAAAAAGACTAAATTAAACCCATATACACTCCTTGCAATGCAGCCCTTAAAACTGAGATTAGTTTTGATTTGATTCTTTGACAAGCCACACCTAATGAGCTTTTCCAAGTTCTTAAAATACACGTTCGCATCTTGGAAAGTAAAATCACCACCCATTGTTAGCATGATGTTCTTGGTCCGATAGAATTTCCGCTGCCCGTTGATAAAGTCGAAGAACTCATCTACCTATATTTGCTGTTAGATCTTAAGGCTTAAGCATAGAATGCAATTTGATACTAACCCTTCGTTTAACATTGTAGTCAGGGCTGTGTTTGTTATCGATGATTGGTTCATCAGCGCAGAGGATATCAAAACAGAAACCAGGAGGTGGTTGATATTGATTATAAAGGGCGCCAGTAAAGAGATTCGCAGCTTCACCTGAAAACAAAACGTTTTAAAACGCTGCTGGTAATACTAAATCTGATCTGATCTTACCTAAATTAGCACTAGCTCTCCAGATCATTTCCGCATTTTGTTCCAACAAACGTTCAGTTTTGTCTTGGTAGTCCAATCGTCCAAAGAAAAGTCCATCGTAACCCATTTGTGCAAACATCGAGGCCATTTCACGTGAGTGTCCAAATGGATCGATTTGCCAACCAATACGGGGACGACCACATTCGCCAAAGGTATCATTAATGCGTCTGGAGAATAGGAGGTTAATAGTTTGAACACTTTAAACAAAATGTTTGTCTTACTTCAAACCCCATGCGAATTGATCGATGATGCTTTGATAATGAGTTGTGGCCTCATCGTTCATGCTCCATGCGCCACCAATGAATTCCAAACGTCCCTCATCAATGAGTTCTTTAACTTGATCCTGAAGCTTTGGGGTTTGTTCTCTCCACCATTGGAAGAAGAAAGCGGACTCGACGTAGATAAATCTGAAGAGGGGAAGCTAGTTGAAGTTCTTGCAATGAAATAAATAATTAACTTACCTCTTCTCAGGATCTCGGATCAGTTCCTGAACAACTGAATCTAGGATATATTGCACACCAGCTTTTTGAATCAGGGTTTCACTGCCGTAGTAGTACTGATCGACGGTCTTCAGCCAGCCGACATCGTCATGACTGTGTGCCACTAAGTGGACGTTGAGCATATTGGGTTTCGTCGGATGGCAACTCTAGATTTTATAAGGGAAAATGTTAGTGCGAGTTTTAATACAAAAGTTGTTGGATAACCTTTAAGTTGAAATTGTTGGTGAATTAAAGTATATCTATAGTGGGTTCACAACCTATCTCATATCTTCATATACTCTTATGTACATATATACACGAGGCAGTATTAGTTGGAGGATACAACCAACTAATTAATGGTTGTATTGTATATGTTTTGATTAAAATCCTTTTAATAACAAATGATTCCCATATGGTTCGTGTGAACGCGCCTTTAAAAAAACCATAAAACCATATGTTTACTTTTCTAATTAGTTTTGTTCTCATAAAACCAGAAATGTTTATAATAAGAAAATATAATAAAAACATTAGGTGCTCGCATATTGACGTTTTATTTATTAACACGCTATTTTTATGATCACTAAACCGGTGAGAGATCACCACTTGCCCCTCCATAGATGGATAAAGTGTTTGAATGATGATCTATTAATAAGTCGAAAAAACATCGACCTATGTTTTTTTTTATCTTGTGTTTGATTTGATTACTTGTAAATAGAGCTGACCAGAGTCCTTTTTTAAATCTGTATACATATTTGTCGCCCTCCATTTCTATTAATAAAGTATCCGTTTTTTCTGAATTCTGAAGTTTTTTAAATGGAAATCATGCTTTTGAAACGTTACAGACCTATGTGATACTGTTAGTTTCGATATTTGAACCAGTGACTCCAAGTTTAGTAGCTCAACGGACTAACCAAAAGATTACTGCACCTACGCAGCCTGCTCCGGATCATTTAATTCCTTAAATTGATTAAACATTTACTAATTTCACTAAAACACGTCTCAACGATTGTATAGTTATACTGTGCATAAGTATTTATAAAGCTTTTATTCAGGGTCGCACAATTTCTTATTCAAAACATATATCTCCACCCATAATAGTTATACAGGGTTAAATTGGGTTTTGGAAAAGGACTACAAAAATGTTATGACTACATTTGTTTCGGTATATTTTGTATGCCAAATGTGTTTAACTTGAACAAAGTAAAATGAATAACCCTTATCATGAACACAAATTGTACAACAGTTACGATTTCATGTCAATAACAAATAATTAAGGTTTTTTGTATGATACCTCTGAAGTCTATGGAATTTCATTCCAATTCTTTTGGCAAATTATTAAAGATAGTATTTAAATAATATCCCATTTAATCCAACTGACACAGCAACAAGCCAAATTTTGTTTACCCCAGCAGAAATGTCAAAAATTAACCGGTGGATAAAATTTAACCCCCATTTTGACGCAATTGGCACACGGCCTTTGATTCCAATATTTTTCTGGAATATAGAAGTTTTTTTCTGTTTCTCACATGTTTATACCCTATCCCATAGGGGGGTATATTAGTTTTGATACATAGTTTGTAACATAGAGAAATAATTTTGCTACATATACCTCAAAGTATATGGATCGACTCAGAATCGCTAGCTGAGTCGAATTAGCCATGTCTGTCTGTCCGTCCGTCCGTCCGTCCGTGTGTCCGTCCGTCCGTCTGTCT
The DNA here is from genome assembly GCA_932526625.1 of Rhingia campestris. Lineage (NCBI taxonomy): Eukaryota > Metazoa > Arthropoda > Insecta > Diptera > Syrphidae > Rhingia > Rhingia campestris. Next base: position 117,225,399 of record OW052185.1, on the reverse strand, counting down.
GTTCGTCACCGATTTTTGGGCCTTAAATTTTGAGCTAGGATAATGAAATTTGGTATATAGGATCCTTGTCCGAGTCACCAGAACAAGTGTAAAAATTTTTGAAATCCGCCCACTGCCACGCCCCCTTTTTAGAAAAACGTAATTTTTGGCAAAACCGTAAAGAATTTTAAAAAAGTGTCTGAACAGCATATTTAGAGAATTTAATATATCTATATTTTGTTCATATAATGTTTTTTGCCACGCCCACTTTTTGGGGGCGTTTTCAATAAAAAACTGTTTTCGGTCAAATTTTAAATTTTTCGAAAAAAAATTTGATGCAGAATCATTAACATTATTAATATGAACATTTCGTCTTTATACCATTTTAACCCACGCCCACTTTTTGGGGGCGTTTTTATATAAAAACCATTTTTATACCCTACCCCATAACATATGAAGGAGAAAACCTAGTCTTTTGTAGAACCGTAAAAGCGTTTTGTAAGCAGTCTGAAGATTTAGTTGTCACTATATCATTTTTTCTATTTTATCCACATCGTATTTTTAGCCATGCCCACTTTTTTTTGGGATTTTAGTTTTATGGATAGGATGGGATAGGGTATTCAACGATCCGCACAGCGGATTGTAGCCTTCTCATATGTTTTTTTTTTTTTAAATAATGACCAAAACTGATCTTTGACGGGATCAGTGACGCGATGGTTAGTGCGATGAACTGCCTCGCAGAAGGGCTGGGCCGTAGTAACACCTAAATGATTTTTCACTGGCCCTTCTCTAGTGATGATCTGACAAATCATTCGAGAAGTATTAATTGTCTCTAAAAGCTTATCCCAACTTAGCCGTTCGAATAACGGCATAAAACAGGATGTTCCGCCAAACGCACACATGAATGGTTGTGAGAAAAAGCTAGGGCCATGGTACTAACGATCCTGTTGCGCACAATTATTTTTATTTTTATAAACCAATCTTTATGTTTGATATATGAAATATATATTTTTTGCCAGTGAAGACTCAAAAATGTGCACGAAAATCATCGAACTAAAATTAAGGTCCGTAGGTCAAACAAAGTAACCATAGGAAAACAAACAAAATCACGGCGAGCCCCACTGGACGACCGGCAAGAATGCATTTTAGGTTGAAGAGTCACGATGCTCTATCCAGATCATAACCCCGTAAATAAAAAAAGGAAAGAAGGCTGTCATATGTATATGTGTCTAAATTCTCATTTGATTAACCTTGTCAATATCGATAGTGTCCGATTAATCTATATTCGTTCTGTTTGCTTAAAAGCTACGTTCGATGACCTAATGATTGTATTTACAAGTCATCAATCACCATTTTTTAGTTACTTTGTTATAAAATGCATAATTTTTGTTTTGTTTATGAACATTTAACAAATATTTTGAAAATATTTTTGATCATTTTTGAATGTTTACTTGGATGTAGAAAGATTTATCGAAGTGGAAGCTATTTGTAAAATTAGTACACCCTTTTTTTTAAGTTGGTTGAATGTGCAATTAATTTTGAAATCTTTTAGAGAAACTTAGATGTTCGCCTTTAAAAGATAATTTTATTCAAACATCTTCTCGAACACTTAATATTCAAATGATCTCCTAATCGGATTTCTTACAGCGCAATTTAAATGATGCCTTCTAGTTGATTGTAGAGTAAATCAAGCGTGGACTCAAAGAAAGTGCTCAGAACTATAATTCTTTATAAAACAGGTCAAGTGGTTTAATTTTATTTATGACTTGATGTAGAATAAATCACTTTCGACCGATCTTATCTAATCTGGGTTTCGACTCTTTACAAACTGATTGAACGATTGAATTCAAAGACTATCCGTTGCATCGTATATCGAGTGTATTGTTGACATCAAATCCAAATAAATATATGAAAAGGTCAACAACCGCACACGCCACCTCCTGAGTGATAATACAACTTATCAAATTTACATTCGGCTTAACTTTGACTTGGTGTAGATCGCGATTTAAATTCAGAACATCACCGTAATTTCTATTGTGACCGGTTTCATAATAATAAATATTGCACTCACCCCATAGCCGCATTTGCTTCCCAAATAGCCTGATGTACTTCTAGGCTTGTCTGGGGGTCGGGCTGTGATGCACAGCACAAAGCCCAGTAGGTAGATTAAATTCCAAAACATTTTGGCACAGCACACTCAATATTAGCACACAAAAGTCTTACAAGTCTTAAAACTGAGAAAACGTCCGTCCAACCCGAGAAGTGATTTCGAACTAAAATAAGAAATTAAATGCCCGGCTTACGTTAACTACTGCCGCGGAGACAGGCATAGGGACAGGAGACTTAAGTGCGAGGTGAGTATGTGTAGTGTATATAGATTATCAGTGAATTGCCTTTCCCGTGTGTGGGACGGCTATCAGTGGATTTTGTTTACATAGGTCACTTAGCTTGTCAAACCGCGCTGGGTTGCCCGGCCGCTCATCTCCGCGGACATCATTCGTTTGCTTGTATTCTTATGAAATGATCGCCTGGACATAGCGACGAGACTAAGGAATATTTATCAGCTGAATTGCAAACTGCACTCCTGCAGTCGCAATGCAGTCGGATGAGTATGAGTCTTGATCTTGACTCTAGATCGGATGGAGCGAAGAGCCAGAGATTTTGCTCGTTATTTTGTTTTGCTGTTTTCTTTGGTTTTTGAATTGGGATTTCAGATAGAAATGCGAGTTAAAGCCGACTTGTGTAGTTTGAGTATTCAAATCAGGAATTATGTAGGTAGAGCATAAAAAAAGAGAGCGGGGAACAAGAACGGATTTGGTGATAAGTTTCGTGAATCGGTTTCATTGGGGGGCAATGTCAAAGCTGAAATTAAAACGAACAACAAAGTGAAATTGTAACTAATCGAGCACATTTTGACAAAAATGTGCTAGGTCGATCTTGGCATTTCTAAAGAATCTGTTGAAACTATTTTTCATTTCAAGTCCTGGCATACATATATTTTCAGCTGAAGAATAAATAGTTAGATATAAAGGTAGTTATACCCGCACTGCACTACAAGGATTATGAACAGTTTTGGCATTAGATTAATCATTAAAACGTCTTACCTAACCTAACATTGTGTAATAAGTGCCTACCTGATAATTTGGATTAAAGGGGATCTGGGTAGGGTAAAGCGTCCCGCCCTCTATGATTCTTCAAATCTACATTTGTAAAACGTCAAATTATACACCAGGTATGCCAAATGAATATTAGATTTTAAATTGAATACTGAACGGTCGGGTTTTCTGACTAATCATCAGTAGAAAAGCGAAATAAAATTAAATCTCCTGTTTTTGCACATATTAATCACTACTTATGAATTTGGTTAGTCTGCTAACTTAACCGTCATTACAGGTATAAAATAAATAATAACAGAAAGAAAACTAAAAATAAATCGTCAATTAAAGGGTCAACCCCCACAGAGACATTGTCAATTAAATTAAATCTTGGCAACTCTGTTGCTCAAGTCAAAAATGGGGACACATCAAACATATCATTTGACTTAACAAATCTATCAACCGCTCTACTATAGCCCTTTTTCATGATTACTAGTCGATATATGATAACATGATATCAGAGTTGCACAACAATTCGGCCCTCTTAAGGGTAGTACATTTCTAAAGTAAAAGCTTAATTTAATGACATATCATAATTTTTATTGCTGCTGATAAAGCTGACGAAAATAAAATCAGTACGAGAATGTACCTTAAAAAATCATCAATTAAATAGAGCCGTCATTGAATTTGAAAATGATTATTAGCCACCTGTCAGTGAAGTGAGATTACTTCAATTTAAGGTCATAAGTTACTATTTTTTTTAAATATAAATGATCTTGATGTGGTGACATCTTAAACCTTTTAGAACTTTAATTTGGAGTAAAAAAAATACGGGCAACATCAGCCGTGTTCCACTTACAGATCCCTCAGAGATGTTCCTCCTTTCTCCATTGCCTCAGCTTAGATTTTTTATGCACTGGAACAACATTCCCAGTAGAAGGAGCTTATTCTGTCCAAAAAACGGTTTCATCACTTCGCAGCTTAAATAATGATAAATTCCCCACATGATACATATAATTTACCAGATTTGTTCTCTAGTCAAAATATACAAATGTTCTCCAAAATGTTTACACAGTATATCTTAGAATAAACCATGTTTAGTAAAATAAATAATGTTGAGTGGAAAGTCGATTTTCTATATTTGAAACCTGAGTAGATTTTTTCAAAGATTGTGTATCTTTTTGTTCGCATATATATGAATAGATTTTAATATCTAAGGGTCACTTGCAGCAATGCATTTATTCAAGTAATCTGGCATTCTGAAGGGTTTCAGAAAGCTTAGAAACCGCTGATTAAATGAATATACTGCTTAGTGAAAATTACCATATTTTGTATTAGTCGGACATGAATGAAACATTGATATGACAGCAATGTAAATTTACCTTGGACGTCTGGTCATACTTTTAACAATATTTTTTTGTCATTTTGAGTTTTATAAAACGTCACATTAAAAAACTGAAGATAAAAAGGTAACATAAGTTGATAAACTTTAAAAATTGAGAGTCTCATGAGGAATACATTACCTTATTCCTATATCTTCACATGCAATATTTCAAGTATGTGCCACTCATTTCCCATTGTTCAACGCTTTTCATCGAAAGTGCAATCAGCTAATCCTGCCGATTAAACATCAGTCAATTATCTGTCAGAAATAAATATAATTGCGTGATTCATTCTGCACAATATTTTGATCAGACTAAGCCAATCAATTTTACTCGAATGTATCTCCATCTTTAAAATGCGATGTGCGGTAAATTACCCACTAGGTATAGTTAAACAATTAACTTATCTTTTGTTTCTGAGGAAATCAAACCGCGATCTTTCGAAAGTTCCGAAACCGATAACAATACCGTCAAAAACCACATAAAATCTATGTCACCAGCAATATGTGAACTAGTCGATTTTTCTGGCTTTTTATCGGAGTGTTCCAAACGAATGGAGTCCAGTTGTTGATCAGACCCAGCTGCGAAAACACAAAGTTTGCTTAATTGAAAGAACTGCTAGAGCTACTAGAAACAAACTCGTGTCTAGCTTTCCTAATAAAATAAAAATATACGAAAACAATTCTGTGATAATGGTACAAAGGGTGTTCACACCCCTTGCAGTGCTCTTGTGTGCGATAATATTTTGTATTGCAGATACTGAGGCAGCTTGTGGATATAAGGTGAGTTGTGGGGAATACATTTGCAAAGTGATTTTTATTGTTTTTGTGTTGTTATTGTATGTCATGAATCTTGTTTTGCATTTCTTGTCAATGTGTTGTGATTACAATGAAGAGGGTTAGGTAGGTCAATCTATATATCTGCAGGTGGACTAGTTTCATGCAGGCTACTAGATTCAGATTTGTTTGTGTTAGTCGCGTCCTAAATATATTAGGTTAATTCTTATATACTTAGATCTCGCAACCTTTGGTAACTTTTTTCTTTGATAACACAGAAATTACACAAATTTCATTACTCAAATTTGTTTGTTTTTCATTTAAATCCATACAATGGGATCTTGAAAATGCTTTCGGCGAATTTTCATATTTCCACACCATCGAATTAAGTTGCACAATTTTATTGTGAAATAAATTCAGGGACCAACTTTGAATCAAGTACCTACCTATATACCAATAAAATAAAGGCAGTAGTCTTTTATAGCAGTTCACCATCCTGTTAATTTTACTTAAGGATTTAAAGATTTAAATTAACCAACTACATAGTTCATTTTGATTTAATTGAGAGCTAAGCCTCAAAAACTAAATGGTTTATAAAAATGGTGATATTATGAAACCATTTCCAATGTTTGTCATATATTATCTACAATGGCACTTAAAACTAAGCCAACGACTCCTAAACGTGCAATAGATTTCTTTCTAACAACGGGTGAATTCTTCGAAAACATTTTTATCTCTTCTTCAGTATATTGCATTTGGACTCTGAACAGAGAAGTACTTACACTTCAAACCCCACTTCAAATTTCTTCGCTACTGATTTTGTTTTTAAACCTTCGTAATGTCAACCCTCATTCATATCTCTGATTTATTACCTAAATCTCTTCGGTAAATTCCATATCCAAACAATAAACGAATTACCTATCTAATCATAATCTTAACAAATCAAATTAAAACTATATACTCTTTCCACTTACGATCAGGCATGTCCGGTGGCACCAGCTAATAAAATAAACGTCCACTTGGTTCCACATTCTCATGATGATGTTGGCTGGCTGAAGACCGTTGATCAATACTATTATGGCAGCAAGACTGGCATACAGCGAGCTGGAGTGCAGTACATTTTGGATTCCGTAGTTGCAGAGCTTCTAAAGAATAGCTCGAGGAGGTATGTAAATATTGAAATGAAAAAAAAAAACGCACTAATACACTAAAGCAAAAATGAGTTTGACAAGTGACCGAGTGGTTTTTTTTTGAAATCATAAAACTATAGGTATCTGTCAAAATATCACATATTCTATTCATTGAGCATTATTGACACTGAACTCTAAGGCTGAATTCCAAAAGGCAGTACTTACGCATTACTGCTTAATCAAGCATTCCAAAAGGAAAACTAATTACTATGATGCAATGATTAATTTTCTAAAACGCAATGTCAATGCATCAACCGCGCAAACAAAAGCAAACAGAGCATTGTGAATGATTATGATGCAAATGACATTTGACATTTCAGTTTAAAACAAAAGAATTGGCGTGTTCCGGATTGCAGGTTACAACTGAAAAATAAATGAGGTGATGTGAAACGCAAAATCTTACTGAATGGTAAGGTAAATGTTTAACTATGCCAGCCCTTATTTTGAAATTTGTTTTCAATATTTATTGATTTTTATTAACTATTATCTACTGAAAATAATTATTTTTTATCTAAATAGTATGAAATAACCTAAATAAACCTTTAACATTGGGTAATTTTACTGAAATCAAATATATCATCATGCCAGGTCGAAGTAAAATAAGCTTTTTCACTCATATCTGAAGGCCAATGTGTAAAGGCCTTCCCAGAATGCATATCTGTAGCATCGCTGTCTAAAGAGAGATACATTTCTTGCATAAAGTTGTCCTCTATTCAACTTCAAGCTACAGATTCACGAAGAAACACATTGTGTAAGCGCTTACAGGTTGCCTTGTATCTAATTTTTTACTCAGCTTAAGATACCAGCTACAGATACGCATTCTGCTCGGCCCTTATATGACTACAACGTCCGATTGCGCAATGAGAACAGAGCTTCAACAAGATATCTTACTAAAACTGAAAACCGGAACAAGACCATTGTAGGAACCAACACTGTTAATCAAGCTGTTAAAAGTTATGGTTGTTAATAATTATTTACACACTGTTGGCGTTTGAAAAACGTCAAAAATTGCAAAGCATAACAAATGCAAAACAGCTCAGAAGCATTCATAACCTGGCATCAGCCATCAGTGCATTCACAATGCGCATTTTTTCCGTTCCATTGCGCAAAAACTAGTAAAAGATAGAACTAAAAAAATATACCCTTGAAAAAAATCAGTAAACTGTCAGCTGGTGTCAGGAAGAAATTTTTACTGCAAAAGTACTTCGATTGACATTTAATTTTAAAACACACAAGTCACTCTTTCTCTAGGCCACTGTAGATGCATCTAGTTAACATACCCCAACCTTTAACCATTACCTTTAATCCCTTTCTAGGTTTATTTATGTGGAATCAGCCTTCTTCTTCAAATGGTGGAACGAGCAAACCGCTGATATGCAAAAGCAGGTCAAGAAGTTGGTAGAAGCTGGTAGCCTAGAGTTCGCCGGCGGTGCATGGAGTATGAATGATGAGGCCGTAGTTCACTATCAGAGTATCATCGATCAGTTCACGATCGGGCTCAAGTAAGAAACATCAATATCCGTCACTTAGATCTATTTCAATGCCGTTTTTGTATTATACAGGAAGCTTGATGAAACCTTTGGTACTTGCGGTCGCCCACATGTAGGCTGGCAAATCGATCCCTTCGGCCATTCTAGGGAAATGGCTTCCATGTTCGCTCAGATGGGATTCGATGGTCAGTTCTTTGCTCGTATGGATTGGGTGGAGAAAAACCTGCGGTTGAAGAATGTCACAGCTGAATTAGTCTGGAGTGGCAGCGCCAGCTTGGGCGAAAGTTCAGAGCTATTTACTGGACTTCTGTACAATCACTATTCAGCGCCACCAGGCTTCTGTTTCGACACTCTCTGCCAGGATGATCCAATTATCGATGGGAAAAGCAAAGAAAATAATGTCAATGACAAGATCGACAAATTCCTTGGCTACATCCATAACATGACAGTGTTCTATCGATCCAATAACCTGATGATTCCTATGGGAGATGACTTCAACTATCAAAGTGCCGAAATGAATTTCAAAAACATGGACAAGTTGATAAAGTATGTCAATGAACGTCAATCCTACGGTTCAAAGGTGAATATCTTCTACTCCACTCCAGCGTGCTATTTGAAATCTCTGTACGATGACTTGGTAACTTGGCCAAATAAAACCCAAGACTTCCTACCATACTCAACTGATTGGCATACCTATTGGACGGGTTACTACAGCTCTCGTCCTACTCAGAAGCGCTTTGAACGAGTAGGAAACCATTTCCTTCAAGTCTGTAAACAACTGACAGCTATGTCTAATCTAACTGGTACCGTTGTCAAATCAAACTTGGATCAGCTTCGGGAAGCTATGGGTATCATGCAGCATCATGATGCTATCACTGGCACGGAGAAACAAAGGGTTGCCTTTGACTACGATTACCTGCTTTCTGCTGGAATGAGCCAATGTGAACTCAACACCAAACAAGCACTTCAAAAATTGACAAACTTAACTCGTGGAGAGTTCGAGAGCTGTCCCCATTTGAACATTAGTGTATGTTCACTGCCATCGAAAACTGGAGACTTTGTGGTTACACTGTTCAATCCTTTGGGTCACGAGTCGGCGCAATTCGTAAGAATCCCGGTAATCAACGCAAATTATACGGTGAAAAACAAGTTGGGACAAATTATCGTATCACAATTGGTATCCGTGGCACAGCCGGTTTTGAATCTTCCCTACCGGCAAAATGATACCACCCATGAACTCGTGTTCGAGGCAATCGTTAAGAAACTTGAGTCCTATTACGTACATCGTATCCCCACCCCTAAAGCTGCAACAGTTCCAAATTCGTTAAAGAGAGTCCAGAGGGCTTCACGTCCCTACGTTATTCAGAGGTATGCCGAAGTTCCTGATCCACGAGCAGCAGACACTATTGTCGAGAATTCCGTAAGCCTTACAATTCAATCTTCTCAAGACCATGTTTTAATTTGTTTTGATATTTTCAGAACGTTCGCTTAAACTTTAGCTCAACGGGACATCTTGTTGGAGTTCAAATGAACGGAGTCAATCAGGTGGTCCGACAGGATTTCTTCTACTACCGCGGAGCTCTTGGTAACAATGGAGAGTTTAAGAATCGTTCTTCCGGAGCATACATCTTCCGTCCAAATGGTACTGAAATCAATATTGCTAGCCAGGTCAACCTAACCATAATCCGTGGTAGCGTTGTCCAAGAGGTCCATCAAAAGTTCAACGATTGGATAAGTCAGGTTGTTAGGATCTACAATGGTCAAAGCCACGTTGAGTTTGAGTGGCTGGTAGGACCGATTCCTATTGCCGACGGAATTGGCAAAGAAATTATAACACGTTTTTCCAGTCCCATCGACTCTAAGGGTGTCTTCTACACCGATTCCAATGGGCGAGAGATGCTTAAGAGGGTCCGCAATGAAAGGGAGTACTTCAAGGCTAACACCACGGAAAAAATCTCAAGCAACTACTATCCAATCACCGCTAAGATCGCCATCGAGGACAGCATGACACGCATTGCTGTGCTTAACGATCGCGCTCAAGGCGGCTCAAGTGTGAATAACGGTTCGGTGGAACTCATGCTACATCGGAGATTGTTAAATGATGATGCCTTCGGAGTGGGAGAGGCTCTCAATGAGACCGCCTACGGTCAGGGATTAGTTGCTCGAGGCAAATACTACCTTATCGTCAGTGCTACTAATAGAAAACACTCAGTGAAGGAACGTCTAACGCAACTTAAAACTCTCCTGCCTTTCTGGGCCTTCTTCAGCTCAAGCGGGACCGAAACAAACGTCAAACCACCAGCACTCCCGACCTTCAATTCCCTACCACCTAGCATTCATCTTCTTACACTCGAACCGTGGTCCGATACGGAAACCCTTCTCCGTCTGGAAAACTTCCTCGATGCCACCGAGGGTACCAACACTACATTCAATATACGTGCGATCTTTGACGAGCTAGCCGGTTCAAAGATCTCGGAAACAACGCTTGACGGCTCGATGGCTCTGGGCGATATGAAACGATTGAAGTTCTTCCAGTTTGGTAGCATAGTCAAGAAGGATACATACATCAAGTCTAAGCACACACCACTCATCGCCGCTAAGAAGGATAAAGAAGCCGCATTCCAGGTGACATTCGAACCAATGCAAATCAGGACATTCATCATCAAGAAATGAGCACGGACATGTATTTTCCTTTTGTTTAATTTAACAAATCTAACGGTTTTATATAAATAAAAACTATTTTGAGCGTTTGAAAACCCTTCTAAAGGATTTTGTGTAAAAGCTAAGGCAACTTGGTATTTTTTAACATCTATATGTCTATTGAGCTAAAAATCTGCATCCCATCCAGACATCTCATCGGGCGGCTCCTCTGGATCCGCAGGGAACTTATCGAAGTAGGTTGTATCTGTTGGGTGGCAAACTGGCCGAACAAATGGCGGGATGAGCAATTGACTGGATAAGCCGTCCCAATCAAAGCCGAGGAACCATCTAAAATGAGAATAAGTGCTCAAACCAGTTCTTTTTCAGAGAGGAACGTGATAACTCACTTGTGCTTCTTAATATCCTGTATACCGCCCTTTTGGTAGCCTAGCCGCTCCGCCGGCACATCCCGACACAGTTTCTTAATCAGCTGAATCGCTGAGCGAGACATGTGCTTTGGGAAGTCAATCATATCAATGCCCTTTAGGATGATATTGTACGTCTTCATAGGGTCGTTTGCTGTAAAGGGTGGACTGAGAAAGAAAAATTCAGTATCTGCACAAGCCCACTTGTTTTTTTTTTTGTGACACCTACGCTCCATTAAGAAGTTCGTGAATGAGTATTCCTAAAGCCCAATAGTCCACTGCCCTGTCGTGACCCTTGTTTAGAATGATTTCGGGCGCCACATACTCGGGGGTGCCGCAGAATGTCCAAGTTTTACTGCTGTTTCCAATGTGCTTCGCAAAACCGAAGTCCACCTATAAAAAAAACAATGAAGTCGCTTTAGATTCCTCATTCGGGGTTTAGTTTGATCAATCCTCGTACCAGCTTAACATAACCCTTCTCATCCAGCATTAAATTCTCGGGCTTCAAGTCCCGATAAATGATGCCGCGTGAATGTAGATACTCAAAAGCCTGCAGCACACAGCCAATAATGAACTGCGTAGCGTTCTCATCGAAGCTACCGCGGTCGCGTAACATAGTCCACACCTCTCCACCCATACATGCCTCAAGTAGCATGTAAACATATTTTGAATCTCGGAAGGTACGATAAAGACGGCAAATAAACGGCGTGTTGCATGAGAGCATAATAGTCCGCTCACTGAAGACATGCTCTTCTTGGCGGGTATCAAGTATGTGCTTCTTTTTAAGGCACTTCAAGGCGTACGTCTCAACGCAATTTTCTCGGTACGCTTTGACAAGTTCAACTCTGCCAAAGCCACCGATTCCAAGAGTGGCCACAACTTCCATATCAGTCAGTTTCATGTCAGGGAATTCTGCAAGAGAGACCACCATCTGAGAACTGGATTTACACCTTAGGATTTTCCTACGACTTACCTTGCTTAGCATTAGCTCCGAAGATCTGCTTGCTGTCTTCGTATTTCATCGCCAGCACACGGTATTCATCCCCATAGTTCTTCTCCTTTAGCTCACAAAGGTCCCCAATGAGGTGGGTGAAAGATTCGCGGTCGAGTGTTAGACACTCCACTCCAGGTGCTAGGGCGATGATGTTCGCCGTTCGCTTGTCCTCATTGATTAACGCCTGTTCGCCAAAGTAGTCCCCTCGTTGTAATGTACGGATTTCACTCTCTTCGTTCGAGGGGCCAATTTTCTGCGTCACTTGGACGCTGCCTTGACTGATAAGGAAGAAAGTATCCCCGCTGGCTCCTTGCCGAATGATGTAGGTTCCGGCCGGATAGAATTCCTAAAAAATATATTTTTTTGGAATTCAAATAAGAGATCTATCTCACTACTTACAACTTCCAAAACATCGGCAATCTTCGCCAGAACATCACCACTGAGATTCTTGAGTAAAGGAACGGATTTCAAGAAATTCACACTATCTTCGATTCTCTGCATTCCTGTGCGCATCATAATCTGCTGAAAGACCCTCCGATCTAGCACCCAAACTCGAGCCTTCGATAAAACCCGTATCGAAGCCGTTCGCGTGCAATTGTAGAGGATGGCTAACTCCCCGAACGCCTTGCCTGGTCCCATAACACCTAAAACTTTGCCAGCTTTCACAACCTCAAACTCTCCCTTAGCGGAGACATATAAATGAGCACCTGCTTCGCCCTCTCTTATCACATATTCACCCTGAGCAACCTCAAGATTGTACATAGATTCGACCAGCTCACGAACCTGTGACGAATCTATATTCTTGAGGAAGTCATTGTCCATTATGGCATCTTTGATGAGTTGTTTGGATCTAAAACAATTTAAAAGGATTACTAATGTCCTTCAATGCTTGGCTTAGGCATTATTATACGCTACCTGAAATCCTTGTCGAATTTCGGAATAGGAACATTTATCGATTGTTGGATACTCGTCGAATCACAGCTCTCGCCAGACACACCCTGCTTCTTGAGCACTGGCGCCGTAGTTGGTTTATTCGCCACCATTGGCCTCAGTTTATCATCACCTTCGGAAACCAGTGCACAGGTTGCATGGGCGTCCTGGCAGACAGAGACAGATGATGGATTGCCATTAATGACGGGTGCTGTCTTTTCGAGCAGCTTTGCAGATAACCTTTCACTTGAGCTGGTCACTTCAGGACACTGCTGCTGACCAGCCATATATCGAGTGCTCTGCAGGCTTTGCAGAAGTTCATCGTTTTTAATTGGTATATGATTGGTTGTCTGTTGAAGGACGCTCTAAAAAAATGAATAAAAAAAAATAATAAGTTCAGGTGAAGGTGTTAATAGATAAAAAGATTGAAATAGTTGAGGTTATATATACACGTCGACATGGTGGCCATTTTGTAATTTTGTTTGTCGATCGATTGGGTCAAGTAGCCGGTCATTTATATCAATAACCAATTTTGGATAAAGCTGCACATGTATTTGCAAACATTGATCGATCACCGTTCAAGTACCGGATCTATCCGGCTTTAATTATCCACTTCCCACTTAAATTGCACAAACATTCAACAAGCGCAATTGAAAACAAATTCACCCATCTCAGTAAAATATATCGCCAAAGTTTGACTACCGCTCTAATGATCTTAATGATCTCAACTATTCCGTATCCACAAGTCGTGCGTATCTAATTGCTCGAATAAATAAACAGCTCTCCAACACAACACGGGCAAATGTTGTTAAGCGCTCTGGTCTAAAAATAGTCCACCCCTACCCTTCGGCACTCACCTTCAACTTGTGAATCTCTCTTCGCAGCTTTGTGATTTCCGAGTCCCGACATTTAAGTACATCCTTCAGGGACACAATCTCACCCTGCAGACACTTGATTTTGGAATCGCGATCGTCCATGTTGGGTCTTATTTCCAGAATTGGTCGAGCTTTAGAAGGTGACTTTGGGGATGATGCTTGTGGTGTCGAGTCTGTATCTTCATAACCCTTCTGGGATGGGGACGATGATGTAATCGAGATTTTCGAAGAATTTCGAATGATCATGGAAGTTTTACGTATCTAAACGAGGTGAGAACACAGTGTCATTGAAAGGAATTTGTACACAAATCACTTACCTGTTCGATGACATTCGAGTCCTGGAGGATTTTCGATGTCTTTCGGATGAGATTTGAGGATCCTGTTGCGATGGGTCCCAGAATGCCGGACTCTTGGAAGTATTTCTGGGCAGCGTTAAAACTCTCGTCGGCCTTTTTCACATGCGTTGGGCTCGCTGGAAGTGGACATTTCAAATCGACGGGTTTCGGCGGAAACCGCAGGTCATTGGAGTTTTCCGAGTCTGATGTTGATCCAGATTCAAATTCCTCACTACGTTTGAGTAGTCTCCTTCGCTGTTGAAGACTTCGGGTGGACAAAGGGGTTTGAGGTCTATCTTCACTTTGCTTTCGCAGGTCCTTTGGCGAGTGCTTTGGAGAGATTTTTACCAAAATATCCGGATGCACCGCTACATCCAGTACCGTAAACTGCCCTATGTTGGGAGACGACGACCGTTTAGGGTGCTTAATTTCGACTTTTCCACTGCGAGTTGTAATTGTCTGCACCGTACTATGTCGCACTTGAAGTGTGTCCTTGGTAGGATTTTTGTTCTCGTCGGTGAATATGAAGTCCGTATCCGGATGTGAATACGATTGGAATAGCCGCTTTATTTTGCGTTGATCTCTGTTACTACACGGGGACGAGATTCTCGGTACACGTTCGCTGTTCAACTGCTGTTGACTGTAACTGATATCGATGGGGCTGCTCGAGCTCGTGACACTGTCCATTGGAAGCATAGGCCCCCCATCGATGCTACTATCGTGCGACAGGCCCGCTATCGATGTGTTCGTGTTTGGCGTTGAAACAGTCGACGACGTCGAATGACTGTAGTTGTGATAGAGCTTTGAATTGGTCATATCTATGCTATCGTCCATCAATGGAGTGAGTGGTAGGTGTAGACCCACACCACCAGGCGATGGGGGGCTACAACTACACTTGGCGAACAGACTACCACAAGTATGACTCTTACGGAACTTTGAGCGAAAATTTAACGCTCGCTTTGAACCGATGGTGCTAATAGCTGTACCTACACTACCAAAGTCCTTTTCGTCCCTTTCATTGGCGTCGTCATTGTCGTAATAGTCTGATTGCTGAATTTGACGACGATCGATTTGGATTTTTAACAAGTTGTCTCGGGATTGCGTGCTGCTGAAGCCCTCGCTGTTGGCCCTCACAAGGCTGCCTGTCGGCGTCAGCGGGGGCAGGTCACGTTTTGGCGACTTTTGCGACTGTGTTGGCGATTTCTCCATTTGGCTGTATGCTTTCTGTAATTGTTGCGTTTTACTTGTTTTGATTATAATTCCATCGCTCTGCGGCGCTTGTATGTGTTGGGCTAGAGAAGAGAAGAAGAAGTAGAAGAAGACGAATTGAATTAAGCAATTATCATATCAAAAGGAGAGGGGGAGATCGGAGATACTTTTGTTTGTTTTGATATACGAGGGTATCGTGTGCTTTTAGCGGAAATGTGGAATGAAATGTTTTTTTTTTCTTTTTGTAATTTTGCCAATGAATTTAGAAGACGAACGCGAAAAGGTGAAGGCAGAGACAAAAAAGTCGTGATAAATGTGCTAATGGATGCCTCTCACGCGACAACCAGCCCTTCCATGCGATTAATCGTTCGAAATCAATTGATTTGCAATGAAGAGGGAAAAACAAAAAACTGACCTGACCACATCAAGGACGTTTCATAAAATGACTGCTGGAGGAGTGGGTGGATGGTTATTGTGTATGCAGACTAGAGGGTGGAATATGTTCAGGTGATTTATGATAACGAATGTTATAATTTGAAAATTAGGTTGGACAAGGACAGCATTTAAGGCTAATGAATGCGGTTTAATTCATGAGAATTTGAAAGGCAGAAAGGTAGTTTATACGTACATTAAGCAAGCTTTGGTTAATAAGGCTTCCGTAGTTCATTTTCTTCGAACTACGGAAGCCTTATTATAGCCTTCGTATTTAGGCTAATATTGCATGCATAAACTTTTTATAGTTGATGAAGATATTAGTCTTTGATGGTTATTCAAACAGGGGATATTAAGATACTTAGAATATTCGTGAAGCATGCAGGTTTTGGAAAAAGGTTCAATAAACCCGACCAAGGCAGAATGAATTGGTCAAAAACGGGTTACTATTCACAAATCCTATTTCCGTCAAAATCCATAAGGCTTACATTAAGCACGCCAGTTGAATATTGGATTCTCAAAAATCATTGATTGCTCTGTTCACATTGCTGTTGCCACTCCACTTATCAGTTGACTTTTATTTTTAGTCAAACAAAACAGAAATACATTCAGCGGCTATAATATTATCCTTGAGCAAATTTCCACCCGCCTGAAATAGAACAGACATTTATATACAAACCCGCTTTTGTATATTTGATTTCAAAAAACACCCTTCGAGTTTCATCACAACCCAATAAACTCCGCGTACTTCCCCAAGTCCCAGATAGAGGCCAGTTGATTGCTTCATTTATCTATGCGATAATTATCTATCTATTCAGTAACTCTTATCAATGCCGATGACTTTGTGCGTTATTGCGTTGACAGGAGAGTGGAGACCGCAACAGACTGAGTAAATAACGGTTTATTGTGACCTAATATGCGTTTTGATTTTGTTGACCTCAACTGTGCCCGTGAGGTGTTTTCTTCTTTGCAGAATAGATGCGACTTCTTCGCACGACACTTCCCACAAAACGTGTAGATCATAAATCGTTCTAGTCTACGCAATCGGTTGCATGGAACGAACCATCACGCTACTTCGACAATTGCTCATTTCTATTGTGAGTCCACCCAGTATCCAATTGTGTAGATTGTCGCGCTTAACGGCTGTTAGCATACAGCAGTTGGATTGTCAAGTTTGTGTATCTTATCAAGTTCAATTAGGAAATATATATGACTGCTCTGCATAAGCCTATAAAGTCGTGAATGACGAGTATGACACACGACTTTCGACATTCTTCGGGCTTCGGGGTGAATTGCTTTTGAACAAAATATTTTTTTTTTCAAAAGAGCTCTCATTTAACCATAGATAGGCAGGTGAATGGCAAGTGTTTAATTTTTGGGTAATTGGGAAGTGGTTCGATTATATTTAGTGGAAGTGAACTTCCGGAAAAAGGTCATGCAATTAGGGACTCATTCGGTGTAGATGGGATGTTCATATCGGTTTTACGTGGTATATACTTCATGAACTATTCAAGATTTATGATTTATTGATTTATTATTGGTAACGAGGTACTATTTGAGAATTAGGATCATCGTGTTATCGGGTGCGAGGTGTTACGATTATTTGACTACATGCGGCCCTTTGTAATTATCTAACGTTCAAGAAATTCAATGGGAATTGAACGAGTTTATAGGTAGGTACCTAGTTACATGTTCGAATAATAACTTCAAATAGATTCTAGCATTCTTATCAACTCCATAGTGTAATAACGAAATACAGCACAAAATATTCCATTATTATAAATTTCGTTGAAACGAGTAGATACCCAGAAGTGGAGGCAATGGTTTAAAAAACGGTATCTTCGTCGAAATATTTTTAAATAACTAATAGCTTGTCGTTTAGTACATTTTAAGTACCATACCTGGGTATCAGAACGTAGTTCGAATTTCTAAATGGAGATTTTATCAATGAAACTAAATGTTCAATCTGATGTCCCCAAAATTAGTCAAATTGGTCCACTTCTGTTTTTTATAATACCTCAATAATTAAGGCATAATAATGGTCATGACTTTAAATGACTTGATCTCGACAACATTTGTAATTGATGCAGTCACATACACAATTGTGCAAATTTTGGATCAAACTTGTAAAGTATAAAAAACTGATTGCACATAATTCCAAACAAATTGCATAGTTAAACTTTGCTTAGCAACCGGGAAAGGGTAGAAATTTCTTAATTTAAAAAAAATACTTCTTCTAGAACACAAAATGTTAATCATTTAATTTATTTGCCGCTCCTAATATTTCTACAATATCCCAATTGCATAACTATTAACACATTATAGCCGCATGTAATTGCAACAATTATAAATGACATGCATAGTATTTACACTAAGCAGTGGTGACAGTTGGCTTCATATTATTTAATCAGAGTCACAAACAGCGCAACATTATATGACACCTCGTGTGTTTTGTATTTATAATTTGTTTACGAGTAGGTAATGTTAAGCCTTTTCACCACATCTTGACATTCCAGCCTCGCAAACAGTCTCCCGTGGCGTCCCCTAAGAACATCTGCATTCATTTGAATTTCAAAAGGCCTGCATTATTATTTAAATCCCATCACCTTTGCCGTCCAAGCTGTACACATTCAACGTGTTAATTTGTTAACCCTTGAATCTGAAATAGAGAAACAAAAGATGTTGACAAAGAAAACATCCTGTAGGTAAAAATAAACGCCAGCTAAAACCCTCGCTTTGTGTCATTGGTTCTTCTGTTTGCTTGTCAGATAACGACTGAAAAATCCGCTAGCGTTTTTGCATGCATTTATTTAAAATATTTTAGTTCCATTGTGAGGCAACTGAAAAAATAAACCATTCCGAACGTTATCAGGGTGAATCTTGCAATATACAACTGACATGAGGTGACTGACATCCAGAACTGTCAATATGAAAAGGGAATTAATTCTGAAAGTGATTTTAATTTGAAAGCCTTTCAGTCTTTTGCTGGGAAGGTGTGAAGAGTCATTTCGTCACACTTGTCAGCTGTTTTCGAGTGGTTGTGTTGTGTTTTAGTAGATAAGAGTTTGTAAGGAGGGGAATCTCTGAGATATGACAGATAATGATAAGCGAAAGTGGAAAGTAAATAGTGGGAAGGTTGAACAAGGTTGACT
Source organism: Rhingia campestris (assembly GCA_932526625.1). NCBI lineage: Eukaryota > Metazoa > Arthropoda > Insecta > Diptera > Syrphidae > Rhingia > Rhingia campestris. The sequence goes on along the minus strand of OW052185.1, from coordinate 117,206,495 downwards.
ATTTACAAAATAAGAAAAAAACATTTTTAAAGTTCTGAAATTGTTATTATAAGCATTGTGACGTACATATGGAGGTGAATTTTGTTTGGAAATAGTGACGCTGCTCTCTCTATTATTTTTTCATTTTTTCTTATTTTTCTGAACATTTTTGAACATTTTAATTTCTTTGACGAGTTGACTTATCAATGCCGTGGGGTATAAATCCTTGATCTCTGTAATCAGAGCGCTTATGCCTTTCTTAACCTTTGTGTCAAATTATCATGAATCTAGTACATTTTTGAATGTTTGATTTTGTGTTATAATAATAGCTGATCTGATATGTAAAATCATATCGCATACATATCATAATAAAGGTCGGTACTAGAATATCACAAATAAATTTGATATCTTTGTATTTGATTATTTTGTTTGATAACGTCCGGTAGTTCTTTATCAGTGTTTTGAATTTTGCGCCACGCACCATTTCCTGCACACCGACCTACCCTAGTTGATGTTTTAGCCGATTTACTTCAAACACTGACGCTATCGCAAGTGATTTCTCTATTTTGCGCGACAGTGCATTGACAGGCTGTCTGTATGTGTGAATTATCATGTATTCGTTTTGTTCTTTACCAACAGATAACTACCTTAAATTACCAACAAAGTGACAGCTGGGAATGGTGGGTAAGTCATGACTCATGCGGCTTGCGGTTTAACGAATTATCATGTCAGAAAAGTTGAACAATTTTCGGAACCTTTTTGCAATAAGCGAGAAGATTGAATTGGGTGGCGTACTGTACTTGAAATTGGTTGACATAATGAAATTAATGGGCTGATATGAAATACATAAAACGTTGGGGTTTTAAAATCCCCGTTGGATTCATTGCTGTTTTGATTTCAAGAGGACACACAATAATTTTTATAATTTTAAATGTTTTCCAGTTAATATAAATTTGTAAACATCCTATTATTATAGTTGTCAACCAATTTAAACTTAAAACTGTCATGTTTTATGTTCACGCGATTTACTATGCTTGACAGTTGACTAAGTGATTTTTTTGCAACACAATTAGCGACAAATAATTAGCGATACTTGACAAATTTTATGACGTTCGTTTGACGTACGCTCAATTACATCATTTTTTTATTTCTAAATGTCATATAATTATAAAGTCAAGCGTCAGAGTTAAGAGATGTTATTTGCTTATATTGACAGAATATTAAATAGAAAAACCAACTCACAACGGAAAGTTGTTTGTATGTGACATGCAATGCAATCAGAACAGTCAATGAAAAAACTTGTGTTTTCTATTGATTTGTGTTTTATTTTTCATTTTATGCTTATTTCCGAATTTTTGTTCATATAACAATCACTTGAAAGGAGATTTGAACATGACGTTGCAAAACAATTATTCATTCGGAAATGTACGGTTCTAAATTTAGTTTTTTTTGTTCTTTTTAGAAAAATGTATGATTGCTTTTAGCAGCTGCTGATGAATGTCGAACTCTTAAGTTTAGAATTGTTGTTCATCTTTAAAATGTTATTTTGAACCAACAATTCTTAAATCTACAAGCAGACGTCATTTGTGGTTATGAACAAGAAATAAAAGCAGTGCCAATTTAGCGTAACTAGTTACTCATACAAAATAGACAAAAAAAAGTTATAATCATTTTTAACAAGTGGGAACATCAGAAAATTAAGAACTTGTACCACCTTAAACCATACTTCATGCAGGAATTACGATTGAACGACAGAAACATTCACAGGGTGTTTAATCGCTATGCATCGCTTTTATTTACACCGCAATGCTGTCATTAAACAGATGTTATTAAGTATACAAGCACAATAGTCCCTTTAACGAGTCATTTGTGTATTGGACAAACAATAATCAGTCAGGTATTGCTATCAATAAGTTGTCTTTTACGAACATTTAATAATGTTTGAAAGAATCAAAGAAAGCTTTAAAGTATACCTTTTTATTTACAGTAAATAGTGTTTACTTAATAATATGTACATATATTTGTCCATGATAATTGAATAAAAAACAATCAACAACTCGTTAACACAAATTATATCGCAATATGCCATCACTAATTTAAATAAATCGATTGGCATTCCACCAAATCAACGCAACTGACATACAAACAGACAAAAAGCGTATCTGTCATCTGGTTTCTTACATTTTTCCAATGCACAAATGCCAAGGGGCATTGACTGATATGTCAATCGAAAAGAAGGATAGCGCCATGTGTTAAAAAAAAGAAGTGAGGCATTGTTTAACAACTACTCTGACCACATTTTGATTATCCATATATCTCCTCCCCCTTCACTTAATATTTATACGAAAACCCATTAAACATCGATGTAGCCGGTCATAAGTCACTCAAACATGACAAAAAATTAACCGCTTTTATATGAACCACCTGTATAAATGTTAAAACGATCAAAACAAACGAATTTTCCATTTGACATGTTTATGCAGTATTCCTGCGGCTTTGATGAAGTAATAAATTATTTCCTTACAATTGCTTATAAATTATCATTTTCTTTGAGATTTTCTATTTATAGAAATTTTATTTTTCTTCAAAAAAAATTTTACGGAATTTTTTTCATTAAATCATTGCGGGGCTACATATGTTGATAAATCCATTCAATCAAAATAACTCTACTACATTACTATTTTCAACGAACGTCTGTTCCAGTTTGCAAATTGACTTTTCACACCATAATTCATAAAGTGTCACTGAATTATTTCAATTCTCAATCATATTTTAATGAATGGATTTTGTCATATTAGTTTTCCTCTTCATACTTATTAATTAAAATTCTTCAATGGACTTTGAGATCATTCTTGTGTAGTTTTTTTGTGTGTGTCTACTTTTTTATTGAAATTGTTTATATGGCGTCTATAAGTAGCGCGGTTGTTCTTTAAATAAAAATTAATATTTTGAACGAAATGATCGATGTGGGTAAGTATTAAGTGAATTTCTTAAAGGCAACATGTTATGAGTTGGAATTTAGAATTAGTGAACAAAATTTGACATTTGCCACAAAATAAAATTTAATCTTTTGTTTGTTTTTATTATAATTTACGACTTATGCATTTTGTCATATCTGTGTATTATATTTTTTGAATTCTATTCTTGCGTGTTTTATGGTGTCTTACATATTTTTGAACTAATTAAGAAAATCTTTTCTTATGTATCCAATAAATTGATAATTAAATCCTTTTGCATAATATAATGTGGCGCCATGGGTGCCCATAACCACTAATGGCTGAAACACAATCTCAGTTTGGTGCGTTGCGTTGGCTGACGCACCTAGTTCAACCATATGAAATCAATGTTACCTTTCAAAATCTAGCTTTGTCTGGCGTTGAGTTAAACCTCAAAATGTAAAACGTAAAATCATAACGTAACGTTACTGTAAAGGGCCGTGGGAAGAATGAAGGTTGGAAAAAAGTGTGAATTGTCAAAATATTCGTTATTGATTTTTGCGTTATTTTCTGAGTGGGTTGTTGAGTACGATATTTTTAGCAAAGATTTTAATCATTTTAGTCAAAGCGTGCGCAAAGCAATTGGGTGTATCGTCGGCAAAGAGAAGCTCCAAAGTGTGGTTGCGTTTTAGCCATTAATGATCGGAAGCAACCTTTACACGTGTTGAAAACATTCACTACCCCCTTGTTAGTTTACGCAAAACGTAGGATGCGACATTTTAGAGCAACTGAGACTGGTTTAGAGTTGTAGATATAACTACAGAAATCTGCATTTTCCGACCACATTTCACACTATTTTCCGAGTTGTGAACGGATAAATGATTTCCGAAATAGCAATATCCAATTTGGTAATGGTGAAGTAGTGCAAATATATCCATGATCCGTTGTGTTCATTTACTTCTTTTATTTTTTGCGAATTCCTAACGTCAAAAAAGAACATTTTCCTTGCTTCTATGACCACGTTTACATGTGACGTCCAGAGTGGGTGTTTTTTGACGTCTAGTCTTTTTTATGTTAAATGGTACTTGATTTTAATCCCAACAAATACTTACAATGTTGTTTTCAAATATTTATCATTAATCCAAAAATATGAAAAATAGCTGATAAATCAAAGTGCATCGGTAAACGGAAATCAGGCAAAGTTTTTTTTTTTTAAACTGAATATAAACTAAGATTATACAGTATTTAACATCTATTTTATAAATAATTTTCGTAGAGATACTCAGTAATAGAAACCTGAGTAGTTAACTGATCAAATACGGTTTAGTATAAGAGCTTAAGTAGGTAGCATGTACAAAGAAAATTCGATTAAAAAACTAAACAAATACAAAATTGATGAACTACTAACTGCGTTCACGAGTTCACGACAAAAGGTCTGCGAGATAAATCAGTTGTGTGACTTATAAAACATCAGTAAAACGACATACACAAATCAGCTGTACGACATGGCGCAAAACATTCGCCGCAATTGTTGTAGTACACCATAGCCTCATAGCTAAAAGGCCGCGGGTTATCGCTTTCTTCACCATAAACTCCTACATATGACTGTTTTCGCAGACCATCGTCAGCATTCTTAAACGTCAGAACTTCCCATTATCTCCTTGTTTATCATTACATTGGTGATATCACCGTGAAGCTCTGGTCTCATTGTCATAAATAAAAGATTATCTCGCAACTCGCAAAACGTTGTTGTCTACAAATCAAATTTGCACTTTAAGCATTTTGACGCGCACAACCAACGACCGTGCCTTCAAATTGTTTGCCTACCCATTTTTTTGTTTGTAAAAGGCGCCTTTGCAAACACCATTTGCTCAAATAAAATATAAGTGTGAGGTATACGTAACAAACTTAGCAATTATCACTCTTCAGGCTAGGTCTACTTAAGACCCGATCACACGTATGTTCTAAATCACTCAAAGTGTCTCAGTAAATAAAGCAGATTACCAACTGCGAATCGCGTATGATTCCTTATTCGCCTGTCGTGTTTTTGACTCATATATTCGCGGATATAACTCAGAGATAGAATCTTTTTTTTTGAAATTTTAATTATGGTAATCGCGTAAAGATAATGAAACAATAATAGCCAAACGGATAAGGCAGCGTTAATAGATATATTTACGATCAAAAAAAAAAACTAAAAATAAATTAATGTTGAAGTATCCACCTTAATACCGGCGCGCGGCGTGGGTGGTTTCGTGTCGATAAGTCAAAACTATATGCCGACTGAATCGGTGACATATGTACATCAGATGTGGAGCTACGGTTTATCAATTATTTAGGTATTATTCGTGACAAGAATGTGCTTTCAGGGGTGAGATACAAGTATGAATGGAAAATCAAGGACACCATTCATTGATAACTAGCCAATTGGAGTCTATTTTTACGCTTACCCTTTGTTAAAAATTCAACATGGGTGCTGATAAGGGGCGACATTATGGCCTGACATTTAAGACCTATATGTTCCAAATGTGTCGCTCCCAAGCCCAAACAATTGACGTATGCAAAACACTTTTACTAGTGACGCAGGTGTACATAGTCGAGTATAAGACAAAGAACACCTTGGCTACCGTCCAAAATAAACTCAGTGAACTAGTTTTTTATGTGCCAATTGAAAATATATCGGAAATACGATTTCCATAACGTATCGGAAGGGGTAGACCGCACCGAAGTGCCTTAAATAACCACTAATTAGCGCATCAAATCAACAAGAGAAATAATCGTCTTATTGTGGCAGGCTTCCTCGAATGCATCCACACTAATAATATTGTTGTTTTCTAAAATTGATTTCTTATCTGAAAAGGTAAGAGACGGATACACATACAGTGGTGTGCAAAATAAATGGACTTTTGATATAAATCACGCTGTACGTATTCTTCACTATCTTACTTCTTGCACACAAATAATTTGAGAAGCTACGCTTATAATGACAGTATAGATACACCTAACTTTCAGTTCTATATCTCAACTTTGACTATAGCCTATCAATACGCATGTAAATTCCATGACTCTGAAAGATAAAAATGGTTTTGGGGGGAATTTTGTTGAACAGTACTGTAATTTTATTGGTTTATCCGACACATTGTGTTCTGTTTGGCACAAGATCATTGAACGAGTATCTTGCCCATTTGGGGGTGAGTTGTCTCTGTTTACATGTTGGTATAATGATAACAAGTCTCAGGGTTTAAGCTGGGAAGATTTAAAGCGCGACGATCTTGAGCGGACATTTCGTAAATTACGCGCATAATTGCGGAAAGTTATTGAGAGTTCGTTTGCTTTTTTAATTCAAAGTAATTATCGTGGATATTTACTATTGACACTGGAGATAACGAACATTAATTCGGATGCAAACAGAGTCGAGAGATTTCAAGGTCGGTTTTAAATTCTTGGGGAAGTGTCTTTATATTGTAACATCAATATATGCGTCATTGCATTTATACGTTTGGGAATGACGCATGATAAAATGTTGTATTTGCATCATTAATGTCAAAATAGCTGTTTAAGCGTAAACCCTTAAAATTTCAATTCGGTATATAATAATCAAGCGTCAAATTCATTTGCTCCTCGTTAATCTGTCAACTAAAAAAATAATACTGAAAAATGTTAAGAATTCTTGAGGTATTATCATCCTGTTGCCTGCAGATGTCTCACTTTTGTTTTTTTTATTGAAACATTCTGACAGCACTGTTTGGTTAGAGGAAATTTGTCAAAAGGAAGGAGCGAATTCAAGCTGTTTTACCTATTACTATGACGGACGTCGTAAGTATGATTGACAGCAAGTGCCACTCCTACCGTTTTCTGTGTTTGTTTTTTTTTTGACGTGCGTTCAAAATGGCGTCATTTGGCACGTGGACACGATTTATATATTTAGTAATATTATGGCTACATATTAATAAACAAAAGAAGAAACAGTATGGGTTTTATCTAGTTTTTTGAATGTTAGCTTTGTTTAAAGAATAATAACCAGAACCGAACCAGATAGGGCAGCTCAAGACGTTGAAATCTGCCAGAACAGAACACAAATTCTGAATATTTGACCTATAACTATTTCCCAGAATGTGATACTTCTTAAAAGTAAATATATAGAGAACTGTGCAGGGATTGTTTACCACAGATTTATGAAACAAAATGAGAAACATTTTGGGAAAGTATTTTCTTTGCTATGTGTTCAACTCAGACAAAATAAAGCTAATCAGCCCTATCGAGGTATCCGTCAGACCGGACAATTTTCCGCAACGCATATTTCGTTGGAGGTTTAAATTCCATTCTAGGTTTTTGTCATCGAAAAAAAAAAACTGCACAGACACGACGGCTTCACTTCACGTCGGAGAAAATTGGAAAAATAATGGCACTTAGCTGTCAAAAATTGCACGAAAAATGCACCTGAACGCACTTCAACGCAATTTGCCGGGATGTGTTACAAAATATCGGAGAAATATTCCGAATAGCTTTTCGGAAGAATAATATCTCGAAGCAAAAATCCTCCGAATCGTACAAAATCGGAGAATTTCCCGCTCCGATGGATACCTCGATAGGGCATTCTAGGTATGTGTCATCAAAAAAATACTGCACAGGCACGACGGCTTCACTTCACTACATTTCGTAAATAAATTCCGCAAAGAATTTGTGTCGGAGGATATTTGAAAAATAATGGCACTTAGCTGCCAAAAATTGCACGAAAAATGCACCTGAACGCACTTCAACGCAATTTGCCGGGATGTGTTACAAAATATCGGAGAAATATTCCGAATAGCTTTTCGGAAGAATATCTCGAAGCAAAAATCCTCAGAATCGTACATAATCGGAGAATTTCCCGCTCCGATGGATACCTCGATAGGGCAGACTTTCACTTACATCTTTGACATTTTCTTAATGTTGATCAACACCAAGTATTTGAATGTTTGTATCCGTAAGGGACAATCAAATAGAGTCTATAGAGTCCTTTAAATTGATTTCACTTGATCTATAGAATAGAATAGATAGAAAAAAAAAACGTTTTCCAATCAAAATAAAAGAAAATGAGCGAGAAACGAAAAAAAAAACTATGGTAGACGAAAGCAAACATAATAATCCACCGTCATCAATAATTGCTTTCCACCTTGAATTGAAAAAGTGTCAATAGCCCATAACCTTCATCAAATTGATTCATAAAAGAACACCGACGGCAAAACACCCTTCAACTGGCCATGTCCTGACCTATCAATGAATCATTTACAGTCAATACAAACAAAATAAACAATTCAGGCACGTCAAGGCTTCCCCAACGCCAATAGCCTAATCTCAAGCTATTCTTGTACCTATACAAAAAACAACTATTTACACACATTAATAAAACAAATTGTTTACTAATATAATGGTGCGCCGAAAATGGTCTTCTTTATATACAGATACAGATACGATTTATGATTATTATTTTAATGTGTATCTTATTAAGGCATTCATAACTGCTTTTATCTCTCTCCTATCTAGCTACTGGCATATTTATCTTTATTGACCTAGACTTTGTTCTTTTTTTTATACCTTTGCAGATAAATTAAATTAACTTTTGGATCTTTGCAATTTTGTATCCGTGGTAACTATTTTGCCACTTGATTTCTTTACGGGTCCAATACGAATTTAAGTCACGTGCGTTTGACATCAACCGAAGACAATAAAGAGTTAATACAAATTTTCAACTCAATGGTGGCAAACAAATATATCTGTTTTTATTTCACTAGGTAGGAAGCATACACATAATTTCGGCTTCGTCGTAGCTTTAGTAGATAATTGAAATTGCAAGCAGGCAGGTGATTATTTTGTGACAACAACTTATAATGGGATTGAATAACCTACACACTATACGAGGGCAAAAAATGTAATAACACTAGGTCAGAAAAGCTTTTAAAACGAGGACACATTTGAGGACTTGGGTTTGCACAATTCAAGGTGGGTAAAATATTTGTATTTAGTCAGAGTTTGTTTATATTTAACCAGTTTGTGGTGCCAAAAAAAGGGTTTTAATAAATGAGCATAGCTATTTGAATGTTGATGGACAAATCGCAGTTCAAATATTTACTCTCAAATTACATTTACTTAAACCATGGTCAGAAATTCATGGCACCTGGCATAACATAGTGTGTTGCCTAAAGGCCATTGTTTATATATATGTTATCCAACATGAATGTGCAATACTGTCTGTAACACACCCCTATGCTTTTAGGTCATTAAATTTTATGCTCCAAATTCTTGTAATAAATTCATGCAGTCCGTAAGGAACAATAATGGTCCGCATATGTGAAAAAATGTATTAACAAATTGGAATTCGGCCAAATAGTTGACAACAAAAATGCATAGATAATAGCGTGTATAATGGACTTTCAGTAAGCAATCAATTTTTACCACCATCCGAAATATTGTTATTATTATATTATTTTATAAATCCTGTACGATAAAAGGCAACAACTCAAAGTAAACGCACGATCTTGGCAGACAATTGACTTCTGCTCTTCGTTCACTTGTGGCTAATACCCAAACGATCAATTTTCAACCAAACAAAGTGGTTCCGATCCCCGTTTACAGTCAACGCTCTCTCACGATTATTCTTAAAAAAAAGATTCTGATATCAGTCGGTAGAAGTCAGTTCTTTTAATTTAAATGTTTGAAGAAAATCTTGTACCCAAAATCCACCAAGTGAAAGCGAACGAAAGGTCAAATTATTGACAACTGAAGGATCTCATTTTTTTCGTTCAAAATGAGAGCTATCAAATGTCAGCACTATATATGATATTATTTGGTACCTATCAACGAAATATACTTCTTGGTATTGTGGTTATCAACTATCAACATTTCTGATGAACTGTGAATTTTATAAGATCTTACATCTCCTGTGAGTAGTTCTATTGATAAAATTGGAATTACAGTTGTCAAAAAAGTTGATATCTATCAAATTTACTATCGGTCACGGATTCTTCGTTGAATAGTATCAATTGTGCAGTGTTAATATTTACAAAATTATTCCCGGGTTATTTGTCAACAAAACAAAATGTTTTTGCAGACAAAAGTGATGAAAAAACATAAACGAGCAAGTCAAGATACGCCGAGCATTACGAGATTCTTCCAATCCAATGGATTTGTACGAAAATGTATAAATTATTTTTAAACATTTTATTTCAACAGTTGATGATGTTCGGTTGAAGATTCATTCAAAACTTCCGACTTTCCAAACAAGCCTTCTTAGAAGTATTGACCGATATCGAGGATAAGCTGACACTGATCAAAAGCCAGCAATCCATCCCAAATATTCTTAAACTTGCTGCAGCTTTAAAATTCTTTGCTCAAGGAAGTTACAACAAACGGTATCAGTCGTTCTGAGTGAACTACTAACCTCCGGTAATTAATGGCTAACTTGACAGTTTTCCCTATAAGAATTACTCGCTTAAATGTCAAAAGTAAGTCACTGATTAGCTAATCAGCGTTTATTAATAAGGGGGTATATGTTTTGGAAAGACACATTTGTCCGAAATGGATTAGATTTCAATGCACCAAGAACAAGTGCAAAAATATAATTCTTCGGAAAATGTTGTTTTTGCTGCAGAAAATAATCGGACCGAAAAAGGGCCTTCGAAATGTGTATTGCTTACTGCTCTGCTCCTAAATAAAGAAAATATTGTTAAGAAACAAATCCAATTTAATTTAATAAAACAATTTACATATTTCGATCAAAGTTGTTCGTCCTCGGCAGAAAAACAAAAAATAAATGAAGATTAGAAACGTCAAAACAGATCCCATTCATAAACATTATTAATTGATAGCCATAATACCAAATTATTGATGAATTGATAGATGTTATCGAGCATCAAATAATTGATCTTTGATAGCCATAATACGGCTGTGAGAAGCTTATAGCACCTACATTTGATAGGTGACGATTTTTGTTAATATAAAATGTAAAAGTTGACTAAAACAAAGAGATTTATAACAAAAGTTCATAGATATAAACTCATGTAAAATAATGTTGACTTCCGGGGATCCAATTTTCAACTTCATACTTGAAAAAAAAACTCCCCTTCCGTACCTACATCGCAATTTTATCGAAACCGAAATGCGACATGAGTCACCATTTTTTTTATTGATTGCTAAAAATAAAATAAATCGATACTAAATTTAACAACTCTTACATAATGTTGCATTTAGAAACATTTAATACCTACAGAAACAGAGTATACATTATATATCTCATAGCCACATATACCTCTTAAAATAAGGTACCCCGGTTTAATGAGAAAACCACCTGCACTAACATTGTTTACGTTTTTATTATTTGGCGAGCGCAGTTAATTGCTTGTCAATTGCACGTTCTTGGTTCAAGTAAAATCCGCGGCAGGCTAATTTGTTTACATTTCCAAAGACAATGTGAGTCGTCTTCTTCTTTGGCCTGTGCCAAGAAATGCACATGTGACAGCAAGAGGGAGTACATTAACTCAAAAACAAACATTTTCTATTTGTTAAATTTCATCACCCTGCTTTTAGATTTAAAATCAAAATACAAAAAACGCCACTCCTTGCTTTAGATTTGCAGAAAATGAAATATGTACTACTAACCCTTAATGTGTAAACAAAAAATAAATACTTTACTGATTGGCTTTCAAAAAACTATCACAGCTTTTACTTTCAAAGAAGCACTCGTAAATCATAGAAAATCCCCAAAATATTCTCGTCATCTAAATCCACACCTTAGTTCTTTTCACGTACACTTGAGTCGACACTGGAGCATTTTTGCATCAATCACTCAATCAGCGAAACCACGCATTATTAGCAAATGAGTCAATGTCAATGACCCTCGTTGCAAATGATACATCGGTGCAGTTCGTTGTTAGTTCGCGTTGTGATCGGTTGTCTGCTCGCAGTGAAGTGAAGTGAAGTAAAGTGGAAGAAAAGTTTGTGCTCTCTCCAGTCCCTTTAGTCCCCCCGCTATGTGACTGTGCTGTGTTGTGTAACAAAAACAATCGTTGTGCTCGTGCCGTGTGCGATGCTGATGACTGTAAGCGGAATGGAAGAATATGCAAGTGCATTTTTCGCTGAAGGTGTGAATGGGAAAGCGTGATTGCTTATTGCGGCTTTTTCAACTTTGACTGGAGAAGAAATGAACGCGTGACAAAAACTAAGATCAAGTTGTTTTGGTTTATTTGTGGTGAGTTTTATTTTTTATTTTTTTGCGTGCAACAGATTGAAGCACGTTAAAATCTTGATGGGGACAAACGGCACTGATTGAACCATTCTTACTGCAGTTTTGATAAATTTACCGCTTTTTGCCTTTTGCAAAACAAAATGTGCTGTTGTGTCAAAGTCCACGCTGGTGTTTTGTTGTTGTTTCATTCTGTTTCTCGCATTTGTCAAGATTTTGTTTATTTTTGTTGGTTTGTGCTAGATGAAATTAATTCTCTTTTGGAAAAGGTTTGTCATTTTTTATGTGTTGACATTTTTACCTTCTTTATTGCTATTATTTTCAACATTTTAAGACGACATTAAAACAAGCCAAGATCAGCTAGGTATTGCCATAAAAATTGAAATGAATGGGTAGGTACTCGGTATGCACAGGGCTAGGTGAAATAATCAAATTATAGTAATCGTCAGTTTATCGCGACAGGGTATCTTGAATTTTGATTTGTTTAGTTTTTTTAATTTCCTGGGCGCATTGTTGATTAATAATTTCTGTCAAATATTGTTTGCTATTTTTCTATACCTATATTTGAAACCAATTGAATCGATATAAGGTACGGTGCGATCAGAGATATGATGGATTATAAAAGCTTTATCGACTTGGATAATAAAGAGTTAGCTGCTTGCCTATCTACGCACAATAAAATGTTTCCAATTGTATAGATTGGAACTGTTGTACGGTTTGTAGTAAAACATGGTAGGCATGTCAATACTGTACCTACCTAATATTAGGTTGGTAGTTTGCTCATTTCGAGGCTAATATTGGTGGGGTAGGTAGGTATAATAAGTTATAGCGAAACGAGAAACATAAAAGAAAATGTTGGAACAAATTTATTTCGATTTGTACAGACAGCCAAACGGAAAAAGATCGAGCCACCAAAACAACAATACCTATCAGTAAAAAATGTTTTTACGGATTAAAATACATTGGATTTCTTTGGCAGAAGAACGAAGTGTATCACTTACGAATAAATTTAACAAATTTAAATATAAATTGTTAATTTTTTTTTGTAAAAATATTTAAATTCATAAGGTAGATTTAAAGACCAATGTTAGATTAATTTATTACGTTGAAATGCTTAACAGAAGCAAGACAACTTTTTCCCTCTTACTTACGTCTAACACCCACAATTTTATGGACTTTTATAGAATAAAACGGACTTAAAACACTTCACATATACCTTCTGTAACCGGTTATGGTATTTATGTGTCAAATGGGTTTAAAGCTGGCTAGGGGAAAACAACAAATCGAAACAAAAACCTTTAGCACAAACATTCTGTGCATGTTTTCATTCCTGTTTGAAATATTGTTTGGGTTTTGGGTTCAATTTGCATTTATATTCACACATTTTGTTAAAATAAATATTTCCTCCTTCAGATATAAACGGGCATATGTCAAAAGTTAGTCGAGTTGAAGGTCAGTTTTTGTTGTTTTTCATGTAGAATGAAAAAATGTTTTGTCTGCAATTTCTGTCCGTCTGGGTGTTCGTCTGCAGCTGTAGACTAAATTCGGCACTGGCATGCGCACTCCCGAGAAGCTTGCAGATGCTTGTTTACCTTACCTCATACCCACGAAATGGGATTTATATCCGTAGTCCGAAACTTTCTTCAGAAAAAATGAAACATTAATTTGTACGAATAATTCGGCTCCAATATTAGATTCCACAATATAGTTAGATGGTAGTAGGTAAAGCATTTTTTTAAAACAAAAATTTTCGCCATCACTTTAAGTTTCACTACAACTAGGGATTTGTTGGAATGTATGTCTTCGTGATGCAACAGCTTTTCTTGGGTTATTGAAATTTGAAAAGGCTAGAGGTTATTTATCTTATACTCCGTTGTCACTGAGCAAATACGCTTATTTCGATATTAAATTTGCAAATGCGATCGAATTTCCCATACAAAATCAAATTTCCCTAATGTGATAATACGATCACATTTGTGGGAAATGTGGTTTCTCATATGAAAAAATAAGATGTCAAACAAACGAACAAACCTTTTCATTGGAATGGAACAGCTAAAATGTCAAATTGGATGGAATTCATGTGACAAAAAAAGCAAGGGTTGATTGTAAAAATGTAAACATAGGAAACTTTCTCCTGAATAATGTATTTCTTGAGTTTGATATTAATACAACAATTGATGGTACATTCATTGCTCTGTATTTGCGGCTATTATTTTGTCCAGAACCTCCTCGGAATATTCCATTTTCATGTCAGGGATGATAACATTTGAATCCAGAACCGAAGTCTTTGCATATTCGACTTCCTCTGTTTTCAAACAGTTATCAAACGTAATTCGAAAACTTAGTGAGAACACCGTTTTGGTGAATTTGGAAATCTGCTCATTTGAACTTCAGTGAGAACGTAGTATTAGCTTTTCACTTAAATTAGCTAAGGTTCTTGAAGCTATTTACTTAGATTCTTTCATACCATCTGTTAGATTCGTCAAAAACACATTGAAAGTGTATTCCCCTCAAAAAGAAAAGGAAAAATCAAAGAAAAATATATGAGAAGGCTACAATCCACTGTGCGGATCGTTGAATACCCTATCCCATCCCATCCTATCTTTAAAACTAATGTCTCCAAAAATTGGGCGTGGCTAAAAACTTTATGTAGATAAAATTAGAAAATGACATTGTGACAACATACTATTCACACAGTTGATCAACATCTTTGATGGTTCTACATAAAACGACGTTTTTCTACTGCATATGCATCAAATCGTTTTGTTCCAGAGAGTCTATATACCTACCAAATTATCACTCTAGATCAATTTAAGGTCCAAAATTCGGTGACACACAGACGGACAGACAGACATGGTAATATCGAATCACCTAGCCATTTTGAATCGGATCCATATACTTTGACGTTTATCTATCGAAATTATTTCTCTATGTTACAGCCTAAATTACAAAACTAATATACCCCTATCGAATATGGTATAAACAAGAAAAATACAATTTTGGAACATGTGTTTAGCAAAATGTTATCTCAGTTCTTAATACCATTTACAGCTCAGTGAACTACGACCTCGCATGTAGCTGATAAACAATTTTACATAAAATAAAGACATATAGGTGACATATGTTCTTAGGTGTAAGAGAAATTACAAAGCATTAAATTGGGAGAGATAGGTATACGGTAATGAATAACGCTGGGTACATCAGCTCCTTAACAATAGTAGCGTACGTATCATAATAAACTTGCCAATTTGTTTTACCAAATATGGCGTGTGTTTTAGAATTTTTGCTAAAGGCTACACTTCGCTGTCGAATTTTGTTATACCAAATCCCATTCCATATTCAGTCAGCCCTATCATGGTATCCGTTCGGAGAGTAATTTTTTACGCAAACCCAGTCGGCCACTGAATTTATGTTCATAGTATCCGTTTTCGAAGGTGCATCAACGCATTCATTTGACATCAACAACTTCTTCTGGTGTCCTTTTAGTGAATTTCCGAGCTACGACGGGTTTCTCATGCATCAACTCAATCAAGCCCTCATATTGTTTGGTGCTTGTTTTGCATTTAAATTTTGCCTTAAACACCAGTTTCCAACAAAAAATCAACAAAAACTTAAATAAAATTATTTCATCGTTCACTTTAAAATATTTCCACGGCGAACAGATGTCGGGGACCATTGGAGAGAAATTGACGTGTGGCTGTCAAAAACAGAAACAAAAAATGCAACTCATCGCAATGAAACGTAGACTGCCGATGTGCGTTACGCTTTGTCGGAGAAATGTTCCGAACAACTGATCGGAACGATTAGCATGAAGCAAAATTCTTCGACTCGTAAAAAATGAGAATTTTTCTTTTGGAACGGATACCATGTTAGGGCAGAATATGAATGTCCTTAAATATGGAAGTGGCTTTCATTATTTTTTAAAATGAAACATTATTTTTAAATGCTGGCTTATCAATATTTTCGTGCATCTATTTTCTTGATTCAAAAAAAGCCTCAAAAAGCCATGTACGATGCTTGTAAACCGAATGCAATTCTATTAGTTGTCTTCTCTATTTGCCTGAGTGAATATTATTGATAGGTATTTTGGAAAATTTGCAAATATGATGTTCGTATATATACATTTATTTTAATATGTAACTGCTAACTAATTAGCAAATAGTTCGTGTCAAGTCAATCATGTAACTTTATTATATCGCGTTATTAGTAAGACCGTTGAAAAGATAAATAAAAGGGTGTAAGAAAATTAGTTAATTATTTCAACGTAATAAATATTTACATAACTTATACTATTATATTCCAGTTTATATGATATAATTAAAAACCGGCCAAGTGTTAGTTTCAAAGCATCTGATGTGTTTTCGATTTAACAGAAACATTGTAGTCTTAACAGGTACGATGAACTAGCCCCCTTAATTGAGGCCTACAGATTTAAATGCTAGCTATAAGCATCATTTTTTATTTGCAAAAAAGAATTAAATCATTTTAGTTACTTTGTCGTAAAAAAGCTTCGCTAAATGGATCTCCATTGTTGTCAAGGGCATTTAAAATAAAAATAAAAGCTTAATATCTACAAAACACACCCCTTCATTAGGAATACATTTAGCTCACCCGCAACTTCCATGACGTGTCCGCTTATATCGTTCTATCGCCGGTCTTTAAAAATAAAATACTCCTATGTTATCACTTAAAAAAAAAGCACCAGGCACTACAACTAGATTGCAAGCGGGATTATTTTTAATTTATTTTATCGTGAATGTATGTAAAAGCCTGTTAAATAGTCGAGGATTTAAGCAACTCCTTTTTTTTGTTACCACCACCGCCGCGATATGCCTTGATTCGAATCAAATAACTATTTTCGTCGTCCTTGCAGTGCACCGTGGACACTTTCACATGGGAGTACTCGGCAGGCTTATCCCCGTCACCTTCGATGCGAATGCTACGCCTGCGAGAGTACAAGATCAATTGTTTATTAACACGATCGACACGTTCCTCAATAATCACCACATTCAAGTCGTGCATGACAAACCGTCAAAATACCTGCACAAGAAGAAACTGACAGAGAATTTCGCCTCCTCACTTTGCAAATCCTATCGAAGAAGAAAAATCCAATTCGATAAGTCGCCGTCTATCTTTGAGAGGTGTGCCGGGTCAGTATATAAATAAATCACTGTCAACACTCAGACCAATTAGTGGTGCGGACAACAAATGCTTTTTTTCGGCATAAAACAGACAAAAATTGTAGGTCACTCTGCTGCAAACACTATAAACGACCCGAACTCTGGGGTAGACAAAAGGCAGACGATGCTAGTCACGCACAAGTTACGTTTTTGTATAAATTCTACCGCACGAGCAAAACTACGAAAAGGGTACCACTTGGTCGGAGGTGGTGCATTCAAATGACGCTGAAGCTCACAGCTACCACCATTTGCCACCCTTTGGAGCTAGTGCCATCCGTTTGCACTGCGCGCGATGTGGTGAAGACACTGAGACAATAATGCTATCTTTGGTGGGAGATTATATCGGTCGCGAACGCGTCTGCCTTATTAGCCGTCTGCTGTGGAACTGATCTATGCTGGCGTCGTATCATACACAATGCTAATCGGTCGGAAAAGCTCAAGTTCCCTTGTCACCTTAGCGAGAGTCTCACAGATACAGCGCTGTCTCTATACAGTATACACCCTCTTCAATACGTTACGTTTTTTGGTGGCAATTCCGTTCCGATGGCGATGGCGAGCTTTGTACGTAGTGGCCGTTTAATAACCTGGCTGGGGGATGCCCACTGCTGGTAGTCTGGTGGGTTGTCGTAGGGGATGGTGCGCTCACAGTGAATGAAAGCTCGTGGGGTTGTAGCTCATGTGTGTCTGTAGACCCAATCTCTTTTGTTTACTTTTTTTCGCCGTACTGTAAATGTGATTAACTCGCCCTTCCCCCAATCACCAGCTGAATGCATTCGGTTCCAGGGTATCCATTTGAAATGAATTTATCACCGGCGAATAAAACTGTGTTGTAGGTATTTATGTGGCCAACAATAAATTCAGGGAAAGTTTTTGATTTCTCTTAATGTTTGTGATTGGATAAAGTTGTCTATCTGATTTTTAATTTTTAGTTTTCTACTCAATTTCCCAACATTTTTAAACTAAACAACTGTACGAAATATATATTGGGGTATCTTTTACGGAGCATTTACCAAATCCTTGTGATGACCTACCTCAAGAAAATATGTCTCGAATTTTGTGTGCATGCATTTGCATAAATTAATGACCAACGTAGCGGCGTATAATCTAAAAGATTGAGTTGTTCGATTTGACGTAAATCCATTGACAAAATATGAGCACAATAAAAATATTTTATAAATCATTCCAAGACCTTGAATAAGAAAAAATTATTTGATGTATTATGAGGTGTAAATACGATTTATCTACGAATCTGGTAGATAGATAATATTTTTGTAAACTTTGCTTGTTCCTGTAAATTTAATTGCAAAAATGTCGTATCTGATTTTTTTTGGCTCTAATCATTAAAAACGGTTTTCAACATTTTCTGCAATTTAAAAAATTTTAAATCATATTTATCCAAAAAAATACGTTAATTTTTTGTTCAATAATACTTTTTGGAACAAATGATTATCATCAATAGACGATCTTCGTTTGAACGTTCACTTTTTCGAATTTTCGTAAGATCAAAACTAACGAATTTGCAATCGGGTTCTGTGAGATATTTATTTTTATTGTTGATTTCCAATGATCAAATGTTAAAATGACCAAATTCCAAATATTTTCGGACATCACCGATCTATCGAAGAAATGTTGTTTTTTTTTTTAAAAGGAAATGGATAAGACCAATAAAACATGTGAAATAATTTTTTTGTCTCTTTTCCGTGCTATAAAAATTGACATATTGCTCAATATTACATTTCACACGAACAAAAAATGTTCTACTAAATTATTTCCCTCCTAGATCTTTCGTGTGGCATGATATAACCGACACCTTATAAAATTATTTTTTACACGTTTGTGAAAACAACAATACACACCTTTTCTGACACTCGTGTTGGGTTGCAATCCAAAGGTTAAGAGGTTCAATCGACTAGGTACTTGATTCTTAAGTTGTTGCGAATAAAAATCTCATTAAAGGGGAGCGGTCGGTAATTTTTGTTTATTTTATGTTTGTTGAACACTTTTTACAAAATGTGCGAAAAAAATATTTATTATTATTCATATAATAAAAGTGTTTGATTTGGTTATCGTGTGAGGTTGTACCTTGACAAGAGTATTTTTTTGTTTTTTACTGGTTGCTTCTTTTCTTAATACAAATAAATAATAGCGGTTCAATTGCTGACAAATGCCGGCTCTACTTCTACGAGAATTCAAAATACAGAAGTTCCAGAAATCTAAATACTAACAGATAATTGTGGATATTTATAATGAAGCAACGACAAAATAACATGTCACCGATAATAACTGTCAGTGTCTACCGGGAAATCGCCTTCAGTCCTTTTTGTTGTATTCCAATCGTAAGTTTCTTGTTGAAGGAAATGTGACGGATTCGTTGTGCATCAGTTATTCTTACTGACTATTAAACCATCATTAGCCAAGATCAAGGATCCCTAAAATGAATCTTTGCCTATTCATTTTCGCTATGAACATGTCAAAAAAGCGTTATTTTATTCACCCTTATAAAAAAACATCAACAAATAACCAGTGGTTAAAATTGTGGGTTCATATTTATGCAATTGACTCGACACACTGAAAAAGTATCGATATAAAATTTCGGAAGCGATGAAATTATTTTAAGCGTAACAATTTAATTATTTTTGTTTGTCTAATTTATATCTGACAACTATCAGAAGCATTAATATCATTTAATAACGCTTGTTCATTTGAAATTTCTCCTCACATCAGAATTAATAAAATTTTACAGCACATCACATAAAAAGTCCGGTCAATAATATTCCCAAAAAAATCAGTATTCAGTATCCCCGAGTAATAACACCGGAAAATCGTTATTTTTAAATATCAACCGTGAGCAAAAATCACAAATCAACACCACAACTGTCGTCCTTTCAAAAACTAAAAACAAAACTCCGGTTGTGGAAATACCAATGGCAATAGAAACAATTTGAAATAGCACATACAGCAAGTGCTTGCAACAACACATTTAAAATTCTAACAAAAAATAAACAACCACTCGAAATCATCAAACTATTTATTGCAATTCCAATTACCGTCAGGGGCACGTACAAAAATACACCTTTACTCGTATGGCACCAAAAAAACAACGTCGACGACAACGACCCAAGCCGATACAGCGGGGCCAGAACCCTTTTGCACAACAGTCGTTGCATGTACCCATTCGCATTGATTTGCTGCGTCAGACACCCAAAGTCAAGGGGTCAGTACGGATTCTGGCCTACACGCCATTAGCATAAACGTTGGCAAAATTAGAACAAAGAAATTTGCAATCCATGCTGACCTAAGCAGTTCCGTGTATGTGTGATTTAAATTAGATCAGCAAAGGAAGCCTCCAAATGTAAAATCCTCACTAATAGTCAGCAACCGCTGTCAACTCGTAAGGGGTTGGCAAATGCAGGTGCAATGTTTACTTCCACGTGGGCATTGGGTTATTGAAAGTTTATCTAAAAATACGAAAAATACACACAGAAAAACAAAAACCACACGAAAACTATTTTTACAATACAAGGTTGTGAGCCGTTAAAACTCGTCCTGAACTTTACAATGAAACCGCACACCCAACAAAAGTCGGCAAATAAAAATAAACAAGTCTCTCAAAACTGGCCAAGCATTCAGTAACCCTTTAGGTGGTGGTGAGTCCACCAGACCCACCTCTTGTGCTTCTAAACATAGGTTTCATGGCTTCAGCGTTTCTTTCGAACAACTGACGGTAGAATAGGTTTTAGTCACGCGACAGCTGAACGGATTGGAATAAATGGAATATTTTCGCTCCTGTTGTTGTTTCGATTCCATCCACGTATAGTTTAGGACTTTATGTGTGGCCTGCGCTTCTAATTCCGGTAAATTGGTATTGAATTGAATGGATTTCTAGAACTCGAAACTCAATACAAAACTGCAGACAAAGCTGAAAAGGGAACGTCATATCGGACATGTCCTTGAGTTGACGTATGCGAGTGACCTTCGTTCGTGTTTTTGCACGGTTTTGGGGCGGAAAATTCGCCCCAGCGTGAGGTTGTGTTTTAGTTTTTGCGACTTTTGGAATAAACCGTAGGGGTATTTCCATCCGTTTCGAAGGAAATGAGGACAGTTTAGACGAATGTAAAGTGGCAATAATGGACAGGAAGCATTTTGTTTTGAACGTTAGACAGGTGGTTGTGTTTGAAATGAAATACGTAATAGGTATTGGAAAAGGGAAACTTTTGACTTGTGGTTTGTAGTTTGTAGAAAATTAGGTTCTTGATGTCCGTCCAGTGCAATGGATGGTTAAGTCAGGTATATTTTGGGACTGGTAATTTAAAACGTTGCAGTCATCTATATGTGCACATTTTTGCTTGCTATCAGTATGGCCAATGAACGATTTTTTTCGGTTGAAGGATTGTAAGTCGAACATTCCTGAAAATAGAGAAACAGTTTGAATTGAACAAAATATTATAAATAATAAAATAATATTTAAAATCTTTTTTGGATTATTTGCAAAATTAATGGATTTGAAATAATAATAAAATGTTGCAATGCCGGTTTTGAAAATGGAGAGGATAGAGGATTTAGAGCATATTTCTGGCAACAAAGCAATTCTTCAACTCTGACAGGGATCAAATACTAATAATAGATATGATTTGTAAAAATTAAAATCAGCTGAAGTGTTTTGACATCCGAAAATAAATTTGATTTAGTTTCTTGCAGCTGCTTTTTTTTTATACTACGTTGGATATGTTTCATAGGGGTTACCTACCTTGCAACTTTGCAAAACATGAATGCAAATGCTAAATTGTATTCTTATTTGGCGAAACACTTCGCATTTAACTCTTCAAGAAAGAAAAACAAAACTCAATTATTCTTTGTTAAGGTTTTTTTTTTATAAAGTTAGTGATTGTTGATATAATCCTTGTCCCTTAAAGCGATATGGGATTTCACTATGAAATGATGTCACTAATTTCACAAAAGATTATATAATTCACTATTATATATATGTTTAATCCACACTCGTCAAAAATTGACACTTCAAAAAAATGAGAAATAGACATTATAAAACTGTCTACCTATCCCGATTAAATTTAATTGCCTTCTTCGTCCCAACATCCGAGGAATGTTCTTTTCATAATATTACCAATATACATAGTTGATAAACAAAATAAAATTTTGTCAGAATCTTTACTCCTCTCAATATGAGTAGATAATCATTCAAAAATTATTTACACCGTCATAATGCATCTATTTTAAGCAAATTTGCAAACGATTACTACTGAGAAAAGTCAAATTTCCGAACATTATTCAAATAAAACATCAATCATCAATCACTCTCGAAAAAATCAAATGCTTTCGTATACAATACAATAAGAATATTTTTGCTTCCACAATTAAATTTTGTAAATGATGTACCAAGTTAAAGATTGATGAGTGAGTTATGACATTTGCAAGTGTTACCAGATGTTATTAATTTTGACACTAAAATTGTTTATTTTTTTTGATAATATTTGTCAATATTATATAGTGCGTTTAAATGTGTCATGGGAAATAATAACGATGTCTTAAATACTCTAAAAATTCATTAAACGTAATTCCAATTGTCAACCTCACAAATAGTCCTGAAAAGAAAGTGCATTTAAAATTATTTAAACTATTTTTATATCACTGGTTTCAAAACAAAATACAGAGTAGGTATCGGCCTAAACGAAGGGGGACAAACCAGGACAAACATTTTAGCAAAGACGCATACTTTTGTATGTTTTCTGACATTCAATCTGTCTTGGAAACCTCTCTAATCAGTCCCATCAACCACAAAGCAGCTCAAACATCATCCCAATTTCTTCACGAGACGTCAACGTTCATCTTGGGTGCCAAAAAATATAGACAAAGTCGTCAGATAGGCAACTACAATGATGTAAAATTTTACACTTTCCGAAGCATTTTACATAAATATACCTCGATAGGGCTGACTAGGTGCTGTATCCCCCCAAATTAAAGGAAAGTTACCAAAGCTGGATTTAAAACAATTCCCAAGTTAGTGCTGGCTTAAAGATTTACAAACCATGTGGTATCACAACTTTATTCTGAAGCCTATATAAACCTACACCTCAATATTCATATATTTAAAAGGTTCATATTAGCGACTGTATTTTTGAATTTTACAACACCATTAACACGTAATAAACCAATAAAACGTGTTTACATTTATTTCTTGGAAAAAGCGCCAATTTGTTAATTTATATCTCAAGCGAAAACAGAGAGATTTAGTGACCTCCTGTCTAATTTTGACCACCTATGCACTCAAAAGATGTTAATTTGCTCATCTTGTAGGCATGATTATATTTAGCCATGAATATAATAATTTATAGTTCCGCACTGTTAATTCACGTTCGACCCATTGCTGTCTAAAAAAAAAATGAAATCACTTGGCGGCGCTTATGAAAAAAAAATTGTAAAACTCCAAAAGTGCGCCAAAAACGACGCTAGCCTCCGCTCTATAAACAGATATTTTTGCTTCAAAAGCTTCGCAATATTTTCATCGCAGTTTGAAGTTGTATTACCAATTAGCAAGACCGCAAACTACCATCGGTTTATTCATGCAGGTCTTAAAAAAAAACGTCATGTCACAAGAAAATAACAAACAAATCAATAAAACCCGTACAATGATATCCCCCAAAAGTACATGACGTACTGAGCGGCATGGATATTCTTTAAATTCGATAATCACGAGCCGCATATAAACGATGCATTAATATTGTTTAGCGCTGCTAATGCCGATACAAACTTTTGTTAATTGATTTGAAGCTTCCACAACAAATTTTATGCTTGGGGATCGCAAGAAGTCTGGCTGTACAGAGATGTTGCCGTGAGTGAGAGGCACAAGTGGCATATATTAGACCTTTTGTTGAACCAGTTATTAGCGCACATGTGTTAAAAAAGCTACTTGCCGCTGATGGCTGGAGGTATTCGTTACATTTTATACAGACTATCTAATAGGGTATACCTTTATTTGTATTTGAAATCGAATCTTGTGTAGATCTAGACTTTTGTGCGCCAACAAATTTGATACTTCTATGAAATTGTTCGAAACACTTTTTGGTTTTAAGTAAATCATATAGGGCAACATATAACTAG
Source organism: Rhingia campestris (assembly GCA_932526625.1). Taxonomy (NCBI): domain Eukaryota; kingdom Metazoa; phylum Arthropoda; class Insecta; order Diptera; family Syrphidae; genus Rhingia; species Rhingia campestris. The sequence continues at coordinate 117,182,064 of OW052185.1, read as the reverse complement.
CATAAGGCGGGTTTTAGGCTTTCATTGAACGTTTTGTTCGCATTGAATTGGAGTATGTCGCCATACTGTATTCGCGTGTGCAGACATGGTCAACATTTTGGGTAAAAAGTTTGTTTGAAAAGCGGTTAAGAAGTCTATTTATATTTTTAGCTCACAGATTGGTAGACTAAATAGAAAAGCTTCATATGATAACTGCTAAATTACCCTAGGTTTCTATTTATAATTTTTTTGTTTGTGTTGTGCTTAGTTTTAAAATAGATGACGACGTAGATATTTGAGATATATGCTGAAGTATTAAAGTCTTAAATTGTATATAGATGGTGGAATGTAGCTCAGGAATCTGAATAAGGTGCAGAATTGCCTATCTTAGAAAATAGGATAATTAAATCTACACCATAACTAGGTCTGCAAACACTATAAAACTTACAACCCATTGAGATTTTTATTAAAAACGGACAGCCAAATGCGCTCTCAATTTCGAATCCTCAATTTAAAATGGAATTTTTATGCAAAGTGAGCGCGTGTTACTTATGACTTCTACAAAAACTTAAAATTCTTCATACCGGACAGGCAAAATTAGGATCCACTGAAGGCAGACAAGGGAACATCCGCTTGTGTCGACTCTGAGGCACTGAGTATCAACCAATCCTTTTAACTTGCAGACTACTGCAGTGTCTTTCAAACTAAGCACAAAGCAGCATAGACTTTCCTGTCGTTTGAGCTACCAGCATAGACATTAACAACCTTCGTGGACAGTGAGAAAATACCTAATACGATCCCAATTTTGTAAACGCGAAATGGTCACAAACTGCCCCATGGCGCTTTGGATTATAAGTTATGCGATACGACTGGAAAAAGCGAATGATCTGAACCTATCATTAACTGACGGATAGATGTACGATATCACGATGTGATTCCTAAAGATTGGGGATTGCATGTAGTCTGTGGTTCTAGGCGTCTGCAGAGACTAGAAAGTATATTCTATAAAGAGTAAGCGATTTGCTTTCTTGTGGATCACACAGATGATTCTGAGGTTTCAATCGCCATACTTAAAAGATGAGTTGGTGAGTTCTCATTACCAGGTCATCATCAGCGTGAAGATGCCCATCGCACTAGCTGATTTGTTCGATGTTTGTTTGTTTTAATTGCATTGTGGTCGGGCGGTTTAAACTTGGTTACTATCCAGATTGACGAGGCTTGCCTGCACGTTTGTGGGATCTTGGGTGTTTAACATCGACTGCATATCCACTAAGGTTATCTAGATCTTCGCAAACTCCAGCGCGGCTCGTTAATATAGTTGTGGATTGATTTTCTCCCCGATAGAAGCTGCACCATTGATTTTTGTCTTGACACCCGTTGTATTAAGCGAAAATAAAGTAAATAATTTTGTCATGGGAATAGGGACTGTATTGCACACGGGAGCTTAGTTTAATGTCGAACAAAATTCTTTAAAATCTGGTTTTCTTAAATTCCGCTTATTCTAAATCACAATTTGTTCTACCATTCTTCCAATGGGTATGAATGGTTTTGTCAGCGTTCTTAATCCTCTCTACGAGCATTTAAGATGAATGTTTAACCTATTTTTTTTAACACAATTGATCAAGGTGTTTGGTCTGTGTGTCTTTAGGATCAATCCTTAATAAAAAGATAACAAATATTTGTATACAATCAGTAATTTTAATGTTGCAAAAGAAAACTCTTATTTTCTAAATACAAGTTTAAGATATCCATAGGTTCGTTAGTCCTCCAAGTTTGTCGATGAACAATATGTCTCCAAATGTCAGCTCACAGTGAAAGCATGTAAGAAAAATAAAATCAAGAATACATTTCATTGAAATATGAATCTTTTCAAAGCTTAAATATTAATTTTCCTCCACATAAGAAATACCCTTCTGCTAAAGCTAAATAAAACTAAATGCTTTTAACTATTAGTTTGAATTTCTTTCATTTTTATTTTTATCAAGAAAAATTGTATTTGAATTTTTTTGAAATATTCATTATTCATTCTTTTTTTTGCATTTATAATTATTATAATTATAATTTCATTCTTCTTTGTTTAAATAACTAATTTTTGAAATTACTACTAAATGGGTTTCTTTCACTGTTTTTTTTTAATAAGTAAATTACAAATTACATTTTCATTTAAATCATCTAATTAATGATTTGTTTTTACTCATACATACATACTTTCATATATTTTTTTTATTCTTTTAAAAAAAGTCTTTGTGCTGTTTTCATTATATATAAATTACCATGTATATATAATTATTCTGTAATTATAATTGGAATTATTATAATTTTCTGTTTTTTTTTTTTTTTAATTTGATGTAAGTAGTTTTGGTTTTGTTCTGGTTTGTAATACTAGACGATTTATAACTATTCACAATTTTTATTCATTTAAATTTATTTAGCTACAATGGTTTTATTTATAATATTATTTTAGGTAATTAATTAGCTTTCGCTAAGATTTCTCTTAATATGAGCATGTATGTGTGATTTCGAATTGTATTCTCTTAAAATTTACTGATTTCTATGCTTAGTCTAGTCGAATGGAAAGAAAACGTATTTATAATAAGCAAATATTTAAATGTCTTCAAAAATGACTCTTTTTACTTTATCTTAATCGTCAGTTATTAAAAAAACGTCGTATCCGATCTGATTGTAAGTGAGTGAATGAAAAAAAAAATATTTATGTTGTAGAAGAAAAAGGCTTAGAGTTTATATTATTTGTTATTATTTTTTTACACTTGATTAAGATGCGTTTATGTCATGGTTCTGTAAAAAAACACAAATATTTTAAAAAAAAAAGTTTTGTGAGTTGTTATTTATTAATTTTTCTATGGTTATTGTAGTATATTTTTATTCAGTTATTATTTTGTAATGATCTATAAATATTTACTGCAACCTTTAGAGATTTGTCTTTCTTACAAGTTACTGCTGAGTTTTTTTTTTATTTTCTTACCCAAAAAAAGTTATTGTGTTCCTTATGATGAAAATTCTATGAAACTTTTTGTTTTATTAATTTTATATAGTTTATCTATATCCAGTCAGCGGTTTTATTTTGCTTTTAGTTTAGTATTCTTCAAGTTATACATACATATATTTATATATATATATTTTACTATTATTTAATTTTTCTCAAGTTGTGCTGAATTTAGCGTAAAAAAATTAACTTAATTTAAACTTATTTATATATCTTACTGGTTTATTTATGTGATGTGTTAGTGAATTTCGAAATATATTTTCTTTTTCATTAATGGAAAATATCAAATCGCCTGGCTATATATGCTTCTATTTTGGTATTGAGAGTGTGAACTTGTTGAAAGCCTTTCGAAGAAACATTCAACTAAACCTAGAGCTTAAGTGTGAAAAATTGTCCAAAAATTTATTTTGATAGTTTAACCAAAGCATGTTTTTTTTTGTAAAAAAATAGGCTTTGCTCGATGGAGTTTCTATGGAGTTGTTGTTCCACTTCCAGAGAAAAATGATCCTAAATTAGTTACTGTTTGTTGGTTATAATATTCATTAAAAAAAAGTTTTTAAAAAATGTACAAATAGTCCAAATGAAAAAAAAAATGTTTGTTAATTATTTTGAGTGAAATATACTTTTATGATAATTTACTTACCAAAAATGATTTTATGTGAATTGTAATTTTTATCAGGTGTAATTTATAACTTTTTTAAAATGGTTCAAGTAGCCCACGTTAAGGCCTTAGTGATGCAAATACAACATTTTTGGCGCAGCACTCTCTTCGTCTCCCAGAGACTAATTTTTCTTTATGGACATGAAAAGTCTAATACTGATACTCAAAATGATTGGGTAATTTAACTGAAAGCCTAGTGGCAGCTTCGATATTTTATTCCCTCCTTCCTAACAATGGGTGCTGTGGTATATACTTAAAAAAACAATATTTGTCGCTGTTAATTAAGGAATCTATGGAATCTCTTAAAAAAGTTCGACCGTTCTTATTTTGAAGGTGATTGTTGTAACCGGTTTAAGAATACTAATAGCATTGGATATGAGAGTGAGAAACCCAATCGGACTTTGACGTTAGTTTGCTCGTTTCTATCTATGTGTTATAATTAGATACTAAACTGGAGCTACACTTTAATTCTTTTCTTGAAGAGCTGTACAGTTTAAAAAAAAACTACCCTGGGTCAAACATTTTTGGGTTTTGTTATTAAAAATCATTTTGGGTGTTTACCCAACTCTAAATACCTTAGCCTTAGGAAAGCGTTAGTTAAGAGTAGTGCCCCTTAAGCCGCGAAAGAGTATCTTGGTCAGAGATATAGCATCATATCTATTTTGCTTGCGGTTTATCACCCAGGGCAGAGCCTTTGGATAGTAACAATGCCTTTATCATTTTTATGATGAAACACTAATCTGAGGATGTTACTTAGAGTCTTGTCGGACTGTTTATTCAGTTTTACATATTTTCAATAATCCTGTTAGGTAACTGATTTGGCTTAGATTCGTTCTGTGCTAATAGTTTAGTTTAAAGTAATTGGTTACGTATCATTTTTCAAACCACTCATACCAAATTTGCTGAGAAAATAAAATGAACAGCTGAAAATAAAGTAAAAAACTTAAAATATACCCTTATGTTGATAAACGTCTACTGTGTCGTGTCAAACCACATTTGTTTATTTATTTCATTTAGGTTAAGGATCCTAAATGGTTTAAGGAGATCTGATCCAAAATGTTTTTTTTTTGTTCATATCAGCCGGCCTTTTTATATTAAAATTGATGTACTTAAATTTCCAGTCTTCTTAAAAAGCTGAAAAAAGAACTTTCATATCTGATAAAAATTACAATTCACTCTAAAAAAACGCATAAACCATGCGGTAAAATTAAAAAAAATATAGTAATGATGGTGATATCATGCCGTTAAAATATAAAAAAAATAAAAACTATACTAATCTTGTATAAAATGACCAATTGTTATAGAGAAGAATTTTGTTTTATAAGATTTGAGAATTCGACTTCATGCGTTCAATTCTATTATATACGGAAAGAGAATGTGCAAAATGTTAAGATGAAAAAAACTATAGATTTCTATACATATCGCAATTGTATGTAAATAGGAAAAAAAATTGTAAGTAGGAAAAAAGTTTTAATTTTAAATTTAATTTAATATTTCAAAAAAATGCATTTAAAAAATCGTTATATAGAAAAATGTGCAAGTGATAGCTAATAAATATCTATGTATTGTATGAAAATTAATTATTAAAATATTTTGTTGTTCTAAAAGACTTTGTACATATTTTCAATACATACGTTTCCATGATCGTACTAGGTGCTGGGAAGCGCAGTTTTGGTTCTCTCTATTCGTTGCTAACTATAGGAAAAAATAATCTTTTTTTTTTATTTACGGACGTTGACAAACTGCGCAACATCAGAATTTTTGACGTAAAACAATAAATTGTTTTTCTAACTTTGAATATATACTTTTAGTTTGTAAAAATGACCCATTGCACTGTAATCGATTTTTGAACGAAGTAAGACAGAATTTCTGGTCATTTTAAATAAAATAAACATTTAAAAACTACAATGATACTGACATTTGAAATCAGTTTAAGAATGAATGAAAGTGATGAAATGAGGAGATGTGGTGTAATATGGGTGATTTGTTGTGTGACATCAATTCTTCTCGATAGCAATAATTTGCGCTTAGCTTAAATACATCAAATAAACAAAATTAAAACATTTATAAATACATTTGACGGGAGGAGACTGAATGCTTGGGGAAATTATATAAAAGAAATTATAAATGTCACATACTGACTTGTACAATTTCCTAATTGGAAATTACTAAATGGAATTCGCTTTGAAAGAAATTCTATTTGAAAAAAAAAATTCCCCAATTAAGTCTGCCACGTTGTAATTGTGAACTTTATATATCCATCCTACTCCATAGAAAATCAACAATCGTGCCCATAACAGCCCTAATAAGTGAATATTGCTAGAATGCAATTTTTAAAATGGTAATTCTAAAAATGACTTTTTTGTTTCTTTAGAATAGAAAAAGTGAAGAAAATTTATTTATAATTCGAATTATTCTAATTTATTAACTTTTTGTTTATATTCAACCGACACAAATTAAAAATATCAATATTTTACACAATACCTAACCACGAAGTGCATGTTGGTTGAATGCAAATTCTCTGCCCTTGTGTATAACACAAAGACGAAATTTCATTTAAATTTAATCGCAATATCAATTCAATCGAAATATTAATTCTCACGTTTACTACATAAACATGCGCGCCTTCAACTAACAAATTTTTAAATTTAATTTAATATTCTTTTCTCAGTTTTAATTTTTAGGTTTAATAAAAATTAAATGTTTGACCCCAATGCACCTATGTATTAATTCTCATTTTTTAAACGATATTGTTTTATGATTTTTTCTTTACTCTTTTTTTTTATATTTTTTATCTTTAAAATATATATCACAGTCATGCTGCTGATAATAGTATTGTTTTTTTAAATGTTTTATTTAAAAAAATGTATTAAAAAAATCATTTATTTTTGTCATTATTTGAATAGGATTTTTTTAATTTGAACTGAAACGTAAAAAATAAACAAAAATAAAAATGAAAATACGATTTTAAATGTTTTGTATTTTAATTTCGATTTTCTTGATTTTCGAATTAAAATTACATTTTTCTTTGAATAACTATTTATGTAAGAGGGGGAGAAGAGATTTTTTTTAAATTTTGTATAATGTAATAATGTTTATTAATATTTGATAATTATTATTAATTTTTTTAATGCAACTAGATGAGGAAAAGTACGATTTTTTTTTCATTTTTATTTTTTTAATTTTATTAAATGTATTGCCTTTTTTTTACCATTATATACGCTATGAATTTAAATAGTAATATTACGTTTAATGATTAATGATATTTTTGTTTTTATACTTTTTAATGCAAATTCTATTTGTTTGCTATAAAAACACTCGCTAAGGGTAAAAGGTTAAAGTTGTTTGTATGTCCATAAATTATTTAAATCTATCGACATATAAACAAGCTCCTTTTTATTTAAATATCCTTGCGATTTATGTACTCTTATTAATTTAGAATTATGGCTTTTCTTCGTGTTATTTTTCATTTTAAGAAAAATGTTTTCTTTTAAAAAAAAAGTTAAAAAAAAAAATCAATTAAATCAAAAAGTTATATTTAGATACTATATGTTCATTTATTTTTAATTAAATTTACCTATGCTGTTGTGAATTTTCTGGGGTTTACTAATTTATTTACTGAGGTGTATGAATAGGGGTGTTTGCTTTCCGTTTCGCTGTGTGGTTATGTGTGAGATGTGAGTTGGAGAGGGGCGCCTATATTGGTATTTACATTAATTATCTTTTTTTTTTTTGCTAATACTCACTTTTACACTTAAATTTTTGTTTTTGGGCGGAGGAAATGGGAAATAAGTTTTCTAAATTTTAGTACACAGTACAGAGTTTTGTTTTCATCATTTTCTATCGTTCACAATGGTCATTCTGTGCTATCAAGTTTTTGGGTTTAAAAAATTTGCTTGCTTGTTGAAATATTTTCTATATTCAAAGAAAATTCTGAATTATCCATCGCACAAGATTTACAATTAGTAGTCAAATAGACTGTATTTGAAAAATATAAATTCTTATATTGTGTGTGGTTGTTTTTTTATTTTATTTTTCATTCGATTTTTTTTTACTTTTTGCGGTTTAATATGTTTGGTGTGTTTTTTTTTTTTAAGTCTAAATATTTTGCTTTATTTTTAGTATTTATTGTGAAAATTTGTGTTTGTTGCGTGTATCGTTATTTAAATACTAAAAATGCTGTTTCTTGGTGATTAGAGGATCTCTTGTTGGACATGTTGTGGTGGGCATCCTAACGTAGTCAAATAATTTTTGTTAAACCAAATTAAAATCTACCCACCACCGACAAGATTCCAGCAATATATCGAGTAACCACGTCTATCGAAATTGTATCAACACGCAGATATTATTGCTCGCAACCAATTTGTTTTTCGTTTTCATATCAATCGTTTTTTTCGAAATCTTTCACTATTTTCATTTTTTTGTTTGAATATTTGTTTACCTAATTTCGGATCTATCGAATTTAATTATGTTACAAAGTGTCTTACCATTTGGCTGGGGGGTTATTTCTATTGGTTTTAGTTTAGGTTAGAGAGTAAGATTAAGTTTTTTGTTTTATTATTATGTTTAAGGTGTTATATTGTTTTTATTGTTTTAATGTTTTTTTGAATGTGATGTTTTTTTGTTAATACCTGTTTTCCTCACTCTAAGTGTAGTTTGTAGCGTTTTTCTTTTGTTAAAATTCGACTAGCTCCTATTATTTATTTGCAATTTTATTTTTATTGTAAAAATAAAGATGAAAAACGGCAGTAAAATTCGCGGAAACCTTTGTCCGAAAAATATGTTTCATAAGAGAAGTGAAGGAGTTTATTTGGTTTCGCTCTTCGAGCAAAGTGTTGTGTTAAATGCTCACTGGAGTTGAACGGAATAGAGATTTGAAAAATCATTAAGGCTTATGTGCGAGCGGAAATGCTGGGACTCGTTTATTTGTTATTAGCAAAACAGAAAATGAGCCTGAATTCACTTTATTTGATAGCCAACAAGTATCATACCTCATCTTTCGGTTTGTGTAAACAAAAGCCATTCAGCTCAGAAAGAAATAAATAACCGAAAAATTATTAGGAGTGGAATACATTTGCTTTCATAAAAACGCTTCAGAAATCTTGACTGTGGTATTCTCGACCTTCTTGAGAGTTACGATCGTTCGGTATGGAAAAATGAAGAAAAAGTGATCTGAAATTAATATTTTAAATTGAATGGCCTAAAGGATAGCAATCCACTTAGAATAGAAGTTTAATTTGGATAAATCAATTTTTCAACTACATATCAACATCTTACAAATTTTGAATTCGAGGATCATCTTGAGGGTATTAAATTTGGATGAATCAAAGAATCAAATTGTTGATCGTGGGCGTTAATCGATATTTAAATATCGAAAACCAAAATTTCGAGGCTGACGATCAACCATAGGTGTGTCGCCTACTAACTCAAAACGAATAAAATGATCATTTCTGCCATTCCATAGTTGGTATGCATGATCCATTTTAAATTGTGATCATGAGTGATATAACATTTCAAAAGACAGTCGGAAATCGCAAATGCAATATGAATATTTGCATCACGATCGTAATCACCATCATGTGACAAAGTCAAAAAAATATTACTTTTCGTTTTTGAGATTTCCATTAATATTAATCAAGTGATCTTTTCAACGATCATATTCATCCAATGTGTCTGGAATGCAAATGCGTTTCTTAAATCTACAAATTTCGATCAATTAATTTACTAATCAGGTTTCTTTATAAATCAGTAATATGGATCAAGTTATCCTGTTGCTGTTGACGATCATGTACGTTGATCTCTAATTTATGCTAAGTTTATGATTCTGACAAGCACGTAGAAGGTAGATATTATTGTGGATCTTGATTGATCTATATGTATTTTTTTTTACTGACGCAATTTATCATCGGCCTTTCAATTTGTTATGTTATCTGTTCTACTCTTCTATTGATCAATGATCTACACAATTGATCGTGTTCTTTTATTGATTGTTTATTTACATTCAGTGATCCTATTCCCGATCTTTTTAAGTACGATCCTTTGTAAAACTGCCCTAAGTTTGCGTGTTCAATTTTCCTACTTCACTATAGAAAGCTTATCTAAATGTAATCAAGTTAAATACATGATCTGTAAATTCCAGATACTGTTATTTGATTTGAAATATTCACCAAATTAGTAGCTGTAAGCGAAAGTATAAATTTCCAATCTGTATACCCTCGATGTGTCGAAATATAAAGTTTTCAGCATCAGCAAAAAAAAAATGCTGAAGATCTTAGTTTGCGGTGATAAGAGAACTAGCTACATATTGATCTTTCGTCAGGCTGTCAATCCTATTTTACCTCTGTTTAATTGATCAATGGATCGCTTTTCGAGTAACACATGATAGTTACAGTTCTGAGAACTTGATTTTTAAATGGTTGCTTATTCGTAACTTTATAGCTTTTTAGCAAAATTATGTCCAAGCCTCGCCTAAATTTTTCCAACACAGCAAATAGTTTTTAGTGATTAGAGTCCGAGCTACATAAAGCAAACCACCATTTGGAAGGGGATCTTCAAAAGAATTGATAATTATTGAAAGTAATGTATTAAGACGCCTAAGAAAGCACCAGTGCTGTGCGAGTATTGAATTGATTTTCACCATATTATATTTATTTTCCCTAGGTATATATTTATTCTTACTTGATATCTAACTCATTTACGGATTGATTTGTGCCAGTTTACCTATTTACAAGTTTTGTTATTTTTTGTTTATTCCTAATCGACTTTCATTTGGTAATGTATTTCCACTTAGTGTTGTTATAGCGTTTTGCTTTTAATTTCTGTTCTTTGAAATGAGAGTTGTATTTTTTTTTTTTCATTTTCTGAATATTTTTTTTTCGATTTTTTTGCGATTTTCTATATTTTTTTTGTATTTTTTGCGAATTAATAAAAAATATTCTTCTTCGGTACAAAATGAAAATAGTGTGAATGTGTTGTTAATTTGTGTTTTCTGTTTGTTTGGTTATATATTTATATATATAAATATATATTTTTTTAGTGGAAGGGGTTGTATTTATATTCTTTTGTTGTTTAAATTAATTTAATTATTTTTTTTGGTTAAATTTTTGCTGTTCAAAAATTTGTTTTTTTTTGTTTTTTTTTTCATTTAAAAAGTTTCGATATTAATTTAATAATTAACAAATTGATTTTATGATAAAACCAATAACAATAACCTCTCTCATATGGCTACGAGACAATAATATGTGGTGCTGAAAGTAATACAGCTATTGTGGCTAATATTGTGAACATTGTGAATATGATAAGGCACAGTCTGTCAACGACCATAGCTGCGAATTTCCAATCATTGGCAATGTCATTGTCCTCGTCTTCTTTACGGAGCTATTTATTTATTTTTATATATGATAAATTTTGTTAATTGTTATTTATACAAAAACAAGAAAAGGAGAAAGAAAAAAAGAACAAATTCGAATTTGTTGGTCATTGATGTGATTTTGTCTTTGTATAGATTTTTTATTGCTTAATTAATACTATGATGGCATGCTAACGATAAATATTGCTTCTAGATAAATCATTCAAACAAAAATATTTTATTTTCAAGCAAGAAAAAAAATAATATTTGTGAAATTAAAAAAAGTTTAACATGGGAAATGTTGTTTGGCAAACGAATAGACTCACCTGATCTGTTATAAACCGTATTTCTTTCAGAATCAACCCTAGTTCATATTCCGTTGAGGATTTCATACATGTGTGATGCGTGACGGCGTCCGGCATTCGTGTGCTACCGATCGGTCCGATGCTACCGTCATCACCTTGACTGAAAGTCAAAATTTAAGAATTAGCTTTGTTCCTCATAGATAACAATGTAATGTTTGTTTGTTTTTTTGTCATCAATAATTCTCACCCGTATACAGTTCTATAAAATGCAGTATTATGTGGCAGTGTTCCCCCTGGAGTCATTGGTCTGCAATTATGCCGAAAATCATCATCGATATCCAGCACATTTGCGAGTAACGATTTTGAGGATCTAAAAATGATTTATTAAATATTATCCAAGTGCTAACTCAAAACCATTCATACCTCTCTTTGAGTTCCACATCGGAAAGTATTTGGTGTTTCCTTTCGGATGATGTATCAGAACACGGTGTTGGTGGAAATTCCAAAATCAATGGCCTACCGGGTCGGCTCATTCGTAGAATCCATGGTAGCCAGCATAAAAAAATTATTCGTATCTGTTGGAAAGAAAAGCAGTCAATGGATTTTCAATTTAGTAGACTGACACTGAAGTAATATCGAAGAAGTCATTTATCATAACGCAGTTCGTTAGGGAGGATGAAATGTGAAATATGTTCAAGGGGTCAATTCGCATGGCCAACTCATCTGCTCGAGATCTAGGTTAACGATGCGATGAGAAAATCCATTACTTAACTCGTTTATTTGCTAGGAAATAGAAGATAAATCAAGGGAATTTTTCTTATTGGACTGTCGCAGCATGGAATTGTAGACGAGAATGAATTTTTCTAAAAATATTGAGTCATGGGTTTATTTTTTTTTTTCGTTGATGCTAATTTTGGCAAATGTCTTGAATGATTACTTTTAAGAATTTAATTGCATTTTAGAGTGAAACTTAAATTTGGCAGACCTGAGATTTGTTTAAGGGAACTTTTTTGTCATGTGTGCAGCTTGACAAAAAAATACGGGATTTTCAATGATTTCCACTTCTTGATTGCAGGTGAAGACAGCTTTTACCGCGCATTGCCTTTGGGATCTCTTTTACAGGTTGGTTCGGAAACAGAACTTTTTTCACAATTAATCATGTGTACTTCTTACACGATTGCTAAAAAAATTATGCCGAGTTCTAACGGATATGTTGAGATAAGCTTTTCGTGACAATTGATACTACTCGAATATTGTTAGACCATTGCGAGAATGGCCATTTTATCGTAATAATTGGGAATCGACCCCAGAGCTTCCAAGCAGCGGTTCATCGCACTAACCAATGCACCACTGAATTTCTTTTAACAATATTTTTGCAATTTTGTGATGCAGAACAATATAGAAAGTATCCTATAATCGAATCATTTTAGTGGTTATTCTGTCAGAGGTTAATAGATCACGTTGATTAGCTGTGTCGTATAATTAGAGGAATCGTTTGTTTGGATTTGATTTTTTAATTTTTTTTAGTTTTGGCCGAACTATCCCTAAACGGAATTTTCAGTTTTGACCAATACCGGAAAACCATTATTATTCACAAAGATACAGATTCCTTCAAATTCCGGAATAATCATATTTCGATATTATTTTTATCGTTTTTAGCATCAATAATCAAAATGAATATTTTTGTGTATTTCGGCCAAATTATAAAAATTGTCAAATTCTCTCATGCTTGACATTTGCTCTAACGCCCAACTCACTGTGAAAGAGAAAGTTACATACGACCCAGTCGTGAACCCACCATTCGTTTTCTTTTGCTATGTTTCGCTGATAGGTAACTCAATTTATCTCCCTTCTTGGACCTCTGCGCCTTTGCACGACGTTTTTGCAATGCAAATATAGTTTTCAGTTTCAACTAAAATAAAAAGTTCGCTTATAGTAATTTACTCAATCATTGTGTCTTTGCGCGGTAAAAATGAATTTCTGCTTAAACTTCCTCAACAGTCGATTGTAAGCTTTACTACATTTTAACTCTATTTTGGAAAACAAAGAACAAAGTACACATAAACACCATCGAAACAGTATCCACACATTGAAAAATGATTATTTTCATGAAATGTAATCAGTTCCCTTGTCAGGATTGATGGATGGCCTTCCCCACATTTAGCAGTACTTTCCTAATAATTCCTCGGAATGTCAAAACCATCCAGAGAAACAATTTAATTCACCCCAAATTGTATTGAACGAAACCTGCAACAGTTGCAACATTGTTTTGAGTGCTGAGAACCAAAAATCCACATCGACCGTGTACTATTGACATAAATCAATCTTTTTTTTGCCCAACCTTATGCTTCGTTTCTCTTGTTGGAATCCGTTTGTTGCCGCCATCGACATCACCACCGCTACCGCTCAACGTATTGCATTTTCACACTTATTCTGACCCATTTATCAACGACAATTGCAATGAAACGTGCTCTATATATCCATTCTCTCTCTCCTTCTATTTTGGACAGAAAAAATAGTTCTCTTTCACCATTCCAAAGGAAAAACAAATAAAGAAAATTATTGTGAAAGAAGGACATTTTTAGTTTTTGCGTGTTTCATGAAATTGAGATTAATAGTATTCTATTGATCCCGTTTGCTATGTCTCTCCTCTGGTCAAATATAAATGATAATTTCTGAAATGAAATGAAAATCTGTGTCCTGCCATAATTTTGTATTTTTTTTGTTGTTGTTTTGGTTGCTTTTTAGTAAATTGATATCCTTTTATGCAAAGGTTTCGGCATTCACATCAATATATTCGTGTCTTATTATGCTACTGGGATTGCAAGCAGGAGCTATATTGAAACCAATTCGATATCAGATATTGAATGTAGGGGAAGGCAGACGGCGAACACAGAAAGCTAATCCATTAGATAGACGAAAGCGCAAAGGATAGCATTCATAGATGTCTAAGTTCATGTGCATGTTAACTGAATTGATCCTTATGAATAAAGGATGGGGGATATTATTTCTACTTGTGCATTTTTAAAGGCGAAAGTCGTGGATTTATGGAAATTTTCTGCATGTTAAGAGGTATTTCAGACGTTTTGAATTTGTTTTCTTCAAAAATTGTCATTAGATAGATATTGAGCTAAATCCGGGTTTTGTCATCTACATAATGTAGAGATAGCAATTGCACCTAAATGTATTCAATACAAAAATGATACACTCAAACTTTAAGTAAACGCCTAGAAATATGCTCATAGACGTCGAATTATTAGAATATTTTACCATGTGATTAGCGTTCAGAAGGCCCTGAAATGGGTGGAACTCTTGAACTTACAAGAGGAAAGACTAATTTTGTTTTCCTTTATCGGGTAGGTTTCATTTCACCTAACGTCTATTCGTCTACCTTAGCCGGTTAAACCTAAAAAGGCATCAGTTCCTGATTTTAAATGACAATGACAGTTAAGTCAACCAAATGAAGTTGTTACATTTGTGAGACCAGGAAGTCTATAGACTTACCTCTGGTTTCGCTATTGCACAGGAAGGTTTATTGACAATGGCTTATTGAAGGGGTTGGTAGGAGGATTTCTCTTTTGTACATGACAATACTGAATAATGCAAATGAGAAATAAGCCTGTTGGAGCTTAAAATTTTTCTTGACATCAGTTCTTTGGGGAGGCTTCCTTGGATCTGTCAACTTCTGTGGTTGCTCTGCTGCTGTCATGAAGAGCATCTTTATCTCATTGGCCGCTACATGTTTTCTACATTGTTCAAAGCTATGAACCCTATGCTAGAACTTCCATTTTTCTTGATATGGGTCTGTTGGTCTGAAGATTTCCTGGGATATTTGATCTTCTTATCCCTTCTGTTACTTCTGCTGCCATGCAAAGCACATTTTTCATATTTTTGTACATTGTCCAACATTGTAATCTGTATCCAAGTGCTGGACGCATTGATGTTGCGCTTTTCCTTTAGATGAGGGGCTCTTTTTCGTCACAAAAAATACTTGCCAAAGAGATATATAGCTATAGAGTACGCATCACAGTTAAAAATGTTGATGCTGTTTCAGACGCGGGCGGTAAGTGCGAAGGGCAATTTTCGTCGTTCGTATGCATCTGCTATGCTGTTGCTTGATGCTGGCATGGCAATGTGCACACTGGGGTATCAAGATCAGTACCCCACATAGTAAATTTTCGTTGTATGAGATGCGCACTCTATGTAGTTCTATACTCTTAGGTATTACCTATTGCAAATATGAAATTTCATCAGTGCGATAACTTAAGCTACTTTCGTTTTAACATGAATCCGTCTTCTTCAAAAAAGCTGTTCCACTAAAGGGATACCAGTCAAAAAGGATACATTCGATTCATCGAAATCAAAGTATCAAAGCTGTTTTTCCGGAAATTTCGTGAACAACATGATGATGTACCATGGAATGAAAAACAATCATTTTCCTTTAATAAAGTCCTAACCAAGCTCGCAGATTCTAAATAAAGGCTTAGAAATCGAACTATAAATACGTAGATAGCAAATGTTTGCAAGTACTTACTAGCTACGAACATGAATATGCGTCCGTCGCCTATCCTATAACGTCTTTTGTTCGCCTAAAAAGAACGGTACCATCCAATTATTGCATTCTGTTGCGGATATTTTTCTTATATTAGATTTCTAATATAGAAAGGATTTAGTGCACACAATGCATTCACCCTCACTACGGGTTGATGTATGCGGTTATCTCCCGGGGTTTCTTTGAATTTCATTCGATTCCTCAAAAGAGGACGATGACGATAGTTTGAAGGGATATGCATACAAATGTTCTGTGCATATCCTTTTACACACATGTGTGTGCATTTGTTTGCCAATTGATCGCTCATGTGTAGACATTGCATGTTTAATATTATGCGCACATATATCCTAACGTAAATCCCTCCTGAAAAGTGAGTGATACCAAAAGTATACGTATCCTTTTTTATCGCTGGAGGAACTTTATATCAACCACTTGGTTCGATGCATCGCCATCATCGTCTTCTTTACCTGGGGAGCCCACATAATGTCGGGGGTATTTATATATCTGTTTGCTTTTTGTTGATATGGCTGCGTGATGATGGTGAATGGCGTTAACTGACACGATTGTCGGTCCTTGTAGTCAATCTTGAATTTCAAGCGAAAATGTGGTTGTGCGCCTATAATAGTCCTTTATTTGATGTGGTGGCGGTAAGCAATTTAAATGCAGAAGCAGTCAATGACCTGGGTAGATTACGAGGATAACCATTGGAATGGATAAATCTTGAAAGGTTGATAGAGAAGTGAGTTATTGGACTTGGATTACTTTAGGTGGAGTGCGACGTGATTTAGGACATTGTCCCAAACGACACTGAAGTGATTTATACATCGGTTCGTTGTGCATACATATTGCACACGATAATGGAATTGTGGATTACATCTATACTTAACTGTTTAAACTGTATGAAGAAGCTTGTAGAGATGTTATGCTTCGTACATGAATATTAATTTGGCAAGTGTTAGGTAACAAGAGGATTGAGTTTGTAAGTAGGCACTAAACTTTCACAGTAGGTAGGTAAGAAGGTAACCCACACTGTGAAAAAAAAATGTCGAAAGACTGCAATCGCAAGAGACCATCAAGGCCATCGCGCAACGCGTATCCTCTCGAATAACACCACACCACCAGTATTGAATGTCGAAGAACAATGGCAAGGATGTCAACAAGCTATTAGATCAGCCGCAACTAATGTGCCGGAAACCTCTGGTTTGATGAGGAATGCCAACAGATGCTCGCAGCCAAGAACGAGGCCTACAAGGCTAAACTGCAAGTGAAGGCGAGAGCTGCCATTGAGCTCTATAGGCAAAGAAGAAGGGAAGAACACCGGCTTTATAGAAAGCAAGAAAAAAGAGCAAGAAACGCGCGCGATCGAGGATATAGAGAGGTGCCACTCGAGGAGAACGATGTTCGCAAGTTATACCAAAGCGTAAAACGTCAAAGCCAAGGGTACAAGGCTCGCACAGAATCCTTTGGAGATGAACAAGGAAATATCCTACTTGAGACACAGTCGATGCTGAGACTATGAAAGAACCACTGACTGACTGCAGACGGCGATGACGAACAAAATTCCGCTGTCAGCAGATCGAACCATTCAATGCCTTAAGAATGGAACCTCAGAATCGTTTGCCCGATCCACAAAAAAGGAAACCGTCTGAGGCATAAGTCGCCTCAACATCACCTACAAGATCCAATCTGCCGTAATATCTGAATGCCTGAAACCAAATTTTCACATTTCGGCAGATCCTGGAAAAAAAAAACCGAAGAAGTACAAAATGATACCTACTACCTGTTTATCGATTTCAATGCCACATACGACAACATTTATATAGAAGAACTGTACAGAGCTAGACATAAGTTTTGGTATACCGCCCAAACTCGTCCGTCTGTGTAGGATGACGATGTAGAATTTTCGGCTACATCAGGGTCGGAGCCGTGGAACAAAATCTCGTCAGAAAGTAAACGAAGAATTACTCTTGCCAACCGCTGTTTCTTTGGGCTGCAAAGACAATTTAGTAGTAAAGCCCTCACTCGAACTACTAAGGAGATCCTATATAAGAATATAAGAATCTGATCATCACAGTCCTGCTCTACGGGGCTGAAGCATGGAACGTATCAAAAATGCATGAAGAAATCATTGGTCAATTCGAGAGGAAAATTCTTCTAAAAAGCTTCGGTCCCGTTTGCATTGACGGGCTATGGAGACGAAGATTCAACCAAGAACTATACGCGCTGTATAGCGACATGCCCCCAGTGTTTTCAAGTTTCGAAGTATTGAATCTATGTCATGCTTTTAGCTTATCCTCGCGCGTAGTAGCCAAACACAGATTTGTAGTAAATACCCCAACTTTTCGATTTTCTCCGATTGTATATAATATTGTCCTCCGACTGAAGAAAGTTGTTTTTTCATATCTTTTGTAATGCGGTAGTAAGGATCATGATAGGATCCTAACCGGGTGGGATAGAATCCATCATCTCAACGAACGTTATGAAATTAATTAAGGTGAACTTGATCCTGTCTTGTAACGATGTTTTCTTTGCAAGTACTTTTCATAAGGACAATACCAAGTTGGGTTTTTGTTCCCATCAGACTAAATATTCGCATTGGAAAGATTTGACTTTGACGATGTTAGCAATGACGATCTTTTAAATGATGCATTTGACTAGCAAGCAGATTTCTTTATTCAAGTACTTCAGTGTTTTGCCACTGTGGATAAATCGCAATAATTCACTGCTGACTGCCGTTGATAATAAGAGGGTTGAGTTAAAAATTCGCTAACACAGCTATCTAGCGTATATTTAAGTTTAAAACATTCACACACAAAAATATCTCCCCTAACTGCGGTTGTGAATAGGATTCCGCTATACCCATTTATGCTAAATGGTGACGCGTTATTTATTTTTAATTAACTTGAAAACTATCACTTTATTTAAAAAATGTTTCAGCAAAGCCAATGCACTATTTGTGTGACCTACATACAGAAAATACATTTTCACGGTTGACACTAACACTTTTGTTTATTGGAAACCACCTTTAGTCAAATAAAATCCTTTCATTTCAAAATGCAACCAATTACTTCCAATAAAGTAAAGTCCTCCCCGACCGCCCAACCCAACCGTAATCAGCAAGTTGAAAGGCAGTCGAACTGCTGAAACAACACCACAATCCCACTTCCGGAACAACTTAAATTTTTATTAATTTTCCGGTTGCATAATTTACGCTCGACAATTTCCACATCCCGCCTCTCAGAGTAGCCACTACACCGCCATCATTCGCATTGTTTCTGACGCAAACACAATAAAATTCGATTAAACCATACCACTACCACCATCATCCTCCCCTCCCAACCGGATGCAGTTAATAATAAATAATTAAAAAGGATTTACTGAAAAAAAACTTACCCATTCGGACATTTCATGAGTATTAGCGTTTCGATGATGATAATTTAATATTAATATCGTTGACACAACGGATGACGCTACCATAAACATTATGCAATTGAAATATGTACCTGCACACAGAAAGAATACAAAAGTTAATAAAAATCCACTCGTATCCATACAACTGAAGGAATTATTTTATTATCCTCGTCAGTTGTTCCGTTTACCTAAAAGTGGAACAGCATCGGATGTCGCGGGCATCGTTTCTGCTACCATATTAAGGAAGACAGTAAGTGAGAGGAGAATTGTTACACCTGCAAGGAAAGGAAAAAAAAACATGGTTGTGAATTATATACCACTTTGCAGGAGATTTAATATTTATCCTGCCACTCATATACACATATCACACTCGAAAGTGCATCGAATGTGGGTCATAGGCAATTAGCAAGTTAGCCGAGTCATGCATGTGATCATCTTCTAGAGTCAAGGTTTATATATGTGGGCTAATACAGCAATTGGAGCAATCACTCAAATAATTACAGCCACAGGGGCTGATAAGTGCATTGCAGAGGCAGAATCCACTCATTATATGTTACTTTATCTCCAATGGATCAACTTGAAAGGGTATTACCTGGATTGATACGGTCTTCACATTGGCATGGTACCATCGACATTGCATATTGCATTCATAAATTATTACGAATTGGATTGACCTGCTTTATGTGTATGCAAATTGAAGGGTATAATGTTGGCAAAAGTATGATACAACCCTTCAGCTTAAACGGCTTTCGTATTGGTAGGATATAAATCCAGTTTTAGGAAGGTGTAGTGTTCTTGTTTTCAATTTTCAAAGTACCTAGATACCTTACGTTTTCGAGTATTGTTGTAAGCTCTTTGTGCATAGGAATAAGGATGTTTTTCAGACCTTGTACGTGCCAAAATGTACAACTGAAAGTTTTATAGATTTTACTAATGGCGTTGAATGTAAAAAAGGTTTTGAATTTTTGAGAAAAAGCTATGAAACGTTATACTCGTGGAGAACTAATCTTCAGTGATTTTAGAACAACGCGTGCACATAATCCATTTCTTAACAAATTCGTTGGAATCGGCTCATGAAGTCTTTTATAAAGGGTCTTTCATTAGCGACTTGACAACTTTCAATGTGAACGCACCCTTAAACCGATTTTTGAACTGTCAATGTCAAAATATTTAGTAAAATCAACATTTTTATCATGGACCATGGTGAAGTAAACGAAGGAACAAGAATTACAAATTATTAGCGTTAACGCCAATTTGCGTCCGTAATTCTCCACCCAGTAGACACGCAATTCATAGTCCAGTTTACAAAATTGATTCAGAATAGTCGCTGCTTGATATTGCCGCTCCAGTGAAACTACGTTTTGCCCGAAGTATGGAGAATATTGCTGCCGTAGAGACGACCATCGCAAACGAGCCAAAGCAGTCAATTTCAAATTGCCGAATTTTGCGTAAGGATCTTGGCCTACACCCTAAGAAGACCAAGTTGGGAAGCCGTTTGATCATCAGCCCTATCGAGGTATCATCAACATACTTCGTCGGAGGTTCAAATACCATTCAAGGTATGTGTTATTGAAAAAAAATACCTACCACACAAATGCGATGGCTTCACTTCACTACCATTCGTAAATAAATTCCGCGAAGAATTTGTGTCGGAGGAAATAGGAAAAAGAATTCCACTTAGCTGTCAAAAATTGAACGAAAAATGCTCCTGAACGCACTTCAACGCAATTTGTCGGGATGCGTTTCAAATTGTTTGAGAAGTATTCCAAACAGCTTTTCGGAAGAATACTTCGAAGCAAAAATCTACCGATTCGTACAAAATTGGAGAATTTTCCGCTCCGACGGATACCTCGATAGGGCTGCATATGAAGCGACGTACGTTATCAAATTGGGGGTTGGACATGATGGAAGAAAATGAAGAATTTTATCGCAAAATCATTTTCATCGATGAAGTGCTTTTTTGGTTAAACGGCTTCGTCAATAAGCAAAATATGCATTACTAAACAGGTTAGAACCCTCATGAAACAGCACTTCATCCGCAATAAGTCACTGTTTGGTGCGATTTTCATGCCGGTGTGGTGTCATTGGGCCGTTTTTTTCGTCGATGAAAATGACCGTCACGTTACTGTAAATGGTGTTCGCTACAGAGACATGTTGCAACGTTATTTCTTTGAGCAATTACATGAATTGGACATCAGTGATATGTGGTTCCAACAAGACGGTGCCACAAGCCACACAGCAGGTTCAACAATCGAGTTATTAAAGTCTCAGTTCGGTGAACTTGTTACCTCGAGAAACGGACCCGTCGATTGGCCGCCTAAATCGTGTAATTTAATGCCTCTAGACTTTTTTATGGGGCAACATTAAATCATTGGTATATGCCAACAAGCCGACGATGTTAGAGGAGCTCAGAGCCAATATTGAACGAAAAATAGCAGCGGTATCGCATCGGTCGAAAAGTGCGGTCGAGTCATCGACAATTGGGTTCAACGTATAGGTAGCGTTCGTCTCGTTCTCTTGATGGACATTTGAACGAAGTCGAATTCCATTCATAAATGTTTTGATAGTAATTCAAGCCAATGCATTTTTTTAGATATCTCAAGTAGTTTGCATTTCATTTACAAAAGAAAAGCCATTAATGAAAGACCCTTTTTAAACAATAGGTTATCTGGTTATTCCAAGAATGAAAACAAACAAAAAACATGACTGGAGAGAAGTAAACCGACCCATGGGGATATTTTATTTAAGGATGATGACATTTTCACAAGTGGGGACACTATGGTGTCACATTTGGTCGTCCGGTTATAACGTTCACTTGTCAATATGGAATAAAAAGTTAAACCAACCAATGTGAAGTGTGAACTCCCCACCAGTGCGAACAACCAAAATCATGTCTTATGCCAGTCGCACATTGTGCGCGAGTGCGATATCTACGGGATACTGCCTATTTGTCGCAGAGAATCGTATTAAGTGTGCGCACACAATTCGTACAATACCAGTCTTCATACGTTTACGTACGATACAAATACGTATCCAATGTGCGACTGGCCTTATGGCCAAAATTCCTGGTTTTATAGCAGCAAAGAACTCCAAAGTTATTTATCTGAGCAGTGCCAAAAATATACACAGAAACAACGCATGTCACCATAGCCCTTTAAAACCTTTTTTGCATGTCCGGGGCACTTGATTTCATTATCGTCAGAATTTGATCATATTTTATCAAATATGATAAAATATATTGCCATCGACAGCAACAAATATTTTAGAAATTTCTCCAAATTCGTCTCTGATTTCGAGGCACGTTAATTTACGCCCAAGGTTGACTTAAACTGTAGCGCTACCGTCAATCATAGCTCCAAAATCGTCTGCATATATACTCGCGCAACAAGCTCCTCCCTCAGGATAAACTTCTCCTTTCATTAATAATAATCTTAAATTTGTGAATTCAGGTTATACCATAAAAAATGCTTCGCATACATTTTCATGGACGTCAGTCACATTTCAATGTTCCTGAAGCTGTCTTGTGAGTTTGTCAGATAAATTTCTGTACTGTATTACACTTGTGGTCATGCCCTAAGCATACTACTTGAATGGCAATTTGCTCGTCATGTTAAATACGACGTTAAATAACATTGACCGATACATATGTTTTGCCTAACCCTCACTGACTACTGGAATTTCCGTATCGACCTCAATTGGAATTTTCTGCTCCATAAAAGTCGCACTAAATGTATTTCAAATCGAAAAAAAATTTATTTCATTTTAAAAATGCATCACACAAAACTTGTACGGCTTGATGCCGCCAATACAAGATGCATTTTATTATCCTTCCAACTGCATCGACATTCTACGACAACAAGAAAGACATTCGCATTTCTTATGCAGCGATTGCACATCAACATTGCAACATTGTTTATTCTGCCTTCACCAATTTCGTTACCATCTACTTTGCCAAATAGCATTAGAGGACGAGACAGGCAAACAAAAACAACAAACAAAAAAAAAACACTTCCAAGGATATGTGCTCTTTTGAAATGTTCAATATTGCTGTGCTGATTGCACACCAAGTACAAATATTGACAACACTTTTCGCTTAAAAAAAAGCCACGTCCTTTGCATCCCGTTTTCAAGTGAATTATTAACGAGGCAACAAAAATAAAACATCCCACCGGACAAGGACTGAGAGTACCCATTGCAAGGATACAGCTTCATGTATTTATTTAAGTTTAAACGATATATTTTTAATTGTTTATTCCAGAGTATAATTGTCATGGAGTCATCTGTGTTCGTGTATCCTTCCAATTAATTGAATGCAAAGTAACTTGTAAGAGTGAAAATAATTCTGCTTCTCCCTGCCCATCCTATGCCCTAGTTGTTAACGGGCCAGGGTGCGGTTGTTATTGGAAAATAAATTTATCGACAAAATGCATCAGCAGTAATTTTAACGCAGATCCCGTGTTTTCTCTGGGCAATGAAGTTATTGCAATGATTTCTCCTCGCATCCTTTTATATGAGTTTGGAATTTCAATGAACCAGCTATCAGTTTGTCGGTGTCTGTGTACATCCATTCGCTGCAGCCCTTCAATTGCTGCATTAAATTGGCTGCAAGAATGCAATTGCCAATTTAAACTGCTTAAGTACCGCATATACTTTGCGTTGCATAATCGATGGAAGGACCTTTTTTCTTGTCGGTGTGTTTTCATCGAATTTTATGAAATGGATTTCAGAAATGGATCTGTATGCACAAACAAATAGTTGAACAAAAACTTGGTACTCGTGAAATGTTTTTTTTTGCTCACTTCCATCTTCCAATCTCTGGGAGGTGGTTTGCCGTTCGTGGGATGAAACTTTTTCGGGTAAAACTCTTGCAAATGCAAGTTTCAATACGAAAAAAACTTAAACCAACTAATTTGGTAAAAGTGGATAAGTTTAGATGGAGAAAGAAACCCTCAAAGTTTCTTCTTCTTCGTTCCCTCAACGAGTTCAATTAGCAATTGGAAGATAGGGATAAGAAAATGTTCAGATACTTTTTTTTCGCTATCTGCATGCAAAAAGGGGATAATATCTATTTACAAACCTAATGACAATTTCTCTCCAGAATCGGGTGGCAGTGTGAATCCCAGCAATGCCATTGATGCAATTAGAACACACGGAATAATTAAATTAAAAAAATAATACAACGTTCGTCGACGAATAATGATGGCGAATGTAATATCGATATATGGCTCCGGACAGCAGTTGTAGTAGATTTCGTTTCGTTTTCCAGGAACACCTGTAAATGAGAATGGTTATATTAATTTATGTTTCAAAGAGAAAAATTTAAATGAAGGGGATACATTAATTGAAAGAAATTGCAATAGTACTGGGGGTCATTTGTTTGTGCCCATGCTGGTTTGGAATTTCCCAAAATTAATTGACAAAACATATTTAAGATAAACGATTCTACTAAGCTTACTTATAGGCTACAAATTTAGATCAGAAAACATATTATTTAACATGTTCCTTAATTTAAAAATTGTTTTTTTGTTTACTGAGGTTTGTGTCTTTGGTAGTTTTGAGTCTCTCAACTCCGAAGAGGATTTTTATTTTCTCTTGCAAGGCAACACAACTTTGAAAACAGCCATTGCGAACTGAGATTTTAAACTTTCCTGAGGCCCTGTTTTTTTTGAGTGCAAGATCATCATAGTTTCGGGGTTTATCTCGAGAAAGTAGTTTTTTTTTAATTTTTAAAGCCAGAGTTAACTTGGAGTCAACATAGCAAGCTTGGAGAGTTAACCTTGGGATTAAATGATCAGATGTTTTTGACAGATGATAAAATACCAAGCAAACAAAACACAAAAGGAATTGAACCTTTTGTGTGGACATTTTATCAAACTTTTAGAAACTAAATACGTGTACGATATATTCAGATTCTGATCCCAGCGACTCGAAACTGTTTTAAATATTGAGTTTGAGTTTAAGAAAAAAACTTGTAAGATGGAGACAAAAGCATTTTCATTTGTTTGAATGATAACTGAGCTTTTGCAGATTCTATACATTTCGATAACTTTTTGACAGCAAAATCGATAAATTATTAGTGCTACCAAAAGAAATCACCACACAAGGAGTCAAATTTATGAGTTAATTTTGGATTAAAGTTATTCCATCGTTATTTAACTCTGGGCAACGAGTATAGAACTATGTACATAGGGTACGCATCTCATACAACGAAAATTTACTATGTGGGGTACTGATATTGATACCACAGTTTTCACATTGGTACCACAGCATCAAACACGAGCTAGCCCAGGCATACGAACGACGAACATTCCCCTTCGCACTAACCGCCCGCGCCAGAAACGCCTACATAATTTTTAGCTGTTATGCGTACTCTATGTAGTTCTATAACTCAGAATCAACTCATCACCAAAAAAACGGGCGTAAACATCAAACTTCAGATTAGCTAAAAGTGCAAAGTTATCCTGGAAGACAGGGTCTCGCATTCTCGGTTATTGTTTACAAAAGCTCTTCAAACCGACTTTAGAGTCCATAAAGTTGGAAAGGTGCGAAGGGAATGTTGCATGGTCATCTACACTGGCGGTTCTGTTTGAGAGGGACTGCTTTTCTTTAAGAAAAAAGAATCTAAGTCAGCAGATCTCAACAATATAGAGTGCTGCAATCCGAGTTACAGCGATTTATCATAAAAACTACAGCAAACCTAAGAGCTTTGTGTAGGCACCTATTAATTTTACTAAAATTCTTGTTATATTTCAGCTGGCTTGGGATAGAAGAAAACTATAGATATCATTGTTGCCAGAACTAGAGATTTTCCCTAGTCTAGGGAGAAAAACAGCGCAATTTCGGACATTCTAGGTACTAGGGAATTTCTAGGGAAAAGTAGGAACCCAAATTAATTTTATATTTTCCGTTAAATTTTAATAATATTTGACTACCATTAAAAATTAAAATGTTCGTATAAGAATATACATTCAATAACTTTCGCATTACGTATATAATGTGATCTCAACCAAAGAGTATTCAACCACAAGAGTGCGCATCTCATACAACGAAAATTTACTATGAGGGGTACTGATGTAGATACCCCAGTGTGCACATTGCCATGCCAGCAACAGCATAGCCAATGCATATGAATGACGCAAATTCCCTTCGAACCAACCGCCCGCTTCGGAAACGTCGACAACATTTTTAGCTGTGATGCGTACTCCATAGTTATATACCTCTTTGTATCAACCCAAAACAATTACCAACTACAAACGCAACCACAGTATTTTTAAATATTTTCTGTTTTTTTAACCTGCATCTCCTAAGTAAATGCGGTCCTCATAAAAGTAGGTCTTGAAACCAATTGACTTTCTCCTCGAATTCCGCATTAATATCGACTAATCTGGTGTCCGTTCCAACCAATTAACCCCGCTCCAGAACCCTACCCCCATCCAACTCGCTTTAATGCAATTTAAAGTTTCTGTGTTCCGCCACCCCACAAACAATTGCTATTTATCGACTTTGCAATGAGCCAAACTTAAACTCTTCGTTGAACTTCTGAATAAATCGCAGTGCATAAAATTAAATTTATTAAACTTTTATTTTGCTGCAGCAGAAAAGTTTCCGTAAGTTTTTTTGGGGTTGGAGACCACCCTAAGGAATGGATTCACATAATTATGCTGAAATGAGCATGTCTTAATTTTCATAAACGACTTTCAACAAACATTACTATGTCGCGTTGTAGTGCGGTTGCCTTGCAATACAGGCTGCCACCAACCACACTCAATTTAATTTAGCATTAGCTTATACAAGTTGGACGCAGTTTGGGCGGTGCATGTGATACAGGAAGCTGCACAAACCCTTTGTCTTAAAATGCATTCAAAAGTGGGAGGTGACAGCAGAGACACTTTATGAAACTCGAGACGTTATAGTGAGCTTAAGAGGCTATTCGGGGCTAAAAGTGATTTTTTCCCCAGTAATTTTTTCCGGCTAAATGCAATGCAATTAACAAATTAAATGGTAAAATAGAAGTAGAAAGCATGCAGTGCTTAGAGAACATCTTATCTCGAACAACTTGCCCAAGTTTAAGTGTTCTCCGACCATGGCTGGCATCTTGAGCTGGTTGTTGCACCAGTTGTCTGGTCGTTGTACAATGTACTTGCCAGTGTCGTGGCTGTTCGGAAATTTTTAGTTGGTATTTAATGTTAGAGGGGGAGAAGAGTGGGTTGTTGAGGTTCAAGACTTCAAGACTTCTTAAGTATGCAAAGAAACACGGTGGGATGTCGCATGCAGATGCTGCATTCTGTTGGTTGAATGGTGGACAAAGTATTTTTTTTTTGTCATCGTAAGATTTTAATTTTCAAAAAATAGAATTTAGTTTATAGGACACACCAAGTGTTGTTAGGCTTTAAGTATAGGTCTGTTATGAAAGGCAATTTAATTAAATTCAAGAACGCAGCAGATTTCATTCCTTATTGTTTGCCTCATTCAAAAGTTTGACATCGATTTATCTACACGAGAAGAATTGGTTGGTACTTTATCTTTGGGCGGATAGGCGGTGCAGATCTGCCGAATGCAAATCCGATTGGCAGAGGGATTTGCAAGAAGTTCTTCGTCATCGTATCTCTCCAAATAGCACTGGAATAAGTGAATTTGTGAACATTTTAACTTATTCAGCGGAGGATAGACACGACAGGTGCATTCGTGTGAGTGATAGTTTCTATAGGAAGACAACGACAACGATAGATAGACGGATTCTCAGGATGATGAGAAAGAGATTTAAATTCTATAGTATATCCGTTCGAGTGACACTAATTTGACTGAATGATTGTTTGTAATTCTCGTCAACAGATTGAGATGTTGGGAGGGAACTTTTTGAATTGGAAACTGAGGATAAGGAAAATCAGATATTTTTTGTTTGTTTACTCTCCTGTAGATAGATTTGTTCTTGTCAATAGTTGGGTGGAGGGATGTAAACTAAAAGTTTGTCTAAAAGTTGGCATGGAGGTTGTATTACATGCGACAGATTGATTTTGGTAAATTGATGGATTTATCTGGGTTCTGCTTTATTGGTGAATGGCAATGACGACTAAAGTGTGAGAATAAATTAAGCCTACATACTTTATTTGTCGGTTTAAACCGGTTTTTTTATATGATTTTGATATTTTGATATAATATGGCGTTGTACTAGCAATAAGCAGAGTTTGCAAGCACACATTACAAAAGAGTTCCTCAAAGCTATTTTGTCCAATCATTTTTTTTGTGCCAAGTTACGTTTTTCGCACTAACGCATGAAATTGTAATTTTCTGTTGGATCCTATGTCAGATTTAGAGTTTTTTTTATGACATCTTTGTTTTACTCCTGCGATTTTCTCAAGAGGTGATGCATTTAACCGGATGTAGGTGTTGTTACAGGAATTACAGGTGACTCTGTACAAGTTTATAGTTTAAATGATCATACACCCTCGAGCAGTAATATAGATAATGATTAAATTAACCAATTTAGCACTATAGAGAAATAGAAAAGAGAGTTCCTTTAGTATCAAAACGCATTTTCTTAATGGTCCACAACGCCATGGGAAAACTCGTAAAATTTCAAATGTGTAAGGGATATTCTTTCCCAACTGAACATATAGAGAAGTAGACAATAGATACTTCGTTTTCGTTTTTTCTTCTTCTTCTTAAGATCTTACAATATGAGTTTTGAAGTCATAATCTTCATGATTCAATGGATCTTGTCTCTGTTCCTTTTTGTTGGACCACGTCGTTTCGTGATTTTTGTACTGCAACTTCTTTCCACTAATTGATTAAAATACCGCAGCATATGACTACTATGATGTAGATAATAATTCATATATACGTTTATTCAAAATTGTTTTATAAACTATTCAGAAAACCAATTTAAACTAACTTTATGTATAAACCCACTATTAATTTTTGTGAAATTATCTACCCAAACATAAATGAGTCTTAAAAGCAACATCTCTCCAATGACACAGCCAACAACCCTTCAAGTTCGATAATGAAATTGCACTCAATATATTATTGAAAACAATAAAAGCGCAGTTCCCTCCCAGTCGGATCTGCAAGATGCATGCCTGTAAAAAATGCATCAGGGCATCCTTATCACTATCACGGGATCTGCGAAACATTTCCACAGTCTTCTTCATCATCATCCAAGTCACGAGTGTACCACTCGCTTATGTGGTAAATTTGCCATATGAGAGCGAAAACTGCACAGTAACCGATCCTTATGCAGTGTACCGCCAGCACACGCTCTCACACTATCTATTAATACTCAATCCCAAACAGGAAAATGGAATATCCACCGTTCACCATAACCACCTAGCTACATCGTACTTGTTGCAATTTCCAACAAATTAATTTTTATGAACCCCAGTGCAGATGCACAAAACGCACAGGGTGTAAACAAAAAAATAAGGATACATACCCAGCAGCTCCCATTCACCATTGAGCACGTAACTACTGATATCTCCTCCAGTCTCATCTTGCAATTGTAAATCCAGCTACAACACCACACACACATCCCGGCAGGCGGACGTGAGGTAAAGGATACACAACAACAAAAAAAGAGAGTGGGCAAAAACAGAGCGAGAAACGATAAAGTAAAAAGGGAAAATATTAAAACACCAACGCAAGAGCACAAGGCAAAGGCAAAGTTTAAACCTGAAAGCCATCATAGGTCCAGCTGCCGAATTTCATTTCGCATCGTTGGTCATCGAACGGAAACCATGTTATGTCGATTTTGCATGTCGATTTGAATATGCCAGGCGGCACATACAGACATGATCCGTTGCTGCGTACAACAACATTCGTTTGATATGTCCCATCGAAACCTTCGTCCGCACTATTATACATCAGAACATCCGGTTTCCATATCCGATGTGGTGGTATACGTAAATCCTTCACACCGCCATAGTCTGATGTGTTCCATCTAAGATTCATATCGTTCCATTCCTGTTTGGTCCGTCCACGGAATGCGAGTACACCCCCATATCACATCGCCACATCCAGATCATCGTATGCATACATATAGATACATTTTTTTTTCGTTCGTTCGTTGTGTTTGCATATGTTCACACAGGAAGGTTTTTGAAGGGTTGAAGGATGCGTGTTGTTTTTTTATATTCATGTTTTATCGTTCGTTGATTTCCATATTCGATGATGTTTGAGGTTGTTGTGTTGTTGTTATTTTTCATATGGTGTTTTTTTTTGTGTGTAGTTGTTGTTGTCGGTGTGATAAATGATGACATGGAAATACACACGGGAGAGATGCAAATATTAAAAAGAGAACCAGAAAAAAAAATGTATGAAATAAAAAAGAAGCATATTCCTGGGATAAAAGGATGCTAAAAAAGGATAACTGGGTATGTTTATTATTTCATGTCCATGATTTATTAATTTTCTGTTGCTGGGAGTTTTTTTTTTAGTTTTTCTTTTGTTAGAAAGGAGGGTTTGCTTAAACTATGATATTTTTGCGAGGGGATTGTACAATAGGGAATTGTGGTTTAGGGTTGAATATTTATATATATATTGTTTTGATATTATAGGGAATGGTGACACTTACCAGTTTAAGCCAGACATTTGTGACAAGCAATTGGTTTTTTTCATCCTGGAAAAAAGGGGAAAGAAATACAAATCATGTTTTAATACGCGGATTAAATGGATTTTTTTCAAATAGTGTAAGTTTGTCATGAGGTTGATAGATAGCCAGTCAATTTAATTATAAATTGCAATTCGCCCCACGGGAATAGAAATCGTATGCGGACATGGTCGTTTAGTGTACCTTCAATGGGGTGAGTAACGAAAATGTTACGTATTCGACACAGTAAACGCGGAAATGTTTGCTTTTAATCTAATGCTGATCCCTTGGAGTCCTATATTGAAATATAGAGGACATTTTGATAGATTGCATTGCTATTTGTCAATGCATGAGGTGGCAGGGAGATATAAGGGCAGAAGTAATGCACATTGGGGGCACGGAGCGGGAAAAAAAGAGTATTGATGGAAATTTAAATTTAAAAAGAAATTTAAATGAATCAATAGATCTCATTTAAAGTCGACATTTACTTCATGAAACATTTTCAAATATGCCATCTCTAAAGACCTCTTAAACTCTAGGCTCTGTTAATCTGTTTAATTGCGGTTTTATCATAAACCACAAACTTCGGCTTTTATGTTAGGATACAATATTCAAACAAGTCTCCAGAAATTAACATCCTTCCCGGTTCAAGCATAGTTATTTAAAGCCGCCGCCTCGAGTGATGACTTGAATAACAGTTATCATCAAGATATTAATCAAAATATTCGTATACAGTATTGGAAAATATAATCGAAACAATGACAGACACAATACTAAACAAACAGCTGTTGGGACTGGGGCAATGTCTTGTGGTTGGATGAAGCAAAGATAAATTTGTTTGAATCTGGTGAAAAAATGTACGTGAAACGACCAAAAGTATACAAGAAAGACAGTAAAGCACGGTGGAGGTAATCTTATGATTTGGGGCTGCTTCTCAGGATTAGGTGTTGGATCACTTATCTGGATAAAGGAAAAGGAAAGGACTACGTCAATATCCTTAATACGGTAATGCTACCATTTGCTGAAGAGGATATGCCGCTAAAATGGGATAATGAACCCAGGCATTCCTCGAAACTAGTAAAGCAATGGTTCCAAACCAATAAAATTGGTGCTTTGGAATGGTTTTGGCAATCCCCCGATCTAAATCCGATAGAACACTTGTGGGACGTTCTAAAACCTAAGATCTGAGAATGTAATGCCAGAAATTGTGGTTCTGGCGAGACCTGTACTATCTTGGTTAATTTCATGGGGCGAAGATATGAGGCAGTAAGTAAAAACAAAGGTGCTACGACCAAGTACTAAAACCATACACAGAACTTTCAATTTAAAGAAATTCATTACATGAAAAAAGCAACAATTTTGTTTCTATTACTATTTACCAGGCTAAGATCGTCCAAAAAACTAAAACTGATTTCTTTATTAAAAAAAAAAGATATTTGTTTATTTTAGGATAACCTATAAGGAACGAAGTAATATTTATTTAATTTTTCTTTGCCCCTGTGTCAGTTATTGCAGAGCCAAGTCTCCTTAACTTCTTTACAATATCCTATCTTCCATAAAATGTGAACGTACAAAATCCTTCGTTAACATCCCTAAATATGGACCTAGAAATTTATTATGTGTGTTTCTAAATAAATTAAAAAAAAACGAAGAAATTCTCATTACCAATTTATCGGTCGATTTCTAATATTTACATGAGTGTACAAATGTCCGACCAAACTCGTCCGTCTGTTCAGAATAAAAAAAGGGGAATGCTCGCTCATCCATTAACTACTTCGGCTTAAAATGTAAACCCAAAACAAGTCAGCCTAAAATATGTCACGACTAGAAATGTTTAACGGTGAGAACAAGTAGTGATGAAGTAAATTGGAATGTAGCAATCCACAAACTATAACAAGGTGGATACGAACAGAACAGAATCGTAAGCCAAGCCATTTTTTTATACCCTGTCAAGTCAAATGTCCTCATGGTTTTGTGGAAACAGAAACTTATCACAATTTTTCTCTTCAAATATGTCAGCTCTGACGGATATTTCCTGCATGCGACGCATTTAATACTGCCCTATCAAAAAGCCCTCAATGAAAACCACTTTCCAAAAATATTTCCTGCCAAAAATATTTCGTATAAAAAAGGACCATGTGAAGGCCATTATATGCACCCATACTACGTAACATCAACATCAGCGTATTCATCTACATAGGGCCGTAAAAAATCCGCAATCGACTCTGTAATGCGGATATAATTTTTGTGGGCTCTCTTCATTTCCTATATCATCGTCGCTGTCGTACTCGGTTCGGTGGTATCTCTTTCACTCTCGTCTCGGTGATCAAGTGAAAAACGTATCCTTTCACCCTTTTATGCATGCATTAGACGACTTTACCGTTAGGGAAATTAGGTCAGTTCCGCAGTTGGTTTGGTTGGCACCATTCATCGTGCTTTTTTCTCCTTCTTGTGATGGTAGTATTTGGAGTTTTTTTTTTTTTCTTCCTATTCCCAGTTTTCATTTCAATGATTCAAGTGGTGAATGTATAAATAAAGTTTGGATGAGTTGAGAAAAAAAATGTATTGGCTGTAATCAACCGAATACCATCGCATCTTAAGAGCACTCCTTATAAATAAACAATCAATCGAAATACACTTTCGTTGCCAACGACAACATCGAAAAGTCTTTGGTCGATGTTGTCACATCCTAGAAATTTACAAAATCCAATCCGGACCATACCGGACTTTATGTGCTCTGGCTCTGGCATCAAAGTTAAATATATACATCTTCTCCATAGGCCCTTAAATCACTTTCAACCTATTTACCCACACACATCCTCCACCATGGATTGGATAGTCTAACCAGATTATGTCAAATCTATCAATTTGCACCACTAACTGCATCACATAGCTAAAAAGCCAAAACGCCAATGGCTGTCAGTTCTATAAACGAAAAATACGTTTCGATGCTGCATCCATTAAAAGTGCGATGGTGCTTAATGGAGAATGGGACATGACACTCGTTTTATAGCTGCTGCTGCTGGTGCTGCCGCTGCAGAGTCATCTGCTATCTGTACATATAGATATTGGGGATTTTTTTTGGAAATAAATTGTTGGCAACATCTTGTGTCACAAAATATAGCAAAAGGATACAAGGAATAAAGTACAATTTGGGTGGTGGCATGTGTCTGGTGGTGTGCACTTTGTGAGTTGATTGAAAAACTGGTGCCGAGTACCATGACACTGAGTACCATTTCGGTTATTTCTTATGGTCTTGGTGAAGCACGTCTAGTGTTAAAGTCAGTAATGAAATGAAGACGAACGTTAAACGATTTGTCAATTTTTTTTGAAATTATTTCTTGTTTGTGTAGTTTGAAATTCTTTCACGAGGTGCATAGGAGAAAACAGATAAAAAAACGTACAAACACTAAGCCATCTAGAGATAACATTGCATGTGGTAATTAGTTGGTTTAACCTGTTTTCGGACCCATTGATTCAAAGAATAATTTAGAAATTTCAAGTTTCGACACGATATGTCAAACACGTTTTTTTAATATCAAAGGGAGGAGTGGGTGGTTCCGTACTGGGTCGCACGGACATGCATCTTGTGTGATTGGCATTATTTACATTTTGACGGTGGATTCAGTTGCCTATAGCGGTTAGTGCGTTATTAGAGCGGAGTTAGACTTTTAACCGTAGAGATTTAGGATCATGATCCAGATAATAATCAAGTTCATGTACAGTGTTGATTCTCATAGGTTTCATCTATTGTCGACCGTTTTCCTCAGGCAAAGAAATTATTTAT
Organism: Rhingia campestris; assembly: GCA_932526625.1. Taxonomy (NCBI): domain Eukaryota; kingdom Metazoa; phylum Arthropoda; class Insecta; order Diptera; family Syrphidae; genus Rhingia; species Rhingia campestris. Next base: position 117,147,433 of record OW052185.1, on the reverse strand, counting down.
GATTTTTGACTCTTTGGTTTATGTTTGACATCGAGAACAGTTCTAAGATAAGTGGATTTGAATGAAATTGCTGGTAGAATAAATCCTTGCGATAGGTGGATAGTCTGAAATTTAGGTATTTGAATAGCACAGACAGTATTAAAAACTTCAGTTGATTTGCATATTAAGTGGCGTATCACTGCCTTTTTGAAAAATAAATATCGATTAAAAGACTTTTTTCAAATAGCATTCACGTAATTTTTTTAAGACAATTTGTGCATATTTTCATCTCCAAAATATTCCAAGAGATATCTGATACGAAAGTATTAAACTTTAAAGCGCCGTTTTATTTAAAACAGCAAGTGTATCTGATGTTGGCGATTTAAATTAATGCGACTATGCAATGACAAACGACGGTGATGATGATAACGATCAACGTCGCCTTAATGCGTCTCATCGTCACAGCAGTGTCGCGGCATTAGAATCTTAGTGACAAATTGCAATATTCATGAAAATTCATACGCAAATTTCCCACGCAGCCAGAGAAGACCGACTTTCGAGGGCACTGTGGATATATCGAAAAGGAAAAACGAATAAATTTTATATAAACGATACCAAGCGGATTACGACCTGCCACCCTACTACGGGGTCTGTCAAACGGCGTGCAGAGTTCATGATAAAGTTCATAGAACTGTACTTATGCTTCAGCTAAAGCACATCTATTGGTACTAATTTCCAAGTATAATTTCTATTGCCCCACAGTTTGTATGTGTATGAGTATCATGAAAATCCATAACTCAAACTATACACAAACACACACAGTCACATAGAGATGGAGAGATATAGACATGCAGTTTTTTTCTCCATGGAATGCAGTTTTGAATATTTAGGAAGAGCCAGGAAGTCAGCCCTTCTTCGTTTGGCCCATAAATCTATCCACCTCAGACAAACTACAGGGTATCTGTGTATTTGGTGTGCCGTGTGCCGTGTGCACCGGATACCCAGCCATCCATGGCATGTTGGAAGAACTCCCTTAAGATTCATTTATCATAGAAAGTTTAAGTACAATTAAACCCTATCGCATGTTAGCGGGAAATTTAAATGCATTTTAGGATGGCATCGGTGGCCTGGTGGTTTGTTAAGCTAAAGAGAATGTTTTGGAGCACTGCTTCTGATCTTGATTGTGTATTCCATTCGTTACACTGTGGCTTTCAGGTATTCGAGAGGGGTGGCTCTTCAAATGTAAAGTTTGCCTTAGTCTATTCGTTTAACATGTGTGCAAAGATACAGGCAACGTAAGAGTTTATAAAGCTAGAGAAACAAAATGGCATACATTTTGTGTTTAGTAGTTGTATGTCAACAATATAAGAAACCTGTAATTGGTCGAACGTGTGAGGATGTTGCCAGAGTCAAATTTTCTAACTCTGATGTTTTTATTTATTTTCTGATGGGTACTTTGGGAAGTATTTAGGAAGGTTTTAGATGAAATGCCAGTGACACTAATAATAAAAAGTTAAATATCAGGATGTTGCAACCATTTGAACAACGTTCAATAGAGTCAATTAGGTCCTAATCTCCACATTCGGCAAGGCAGAGCCTAGTCATGTTTCAGTAGGTAGGCTTACTTTAGTAGACAATTAAAGACTCAGTCAACTATTGGAATTTTTTTCAACGTATGGGAAGTCCTTCAGGTTTAATATCGCTTTTAAAAGTTTTAAATTTTTGTTTGCAAACCAATTGGCAAATATCTAAGTGTTGTCTCCAATCCTAAAGGTGTTCTGAATTAATATCAAAGAATGTATTGCGATAACCGCAAACTACACGGTTATAGCAAATAGAGATTGACGACACTACCAAGTTTCCGTGTAAATCATGGATTCTAATTACGTAAGACATTGATCTCAGTTTTATTTTTTTTTAATTTTTATAATTAAAAATAAAGAACTTTCAAACGCAGTCGTAGATCAAACATATAAACGATAGTGTTTCAAAAAACCACGATAATCGTTTTCGCGATGAGAATTCTGTATTTTATATTGCATCTTCATGCGATGAATATCAACGGATGTTGAAAAATTCATTAAGGCAACGGCAGTGTATATACCGTTTAAAAATATAATTTTTGATCATTTAAAGTTTGGCGGTTAAATTTCATCGAAAAGTTGTAACGTGAAAAATTTTGCCACCCAGCTTTGGGATGCTATAAGGATGATTTGAATAAAAGTGGCAAGTCGGGCGAGAAGCAATAGTTTAAAAATATTAAAATTGATTTTAAATATATTGAAACAATTTTCTATTTTTTAACATGTTCTTTAAGGCACATTCATGTGCCAACACTTCCAGCCATTGTTAAATGTTTATTGACTGTACTGAAGACCATATTACTTGTTTCACAAATTACCAACTATAGACAGTCGTCCTTCCATTAAATGAACATGAAAAGCCATAAAACTTACACACTTTAATACCCCCAGGCACACGCACACACACTTCTGCCAACACGAACAATTGTATTCTGGTATTGGCACAGAGTAACCTCTCAATTGAGGTTAGATAAGGTTGGCACGGTATATCCTCTCGAATTGCAGCTCCTTTTTCATTCTCTACACCTCCGGGAGGGTAGCATGTAAATAGACTGGCATTATTTGTTTGTCATAGTGAGAGGATTTTGCTCCTGCACATACAACCATCACAAACCAAGCATCTCCTATGAGGTCTAGTGTGCGACTTCTTGACGATGTGTCGCATCGCGGTTGGTTTTTCGGTGGAGGTATAATTAAAATGTCATCTCACACCGTTCGCTTTTCAATTTATTCCATTTCGCACTTCCCGCCAAGTGCGGTGTTATTCTTGCAACAGTTGGATGCACCATGAATATGTGTGCAATTAAAAAAAACAACAACAACACATCACCGTCGATAGCTAGCTCGCGTATAAGCGTAAGGAAACGCTTTTAATTTGCAAATGTGTGTCAATGAACTTCCTTCTCCTTCCAAGGCACACGGCACACAGTTGTCTCACGGCGCCCATAGCCTTTGCAACTGACTATTCAACTTGCACACAAGTTCAGCTCAAGGGGGGCTGTGAAATTGATACTCGTGCGAAAATGCTGTTAAATTTGCTTCGCCGACGACGACGACAACGATGTGAAACTTTTTCCACCGAAAAAAAAAAAAAAAAAACGCTATAAAGTTGGATAAACAGTTGAGTATCTCATGTGTGGCTGGTGGAGCAATCAAAAGGATTTAGGGAAATTTTATTAAAATAGTTTAAGATACTTTTTTCCCGTTCACTAGTTTATTATGTTTCCCTAATGAAATTTCATAACAAACAAAAAATAAAATCGCGTGATTTTCGAAAATGACGGACTTGTCCTTAATGGTGGGGATGAGTGTTAATTTGTGTCACATTATGCATGAGCGAGCGCGACAGTGATGTGCGTTTGGTCTTTGTTTTCGTTTTTCAAATTTAAATTTTAAAGTAACTAATCTCTCTGCTTGTGGATGATAATAAACTCTTGTGGACAGTGAAATTGCAATTATAATGGCGCACAAATTATCTAGGAGGAGACCACAGTATGGGAGTTGGACTTTACAGGGATATACCAACGCACATACTTGCTAAATATTGCATGATTTAAAATATAGATATGAGGACTTGAGGGATTTTGTCTGTGAACAGTGCGTGTTTAGAATTTGCATATTTATTTGAGAAGCTGTTAAAATACGGCTGCTTTTAAAAATATATATCAATTCTATCACAAAGTTTTAATAGAGTTTTCGAATAGAGATATTTATGGTCAAATCGGGCAACTCTAATGTCATTTTTGTTCAGTATGGTTTGCCATATTATCATGAACAGGTTGACAAATGAACAATGCTTGCAAATCGTGCAAATTTATTTCGAAAATAATGGTTCAGTTCGCGAAGTTTACCGCAAGCTCAGTCCATTTTATGGTCGGTTAACCATGGATCGTTTTCGCACTACGTTTTCTCTATGTGATAATACGCATCCGCATAGACGTCGAACAGTGCGCACCGAAGAAACAATTGCCGCTGTAGAGCAAAGTGTTGAAGAGGACCCGAATGAATCGATTCGCCACCGTGCACAGCAATTGGGGCTTTGTCCATCAACTTTGTGGAAGATTTTGCGAAAAGATCTTGGTTACGACCTTACAAGATCCAGCTTGTGCAAGAATTAAAGCCACGAGACCATGCAATGCGTCGTGATTTTGGTGTATGGGCCGAAAATGAGATAGATCTCAATGCTTATTTTCATCGCAAAATTTTCTTCAGTTATGAGGCTCATTTTGGTTGAATAGCTACGTCAACAAGCAAAATTGCCGCATTTGGAGTGAAGAGCATCCACATGGGATCCTTGAGACGCTGAAAAACTGCCACAAAAACTGACTGTTTGTTGTGCTCTATGGGCTGGTGGAATCATTGTTCCATACTTCTTCCGAAATGATGCTGGAGAGTCAGTTACCGGTATGGAGACCGGTATAGATCCATGATAACCGACTATTTTGTTCCCGACTTGGATGGCATGAATGTGGGTGAGATGTGGTTCCAACAAGACGGCGCTATATGCCACACAGCGCACTTCACAATCGATTTATTGAAGGAAACATTCAATGAGCGCATAATTTCGCGCAATGGACCTGCGGAATGATCGTGTGATTTGACATTTTCTTTGGGGATATGTGAAGTTGCTAGTCTACGCCAACAAACCAGAAACGTTAGGGGACTTGGAAGGCAACATTCATGGCTTTATTGTCGACATACGGCCCCAAATGCTCGAAAAAGAAGTTGAAAATTGGACCTCTAGACATGCCTTTATTCGAACCAGCCGCGGCGGCCACAAGCCCGAAATCATATTTAAACATTTATGGCATAAAATTATCATTCCAATAAAGCCAAACTGATGGACATTCAAACGATTTTCATGTGTTTTATTTCAGTTCGAAGTTCTATAACTCTAAAAAAACAACCTCTACAAAAAGTTCATGTAGAATTTTAAAATAATACGGCAATGGCTTTTAAATATTTTTGAAAGCATATTTATGTATTTTTATGAAAGGGTCTAAGGCGAACCAATTTTGATATCAAGTCTTTGAAATTTTAAAGCTTATAAATTTAAGCCAACAAGTTTGGGATATAACATTTAAGTTTATATTTTCTTCAAGTTTTTTTTGTTCCCTATTAAAAGAAATCAAATTAAAATAAATTTAAAAAATAAATGTTATATACAAGTAGAGAATCTTTTTTACAATTTAAAATCTATTTCGTCGCCTTAATAATTTTTATTTTCTTTGCAGATATGTAAAGGCAAACATTTGCAAATCTAACCAACTTAAGGTAAGTCAGTAAATTTATCTTTGTTTTAACGGAGCCATTATATAATTTCCTTTTAATTGTTATCCCTATTCCAATTGGGCATTTGAAAATACTCCTTAGCTTATAAAACGAAGAGGTTTTACATGTGTTATTTAATTATCAAGGAAAGCCACCACATTCTGTGATTATTTTTAAATAGCTTATGAGAGGTAGATTTATCCAACCCTAAAAATGTGAGCAGCCCCCTAGTTAGAACCAAATCTTTTTCAGTCTAGCCATATCGAATAGTGGAATTCATAGACAGACTTATAGAAAGGAATTCATAGACCATTGCTCTATGAACTTCTGAGCGATTTTAGTTCCGGGGCATAAAGTATTACAGATAACTGAAAGGTTGGCGAAAGATCGAGAGAAAGATACATTTTGTAGAATATGATAAATGAGGAAGTATAGTTCATAAGGACGTATGAACCGCTCATTTTTTTCTTTTGGCGGACATAAGGCGTTCTAAGTAATCGAAATGGTGTTTTTTTTTGTTTGACCAAAAAATATTTTTCATTTTGCATTTTAATTTTCATACCAGAAAGTTCAATCAGCGGATCAAACCATGTACTAGTAATTTTTTAATGAAGGACCATCAACATATTTGTTTTAAAGTACCCAAATATTCCATCAGAATACACACAGCTCTATACGTAAGCACGCAACACTCTTTTCTTTGAACTTGAAGGCAATCAAACAACAAATAGCTTCCTTTATGAGCCAATTTAATTCAAGACCTTTGTAATTTAGTCACTACCTCGTACGTTGAAGACCTTCTGATATATCCATAGGTTGTAAGACAGGGTAGAATAGTACAGATACAGGTGCATAGAAAACGGACTTTATTCTAACAGCTTTTATTACTATAAATCTTAACAACACCAGTCCATGACCTTATATGTGCACCACATCCCTTTCAATTGCAATTTTGCCAGCCAACCGAAAACGACCATTTTAATTCCAACAAAAGAAGCACCTCTTCACCCAACATAGTGTCCTTATTCTAAATTTTTAACGTTGTGCTGTGACGAAATTCTTCATTTCAGCACTTGTACCGCCATATACACAGCTCAGCCACAAATAGCATCTCATTGCTACGAGTATAATCCCCCCTTCAACCAAAGATGATAAAGATCATCATCTATCACCATCTTTTATTGTTGCATTCTCAAGAAAGTCAAGTTGTCTCTGGGTGTAAGATGGTTTGTGTGTGCTTTGTTGCGTTGCATTTGCATGCGCTTTTTGCCTAGTCAAGGATTCTGTCAGCTAAAAAGCTACCGAAGCATGACACAACGAGACACCCTACGTGACTTATTAAAACGAATTTCCTTAACGATTATAACAGCAATGGTTTTACAGATGGAGATAGCAGGCTGAAGCCAGAGAGCCACTTCTCCGGATAAACCTGCACATCCGTTGCAGAGGGATGCATACATTCGCCATTGTTTTGTATTCTCTAAACGGAAAGATTAGTCACTTTCTGGCTCGGTTTGTGTGTATCCGAGTAGTGGATATGACAACGGAGAATGTAGATGAAAAGTTCCTAAGAGCGACGATTAACTCGTGCATATGGGGGCTAGCTAGCAGGAAAGGATCTACTGCACATCCATTTGGAAAGAAAATTAAAAATTAAATTTTGATGCACTTTTAGTCGTAATATAGGTGGAGAGGAGGGGGACAGAGCAACCATCACCCAAAAACGGCTAAATCAAAGGCATTAGTCCCAGGATCAAAGGATTCCCTAGAACAGGGTTAAGGGGTATTGGAATCTATTTTGTTAGCAAATCCCTGAAAGTAACTTGGTGTGTATATGAATGTGGGGGAAAAAGGGAAACCCAAAGGAGTCGGTGTTAAGTAAATTTTACTTCTCCACACCACTCCTTGTAATCCAGAAAAAGATCCCACTGACACTAAATTGTTATGTAGGTTATGTTTGGTATACTGTTTGTCGCAGCAGCAGTACCACCAGCGCTAATATCGCCTCTTTCACTCCAAGTATGACCCAGTTCTTCGCCCGGTCACAAACACACTAACGTATTATTGAATTCTTCGTTCGGTGTACACGATGTCCCCTGGGAAAGACCCTCTGCGTGGTGTGCGCATTCACTGCTCTTCGAGTGTGTTATTTACATTTGAACCCTTTTATTGCGAAACAGTAAGGTTTGGATTCCTGTAAATATACACTTACTAGCTATGGAAGATGTAACGTGGGAACTAGGTAAATGGGATGTGCATGCAAATCCTGGTGTGCGAGCAACCTGTTATCCCCTCACTGAACCAACTATGGGGCAATAGATCATAGGCGCAAATAAAAAAAAAAAACACCTGATTTCTCCATATACCTGGAATATCCACCATTACCACACATATACGGCTATACAGACACGAGCCACACAGCAATTGAATGCATTTTTATGAGTAGTGGAGCAAGGAAAATGGATTCCAGCGATGATTCTGTTTACACTCTTGAACTCCAAGTTGACGCTAGGTATAGCTATCCGCCCACCTAACTTGTTCTCGTTGCCCACCTCTGGTTGATAATAATTTTCACTTTGAATGCAAATTTAAGTCACCCAAACGTTTGCATATGGCACACAGACTGTCAATAGCTGGCAGGAGTGCAGCAAATAGATGTGAAGATATCCTGCTTTTTATGGGTTACAACTCGAGGTGTATGCTGCTGACATATGCAGTGATGGTTGAATTTATCGTAATATGCAATGAGTGTGTTGTTTACTCTTGGGCATGGAACAATGGTGCCAGAGTATCCTGCTTTTATAGGGCAGTTAACACTGAGAGTATGACCTCACTTTGGTGTGTTTTGAGATTACGTTTTGAATTACGTTTTCGTGTCAAGACTTGGGGCGTTCAGAAGGTGAAAGTAAAAGCGTTTATTTTGGTAGATGCAGGCGGTAGAGTGTTTTTAAATACGACAATTTTGTGAAATTGCATGCTCTTGTAGGTCGCTTTAAAAATTAAAAAAAAATAAGGAAGGCGATAGCAGTCGCCGCATTGAGGGCATAAAATGTTTAAAGGACATTCTTATGGGAGATTTAAAAGACGGCACTAGTGCGTGTCAGGTGTGAAGAAAATTATGCAACTTTACTTCGAATCCAAGTCGAATGTTGGGGAAGCATTTCGTCTGACACGGTGTGCTTCGGAAAAGGAATGGATCTCACTTCTAATAAAACCAATAGATATGGTTCTGCACATGTTTCCATTATCCTAGGAAACACTGATGGTCCACAGTAAGGACTACCAAAAGCGTAGATTGAGAAAATTCTATAAAACGAGCATTCTAATCGTGCTAAAATCGAAGTTCAAATTTTGATGTACCCTGAAGATTTAAAAATATTTTTTTAAATACGTGTCTGACTATAGTAGCGCAACGAGCTCGTTTTTCTTGACAGTTAATACTGTTCCGATGATTTGTCCGTGTAAAACATTTTTGTGTTGCTACTTCTGGGAATCAAACACAGGCCTTTTGCGCAGCAATTCATCGCTGTGTTGTGGAAATTTCTACGACCTACAAGACATGCAATTTCAGCTTATAAGGACAATGCATCTTATGACTACACGAACAGAAGAATGAACATCCAGTTAACCTATTTCCTCTAATATACAGTCTACAAAAATTCAAGACCAGATTTAGTTAACATCTGCAAGCATCATCTCAGGTTTTGAAATTGGAGTCCTGGATCCGAAATAAGCGTTACCAACAATGTATGTTATTTTTCGGAAATGGTAAATCTGTCTATAGATTTTGGAATGAAGTCTTCCTTGGTTTGCCTAAGCATTCCTTTTTTTAAGGCTTAGACTTGTGGATTTTTTTTGTTATGCTCCAGAACATTGCGTTAGGTACATTTGAACAAAATTAATCTAAACTTTTCCATTCAGATACACGTTGATGACATTTTTGAATCAACCAACACGATTTCAATGGATTCCCCTAGAACGACTACTTTTAAATAAAAATGGAAGCCAGTCACAAATTACGCCTTCCAATACCAAGCCATATGCACAACGGCCAGCTTTCCAACTTTAAGTAGTTGTCCAACTTCCAAAATCTCCCCACAAATGTTATCCTCTTGGTCAAAGCCGCATATTGGTGTGTAACTGTGTGGTAAAAGTGTTTAAAGCCGGACATTCCCGCAGGAAATTTCTGCGGAGAACACAAACGAGATGCTGTGCATTTAAGGCATTTAGCATACAAGCTCGAAATCCTCTTTTCCATTTGTTTGAATACTAAAAGGGGATCTATGGCATGGGAACCGCAATATTCGGTCTGTATGCATCCCAAATATTTCTCTGTTTGTGTGTGTTTTGTGTCGGTTGGGATTCTGTGGACAGGCAAATGCATATTTTTAGCATCGACAAGCAAACGAAATCCACTGCCATACCATGCATGTACCATTCTAATTTTTAGTTTAATTTAATTCGTCCTGAAGACACAAAGATGGCCAAAACGACTTCCAAACTTCTGTTGCATGCGCTGCAGCAGTAGAGCACCTAACGTCGACCGAAGAAAAAAAAAATCTCAAATTCCAATTACTCTGGAGTACTTTTTTTCTGTGTTATATCTCAAACTCGTTTGGAATAGATACCAACCTCGTCGTACATACGACAAGTAGAGGCACACTCTAGTTCCCATGGAGTACGAGTATGTTTATCTTTTCGTCGTCGTTCTCGTTTGGCTGGGTTTGTCTTGTTTTTCTTTGTTTTGAAATGAAAGTGGATATGGCAAATAAATTAGAAGATCCTTTTGGTGTAGTTAAGTGCAACAAAGTGTGGAGAAACGTTGAGTGGAAATGATGATATGATGATGGTTAAGACGAGTGTGAAATTGAATGAAATAGGAGCGTGCATACTCATGCTGCGAGATGTATTCGGGACATCTATATGTGGAAATATCAAATTGGCTTTGGGTTTTTAATGAAGTTGGTTACAACTTTAATAAATTGCTGGCAATTTAAAGCCTCCTCAACCCGTTTGTCAGTGTCTCGAGTTAGAAGCTCTCTTGTCGGATTTATTATTCATTATAATGTCAATGACTGATGGCGTTCATAAAGAGCGAATATCTACTTAAAATATATATGACTCCATCCCCCAAATGATTAAGCTCTCAATGAATCCAATAAACTCAAGAGCCCCGACCCCATCCCATCGTCTAAGTGTCTTCCAACCCTTTTTCATTTTGCATAATATAATTAAAACTATAAAACACCCCGCCCAGTCGCAGCAGCATCATCCTGTAGAACCCAAAATACTCTGAGAAGAAAAATGCCTTAAATTCTTAAGCCGTCAGTGTTATTTCCTGACAGACAGTGATGGGGAAAAAAGGATACGTCAACAGTCAGTCGAATGAACTTGTCATTTATCATTTTTCCTCGTCTCTTTTCTATCTCCATCTGAGATTCCGATATTTGAACAAAAGATGAGTTGTTGATGAAGGCGCGGCTTGCAAAGTTGTCTCGCTTCTTAAATAAACTTCAACTTCAACCCTATCATCTTGTACGGAATGACACGAGGCTCTGGTGAATGGAAACAAGGAAGTCCTTTAATGAGTTTCTCCTCAATCTAATATTCTTTGTCGGTTGTTGCTTTCTCCTAACCCTATTGCCGCCGAGGACTGTAGTTGGAGTTTAAGTTTCATTTTGATCGACTTTTTTTTACAGTTTGCGGTGAACCAAGTTGCCAATAAGGAGTTTTTATTTAAAGTTTCCGGGTTTGAGAACAAGGAAATGGAAATTGCTATTTATTTTCATTTTCTTTCTCGGATGGAAGATAAAGAGCGGCGATGAAAACTTGCTGGGATATACTTACGACATCGATTATCTGCATTAGCGTTAATCCAAAGCTCAATTGTAATGGATCCGATTCATTAAGTACCGGTCGTTCCAGAGTGTTGTATGGATCTAGTAGATCATGCAAGAGTTTCTTTTCATGATATCCTGCTATACAAACTGCAATGAGAAAGAGAAAATATTTAAATTAGTTTGTAATCATACGAGAGAATGGTTAATTGTATGTGATGGGGCTAGGACTTTGCCGAACAGAGAACACAAGGATAGTATGTAAGTAAATTATATAAAGGCAAACTTAATACTCTCTATAGCATTTCAATTACATGGGTAATAAAAGGCTTGTCTTAAAAATAAGATTCCCAGTATTCTTAATTCCTCGATAATATTCGCTACACACGTATTCTTCATACATTTTTTAAGGAAATAGGAAACCCTTCAGTGGTCGTAGAATATAAAAATTTTTTTTTCAAAACAATGAAAACTGCTACACTTTACCAATCCCAAGGCACAACTTTGCCTCCTACTTTATCTACCAACTTAAACCCTTTGCACAATTAACTTGAATTTGCTAGATTAATGCTAAACGAAATTAAAAGTTTCATCTCCATTTCACTGTCTACTTGGGAATTTGTCTTTCACACTCCTAGTGATTGGTTCAACCACCTAGCAGGGGAAATCTCTATAGGGACGGTACACTTTTTAATTGACCACTTTCTTTATCGAATAATTAAGCATCCTCATGGGGGCTGCCGGTGGATAGTAAATATTCACCTCTGGGAGTAGAAGAGGGCCTAATTTCGAATTACTGCAGTCTCGAAACCTGACCGGATTCCGAACCATCTCTAGACAAACAACACCTGATCCAATAAAACTCACGTAGCGAATACCCGCAGTCCCGAATAATTACAGAGCAGCATCACACAGTGTGCCGCACACAAAGAGGGTCAGAGGCTGTTGCCACCATGATATTGTGTAGGCACACCGATTCAAACTACACAACGACGTCAAAGGAAATCCCAAGCAGCTCATAGCAGAGAAATTCCCGTATTCGTAGATTGAGGGTGCTCCGCCGCTACGTGGTCTTCGACAGGCTTTTCCTCCTTGGAAAACGGGCAGAAACCTCAATCGGACGTGATGTGTTTGTGAAAGGAAAAAATTTGCTCACTCTTGTTCGCCTATTTGAATTGGTCATACGTACAAGTATAACTGTATGTATATAATATATATTTTATGTTTCATTTTGATTGCTCATTGAAATTTGCATGTGTAGTCGAAGAAGTCAGGTTGCAAAAATGTCAAGATAATGTTTTTTTTTTTAAATGCCACATTGCCACAGAACTTTTTCTAAAATTCTATAAGCTCTCCACTCTAGAAGACAACATTTTGAACAACGAAAAAGTCCATTGTCCATAATGTTAGGAAGGTATGAAAATTGACATAGCATTAGAGCAACTAAAATAATTAGGCACGTATTTCAGGGATATTCAAATCACCCCCAAAGGGGGCCAAACGAGGTTTGAAGGGAGTTTACAATACATTAACAATTCAAATATTTGTTTAGTCGTAACAAATGAGCTGAGCCAACTTTGGGCTTACAATTCGACACAAGAGAAGAGGAACTAAAGTTGAACACGTGTAGTAATATTTTTTGAATGGCTCTATAGGGGACCAATAGATGTTAATAGTCGAGTTGTCTCATGAAAAGCGGATACGTTGGCATATTCCCTAAGAGAAATTCTGCGATAATAACCGTTTGAAGGAAAGATGATTGGGCGATATTTTTTGGGAAAAATGGATTTGGCACCATTGCTTCTCTGAATAAGGTCTTCGATATCGTACTTGTTTCACTTACTTAATGGGTTCCGGACTCAATAAGGTTCACTAAGACAAGGCGACCTTTCATCCTCTTAGACCCAGACGACGCTCCTTCTAATCGCTCAGTCCAAGCGCCCTGGCATCCTCTATATCCTTTAACTGTAGGTTCGGTCTTCATTGCTGTCTTAAAAATTCGTTTAATATGACCAAGCCAAAATAGTTGACGGTTTTTTTTTACATCCACATTTTATTATACAGCTTGCAAAGCTGGCTGTTGTATCTTCTCCTCCATTTATTTTCCTCGAATACAAGACCAAATATTTTCAATATTTCCAGTTCATTTCCCAGCCCTCTTTCCCGTAAACTAGGGCTGATAGGACTAGGCTCCGATAGAGCAACCATTTGGACTTTAGAATTAAAAGTTTTGATCACATGTATTTTACCAAACCAAAATAGCATCTATGTGCAAGGGTCAATCTGCTTCGAAACAGTGGAAACACTATGGTATTATCCCCAAGTTTGATGTTGACTCCGAGGTAGATGAACTCATTTACTACCTCAAAAGTTGTTTGCTTTGAATCAAATTAATATTGAAATGTTTTAAAATGCAAACAAAACTAAAAAAAATCCCTACGTTCGTTAAGTAGCGACCTGATGTCAAACTATAAAATATCTTAGCTAATGTTAAAAACTCTCAGTACCGACTCTGCATATCTTAAAACGCCAGAAGGACCTGTCTGGCGAAGATGTAACAAAAAAAACGATTCTTCTCATTTAACGTCCTACGACAGTTTCTACTTTATAGAGGCACTCTACCTGCTAAAGCACTCTCACGAAGAATAAATTATCCAATTGCAGATGTACACTTTCCTAGTTCCATTATAATCCCGACTCATCATTGCACATTCATCACACCGCTTGTCAACCAAAAGCCATTGTCCTCTGCAGTGTATTTACATATTTTTGTAATATTTTTGTTTTGTTGTCGTTTGCAACACTATCCCGCGTTGTAAAAAAGTAAACACTTTCTCACATATGCATCTACTTGACTGCACAAATGACAGTTTAGCCGTAGGCCACTAAGGCAGTGCTTCCCGCCTTCCTCATCTAAGCCATTGACATCGTCTCTCTAACCTGTGGATCCTCTTCTGGCTGTCATACACAAACGTTTACATTTCTATTGCTTAATGGAAACATGAATCTATGCCCGCTGGCAACATGTTGCCTGCATTTATTCACAACATTTGGACACACATGCCACTTAAAGGGCACGTGAACGAAAAAAAAGACCTAAAATTGTCAAATGGCCTAAATTTTATTGCCATGGTGACGGAAAAGTAGAACGAAAAATATGAAAAATGTTGATTTACTGCTCAGCATTTGTCACGTATGTGTGCGGCTCACCGAAAACAAATTTTTAAGCAGTCATATGGTACCCAACTGACGCCACACTTCCTTTATTGGAAGGACACTTACGCGAGCTTCACATAAATCATTAATCTATGAAGATACTATATAGAAGGCCAAACTGTATTTTTTTTCTTTCGTTTTATTTATCTCATTTTAACATCTTTTACGCGCCCCCCATAAAAGAAGCACAAAAATATCCCTAACACCAACAGAAAAGTAATAAAAAACGTGAGCTCCTACGAATTGTATGTATACTCTCCCTTAGGGGAACCGACTCATAGGGTAGGTGACATGGGTTTTTTTGGGGGGGAACAGAAGGGTGGTTTCGATCTCACAAGCAACTAAATAAAAGTCATCCTAGGAGAAGGAGTGCGCGTCCAACCCCAACTCTCACTGCGATGTCTTCAATTTAGTTCGTGATAATTTGAGAAGTCAGTGGATAAAGTTTTCAGGTCGATTGATTCTGGGCGTTGTGTAGTGGGTGGAGAGCTGCCTCTTCTTCTTCTCGATAAATTATTACCAGTGGTAGTGTTTGGGGAGAGAGGATAAAGTCTATCGTTTATTTCTATATTCTTGCCACTCGTAGCATTATCCTAGGACAACGTATCAGAAAGTTTTGTTTGGGGTGGGACACAATTGTTTGTTTCTAATCTTCAATTGAAGAGAACATGTTTGTGTCCAATGTGGATAATATTTGTTTGCTTTGCCAGCAATTCATCCGCTATCGGCTAGAACAATCTGTTATTCAACCAAACAAATAAAGTATGTAATATGGAATGAAAACTATTCCGCAATTGGAAATATTTGCACACATTTAGCGTCGCTTTTGAATCGATAAGAAAGTTCTTTCAAATCTTCACGTTTAATAAGGCATGTGAACACATAGCACTGGAGGATTTGTAAAGTCTGAATGAGAGATGATAAATGGTATTTTGTTCAAAACGCAAATGAGTCTCTTATATGGTTCCTCACAATAGTAAAATTCAAACTTATGGAACCAGCGCCAGCTTACTACTTTATTCAATTCAAACTTTATTACTACTTCAGGGATCGGTGTGTCACAACAATTCCGGTATCATATGGGTTTTGAAAATAAATGCCATTCCTAGACACGAATAGCAGTTCATTAGGGCAAAAAAAAGAAAAGATGTAAACACATTATTTACCCTTGTATTGTGCTACTTGGCTTTTCGAAGACATAAGGCTGTGGCTATAGCTATCATTGAAAACCATTATGTGAAATTTTCTTTTGCTCATTGCAGTTTTTTTTTATAAATTCAACCATTGGCGAGTTGGTGTCATAACAAAGCTTATGAATTTTAGAACATGATTATCGAAAAATATTTTAATTTTTAACTATCGCAGAAAATCCCTTTTTATTTTTCATTAATCATGATTTACTTTTGTGAAGTAATGTTTGTCGTTCCACCGAAATGAAACGGAATTTTCCAATGATTCCTAGAAGTAGCTATGTAGGTAAAATTTCAAATTTTTGTTCAATGATAGCTCTAACTGCAGCCTAAGTCTTTATTTTTTTTTTTTTTTTGATATACTGAAAGGTTAAAATTTTGTATATATATGCTACGAATAATAACCCATTTCATTACATCCGCCAAAAACACCCTCCTATACCATGACATGTATCCCTTGTAACCTACGTTAACCATTTCTTCAGTTAGGGTCAGTTTTGTGATCATTTCTGATCGCAGATCTTACATAATATTCACAATTATGATGTTTCCGGTGACCCATGCTACGTTTGTAACAATAACGATATGAGTTCTTGTGAGGTTGGGTTTGTGCACTGCCTATTAACCTTTTTAAGGAATTAAACGCAGCTTCAAACTTTCTGCATTCGAGAAGCACGTCCTGTTCGCGTTTTGAATTGTTTCTTAGATTGTTTCAAAATAGACAAATTTATTTGAAATGATATTTTGCTCATTTATCTGAAAATGATATTTTGCTCGAACTTGAATCAGTTTTCAACTGTACAAGGACACAAGCAACGAATTCGCGACGCATGGAAAGTCTGTAGATTAAAGTTATTCAACCAGCCCAAGTTAAAGGTAAGTGAGCTCAAGTTTTTGAGAAGCACGGGAAATTTGGACGTAACGATTTATCAGCGCCGCGATTTTTTTATTAATGCTGAGTTTTGTTGTGATACTTGTCATTAAGCCGCTGAACTACTTTCCTCAAATTTCTTCACAATTCGCCGAATGATGAACTCGGAATTACCATAAATCGTACTTACGCGAAGAACAACTCCATTTTGGAAAATATCTCCTAGTACTTCCAGTGAGGGCTAGTGAGGATTCAAGCGCTGGCGGTAAGTGTGAAGAGAAATTTTCGTCGTTCGTATGCGTCCGTCGACTATACATGACTAAACGTTTGATGCTGTGGTGAACACTGGGGTATCAATACCAGTACCCCACATAGTAAATTCCTGTTGTATAAGAGATGCGTACTCTATGTAGCTATATACTCTTTTCTACTACATAGTGATGAGAATTTAATTCATCATGACATGAATCCAATTGTCATTCGTACCAACCTAAATATTTTTCTGTGCAGTAAAGTGCAAACACTTTTCTTTGTGCTACTGATGATTTCCTAAACCGACTCATACCCAATCACCGGCTTTTTTTTAACTTCATGTAAAAAGAAATAAATTCCAAATAGTAAAATCCTTTTGTCTGCCAACGACACTAACACTAGAAAGTCTAAAGTTTGTTTCGCCAATATACCTATCTACTATCCAATTTTTCTTAAATCAAAATTAAATTCGATTTAAAAAAAAAGCATGCCTTTTTACTAAACGAATGCATCTATCTACATCGGAGGAGAGAATGAACACAAAACACGTTCCAATTAACTTGAAAAAAAAGAAGAATATATCGCCTCATTCCAGAAAGTTTTCCCGCATTTCCTACTTGCCATCCGTACAAAATCGGACTTTCAGGAAAGCTGTATTGAGTCTAATTTTTGAAATAACATGCAACATCTGTTCCATGGCAGACGAAGAACAAAAAACAACAAACCCAAAAAAAACAAGCTTGATACAGAAAGATGTAAAACCCTCACCCACATACGTACACCAATTTTAAACTGCCGAGCTTCAAAGAATATAAGGAAAAAGCGAAATCAAACAAACCAAAGTTGAATTAAAAGGATTTTTATTGATTTTTGAACACCCCAGATGCGATTTTTTGTTTTGCGGCCTTTTCCCTGTTTTTCACAATCAGGCCAAACTTTTTTTTTCTGACCAAAAAATGCACATTCAAAATGAACGTTCTAATATTCGTTGCATATAACGAATTTCATTGTTCCAGCAAGCGAGCAGTAGGATTTTTGCGGAAGTCCTTTGGGTCCAAAGTGCAGTGGTGTGTAATTTTTACATTCAATATCTTTTGTTTTGCTTAATTTTACATCGGGTTGCATCCGACTTTTTTCGAAAAAAAAAATACATCCGCTCTGCTATGCTAACTAAGTTATCCCCAACTGCGGTTGGGTTGTAAATTGAACCCGTCCACCATTACCGAGACGCGCCACCATTATCATGGCACAGCGGGTTTGCGAGTAGGTCAGTGGTGTTCATTTTGCGTTTATTTTAGGTCCACTAGGGTGACTGGCATTCGACGAGTGCTGCTGCTCATTCGAGCGCTCATTCATTGACATTTGTGTGTTTGTGTCTCGTAGTCCTTTCAACCATACACATCCCCCTCCCAGCCATCATGGGCAATCTCACTGGATATTAATTGTGAAAATTGCGGAGGACAAGAGCAGTAAGAAAAAAAAACCTGTTCCCCCAACCACTGCCCTTCATTGCTAGACCACGACTATGGTAGGGGGTGAACGTGTCCCTTAACCCACTCCTCTGGGATATCAGCAATTATCCGTTTTGCGTGTCATAGCAGTAGTTCATCTGAGGGTTAGTTGTGCGCTGGAATATTTGAAAAGTGGAATGGCACATTCGAGAGGTCTAAAAATAACCTTCCCCAGTGGTTGTGTGTGTGTGTGGATCATTTTAAATTAAATTGTTAACAAAATGTTCACTTGTGATGGAATGTTTTTGTATAATATAACTCATAATGCCCACTCCATGGTGTGCAAAGTGGTTAAGAGGGTTTGAGAAATGTAATCACATACCGAATGAGTGGTCGTTAATGGTGGGCTTAGTGTAATACACACGGAGTAAGTGCTGAGTAGCGGCGCCTTTCAGATACGAAAATTCATGCGTTTATGCATCAGTAATTTTTGCATTCTGTGATAACGCATAATGAATCAGGACGATAACTTGAGAGTTATGGCAGCGAGGAATATTTACAACCAAATAGTGGAATATGATAAATGTTATCTTGTATCGCGTTTACTTGCCCAGCAATGTTGGTTTTAATGTACGCACAGATGCGTTTTGTCAGGGAGAACTGTTGAGAGAAATAGATTGCGCACAACTCGTATCTAGAGATATTTTGCTGTAAAGAATGGTAAAAACTAGAATACATTCATTTGGTATATTAAACCCCTGTCGTCTTCGGTTTTTTTTAGGTTGGACGCAATTTGTTTTTATTTTGTGAATTTTTTGTATTATTTAGCTCTGCTCAGATGTGATTTCCTACTACTGACAATCCAAATTAAACTGAATAGAGAGAAAAAGTCTTAGACTACACACTTAACAGAATATACCTATAGATACACTTGGAGACACATAACCAGACATTACATATCCTCACAATCAAAAGCAAAGAGAACAAAAGGACGTATATAGGGACAAAGGCCCAGACAGAACATATGATCATACAGCAAACAGAACTAAAAGATACACAGAGAGATAAGAGCCAAATAGGACATAATATGGTTAAGAAAACAAATTAAAAGCCGAACATAAAGTCGAAGATTCAGGCAGGACATATCTATGCTCACAGTCACAACCCAAATACACAAAGAGACAAATACCCAGACAGGACATATGCTTATGCTCAAACACCAAACAGAACTTAAAGACGCACATAATTATAAAGAGCCAGACAGGACATCTGATCATCACCAGAACAGAACAACTGACAAAATTTATACCTACTCATAAGGTACACTGACTCATACAGTCATCGACAAGGAACAGATGTACTTTTCCACTCATGATCGCGTGTGGCATTCCAAATGGAGACCACTCAAATGAAATCACAAGCCAAACACACAAAGAGACAAAGGCCCAGACAAGAAATATGCTCAAACACCAAACACAAAACACGCACATAAAGACAAAGATCCAGACAGGACATCTGATCACCACCAAAACAGAACACCAGACAAAACATATGCTCATAAGTAACACTGACTCATACAAGCATCCACAAGGTACAGATGTACTTTTCCACTTTTTCACTCATGATCGCATGTGACATTCCAATAAAGACAACACAAATGACATCCATGCTATTTCTAGGCGTCGCAATTTGGCTGAAGGCTATCTTGTCACCTTTATTGCTAAATCGGCAGCATTTACATTAATTTATCAGATCAACCTCATCTACTCTACACGGTATAGATAAAACTACACTTTAAAAAATGTTCTAACGTTTGGAATAAAGTCCCGAAAGACATTACCAAAAAGATTAACCCTATCTGATTTAGATGCCCTTAATTTGATTACCGATTTTTCAAAACGCATCTAGATCGATCTGCTTTGTTTTTTAGAATTTGTATCCCAACATGCTAAGCAAAAACTTTTCCAACACACATTCGCTCTGTACGTGGAAATCTTTAATTGCATCAAATATTCCAACTTCGTATCAATGTTCAAACAATCCCTGGATGTTATCATGCCAGATCAAACTGCTATATACACAATATAAAGACCGTTAAAAAGCATCCCTTCAGATATAAAACAAAAGACATGTCAACTTTAGAGGCAAACTGTATTCTTCCCAAAAGAGAAAACACACACACACACTCACACACCCATTGACATATCCACTTTGCTTGTGTAATCACTTTCTGTCTTTCTATTGTTGCAATTAAATCCTTTTAACCCATCACATCACATCCAATACTCATAAGCCACCCCGTCGTGCAGAGGGATGTAGTATGTGTGTGTGTGTTGACGACTTTGAGTGTTGTTCACTTTGGTATCATCCTCTTCCACCTTAATTAACTTGACAATTTAAATTCCGAAATATTTTACCGAGCTTCTTCGTGGATGAAAACATCCCCGTTTACCTAAAGAATGATGAAGGAGTTCACATATACACACACCAACATATGCCTGGGGGCTATGTTATGATGCGGCATCCTTTCATGAGGAGGACGAAATTCTTTGCACTCCAGATAAACATTTTTTTATTATTATTTCGTTTGTATTCTTCTTCTTTTTTCTACTTGAAGCGAATCCAAGAGATGCTTTCGTTTGCCACAAAAGTTTTCTCGACTACATACCCGCTCTCTTATCATAGTGCCACTTGATCCTGTACTAAATAAGGACATAAGAACATGCTCGCCATTCTGAAAGCAAACATGTTGATAATCTAAAGTAGAAGCCAACATCATCGTCCCCGGGTTTATCCTTTTGCTCTCATGTAACGTGTTGGGGATGGTTAAACTACCTCCAAGCAATAGGGGTAGCATCGAACGAAAAAAAAAGTGCAGTCTCGCTGCTTGTTCATTTATAAAATCGTAATCGATTTTTCACCTCCTACCACACCGTCTAACCCAGCGACCCTTAGAAGGGTACAAACAATTTTCACAATGGAACGAACAATAATTTTCACCGTGGAAAAGGATATAACTCTCTTCGTCTTGTTAGCTTGATGGTGTTTAGTTGTTGCTGTATTACGTGTGTACACTGCTGTACCTTGCCTTCCAAGTTTTTCATTGTCTTAGAGAGAAACTACAAACAAGTAGAACCAGAAATGAAAATAGGGGTGGAAAGAAAGTTGGGTTCCTTGATCTCCTTGGGGAAATTTATTTTTCACCTTAGCACCGTTTACTTTAACTTACTTGCTGCAATTATTTTGCCCTTATAATCGTTTGGAGAGATATATTGAAGCAATTTTTTTTGTTTTGTTTAGTGTGTGCAGTTTTAACTGATTTTACTTATAGTGTGATTGTGGGTGGCCCCACTGTGGGTTTGTGTGTATGGTTTGCTGAAGGTGGCGGAAGCTCGAATATGGGGGTGTGTAATAAATTCTAATGAAGAAATTCACAGAGCTATAATTTGTGTGTGCGGCTTTGAATAGGAAACTGTTAAGCTGTGGAAACAGCCGAGGAGGTGCTTACTATGCCATTTTGTTTTTGATCTATAATGAGTTTCATGTCGATTGTTGTTTAGGAGGTGAATGTCTTGAGAAGGGGGCACACATTAATATATCGCAATTAATATGCTTGGCTTGATATCAAGAGGAAGTTGAATCATAAATTGTTGTGTGGTTGGGAGAAGAAATCCTGTGATTTTCGTTTAATATGAAGTCACAGTGTTAAATATGTTGGAATAGGAGTTCAATTTATATTCATTTCGATTGCTTGCGCCTCCTTGATAAGCTGTCAAATTGAAGATTTTCCTAATTGTAATACTTTAGTCCGACAATGTTTACAGTGGGATACAAAATGTTCCCCGAAAAAGCTGACTCCTAGAAATGTAGATAAATGTTAATTACCTGTTTTAAGGCATTTAGTTTAGATGGAAGTCATTGATCACTGCTTGAAAGGATAACTAATGAAAAATAAAGTGCGACTTTTAATGAAGATGTCATGAGTAAGGATTCAACGTCACCTTAACGAGTACCTAGGTAGGTAGGTAAAAGTGGCTGTTCGGCATGAACCCAAGTAGCACTTATGTGCCTTTTTTTTTATCACAACTCGTGTGACCTTTATTATAATTGTTGTTGTGGATGTGATAAAGGCGGTCTCTATATTCAGCCTGCGAGGCTTAGAAAACGGATAAGTTCTTGTTTCCTTTTACCCGAAATTTCGCTAAGGTTGTCGAAAAATGGTTGGTCTAACGCACGCAATCTGGCTCTTGATAGTGCCGGACATTTGCAGATGAAATGGTGGAGGGTTTCTCTCTCATTTGTGTTCCCGCAACTGCGGCATTAAGGGGTGGTAAGGGATCCCTAGCTTGGCCGCATGGTCTCTAATTGGCTAGTGCCCCGTGACAATTACCGTAATTCTTGCGATATCTAGGCGGGTTCTATTAAGTAGATAATTTGTTCTATTTTTGTATTATAGGAGGGCCATATCGTCCTCGATATGACGCAACTTGTTAACCTTCTTCATTTGGGGTCTTCCTTTTTCAAGAAGTATGAGTGTATTTGTCCCTTAACTGCACCTAGCGGGATACGGACCCTTGCCGTACGTGAGCCGTGAAGAGCTGAGCCTTGCCTGGCCAGCTCATCTGCACGCTCGTTTGCTTCAATGTCACTGTGCCCTGGAACCCAGAGAAGTGTGACCCTGAAGCGTTCGCCAAGGTGGGAAAGTTCGTTCCGGCATTCCTGTACCAGTTTAGAGGATATGGTAGCCGAGTTGATGGACTTTATGGCCGCTTGGCTATCTATACATAATACAAATACAAATTTTTGCTATTCTATAAGAATAGCAATATTTGGCTTTTCCGTAGTGTCACGCCCCAGTAGCGTGCAAACCTCTCGAATAGCCAGTAGTTCCACCAGGAATATGCTGGCAAAGTCCGGTAGGCGGTATGATACTGATATTTTAAGTGATTCCGCGTAGACTCCGGATCCCACACCACAGTTCATCTTAAATCCGTCTGTGTAGACGACCGTGTCGTAATCTATTACTACTTCGTTTCTCTTCCACTGAGCTTTGGTAGGAAATCCTACGTGGAAGCCTTGTTTGAAGCTTAGTATAGGTGTTATGTAGTCTGTTGGAAACGTGACCACGCCGTTTTGTAACGAATCCAGCATATTACTGTGGCCATACGTCCTTGCATTCCAGCATCCTGACTCCTTGAGTCTTACTGAGCTGCATAAAGCGGTATTTTTAATGTGTATGTCGAGAGGCAAGAGATGAAATAGCAAAGTATGGGCATCCTTCGGCGCTGACCTCAGCGCACCCGTGGTGCCTATATTGGCTGTTCTTTGCAGCCTTTTTAATTTTGTAAGGTTGTAGCCTTTACTCAACGAGGGCCACCGTACTAGTAAGCCATATGTGAGAATTGGACCTACCACTGCTGTGTACATCAACAAGGTCATCTTTAGTTAAGTCCCAACTTCTTTCCAAAGGTTTTGCTACAAGCATAGAAGGGAACACACGCCTTCCTTACTCTATGTTCGATGTTGTGTTTCCAGTTAAGTTTTGGGTCAAGCATAATACCCAAATACCTAACGCTGGCAGATAGTGTGAGTGGTTGGCCATTAAGACGGGTATTTTGGTTTTGGTGGTAAATAGCACCAATTCCGTTTTGCTCGGGTTTACGCCGAGGCCACAACTTGCAGCCCAGGTGCTAACCTTGTCTAGAGCAGCCCCATGATTTCACTTATCACGGAGGGACATGTATTTGACTCGAATTATCAAACATTTTTGAAAAATTTTACCACGAATGAGAAGAGTTAACATTTATTTACTGTAGGTGAACCAATTGTCCTCTGAGTGCATTCTGATACTGTTCTGGGTGTTGAAGTTTTATTTAGTCGATGTCACAAAATTAGTTTGCTAAGCGTCAATATGTTAAAGCGATATATGGTCAAATACAAAAAATTGGTCGTATGACCCTATGGTAATCCAAAGAAACCCAAGTTTCAAATTTAGGCACACAATTGTGTACAAAACTGAAAAGAACAGTTTACTAATGTCCATCCAAAAACAGAACACAGCTACATATGACATAATCACATTTTAGAACAATAAAACAGTACAGAGTGCATCTGTTGGGAATTTATAGGATATACCTCTACAAAGATAACGAAAGAAAAAAAGTAAATAGCAAAACTACACCATCCATGCCTACATTTAATGTAACAAAAATAGGCAAACATAGATACCGACCGACAGACAGACAGAAGAACGACTAATATGTTCATTAATATTCGATCAATCTACTCCATGGCCCATGCGATAGTGTATCGAAATGTTGTCATGCTATTCCGCATGTTTGCGTCAAATTTTAAGAAAAAAAAATATCCAGTGAAGATTTAAAAAAAAATAACTTTTCTCTCTCACTATCTCAACAAAAATGAACTCAATTCACGAATTACATGGCACAATAGATCACAGTGTCCATTTTCTGTAATGGAAAGCCAAACATTCAACAACAAGCGATGAAATTCCTTAAACAGCTCCGTCCTAACTTTAAATAAAACTAATTTCAAAAATTATCTAGAAACATGGCAAAAAGCATTGTCGGACAACATCCATCCTTCAGGGACATTTACATCTGAAATTTCCTCAAAGAAATATGTAGTGAGCAAAATCGTGTTCTTAAAAGCCGTTTAATGGAATAGAAAAAATACTATCCAACTACATTCATCTTATCCAAGTTTCACTTGATAATAAATCGTCACAACTCCTTTATTCAACTCAAAAGTACCCACCAGCTCTTAAACCAATTTTTCTTTTTTTCCCAAACTAACAATAATTCTTCGTAGAATTCCTTTTCTTTGCCGGAGCCCCCTGACCAAATAATATTCCCATCTGTAGTTCATGATGGGGAGTGCAAAAAGATGACCGCAGAACCGCAAGAACCCCTTCACGTTGGGTCAGGCAGTTAAAGTTCTTTTAACTCCACTCTACCACCGAAATGCAATTCATTTCACAAACTCTTTTCGCCCCTAAGGTCAGCCACAAAACGGTCGAGGACTATGGGTGCCATGTTTTTTTTAAACCCCCGCAGCCGAAACTATTTCTGGGGTTATCCCGTGCCGTGGATAGGGCAATATTTTTTATCTGACTTTTCTTTTGTATATCTTTACACATTTCTCGGGGTATATACGAAAAAAAAAACGTAACGGCACAAAGAGCACAAATGAAATAATACATTGCACCCAGCAAGGGTTATAAATTTTCCAGGTCGAGCGAGAGATCCTTTCACACCGCAAGAACATTCCGCCATTATTTTCATTTCATTTGCATTACATAAAGCAAATGCATCCTTAAATGGAATCTGTCATTAGACCATGTCTCTGTAGCTACTGCAGGGTACCCCGTCTGACCATTCATCATTGCCTTGTTCCCCCTCACTTGGGGGAGCTAGCTCTCTAATGGATACGTGGCATGTGTTCGCGTTGGAAGCAGGTCAGTGGAAGTGTTGAAAAGTCCAACAACAGAAATGAAGCAAAACCCGCAAATCACAACAGCAATACATCCGTTTCGAATAAATTGTACTGCACACGTAGGAACGTATTGAGGCCACGAAGAATTCCGGAAATCATACATAGTTGTGTTTTAGTGTGCGTATATGTGTGTGTTTGCATAGAGCCAAATCGACATAAATCAAAGTGAAATGCGAAAAACTTGACAGAAAACGCTGTGATGACGGCAAACAGAGAACCCATATGCCAAATATCTGAGTCTTCTCTGGTTGTTCTTGTCCCGGGGATAAATTGGCAGGATATACAATATTTCGGGGTAGTGAGTAGCTACATGCCATTCCGCCAGCTGACAGGAAAATTTAAGGGTAAAGATGTATTCCGAGTGCAGACTCGGACTGAAAAAAAAAATGTTTTCAACTTGATGGTGGTGTGAAATGGACTTTGGCAGTCCATATTTGTCGAAATACTATTTGTGTTTTCCACAACAGTAAAATAGTGGATTTTTATCATTTGAAATGTGACATTTAATAGAATTTTTTTTATGATCCTTTGGCATAGATCATGATCATGACTCTGTCGACGTGTAATGATGATACCAAAACAAGATTCCCGTTGATCCAAATTTTCATAAGCGAATTTTGTTTAGCGATGAAGCTCACTTTTGGTTGAATGTCTACGTCAATAAACAAAACTGCAGTATTTGAAGTGATGAAAATCTGACTGGTTGGTGTGATTTATGGGTTTGTTGGAATAATTGGTCCGTACTTATTTAAAAACGATGCTGGCCAGTCAATGTGACCGCTATAGATTCAATGTGACCGCTGTAGAGTCCTGATTTCTGACTTCGTTCATCAATTGAACAACCATGATGTGCATGAGTTGTGGTTTCAACAAGACGACTCAAAATGGTCGTGCCACAATTGATTTGTTGAAGGAAACGTTCGGTGAGCGCATAATTTTCTGGGGGATTATGCCGATAAGCCCGAAACGATTGACCACTTTTAGGACAACATTCGCCGCGTTATTGCCGATAATATGGCCACAAATATTGGAAAAAGTAATCGAAAATTTGACCTCCAGTTTAGACTATGTGCGACTCAGCCGTGGCGGTCATATGCAACTCTAAGGTTGCAGGTGTTTTCTAAAATATTTAAACCCTGTAAAGTCACTAACTACGGTCACAATTGCTCGTTAAGAAAGATACTGCCTTCTTCAAATCTTTGGGAAATTTGAGGTCCTTTGTGAATCATTCTAAAAGCTAAAGTATAGCATTATGGGTGCCAGCTGTTTTATTTTAAAATACCAAACTGGTCCGTTGTGCTCGAAAGTGCAAAATCCTCGTCAGAACATAGTGCAGAAGGGATGACAATTTTGTTTTTTGGTTTGATAGAGTGGTTATTGTTTCCGGGAATTCGAGGGTACACATTTGTTATTACAAGCTGTCGCAGTAATTTCTAAACCATGGTTCGAAACCATACATTTCTTAAAGTTTATAAAAATATGGAGGTTATGCGATTTGTACTATGTACGAGAAAACTTCTAAATTACTGAAAACAACCTCAAAATTATTTAGTTGTCTATGTAGGAACATATATATATACCACTATTCAGTTCACAAAAAAACAAGAGGATTGGCACACTACACCACAGTATTTTTCCACACTATATAAGGACTTTCAACGTGTAGATTAACATTCATCGCATTGACTCTATCTGTTCATGAAAAAGTGCCTGCTCAAACTTTTCATGTGGGTCCCCAACCATCACATCATGCTCTGCTACATAATGTGGGGCGAAATTCCCCAACTTATCAAATACCTCGAAAGGTTACTGACCTTCGTCATACACCAAAAAACAAAAGCCGAAAAGATTTAATCACGACAGGCCATAGAAAACAACTTTCCTATATATGGAGTTCCTGTCCGGTGAACACACCCAACTTCCGTCCGCATGCATAATGAATGAATAAATCAAAATACATCCTATTTTGTAGATGCCAACCACAGTGCATGGTCAAAGTTTAGCATTCTCTGTCCCGGTCGTGGGAATACCTACATTCGGAGGAATGAAAAAAGAAAACACCAACAAAATTCCTCCCGACATTTCTATTTACTGCAGCAAAGCCTGCACAGAAGGAGCAGTTTTCCAAATTAAATTTCTCAAGAACGCAAAGCACAAATTAAATTGTAAACTTTTTTTTTATTCCGATGTCGCTTTCCTTCTAGATAAAGCATCTGTGTCATTTATGCCTCTAACTGAGTTACACATAACAGCATAAAAGAAGCGCTGCTCTCCTGCGCAATATGTCCTGGTGAATAAACTCACAAGTGGCATTTTGCCTTGTGTTGTCCCGTCGTCGTCGTCGACATCATCATAATCATCATCAACGTCGACGTCGTGAATTGCTTAGGCAAACGTTGTAAAATGTAAACATCCTGACTCTTCTCTATTGTGCGCTCTGCATACAACTGCCAAAGGCAAGAAATGCATTAAGTTACGAAAAAAAGGACGACGTGCGACATTCCTTCAATTGCAAAGTACTAATTGTTGCTGAGTCTTTTTCTTCTAGAATATCATTACAAACGGTATACTTTGCACTAGAATTGTATTTGCTGTAACAGTGGATCCTTTTTTATATTTTTTTTTCCAGCAATTATGTTGAGGGTGTTAATTTAATTCACCTCTATTCTACACACAAAGGATACAAGGATTGGCTTGCGTCCAATAACTGCAGCAGAGGCAAACATATTTTTTGTTGCGCAGAGTATAACGTTCATGTGTGAATTTCCTGTTAAAGGATTAGCATTCGAGTGCATGTATAGCCTTTGTAAAATTTTTTGCTCGTTTTTTTTTTGTTATTTAAGGAGCAGTAGGAAAATAGTTTCTCTTGGCACATTAGGAAATAAATTTTATGAAGGCGAGGAATATAAAGGGTAAAATGTGGGTGTGCTTTTTTTCGAGGATTTTCAGTTGAAAAGAGGGATTTTTATCCAGCTAATGCGGGGGTGATATGTTTTCAGTGGCACTATCAGATACACGAACAAGGGCAGTAACAAAAGCATGAACATTGTGTTTTTCACTTTACCTTTAACCTGTATGTTTGGAGAACATGGAAAGGGTGTCAAGCTGTTAAGCCAATAGGGTTTTTCTGGTACAAAATATAAGACTTGATGTGAAGGTTAGTTTGCAAAAGGTTGGGGTGTTCATTAAACAGGTGCATTAATTAGCCATGTCTTCCTATTAAATATTTATTCACTTTATAGGAAATTGTTCAAAAGAGGAAGTGGTTTCGAATGTTGGTTGAATAATTGGTTCTTACTTTTGAATTATGTACTATGAACGCATTTCCAAAATTTTAGTCATACATTTGCAAGCATTTCAAAATTCAAAAATAAAATGAAATATGAAAGTTTAACCGAATAAAACTTTATGTCCGATTGCTCAATTACAATTGACATAATCCTGCCATGAAGGAGCAGACAAAATAAATTTAAAACAGTTTTAACGCTTTGGTGCACTCCGTACAGCACCCTCAGCGGCACTTTACATTATTTTTCACCTACTACCCCTAGATACTTTCGGAAAGCATACGGCAGCTAACTTAGCCATGGTCAAATATTCAATATGGCCACTCAAAAATTCTTAACCAACATTAAAATATTCCTGAAAACACCGATTACACCCTTACCAGGTTAAACATTGATAAGAGTTTCCGGGTCACAATCCCTGACAGAACGTCATGGGAGAGCAACGAACCTGTGCTAAACGACTCGATCCACTTTTACACCGATGGCTCTAAAACAAATGACGGAGTGGGTGCTGGTGTCTTCTCTGATCATTGCAGCTTGTTCCAGGTGGAACTCATGGCGATCAAAGAAGCCTTATCCTGGCTGAAAGAGAATGTAATATCTGCCAAACATATTAGCATTTTCTCGGACAGACAAGCGGCCATCATTCCCTGGAATCAGTCTTAACAAATTGAAAGACAGCCCTAGATTGACTATTATCTCTGCAGGAGATGTCAACGCATTTAACATTCACCTATGCTGGGCATAGTGACATTCCAGGGAACTGTAAGGCTGATGAACTCTCCATGGAACCAAATTACCAGTTGTACCCGACACGGGTGCACTAGGTATTCCTATCGCTACATGCAAAAGCTTATTAGCGCAACATGCTAACAGCAAATCAAACCTCAGATGGAGTCTTTGCACGACGTGTCAAACAACCAAACAAATTTGGCCAAAGCTAGATTTGAGGAGATCAAAGGGACTGATTTCGCTGGATAGACCGTACATCACGGGACACTGCTTAATAGGTAGGCACGCAGAAAGGCTAGCCCTCTTCTCAAACGACGTCTGTAGGGGCTGCATGGACGAAGTGGAAGAAGAAACAATACCTACTTCATCTCCTTGGTAACTGCCCAGCCCTATCAAACAAAATGAAGCTGTATTTGCTGTATTTATATGGTTTATCTCTCCGTAACAATTTAGTGTCGTATTTCTGTGAATAGTAGGCATGGCCCTTATCCACGACCAACAATCCCAAACTATGGAAATTTAAGGCAAATAAATCGAGATGTCATTCTTTAAAATTGGAGGATTTCAGATCAGACTTGATGAATCATAATTCATAACCCACCCACTTAATTAGATTCCTACATGTCCGTTTTATTTGTTTGATGTTGTCTTCGTTATATCTTCCTTCGTTACACATATAAACTTAACCAATCTCCAATCGAAGTATGTCCTTGTAATTGTTCAGAGTGCCGTAAAAGTCATCACGCAGTCAAAAGACACATTCATTTCTATAAAGGCTTTTTATGTCAGTTAACATCGGATGATGCTCCCTTTTCCCGTTGGGATTAGTCGTCTTTTGTCATTCCAACTTTGACAGTTTCGTCTATTTGTGTAAAGTGCCGCAAAAGTTATAAAACTGTCAGAAATACGTTAGTTGTAATTGTAAGTCGTCATATCGTCGCGGTTTTGACACTTGTTTACTTACTGGCAATCGTTTTGCATCACCCTATATAAACGGTTGGAGTTGTATACCATATCTCATAGGGGTATATTAGTTTTGATACACAGTTTGTTATGAAGATAAATCATTTAGCTAGATATAACTTTAAGTATATGAATCGACTCAGAATATCTAGCTGAGTCGATTATGCCATGTCTGTCCGTCCCTCCGTACGTCACCAGCTTTCGGGCCTTAAATTCTGAGCTAGAATACTGAAATTTGGTACACGTACTCTTTGTTGCTCCCAGTAGAGCATCATAGCTGTCCACTGCCACGCCCTTTTAGAAAAACATTGTTTTTGGTTAAACGTAAGCAATTTGAAAAAGTTTCTGAACAAGATATTTAGACAATCTCAATTTCGTTTTTTTGAGGGTGTTTTCAATAATATGCGGCTTTCTGTAAAAAAATTTCGTCTGTATATATCCTTTTAACCCACTCCTACTTTTTGGGGGTGTTTTCTTATAAAAAAGATTTGTACACCCCGTCCAATAGCAAATGCAATAGGAAAACGTTTTAATACCCTATCTGATAGAGGTATAATAGTTTTGACATTAAGTTTGTAACATAGAGAAATAATTTCGACAGATATACCTAAAAGTATATGGATCGACTCAGAATCGCTAGCTGAGTCGATCTAGCCATTGTCTGTCTGTCCGTCCGTCTGTATGTCACCTTTTGGGGCTTAAATTTTGAGTTAAAGTGATGAAATTTGCTATATAGAATCTCTGTCCGACGAAGCAGAACAAGTGTAAACATTTTTAAAATCCATCCAATACCACGCTCCCTTTTAAACAAATCGTTCTTTTTGGCAAGTCAAGAATTTTGAAAGTGTCTTAATAGCAAATTTAGACAATCGGAATAACTTATTTCGTCCATATTAAGTTTTTTTTTCTACTTCCACTTTTTGGTGGCGTTTTCAGTAAAAAAACGTTTTTCGGTAAAATTTAAATAAATTCGAAAAATATTTCGATGCAATATCATTGGTTATCATAACATACATTTTTCGTCAATAGATCATTCTTACCCACGCCCACTTTTTGGGGGCCTTTTTCTATTAAAACCATTTGTATACCCTACCCCATAGCTTATGCAATAGAAAAACTTTTGTTTTTTGTCGAACCACAAAGTTGTAGATAAACTGTCTGACCAAGATGTGGTGACAATGTCACTTTCTATTTTCATCCACATTCAGTTTTAATCACCGCTCACGTTTTGGATACATTCGTGTGAAGGATGGGGTGGGATAGGGTATTCAACGATCCACACAGCGGATTGTAGCCTTCCCATATGTTTCTTTGTTGAACCATAAAAGATTTTTCAATGTTGTGACAATGTCATTTTCTATATTTTGTCCTTTCGTTTTTAGACACGCCTAACTTTTGGGGGTATAAGTTTTAAAAATAAGATAATATGGAAAAAGGATTATATCCCATAATCCTTTTATTATTATTATTATTATTGCCCTTCTATTATTTTTTTGTCAATGTTTACACACTCAAAAGGTTATGATTACTTTTGTTTTATACATTTATTGGTTTTTAGCGCGGCCATTTCAAGTGACGAGAACGAAAGAAAAATCTTCTACTCAACCAGCAAACATATTACCCATACTCCACGGCCACGAAAATTTCGTCCATATAAAATTAGTCCTTAATTTTATTTTTCCAAGGCCCATATTAATATCAGCCTTAGTCAAAGATATACGGCGCAAAAGTTTGGTCGACAATAAAAAAAAATTATATATTCACACGGCCCTAACAAAGCCTGATTAATTACCTCGTAAAGGACACCTAATTAATTTATCATTTCCCTTCCCAAAATAATAATCACAATTATTTAAATTGGTTAGGAAAGGATCCCCATCCAACAGAAGGAATAAATATTTTTTTTTGACAAACAACAATAAATCTCGGATACTCACATTTAGCAGATAAATTCAAGTAGATTAATAAAAATATCCATGAGTATTTATTAAGTCCGTAAATCCCTCGCTGTATCCGTACCAATGGCGGCGGCAGTGTTGCTGTGGCAGCTAATGCAACAACTCTTATCGCGGATACTGAAGCTGGTATTAGGCATTTGCTCCAAGACGTTGACGAAGAAGTTTTCCGAGGCGTTGTCACACATACCGCTGCTGGTGGTGCTGTTGATGCTGCTATTGTTGCTATTCTAGATGGAGATGACGTTGAAACTGTTGCTCCTGTTGTTGTTGCTGATTGTGTTTGTTGTGCAGGTGTGTTGTGGGCGATTTTCCGTCGACGTCGAGTTCGACGTTTACGTTCGTGCAGTCTTTCGTTTGAACAACAACTCGCGCTATCATCAGCCTCTGAACAGCTACTCCGTGCCAACACTTCACTATGTCCTTGCTTGCGAATATAGTATTTGGTATCCCTACTGCTATCTCTGTCGTTGTATGTTGAACAGTCCACCCCCTCAATTGGTTGTTGTTGTAGTTGTTGTTGATTGTTTACTATTATACTATGTTTATTATTTTTACAAATGCGGTTGTAATTATTATTGCTATTACTTAATACTGTGGTATTGTGCAAATGCTTATTGTTGCTGTTGTTTTTGCTAATACAACTATGGCTAGTGATGCTGCTACTTCTACTTCTACTACTTTTGCTGCTACTACTACGCCTACTTCTGCTGCTGCTACTGCTGTTCCTGTTGAGTAGTGTGACTGGATAGGCGGTTTTTCTTCGCTTTGTGTAGTCACTGTAGTTGTTGTTGTTGATGTTTTGTTTAAAGTTGCTGTCATTGATGTTGCTTATATTGCTACTGTTGCTGGTTGCTGTTGTAGAGTACTTTGCAAATTTGGAAGTGGTTGTTGCTGGGGTATTGTAACTGTATGTACTTCGATCGCTGGTATTTGCAAATTTCAATAGTACATCGTCATCGTCGGGCAACACCATATTTTCATGAGTATGTGTTGAAGTGTTAGTTATGACATGAACCACTAAATTTGTTTTTTTTTCGTTATGTAGCTGAAGATATGGCTTTTGTTTTATTTCACAATTTTGTTGATTTTTTTTGTTTTTTTTTGTTGGTGATGCATACGTTCGCACAGTGCGAGCTTTTACTTGTGTATCACCAAGGCATCATGGATGTGCGAGGTGTTAAGCGTGCGCGTTTCCAGAAAGTTGAGATTGATTTTCCCACTTTTGCGGTTGTCAAAAATGAGTTGTTTGCTAAAATGTGTGCATAATTGACTGGATATAGTGAAGTGCATCCTAGGGATCTGGGAAATCTCTGATAATATCTGACGCCATGTTGTTCTTTGGGGTTTTGTTTATAATTAATAAGTATTTGTCAGTAGATTGCCGACATTAGGTTTGTTAGCCGATTGCGCATAGTTCTGAAAAGAAAGGGGAATTGATTAGAAATATTTTATGGTATAAATGTGTAGAAAAAGTTCAAAGATTCAACAATTTTAAGACAAGAGTTATCAAAAGTATAAAAGTACCAATCCCAGTGATAAGGATATCTCGCGTATTGTACAACACTTCACATCGTGATATTCTTATTATTGTCATGGGGGTGTTTACGGAAAGTACCCTGAAAGATATCCAAGTGCATTAATATGGGCGTGATAACTGTGTTCAAGTATATGTCATGTAGTTTCGTAAACTGCTAGGCACCATAAAAACTAGCCTGATCGTCCTCAAAAGTCACGTGAAGTTGTGCTATTTTTTTTGTTCTTGATATAATTACAGTTGCCTATTGGTTGTTGCAGTCAACTACTAAAATTTCTACTAAATTTCGAAAGAACCAACGCCTACATTTTGTTCACTGCCTCACCTCTTTCGAAAGTCTGGCTAGCATTCAAGATTATAACACTGTCATGAGAAGCTTCTCAAATTTTCGGTTCGAAGCCGCCGTTAAACATGAGGTCCTCTTCTTATTGGCTAAAATATAACTTTGCAGACGCAAATGAATGGAGGAACTAGATTTGAGGCCTGTATTGGCTATAAAAGCCAGATATTTCTTTTCATAAAACCACCAACTGCCTGCCAAGCTTTCCCTTTTCGGTTTGCAGATTTTTTATAGGTCAAGTGTTATAAAGAAGATCCTTTACCATAACATTGCGTACCTATATACACTTATTTCCATTGCATGGTTTAAATATTTAAAGGTAGGTCCAGGCCTATCTTGTGATTTCAAACATATTCAATCGAACGCGATTGAGAAATGGAAATATCTCTGACGTTCAAAGCATTGCAGTTCTTATAATATGCTTACTCAATAATGTCAGTAAATTGTCCTCCTCTGTGGATTTCTCTCAATTTAACTAATTTATAAATGTTGCTATAAATGCCAAATAAATATTTCAACCAACCATGAACATTTAAAAACAAATAAAAAAAATAATTGCAGCTAGCTAACCCAGAATCAAGTGAACTTTAACGAAATACTCGATTAAATTGATATTTCCTTGCCAAATAGCATACAATTATTTCCTCTGACAATCTGCCAAAGCATCGCATTCGCTCGCAGTCAAACAGTCCTGACCTATTCCACCACCGCCCCAAAGGAAACATTTAAAATATCTAAAATTTATAAACAATACCATCCTGCGCCAGGCAATAACATTAAAAACCAATGATCTTCCACCGAGCGTACTGATTATTTTGGTTATTCGCGAAATTACTTTATTTTTCGTCCTTCCTTCCTCCTATCTCATAATTTATTCATAACTTAATTTTTCGGATACGTTATTTTTATCGCTGGAAATTAACCCACTTTGCATGACGCCATCACTATTCCCCGACCACAGACATATTGCCTGCGCCATGCGTATGGGGATGTGACTCACTTTAATATTCCCAACGATCAAAAGATTTCTTGCAGGAAAAAAAAACGAAGGAAGCGTACAGGATATTCCAAAAAAAATCTACGAAAAAAGGACATTGTTTTTGTGGAATCCGGCATCTGAACTGACGCTTCAAGTATGTGTATGCGTTGCCCCCTGCCAAAATAAGTTTGAGGATAGAAGGAATGGGAAATGGAGTTCCATTTACATTTTCTTCTCAGAAAAACGACCAAGGACACGCCATGGGAATGACCAAATTGTAAGTCACATTGAAGGAATTGACAAACGGCTGACTGCACGATTCCAATTATCAATTTATCGGGATTTTAGCCTCCGTTACGTATTTCTCTGTGCAAAGTGACTTTCCCCATCTCGTTGCATATTGATTACTGGCCGACAGCTTATCACAGACAAAAAGACGGACCCACCAAATGGGACAAAAAACTTCCCTCTTCTTAAGCGGACTAGAAGAACATTTACATATTCCAACTGATGCAGCCGAAAAAGCAGGACACCAGTAACACGCTAGGATAATGGATAAAGTAATTAGAACTCTGCCGAGAACCCAACTGACTGTGGTGGGCCCGTTCATATGGGAATTTGCAAAGGACATTGCATGCTGCTATTCCATTTTAATTGAAAGCGAAGAACAATGAAGAAGTGTGAATAAAATGAAATGCCCCAAATGAAACGAAAATAAATCGATGGATTAAAGTGGTGAACATGAAGCGCTAAGTGATAGGATTTGGTGTATAATGTATTAATGACGAGTGTTTCCACTCGTAAGTAGGATAAGCATGCAATTTGCGAATGAAAGCGAGGATTTGGCATAGAGTAACAGCTTTGCGAGTGGAAAGTCGTTACATTTAATTAACAGACACATAGGAAGGGCATGTTTTTGTCGTGGAAATGTTTTTTTTTAAGGATTTGGAGGAAATTTTGTTACGTTTACTTTAAATTGAAATGGTGCGTCATTTTGGTTTGATCTAAGACGATTCGAAGTGGTCAGGTTAGATTTCTTTTTTTAGTGTACTTTGGCAAATCACCATGACTCAGAACAACGTTTAAATATCGTGGAAATTTATTTCCAAAATTCGCCAAATCTTTGTTCGCCAAACTTATAGAGCACTTCGTCAAGTTTATGGTGCGCAATTGCGCAAAATCGTCCATCTGAGAAGTTAATTCGCAATAGTATGGATCGATTCATGACGAGAAGTACAGAAGAAGTCATCGCCGCTGTAGACGTGAGTGTAACAGAACCCGAATTTATCGATCGACGCCGTTAGCAGCAACCCGGTCAACGGGCAACTACTTGGAAAATTTTGAGGCAAGATCTTGGCCTATACATATATAAGATTCAACCGGTGCAAGAATTAAAGACAGCGGAACATTAATTGCGTCGTGTTGCGTCGCGAATGGGTTAAGAATCAACTGGAAGTTGAACCAGATTTTTATCGTCAAATAATCTTCAGCGATGAGGCTCATTTCTGGCTTGACGGTTATGACGGGTATAAGTAGAATTGTCGTTTTTGGAGTGAGCACAATCCTCAGAGACTCTTGAGACTTCAGTAAACCCAGAAAAAAATAACTGTGATGATGGAAACCGGTGCCAAAATTACCGTGAATGGCGAACGCCACAAATCATTTGGTTCCAACAAGATAGTGCAACATGCTATACAGCGCGAACAACCATAACTTTGTTGAGCTAAATGTTTGGTGACTGAATCATCTCATGAAATGGATCTGTGAATTGGCCACCTCGTTCGTGCGATTTAACACCTTTGGACTACTTTTTTGGGGGGGGTACGTCAAAACTCTGGTCTATCCTGATAAACCAGCAATGATTGATTACTTAGAATCCAACATTCGACGCCCTATTGAGGAAATTAGACCGGATATGCTCGAAAAAAATGGTGCAAAATTGGACCGACAGGATGGCGTTCATAAGGCGCAGTCGCGGACGCCATATGCCAAAAATAATTTTAAAACATTAAATGTCATTATATTTGTGAGCTAATAAAGCACCCATTTCGGTCAATACATTGAATTTGTTGCGTTTTATTTTTAAAATAAGTTCTATGCCTCTTAAAAAAACACCCTTTCAACGACACAATTTCCATACATATAGGAAAAAGTACTTTTTTCATTCTTAACTGACACATACTGGCCTATCCTCATCTGCTTCTGTTTCAAGTCAGGCCGACCGCTCACAAACCAATTTTCATTTGATCTTTGATCTTCATTTGATTTTTGATGCTGACAACGATCACCGAGAAACAGGTACTGATGCAGACATAAATGGCCACTTCTTGGAGTTTTTAGTCATTGTAGAGTGGTAGTAAAGGGTGATCACAAGTGGTGTTATTTTTAAAAATGCGAAATAACAACAAATTCAAATATATATTGAAATCTTTATGATAAATCCTAAGAACCATTCTTAACATGCACTTTTTAAAGATAATCCCTTTCCCTGCTTCAACTGCGCCGTACCTCGTCCATGCGGACATTCAAATTTTCGATGATGCATTCGAGCATATCGTCGGTATCTCGCAAAAAACACCGGTAATGTTGGCCTCCAATGCTTCAATCGTAGCTGGCTTATTCACAAAAACCTTAGACTCTACGTGACCCTAAAGGAAAAAGTCTAACGGCGTGATATCGCATGAACTTGCTGGCCAATTAATTGGTCCGAAGCGTGAAATTAGTTTTTCACCAAAGCAGTCTCTCAATATGTCCATTGTTTCACGGGCTGCATAGCAAGTAGCAATATGTTGTTGGAACGAAATGTTGTCGAGATCTCGGGCTTCAATTTGAGGCAAAAAAACGAGCCCCCTTTACAATTACGTTAGCGCCAGCCTCATTTTTGAAGCAACACTGAGCGATTATTCCACCGGCCCATAAACCACACCACAACGGTTGTTTTGAGTGGATGAAACTCTTCCGGTTGTTTTTCGGCCCATGTACGGCAATTTTGCTTATTGACGTGTGCATTGATCCAGAAATGCGCCTAATCGCTGAAGAAAATGTTGGTCGAAAACAGTGGATCGTCAGCAAGTCTCTCGAGAGCCAATTCACTGAAACAATGACTCATGGGAGGGTCAGATTTGCAAAATTTGTTCGGGTGTAAGTCTATCCATGATGAGATCTCAATGAACACTGAATAAAAAAACACGGAAATTTGACACCACTCACACTCCTTCTGTCGTTTGAAAAAAAATACCTCTTGATTGATCATCCGTTATAATGACATACTTCTTCTGTCATTATACTGTGATTTCCTTAGTGCCACACGTTCATCCCAACGACTTTCATTTCCATAAACGCCATGGCCACACTTCGTTGGAATGAAGTCAGCTTTTACACGTGGAATCGAACCTGCACTCGGCGAATGCAAATTTCAAGAGAATTCAGTTTGAAATGGATTCTCGGTGCAATCTTCCCTCCTCTTTTTGGTTCACATCAAATCTACCTGTCTCGTTGGAGATGACTTCCATTCCAATGAACGTGTGTGCAGGCAGGCACTAAGATTATAAAGACTTTGTACATTAAGAAAGAAAATAATGGATCATGATCATGACTCATTACTTCAAAGTGGACCCGGAACTAAATCAATGTCTATGTCCATATCGGAAAGTTAACAATGACGAATAAATGGACTAATAGTCTCACACTTACTGCATTCCCATGGTTGGGTATACTTTTTCGACCTCATAATTATCACCAAGACCTAAGGTTCGAAGTGATCAAGCATCTATCCTGAGATCCTTATTTCACTGAAGAAGACTTAAATTTGATGAGACTTTGAATTCATTGGATTTATCTCTTAACCCTATCGTCTGAAACCAAACAGTTAGTTACTTTTGACAAATAATGAAAGGAATCTATTAGTATGTCATGAAAGGTGAAGAAATTGTTGTCATGCTTACATTTTATCAAATTTTTTTTTTGGAGGATACAGTTCGGCTATACTGAGAATAGGCCTCGACTTAATAAAACAATTTATATAGCTGAAGAAAATCTCCTGACTGATCCGTAAGTGGAATTCTTCTATTATTACGTCAATAAGTGTTTCATTGCATTATTTAATTTGTTCATAAGTTATATTTTGGATGATCATCACATCTGCTTCATGATTGACGTAGCTCAAATCAAATTCAATGAATACAAAAATTAAAATAATTTATTCATGATTTTAGTGTAAGTGTTCATATTTTTTATAAATTCCATTTATCAACCAGGCCCTTGTCGACCAAATCATGAACCACAACATCGCCACAACAACGGCATATTCGTATGTATATGGTGTGATTATTCATTTCAATTTTGAGGGTACCTTA
The DNA here is from genome assembly GCA_932526625.1 of Rhingia campestris. Classification (NCBI taxonomy): domain Eukaryota; kingdom Metazoa; phylum Arthropoda; class Insecta; order Diptera; family Syrphidae; genus Rhingia; species Rhingia campestris. The sequence continues at coordinate 117,107,620 of OW052185.1, read as the reverse complement.
TACTCCAAGTTATAAATATATTCAAACGTTTTTGATTCCTAATAACGAAGTGACTGTAAATGTTAGTGAAATCTAAATAGCGGCAATCTTAGCTTAACAAAGAAAACTTCCCTCGATTCATTTCAATTCTAACCTCCCATCACATAGGTACAGTGGCACAAACGAATATGAAAACATAACAAAACTCATTGAAACAAATTAGTTCTCCGCCAAAGAAAGCGTGAAAAGAAATGAAAAAAAAATCAGGAGGCAAACGAAAGAAAAAATAAATATAAAGGAAAGAAATCATTATCCCTGAATTAATTTCACCCACTAACCTCATTTCATCCTGTGGGAGCGCTGCTGCTGCAGCAATAAAACAAAATACCTCACACACATATAAACGAAATCGTATAGGCATTGGCATGAACTGACACAGACAACGCAGAATACAGTGGTGTTTTCGGCCCGAGAGATGAATGAAATAAATAATGAAAGCAACGCAAAAAGACTGGCAAAAAGGATACACTCATGGTGTGTTACTTCAAAAAGGAAGACGAAGACGCAAAAAAAAGTGTATACGATTCCTGGATGTGCGCTACTGCTCCACATTACTTGCGCGCCCAACATGAGCATATTCCATTCATTCATCCCCAGGACTTGATTATCAGCCTGTGTCCTATGTACATGAGTCTATGCTGTGATGGAGTATAACGATAGTCCCGGCACCCAGTGCTATTGCGAGCAACTCTCCGGGGTGGTATAGTTGGATTGGATGCTGTAGACCCGCTCTCAATCGTGAACCCCAGCATTGTGCTGACAGTAATAAAGAACGATATTGTAAGGCACACACATTCACAAAACCACCACATCAACTCACACATGCGTATTTGAGCATTCAAATGCTCGCTCTGTGTACCTCTGTTAGAAAACAAGACACAATGGACGAGATATCCTTTTTCGCACAAAAAGTCGAAAGAATGTGATTTTTTTTTGTTTGTATCTTTTGAAAACAAGTCAAGTTGTGTGTGCGGATAGATACTTTGGATCAAATGAAATGGAATACATGCTGAAACTCTGAAAAGGGTCCACCGGATGAGCTAAAGGATAGAATTGTGCTCTGTCGGTTGAAAGGAATGAAGTAAACGGTCAGATGGTCATCGCGCATCCCTTCGATCATCCATTGTACCCATTTGGCTAAGCAAAATTTATTTATAACTTTCAGAGATAACACGCATCCAGGCATGAAAGAGATGGAACGATCGGCAATGTCCTTGTGCAATGCATTCCCGTTGGTTTGGCGTTTGTCGCACCCCAATCCGCTGCCCAGAATGGCACACTGTCACAACGATTTCGCCCGTACTCGTATGGTTCCTGGTGCGGGACATTATGATCGAGAATGGAGGATATTATTGATTGCCTGGAGGCAGAGAGCAGTTTTATGCTTGTTTTCACTTTACCATAGATAGATGGGAGCTGATAGGAACTAGATAATGGATGTGTCCACTTTGGGGTGGTTCAACATGCCACCGCACAACACACACCACACGTATACAAACACTCTGCTGACATTCTGATAGGAAGTTGGACAGAGGAGTCTTTTCGATGTATATTTTCATATCATCTATGGGATTTCTTAATTGGTAATTTGAGGATGACAACAGGAACTATTAAGACCAAATACTTTCGAAATTAGTTATACTTTGAGGGTGTGGGAGAGATTTTCTTTTATACCTGTAGGTTGGATTGAATCGATTAGAAGGTAAAGATGGATTTTGAAGAGCAATTAGGATATAAGTCATTTTGGGTACTTAGTATAAAGATGGGGGAGAAAGTAATCGTGATCTTGGTGAAGGATATCTTTTATTAAATCACAGGCAACCTTATCGAAGTATCCGTTTGGTATAATCTCCGAAACCATAGTCAGTTCCAATCAGAACTTAATTTGCTTGTGAATTATCCGTTGCGGAACAAATTAAAAAAAAACATTCAATCGCTTTAGCAGCAATTCTTTGTTTGATAAGTTGGGAAGAAATTTAACGCTAGCTGTCAAAAATTGGTGACTTAACGCATATCGCCGATACACGATCATGTGCGTTAGATTTCATCGGAAGTTCTGTTTGCAATACTAATCGGAACGGATACCTATCGGTAGAAAATTCTCTGATTTGGAATAAATAAACCCCTTAATAGGGGTGAGGATATTTTAATAGAATTACATCATCCAAATGGAAAAAAATTAAAAAAATATTCAAAGATCTGTTTTATTCCGTTTCAAAAATTTTACTTTTTGAGTGTCCGAACGGCGATTGGTGGTTTCATGATTTTCTTGACTTTCCAAGCTGTCAAACGTATGAATCACGAATATAATAATTGTTATTTCACCTCGGTGCTTAAATTAAGAACAATTCGGTAACATTGTCCAAATACCTTCGTAATTGAAGTTGTAACCCACAACTTCACGTTGTTAGCTTGGTAACGTTAGGTTATCTCTTACACTGGTAAAATAAAGTGGAGGTATTTACTCAAGTATCGTGATTAGGTTCCGTGCACAATGAACATCAATTGCGGCTTTAATAGTATACATTAGCAAGCATCCAAGGTCTGATCAAATAACCATTTTTATTGCTTATCGCAAGATCATAACCATCCCTCTTAATGCATCCCTATATTAAAGTATTATACTTAAAAGCTCCCTCTTAAATGAATTTAAATTTAATAATTGAAATAAATGTTTACTAATTGTGTATTTTATTTTCAGATATATGAAGACAGGCGTGTGCAAACTAGGTAAGTTTTGACATTGACATTATATGTTGTAAGCCTATTCGTTACACTATATCCAGTTCCTTTATCAACCATTTTCTAAGCGACATCTTAAAATATACTCCTAAGCGTATAGTTGTCGACACGAATTGTTTTGAAAATAAAGTCGTATCCGAATTTCTTCTAATAGATAGCAAAAGATAGGTTTAGCTTTAATATAAATATATGTAAAGCGCAGTGTTCCAATAGCTAGTGTGCTGAACTTTTATACCGAGGGTATTCCAGTTATACCTTTCACGGTCTATCTTCTGACAAACAACAAGAAGTATAAACCTGACATCAGGACCTTCCGAAACTGCGTTTCACTGTTGGTCACTTTGATTTGTGTCAAAAATGTAAATCGCACACGTAATTTATTTCTAAGATTTAGCTTCTGTCGGCTGGATTTCGGGGAGTAATTTAATTCCAGGTTGTGAGATTTCAGTGATTGCAAGCTTGGAAGTACTTTAACAATCTGACCTTATTGCGATCGAGTTTTAAAGCTACTTTGCCCTTTTTGCTTCGGATGATGTAAATTTTGATTTCTCTATCTAAATTTAATTTTATGAGAATTTTCCATGTATGTATCCTTTTCACCAACAAACAGAAATTCCCAACTTTTCACAATCGCGAAATTAAATAGAAAAAAGAGCACTATTTTCAAATCAATTACACCAATTACTAAAGTACGGGTCTCATTAACTCCATCCACATGCCCCATTTAAGAACATGGATACAAATCACCTCTTACTCTGACACCGATTTCATTCGACAAAATCCCCTATGCTGTCAAATAAAATTCAATTACGCGCGCACTCTTTGTCCAAAGCGAAAAGGGTTAATTTGCACTCCATCCATGCACCACTGACTAACAAATCCGTCTATAAAGCCAAGCGGATTAAAGTCTACACAAACAGGGGAAAACTTAACTTACACATAGTTGCAGCAGCTACAAGACATATCGATTAATCCCTCCGTACCTCATCACTATCAATTAGATTTGACGCTCACGTACAAAATCGGGAAACGTGAATTTGCCCTTCAAAGGGGGTTAACAACACCAACAGGGATTGGAAACTATATATGAAACACAGTGCTCGAAGGGACGGGGGCTAGGGCGAGTGGGAATAATCCCAAACTCGTCGCCGCTAAAAAAATATGTCAAACTAAAGCTTCAGAGCATAGCCTTTGTCTATGCCAAACACAATAGGCAGAGATGGGTTTTTTCTCGCAATTCTTGCTCTATGTGCGGCTTTTATTATTTTTTCTAACCCGGTTAGCCATATAGGTTAAAAAAAAACAATAACCTGTACAAAGGACACACGAGTGTGAAACGATGAAGTTCTGTGTACTCCTTTATTTTTAAAGGTATCTGAGCCAATTATGTATCCCTTCCGGGACTTTAACCCAATTTGGTGGGTTTTTTTTGTCAGACTCACCCTGGTTATCCTCTTAGAAGAAAATATAAACCTACCTGTCTATATAGGAATTGTCACTTTTTCTGATGAAGAAAAATTAAGCTGCCAACAACCCTTGAAATATCCCATCTCGACGTAATTTAATTAAAAAGTACACCACCCTGCCGCACCAGATTTCTACTCTTAAACCAAAAGCGAGAAATCTCCTTGCGCAGTGTAAAAGTAACACCGATAATTAGATCCGCCGCTGCACATTAGAGTTCCCGCGATACCCATTTTTTTTGTGCGCTTTATGCTTCCCTCAAACGAAGGCCCCTCGAAAATGCAACACTTTTCCGCTCCAAAACGTCGACTTTTTTCTTTCACAAATGGAAATGGAATTTCTCCCTCTCTTGGTAAACGACGACGACGACGATGATGGCGAAAAAATGCCTTCTACTCAAGCTTCCCATCAGGAAGCTCCATTGAGAGCAGGTACAACATCATCAGCTCCAACATCAACATCAAAAACGCCATCGTCATCAGTGCAGAGAGGAAGAACTATGCCAAAGGAGGTGAAAATTTTAATTTTTGCTCCAAATAGCTAGCAAGGACATTTCGCAGTTACACAGTCTTACGCATAACTACATCCTAGTGGTTTTGCCCGACCGCCATAAAGTTGCCACGCCGCCACCGCCATTCCATATAAATAGTACTCGTTACCTAACGCGTTCGAATGTCAGCATATTTTACGGTCATTAAGCTTTGTATCCTTTTCTTGTATTCTGTGGGCGGCGGCCGGCGCGCGGTTAGAATGTACATATGGCTCGGGCTCCTTTCGTAATGCATTCTCGCAAAATAGTCATAAAGGTCGTAAAGTTGTCAACGGCCAGGGAATATCGGATGTGTGAGAGAATTCTTTGGGATGCGGATACGGGTTGATAGTTTGGTTTTATTGAAATTGGTTTTGCGGTCATATTTGGCTTTTTTTCTTATTTTGCTGGTTGTTGATAGAAAACTGTTGCGAAAAAGGGTTATTTTTTCTGTTTTTTTTTTTGGGGAATATTCATATGCAATAATGGACAACTGGTGTTGAAAAGGCTAGCAGTTCCTAGTGATAGGACATTTTGGGGACGTTTTTAGAAATATGTTGCAATTGGTTTTTGGATATATATGAGTATATGTCGAGCTATTTACACTCTTGTAAGTGTAGAAATGCTGTTTGTTTTGAAAACATTTACTCTCTTCAAAACGGACCACAAATCGATACCGAAATACATAAGAAAATACTACTTTCAGCTTTGCAAATCATTTAATTCAGTTGCCCATGCTAACATTCAAGCATTACGTTACGTTACGTAATGCTTGTTCAAAATAAAAATTCTATTAGTTCTATCTGGAATCTTAGAGGTTTTCCCTAGAAATGTAGTTCAATGCCCTAACTCCAATAGAATTGCTGGACGAAAAAATGTGAAAAACCATTCGATTGATATTTTTGGTATCCTTAACATCAAGATGAGGTCTAGAAATCTGCATGATCATAGATATGTGCAAATGAGCAAAGGCAAACGCCGAGATAATTGAAGAACTTCTTATTAAAGACGGTGTACAAGCGGTTCTATTCTTAGCCCTTTCTTCCCTCCGATTTGTTCGAAATCAGATAAATATCTTTGGAGGTTTCCATTCCGATTAGCATTGCAAACAGATCTTCCGACGAAATTATCGCACATATCGCACGTTAAGTCAACAATTTTTGACAGCTACGTGTTGAATTTCTTCCGACAAAGAATTGGTGCGGAATCCTTCGACCGCTTTTGCAAGCTTCGTTCATTTTGTTCCCCAACGGATACCTTGTAAGCAAATTGAATTCCGAATCGAACTGACTTTCGTTTTTGCAATTCTTCATGATAAAGGTACGGAATAGGTACCGAATCGAACTGACTTTCGTTTTTGCAATTCTTCACGATAAAGGTACGGAATAGGTACCGAATAGCACCAAATTCCTTTCCGACCTATTCCAGGCAATTAATCAAATGAAAAGTAGTGCGATCGAACCGAGTTTTGGCAGAATTTTCTTTTCTTTTGTTTTTGTGTAGATACATGTACCAAAAGCAGTTACTGTCTGACCAGTTCTTCGCAGTGACCACTTGCAATCTGATGAATTTAATCGAAATCATGACTTTGTAAATTTCTATTGTTGGTTCCAATTATTGGAAATTTGCATCAACTAGTGTCGACAACTGTTTGGGTCGTACTTCGCCTGTTCAAATTTTAGTACATTGACTCGCTATATTCAAAACTTTGCACAAATTACTGGGCAATATTACATTATCCATAATTCAAAATCGTTGGAAACTCAATATTCTTGATACGGCCATTGCATCATGCAAATCCAATTCATTGATTTGTTTTTTTTTTGTATCATTTTGGGATCTTTGTTAATTTTAGCTTTTATCTGTTCACCAGAGTCACAGTTATATTGTCGATCGAGGAATTGCGCCAAAAAAAAGTCCTCTACACATAAATGGTCAAACTGTCATTTTGTCATTCAAAGTTATCGGAACCAAGATGATCAATATTTATTGTTACAACCATGGCATTTGATATATTTCGTCAATTTTATTCTTCACCAGAGCAACAATTTAGCATTAGTCGTGGTCCATGAGAATCGTCCTCCACACTCAAATGTCAAGGCGGTAATTTCCCAATTAAAAAATATCGGAACCACGATGATTTGATATTTTTGTTGCAACCTGGCATTATAATATATTCGTCAGCCACAATTTAACATTGGTCGAGGATTTGGTCCAACCTTAATGAGAATCGACCACCACACTCAAGTGAAATTTTGTCATGCAAAATTCTTGGAATCTGGATTTTCGATATTTTTGTAAGCCTTAGCATTCAATCACAATTCATTGACCGTTTCTTGCTTTGTGATGCTGAGATCTTCGTCAATTTATGCCCAGAGCTTGATATGACCACCACATTCAAATCCGATAGTCACCCATAAATCCATGGTTTGCGGGTCAGCTGTTAACTAAATTTCCCTTCACTTTGGGATATTAAATTGCGAATTCCACTACAATTGCCACTTCACGTGCTCATATCCATCCCCATCAACAAGTCGATCGGAGCGGATAACTAGTCTCGTACACACAGTTTCAATAATTTAAATAACCCTTTAATTTCGCATCATCAAGAATCAATAAAGTGGCTTTTGAGCCCTCACCACTCGTCTAACTAAAACCGAGCTCATTGTGTATGCTGCTGCCCAACCTCATTTTCATATCGTGATTGATTCATGCGTCACCCATTCCCTCACATGCAACAGCTTGCTGTACATCGTTGATGATAGAAATCGTTATGAATGCAAAATATAGACGAACGAAAGAAAAAATACCGAACAGGGTGGATGCTGCAAAATGATTGATGTTGATGATGAACCAGGTGAAGGGTGGTGGTGGGGCATTTGTGTGGGGGTAGATACGATAACCGTGTCAAGATTTTCCGTGACAATGTGCCACCGCACTAAGCGGGCCCATTTTTCTCTCCACCCAGGCTCCCAGTCGATCACGGTTCACCTATATATCAGTCATCCCGCTTTAATTAGTGGGTTAGTGGCAGGTTGGCTTTTCTTTGGCTTTGGCTACGCTTGCAATTGCAATTGGAATTGGAATGCATATCCAAGCGAAATTAATACGAATACCCAAACAAGTGGTTTACAAGTTCTCGCTCGCCGGTTTTAACCTACTCCCCCCTAGCGCCTTTGCATTATTTTCTGGTCGTTTATAGTCGCGTACTGTTTAAGTTTTTATTTTTGTGTAGCCCCTCGAAAGCCTTTGAGTTGTCCTCGTCGACAAGTGAGAGAGGGTGTACTTTTTCCATTTTTATTTTTTGCAGACGTCGTAGTCGTCGTCTGTCGGGCTTTGTCCTACTCATCGTCGACGTCGGGTGGCGGGTAGAAAGAGCGGAAGTGAGGGTGTTAATTGTTAAACATTTCTCGTCATTTTTTTGTTCTTCCCTCTACATTTCAACATGTGGTTGTCGCATAATATAACAAAGGAAAAATGTTGTATTCAACAAATGGCATATATAGGGATTTCTAGGGGTGGTGGTGGTGGTGATGGTGATGGAGGTGCTTTTATGTTGGGTGTGTGGGGGCGGATGATGTCGCTTTTTGATTAAGTTTTGAAGGTGGGTGCGGTGCATTGGTTTCATTTTTTTTTTAAACACATGGATATGTGTGGTGGATATGAACTCGTGCATCGGGATCGATAAACTTTTGAAATGTGTTCCAAGTGGAGAAGAAGAGTGCGTTATGTCGGGAAAAAATGAATTCAATTGAAAAATCGAAATCAAATGAGAATAAGTTGTTAGTTTCTAATAACACAACCGAACGAAAAATATATATACTGCTAATAATTGGATTGAAGTGGGAAAATTGACAGTAAGGAGTAGGAGATGGTTTTTGAGAAAAATATCCAAATCGAGATTTTGATCAAAACTAGCATTAATGTGATAGAGAAGCCCAGTTTTATTCAAACCTAAAGGTCTGATAATGGAGAAGTCAGACAATTTTTAAATCAGGCAATGATAATGTTCCATTTGATGATGGAAGAAGTAAATGGTAGGGAAGTCACTTTTTCAAAAACTTGTGTCTTCTTGCTATTTGTTTGTATTAATTTCTTTGAATTATGGCTTCATGCATTTTGGCTGAACGCACAAGCGTCTACTTAATAGGCTGGCTGACCAATATTTTCAATAAAAACGTAATGAAGCATTAACTAAACGAACTTCAGGCTTAAATTAAAAGATTTTTACAAAAAGCTCCCAGAAAGTGGGCGTAAAAAACGTCCTTAAAGAGGACAACCAACCGTATGCGATCTTGATGTTTTAAAACTTTTTCAATTCCTTAAAAAATTTAAATTGCGGAAACAAGAGCATGTCATTGTTTAAATATTTTATTTTGAATTTTTTCTTAATTTTTTAAAATTTGACCAAAAAAATCGTAGTAAACAAACAATGGTCTGATTTAACAATTTATAACACTTGACCTATACTCAGCTCAGAGAGTTTGTAACGGGCGATTTTTTAAGAGTTATGTTTTTCAGGTTGTAATGGCGTCCAAACGTCATCTGGCAAAGTGAAAAGTTTTCAGTATACCCTGCCATTTAATCATGGAAAGACTTACAAACGAGCAACGATTGTAAATTATTGAAATTTATTGTCAAAATTAGTGGTCTATGAAAAATGTGCACTCTTTGTTACGACCATATTATCGTCATAATCGACCCAAGTGAATCAACAATTCGTGCTGTTATCACCAAATTCCGCACCAAATTTACTTTGTTGGACATCGAACCATCGACTCGCATACGTAGTGCGTACCGAAGAGAATATTGCAGTTGTAGCGTCCAATGTAAATGAAGATCGTGAAATGTCAATTCGTCGCCGTTCTCAGTAATTGGGCATGTGTTACTCAACCACATGGGAAATTTTAAGTGTCGATTTGGGTTTCAAGCCTATAAAATTCAATTGAAGCCGAATAACATACCACAACGTCTAATTTCTGGTGAATGGGCCTTAGAACAGCTCCATGAAAATCCGCTGTGTTCATGAAAAATTGTGTTCAGCGATGAGGCTCATTTCTGGCTCAACGGATACGTAAATAAGTAAAACTGTCACATCTGGAGTGATAAACAGCCACATGCCATACAAGAATCACCGATGCATCCCAAAAAAAAAAAATTTGGTGTGGTTTATGGCCTGGTGGCATCATCGGTCCATTTTTCTTCAAAGACGACAGTGGAATAAACGTTACCGTCAACGGCGAACTATATCGAGCCATGGTACGCGACTTTTTTCGTGAAAGAATGGAAATGTTGAAGAATTAATTTGGTGAGCAGCTAATCTCTCGAAATGGCCCTGTGAGTTGGCCGCCAAGATCATGCGCTTTAACGCCTCTTGATTATTTCTTGTGGGGTTATGTTAAGTCGTTAGCCGAACATGATTGAAGCCTTACAGGATAACATAACACGCGTAATTCGTGGAATACAGGCTGAAATGCTCAAAATAGTGACGCAAAATTGGACCTTCCGAATGGACCATTTGAAACGGAGCCGCGGACAACATTTACATGAAGTTGTCTTTAAAACGTAAATGGGAAAGGCCTATTTATCGATTACAATAACAAAAATTTGAATATTTGATGCAAATTTGAGTGTTTTATTCCATTTAAAAAAAAAACTACGCTTGAAAAATCACCCGCTATAAAAATTAATTCCGATAAAATACAATTTCTTTGGTTAGCTGAAACTTTAATGAGCAAATTTCGTCCAAGGGTATTGCTATTGCATGGCTTCTGATCGTTTATTGGTACAAATATATGTCCTGGAAATTCGTTCTATTATTTGCGGGTTCTGTAACGAAAATATTCGCTAAGGATGATTTTGCTGAGCATCTGCTTTCAAGTGTTCGTTGAGCTAAAGGTTGGAGAATCAAAGTAAGCGATAAAAATGTTTGTAAGGGGTATCGCTCGACTTTTAATAGAGTTTTTAGTGCAGGTTATGATATCAAGTTCCAAAAATGGGAGCAGTATGGGCTTACTCGTGGTTTAAAAAGGAAAAAGATTTGGGCTGGTGTTAAATATTTCATAGTTGTAATAAGGTTCCTAAGTTTAGCCGGTGCTGAATTGGCAGAAAACGTTTCATTTTGTTGCATTATACATCTAAATCAGCTGTGACGGCTAGAAGATACACGGATTTCTCTGGATGAATGGATGGGTTTTCTTTTACATTTTTTCTCTCTGTTATTTCTTTATTTACTATATTTTTGGTTGGTAAAATATTGGGAAGAATGAAACTGATATTATTTGATTGTCAATAAAAACACACGATGTTAAATAACACAAATGTATAGCTTAAAATGTATTCATACCCTTTGCATACAAACAAAAAATTCATTTAGTTCCGCATTTAAAAAAAAAATAAAAAAAAACGTCAAACTTACAAACTCCCTATCCATATTTCTAACCCAGCTTCCATTCAGAAAAAAATCCTCCCTCAAAGACAGCCCCATACCAATATCATCCTTGCGTTGTCAAACACAAATCCCCTTCTCCCAAATGTTTACCCACGACGATGGCTGGTATCGTTGCTCAAAACCTGAAAATTGCAATCACTCTTCCACTGAAAACTAATATTTAAAATTCAACGAAAACAAATTACCCTCATCCTTTTCCCAGGTCCCCCTACAGCTTGACCCATATTTAACTTGCCATTGCGCGTACTCCATAAAAAAAGGAAACACAAAACGGCACAAAAAAAATCTTAGACTGTGGAAATAAACGAATTTAATTTTCTCTCTTCACATATCCTTCGAATGCATTCCCACAGGATAATAATACGGAAGATTGTGAGGAAAAAATAAAACAATTTGTTCCCTGTTCAGTTTGTCGTAGCCGCAAGGACTTTTCCCCAAAAAAAAGTACTTTCCGCCACTACATCTATCCCGATATCACCTGCTGAAAGGCTCCACAATGAAACCACCCCTATATTTGGCTGCAACACAAAAGTATCACATTATCCTTTATTTCTGCACTTTATTGTTGCACCACATCAAATGCGACACAAAGGAAAAACGTTTTAAAAAAAAAAGTAATTTCGTGCAAGAAAACACGCCAAAGGACCATAATTGAATGTTTGGCATGTACAAGTACAAAATTTAATGCAAGCTTATATTTTACTACATCCAATAGATTCCCGCGTTTCGGGAATTGTCCCACCACTTTGGACGAGCCTTCTTGTTTACCCAGGATTCGTTTTTTCTGCGAGAAATCGTCCTACAAAACTGTGTTATAGCTTCGTTCAAACATTTTGTTCGGCGCAAATGTCATAACAGAACAAACGAAATTTAATTGACCTCAATTTTACGGTTGAAAAGACACAGAAAACAGGCATAGGATGGGTGCGTATGTGTGCTAAATGTGTTGGTTACCTAGTCAATTCATTGGGCTCATGAAAGGACTTATCTGCATAGCAAGATTTTTTTTTCACGCTTCGCTTTTTGTTGCAAGTTTTTATCAGCATTATGGCGGCTGGTGGTATAGTTGTGCATTTTGTAAGGATATGCGGTATTATATGGGTCAAAGATACTATCACAATCTGACTATAATTAATGTTAAATACGTGTGGTATGGCCTCTTCTGACAGCCATCGGAGACCGGCGATAAATTTAACGTGTGAAATATTCTAGGGGATATACGCGAAATGAATGCGATGCGAAAGCGAGTGTGCCCTTTGTTGTTGGTCGTTGGACGTAATTCGATTTTTTTTTTAACCTTTACTACAATGAAATCAATTTTAATCTGTTACAGTTAAAAGTGGTAAATAGGTGAACACACCGCATTTGCCCTTTGTCAGGAATATTAATGTTCACCTCGCATGCTTCCTGCGTTCTCGGGTGTGAAGAGTACTTCTCAAAGAGGATTACTACTTAATGCATGCTCTCTAACCTACATATGTCTTCTTATTGTCACTATGCTCTTAACCGTCGCGAAATCTTAGGTGTGTGGAATTTCGTGTTTTGCGAAGCTCTTGAAGAACGAAAATTATGAGCCTTGACACATCTGAGTAGATGATGGCTTTGAATCTTTTCTTCGTCTTGATGCCAACGAAGCAAAAATTAAATCCGTACAAGCACACGTCACTGGCTGGAAGGATACAACTTTTAAAAGACCTAATTGTTATTTTACATAGGCTTTTGGGGACAACAGTCCATGTAAGGTTTATGGAGAGGCGGAATGTGCATCCATTAAATGTGTTAAGTGCTTTTGTAGATTGCAGTGTCAAAAATTTGTATTGACAGTGCTAATTAGTTTTGTGTGTTGGAGTGCGGCTCTGCTAATAGTGGGCAGGGTTGGGGAAAATCAGTCAAAACTTTCCCTTAAATGGTGTCTCCATTATTATAATGCATTTGTGTCAGTATTTAAGTTGGGATACATACAGAAAGACAGAAGAGGAAACGTTATTCAACTTTTTTTATTTAATTCGACGTTTCAGTATTAGACACACTAATGTTAAGAGTAGGGCTTTTGACAGAAATCATAAAATCCTAAGAAGATAGGAGGAAATGACTTTAGGCTTAATAGTTCTGATACTTAGTTGGTAACAAAGAAAACTCGAAATTTCGTTCTAAACCAAACTTTTCTGACGGTTTTGTGATTGGTTAACAAGGTTTTGTTTGAGTGGCCAAACCAGGATCGATGCCCAGAAAGGTTTTGCTGTGTGTTTGGTGTGATCAGCTACTATAAGCTACAAAACAAAACTTTTATTTCAGAACTGTACTGTCAACAATTGGACGCTCTGAAGAACCCCCGAGAAGTGGCCAAGTTTTGCCAATAGGAGTGGCATTAGCTACGTTTTTTTTTGGGCCTGCACTAAATATTTTAGTCTCAATAAATTTCTGTTTACACCGTACATGACTAAATGCAAGACTAACGATATTTATACTTCATTAGACATCTTTTGCATTGAAGTGAATGGTTTTTTCCCAAGGTCAGCTACGTTTTCCCCGTATATATTAACCGTGCCAAGGGGCAAAGTAGAAAAATCCTCGCTATTACAGCAGTAATTATAGCACTTCAGTTGAATGTATGGTGACATCTATGCGGAAGATTGAATGAACAGTTAAATTTATTAAAGTCCAGGTCACCTAAATAAGTGGACTGACCTAAACCATTAAGTCCTTATTCGGTGTGTTTACACCGATGAGACTTGCACCAAATGTAGGCTTACTCCCGGTTATTGTCCACGGTGTAAATGTAGCCATTGTAGACAACGCCAAGCCGTAACATAGATAGTGAATCGCCAAAAGCTCCTGGACCTTTGTTGGGAGGTTCTTTGTCCGCGGTTATGACCAACGCTAGTAAGCGTTCGCGCTAGTGCGCTAGTAAATCTAATGTATGGATAATCAATAACGTGGTCGTAGTCCGCGCTAGTCCACGCTAGTCCGCGCATGTAATTTTGTACGTCAAAACTCATTTGATTTTGAAGTTTACTAGCTTGAACTAGCGTAAACAATCATCCACGGTTTTTTTACAAGCGCACTAGCGCGGACTAGCTGGGACTCGGTGAATAACGACTGTAAACGTTTTTTTTTTTTGCAATATTGATAAGCGGTTCTTTAACAATTACCCTCACAATGGCAACAAGTTATCAAACAAAACGGCACATATTGCACCTAAATCGGAACATTGTTACTATGCTAAGCAAATCCTTCAAATTCATGCATATTGACTCAAAAAGCTGATTCGGTAAAGCCTTATCTGTCCGTTTGCAGTTTTTAGTTTTAACTTGATTAATGAAATTGTATACACGAAATCGTTCTTAAGCCTAAGTGCGTTCTTTTTTTAATCCAGTATACCGCTCCCAGTAGCATCAAAATTGTTCCCGAAGAATATATTAAGACATGAGCAACACCCACTTATTTTTAGCGTTTTGAACGAACCGACATCTTTGTCGAACAAGGCATTTCTGCCCATCCGTTCGTCACAAGTTTTTGAGTCTTGATAGTTGAAATTTTGTTTACATTCTTGAAATCTTGAGGCTAGATAAAATCAAAGATTATGACTTCTATACAGATGACGCACTCCATATAAGAAAAATTGTTCTATGGCGGGTCGTGCTGGCACAGTCCGCCATATGTTTTTGTTCTTGTTTTTCATGTGTTTTCATGCACACCGCCCGCCCGTACCATGAAGCTACTGAGCAAAAGTTTCTGTTTTTTTTTTGTTCTCAATGCGTCCTCTGTATAGAGTTCATAATCTTTGATAAAATGTATGTTCAAATGTTCAAAATGCAATTAGTCCGTGACCACTTTCAAAAGCACTTGGTAAAACCATATTTAAACAAGTTGCCTGAGAAACTTATTTCGACAATGTCGTCTACATATTCCTTCATAGAAAGAAAGCTATAAAAGAAAAATCAATTTTTACCACAGAAAATTTACGATGAAAATGATTTTATAAATCCTTTAGCATAAAAGACAACAATTATACAAAGTTTACGCACGATATTGTCAGCCAATTGACTTCTGCTCTTCGTCCACTTGTCGCTTATACCGATGCATTTTCAACCAAACAAATCTGTCCGATTCCGATAAAAAAAACTCTTTCATCGCCATGCTCAAAATTAAAATCAAAATACAAAAAAAAACACCTCTCCGTCGCTTGCATTTGCAGAAAAAAATAATACCAAACCTAACTGTGTAAGCACAATACAAATACCTATTCACTCTTGCAAAAAACAGCTCTTAATTTCAAAGAATCACTCGCAAATCATAGAAAATCTTCAAAAATTTCTCGCCAGCTAATTCCACTTTCCACACCTTAGTTCCACGTACACTTGAGTCGATACTGGAGCATTTGAACATCAATCACTCAATCAGCAGAACCACGCATTATTAGCAAATGAGTAACAAAGTCAATGACCCTCGTTGCAAATGATACATCGGTCTCGGTGCAGTTCGTTGTTAGTTCGCGGTGTGATCGGTTGTCTGCTCGCAGTGAAATGAAGTGAAGTAAAGTGGAAAAAAAAGTTGGTACTCTCCCCGCTATGTGACTGTGTAGCAAAAACAATCGTGTGCTCGTGCTGTGTGTGGTGAATGGACAAGTGCATTTGTCGCTGAAGGTGGGAATGGGAAAGCGTGATTGCTTATTGCGGCTTTTTCAACTTTGACTGGAGAAGAAATTAACGCGTGACGAAAACTAAGATCAAGTTGTTTTGGTTTATTTGTGGTGAGTTTTATTTTTTATTTTTTTGCGTGCAACAGATTGAAGCACGTTAACATCTTGATGGGTACAAACGGCACTGATTGAACCATTCTTAATGCAGTTTTGATAAATTTACTGCTTATTGCTTTTTGCGAAACAAAATGTGCTGTTGTATCAAAGTCCACGCTGGTGTTTTGTTGTTGTTTCATAGCGTAGCTTTGTCGAGATTTGTTTATTTTTGTTGGTTTTTGTTACTGAAGTTATGAGGCATGAAATTTATTCTCTATTTTGAAAAGGCTTATTATATTTTCTGTGTTTTTTATTGTCAACATTTTAAGCGGACATTAAATAAACCAAGATCAGCTAGAGGAAAGATTATGGATTCTATAAAGATTGAGAACAAAAAACATAAACTTTTGCTCAGTAGCTTCATGGTACGGGCGGGCGGTGTGCATGAAAACAAGAACAAAAACATATGGCGGGCTGTAGTGCTGTACCAGCACGACCCGCCATAGAACAATTTTTCTTATGTGGAGTGCGTCATCTGTATACCTAGAATTCATAATCTTTGGTATTAACAACAAATATTGAAACGAATGGGTAGGTAGGTAGGTGCCTAACCTACTCGGTATGCACAGGGCTAGGTGGAATAATCAAATTATACCTAGTTATCGTCAATATATCGCGACAGGAAAAATTGAATTTGATTTGTTTCGTTGCTTCCTTTGTAATTTACTGGGCGCATAGTTGATTCATAATTTCTGTCAAATATTGCTTGATATATATGTATTTGAATCCAATTGAATCGATATAAGGTTCGGGTACTATCCCAGATTATGGTTATGGATGGTTTATAAAAATTGTATCGACTTTGGATAATAAAGGGCCAAACCTATCGAGCAACGAAACTTTGTTTTATTTTTCGTTTTTATGTTCAGTTTTGAAATTTCATTCCCACCGAAAATAGAACAGAAACAACAAAAAAATCAATTTGACAACAAAAACGTGAGCCAAGTGACGTCTGCAAACTTCGTCGAACTGAACTTATAAAGATAGAAAAGAAAAAGTTGCAAGTTTCAGTAGGTACGGAAAAAAATAAAATAATTTTATATTAAAATAAAGAGATTTTAAGACATAAAAATAAATGAGATTATTTATCTTTTATTTTTTAACTGAAAAACTCAGCAAATTGGAAGAAATTAGCAGTTTTTAAAAAATAAAGAAAAACAAAGTTTCGGTTTCGGTGGGTTTGGCCCTTAAAGCGTTAGCTTCTCGACTATCTACGCACAATAAAATGTTTCCAATTGTTTTGTAGTACAACATGGTAAATATGTATGTCAATTTAATTGACAATGTAGGAAAAAATAAATAAAATTAAATTGGTCTTAATACTGTAGGTAATATATACCATAAATATATTAGGTTGGTAGTTTGTTCAATTCGACGCTAAGATTGGAAAAAAATGACTGGTGTTGTATAATAAGTCATAGCGACACGGAAACAAATTTATTTCGTTTTGTACAGAAAGCCAAACGGAAAAAGATACCTAAACAAGATTATCAGGAAAAAGACGGATTAAAATCCATTGGTATTTTTTTTGACGAGAACAAAATGCTTCACTATTTCTAACAAATTAAAAGATAAATTGCTATTTTTTTTTATAAAAATACATATTGTAATTCATGGGGTATTTAAAGACCAATATTGGATTAATCGACCCAATCGTGGTATCCGTCGGAGCGGACAATTTTCCGCAACGCATAGATACTTGTCATCGGAAAAAAATAGTACAAAATAAATTTCGCGAAGAATTTGTGTCGGAGGAAATCGGAAAAAGAATGGCACTTAGCTGTCAAAAATTGCACGAAAAATGCACCTGAACGACCTTCAACGCAATTGGCCGGGATGCGTTACAAAATGTCGGAGAAATATCCCGAACAGCTCTTCGAAAGAATATCTCGAAGCAAAAAAGAATTTTCCGCTCCGACGGATACCTCGATAGGACCGAATATATTACGTTTAATTGCTTAACAGAAGCAAGACAACTTTTGCAACAACAATTGCAATCGTAAATAAAAATTAAACCAGAAAATTTATATTGAGATGATGTAGAATGCAAAAATGGTTTGTCTGCAATTTCTGTCTGTCTGGATGTTCATCTGCAGCTGTTGACTAAATTCTGAAACTACATTATGTGCATTCCCAAGAAACTTGCAGGTGTTTGTTTACTTCATATCTACGCATTGGTAGACCTTTAGTGAACGTTTAAATAAATTAGAAAAAAATCTTGACCATTGTATTTAAATTAATTAATTTAATTTCTCCAAAGAAATTTGATGAAATTTTATGGAAGGGAAATGGCACTGATGAACATTTTTGGAGATGTTCGGATGCATTATTTATAGTTTAGCTTCTTCAGTTTTAGTGGCTGATAAAACTGACTGCATACCTCAAAAAATGAACATGTGAAGCGCTTAGAAGATGAAGGGCCTAAGCTACATTTTCAAAAAATTACCTGCACATATTGCAAATATTTTCCAAATCCAGTATTTTCAATATAAAACACTTCAGTTTTGTTCACTTCAAAATATCTGTTTATAATTTTGATTGTTTTTATCAAAGGAATTATAGGTAAACAACTTTAAACGCTGATTACTCAACTTTTTTTTTAAAATGTCGCTCAGGCCCTTCATCTTCTAGCGTTTAATGTATTTGCATGGTTCCAAGGAAACTTTTTATTTGCATTTTCAATCGTGGTAGTTCTGAGATCTTTGAATTTCTAGTGCATTAAAAATGTTTCGTAGTACTTTTCTTTTGAAAGTTTTAAAGTATTAAGATTTGTTTTACAAACCCTAACCCAGAGTTGTATACCTCATTGGTCCAGTTTATACTTGTTTTTACCTTAAGCCTTCAATATATTATAACCCCAGCAATTATCTAATTTCTGCTGTTCCTCTTTTGTTTTTTGTTTGTGCTACTCAAACTTCGGATTTTTGTCAACGAAAGTTTCGTTCAATACAAGAACCGTGTTTATTCAATTTTATTTGTGTAAAATTTAAAGAAAGCAATTTAAAACACATTGGTCAACCAGAAATTCTTCATATTAAAAGTTAAATCTGAAACCTTGACTTTTGCCCACAGAATATTGTCAACTCACAACTCCTTCCAAATGCCCTCGAATATCCCATCTCAAAACATAATTAACTAACTTGGTCTGCACATGCTTTCAAGGAAAACTTCTTCGCCGTATCTCCAGTAACTTCCGGCAGCCG
Organism: Rhingia campestris; assembly: GCA_932526625.1. NCBI lineage: Eukaryota > Metazoa > Arthropoda > Insecta > Diptera > Syrphidae > Rhingia > Rhingia campestris. The sequence goes on along the minus strand of OW052185.1, from coordinate 117,088,394 downwards.
TGAAAAATTAGCCAAAAACTATTTCAAAAACTTTACCTCAACACAGTCCTTCGCCCGTCGCACTTTCTCAACTGACAAATTCTCCATTTAAAGTTCAATCCAACAAAGATTTCTAATTAATTGGCTCTCACCACCGTTTACAAAACCACCGAAGAAGATAGAGTAGCAAACCAAAGCTTTCATTAGTAGCACGTGAACAAATAATTTCAGTGCCAACTCTTTCGTTCTGCAACACATCAAGCGTAAAAATTAACTTTTCAGCGGTACGTGTCCCGTCTCGCTTTGCCCTCCTGCCTTAAACCACTCTCCTATGACCAATCCATTTTGAAGTGATTGTGAAAGACCGGCAATGGAATAGACCTTGTCCCCAGCATTTGTGCGCGCGAGCTCAATGAATTATTTAACCGTCCTGATGGAAAGTGGACCAAGTTTGCACAGTAATTTATAGGACACCTTTTACTGCATCGAAATGTCAACCCTTTTAACTTGGGCGTTGGTAGTTGGTAGCGCTCTTCAGTGCGCCCACCCTTGATGCATAGCAAAGCCAGTCGCTTAATTATTCACAGGTTTCGAGAGATAGAACTAAGTGAGGCCACTAATTACACTCTTAATTAGGCCCTCGAGATAGTTACACTTGTGTCAACTGAACACTAGCACAAAAGAGAACGGAATAGAATGATGGCAAGAAAAAAAAACCGTGATGATCCTGGTGAGGATGTCCTTGTTAGACGACCACATAAAGTGATTGCCATTAGGTGTGGAAAAGGCCGATGTAGCCAAAAGTGTGCAGTACAACCATCATCTTTACACCAACATGGGTATTAGATGTCCTTTTGTGTTTCCCGTTCACTTGTTCGAGAGCATTTGTTTCTTTTCGCCGTATTGTAGTGTAACCTGGCGCTGAGCCAAGGATTTAAGTTCTCGTTGTGCATCTTGGTGAATTTATCGGGGCAACAACTAACACAACAAAAAGAAACCCCAAGCCTATTGTGTGTCGTGGTGCTCCAAAAAGGATAAATGTTTCGGTTCAAATGCTCTGGCATTCTCTTTGGTCTGCGGGAGAGAAGAATCTCTTTGCTCTTCCTGAATTAAGTGGTTGTGAGGTTTTAAGTATTTTTTCTTCTAACGGATTCTTGTTGTTTATTTATTTTGACACGAGTCTGGTGTCCATGGAAGTGTTTGCTTTAAAAGGAGAAAAAAATCTGCATCACATACGAATACAGTTTAGCGCAGAGAATGAGTAAACATGTGGGTTGGTATTTTTGAGGGTCATTGGGGTAGAAAAAAAATTATAGTACCACTGAACGAGATCCGTCTATACTGTAACGGAATGTGGTTAAAGGTGGCTTTTCCATTTCTGTATACTGCTATACATACGTTTATAGCATATGCCATGGCCAAATGTGGCTTTTATACACTGTGGCTTAATAAAAGAGTCATGGAGTGCATTAAATAAATGATTGTAGAATGAAAGTGGATTGAATCGATGGCTTTGTGAGATGTGCAAGGATGGGACGATTCATAGTGCTGAAGGTTTTCAATTTTTTGTATGGAGAAGGTAAAACATAGATGAGCGCTTTTGGAAATTATGTGTATTTTTGTGTTAAGGTATCGTTAAAGGATGTTAGCTTTTAGTTGTGGACTTAATGGGCAGTTTCATGGTCGACGGTTTTTTGGAGGGCTAAGCTTTGCCAGGGATTTTCTCTTTTTTTTTGGTTGTAGTTCAAAAGAAGAGGTTGCAAAGCATGCACAGCATTTGTTATTCAAAAAAAAACATGGTCATTCAGTAGAGTTGGTATTTTTTTTTTAAATAACCCCGGTCTTTGTCTACCAGAGTAGATGAGTGGAGTCTTATTTTTTAGATCCACTAATTGCTTGTAGTGTTTCATTCAGTGGCCGATTCCCTCTGACTTATCTATTCAATTTTAAGGTACATTCAGTCTAAGTGATAACCTCTTTTGAATAGACACGATTTTTTAAACTAGAGAAAGTAATTACGCATAGTTGTGAGACTCCCCATGTCGAATGCTGCGCTACTCATCTTCCAACCTGGATGCGGGACGTTCAGACTGGGGCAATCTAATTTTATATCCGTTTTAAATACTAGATTTCTGGCTTTCTGTAATGACACAAAAGAACCTTTAAACTCTCCTTTTACGTACTCTTAAAGCCATTTCTAGCTGAGCATTATTCGCACCTCAAATTTTTCGGCTTAGGATCGTCAAAGTCACTTCATACGTTAAGGCAAAGAGGTATATAGCTATAGAGTACGCATCACAGCTAAAAATGTTGAAGCTGTTTCAGACGCGGGCGGTAAGTGCGAAGGGGAATTTTCGTCGTTCGTATGTATCTGCTATGCTGTTGCTTGATGCTGGCATGGCAATGTGCACACTGAGGTATCAATATCAGTACCCCACATAGTAAATTTTCGTTGTATGAGATGCGCACTCTATGTAGTTCTATACTCTTTGGTTAAGGCTAAGCAAAACAATACATTTACACTTTTTCGTATAAGATTAATTTTATGGGAAAAAGATTGCTTGACTGTAACAAACACATTGTAAGAAGATTCATGTGATTAGCTATTCCCTGTGAACTTAGTTGAATGTGCAAATACATTTCTTTTGTCAAATTTCCCGAATCAAGTTTAAATTTCGTCTATCTGTCGAACAATGAATTTTACAAAATTGATTTACATTGGATTTTTGTAACGTTATTGAGAGTTCAAGAGTTCGTATAGCCAGGTTTCGTTCTCATCAGAACGTGAAACTTCCCTAAGTCGAATTTCAAGGGACCAGTAAATAAGTTCGAGTTATAGAAAATACGCAAAATGTGCGGAAAAAAATTATTCAATTATATTAAAAAATTATGTAATTTTTGTCATCGTTATATTTCAATTCTCTGTATATTCAATTTTACCACCGACACTTATTTATCACCCGTACTATTAAACATATCTTCCACACAGGAGAAAAACCAATTACCACTGCATGATACGTATAAATATGAAATTTTAATATCAATAGGGATTTCCCCATTACACTCTAGAAAACGTAGTTCAGTGAGTAAATACCACGAAAAATTCGAGTTACGGTTGAAATGTCTCTTCGAGTACTTCGAGTTATAGAAATTCAGGAAATTCGAGTTAGGGAGCAAAAAATATATGAAAATTAGAACGAAGAATCCGTTTTTTACGATAAAAGTTCGACTAACAGAAGTTCGAGTTAGAAAAGTTCCACTTTTATAAAAAAAAATATTTGACCCATAAATGGTTCTGCCTTCCCATAAGAAGTTGGGCTTCAACTTGGATTGAATAGTTCAGGGAAGTTGATGAGGGTATAGTGGCATGTTGAGGATCAGATTTATCTTGTTAAATAAACATATGTATGGCCATCTAGCCACCTAGAGACGTGTTACTCTATTAACTTCGTCTACAGAGGCAGTGACTGTTGTAGAAAATACAAAAAATACAAGATCCAGATGAAGAGGATTTTGGAATTTATTTAAACCTTTTGCTCAGTAAATTTATTACTAAAAGGGTAAATAATCCAATGCTAGAGGGGTGATATTTGTCCACACTTCCTGACCTGGAGATACATTAAAGATGAGACTACTGATAGAAAGTGGTTCCGTCTAAAATGTTAACTGTTTTTAATCCCATTTGCTTGATTTTAACAGCCTTCCCACAGGCTACAACTTTTTGCCACTATATTTCGAGTGAATTTATATGTTTATCCTTACTCAATACCGCCTTCGATATACTCAACGCATTTGTGCACATCCAATCTGGATAACCATATTGAGCTCCCAAGACATTGACGGAAAATCCTCAATTTTGTTTCAACTCAAATAACCACCAGAAAATTGATAGAATCATATCCCTCGTTACGCCATCATTCTTCCCTACAACTTCGTCTACTTCTAACACCCACTCTTCGCTTTTTCCATTCCAAATTATTAATATTGCATCACAATCGATTTAAAATTCTAACAAATCGTCTCAGTTAACCTTTATTAAGATGCAAAACTACAAAAAAAAATCCATTTACACCCTAAACCCACTCCTTCGGATCATAACAACATTCGCAAAGCCAGCATATAATTAACACCTTGTCACAGCAAAAACTCTTTCAATCAATTACAGTAACAAGAAGGTAGGTAGAACCACAAAAACCTTCAATAAGATATTCCCTACAAGACTTCTTAAAGTATTACCAACACGTACGAGAATCTATAGTTTTTCGTCACCACCTAATCACCCCCCCACCCTCAAAAAAAAAATCAAACCTAGTCCCAAGGATTCATTTTATTTCCACACGCAAACAACGAACAAAAAAAATTCGTCAAGACTTAAAGTGAGAGAGAGCTCCAATCCGTTATCCACATTTATCTTCTATAAATGGCTGTAAATGTAGTTGTCAAACCTTCCAAGTCGATACGAGTAAACGAGACAGCCAGAGAGAGCGAGCTACTGTTGGTGTGCGTGAATGGACCGAGAGGATACTCACACACAGTTGGATTCATTCATTCACGATTCACCCACTCACATTTTGTGGAATTTACTTGCTCGCTGTGCATGCTGTGGTCTCTCATAAATTTTCATGTTACAGAGCCACACAGGACTTGGGGCTTTTATCCGCGGCAAAACCAGTATATTTGCATTTTTGCGAGTGTATTCGTGTTGAAGATGAAAAATAAAACGAAAAAGAGAAAAAAAACTGTGTACAGTCCTTTACGATTATTGGGGCAAAAATTAATTGAAAATGTTTATCAATTACGCTTCAAATGTTCCGGAAAGACGATAGGCGAAGGATGCAACCGGAAAATTAAATTTGTATTTCGCCTCGCTACCCCACCATTTAATCCGCCCTCACACCCCCTCCTCCTTGGTGTAATTTCAAAGGATTACGAGATGTAAGCGTTTGCTTGCTACCCCATCCCATCATCTAGGTAGGTACATATATATTTTCACGTAATACGGTCTTGCTTCTCTATGTGCCGACTCTGCAGCAGGATGTGTTTGTATTTTTGGGGGGAGAATCCAGAATCCACAGGAAAATAATTCTGCACTCGAATTCCCGGAGTGGATATCCGAATTTTTTTTTTTGTGCGTGGGACTTTAATTTCAAATTTATTAGCATACCCAAGGTGCTGTTGTAAAAAAGGCATCATACACCCTCAGCGATGGGAGATATGCTGCTCAGTCAGAGAATGAGGGTGTGTCCTTTTCAACTGAGGCGAAATAGGTCAAAAACAGGTGTCGTGTGCAGCAATACACACACAGAGCCGCATACATCCCCATGCACATTTGTGCATCGCTTTACTTTTCATTATCATTTTAGGGGCAGCGGAGTGCAATGCAAATAACACTCACACACCCGCACATATTCATACACACACCTACACAAATTTGGAGCAACTGGTGGTTTAGGCTGAGGGCTGAGGGGCAAGGAAACTCACTGTGTTCATTGTCATCAAAGGATTCATAAAAAGTACCCTGGCTTATATTTATAGAGGCAGAGTGTACTAAAAAGCGGTTCTTTACCGATGATGTCGCCTGCTTGGGGGTACCAATAAACAATGGTGAGTTTAATGAGGTTTTCAAACCACTTGCAGTGTGCACTGAAGATCGTAATGATGATGATGTTAGTACCCCGAAACCCTACACATACAAATGATATTCTGCACTCGCACATACCACACATGTATGGGGTCGTTTCTTGCAACGGTACCTGCAGGATTTCCCGTATTTAGGTCAACCTTGTTCTTTCTAATTTGTGTTTACGTTTTTTTTTCGAATGCAATTTTGTCATATTTATATACGAAGGCATGTGGATAATATCCTTTTTGTCATAAATTCTATCAACAAAAATACAAGTGGAAGGAGGTTATGAGATATGAAGGCGAAGGCAAGGGAGTGCAATTTATAGACGACGGAGAAGCATGAAGGCATTTTTGTAGGTACAATCTATGTCAATCTTTATGCTTCATTGGATGACTTGATGGTGCGTGAATGATGTTGCAATGACCATTAATTGACTACAACCCGTATACTTGTAGCAAATTATTTTGTGGTGCGAAAAAGGACTAGTTTGGAGTGTTGTAGGATAGGAAAATGAAGACAAAGGATATACGTATATATTTTGGGTTCTTGTATTTATAGTGTTAATCTCAATTTCACTTCATGCGGGCTGTTAATTGTCCATGAACCAGGGTAGACATCAAATCCTTTCAAAAAGGAATGTCAACTTCTTCGGGCATTTGTTTTTGTATTATGCTCAAAGCGCAAAAGAAGTCCTAATTGACATTGACAGAAATTTGCTATCATTTCATTCTTCAGACACCCAAAAAGCAGTCATAACTAAATGTGGAAGGCGTCAGTTTGGTCTCCAGACTTGCTTGGGAATTCTTTTATTTTCATCATTATATTATGCAACAAATAAGATGAGGATCATATCATATCGATCTTAACACTAATGAGAAGAGCTAAAGGATAATTTTCGAGTTTTATATTCGATTTCATATCCTTTTTTATACACTCTTCAGTGAAACATTGTCAGAATGACTCGTATCATTGGATTGAGAGCTAAGAATGTTCGACCTACGCAATTTGTTAAACAAAATTTGCAAATGCGACTGTTTTCTTATTAATTCAGAATTGCCTTTAACTTGCCATAATAGTCGATACGTGCATGCTTGAATTATTGTTCTGTTCGGTCTGTTACGTCCCATACACCCCTGTGATACCGATGTCCCAAAGCCATAACACTGATATTCAATCATCGCCGAAAGGCTGATAACCTAATTCCCGAGGGCCAACTGAATGGCCCTCTCAAATGCCGGCAAACAAAATAAAAAAGGTCGCAAAGTATTGATAACAGATGTTATTCATCCTTGCACTTGTATAAACAAAGGAGTGCGTACGTTTCTGGGCCAGATTACTTTGTTGACATAAGAACGTAGTATGGAAAATTTTGGATTTATTTAAAAAAAAAAACATTTGGATTATCAAATGAAAATTCGATCTCTCGAACAATTGTGTCAAAATTTGTATTACACCAATCACATTTTCTAAGCCGTGGTATTAATCGAATAAAAACAAAAGAAGTGCAGCCATCCATGATACAATTCTTCATCTTCCTAAAACACATTTTTGGTCAAAATCAAAAAAACGCATTTCAATGTATCAAAACTAAAAATTTCGTCACACCCAAAAATCAAAGTTGACAAAAACATACATCGCATTCATATTCTCATTCGTGTCAATAAAAAAACAATGACATATTATAGACGTCATCGACAGACACTTCCAAACAAAAAGAAAACACATAAAATCTCAACATTTGGAGAGGAATTGTGCGTTTTCTTTACGTCGTTCCCTTAAATCCCTGAAACATAACAGCAACAAAAATAAACTACCCAAAGAAGTTTTTCCCTTTTTTCCGTTCTGCAAACCAATCGGAACTCAACATTGCCCTCTGTTAAGCTAAACGAAAAAACGTTTGAATTTCCTACTTTCAACTGCTTCCACTGTCATTTCGTCTAATTGGAAGTCATTTCAAATTCTATCGCACTCCTAAACTCCCAGCATCTGCCGAAAGGCACAACGAAACGAACATTTAAATGTGAAAAAATTCTGATGACCTACACGAAACGGGACATGCCGTTCTTCCTTTTGCGTCTTTTAAGGCACATTCTCCAACACAAAAAACCCACGTCATTTTACACATTCAGAGTAGGGTATCTGCCGTCATCTGTAAATGAAAAAATAAGAAAAAAAAAGAAATAACAGACAGAACTTAAAAAAAAAAAAAGAAAGACCACCATCATTCTGATATTCTTAAAAGAGATGACACATTTACAGGCACCCGTCTTTTGAACCTTTAAGTCCTCTCCTAATATCCATTCGCCTATACCTCCCACATTTGTCCATGAACATCAATTTATATAGAAAATATATGGAAACACGAAGAACGTGAAAACTTGCACACGAAAAAAGGGATAACACCAGACGAAGCAGAGCGAACAAAAACAAAAATTACAGTTTCTATTTTCGGTATTGGGATGATTCGTGGCTCTCGGGTTTACATGACTTTGTCGTTTCGGTATATCGGGATATGGTTAACATTGCGTGCTTTGCTGCCAGCACCGATTGAATGACAAGAACACAAATGCGGAGAGAACAGCGGCCGAAAGAGAGACTGTGATAACAGGGATGTGCGTGAGTTTGTGATTCAGCAATTGATAACCATTACAAGATGGGCCAAAAAGGGATATCTTTGGTTTTTTTTCGGGGGTGTAAGGACATGTGTGTATATACGAGTAACCATTACACGACCCCGAACGTCAAACAAATGTAACAGCGTGGAATATTACCCAAGGACATGGATGCGGGATTTTGGTGTCTTCGTCCATTTTTCAGGACGTTTTTTTGCAAATAAGGGATGCCTACGCTTAATGTCCCTTGGATTAATTACAAGAGATGCAAAAATGAACAAGAAATGTACAATTCAGTCTCCCGTCCTTGTCTAGGGCTTGTAGGAACATTCCATATACTCGTGTGCAGTTGAGAGATCCTTTTATGTGGCTTGTTTGCCTCCTTTTAGTCCTTTTTGGGCTCATCAATTTCTTCATTGTCTGAAATATAGGTTAATATTAACTGTAGAATGTCCTCTTTTACTGTTCCTCACCCTCCACATTTCCAGAGTGTGTTTGTTGAAGAGACGTCAGAGCAACGAGAAGAAAAAAACACCATCTCAACTTCCAGTCGATTTTTGTTATCCCGGATGGAAAGCACAGTATGTGGGTTGTTGTTGTATTTGTTTTGTGTGTTCATTTCTCCAAAGGGAGTTGTGAGGATGAAATGAAATTCACATGCACATACGCATACACTCAGCTATATTCCCGCTGGAATGGAGTTTTTTTTTCATCTTCGTTTTGCTGTTGGTTAGGATTCCAATTTTTCTTCTTCTGCATCTAAACATTCAAATACTCGGTATACGGTATATTGTGTATCTATATGTTGTTTATCTGTGCGCTGGTGTATGGTTCAGTTTCCAATTGACGAAAGCTGGAACTCTGGATGATTTGGATGCTAGATGCTGGAATCGTATACATCGGTTTCGGTATATTTGTGTGTGTAGATAGATGTAGATTCCTGTGCACGCATTTACGCATGACCCATTTATTTTGTATCTCGGGAGTGAGAGTTGTGTGTGTGCGTGTTTTTTTTTTTTGCGAATTTCTGGTGCTATGACGGTAACGATGAAGTAGATTTGTCGATGGGGGGGAAAGCTGCTTATATTGTGGGTGAAGGCAGTCTTAGGCACAGAACACATTTTAGTGAATTGTCTTTAAGAATGGAGCTGATATTCAGAAGACTGGGATGGAAATGAGATTTTTCTTCCTTAAAATTAATACTGGCAATAGAAAGGGACCCATTTCCATCCAATTTATGTTATGGGTGGATGGGGAGGTCTGGAGAAGCTTGTAGTTTATTGTTGAAAGAACTATTTTAAAACGAATCGTTTTTATAGTGGAATCGTATTTAGATTGAAGCTAATAGGAGGTATTCGAATGTAGTTGGTATGTCTGGAGGCGTTTTGAAAGGAAACTTTTTTTTTAATTTACTAGGGCGTATGGGGAACATTTGTTTGGTAATCATCAAAATGTGTGAAGAAGCATTTATTGGTTTTGAGAGGCCTTTTTGAAGAGATGTATGAGCTATGCAAAATGGCATAAGCGAATAAGAAAAAAACAATGATAATATCTAATCAAAGAAAAATGAGAGGGAGCGGTGTTCTGTGGTAAAAATACCGACTTAATGTGATTGGTCGTACCTATAAGCATTAACGATACGAAAAATTGCTTAAAAATATGATATTTTAAGTTCAAACTCAGCTTTTTATTTATTGCGAATATCAGTCAAACAAATTCATATTTTAAGCGATAAAAAGTCGAACTCCGCAGTTCGATTTTGGTCTGAAACTCGGTAAGTAGGTAGGGACAGCTTTATTTTATTGCTTCATCCCTTTCATAATGCAACATTTTGAATAATACTCTGCAAATTATATGAAATGCAAAATACATAGTTCTCAAAGTAAGCTATGCGGACAAAAAACTGCACTTGAAATAAAAAGGATGTGTGTTTTTGGTGGATGTGTTTTCTGACAGTATTTTTCACTTGTTAAATATTTTGACACAACTGTGAAATGTCGCAATTTTTTACTAGACGTGTCTTGTTATTATTGTATCGTGGGACGTTAAAATTATTCATTTAGCATGGGAATAATAATAATAATAAGCGTGGGAATAAGAAAGGATCAAAAATAAGTGTTAATGTCCATGAGATTTATGGCTATCGTCGTTCCAAACACAAAGAGGCGTATCTGCAAAAATAGGCATTTTGACATATTTGGCGATATATTTTGATATATTTGGCGATCTACTGATCGTTATTTATCATCACACGGAGTGGCCTATCTGTATGTCTCAAGCCGTTTAAGTTTCATTAATATACATAACTTCGTGTTTGGAACGACGATATATATCCAATGAACAGCAATATCAAGTTAAATGGTCTACATGTATGAAAAGTAAAGATACTGAACTCAACCTACTGGAGGCAATACGAGCTGGAGAGTGATGTTGGTTGAGTCTCTTAGGACTCCTGTGCTATGTTATACAGAACGTCATTTCAAGGTTGAATTGAAAATAAAAAAAGATTTATCACCAAAAGGAGAATGGACACACTTCACTGACAATTTTCGCTTATTAGGGATTTTTTTTAACTATCAAATCTACCAAAGCAAATACAAAAAAAATCTTACTTACAACTTTTCCACAATGGCAGGACCTTCCGTTTCATGTCGAATTCACAATTGATGCTACACGGATGCTTTGTGGGATCATCGCAAGAGGAGTATTGAACCAAGGTATTCTTCGTGGCTATAATTTATTAAATCATATCCATATGCAAATCATCTCAACAAGATGGCCATTGTTTGGTGCAAGTGGAAGATCCTTTTTAGACTAAGAGAAATGAAGCACCAATTTGTACGGATAAAAATTGGTGTAAGAAACCCAATTTTCGTCTACGCAGGGATAAAGGTAACACTGTACTAATTTCGCGTTTCAACAAAAAAAATTCTTCGATTTACAAATCCTTGAGATTACACCAACAAAAAAAAACAATCGCAAGCCATCCCACTCAACCCTTCACCACGGGTTGTAAATTCACGAGTTCCCTTAACCAATCTTCGAAAAAAAAAACTTGCTACAACCACCCTATCCTTTACAAGAAGTGACAATTCCATTACTCGTAAATCCTTGTTGAAAAGTCATGTATTATTTTGCAACCACATCTCGCGCAATGAAAAGTGCGAACTCAATATGAATACCAAATGAACCCACTTGGACACAAATCATTGAAACGATGACAAGTCGTGGTTATATGCTGTAAAACTTGTATGTAAATATTTATTTAAAATACTTATATATAATAAAAAAAAAAGAAACCAAACGAAATGTATCTCCCTGTGGCTTTGTTTCTTTTTTTTTCCTTATTTTATTTATAGCAGGCTAGAGACGATGTGTTTAACAATTCCTACGTGACAGCAGTGACATTTGTTTGATTTTCATGATATTTTAAATAATACAACAACAAAAACACGCCACTCCTCCCCAGAACAAAAGTCGTCATGTAAAAGGAACATAACGCTGGTATTGTGTGTTTGACAATTTTATTGTACTTGATTTGAAACTAAAACTGACAGTGAAAAACCGTATGGGGATATGGTGTACAATATGCATTAGGGTGCGATGTTGTATTGCAGCGTCTATCTGCCACTGTTTGTGAGCTTGTGAGCTAGGGATCCGAAGGATAATCGATTCGAAGTTTGTTCTGCAATTGCATCACGACACAATATCTGTCGTTGAAAATCCAAAATGGCTTAGTTCATGCAGATTTCCTTCTGTCATTTAATTTTGGTCCTTCTGATTATGAGGTTGATATTTGAGTCATTTAAAAAGTTTGAATAATGTCGTCTATATTTTGCTTGAATTTTTGTACATCATTCGTTGGTTGGTAGAAATAAGCAAGTTAACAATTTGCATATTTTAAGTTTGATGCCAGATTGTTTGTTTGCTTAGGAAATCGGGTGAAATAAAGAATTGCCAAGGCCGTCGTACAGAAGAACTAGAAGTGTTTATAAGCCTCTATACCCTAGCAAACAGAAAAGAAGCATTATAGGATATCTGGTAATTATAATGAAATAGTGTAATTTGTAATATTTCATTCAAATAAAATTTACTAAAGTAGTCCCAGTTAAAGTGCACCCCTTAAGTGGGTTTAAAATCAAGCAAACTTGAAATTTAACAAAAAAACATGTTAAAATTCTTAACTGCGTTTCAGCGATATTTGCAGCAATATTTTCTGACTTTTTTTAAAAATGCGTACATTTCTCTCCTTAACAAAAAATAAAGTACGCCAAATTGAGCTGTTTATCACTTTTGATTTGCACTTTTAATACAAATTAAGTATAATAATTGTTTATCATGACAATAAAATAGAATAAAATAAAACTGTGATTCGTTGACCCAACAAAGCAGAATTTCCCCTCTTAATTGGGCATTTTTGGTCTACGCATTTAACAGCAGATTACTGTACTGCGTCTTTGAAATATTCATTTTTCGTTATACATTACTGATTACAAAATAAACACGTGTTTGAGTTCATAAACGCTGGCAGGTACACATAAATACTCCAGGGAGTTATTTTGAAAAAATCTCTGTCTAAGCAATTCCCAATGGTTGTGTTTGGTTTGGTAGAGCTTGACGTAAGTAAGCATGTAAAGGCGTTGAATTTTTAAAAATTCGTTTCAAGCAATCCCCTTTCTTCGCCTCAACGTTATACGTATGCGTCATTTGCCCACATGAATAATGAATCAATCTGGTTAAGGACTAGGGAAAACGGGGGAAGCTGACTATCGTTTATACTATAGCGTTGAACTAAGTTATTTATTCGCTAAGTAGATATAAGTTTGCAATGATTGAAATATACTTATTGAAAAAAAACCCAAGCTTATATCTTTGCAACCAAAGGGTAGGGTACCCATTCCTGAAATATTTTTTAAACTAATTTTTTGTTTGATAAAAAAGTCGAATTCTTGTTTTCACATCACAATACCTCCCATCAGTCTTCTTTTATCAACAATAATTAATTATATTCGGTATAAACGGTCCATACATTGGTGAGTGCAAAGCTGTAGATTTGGGACAATGAAAAAATTAAACGCTCAGATAATAGTTTTGTAGTCATGGATCTTTGCGATTGGTCTATTATTGGCATTTGGCTGTTGCTGCTTTTGGAATTTGAACCAAAGACTCCTCGCTTAGTCACCCACGATTTTTTATAAGTTACATCGCATAATAAAGGTCCAAGATTTATATTGTTAAAAATATCGGATCTTAAAATTAATAAGAATGTCGAAAATATTACAGTTAGCCAAGTTAGCACCAGTGTGAAGATTTTCAAAACAATCCCTTAAATTTATAAGCACCCTTATCAAGTTTGGAGAAACATCAAAATAACTTTTAAATTTAGAAGTTTTGGGCCATATTGTAATCTCTAAGATTATTTTTACTTTCAAGTGTGTTTCAAACAAAGAGTATACAACTACATAGAGTAGCATACAACGGAAATTTACTATGTGGGGTACTGATGTTGATACCCCAGTGTTAAAATTGCTATGCCAGCATCAATCAACAGCATAGCCGAAGCATATGAAAGACGTAAATTCCCCTTCGCACTTACCGCCCGCGTCTGAAACGGCTACAATATTTTTAGCTGTTATGCGTACTCTAGTAATTTTATACCTGTTTGGTTTTAAATCATCAAAGTCAGACGCTTTCGTATAAAACTCCAATCTCCAGAACAAGGTAAAATAATGCCTGGTACGGTCGAAACTATTACACAAGAAGAAATAAAGAGGCGGACAATCTATAGCCATACTAAAATCATACAAATGATGTTCTTTAGCCGACAACAAGATTAATAGCCTTTTAGAAAATTACTGACACAAAAAATTAATAGTATCAATTTATCAGATTTTTATGTTATAAAAACCAAAACGTGGGTATCAATAAGGTCCCATTTGAACAACCAAACGTGGGTATCAATAAGGTCCCATTTAAACAACCAGACACAGAGTTCCAAACTCAAGTGTCATCTTCAATGTCAAGCACACTAACTAGTACTTATGAAAATGTTCTTAAATCTACAATTCTTTTTCGTTTCTGTTTAGTTTATCCACTTTTTCGAATTTATTTCTAAAATTCTGTTTTTTTTTTTTCATTGACCAAGCATTTTTTTCAATTTTTTTTTTGTAGTTATCTCCCAGAACTTAATTTTTACATTTGTTTTCAATTTTTTTTGGAAAATCACCAAACGATATAAAAAAAAAGCATTCATTTGCATTTTAATTCTAAATAAGTACGACGCATGCTTTTGTTAAGCAAAACTTTCGTCAAAATATTGTCAGAGAATGTTCCCAAGAGTATTCTCTACACAGCACACATTCAGTATATAAAACAGTGATGCCAGACTCGGCACATTCAAATGTGGAAACACTGCCTAATATGTCTATGAACCATCTATTTAATGGCTTAAGTAACGTAGGTGGATTCTTAACCTTCTATTCTGATCATAACCGTGTTGATAAAAGTATAAAAATATAGTAAAGTTTTATTATTATTCTTTTCGAGTTATAACCTCACTAATAAAGGCGAAGTTTAAAATCGAATAGTCCTGTTAGGAATCTTTAAGTGACTTTTGTAACTAATCAAGTTGACCTTGATAGAAGCTAATTGGGGAAACATCGTGAGCCCTTATTCAAAATTAAGACTTAAGACTTTCTGAAAATGTTGTATCGGACATTCAGATTGCTGAATGGGAACAGGTTCCCGGGAAAATTTTTTCGCGATAGGCCTAAACATCGTAAATATGACAACTATGCCGCCGATTAGAGATTTGGATCAAATGGTTAAAATGTTTGGGTCGTCTGCCCTCAAGTTTAGTTCAAATGCTGAATGTAGGTCTTAAGTTTAAGCTTTAATAACCCCTAAAATAGCCTTTCAAAGTTTAATGGGATGATGACCAATCTGCTTCTATGCTGACTTCTAAGTTAAATAATAAGATCATCGAATCCAATTTACAATAAGTTGAAGGTTTGATAAGATATATTTGCCAGAGTGTCGTCTCAGTCGGTTATTTCATTATTCTTTTAAAAAAAAGATCTTATGATACCAGGATACTTTTTTGGGATTTCGCAAATCTCATCAGATCTTACCAAGGTCCATATATGACAATTTCGTTTATGTTAGTTCATAAATCACATATTCCAATCCCAATCATGGTAAAATTAAAAACCAGGATAAATAGGTGTGTTTTTTTGGTAAAGAATTGGATGAGTCATTTCGATCACCTTGGCTTACAGTGGTGATGATTTTACTTAAACGTGCTGGTGATTTAATATGTTGGGATAGGCCGTATCTCTTTTCGAAAAATTCAACAATTGCTAGGTTTTCGAAATTAGAAAATGTTTCGTTGACCGAAAATATCAAACATCTTGAAAAGTTATACGACTTGATCATTTCCAATGCGATTTTTTAAAATACATGTTAAAATTTTTTTTACAGAATGAAAGGTAAAGTAGGAGTTTAACTTTTCCCTAGTCCAATTTTGGCCAATGTGTTCTTCTAGCAAGCAAATTTGTCTACGTGTCTTCTTGGCACCTGTCATAAATATCAGGCATGAAAACTTAAATTGAATAAAGCATCATTCATATCTTAATTTGATTTGTCTTGGAAGAAAAATATGTCAATTTTGCGTTTTATTTTCATTTCAAGTCTTCACAACTGTTTTGTTTTGACTGATTATTTTTTTCCTATATAAATATACTTGGTGCGTTAAACAACTAAGCGCGGGGTCCCTGGCTCAAATGTCGAAAATGACAACAACTAAGTTTTTCCCACTCCTCCACTTCTTGCGAATGTCTGGCAAACCTTCATTAGTAAAAACTATTTCAAAAAAATATGACAAATAACTCCCAAATGTGATGAGAAACTTGTCAAATTTCAGTTCGGAATTGGCGTGAAATAGTCGATCTCCTAAATTTATATCAAAAGCTCTACTTCGGCAAGTATACATTTTTTTTTGATTTACGTACGTCACCTCTATTAGTTAGCTTATAAATATATAAAAATGAATTTAGTTTGGATGTGGAGTTGTCTAAAACAGCGATCAGTTAGTTGTTTTAAAAAAAGTTCCACTTCCAATATAAATCATATTTAAAAGTTGACTTATAATTTAATTGTATTATCCTTCCCAATTGATTAAACCAAAAATGTTATAACTATTAGTAATTTTTTGCACGACTACTCAGAAGAGTAACACTATCAGACGTTTAGTTTATTGAACCCCAACCAACATGGTAGTGGGCAATGGTTGTTTCTGCGCAGACGTGAAAAGTTTATAGCTTGCTTAACAAAACAAAGTACCTCTTCCTATTTTCTGACAGATTGCTTTTATTTTCATTTCAAACAAAAATACATATTTTATGTCAAAATTTTTTTTCAAACAAAATTGCTACTTACATCCTTTTAAAGGTCGTCCCATATCCGCCACAATGTTGAGCTGTCTTCAAATAAATGCTGCGCTGCTGCGTTATTGTTTCGCGATATTCACAGCGACATACAAATTACAAATGAGAAACGGTCCGCTAACTAAGTAAATATTTTGTCGGTATATTTTTTTTTTTAAATTTATTTCCCTTGAAACCAATACTCTCCAAGGATCCAATTAATTACTTTGCTACTTTATTCCATTTTCTATATAATAGAAAATATTTACTTTTTTTTTTGTTTCTATTATTCACAAATTTTCGAAAACTTTATATACAGAAATTTTTCTTACAATTTTTTTTCATCTTATTCTACGAATTCTATGTATATATATATCTGTGTTGAACGATAACGACGAATACGCACACGTAATATTTATTTTTATTACTTAATTTATTTTTGAAATAATTTTAAGGATTTTTTTGGAGAAAATTTCGTATGTTAAAAATAAATGGAAATTCAAAAAACGTTTCTTAACTCTAACACTTGTTAGCTTGTGCCACTTATGAACTTCTTCTCGTAAAACGGACGACACAACGAATACACACTCATTTCGAAAGTTTTCTTTTATTTTTGGATTTTTTTGTTGTATCCTTACTTGTGTATGATTTTCATTGCTTTCACTTTTTTGGTTAATTTTCTTCTTTTTAAATCATTTTCGATATAAATTATTACTTTTTTCAATGATGAATGAAAAATGATGAACTAAGGGTCTACATGATGGTTTTTCCAAAAAATTCCAACTCACTGTTCACCATACTCAAAGCACCTGTTATACTGTTTGTTGTCCTTGAAGAGAAACAATACAAAAAAATGAAACAAAAAGAAATGGGGATTCAAAACTTAGGAAAAAATCATCACAACACTATAAAATGTTAACCGATCTATACGTTTGTTTTTATTTGCAAAAAGGACGCGAAGACGGAGTAAATTCTTGTTTTATTAACGATTTTAATATGTTACTGCTGGTCCTTTCAGCTACTGTATGCTGTATTCAAACGCACGCACGCAAACATACACACATACACAGACAGGAAAACTTCAATTGCTGGTGGTTCCCGTAATTCCCTGCTTTCTTTGAGAGTAGATACCACAGAAAAGACAAGCAAAAGGAGAAACTTTCTCGTCCTGGGAAAAATTTCAAAATTCTTCTTCGAATTTCCAACCGTTCGTGTACATTTTATTGGATCACTTAAAAATATATTTTATTAGCTGGCTGGTTCTTTTTTTTTGTATATTTTTCACTCAAGAGGACCACACAATCCTGTGAAGTGGAGTGGTAAATTAACAGAACTACGACTGTTGCTGGCTGCAATCAACATATGTGCGATGGCACAAAAAAAAAACCGAGTCAAATTGCTATACAAAAAGGATTAAAACAAAAAAAAAACACTTTTGTTGCTTTAGCAGGAAACTGTGGGATTTAGCACCTTTCAGTCGTGTGTTGTATTTTTTCTTGTTAATATCTTTCACTAAAATGTGTGTATATTGTATTTAGAATTTTTTTCTCTTATTTTTGTGAAGTATATGTATTTTTATGATGATGGTGAAAATAGGAGGAAAAGGCAACAAACAGCACAACCCGAAACCGGAACACCAACTAGAGGCAGGCGAATTTCAAAATTCCCAATTGCCTGAGATTTTCTTGGGCTGGCTGTGGCCAGAGCCAGATACGGGTACAAGAGCTGCTGGAGAGAATGGAAACTGTGTGTTGGAATGTTTAATAGAGAGTAAGAAGAGAGGGCAAGCTTGTTTGTTGAAAGCAGGGCTTTTAAGGGAAATTTTTGCACTCTCATTTGAGGTGTATATATTGGGATGTTTTGCTAGAGCTTTTGAGTCCTTTTTTGTGTAGGCGATAGGTGTGTTTATTTTGAAATTCTGCTGCTGGACTGGAAGGAGTGTTTATTTTATATCACCAATATACCTTTTTTAAATTTAAACCTGAATTATGAATAAAAATAATTTCAAGCGTATCTATATCAATACATAGTATAAAATAAAGTTTCCGAAACGTGTATGAATGCGCTAATCTCGAGAACTGCTGAACTGATTTAGACTGTTATGACCTGCATTTCCCTGGGCAAGATATAGCGTATTCGAAATTGCTCTATCACTTACAGGAGCTGAGTATTCGAGGTCTAGGGCGGCTCTCCTACTGAGGCAACAAACAATAAGCAACAAGAAATATGCAATACGCAACTTTTATTTTAAGCTATTCTCACACTGAAGCAACAGTGTTGCCACAAAATTCGAACTGTCATGTCATATTTTTCCAATATTTCTACAAACTGTATTGTAAACTGGGTCGTCCGACATTTTTCCCAAATTAAATTAAAAACATGCGAAAAAGCCCCTAGCGACCTGTCACTACTCACGAGTATTGGTTTTACGACGCGATATACATCGCTTTTCAACATGCGCTGCGTATCGCCAGCAATTATGCTGCCGCAATCAACAACATTTTTCCGATATTGACTTGTTTCAATGTGAGACCTCTTATTTGATTCAATACAATATAAATGTTAGCGATAATATCGCATGTTTCCTATTGCCAGTTGCTTGTTGACTCAGTGGGAGAATTGGTTTCCTCCAGATAAAGGTGAAAATTGTATGTTTGGCAAGGTTTCAGTGCTTCAATATTACAATCTTAACTTTCTGAAGGAACAACAATAAAAACTGATTCCATTAAATTCGCCCACTAGGAATTAAGGGGTTAATCCTTTTATTCCGAAATTGTTTAGAATATTAAAATCGTATAACCTTGGTTGGCTTCTCCGAATTGTGAGTGCGCCAGATACCTCTACAGCTGCTGCAGAATTCTTTGCAGCCAGTCGAATGGTGTACGTGCCTTGGAAGCAACATCTCGCTCAATTTGAATTAGGGACATCCTTCTGTGCCCAGTGCTGCCCAACTGGGCCGAGACTTGTTGTTGTTGTCAAAGTGTCATAAAGTTGGTTGTAGACAACGATTACCAAAGATTTCCATAGATTACTGGAGGTTCCAATCAGAGTCCAAGTAAAGGAGAGATAGGGAACTTTCGTACGTCTTCCCCTTTATCACCCGATTTCTCACGTGTCGTTTTGACATATAAATTAGCTGGGCTGTAAACAAGTGTGTGTGAAACAAGGAATGTGTGTATCTGGTTGGACCGTGGTGATCTATTAATCTGTCAAAATCCTGGAAAATTCCAGAATTAGCTTGTAGGCAAAACGTAAGGTCCTGGAAAGTTTCCTATCTCTTCTTTACCTGATCTCTGGTTCTAATCCCCGTTCATTGTGAAGCTCTGTTTTTCTTATCGGCAAATCATGTGCATATTAAAATGCTTTATTTTACCAAATCATTATTTAATATGACAACAATCGATGCCATTTTCAACGGACTGACTTGTCATATTCCTTTTCATACCATGTGTTTTAAATAAAAATTCCGGAATCAAATTGATGAATTTCGTAGATTGCTGGTCACGATGGTTTGTGCGATGACCCACCGCGTAGAAAGTCCGGGTTCGATTCCCAGCCGTATCAACACTTAAATAATATTGTCAGTGGCCCATCTCTTATGATAATCTGACAAATCATCCGATTTGTCAAGAAAACTTAGCCGTTCATAGTCGACATAAAACAGTCAAACAAAAAATATCTAAAGTCATATTTTTGGCATTTTTCCATAATATGTTCAAATCCTGCCTAAGGAAGTTTCTTACTCTGAACCCTAAATCTTGTTTTATTACAAATTTAATTTAACTCTCCGACCCCTGACTGTTGTTGTGCTCTCAGAAAACAACTTCACGCTCGGGTGCCTATCCCAAACTTTCTCTTACTTTCCTACTTCCACTTTAACCTGACGTCCTATCTCAACTCGAGATTCTTTGCTTATCATTCCAATGGAACTGCGTAGCTTAGCTTGCTCTTACACTCGCCCGTCAGCGGGACATTCCAGAATTTTCACCCCATAAACTGCCTTGCGTGCGCATAACGCTCACGGGATGCTTATGAAAAATTCCCGATTTAAAACTTTTGCGAGACCAAAAAACCCCACACCCACATATACATTAGAAGACACATGTATACACAAAATTATCCTCCTCTGGGCCGTGATGAATTGAGCTTAAGAGAGCCTCCGCTGAATATCAAAGAGACACCCAACTGTGTGTAAACTTAAAGCTCATTCCCGAGCGGAAAAAGGATATATTACAATTTATTTCATATTGACATCTTGAGGTGGTGTTGTTACGATGTGATGGCATGAGGAGAGCGATAGGAAATTTACATTTTTGATTATCAAATTTTGTTTTTTTTTTCGTTTTATTATTCTTTGCAAATGTTTATTGTTAAGCGTCTCTGTCTATGCTTCGGGGGGACTGTGGAGGGGAGCAAAATTAGCTAATGTTGATGTATACAGACCGGCAAGGACACAGGGCCCTAATTGAATTGAATTTTTAGGACATGTATATCACATTTTATGAATGATGCTTCACAAACCAGTTGCCATAATATCCTTTAGGGTAAACTGTTTTCATGGGATCATTTCAGATTCAATTCATTACCTGATGATTGGTTTTGGTTGTGTGCGCTGTATTCTGTAATGGTATAACGATGCAGTTGAAGAGGTGCAACGATGCAAGGTGGAGTGGCTTACTAATGGGAACAATAAGTAGGTTAGCAGAGGTAGGTAATGGAGTTTGGTCGACTGGTTTGGTAAATAATTAGCTTTTACCGCTGGAGGGGGTGTTATTTTGTTAAAAAAAATAAGACGAATTAAATTAGGCCAAGAGGTGGTAGGATAAATTTGAAATATAGGGCTTTTCAAATAATATGGTGTAAGGAATTTATTTAGAAAAAATTAATAGTTATGTATGCAAGTTAAATATTCAGTTTTTTTCAATTACTTTGTTCTTAATTTAAAATAATTGTTTTATAATTTTCGTGCACTCAAAGGTTATGAAACCCTTTAAATGTTTTCACCACAGTGCCAGCGTTAGAAAAGTTGTTGGATGTAGTGAAGACTTATTAGATGGGTGGTTTCCGAAAAAAATTCGGGGAGTCACTGTTTATGTTTTTCGTTGTATTCGCAGAATAACTACCGAACCGAAGCGAACTTCCACTCAACAGGTTTATGAATTACCTTACCACTGCACCGCGGCCCTCTGAATTCCATTCCAGTATGGTATATGGAATGGGAATGCCTATCCGCAATATAGGTTTAGGTGACATTCGTTTTATTTATCATAAAATTGTTGCAACTTTAGGATTAAATCAGAAAAAAATGTTAATAATGAAGGATGACTAATAACCATTTGAAGGGTGAGGGTCTTTTTGCTCAATATACCAACTTTAACCAATCGTTTGAACCTTTCCTATCCAAAGTCTGTCAATATCTGGCTATAGCTCCAAAAAGAATCTGTAGAATTGTTTTCGAAAGCTGTTCTATATAACCTCTTCTGGGAGTCTTGAAATGTGAAGTTCTTATTTTGGATATATAATGCGTTTGCTGAATCAGGGTATTCAAGGAATTCCAGATTCGTTCGATCCAAATCTGACGGCATTCTGAGATTTGAGGGCTGGTTTAAACATTTCCAGGTAATGCATTGTTCTCTGGCATATAACTCAGGTCATTTTAATTAGAGATGTAAATTTTTTTTGAATCGTATTCCTTTCTTCAAGAGTTGATGTGGACCTTTTTTCTCTAAATTTCTTTAAGTTTTCTCAGACACCATCGATTTTCTCTAAAAGCGAACTTGTCAGAACGAATACCTTCAAAATAAGGTAAATATGCACGCTTTAGTCAAACTCTAATAACAATTCTCATAATTATACAAAATGACAGTAGATAACAAAGACCACCCTTCGTCCATGACATTCCATTATAAATAGCTCCCAACTATTTTTCACTGTTCACTCCTGCACATCTCTCTAGTATACACAATTTTTCGTCCCACTTTATGCACCCGACACCTCTAGATTGCATTTAAAGTCCCAAACTAAGTACTTTTAGCTCGGTAAACACTTCCAACGACAAATTGCGATCATAAATTTATCATTACATAAATAAAAAGCTCCACTACAAAGGAATACAACGGCAAAACCCGGCACTTTTTTCTTCCACCAGCAGTCTTTTCTCTCACCTTCGAAACTCACACAGTCTTTGGGTATTGTAACAAAACGTTGAATACCTAAAAACCGGTAAATGGATAAAAGTCTTGGAAAAAACAACAGGCACGGCACACAACCCAAACACTATCAACATTGCTTCCTCCGCCATTTGTTTGGATTAACCCAACCGTATCCTGTGTGCAGCTTGCATTACAAATTGCATCTCTTCCTGTATTTTGAAACTTTCGGAACTCATTATCCACGAAAAGTAGCCAAACGTTTCGGTTATTGTTGTTATTGCTGCTGATATCCTTCAAGAAGTCAACAATGCATTATGTGTCTTCCTTCCTCTTCGTGTTTGCTAGCAGTCTTTCGCGTAAATGTTTACCACTCCCTGTGCAAGACTCGCAAATGTGATATTTTGTCTTCCTCTTGTCATCTTTAAAAAGTTTTATTATCACCAATGCTGGTGGAGGAACTATATCGTATTGCATCTAGTATTCCCGTCTGAGGTTTTATTTTCTTTTCTTCGTCCTTTCTGTACTGCAGTCGAAATATTCGTAACCTGGTTATGAGCAAGTTTTTTTTTCGGTCTTTAGTTCTTGATATTGCAACCAGAAATTTGTCAGTGCAATATCTAGCATTCTGGATTGTGAATATTATTCATTTAACATTGCTATGTACGTCCCATTGATGCTCGTTCTAGGTGCATACTTTTGCAGGTGCCAAATGACCTCTTTTTATATTTTATTCCACAGTGAAAGTTCTATTTAACGCTCAGTTTCACCTGCAAAGCTGACTGTTTATTTTGAATTGTAAGTTTTAGACGAATTTCGACGATACTCCCAGCTTTGATGTTTTCTTGAAAAATTCCACAATGGAACGATGTTTTGACAATTGATGCAATAGCTTGTTATTTCATGAAAGCTTTGGGAATCGATTTTCTTTTGAAATGCGCGCCAAATTTTAACAATGCTTACACACTTTGAATGCTATGTTACACCCTATCTAAAAAAAAAGAACAAGGGAAGGTCAAACCATGCTATTCTACTGTAAAAAGCCTCTTTCCGAATTGTATTATATTCGAAAAAATGTCAATATCGGGTGTCCCATAATTCACCGAAAATTTGAATTTTGCGCCAGTTAATAGTTACTGACTTGCCAACGCAAAAAAAAAGATAACAATGTGACAGCTGACAGTTCAGGGTAAAAAATGGAGTGCTATACGAAAGAGAACGCATTTTCATTGTTGAGCAATATTTTAAAAATTTTGGACCATTCTTCTTCGAAAATGCGACTGTGTTCGTTGTGTTCGCGACATGATAACCCAGTTTTTAGTGCCTAAATTATAAGATATGGATGTTACCAACATGTAGTTTCAACAAGACGATGCCACATGACAATGGCTAGTTCATTAGCTTTTTCGTTGCCTTTAATCCCTTTATGTCCGGGACCCACCATAACCTGGTTTTGTTCCTGGAACTAAGTGTTTGGAGGGAATTAAAGCAGAGTAGTACTGATTTGGATTGACTGTTCGTGAATATATGGATGTTGGCGCCTTTAATACATGTGTATTAGGTTTGCACATTCTTTGATGGCATGGAGTTCTGCTTGAAATATACTGGGTTTATTCCCATAGATATTGAGACGTTCCGATTTGGTCCATGGATACCAGCTCCTTCCCCTGAGGCCATTTTAGACCCTTCCGTATACCACTTTAGGCCGTTTTGGTAGTTTGGTGGGTTATTGCTTTCCAATGCTTCTCTGGTTCTGATCTTCGTTGAGAATCATTTGTTGAAGCATAGTGTCTTTGGTAAGCGGTAATGTTACAAAACATCCTGAATTCTACAGCTGAATTGACAATATTTCGGATGATATCATTCCAAACAAATTGTGTTTCATTATTTATATAAACATCTTCAACATTTTACTGTCTGAATAAGGCGACAATGACTTCTGTTCTCTTCCAAAATCAATTCGACCACAATTTGCAGCCCTATTGACTGTAAACAAATCCGTTTAAGTTGTTTTAATAGAAAAGTGATATGCATCTAATTATTTATCATATCCAAATTGGAATTCCTCAATACTAAAACAGGTCAGGCTTTCAAAAACCAATCGAGTACACCATCTTACACCTCTATTTCTAAATATTGCCCTCCACTCTGGAAGGTGTACCTTTCCTTTAGATGTAGCACAGATATACGGTTGCACTCCTTCCAATTGACATCAAGGTAGAATACTCAAATGTAGTGAAACTCTTTTTTATTTAAACATTTCCTTTCCAAAGAACCTCAAAAATGGGTTATATAGCCCTTATTGGCGTGGTAGAATAAACAATATTTTTGCTGACTTTTCAAAATTGCCACATTTAAGAGTGTGCATTTCGTATTACAAACGAAAAAAAAAAAAAACTCCTTTTCGGGAATAATTTTTCTCTGCACTTTTCATTGCCCTTCCACTTTGTTCTCCTTCCCTATATCCTGCTGAGAAACAAGTGCCAGGAATATCAGAGCAAGGCGAGGTCAATGCTTTTCGGTTTTTGCTTCAATTTTTCACTCAACCTCCGAACGTTTGCTGCTAAAATAAAAGAATTATATCAAATAAGGATCAAACGGATGGAGTTGAAGAAAAAAAAAATCTGTTTTTGTTTTATACCATGGTGATGGAGACCAAGTATATAAACAGTTCAAGGAAGGACTATGAATTGGATGGTAAAAATGCACCAATATTGTCGATTGCAGTATACGGATATCCTTGAAGCTGAGCTGTCAATGCAGTAGATAGAGATGGTTTTTTTTCTGTTTGTTTCGCAGAATTTGGAAGACCTTGTATTAAGAATTGAAGTGTCAAATGATTTCTTGCGCAAATCTGAAGGTTGATAACCTAGAAATGTGTCATTTTAATTTGCAGCATAGTTGAGCAAGCAATTTGTATGCGACAGGGAGTGGATTTCTTTGCCACCAATATTTGGTATTACTTTTTATTAAATTTGTATGTCCACTATACCCAACTACTATCTATGGAATTTAGTTTTGATGCCGTTTTGGGAGGACATATACCTGAACCAACGTTTTTTTTTAGCTATCTGATTCCAGTTGAACACCACAATTTTGATAAGTGGAGTTTCAATCCATACATTGCACCTACGGAGTGGTGCTTTTTTTATATTCTTCTCAGGTCATCCATAACATTAATGTAGTTTTTGCAGATTTTTGTAAAAACTGCTCTTAAATTGCCGGGGATGATTTTTTGGTAAAATGATGTCTATAGAGAGAATAGAAGATTCGCATTACCTGACTTTACAGATTTCAGTATTTTTAACTTTAAATATGTATTTTGTTATTACCTTGATGTTGTTGGGTAGGAAGTAAGGCTCCTCTCATTCAAATGCCGTCAACGGATGTGGGCAGGAACACTTGTGGACTCGATGGGATGATTAATATCTTAATTATGTATATGGTCCTTTTGTCCCTGTTAAGTGAACATTTAACTCAGCAACAGGACAGGAAAGCTTGTTAGCACACAATCATTTAATGTGTACATATAGTTCTATGTTCTATGGCGATGCGAATATCTGAGTTGAGTTAAGCTTTTCTTGATATTTAGATAACACTACCCAGGTCATTTGTCAGATCATCGCGAATACAGGACCAGCGGAAAATATATCGTTGTTGCTACAACTGCAAATAGAATCCAGACCTTATGCGCCACTGATCCCAAGTGTTACTTTGCTCTCAAATTAACGGCAGATGGCAAATATCTTTCACCTCACCTATTAATGTATCACCTAGCTTCTTTTTATTGACATCATATTATTAATCTTGTAGTTCAGATCAAACTTCAAAAACTCTGTAGGTATATAAAAAAAATTAAAGACTTTCTCTCAGACTTCCATAACCCATTTAGTGCAGCAACTGATTTTAACTTGTATGTTCCTATTTTAGTGTTAGTCGAACGGAAGTGAAGCCATTGATGTCTAATACTTTGCAAAAGTGGTTGCTGTAAGTTATCAGCAACGACTAGTATCATTTTTTTTTCTTTTTTATCTCGTCAAGAGTCTGTTCAAGCTTTACACATTTCCGTGAAACTAAAAAAAAATATTTCTTTAGTTTGCCTTTTTTCTCCATAAACGCTATTGTTGTTATTATTAATGTTTTATGAAAATCTGATACTCTTTCTAGATAATTTATTTATTTAGCTGGTCATGTTTCTTTTTCCCACAGCGTTGCACTTTAGTCCTGGCTGAAAATTTGTTTTCATTTTAATGTTTTTTCCCTCTTAATACAATTTCCTGGCTATTGCAAATTCACAATAGTACCAATTTAGGCAGTAAATCACTGTTAAGTTATTATTATCCTCCCGCCTGCATACGTATCTGCATTAATGAATAAGTACACAACATTTTTGCAACTCGAACTATATTTATAACAAACAATTTGGTGCAGCATTTCACGCAAGTCCATCGTTGAACCCTTTTGTTGCCTTCAACTCGACTTTTCTGTTCATGCATTCATGACCATTTTTTTTATTTCCTTGTTCATCGATATATAGCTTTATCAAGGCGTAAAACTTTTCTACAATACCAAAAACACTGCGTACTCCATATCCAACACTCAAACAAAAGCACCTCTCAAAAGGATAACAAACGGCTCCATCAAAAAATATCGAATGACTTTCCATCATAAGTCTTAATCATTGCTCATATGATTCAAATTGCTCTCCGCTATTGCCGAACAAAACAATATTCATCATCTACCACAACATCGTCCCACCATCACCACCACCAGGGCCGACAACTTTTTATCACTGCCACTATAACATAAACCCCTCACTTTTTATCAACTTTGCTACAGAACGCCCTCCCATCTACCGACACAAAAACGGTTTCCCGTCACCGAAATGGCTTCCATTTATTTTAGCTCCTAGAAGCACAACTCTTCGACCCCTCTTCACGGCACATCGTTATCGTGGCTCTGCCGTCGAAAATTAATGCATGGGGATCATGAGCGAGGCTCCACATAAACACACACTCAAATAGAGTTACAAACAACCGAAACTCCCGCAACTATTAAATGACTGCCTCCCCTATGTGGCTTATATAACTGTACGACTCCAGACGTAATCAATCACATGGATATAACTATGTTGTACGAGACACCCAAAACAAAGCTAAACAGAACCATAAAACAAAAAAAAAACAAATCGGGAATAATTACATTATACATTGCATATCCTTTTTACAAAAGGGATAACATTTGAAAAGATTGTATGCACAGATAAAATGCAAAATCGACTTGCAGTGCCAAAAAAACGCTTTAACAGAAAGAAGACATGAATAAGAAAATAAAAAAAAAAGTTCTCTCCAAGGAGGTCCTTATTATGCCGAACATGAAACATGAATCCGTTTTCAATTCTCGTAATAAGCCGCATTACAAATTGTTTCCCATTTTCAATAACCAAGGCAAGAAGGCACAAATAAGGACACATTCCAATCCCCCATTGAGTGTGTATGTGCACTTGGGAATTCCCTTTTGCGGAAATAAACTAAAACCACAGGGGTGCACTATTTGTTGGGGGAGCACTCCTACCACCCATCGCAAATGCAAGTTAACCGCCGAAAATGAAGCACTCAAGGAAAAGTTTGTTTCTTCTTGGCAGACATCCAAGTGATGTCAACCCTCAAGGAATGCATATCCTAGTTTGAAAAGATTTCCTATTTTTCCCTTGCATTTTGGTCCTACCACAGGATCGTCGTCGGATGCACTTTTGTCTCCCTGTGCATGTATGTTTTGGTGGAGGCACCCGCATGCCATGTGCTTTTGTTTGTGGAAATTTATTACTTGAGTTTTCCACATCCCGCACAACATGCATCTTTCGTCCTTCGAGGGGGCGCAGAAGTGCAGAGAGATTCAATTTTGTCTCGGGTATTTATTTGCAAATACATAATACATCGTTATGGGGTTTAATTGTTTGACGGGATTGGATTTACCCATTGTGATTACCGAATAGGAGATTATCCGGGTTGTCTTATGGCTGAATTGGAGATTGTAAGGAGCTTTGCTTACATGGGATATCATGTTATTGGCTGATAAGTGGTGATACAGTGCACAGAAGCGATGAAATCTGCTTTTGTGATGAGATGATCCGAACACATTCGAGTAGTTGCAGAATTTCTTTGAATTGGTAAAAGTGTGTGTTGAGTGGATATATTGATACAATTATGCAACAGGGAATGCTTGTTATCAAACAAACAACATTGTAAGGACCTTGGCGTACGGTTTTGGAAAACAAAATGTGTGCTTGTGATAATATGAGGGTGACTCTTTCTTTGAAATGCAGGTCTTGTTTGTGTCACATTTATTTAAGGATGTGTATTAATTGAATACTCAGATAGATTGATTTTACTTTAAATTGTATCATTTTGTAGGAAATGTGTGCTTATGTTGGTCCTTCTAAATGTAAGGGCACACCGCAGAAAGATCAGCCATTATCTAAAGTTTTGCACAGAAAATTGTTTGAGGCCAAATCATATAAGGTGTAGTCTTGATCTGATCCTTGAAGTCTTGTCGGTCTAATGTCTATGTGACCTTTGTTATCCAGTCATCTAAATCCCTTAATTTAGTAGCTTCTTCACCTTCTCATGACTCTACAGAAACTCCTCGATGAGTATTATTTTCTGGATACTTCAGTATGCTCTTATCCTTGAAGTGGGCTTTACTTTAAAGACGTCTTTCTAAATTGGAGGTATTGCATGATATTACCCTGGATCATAGATAGACAAAAGCTCTAACTACTTCAAAGTCTGTAATGTTGAATTAATTTTTCTCATTAAAGGGCTCTATAAAGGTGTCTCTAAACCGCGATTGAATTCGACTTGAAAATGAAAAATTATTACGAATACCTACTGATCTGGATTTTTGTCAATCTTTGCCAGAGTGTAAATATCGGACCGATGGTTGACTATTTCGGTATAACCACACCGATAAGTACTGGTCGACAGGAGCTAACCTAATATACAAGAAAAAATATTTTATTTTACTTTTAGGGCCGATTTTTCAATTGTGAGTTAAACAGTCTGATTGCTGTCTAATGAATAAGTGTATTCCACTCTTTATCTACTAGTTGGTGTTGGTTTTTCAATCATTAAATAACTCCTAGATGGTAATTGAACGATTTTGTCAAACTCAATTGTGTCTAACTTCACGAAACTGAAATAAAAAGAGAGATGTGTAGTGACAGTCTTATAGCAGACTAGTTTTCTCACTTTTTACAGTTCATAAACAGTCAGTTAAGGTTTACCCAGCTCACTGAGGAGCAGATAATTTCATTCGACAGATAACTGTTAGATACCTAGAATAAGTGTAAACGGATATTGAAAAATGTATTTTTGTGTTACCTATCTGACTGTTAAGTGATCTGATTGCTTATCTGGCGATTGAAAAATGGATCAATTCGGTGTATTTCCTCTTTCTTATTGGGTAAACGTGATAAATTTTGGTTCATGAGACAAACTTTTTTTTTAATTGAGTTGGTTAAGCTCTTTAACACGTCTGCTAGTGGTGATACTACATCATCCTTGTTGGACTTATGTTTCGATAATACTATCGTATGTTCATGTCGATTATTTTTAGATCATCAAGCCATAGTTTTGGAAATCACTCCATACCTTATACACCTTTTTAAACCTCCTAATGTTAGGATTTTTGTTGTCCTTTTTACGCTGGTTAATTTGTTTACGGAGAAGTCAGTACTTCTCCCTTTGTTTACTAACCATAGCAAATAAGAATTACAAAAATAAAAATATTAGATGACAAATGCGAAGTGCGAAAGCCAATTAAATCTTTTTTCCTTAATCGAACTTTGGAACAAATGACGAAAATGGAAACTCATAAAGGACCAATACTGATCGGCTCCGTTTTCAATATAAACTTCCCACGAAAATAACGTCATAATGTGAAATTTTTGTTTTTTTGGCGAATTTAACATTTGAGTTCTTGGCAGATAAATTGACAACAAGCGATGGGGCATATACAAGGTGGCGCAAAAATAACCTTCCGATGTTTTTTGGCTGTAATTAAAAAAAAATGAAAAACTTTGATTCTTCTTGTGGATTATTTTTATTTGGTAGTGTAGCGTAACATTGTTTATTAACGTGTATTTCGCATGTGTTTACTACACAAATGTCAAAACAGAACTGACATTAGGGGCCAATCGCAAAATTTATAGCATTTTATGATAGGAGGATTACTTTTGCGCCACCTTGTACATCTGCAGAAGGCAGTTTTTTTTTTATTTTTTACTTACCAATTTCCGGTGTGTTATTTTCCTAAATCTACGTGATTTTTGACAGACTTTTCGTGTTTATCAGAGCAGCATTTAAAAGTGCCACAGGGTGCATATATTTACTAACTTTATTTCATCACGAAAACAGAGCCCAATTATTTTTATTTCTAACGAAATGATTGCTAATTTGCATTGTTTACATTGCTTGTATATGAATAATATAAACTACTCAAAACAAAATAAGGCCCACCAAGTTTTTTGAAAGATATTAGTTTTTGAAAGATTTTAGTTAATTAGTTAGTGCCTTTTTTGCCTACTCATTTAGAGGCACCGCTAAAATTGTTGTCCAGAACATTGAAAACGACTCATATACATGCAAACTCTACAATAAAATGCTTCGTTTAGATCTTGGGTCCAGTTTTGAATTTGTTTTGAATAGTGTATTTATAATCCTTTTAGAAAAATGTACAGAAAAAAACTATAATCTATGGTTTAAAATCACATCTTTTCGCCTACATCCTAACAAAATTACATTAAAGACTTCCCTGGTAATCTGAATCCTCTTCAAATTCCTATCCAGCATTATTCCCACAGTAGTGGATAGTAAATCCCTTCATTAGTGTACTAATTGTGCCTAAAATACACGTATTCTGGATACGTATTCCCATTAAACAAAATTGCAGTTGAAAAATGTGAGTTAGCATTGAATGCCCTTTAATCGATAATGAAACCGTTTCAAGTGCCTAACTCACTCACGTCAAGGTAATTGTCAAAATATTTCTGCGCACTCAAAAACCCGGCTAATTAATTTCAAAATTCAATCATAAATTAACACAAAACACACAATAAACTAATTTATGCTCACGCTATTAGTATCGATAATGACCCGCCACTCAGCTATTTAAATAGCGAACAAATTTAATTTTCCATTCCAAAGCAAATAATGGCATGTCCTGCGCCTCCCCTACCCCCACCCCTGCCATAAACGTCCAATAGAACAAAATACGAGCAAACAATCGGAACACAACCTCTTCTCTTGTTTTGGCTGCACTTTCATTCACTTATTCTGAAATTTGATTATCAACTCGGCTACATCCATGTTCCACAATTGATAATTACACGTAATGCAATATGCATGTATTTGGGTATGGCAAGGATTCAAATTGTTTCATTTACAGTATTTTCGGTGATGGCCAATGATGTGGCTATGTGGGAACTTTCACAGGCCCACACATATTTGCTTTACCTTAGGCAATTGTGCAATTCAGCCCTATAGTCCTGCACGCACACACTCACAATTACTGGAAATAATCTTTGTGGAAATACAATTCGATCTCTAATGCGATATTCATTTGATTGGAACATTGGGCCGTGTAGAGTAACTTTCCCGAGTACCAAAATTGAAAACTTCAATCAATTAAATTTCACTGTTGTTCTCGTGTACGAATCGGTACATTCTACCGCCATATCGTTATCGGTAAAATGCTGTCGTCGGTCGTCGTCATTGTGGAATTTGAAAATACCACCCCTTTGGATTCATGTGAGAACTCTCTTTTCGTTGATGTGCTTTCAAAGGGGCAGGATGCAACTGCATTTTGCACACACAGCAGCGGCTATCCGCACCATTTCACGTACTTTGTCTCTATTGACTAAATAATAAATGTTCCACATACGCCAGAGCGGTCGCCGTATAGTAGTGCTCTTCATGCCCCCATCATTTGACTTTGGCGCGGCTGAGAGAATTCCCAGCACACTGCTGTACTATGGGCAACGGGCGAGAGCAACGCTAAGCGGCACTGGCCTAGGGGAGTAATAAACACTACCATGGGTATCTATGGTATCTGGGATCCTGTGAGTATATGGATATGTTTTTGGAGGTTTTATGTGGTTATTTCTTTTTGAGGGTTTGTTTTTCCTTTACCCGGAGTCCATTGCAAACGCCTGGTTTAAGGGTTGCCAATAAACTTTTTCAGATACGTAGAGAACAGTCTGTTTAGATACTTTATTTTTTTAATTCATACAATTTTGTTCAAATGCATTTTTACTTCTTTTTAAAATGTACAACATATACAGGAGGTTACAAGCCATATTCACTTATTGAGAGCATGCCTTCAAACTTTCTTTATAACTTACGATTTTCAGTCATAATTGTTCTTCAAAGGCTATATTTGCAAACTATTTCTTAAAGTTTTATGGCACAATATTAAAAACCAAGTTCATAGCTGTTCATTTGGTCTACATTTCCTGCTGCAAAAAAAAATATCAAACCTTATTCTGAAAAAACGGACACTTAACCCGCAGGCAAAGGTCTACTATACTAACCTATCGAAGAATCCGTTCGGAAGAAAAACTTCTCCGATATGTTGAAAATCGGATAATTTCCTGCCGATGTTTCCGTTCCGATTAGTATTTCGGACAGATCTTCCGATAAAATGTAATGCAAAATCCTCCGAAGTTGTCTAAAGAAGAAGTGCTGCGGAATAAATCGAGAGCGATTTTATGCTTTTTTATTCTATTCCGCAACGGATACCTCGAAAGAAAATTTAGTTCCAATTGGAACTGACTTTCGTTTCGGAAATTGTTCCGAACGGATACCTCGATTGGGGTGTAAATCAAAGAATGGTAGTATCAATGGTTCTCAAATTGATGGCTACCTCAAAACACATTTCTGTATCCAAAACAGTCTCCAAGCTTAATTTTTGTAGATATCAATATTTTAGAAGCTATCTAACAAAATTACTATCCACTCGACAACTCCTAATCCAACACCAAAGCAGTGTTAGTGCATTTTCCAAGCAGACCAGAAAATACAAAAAAAATCTAAATCACACAAGTCCTTTTAACCCAGGTCACTATTCTCGGTCAACCCTAGTAAATGTATCGCCGTTGCTTGGTTTTTGGGTATCTATTTATATTTCATCAGAAATGCCTGTGTATAGAGTTGAGGAGTGGAGGTACATATGTATATTGGGACATTTTTCCGCACAGATTCGGTAGTCCAATTTGTGGGCTACACCGACGAGAAATTAGGACTCGAACGTGAGGTCTGTATCGGCATTGGAAAACATGATACAATATTAATGACGTGACTAACCAGGAACCTAGATGAGATGTGGAATGGCTTTAGTTTAGCTTCTGTTACTCCTATAGCAACATTTATTATACTTTCGTTGTTGTTGCTTGTGGAGTTTTATTCTGTATCCACATGTGATAAAGTTAATTGTTTCTCTATCTCTCTCTCGCTTGCGCGCTCGTTTCTATGGAATGTGCATTTCAATGTGATGTTGGCGGAGTCCTTTTTCCGTAGCATTGATATATTTTTTGATCGATGTTTAGAGGGAATATGGAATATTATTTATTAGTTATTGTTAACGGGATATATGGTAGACCGAGTGGGTGAAATGGAATCAATTAGACGGTGTGAGTGGATTGGGGAAGGCTTTAAGGCATAGTGGATGAATGAGGGCTTATGCCATATGCCGCTCTTAAGCAATTAAATTACAAATTTAGCAGAGAGATATTGGTATTGAAATGAAAGTTATTGTTGTTGTTCTATATAATATAAAACTTATTTTCTAGGCCTTTTCATGGTTCATTTTATAAATTAAATTTGTTTAATTGAATCGTGATAATTTAAAACCAGAATTACAGTCCAATGGAGAATAATCTTTATAAGGTCAACAAAGCGAAACGACACATTTATCTACCTTCCATTAACTTTTCTCGTACCTTCAGGCAGACCAAAGAAAAAAGGCGCCACAGTAAAATTATGTTTTGAACCATCCACATAATTCTTCTTATGAAGCATAAAACAAACTTTAATAAAACTTGGCAGCGCAACAAACCATACCGAATGAACTATTCTTGCAATATAGGTACTCCATCATTCGCCTCCACATCATCCTTATCATTTGAAATACAAGAAGGCGCAGTGAAATCTTCGGTCATAGTTTTATGCGTTCCATTTCATAAATTTAATTAAAAAAAAACCTATTGCAGAAAAAATTATAACAAGGATTCGGCTGAAAATTTAAAACAAAAAAAAAATACTATTAATACTCCTGGCTGTCGGTGGCCTGTGTGCCTACCGTGTCACTGTTACGGAAGTTTTGATTTACTCGTGTATAACAACGAGCAAGAAGTCCTTTCTTATCATCCAGGGCAACGACGAGAACGATAGGGATCATGAAAATTCGAACTGAAAAATATACCACCACTCGGGGAATCCAGGATGATGAAAACTGTAAAACTTGGATAGACTCGAGAATTGGAATTCTTTTACCTTATCGTTGAATATTCTCCGTCGGAGAGTATACCATGCAATTTTAGTGTTTAATGAAATTATGCTGGGGTGTCTACAGAATGGTAGGTTCTAGTGCGACAAGCTAGACGGAGGGATGTGCACAAGGAAAGTGTATTTCGTGGGATGTTTAATGAGTTATTTATAATTGCTATTATTTTGCCAATAAAAGTATAGAACGTCGTTTTGAATACAAGAAAATTAATCCTTTTTCCATGAACGTACTGTTTTAAATTAGATTTAAAGAGTGGTCAATGATAGTCATAAGGAATGAACTGGATTTGGAAAAAACTCTCTTCTTGCATTCAGAACGCATTCTTCTCTTACCCCGTTATTAATAAACGCTGATTAGCTACTCAGTGACTCATTTTAGACATTTGCGCATGTATTTCTTATGTGTAAAACTGTCAAATTAGTCATTGATTAGCTAATCAGCGTTTATTAAAATGGGGGTTATTGTGCTGGTATGTATTTATTTCTCCGATTGTTCCAATCTATCATTAGGTCAATTCTGGAACGTAGGAATCAGAATATTTACATCAAATGTTATTTTAATGTTTACTCTACACCGATCATCGTTTCTAAATCTCTTAAACAACTAATAAACCTACTTAAAGCCCCATTAGTCATTTATAAATGAAAGAACCAATCACTTAAAAGCCATTTTAGCAACTTTATTTGTCATCATGGATACCTGATATATTTATTCGCTCAATTCACAACTGGGCTTTCGTTGTCATGAATACAACTGGCAATGTTGCCATCTTTCTCGAATTGTGTTCGTTTTAATATTTCCATAGATACTGAAATTCTAGTTCTACTCTAAACTTCCACCAAAAGTAATACCAATTTCAAATTTATCAAGCTCTTACCAATATTTGTATGAGCATATCACTTACTTTACACTAGCCACCCGCCCAATCTTAAGAGAAAACAATTTTCAACGGACGTGTGCTTATACAAGTTCTGCTTCTGAAGCCAGTCGTTGATGATCACTCTCAAGAGACACTCGTAAATCTCCGCCCGAGATTCTCGAGTTATCTATTTGCACCGCGCATCTATTAATAGAGCACAATTAACTGATAAATATTTGCGCGAATGATAAGCAACGGAGAGAACTGGTTCGGTACTGTGCTAACGAGAC
This sequence comes from Rhingia campestris, assembly GCA_932526625.1. NCBI lineage: Eukaryota > Metazoa > Arthropoda > Insecta > Diptera > Syrphidae > Rhingia > Rhingia campestris. The sequence goes on along the minus strand of OW052185.1, from coordinate 117,051,892 downwards.
TTCATTAATCTGGTGATTCTGAAAGTAACCCTTGAACATGGGGATTACCACCGCGGTAGTGATTCTATTTGTGCTTCTTTGTTTGGTATCGGCTTCGTCAGTGGATTCGCAAAATATCACCTTAATTGGGTGTACATTAAAGGATTTGAAAAATGAAAAATTTCGTGGCGCCACCGAGCTGTATGGACTTCACTGCAGAATACCCGAACTAGAGAACGCCATTTTCCTGAGACATAGTCAGCTCACACTGTTGGAGCTATCGGATAGCAGGCTAAATACTCTGGACGACTTTGCTCTCAATGGATTGACAAGTCTAAAGTATCTTAATCTCGCAAGGAACAATATTTCCGAGGTTAAGTCGTGGTCGGATACCGAAATGACGACAGTTCTTTCACTTGATCTGCGTCGCAATGTAATCAGTCAAATCTATGCGGAAAGTTTCCGTCGATTCCCAAATCTCCAGAAACTCAATCTGGCAGTAAATCTGATTGAGACCATCCCATATGGGGTACATCGTACCATGCCACATTTGAAGTACATCAACATTGGCAAGAATTTTCTAAAACGCATCGACTTCTACACCTTCCGAGGATTGCATAAACTATCTACCCTGGCATTGCACTGCAATCATATTGAAGAGATTAACCCACAAGCCTTCGACACGAATAACCATTTGCGATCCCTACGGTTGGAGTCTAACAGTTTGGGGGACTTGGAGTTTATGGCGCACATGAATTTGGCACGGTTGGTGCACCTTAACCTGAGCAACAACGTTATCGACAGTCTGGAGCGGATGGCTTTCTCGAAGGACTACGAATTGAAGAGCCTGGACGTGAGCTACAATTTGATTGAGGAAATCTATTCAGACACGCTGTCGGGATTAGAATCGTTGGAGGTGGGTAGACCATGGTGTAACTTTTCATTTAAATTTTACAGCGTCAAATGTAGGGGAGTAATAGTGAAACCGAGTTAACAGAGAGGTGCTAATTGCTTCGATAAAATTCAAAGATGGCTATATATATCGAGAATCGGAAGTTACAGTGTGCTCTCTTTATTTGCATTTGTTTTGTTTTGAATTAGCGTTGAATAACATTTTATTGGGTATAGTAGAGCATGTTGGTTATTGTCATAAGTATATAATTACTTTTGGCCACACATAGATAACACGGGTAAATAGTGAATTTTTGTTTTCATTTCTCATTATGAACGTACGTGTAAAAATGCGCAAGGTATTGCGAAGTGATGTGGAGAACGGTCAATGCATGTATGTTGACTATCGTTCGCTTTTAAACAAACCGATTGTATCTCGAGTCAATCGAACAGGCTTTTCGATGTACACTCGAATTAGGTTGAGATCTTATTGTGCTTTGTGCACCAGCAGGAGGTTTGCCTACCGTAGGGCTCATAATATCATTTTGACGAAGTTAAGTCCTCAAAACTTCTATGAGAACAAAAAGTAGTTCCGATTAGATGAATTTTCTTCAAAGTTCAAGATAACATTTTTCATTTAGATTTTCACATGGAAAGAACGCATTATCAAAAAAAAGTCAAACAAAAATATAAACGCAAACAAAATCACTTTAGGCAAATCATTGATATATAGATTCATGGACCTCGCCCTCGTTCGCATCTCGGATGATAATCACTGTCGAAATCCAAAGAACTGTTTCAAGTGATTTTAGCTACATTTGCCACATTTAGTCAGCTGTAACTCGAATGTCGTTTGCATCAAATCAAAACAGAGAAATATCCTCAATATTCAGAAGTTCCAAGAGCAGTAGCTATTTTCTTCAATTTCCCATTTTCGCATGTAGCTGATCTTATCATGTCAAAGCTTCTTCGTGCGCCTATGTTTTTGCAATCTACGATATATATCGCTATCACTATGACCACCAACATTCTTGCGTTTTTTCTGGCACCCGCTGCAAGTTAATTTTCAGTTTTTGGACATATAGTTACCAATGTTGATCGAGTGGTAGTACCATGATATTTCCCGACATATTATGTAGGTGGTATATCCATATCCTTGAATCATAAAAAAAAATCTCAAATATAATCATCAGAAGAAGTTCACCTTCATGTGGGAGTGGAGGTTAACTTCTAAGTTCGAAGAACTGCACCCACACTCGAACAACTTGGTATCTGAGATTTAGAAAATTTCGCATTTAAAACATGACAACATGACAGGATCAATTTTAACTACAAATTTATTTTAGGGTTTGAGGCTCGGTTTGAGGCGAATCAAGTCTGAAACCGACAAAGACTAGAAAATCGGTTCAAGCTTAAGGAATATCCGACAGAAATAATATTTATTTTGGTTCCTGTAAGAGACACCTATAGGAACTCAAAAATGTGGGCCAATAAAATTCAAAATAAATCATCTATCGTTATTTACCTGCACTATGTTTTAAACAAAAATACTGATACACATTTTACTGCCTCTTAGATAAAGACTTAATATCCCTTTCTCAATCTCAAAACACACATCGGCATCTGATAGTTTTTAGAAATTCCCACCTACCACCTCATATCCATACACACACACACACATCCATCAATGCTACTCCAAAATTATAAATTGAATCCCGAAACAGGCCCCAAATCCACACCTACTCCATGAATTTCAAATGACAATTGCCACCATTCATCTTCCCTAGATAACTCTTTTCCATTTTCTATTTGTAGATGTTCAACGCCAGCCATAACCAAATTCACACCATCGCAGCAGGCACTTTCGTCGAGTTGACCAGTCTCACTCATCTTGATATCTCCGCGAACAATTTGACCCATCTACCGGTGGACATTTTTAACTCGACCCATCATCTGCACTACATCAACATGTCCAACAACTCACTTGAACATCTAGATTCCAATCATTTCTATGAAATGGACCACCTCCAGCTGTTGGATCTCTCTATCAACCATCTAAATCGGGATAATTTTATTGAAGGACTTTTGGCACATAGCTCACCATCGCCGTCGCTGCTTCAGCTGGACTTGAGCAACAACATGTACACTGGTCTCAATTTGTCGGTGCTCTATGAATTTGCGAGAGTGGATTTGTCAGGTAATTTATGGGACTGCAAATGGCTAATCCAGGAGATGGTTCGTGGTCCGGCAACAATACATTTTGGCCGGAATTACATGGCGAAGGATAACGAGGATGTGCTTAGTGTGCCCGGTGTGGATTGCTATGATGAAGAGGCCAAAAGGAGTATTATCCTGCTGATTGGTGGCTGGAATGTGGGCGAAAATGTCGAGGTGAGTTGGTGTAGTAGTTGTATGCTTTGTTGTCCTTAGTGCATGTTTTTGATTTGCTTGTAGATTGCTAGTAGTCCAGCAGGGGTGACAACGGTTTTTTGGTCTAAAATGCGTTTTAATCGATTCGACGACAAAGAAATTGTGATTTGGCTGCTGATTGCAGTGATTGTGGGATTCATGGTTGTGCGTTTTGCACAGATCGCACTGGTTCGATGGGTTTTCACAAAGAAAAAACCGAACACGGACCCAATGACGGATAAGGAACTAGAAAAGATGGAAATGATGTCGTGTGGCGAAGAAACGATATCTGTGGCTTCGACAGCGGAGGGGAACGATGAAAAAAGCACCCGCCCAAGAAAGCTGAAATAAGTAAAATATTTATAGTTAGATTTAGCTTAGCTGAAAAGTTTATTTAATGTATAATGTTGGTATTTGTGTTTATTGATAAAACTTGTTGATGGTGTCTGCATACTTTTTGATGACAGCGTTTCGACGCAGCTTCAAAGTTGGACCTGCAAAAATACAAGAAAGCAATTAAATAACCATGGACTACACGACAATGAATGCATTCGGTAAAGCATTTCATTAGTTTATTGTGGTTCTCTGAATGAAAATGACCTAATATTCTCAGGGACAAACAAAATGTTCGTTGAAGAGCAAATCACTTTAAAGGAACTCTGCAACAGATCACAGTGCATCTTCATACAAAACCACTGAGTCACATACACTCAAACTCACCCAATTCTCCAGTTGGAATCGAGAAATCATGCGGTAAAATGGCAAATTTCTGCACCCTCTGAGCGTTGGATATGGCTTTTGCATTCGCCCGATCTATGCCCTCTTGAATTGACTGCAGCACTTTTGGACAGGGTCCAGCGTTGAGGATTTCCGCGACTGTTACGTACGGCAACTCCAAAGATTTCATCCATTCGAGAGATTCGGCGTTTAAGTTGTCTGTTGGGCGGTCTTTTTCCATATCAGTCTGAGAGTAGACAATGGCAACAGAAAGTTTTATATAAAGTGCGCACTTTTACCTTGATGGTAACCAATATGGTGAGGAATTTACGTTTGTCTCCAATTACTATTAAATTGCTTAAGTATGGTAGTTCGTGCATTACAAGCTTTTCAATGTGAACTGGAGGAATATTTTCGCCTCCTGATGTGACAATAAGTTCTTTAATTCGACCGGTGATGTACAGGCGATCTGCAGAGTCTGTGTAGCCGATATCACCGGTATGCAACCATCCATCGTCTGTTAGCGCTTCTTTAGTTTTCACCAGATCGTTGAGATAGCCCATGAAAACCGTTCTTCCTCGAATACAAATCTGAAGAAAAATGTACTTGATTAGCGCTACTGCAAAAAGACTATAAATTTCGAGCTATTTCAATGAAAAACGTAATTTTACGCGGCAACTATCGAGACAAAATAAATGTCTAAAATGTAGAACGTTGACTCTTGTGACCGCCCTTTTTTTTATAAAAAAAAAAACCTTACCTCACCATGACCTTTGCTGTCGACGTTCTCCAACTTCATCTCAACTCTGCGAAATGGTTTTCCACAACTCGTCAGATTTTTAATTCTACACGCCATATGCGTTATCCCAGAAGCTTCTGAAAGGCCATAAATCTCCAACAATTTTATATCGTAACTTAAGAAAAATCTCTTCAATTCGACGGAAATTGGTGCGGCGCCAGAGAGAAATGTTTTGCATTCATCTAAACCTAGAGCTTTCTTCACTCTACGTAACACCATAGACCCCAGCCAGTACTTCCAATAGCTAATGGACCTATTTTCACTTTTCATCATAGCTAAGTGATAATTTTCCACTGCAGTTCGTGCGGAAGATGAAATGAATTGGCCCAACCATGACATTTCTCGTTCTACAGCTTGAAGCTTCTCTTGAATTTTTTCATAAATTCGAGGAACGCCAAAGAACCGTGTGGGTTTTGCCTGGTTAATAGTTTCAATCAGTGTTCCTTTGAGTGCATCTCGATCGGCAAAGTATACACAACCACCCACCATCATGCACATGAAGAAATCTATAATCTGCCCACCAACATGATTCATTGGCAAATAGCTAACCACAACTTCTTGGCCATATTCGACGCTTGACATGTTATTGATGAAGGATCTCGACTCAGTGATTAAGCTATCGTGTGTAAGCATCACTGCCTTTGGCATTCCAACTGTTCCTGACTAAAAATTGTAGATTTAGTTTAAATAGTCGCTAAGTTAAATGGTGGACTTACCGTGTAGATAAGTGCAAGACATTCGTTGGCCACAACTTCTTTCAATCTCCTTTCCACTTGAAGTTCCAACTTTTCCGCACATGCCCCGATTTCCTCAAGCTTTGTCCAGCTACAGTATCCCTCCTCCTGGTCTATAAAATCACCATATGGCTCATGCATTTGTATAACTGACTTGAGTTTTGGCAAACGATGCCTAACTGATCTGATCTTAGCCATCTGTGCATCATCATCCACAACACAAATAGTGGCATTCGAAGTCTCTAAAATGTGATGAACTGCCTCCGCTGAGTTTGTCATGTATATGCCGGCACTTACCCCTCCCGCAAATACTGCAGCCATTTGGGTGAAAAACCATTTGGGACAAGTTATGGCTAAAATGCCGCATGAAGTTCTCGCTTCTAGACCTAATTGTATGAATCCCCGTGCAATTAGTCGCGACTTGGCCCAGTAATCTTTATAAGTATAAGTTGTGTAGTTCCCATTGTCATCTCGGGTCATCAATGCTGGACGATTTGTGAATTCTTTCACTACGCCTTCAAAAAGTTGCGGCAGGGTGATGGGTTGATTTTCACCTGCTCGAATTCGGATTTTAACTGGCTCGTGCAAAGAAAGACTGGTGTAGGACGAAGCCGGTTTGCAATTTGTAAGTGAAACGTTAGTCATAGTGTAGGTGTCTCTGCAGATGGTTGAAAAATGTAAAAGCGGTTGGGGTGTAATAAGAATATTCAATTACCTCAATATTTGAAAGAAATGGTTCACCTTAGAATAAAAAACAGATTTTGTATTACGATTTAGTAGTTGCACGTTTTAACCAATTCGCTTAATAACTTTGCATTATTCCTCAACAAAAGTTGAACACCATCTGTGGCTAAAAACTCACTAAGCCCTTACAAAGTAATTTTTCCTCACAGCCAGCATTCAACACTTGCAATATACATATAGCCGTAGTTGAACCCGACAGTAGGTTTTTATTATTACATTTTTATAGTTTATTTCATTTTAAAAGCTTAACCAGGGCTTATCCCAATGTAATTTGATTTATTGACTTTTGACCCGAAAATGTTTTAACTTTACTTGAAGGTCTTTAGAATAACTAGATTTGGAAGGTGTTTGCACTTAAACTGCAGTCTATAAAAACGGTGCGACACGAATCGGGTGAATGTGTTCAGATATTAATAGTTTTTAATTTATTATGAATTTTTTATTTAATAAAACAGATCTGTTTTTGAGTTAGCATCATAATAAATTTAATCCAGGTATATGACAGATGATAATTTAAAGTATGGAATTCTATCTTCGCGAGCACGTTTGTACTTATTGACTATTTGGAGCTAATTTTCCCACACTCTTTTACACATATCAAGCGAAACGTTGCGTTGGCAACTTTGCGTTCATGCATCGAATCAGAATCAAAAGCTTAATCGACCGTTCGGATGTTTGTCACCCTTTTTAAGCCCTTTAATTGTATGTTAGGATGCAAGTATATATTTGAATGACGGGTGATCAATCAAGAGTTTTTTTTTTAAATGCGAAATAACACAAAAAATTCAAATATATCGTGAAATCTTCATTATAAATCTAAAGGACCATTCTTGACATTTACTTTTTAAAGATAATCACTTTCAAATGTTGGCCGCAACTGCACCGTAACTCATCTATGTGGATGTTCCAATTTCCAAAAATGGGGCTTGCGCCAACGATACTGTAAATGGGTCTCGTTATCGCGCCATGATAACGGTCTATTTTTTTCCCTGAAATTGAAGCCCAAGATTTTTACAACATTTGGGTCCAACGAGACGTCTCACTTAGCACACTAACCGTGAAGCAATGGACATATTGAGAGACCGCTTTGAAAGGCTTTATGTTTAAAAAGTAAATGTCAAAAATGGTCCTTTAGATAAATAATAAAGATTTCACGATATATTTGAATTTTTTTTTGTTATTTCGCATTTAAAAAAAATACCTCTTGATTGATCACCCTGCATATTTATTTAGCAGCACATGTCTTAACATTTTAAAGTTCACCCTTGACCACTCCCATTTTTGGAAATGTTTGCAAAAGCCAAACTTAGACAGAGGCTAGAAAAATAATAAATGACGGTGGTTTGGTGAAGCAAAGTTCCGAGCTAGTTTAAAGATTATGAATCTCCCAATACCGCAAGCCTGGAGCACAGTATCTATTAACTTTTCTTCCCTATTTCCCAAGCGCAAAGTACTTTAGGCTTTTAATGCCGTTTTTCACTAAAGCTTATGATATATTTCATATTAAAATTAAATCAGCATTTGATTTATTGGTAAAAGGTTTCAATGATGTCTGCATATTTCTCCTGAACAATGTTTCGGTGCAGCTTTAATGTTGGACCTGCAAAGTAAACCAGAGAAAAACTATTAAAAATGTGTCTGTTAATCTTAACTCGGTTTCAGATGAATGACATTGGCCTCTTTGTTAGGAAAATGTTGGTTTTTTGCCGTATTCTCTCAACATAGACTGATATCCGTAAGGTCAACCCAGTGACCCAACTATTAGCGTTTACTTGAATGACAATGACCAGATTATTTCGAAGACTAACAATTATTTGAAAATGTCTCCCAAAGTGCAAAACACTTAAAAATAATTTGGCACTAGATCCATGTCCATACTCACAACACTCAGCCATATGCACTCAAACTCACCCAATTCTCCAGTTGGTATCGAGAAATCATGCGACGAAATTGCAAACTTCTGCACTCTCTGTACGTTGGATATGGCATTTGCGTTTGCTCGATCGATGCCCCTTGTATTGACTGCAACACTTTTGGACAGGGTCCAGCATTGAGGATTTCCGTGACTGTTACGTACGGCAACTCCAACGATTTCATTCATTCGAGAGATTCAACAGTTAAGTTGTCTGTTGAGCGGTCTTGCTCCATATCAGTATACGAGAAGAGAATGAGAAAAGCAAGTTTCATAAAAAGTGCACAATTTTACCTTGATGGTTACCAACATGATAAGGAATTTACGACTATCGCCAATTACTATCACATTGCTTAAGCACGGCAGCTCGTGCATTACAAGCTTTTCAATGTGAACCGGGGAAATGTTTTCACCCCCTGATGTGACAATAAGTTCTTTTAGTCGATCGGTGATATACAGGCGATCTGCAGAGTCTGTGGACCCAATGTCGCCGGTATGTAACCATCCATCAGTGGTGAGCGCTTCTTTGGTACTCACCGGATCGTTAAGATAGCCCATGAAAACCGTTCTTCCGCGAATACAAATCTAAAGAATTTGTGTTTAATAAGCCTTCTGAATACGAACATTTAAGATGTTTTTGGTAAAACAAAAACAATTGATGTTTGTGACTTAGAATATAATTTGACATAAAGAAGCCTAACCTCACCATGTCTCTGGGCATCTACATTTAACAACTTCAATTCAACACCCGGAAATGCACTACCACAACTCGTCAGGTTCTTGACGTTCCACGCCATGTATGTTGGTCCAGATGCTTCCGAAAGACCATAGACTTCCGATAATTTAATGTCATAGCCCAGAAAAAACCTCTTGAACTCTGATGTATTGGAGCGGACCCTGTCATAAATGTTTTGCATTCATTTAAACCCAGTTGCATCTTCACTCTTCGTATCACCATAGACCCCAGCCAATATTTGGCATTTCTACTATTCCTTACTGAAAATTGTTGAAATGTTTGAGATAGTCGCTAAGTTTAGTTGCTAGACTTACCGTGTAAATAAGTGCAAGACATTCGTTGGCCACAACTTCTTTCAATCTCCTTTCCACTTGAAGTTCAAACTTGTCTGCACATGCCGCAATTTGCTCAAGCTTGGTCCAGCTATAGTATCCCTCCTCCTGATCTACAAAATCTCCATATGGCTCATGCATTTGTATAACTGACCTGAGTCTTGGCACACGATGTTTGATTGATCTGACTATAGCCATCTGTGCATCATCATCCACAACACAAACAGTGGCATTCGACGTCTCTAAAATGTGATGAACTGCCTCTGCTGAGTTTGTCGTGTATATGCCGGCTGACACACCACCCACAAATACTGCTGTTTGAGTGAAGAACCACTTGGGGCAAGTGATGGCTAAAATGCCGCATGAAGTTCTCGCCTCTAGACCCAATTTAATGAATCCCCTTGCAATTAGCCGCGAATTGGTCCAGTAATCCTGAAATGTCTGCGTTTTCCAGTTCCCATTGGAATCTTGAGCCATTAATGCTGGACGATCTGCGAATTTTTTTACTACGCTTTCAAAAAGTTGCGGCAGGGTGATGGGTTTCGTATCACCAGCATGAATTCGTATTTTAACTGGCTCGTGCAAAGAAAGACTGGTATAGGATGAAGCGGGTTTGCAGTTTGCAAGTGGAATGTTGTTCATAATGTCTCTGTAGATGACTAAAAAATATTATAGTGAGCTCTAGTGATTTTTTCTATAAGCTTACAAAAAAAAAACTGTGAAAAAGCAGGTGTTCTAAAATAAATAAAGCTGCACTGATGGTGGGTAGTGGGTACCTTCTATGTCACCCAAAGTTAAATCTAGTGTTTAGAAAAACGCTAAACTAATACTTGTATTAGACTTATCGTACAGCCTCCAACCGTAATTTTCATTGTCTACTTGCGGATAGTAATAACTAATAAGCACTGCTTTTGTATTATGTTTCTGATTCTGTGAAGCGGGCCAGTTTATTGAGTATCAAATATACCAAAAATGCAATGATCAAGCTTATTTCTGGAACATAGTAATTTTATTTCATTAAACGGTTTGCAATACAAGGTGTCTTTTCATTTTTGCCTTAATAGTTTATCACTGGAAATAAGAAATTACTACACTTAACAAATTTCTGATCACTGAAAGCTTAAAGGAAAAAGGCATTTGGGTGTTGTAGTGGGCTATTGTTTGGCGTTGGAGTACTCACTTGGGTTTTTCACTTTTTTGCGAAAGCCTTACATTTTTTAGGTGCTAAAGTATTGATCTCCTTAAATCCCTTGTGCCTCAGTGGATATCGAAGGTAAAACTTTTGTGTTATAAAATTTTTTGTTCCGAATTATTCGGAAACAATTATTGCCAAGGGCATAACACACCCAGTATAATTTGTAAAATATTTTGTTGCAATTTTTGTTTATGTTTACTTACTGTAAATTTACCTATTCGAATAGCACTTAATAAACCCGATTTTTAATCACTTTGTAATATACCCTCGACACATGACTACTACTAACTAACTTCATAGTGAGCAAAACCAAATTAATATAACAAAGTGATGCTTGAAATATTGTAATATAATACGAGTAAGCAAACACGTAATTAACTGCAATTAACTTCTTTGTTTTACTACACCAACCGTAGTTAAGTCCTGACAGTAGTTTTTGTTTATTATTATTATCGTGTCTTAATGCACATGTTTGTACATCCAGTCACCTTGACCTTAGAGATATATAACACAGACTTTCAAAATATAATTAATGTTTCTACTTTAATTGGTGATCTTCTGCTCTATTAGATCTTAGAATTAGATCTTGGATGTTATAGTCGTGATACAAATTTAATCATAGAGTTTCTATACCAGAGAACCGCATTATTTCGAGAAACGAGAAACTATAGCAGGTATTGAAAGCGATACCAACATTTCGCTTTTCGTTATTATCAAAAGCGATCCGTAGTGAAAATGATATTTCTAGATCTTTCCAGCTATTTCTATTCTGACTGCCGAATAGTTTTCCATAAAATCTAGCACGTATTTTGATAATGCGTTTGATTTCACCCTGAAAAGTCCTGGGTATTTGAATAAATAATTTAATTCAAGTGGTCATTAAAGCCGTAAAGCTACTACAAACTATTTTTAAAATATCGAAGACGCTACCCAATTCACAGAGAAAGAGATTCCGATTTTACATATTGCTTTCAGACCAAAATTTAAGACAACGCACCTTCTTTATTTATAAAAAACTAAGTTTCTCTAAAGCTAATAGTTTAATAAATGTACATTTTGGAAATAATAGCAATGCTTGTTATTATTTGTAAAATGATTCTATGATGTCTGCATATTTTTCCAGAACAATGTTTCGGCGCAGTTTTAAAGTTGGACCTGCAAAGAGAACAGAAAGAGAACAATTCAAAATAAATGTTTACCATAGGTAGGAAGATAAATGTCATCTGCCTCTTTGCCCTTCACTGGCTGATATCCATTAGGTCAACCCACTGACCCAACAATTCGTGTTTGCTTCGATGACAATGACCTGATTTTCTCGAGGACCAATAGATTTCATCGAAGAGCAAAACACACACACATTCAAACTCACCCAATTCTCCAGTTGGTATCGAGAAATCATGCGGTAAAATGGCAAATTTCTGCACTTTTTGTGCGTTCGATATGGCATTTGCATTCGCCCGATCGATGCCCTCTTGAATTGACTGCAGCACTTTTGGACAGGGTCCAGCATTGAGGATTTCCGCTAGTGTTACATACGGTAATTCCAACGATTTCATCCATTCGAGAGATTCGGTGTTTAAGTTGTCAGTTGGACGGCCTTGCTCCATATCAGTCTGAAAGTTGGTAATGGTTTACTTTTGCAAAAACTAGTTTAATAAGAAGTGGTAACTTTTACCTTAATGGTAACCAACATGGTAAGGAATTTACGTTTGTCTCCAATTAGCATTGCGTTACTTAAACTTGGTAGTTCTTCGAGAACATGTTGTTCTATGTGCACTGGAGGAATGTTTTCCCCACCTGATGTGACAATAAGTTCCTTAAGTCGACCGGTGATGTAGAGTCGATCTGCAGAGTCCGTGTAACCAAAGTCACCGGTACGAAACCATCCATCAGCGGTGAGGGCTTCTTTGGTTTTCTCTGGATCGTTGAGGTAACCCATGAATATAAGTCGACCGCGAAAACAAATCTGAATGGGATAAAGAAAAAGCATATGTTAACGTCCGTCTTCTTGCTCGAACGCATTTTTAAAACATCCAGGTATTTTTTGTGGATTTCGAGCAGTTAACCACTAGTTAGTTTCATTAAATAAAAAATCTCAAAACACTAGACCGATGGTCAGTTTCTTGATATAATTTCCCGAATTTAATGTTAATTTTTTTGATTCTTAACGTAGTTTTAGGCTCCGTTATTAAGTCAGTCATTGAAAACATGCAAATTGATTTGAGAGTCATTCAAATCACTTTGGACATGTATTACGTCTCAAGGCATAATTCACATGAGAAGAACAAACGATATATGCAAATTATGACGCAATAATATTTTCCGTTTGTCCGCCCTCATATAAATATTCCTTTCGCTCTCTTTTTTCGTTAAAAAAAAAATCTTACCTCACCCTGTCCCTTGACAAATGCATTCTCCAACTTTAATTCAACGCCTAATAAAGGCTTTCCACAACTCGTCAACGTCTCCATCGTCCAGGCCACAGTCGTAGGCCCACACGTTTCTGATAAACCATAAACTTCGGAAAATGGCATGTCATAGCCCAAGAAAAACCTCTTCGACTCGACTGATATCGGTGCAGCGCCAGTGAGAACTGATTTGCACTGATCGAAGCCAAGAGCTATTTTCATCTTTTGGGTCACCTTAGCACCCAGCCAATGTTTCCAACTACACATCAAACTGTTATCATTTTCCATCACAGCCAAGTGATAGTTTTCCACCGCAGTTCTTGCACTAGTCAATAATAACTTGGACAACCATGGCATATCCCGTTCGGCAGCCAATAGCTTCTCCTGCATTTTTTCAAACACTCGCGGAACGCCAAAAAATCTTGTGGGCCTTGCCCTTATAATGGTTTTTATCAGTGTGCCTTTAAGAGCATTTTTATCCGCAAAATATATACAAGCTCCTATTAGCATGCAGATGGGTAGGTCAAATAATTGGCCAGCAACATGACTCAGGGGCAGATAGCTAACAACCACTTCGTGGCCATATTCAACATTTGGCATGGACTTGACGGTGCTTTTGGACGCACTAATTATGTTGTCATGGCTGATCATTACCCCCTTTGGCATTCCAACTGTTCCTGACTAAGAATTTTAGGATTTATCAAATAATTTTGTAGGATAACTTGTGCAGAAACTTACTGTGTAAATGAGTGCACAACATTCATTGGCCACAACATCTTTTAGTCTCTCTTCCAAACGAAGTTCCAACTGATCATTACTGGCCCCGATTTCCTCCAGCTTAGCCCAGCTATAATAGCCTTCCTCAGTGTCCATGAAGTTTTCATACGGGCCGTGTATTTGTATGACCGATTTGAGCTTTGGCAGTCGATGCTTGATCGATCTTAGTTTAGCCATCTGCACTTGATCATCCACAACACAAATAGTGGCATTCGAAGAATCCAAAATGAAATATACCGCCTCCGCAGAGTTTGTCAAGTAAATCCCAGTGGACACTCCACCCGCAAATATCGCTCCCATATAGGCGAAAAACCATTCGGGACAATTGAAGGCCATAATGCCACATGAAGTCCTCGCCTCTAGACCCAATTTTATAAATACCCTCGCAATAAGCCGTGTTTTGTCCCAGTATTCCTGAAATGTTAGTGTTGTCGACTCTCCACTGGCTTCTTGAGATACTAAAGCCGGCCGGTCTCCGTATTTTTCCACCATTTCTTTAAAAACTTGCGGCAGGGTAATGGGTTGATTATCATCATCACCATCCCGAAATCGAATTTTAACTGGGTCGTGCAGAGATTGGCTGGTATATGAGGAAGCAGGTTTGCAGTTTGCAGGGATTATGGCAGTCATAGCGTAGTGTTTGTGTGGTTTTCAGTGCTGTAAAGTGAAACAAAAAATACACAATTAAATTAGCTATGGCAGGAAGTTAATTATGGCCTCGACAGTGAAGTGCATACATTTGCGAACACAAGAAAAGTTTTTTAATTAAATTTCAAGCATGTGATGTTATTGGAACGCATTCAATTAATAGACTTGTGAGCGGCTGAATGAGATGGTGGGGAAAAATGCTTTCGGAAAAATATGTGGACAATTACGAATAAAGCTGTTTTGACAATAAATCAATTATTTATTTAATATGAGGACGAGGTGTGCAACAGGACGTAGACAAATAAATTATATAGTCCGCGGAGTTTTTTTTTTAATTTTTGTAGTCTGTTAATTGAAATGAAAAAGCATGTTTAGTCTTAAACTTACATTTATTGTTGGTCACTACAAAATTGAAATTTTGAATAAAAATTTCGAGTTTGATAATATATGCTGGCAACTAAGAATGGTAATATTCACGGTGTACCTACTGTATTTCTACAATTTTTTACTTTCCGAAAAAGAACGTTACTCCGTCCCCCGCCATGAATTTGCCTTTATATTGCGTTTGTTTTCATACAGATGTTGGTTTTCATTTGGCACTGACGATGTCTTGAAGTACTCTAATGTCAGATATAAATGACAAGACTAAAATTGAAATATAGACGACCTCATTAACAGGTCGCGGAATGACGTGAAGAAAGTATTTATGATCTCTAAAGAATACTGGTCATGCTTTAAAATATACTGTCGCACCTACTGCCAACATTTGTACAGACAAATATCTTTTCTTCTACAAATTTTGTCTGTTCTGTTTCTCTATTAATGTATAAAACGGGTGATTTTTTACAAGTTAAGTTTTTTCAGGTATGTACTGCTTAGTAATGGCGTCCAAACGTCATCTGTCAAAGCGGAAAGTTTTCAGTATACTCTGCCATTTATTCGATTTAAAAAAAAAACACACTTAAAAAATCACCCTTACAATCTTAGGTACACATTTTTATTTTTATGTTTATTCCCGTATTACGTGATGTTTTAATTAATAAAAATAAAATAATAACCGCAATACCATTTCTTAACACAGACCAGATATCGTTTACTTGTAGGACCTTCTAGAGTAAACACATCTCGCGTGATCTACTCAAACGAATATTAAAATAATGGGTTCAATGTTAAATTAAAAAAAATTGATTGGGGATAAGCCAATATTTGTTGTTGTTAATTTAAAGCATTACGTAAAATATTATCATGTATGATAATCATATTTCGTTGATGTTAAATTTAGTTATTTAAGTATCGCGTTGCAAACGTGAACAATTAGAACCGTAAAACAAGACGCTAGGCTTAGAAGCTATTTACTACATATTATAAAATGAATCTTTTAAAATCTCTCTATTTGAATTTCACTTTTTTTTTAAATCCCGAATTTATACACACAAAACACACTTTTTCAGCTCCACCAATCCTGCTGCTCTTTTAATTTCAAGCCAAAAAAGGAACACGTCGATTAACAGAGTTAAGAATTTTACTCACTGTTGATGACTACTAATTTAAACAAGCTAATCACTTCACAACATCCCTCGACGAAGGTTAGTTTCTATCTGTAGCTCAACACAATCCGATGATTTAAAATATACTTCAACTCATTGACTATATATACTTCCATTGAAATGTTTGAGTGATAAGCTGAATCGAGAGTATAGATGCTCATTGCATGATACCAAAATTCAATACTTGAATCTCGTATGCGATCATACCAAATCAACATTTATCAGTCACATACGACTGGATAAGATAACTGATGTGGTAATTGGACCCCTGATCAACACAGCGTCCCTGCAGGAAGACGAAAATAATGTGGATTCCATGAAATGTCTGTACATGAGTCATGAACTATGGATCAATTCCCATGATAATCTTTGAATAGTTGAAAGAAAAATTGTGGGTGCAAGTGTTCCTTTGGCAATAAGATACACTTAGTCACAACTGACTACTCAGTATAGCAACCGCTAGAGCTTCTTCCTGCATTTCTACGAGAACCCAACCCGTAGAAAATTCAGATCAGATTACTATAAACGAACAATTGACGATAAGTGTGATAAACATGATTGATTATACCACACTTTACAAAGCATCAATAGCATCATGTCGCCAGTGATTCGTTCCTGAATTGGACTATGGGTTTCGTGGATTTTGTCTAGAACTAATCCCAAAACCTTTCAGCATCCTCAGTCAAAAATATTCCCACTCAACCCCATGATAGTAGTATTGATTTCACAACATCTGCATTAAAACATTTGATCACTGATTGCTACAGCAAATATTAAATTTTATTTTGTTGAACTTCGCCTGAAAAGAGACTTTACTGACCTTCTACATGCAAGATAATGTTATGTCTGGTGAAGAGAAAGCGATAACTGAAGAATTGAAATTTAAGAAAACCTAGGGACACGTAAATAAAAAGGTTGTTGAACTTCAAATTTCACTTGAAGATTGTTAACTTAATATGTGTGTCATATTGATTCTCCTATTGAATTTATATATTTTTTTGTAAAATTAAGTCATAAGTCACATCTCATAGTATAATCCTCTTTTCAGAAATGGTCGGCGTTTTCTGTTTGAAACTACATAAACTGGCATCGAAATATATTGTTGGAAACTAAAAGCTGATAACAGTGATACATTGCAAAGGCGTTATCTCATCATTAAATTTTTTTTTTTCAAAAATAGTATATATCGGGTATAAGAAAGATGAAAAGTCCCGAGAATTTTATTGTTATATCAGTTTTTTATTGTTATTTTGTCTGTGTACATATGTTTTTATGTTTTCAAAAATTTATACACTTCATTAAATAATTTTTATCAACATTCTAATCTTTTCCCCAAGTGTATTCTTTGTTTTTAATAAATTTATAAACAAACCATTCTATTTGTTTTTTTTTTTAAATGATAGTATCTACTATCATTACAATGGGAACGTCGCAGTGTACAGCTATAATTATAAGGTAAGTAAGAACGGTTTTTCTACCACAGTTCAGGTATAAATAAATACTGACAACGACATTTGAAAATTAAACCTTAAAACCTTCGGTCTTAATAAAAAAAAACAACAACTCAATTCCGACATCCAATAACATCTCATGATAACTTATATAAAAAAAATCTGTAAACTTACAGCGATGGTGTGGCGAATCATAATCTACATTATTTGGACCATCTGACTACTAACTCCCTTGAAACTCGTGCAATGTAAACGAGCAGACTCAACATATTAATAAATGCC
Source organism: Rhingia campestris (assembly GCA_932526625.1). Lineage (NCBI taxonomy): Eukaryota > Metazoa > Arthropoda > Insecta > Diptera > Syrphidae > Rhingia > Rhingia campestris. The sequence goes on along the minus strand of OW052185.1, from coordinate 117,034,331 downwards.
TCTGGTTATACCACCTTCATCAATATATTTCAACACATACCACATCACATTAAAGAGCAACATTCAATCAACCTATGTTCCAAATTTCATCTAAATCCATCAATTAGTTCCCGAGTTATAAACATTTCAACCTGCACCAACAAAATTTTCTTACAAAATCGTGCACGAAAAATCGAATTTTTTGTAAAGCACCAGGCGCTCAGAAAAAGTAGCAAGCAACTGGGGTTGCAGATTTTTGCATTTTGCCCTATATCTCCGCAACGGATAAACGGATCTTGATGAAATTTGGTATACAGATGCATTCGAGGTTGCTCTTTAAAATGAGCATTATTTTATTGTCATTCTGAGAGAAGGGAAGGGTAGGAGGGGAGGGTTGTAATATTTTTTTGGAGCATTTCTGTAATAATTCTGTCAATTTTTCAAATATCGAAGTAAGTGATATGCCAATTTAAAGAAGAACACTAAATACGTATTTCCACTTAATTTGAATCATGTGACTTGAGTCTGTTTTGTTTTATTCCAATGTGAAGGTATCCAGCCGTTAAAATTCGGCTACCCCCTCCAGCGTTAGAACATGCTTATTTAATTTTGTTGGATGATGTATTAAGTGTTGCTCTTCAAAATGACGTATCAATTATTTTGATATCTTGAAAATTGCCAAAAATATCACTGAAATTGTCCAGAAATTCATTAAAAACCCCCCTTTAACCCCCACCCCCTTGACAAATTTCACCAACGACATGACCATTTTGAAGAACAACTGTCAATCACACACTATGCCAAATTTCATGAAGATCTGTCCATTAGTTATGGAAATATCGCGTAAAATGTAAAAATCAATAGGCGCAGTTGCTTGCTACTTTTTCTGTGCGCCTGGTGTTTTACGAAAAATTTCATAATTTGCCGCATCATTTTTGTATGGAAACATTTTTTTTGAATTAAATGTTTATAACTCGGGAACCTTTCAATGGATTTGGATGAAATTTTGCATAGAGGTGTTTTGGAAGTTGCTTTGTATGATGCCTATAAGACCGATCCAATATTTTGCAATGGAGAGGGGGGAGGGGGTAATTAAAAGAGAGACAGCATATGTTCACCTAATGTAATAAATTCCATTAATAAATATCCATCGATTTGTTTTCAAGTTAAGTTTGGAGAGTTCATCCGAGTAAAACAATTCCACTATACATTGAATTTTTCGTTAACCACCAGGCGTCGAGGAAAAACAGCAAGCAGATGGACAAATCGATTATGTACACTCTCCCTCGTTTACTTTGGGAGCGGATAAATAGGCGGATACCCAAACGCACATGATTGCGAGTTGCGAGTTTCTCTTCGAATTTTACCTCACACCATCGAAGTTGGTCTTCTCGGTTACTGAGTTACTATGTGTACACATTTCTGTCATCACAGCCGCAACATCCAACACTCACTCTGCTCTCATCATCATAATAGTAAAAGTAAACAAATAACTAAGCAATGATTCATAATTTGCATAGACTCTATGCGCTCTGAGGAATCCCATACAAGCCCAACCCACTAGACCCAAGTACATAACAGATGATTGCTACAAAAGGCAACAACCTTTGTGTTGGTATCTCATGCGAATGACACGCAACCTTTATCAACATTAGAAACGCGCAATACTAATCTTCTCTTCGACAAAAACAACACCCACTTGTGCATTCCATTCATATCGGTAGCAGTGTGCTCAACTGCTGTTCCCCCAGTACACGGGATTCACAGGTTGTACAGTGTGTACGTTTTGCTAAAAACAAAACACACGCTCTTTGTTGACAACACTGACGACGACCCACACAGTTGGGCTTCAACATCGCTCTCTTTACGGCAACAGATGACGACACTCACACTACAAACTGCACAACTGGTGCTTGGCTGCCAGAAATATTTAAACTACACCAGGATCTCAGACGGAGCAGCAGTCATAGTCTGGTCTCAGTGGAGCGAGAGTATCGATAATCGACAAAAATGTTTTCCCACGTATAAACGTCACTCGTTCCACCAGGCGACCAGGCGCGAAAGTAGGTAAGCTTTTTCGTTTCGCTGAATGTAGTGAGAAAGTATATATGCAGGCGATTAGAGGAGGAGCCACGCTCACCACACAACGAAGCAGAGTTAAGTGTGTCTGTGCACTCTCTTATCATCTAGCTAATGGTTGTGCGTGTGTGTGTTGTGTTGAGTAGAACTACTGTTCTCAGTGTACAACAAGGAGATGAGAGACAACACACACACTAGCGTACCTAAAATTTACTTGGAATTTTCAAATCCAGCTGCTTGCTACTTTTTCTGAGCGCCTGGTATTTTACGAGCTCCTGGTATAATTCGATTTTCAGGGTACACATTCTAGTTGGGTTAATTTTGGTTGTGAAATGAAGCATACATCAAGGGGCATGGCAAAAATTATGCCGGCGATTATGAATTTTTTCGTAAAACACCAGGCGCACAGAAAAAGTAGCAAGCAGCTGCGCCTATTGATTTTTACATTTTACGCGATATTTCCATAACTAATGGACAGATCTTCATGAAATTTGGCATAGTGTGTGATTGACAGTTGTTCTTCAAAATGGTCATGTCGTTGGTGAAATTTGTCAAGGGGGTGGGGGTTAAAGGGGGGGTTTTTAATGAATTTCTGGGCAATTTAAGTGATATTTTTGGTAATTTTCAAGATAGCAAAATAATTGATACGTCATTTTGAAGAGCAACACTTAATACATTATCCAACAAAATTAAATAAGCATGTTCTAACGCTGGAGGGGGGAGACGAATTTAAACGGCTTGATACCTTCACATTGGAATAAAACAAAACAGACTCAAGTCACATGATTCAAATTAAGTGGAAATACGAATTTAGTGTTCTTCTTTAAATTGGCATATCATTTATTTTGATATTTGAAAAATTAACAGAAATATCACAAAAATGCTCCAAAAAAATATTACAACCCTCCCCTCCTACCCTTCCCTTCTCTCAGAATGACAATAAAATAATGCTCATTTTAAAGAGCAACCTCGAATGCATCTGTATACCGAATTTCATCAAGATCCGTTTATCCGTTGCGGAGATATAGGGCAAAATGTAAAAATCTGCAACCCCAGTTGCTTGCTACTTTTTCTGAGCGCCTGGTGCTTTACAAAAATTTCGATTTTTCGTGCACGATTTTGTATGAAATTTTTGTTGGTGCAGGTTGAAATGTTTACAACTCGGGAACTAAATGATGGATTTAGATGAAATATGGAACATAGGTTGATGGAATATTGCTCGTTAATGTGATGTGGTATGTGTTGAACTATATTGAGGCAGGTGCTAGAACCATGGGATTTAATCGAAATTTGAGACGTCAGTTAAGTTGGAGGGTCCCGATCGGTCATATTTGTAATGCTCTTCACTGTACGCGGGCGATTTCACAACAAAATGAATCTCAAAGTGCAAGAGTAAAAATGCATACCAACTTACCACTGCCTCACAACCACAAACTAAGGTACTTACTTACGTTAACAAACTCAAGTTGTAATCCTGGATAATGGTGACTGTTCGCACTTGAACGTTTGCTGCCGAACTTGATCTTACCTTCAAAATCCAGTTGTCTTATAAACATAAACATATGCATGTTAAAAGGTCACACATGACCAGCAAGCATCAAACACACTTGCGCATGTTGCTTTCGAGTTTTTCGACCCTGAAAGAGGGAAACAACTCCAATGGCCTCACTCATGTTGTTAACAATTTAAATAAAATTAAGTAAATCCTTTGCGTTTTATTTACAAACAAATGCGTTATAATCGAAGACAAGCTGCCTTTCCTCTAACTAATAATCCTTAATCACTAACAAAACAAAATAAAGAACACAATCTAAATTAACTCGACTAAGGTTGACTTGCACGAACTTATTTATTCAACTCTCCAGGCGTATTACGATGGATTGGTTAATAAATGCGTTGGTGCAAGTGGTTAGCAAGCTCATCAGTTAGCGGTTGTACACAACCGCATAATTTACTCTTATCGTTCATATGTATATTAATTTATACAAAAGGTACATCAATGTCTTCAATTGCTTTCGAATTCCTTGGACTACAGTATACAAAAATATTGAATAATATTAATTAAATTCACAGTGTAAATAGTCTAAGTACATACTCTAGGGCTAACTAGGTTTAAGTATATCTTTATGTTTTTTTTTATGTTTAAATAAATTCTTCTTTCATTTATATAATTTGCTAAATTATTTTGTGTGTTTTTTCTCTTAACGTATACAACAAATAAAATTAATAATAACAAGAAAAAAATAGGAAATCTTCATTCAACAAAAAAATATTATTTTAGGCAGACACCAGTGCCTTGCGGCACCTAGATTTGGCTTAGTATAGAGCTTCAATGGTAGCCTCGTACATTTGATTGACGACATTACGCTTCACTTTGAGGGTTGGTCCTAGAATAAAAAAAGATTATTTCACAGCGGATTGTGGACACGTAGATTATTATAGCCCGGGAGAGGATCAAGAGGCTAACACGTTTGGGCGTGATATGTATTTTATTCTAAAGGCAATTGCGCGAACGCATTTATTCATCTAACTAGCGGTTAGCTACTTGAATTAACCAGACAATTTCTGGGTACTTTACCACTAACAGTCAAATCTCCGATATTGAAAGCATTTTACTACAATCGTTCTCTAGTCCTCTAGGCAATCTGCCGTAAATATTATAAGCACGGGTTTGTATTTATAAAATTAAGCAAGCTACGAAACACGACTCCTTCAGCCAAAATAATCTGGCAAAGTGTATGTTAAGTAGGCGGGGTCTTATTGTATTCAGTCGTTGATACTGAGTGATCATACGAAGAGCTCTTTGATTAACTCGCCAGTAACAAGATTCGGTTAAGATATTAATCTAGCGCTAGACTTACCAAGTTCTCCTGTTGGGATGGAGAAGTCATGCGGCAAGATGGTAAACTTTTGTACTTTTTGCGCGTTGGAAATTGAGTATTTGTTGGCGCGCTTAATACCATCTTCAATTGACTTGTACACCTTGGGGCAGGGTCCAGCCTTGAGAATTTGAGTCAGAGTTGTATGCTCTACTCCAAGTCCCTTCACCCATTGCAGGGACTCGTGGGTGAGTTCGTCCAATGGAGCACCTGTTTCTTTGTCCATTTCAGTCTAAAAGAAAAATTGAAATTAGCAAAACATCGTAAATAACGGCTTGTGTGTGGTAGGTAGTAATGTTCGTTGCGATTTGTTGTCGTTTTTATAGAGGTTGTGCGATGTACTGCTGCATGGGGTCATTGATCTCATGCCTCGTACCGTTGTTGGAATAAGGTACGCGGGCTAGATCTCAGAATGTTTGAATAAGATGGCGAACTCATTAACTACAAGAGTAAAGTCTAAACGAATTAGTCTCTGCTATGTCTTCCTCTATATATTTTCTGCATTTCTTGCTTAAGACAAACCGATTGCGCTGAAGCAGCTGCCCAAGAAACTTGCAGATGTTTGTTAACTCTACACTTTTATAGCCGTAGTAGTTCGCACCATTGTTTGCTTCTTTTGTGGTTTAAGGACAGAAAAGTCCACAACTGACAAATCTTTCAACTTCTGCTGATTCTAAGAAGTTCGAAAAGAGGCCCAATAACAACTCGTTGATTTTAAACTCAAATATGATAGCCAAGGCCGTGCAAAAGTAAACACATCGATCATTATCTTAGATATTGGAGTGAGTCTCTTTTATCCGTACAGGATTTTGATAGAAAAAAAATTTCGTTATTCTTTACACCTTCCATCAACTTCCGATAACAACAACAAGAACACTCTTTAAAAATCCAAACTTACCTTAATGGTGATCAAAATAGTAAGGTACTTCCTCTTCTCACCAATCAGGAAGGCATTACTGACAGCTGGCAGTTCCTTCTTTACCAGATTTTCAATGTGAACTGGTGGGATGTTCTCACCACCGGCTGTGATGATAATTTCCTTGGACCGACCGGTAATGTAGACATATCCCCTATCATCAACGTAGCCAACATCACCGGAATGCAACCAACCTTCATCATCTATAGCCTCATCGGTCTTCTCCTTTTGGTTAATATAACCCATACACACATGACGACCGCGAATGCAAATCTAAACGCGAAACAGATCGTTACTTGTCTTCATCTCAGTGCAAAAACTACACTTACCTCGCCATGTCCCTTATCATCCTTGTTGATAATCTTGGTTTCACAACCACTCAATGTCTTGCCAATGGAGTCCAGTGATGTACTATCAACCGAGCAGAGAGTGTGACAACCGGCTGTCTCTGACATACCGAACGCATCGGTAATCTTCAAGTCCAAACTCATGAAATACTTCTTGATATCGGGTGACATTGGAGCTGCGGCACTAACCAATGTCAAACACCTGTCGAAACCCAAGGCCAGCTTAACCTTGGACATGATCATTGATTTTGCGATTTTGTAACGAAGGCCTCCCGAACTTTTACTGCAAAAACAAAATAATGGATCAAACATAATAACTCCTCATCTTGAACTTTATGTTGCACTACTAACCGTCCCTCCTTGGTCTCAAGATAATGCTTAAGAGTGACACCCTTCGCCCAGCTGGCCAGCATGTTCTTGAAGCTGCCATTTGATGCAGCAACTGCAACCATACGCTCTTGGAATTTCTCGTAAACACGTGGTACTCCCATAAACCTGGTTGGGCGGGCATCTTGCAGCGACTTCACCAGTGTACCCTTGAGAGCATCTTTGTCGGCAAATAAGATTGTGCCAGCAATTGTCAGCATAACGTAGATGTCAACAGTTTGAGCTGCTACATGACTGAGCGGCAGATATGAGACCAGCACTTCCGCAGCAAGAGTGACTTGAGGCAGCGATTTGATGATAGCGCGGCAATCGTAGACGATATTGTCGTGGTTCAACATAACGCCCTTGGGCATACCAACTGTTCCTGACTGTAAAAAATAATTATGTCGGTAAGTGAAAGTTGTGAGAGGGAATTAAAGTGAGGGACTTACGGTGTAGACCAAGCAGCAACATTCGTTGATTCCGATGCTTTCAAGACGGCGTTTGTATTCGTCTTCGACATCTTTTACGTCCATGGTTTCGAGTTCAGACCACTGAAAGAAGAAATTTTGGATAGATAATTTGGAGAATTTTACTTTGCTAATAGGGTGACCCATTTAGCCAGGCGTCAAAGGCGCAGGTCAAAAGCTAGCGATGTTTTGTGAAAGTCGCAACTACGTCCTCTTTTGACCGAGCGGGATAGAGACCAATTATACCCATTCGTTTAAAGTTGAACATATGGTACGGTGAGAGAAAACTGGTCAGAAGTGTGTACACACAAATCCAATGTACAACTGTAGATGTAAAGAATCGACATGATCCGTAAGGGAGGCAACAGAATAAGCAACAGATGCTCACCCAAAACGCTTACCAACCCCCAAAGTAGTAGCTAACGTCATTCCCGCGGTTTGAGTACTTGATGTCAGTTTGTGGTGTGAGGTACGTAGGTATGTGAATCGTGCATAACATAGCACTAGAGCGGGATAATGGTATCTTGAGAAGAGTCCTCATCTTCCTGACGCAATGCAAAAAAAAAACGATTGAAGATCAAATTGACAACAAATTATAATACCAGGGCATAGCATTCTGTGAGAAATTGCTAAGAGCAGAGGCACTGTGTCGGAATAACCTAGGTATGGGTAGAAATGCCGGCTCGGGACAGAGGTATTCTAATTCCAGGAGAAATTAGTAAAATAGGGGTTATGGTCCATCTTTGACACTGATAGAGGAACATGAAGACTTTGGACATGCATCAATTATGTAAGCGAAATTCTCTATCCATGCCGTTATCGGCTGACTAATAGCCATGCTGGACGATATTATTCCACGTTTCCACATTATGAACTGCTTGGTTGAGGAAAACAAAAAGGAATTTATCTCTGCCAGCTAAATCATCTAAACCAAGCTTTTCCTCTATTCTCAAAACATTCTTTTATATGCGCGTGCCTCTTCTTCAAACTTGAAACTTCTCCAACCGCAAATGCAAAGCAACTAGAAAAATGTAATCACCGCCAAAGCATATTTCCCGAACCGGAAATGCAAAAAAGAACAACCTCCCCAACTACAACTTTATCATAATTTTCCGCTTGAAACGAAAAAATCGCTTGCGACTTCACAAAGCCTTTCGCAAAATTCCTTTCCATTTGCAACACTCTAACCAACTCACCCTATAGTATCCGTCCTCCTTCTTCATGAACGGCAAATACGGCTCCTGGATTTGTATGGCTGCCTTTAAATTCGGCAGCTTATCCCTAATCTGATGAATCTTCTCCATTTGCTTTGAGTCATCCACCACAACAATGTTTGCTTTCGAATCCTGTAGCACATGCAGAACAGCTTCCGCAGAATTTGTCGTATAAATTCCAGCAATGATGCCACCGGCATGAATTGCACCAACTGCGGAATAGAACCACTCTGCGCAATTGAAGGCAAGCACACCCACCGAGCTGTACCGGTCGAGACCCAGTTTAATGAATGCCTTTGCCACTTGGTGAACTTTTTCCTCATATTGTCTGCAAGAGAAAAATTGTGCTAAACGTTAGAAAGAGAAGTCATCAAAGGGACCCGTTGATAGTTACTTGTATGTGACTGTGGCGTAGTCCTTTTTTGGTGTTTTGAACTTCAAGGCCGCATGATTGGGGTAGTTGCATGCGGCGCGCTTCAATAGGCTGGGAATGGAGATGGGCTCTTCAGCGGCTAGACCTTCTTTGGCGATACGCAGTTTCACTGGTACTGTCGGGTCTGTGCTCTTGTAGACATCAGTGGGCTTCACCCAGTTTGGGCCAACACGTTCGGATGACATTGTTTTCTAGTTTACCTGCAAAGAGAAAAGCACAAAACAAAAATGAGTTTAGCCAACATACACGATTCAAAGGTGATTAACAATAACAGCTGCTAGCATGCACGTCGATGAAAACCCAACCCTAACGTAAGAGTGTGCAACGTTGACTGCTTTTACTTCTCGTACCGACTACTCAAGTGCGAACGATGAATAGATGTAGCTGGGCCTTTGCTTTCGGAAAAAGTTGTGATGTTCCAAGGTCTAAGTGCTCTGGTCGTGTGAGGACTTTTAGACTATCAGCTAATAGCTAGGTGGTCTCATAAGTCAGTTCAGGTGATAAGTGTGAGGGTAGAAGTAAGTCACCTCATTCTTCGGCATGCTGTATTGAAAAATGCTTAATAGAGAGCTTCTGATAACATGCTTTTATGCTCGCTTTATGGTTGCTCTTTTTTTTTTTCTACAGTACTTGGGGCCAATAAGACATAAAAGTTATCAGTTAGCGACCTGGAACCCAGTCTGAGCGTCAAATTAAAATCGACTTATGGAGAACGATCGTTTTTCATTGTGTTGATAAACCGTTCGACCTATTAGAACATGTTTATGTTTGTCCTGATATCAGCGGGTTTTCATTTTAATTTGGAAACTTTTAAAATATTTTCATAACCGATTATTAACGGATATATCGGCTAATTGGGTTTTATTTGTGGTTTTTTCGGTGTTACATAATAGGTAGGAGTACCTTTCATTAAAATGATTGCAGGGATTAAATATAGATTTTCTTATCGATCGAAAGTCATTGAGATTAATTCCAAGCACACCGCTGATTGTCAGCATAACTAGATGATCAGAGGATAAGGTGATAAGGGGAAATAAATTCAATGACTCTGAAGTTTGGAAGTGGATGAGTAGATGCTTTTCTAGAATTGCTGACGTAATCGGAGCGATAGGCCCAATTTGATAAGTTAATCGGGTAGAGCTGTGCGCACGTTTTATGCGAATTATTTTTGAAACATAACAATATGGACGTATGGACGATGATTGTATTTTCGGACTTTTTAGAACACAGCTGTCACTTTACTGTATTTCTTTGTCAGCGGATGGAAGGATCATACTACTGTTCCGCCAGTGGGGTTCGGTTCTTGTTTTTTTAGTTTACACAAGAGGAAACCTACCTAATTGCATATTGAAAAGAACTAAGGATTCTACATATCGACAGGTTATATGAACACCACTATACGAAGAACCAAAAACACCGAAACCAGAGATGAGAAATAAAACGATTTATTGCCTTTATGCAAACAAAAAGCGAAATGAAAGGCTGAGGATATAAAATGTATTAAGAATCTCATTGCAGATAGACTAGGGCCCAATGTCCATACATCGATTTTTTTCTAAACCCAAAAAAATGGACTAAAAATGCATGTTTCGATTGATAAGAAAGTATTTTCTCGGAAGCCATGTGGGCATAATGTTGGTATCAGATGATGTGCTCCATACAATCTAGTAAGAGAGTAGTAAGAGATGGTGGTATAGGAGTCCAAAAAGATTCAATAATCAAGGCTTCGTTATAACAGTTTTCAATCTACTGTTACCCAAACCATGGCAGAGTAGACGGAATATAGGCAGCGATGAAATTGAGAAGTTCCAGATAGCTGCATCTGGACGATCATCGACACTTAAGAGGGAGTAAAGCAGGAGTATGATGCCCTGCAGATTTCACCGAAAGTTATACATTCTGATTCAGTGTATTTGCTATTGCTATTGCATTAAAATATTTGCAGTTCTAGATTCTTAGTTGAAAGAAACGGATTGCAAACTGGATCAGGCTTTAATTACTGATAGACATAAAAATATAACAAAAAAAAATCTATGGTGAACCTACATAGGACAGAGGTAACAAATAGCACTTGCAACAACGTGCAGCATGCTCCAGTAAATAGAGACCTACACGACAACTATTAGAACAAAAAAAATTTAAACAGAACTTTCAAACTCAGAATTAGAGAGTTCTATCAATATAAGTGAATCGGCACGGCTAACGCAAGTTAGGCAAGATATTGGAAAACCCAACAGGCAAAAGGTGAACAAATTGCTTTGTGGACTTCTGCGGAACTTCACCACTCATTTGGCCCATATTTCAAAAGTCGGTTTAGAAATAACGCCCTAAAATGTAACAAACAATTTATAATTGATATGAGCGACTCCCTACAGCCAATCAGCGAGCTCTGACCTCTACAAATCCAAACATTATATATTAAAGGGATACAGTCAATGATATGTTACGCAAATTTAATTTATATACAAAAACGAATACACGGATTTTTTTACACAATTTATTATCAAATTGGAATACCAAATGGAGGCTTCAAATTCGCCTTATCTAGATTAAGGTAAATGTTATCGACAATAATGCGCATGAACATTATGTTGAGTCATTTAATTTTGTATGCATGCTGGTTTAGTACTGGTGAACACGTATACTGGTAATCAATTGTTGTTTTTAAAAACATGACACTCATCCCCTAAATCGTTAACGACACTCTCAAACCGTGGTGATTCATTTGATGGAATAAGCGAAAAGTGAAAAATTGGTGGTTAACCCAATACAAAACATACATACATACAATTTGGTATAGTTCGAGTTTTTAAGGGCGCACCAATTCGATTGATGTTATGCACAAAAAGTACCTCCAGCAGGAAGTGACTCTTAAAACAATTGAGATAATTAGTTGGCCACTGTGTGTCGTTATCCCATTGACCCCATTATAAGACTATAATCGACGACCACTTATGAGGAGCAGTTATTTTTAGACAATTTAACCGCAGTTGAGAACAACATTTCTTGAGATAGTGTGACAGATATACCTACAAGAGTATGAAACTGTCATAAGGAGCTTCTCTGAATTCAGCGTTTGACTGGACATCCCATTATTGGTTGCAAAAATATAACTTCGGGCACATAAATGAATGGAGAAGCTAGGTTAGACGCTCTGTGTGCGCCGCCAATGACAGATATTTTATTTCATTTCCATTTCTTAGTGCACAGTCTGTGTACACAACTTGAAAGATTTTCCGAAAGGACCATACACATAATCCCTTACAAGAGCTTTGCTTTATGAGCTCCACTTGAAATGGAAAATGACGTGGAATAGAACTATATTCTGAAAATAGATAAGTCTCAAACTTTCAGCCTAGGAATATCGAAAAATCTCGTAACAACTGACAACTGGTTTTCAAGTGGTAACGCAGTATCTATGAATAAGCAATGACAACTTGGTCACATACCTACCTACTCACTTGGAATTAAAGATATATTAGGGCATAAATCCCAGCTCCTTCTAAATGTTATAATTTCGAGAGTGATAGTTCACAAGAAACCTCAGCACTTCTAGCCAACTAAGAGATAACTCTACCACTATAAGAAGATATACCAGAACAGGAAAAATCTATCAAAAAAGTGAAGAACAGCAAGGCCACCGGTACTGGTGTCTGTACTCTTTCAATACCGTAGTTATACCTTGGAAGTGTCCATTAACCGAGTCTAAATGAACGAATTCGTGGCCTATAACATGTTTTGATAAAACTACCGAAGAATATTGCTGCTATATATAACATACAATTATCGGGACGTAACAGTGTGTGATAAACGCGTTCACGGCGATTGAAGAACAAGCGAGATCCGTTGGCCTTGAAGTAAATGAGGACAAGACTAAGTACATGCTATCAACAAACAAACATCTGTCCACCGCCTAGGACAAAACGTCACTATCGATAGCAGCAATTTCGAGGTAGTTAAGGAGTTCACCTACCTCGGAGTAAACATAAACTCCACGAATGAAACCCTAGTGGAGATCAGTTGAAGAACTACCCTAGGAAACCGTTGCTACTTTGGTTTGGCGAAACAACTGGGTTCAAAACTCCTAATTCGAAGGACGAAATGTGGCGCCGAGTGCTGGACGATCGCAAGAAGGGAGAGCTGATACTGGGCTCCTTCGAAAGAAAACTACTTTGGCGGATTTTTGGACCTGTGCACGAGGAGGGCGAATGGAGAAGATACAACCGCGAACTCTATGAGCTGTACCAAGATGTGGATGTAGTCCAAAAAGCACATCGAGCGAATGGACAATAATGCTCCAGCTAAGAGGATCTTCGAATCCGAGCCCCCAGGTTTGAGAAGGCAAGGAAGATCGAACCTCCGCTTCAAAGACTAAAGCCATTGCGAAAGCCAGAGCGCTTAGTGTAAACAACTGGAAGCAGCGAGCCAAGGATGGTAGCGGATGGAAGGCAGCAATGTCTCAGCCAGAGACACTTCACGGGTCGCGAGCCCGATAAGTAACAGTGTGTCTATCGGCTTGGCAAATACTGGAAACCCAAATAATTAATTTCAAGTCACCACCTTTTTGGAACAGTAATGCTCAAGCCAAGCACCGAATTTTAGTTGGTAAGGCAGGCCTATTCACCGGTTTAAAAATAAACCGATTTTTTTTCTCTTTTTTGTGGATCCCAGGGCACTTGGACTGAATAGTGTCAAAGATGATGGAATCATTATCTTAGGTGGAAGTTTTTTCATAGCTATAACTGAAGCTTAGTCCAAAGAAAAAAGGATACCGATACAAATAGGCAGGGTTGGTTGTAACATTAACCAAAGAAACTGTACAAGTACCTACCTAGGAACGCAATTACGCAACTTTACACTTAATTATGCTCTTAACTAGTAGGTACCTTGGTGGATTTCACTAGCTGTCAAATGCAAGGAACATTCCGTACCCACATATGTACACTAAAAACAAAGGACAAACAAAACTGATTTTTCCTTTTTTTGCAAGACAACTTGGCAACACTTTAATTTCACAGGAACTCATAATATGCATTCGGGCACAGTCTCGCATGACAATGAAGTTTCGTATAATTACCCTTTAAAAGCAACATGGGGGTGTGTACACAGTTGTCGAGAATTAAAATACGAATTGTCGATTATTCAAAAAGGCCACCAAATGCATTTAACTTTGCACACCATCGTAAAACGGAAGATACTTAAACAGAGAGAAGAAAATAGAATTAAAGGCAAAAAAAATCGTACTTGTATGATGCACAACACGAGGCTATTTCGATGATCTTGCATTACATGCACACAAAGCACAAAACACACAATTGTCTAGGCGTTACCGTGCACAAACAACAGGAAAAAAAATAAACCGTTATGGTGGAGTGCATAAGAAAATGCGAAAAGAGAAGACCATTTCGCACAAACTTGTACCGCTTTCACATTGAGGCAAGTACAAGTACTCGCGTCGTGTCTATCGTTTATCTCAGCCAAAAGAGAGATTCTTTTTCGTAATTGTTCCGTTGGTGTGTTATTGAAAATGCCAAAACCAGTTGCTATTTTTATCAAATACCTACCTAGTAGGACAACAAAAATAGTCATACGTGTCGCGCAACATTGACACAACACGCCACAAACCTAGAAAATGTATCCACCGCCACCCCTTTTACTGAATCACGAATATAAACAGAAGATCGACGAACTCATGTTACGATGGCCAAAACTACACAAAAAAAAACAAATTAATGACAACAGCTTCGTCATCAAACATCGTATGACACAGTTTTACATTCCAACAACAAAAAGCGATCGTACTCCAAACTACCATCCGCCTCATGCTTTACCTTCGTTTTCGACGGTTATTTTGTCTTTGATTCAACCTGTTTGGTAGTTAATACAGCCCGATTGTTGACGTTTTTTTTTTTAATGTCAAACCAGTAATGATGATAAGATACAAATAAATTGTAAAAAAAATCGCATTGAGAACGGAGGCTGCTCAGAAAGAGAGCAAAACTAGAACACTACTGTGGGGCAAGGCAGACGTGATAACGCACCCCATGTCACACCAGACGAACGCCTCACTACGGACACACACAATTTGAATTTGTTCCGAAAATAGTTATCCGACATCTAGAGAAGACAATATGACCACCGTCAGGCTTGGGAAGGAGACGTATGTGACAGTGGGACAGCCACAGCAGCTGCCCGCTTTAAGCACGCACAGTTTTCCTCGGCGATTTCGCCGTTTTTAAAACTTCTAAACTAAAACAACAACAATGATGACGAAGTCGATGACGACGACAACGAGAGTGTAACAAACCAACCACCACATCTACCGATCGTATGATCATTCAAGAAAAAAAGTTCTCTCAGACAATAAAAAAAAACTATACACGTCGGAGATTCCGTTCCGAATTCGCCGATGCAAGAAGAGGTGCAAGAAGAGAAGACCAAGACTGGTTACTTGCTGGCTGAGCACATGGATCACGCGACGGCGGATATTTTACGCGGTTTATTTTTTTTCTATTTACCTTAATAACAAAACAAAAGAGGACAACAATTTAAGGACTTGTCACTTCACTCACGATACCGAGAACGTTTCTTTTAGTTTTGATTAAAAAACGGTAAACAATTGCGTCTAGCTTAGCTTCTTAGAAAAACCGAACCGGATTACACCAAAGCCCATCAATGACTGCCGATCTAGCTGCCGGGATCTGTTGAGTAAGTGTACACGAACACGACGATGGAGTGCGCTAGCTGAGCTGATAGATTGGGCCGTTAGTTGGGCGCGTACACGGTACACCTCGGAAATTTCCATTCTCTTTCGCATGCGTTTTCTATATTTTTCTCTTTCAAATTTAAACGCGCGTTTTTATCAGTCAACGATCGTTGGTTATAGGGCGATTTCGAGGTTTTGCGTTTGCCGTTCGAGTGCAAGAGAAGATGAGCTATTTTCGTTCCGTTTTCGATATCAGTTTTGATAAAAGAGAACTTTGTTTTTGAAATTAGGACTTGGTGTTGTTGTTATGTTTTTAGATGCCGACTGCCGATTCGATTGTTAAGGTATTTTTTTTTTTTTGGTCAAATTGTGCACTTGGGCGATTTAGGTTCGTGGTGTGGTGATCTTTTGAGAGGAAATCGGACGTCACCTATCCTTGAACGCGTGGTCAATTGAAACGCAAATCGAAATTTTCAATATTTGAGGACTTTTATCTGACAAGATAAGCACTCAATTCAAGTGGAGATAAGAAAGCCAATTCAAAAATAAATGGGTAGAACGAGTATTTTCGAAAGCTTGTAAATCATTTTTGCGATGAAAATAATTTTTCAATGTTTTTCTGTCATTGGGGGAAATATAAATGTGTCGATACTCATCTACCCACAAAGAAATTATTTTAGAATCGTTAGCGGAAGGGCTTTCCTGCTCGAGATATATTTATTTTAAATGGCTACAATATAGGTACCTACTGTATGTATTGTCATGTCACGCCACAACGGCCAGATAAATACGTAAGTATTTATAGATCAACGACTTGCTTTCCACTAATGATCAAAAAGCAGTTCCAATATTTGGTAACGTATCTTAGCCTGTGTATCGTTGTAGCAATTGAGATGTGATGGAATTGACAGTAATGCCCGGTTGCATATATGTGATGCATTCAAGCGAATAGTTGTATAGTTACCAGCAGGTCGAAGTAGTAATATGAGAAAAAAAACTCTTGACATTGATTTGATCGATTGAAAGCTATTATTTTGCTTTCCAAATCACCGTCCAGATTGCATTTTTTTTTTCATGATGGAAAATAAACAAAATAGATCGGTTTTTAATCAAGCTTAAATACACTTAAGGCTATATTACATCTAAATGGCAGCTCGGACAATATTTTTTGTCAAAATCTGGCGCAGTGGTTATAACGATTTGCACTACCGTATACTTTTAATGATCGCATGTAATGTATTTGTATGAAACCTTTATGCGGTTTTTTTAGATGTCGTGTAACTGTGAATTTTGACGGCTGTGTGCATGACAATACCACATGCAAGGCACATGCATATTTTTTCGTTGATAGAAAACAATTTCTAAACCGGACGACATATTTTTACCAACCAATACGTTTTGTATAATCTATAGAGTGCCTCTCAAAAATATCTGAAAATGTCGATTACAAACATTGACAAGATTAAAATTTTCAAATCTTGACAAAACGTATTTTTTTTGGTAAATACACACTTTTGTCGAAAGTAAAAAACGTTTTTTTTTTAATCAGGTACAATTTGAACTGGTAACGTTGGCGTAAAAAAATTATAAAAAAATAAAATGATTTGAAAAATTGGGTGAATAGATATTTCACTATGCCCTCACATTTTTGGGGCATGTAATTAAAATCATCATTAAAATATAAAACATTTCCTATCTATTTAAATTATACAGGGCCTGAGCCAAAAAAAGGCTACCTGTGGCTTTACAAATTGTAGACTTTTCGATTGAAAAAAACACTTTCAAAACCTGGTTTCAAAATTTGTTTTCAATATTCAGAATTTGTGAATAGCCAAAAACCAAAAAAATACGAATAACCTGCGTTAATATCATGGGCACTACCCATGTGGTCATGCACTTGGAGTCGCGAAACCATTTTCATGCGTTTTTCACCTACTGGACTCTCGTCGCATAAACACTTCTGCTTCGTGTAACGATCATAATAACCGTTTAGCAGATGAGAATAACCGACATTTCTTTGTTTCACATAAGGTGAAAACCATCGACCTCTCATGCAAAATAAAACAACTGAATAATGCAACTTCGTCCGTCTTTAGATTGACTCGAAAAACTGACATTTAGAACGTAAATTCGATTTTAATTGCAATTTTTGAGTGCTACATTCTCAGACAAATGATGAGATTAAATGCTGAAACAAAAAGCTAAATAATATCATGCCACTATAACAGGGGCATTACAACACGCAAAGTAGATGAGTACCTAAAATGCCCTAAAAACTGTCAACCGTCAAAAAAGACAAGAAAACCAATTTACAAATGCAGCTATTTTTAGTTTCTGTATAGAAAAAATATCGAAAATTTAACAAATTTCCGGGATTTAAGGCTGTTACGCTGCATTTAAAGTTTTACGACAAGTTATTTTGAAATCATAACTGAAAAGTATATGGTGAACAACGTTAACCCATTTTTATTTGAATTTATTTAACATGGAATTGCTAAACAAATGCACTCACCTTAAATTCTGTAGACCTTACATTTCTTGTACAGCATTACAAGTCAGCAGCAATTAACATGCCAGAAATATCAGTATAGTGTTTTGACTTGACCCTTACTTCGGTGTACCTAGATACGTCCGCAAAAGCAAAAAAAAAAAAAAAAAACTCAACAACTCTAGAAATCTTTAATTGTAAAAAAAATAGCTCATCCCATTGATAAGACAACACACAGCACCGTGATCACCACAGCGAACCCAAAGAGGTACTCATGTACTCGTAAATAGACTGTAATCGCGGGTCATTCCAAGTATCACGTACGTGAACACGACGTTTTCATTTTTTTGATTAATTAAAAAAAAGTGTAAACAAAAAACCACTATACTATATTCGTTTTCACAGCAACAGCGGTGAATTCATTTTATTTTTGACTTTCGCGCAACTTAATATTTTATCTAAGAGTTTAATTAAAGGAAATAAAATACCAAATACCTAATTTGATGCGTTGCACTTTAAGATAAGATTAGCAACCAAACTCCCAAGCTTGGACGGACTTGTACGCACTTACATTCACAAATTCAAATCTTTGTCACGGTATAAACAGAAGATTATAAATATAATTGACAGCGATTAAAACACCGATAAAACATCGAATTTGTTGAAAACAATTACCATAACTAAATTTGCATTTTATGATCTGGAAATAATAATCGCGTACGATATGATTGCAGTCATTCGTGTTATTACGACTTGGTCGTAAGGGGTAATTTACAAATTTTTTGAAATAAATGTTTCGATCGCAATCTATAAACGAATGTATAATAACAAGAAACACAATTTTTGAACTTTGTTTTAATCGACTGTAATTGAACGATATAACGCTGGTATGTTGTTCCATCAGGTGGAACGTGTTGATATGTGGACCTACATTTTTATTGTTTTATTTTAAATAAATGTATTTTTGTCATTCAATTTGTCATTTGACAGATTAGAGCATTTAGGTGGTAGATAAGTGTTCGTGATTTATATTTATTACAGTTTATCTGAGTGTATTAATCAAAATCACTGATAGGTTTATAATACTGCCTAGGCGATAGCAAAACAGAGCAACCTTGCTCTTAGAACTTGAAAAGGAAGTTCTTGGACTTTAAATAACGGGCTGTAGTTGGATTAGGCTACCTGTAGTCGTTTTTGTTTTAAAAAAAACTTTATCGAAAGAAATTTTTGTTTGAGTCACTCACTGGTGCGCGTTTATAGCTGGATCGAAGGGCAGCTGCCTGCGACGACGTGTCAACTATTGCAGTTGTGCTCATTTTAAAAATTTAAAAGGGAATGAAATATGGTCAGATAATAACAAGGGGTGTACCTACCAACTGGTTTTGACAATTCTAATTTCGAATAATTCGTATTTGCTCAGCGGCACGGTGCCAAATCGCCAAATAAAAAGCGAAAACGCACAAAAAATTGGGGGTGTATTGTTACTGGCCCAAAATGTAAAAAATAAAATCTGGATAATATACAAAAATTTAACTGCCTTTGGGGAGGAATGTATTCAGAATGAAAAGCAGGTAATAACTAGGCGACTAGGCGCCTGATTATTTTGTAAAATAAGTGAATAAGAGCCGAGCCATAGAAAAACCCATTAATGTCAACACTGAGCCTACTTTGGATATGCTCATAAAAATTTCACCAGTTTTATTAATTGAAATTAAGAGACACTCACAAAAAATGCATTCTGATTCGGCATAAAATTGTATATCCCGCCATTCCTGCAAGAAGTATAAATGGAGGCATGTACATTGGAAGAACCTAACGTGTGATTCAATGTAATCTTAAAACAATTGAAATCTACAGAGGCGAGGAGGGGAATGAAGCAATAGGACACTTGCTGGTGCCCCGCTCTCTCACAAATCAGAAAATACGACCAAGGTGAGTTCTTCTACAGCGATCAAAGCATTCAATGCAGCGTCAGTATGATTTCAGGAGTAGCTAAAAATGTAATGTATACACCTTAGTGATATCACAATGGACCTTTATTTTGGTACAAGTGCACCTTTTACTAAGGACTACTCTAAACTGACAAACAAACCAACGAAACGCAGGAGAAACAATGAAACATATTATGATTGCCACACAACAAAGTGTCGTTACTAATTATTATTGCTAGGTTGACTTGCAACGAAATATGATTTAATGCGGCGTTTGGTCGCACGAATTTTAAACTAAGCAACAATACGAGACCAAGCAAGCTCAAAAACACTTAGTACCCCTTGTTTGATAGAGCAAATTGCTGCTTGGGAGGCTTCACCGACTATCGGCGTTTCTAAGGCGCATTTTGGTGAAAACTAAAAAAATGCTCCCTTATTAGTACACACTCTCCAACAGATTATGGGGTTGAACAGGTCTTAAAATTCTATATGAATGGATAATGTAGATTTGGGTTTTATTTGTATGTCCCGGAATATGGTCATTTGGCCTTCAGTAAAATTGTCAGCGTTGAAGTTTCGATTTGAGCCAGGTAGGGGTAAATTATTTATCTATTCATGCGAACATTTAGGAAAAGTAAATAATAACAATGATTCCAAATATGAAACATGTTTCAATATGGAATTTTAATGTAAATTGAGGCATGTATAAGGGTAATCATTAAAAAGTGATAAAATGTGCGTTCGTTTTTGAAAAGTAATTCAGATTCCCATTAACCTTTCAGTGCACCGAGGTGGATATCATTATCATAAAATCAATCTCTCATTCATGGAGAGCGTGGTCGATTTGGTCAGTGAAAGTTTACTTGGACCCCTACTGTTTTCGGATCGTTTTCGAAAATCCTTTTTTTACAGATAAAATTGAAATGAATGGCTCTATTTATTAGTTTTTAAAATAACTTGGAAAGTGATTTCTATGAATGAGTAGATACATAGATTTTTAATGACAACTACAGTGCTTTGTTTGCGTCAATGAATTACCTATGTTGCATGAACCACTAGTACAACCAATTGAATCTACCTCAAAGTTAAACAGATATTTCATCTAGAGATACTAGAATGGTGGGTGAACCGGTTCAGCTATTAATTCTATTAATAAACCTACGAGAAAAAAAACAAGTTTAAATGATTGCGTTACCTCAAATCAATCCCAATCCCAACGTCATACTTTCTCTCATCGGTCAATAATGCTCCTGCCGCGGGAATATTTATTTGTTTCGCCAAAAATCTATTTGCAACAAATCCCATAACTGACCTTCATTTTCGTTGGTGGATGTATTTTTCGAAATGTTGATTTGTTTATGTTTAGAGAATTAATTGTTAAAATATTGTTATTAAAAGTTGTTTTTATCAGTTGTAGTATTTTTTTTTATTTGTTCGGAATATGGGAGGTGATCTTTTAATGCTTAGCACTGATTTGGTCATGGTTTGTTTGTACTCTAAGCTTAAGGTCGGATGACACGCGAATGGCAAGTGGATGTTATGATGGATAGTTTGTGCTTTTTGGTTTGAATATAATTTTGTGATTATGGTAAAATGTTTTTATATTTTTATTAGAAAAACCAAGCGCACAAAATTGTGCAGTATAAATCATTTTGAAGTATATGCTGGAGGCAGTGGTCAATATGCACCTACTGGTTTTGCTGAAATCGTGCAAAAATGAATGTTGTTTGGGGGAAATGATGTGTTTGCACTGTAAGAGCATGATTTCATTGGGTATACATGAGACTGAAGTAATGGGCAATCATAAGAAATTTAATTTTTGAAATTGATACGTTTATAACAAAGAGAAATAAAAAATATATGTATATAGAATTTTATTCATGTAGTTAATTGTCCATCCCTCTGTCTGTATGTCCCCTATTTTTGGATCTTCAATTTTGAGATAAAATTATGAAAGTAGGTATATGATCTATTTGTTTAAAGAAGAAATACTATTGCAAAGTGGATTTACTGTCACGAAAACAAAATGTTTGGTCAAACCATAAGACACATTTAAAAAAAACTTTATGATTAACTTATTGACGCATTTGGCACAAATGCTCTAACTAAAGTAATTCCAAGCTTATGCTATTTCGAAGGCAAAATACTGTAAACTGTTGGCTCCTAAATCTGACACGCGCCCTAAACTCTTATCTATGAAGCCTAAACTAAACAGTTGGGTAGTAAGCGCAATGGGGTTAATTCAGTACTTTTTGCAATAAAACATTTTGTAATCAAACCTTGTTAGGTATGCTTATATTCATACGAAGAATAAAATTGAAGCGCCTAGAAAATAAAGGGAATAAGCACCATTTTCAAAAATTTGTGTAATCAGCGTTTAAAGTGCTTCAGCTATAACTCTTTTGATAAAAAAAAAAACAGGATTTGCAGTATTTTTCAGGCAAATTAAAAAAAATTCACTTAGGCCCTTCATCTTCTAAGCGTTTCAATTTCAATTATGATATGAAAAATAAACTATATTTGGTATTCATGCAAAAATTAAAAAAATGTATTAGCATACCAACAAATGTACCACCCTCATAAGGCAAACCAGGATTTTTGATTTTTGTTGTTTTTCCACAGACGATTATCTAAAATTAAAAAATTAAATTCTTTAAGTAAAAGAAAAAATAATGTATTTAGACATTTATTTATATTTTAATAGAAATGTAATGTAGAATGTAAACCAAAATTTAAGAAAAAAATATTGCAATATTTATTAAGCGAAAATTAGACAAGCAAACAATGTGTTTAATTATTTGATTTATAAAATGGCTTTATGTGCATACGAGCATGCCTATTATACAATGTAATGCTAAATATTATCGATAAACCATAAACTCGGTTACTACAAGGAGTTACCTAGAAAAATACCTACTAAATGGTATTAAACGAATAACAGTATATAAATACGGTAAATACTAATGATTGCAATCTCTGCAATTGTAAATGTGTTCATTCTACTTGAATGTGTACGTCATTACGATTGAAAAAGAAGTGCATAACCCTGATTGGCAAAATTACAATCGGCGATACTATTGCTTCTATCTGAAGGAAGAATTAGTGCCTTATCAACTGATTGTTGATAGATAAGACTGGTCAGCAACAAACAGAAAAGTGAATCGAATCTAATCAGCTGAACTTGCATGTGTAGTCATTTACCGGGTTAATTTCTATTAATCAATTTTTCAGGGGTTTAAAAGGTCAGTTTTTTTTGTGGTTTATTGTCATACGAAATGTTTAATTCTTACGTAAATTAGATAATGTGCTAGGGTGATTTAAACAAAATTGATTGTGTTAAACAATAAGCCCGTTTAACAATACAGTACTCAACAACATTATATTTTTTTCTCAAAAATCATGTGAAAATGGTGCAGTTATTGTTAATTTTGTTTTATAAAATTACATAAACTTTGGGTCAAACTAAAAACAAAGTGTCTAAAAGGCATTTAAAAAGGGTCTTTAACCATTTAGCATTAAAAAACCTTTCCGAAAAAAATATTAACTATTTATTCACCTTAAAACAATAAAAAAAAACGTTTAAAATGATCGAGAATAAGGAACATGATTCGGATAATTTAAACCTTTATATTATTTCATCTTGCAGCAAACCATTGAAACTAAACTGAAAATAATCATTATTTCTATTCGAAATTTAAAGGACATTGGTTGGTTTTCAACGCATGTAAAAACAGTCAGCTCTCCTTATTTTGTGCTTTACAGATAACAATTTATTGCGAACGAATTTATACTCCACTGTGAATTATTTATGTTAGCTAAGGCGTTAGATTCATTTTGTTACTATGCATTTCAATAATATTTTAATGGCTATTTAGATTTTTCCTAAGCAATTTCCAAAAATAATGCATTCGACAGAACACTTACATTTTAAAATAAGAAGATTTTCAAACAGTAAAATATAAGTTCTGAATGTTTAAGTGAATACCACATCATGATAAAAAAAATTCATAAACTTAAAAGTTTTTTATTATTAATAGTTGCATACCAGCCTTAACAACTATGCTTGTATAGACAGCAGTGGCACCATGAATTGCAGTGTGAAAAAAATATATTCAAGCCAATATAAAAATCTATAACATATCAAGAGCATATAGTCAATAAACATCTCTAACCAAAAAAATAAACAAAACAAATTTTTGGCGCAACAGGCTCGTTAGTACCCAGGGCCTAGCTTTCTCACAACCATTCATGTGTGCGTGTGTACTTCTTGCACGATGGCGGGACCTCCTGTTTTATGCCGACTCCGAACGGCTAATTTGAGATAAGCTATTCTTGACAATTGATACTGCTCGGACGATTTGTCATATCATCACGAGAGGAGGGCCAGTGAAAAAATCATTTAGGTGTTGCTACGGCTGGGAATCGAACCCAGACCTTCTGCGCGGCAGTTCATCGCACTAACCATCGCGCCACTGAGCCCCCATCTCAGCCCCCATCTCCCAACATCTCTAACCATCATCTCAAAAAGGTCTTCAAGCTTTATATGTCAGCCTTACCTAAGAAAAGTGTATAAAAAAACTTTATTCATCCTTATCCTAATTTTATTATACACATCTATTGCATCAAAAGAAATTATATTCTGGTGCCTCAAGGAGTGCAGCAATTTCACCAACGGCGGCTTTTCTTTCAACTTTAATATTTAAAGATAATACAAATAAAAAATTAATTACTGATTATTCCAACGACTATAGGTGTGATTCCATGAAGACCAACATTAGTCAGTCACTGGGAGGTTTTTGTTTTAGATCGGGTTAAAGTTTGTAGGTAGCTGTTGTGTGCAAGAATATTACCCTTAGCTAGATAGAATGGCTTCAGTGGTTGGCAATGTTTATTACAAAACACTCTACAATCATTTTTTTTTCAAGTTAGTGCTTGTATGTACATATATTTGCTATAAACGATTGATATCATCAAAAACGTTTCATTAACAATGCCGACATACACAATAATCATACGTTCCTACAATTACATTTTTTATCACCAAAAAACGTGCATTATAAAACTTATTTTCTATTTTATAAAACTTTAACCCCTATACTCATAAAATTTCGTGCACTAAGCAAACAAATATCTGAATTAAGTAACCGATTATAAAAAAAAGCGATAAAAATTTATATAAACGTATGTACAGGTGCCATAATATTCAATGCCGCCTTCAATGAAGAAACCCACTCAAACAAATAAGAAATTTCATTCAAGTAGATACTAACGGGAGGGTTTAGAACGAAATTTGATTTGACAGACCAGCGGATTTCCCATCAACCACGAAAGCGGATAATGTCCCGTGATCCAATGCCATATTAATTAATCAAATTGAATAACAGCAGATCCTATGGAAAATTTCAGTATCTATATCGATCGGTGGGAAATTCTATATAGCATGCACGTTCGCTTAAGAAATTGACCCTTGGATTTGGACAGGTGATACTAACATAAGGCTGCTTATCTCAAGATAAGCAGGGATGGTGGATTTTAATTTTTATTTATTTTTCTACGTAGTTGACAAAAATATCGATTGAATAGTATTTGATTGAATGTTTTCTTTTTCTTGTTATGTAAAACAATCCTAATAAGGAAGTTGTACATTCGTTGTAAATGTATTTTAAATTTCTTCATTGCGACTGGCTCAGTTCTCTAAATCTATATTTGTTATCAACAATTTCGGATTGAAGTGAAAATTGCAAGTAGTCGTAGAAATATAGCCAAAAAATATGTATAAATATCCAAAATTTTGATATTAAATATATTTAATTGTTTTAATCCAAGTCTTACAGGTTGATTGTGATCAGTTGCTAAATCCTCAAAATTCTTATAAGCCCTATTGGGAGTCTGAATTAAATTGAATGTACGCTCTGTTTCAAAATATGTATAGCGCAAATGCCCTGAAATGGCCACTTTAGTTTTGCTTGTGTATTTTACATACATAGGTTAGTCAAATTATGAGAGACCAACGCAGTAGACTTACCAAGTCAGATGGTGCACGCTTAAACCTGCATTCTGCACCAAAAATAGAACCACTTCTTACATAAATCAGCATCGTAGTTTATCAGTAACCATAAAAGTCAATGTCATTGTGCACTGACGTCTTGAAGCGTGCTTTGAAAGATAACCTCACTTTTGCACTTAAAAAAATGCTGGAGATAGTAAATTGCAAAGCGGGGGGATGACTTGCACGTCACGTAGATTGCTATTTATAAAAATAAACGAAATTCGCAGAAATTTAATAACATGCTTTTCAAACTTTGTAAAATTCTTATCTGAAAATAAGGTTATTCCTATTGGCCCTGGTATAAAATAGCAGAGCGAGGACCTCGAGTCCACATGCAAGCAGGTCAGTGATAAGGCAAATCAAATAGAAAATCAACTAAAATTAATATGCTTTATAAATGATTACAGAAAACTTTAAACTTTGAGATTGAATTTATATTACAAGGTGTGAACCTTAATAAGAGTTATCTTTAGAATGTGGGCATGGCTAAAGGGAAAATTCTATGGTTATCTTGATAAAAAAAACAAGTGATTGACATAATTTTAAGAATAAAATAAATAAATTTTAAAAATGTCTGCTGGACTTCAAGCCAAATTATATTTCTATATCAATAGCATCCTAGCTGAGATATTCACTAGTTAGAGATATTCACATAACACTCAAGCCCAAAATCTTAAAATTCCCACCTTTTGAAATATTTACCATTCGATAATCTCCAAACTAACATTTCCGTTGATGAAAATTAATTTGGTTCAGAGATTTGAATTTTGTGATTTTGGCTTTAGAGTTATCGAATCCAATCCCTCATGGGATGTGGGATTAAAACATAAATTTCATATTTATCACTAACCGCTACCACTTTTTACAAGAGTTAAACCAAATTATTATGAAACACACATGTATAAGGAGTCATATGACGTTACGTAACGTAAAGCGCGGTATACCCAAAAAGTTGTCACTTTCGTATAAAATTAAACTGCACATAGATATTACATGCGGAAGCCATTTCAAAAATCATAACGAATTTTTGAGAGACTTGTTTAACGAATAATTTATTTAGCAAATACACACACCTCCTGTCTAAGGGTTGTGTATACACTTAAGGTAAAAAAGCTTTTAAGCTTTGCGCACTGTTTCTAGCTAAATACTCTGACCACTAGAGTTTGCTCCAATAGATTTATGTTATCAAGTTTTAAAGCACCTGTTGACATATGTTCGTAATAATATATGCAGACATATATGCAACAGAGTGCAATATAAATATGTATGTGTATATTTGGAGTATAATAATAAAAAAAATCACCGATACGGGTAATTAGGAATGAGATCTTGTATTTTTTTAGGTATACTTATTGATGTTGCGTTTGTTTATTGATTGTGAGCAAAATGAGAGACAACGTTATCAGGTTTAAGTGTGTGCTATTGACACTTGCCAAGTAGAGCCAGCAGTGATTAAGGAATTGACAACAGAGATGAATTTTGTTGACATTTGTGTGCAGATGAAAGGGTTGTTAAAATCCAAGGGATGTCCAATAAATAATAACAGATGGAGCGTTTATAACGAAATTGGACATAGCTATCTGTCAACCTCTTGATTGGTTTGCAATATCTTGGAATATATATTTCGTCAAGTTATGAATATGAATTCAAACATAATTATTTAGGTGGCAGCTTCGACAATGATGCTATCTCCGAAGTTTTTCAGAAATATCCAGAGTTAGGATATAAAACAAGATACAAAAATGCCTTATCAAGAACACGAGTATTGCCTCACAGATCAAAAACATATTGTAGTGTGCTTTGGGTAAAAATGAGCCAAACGAAGCAGTAGATCGTTCAGCGTTTTTTGAGAATAAGCTAATTAGGAATGTTTACGTTAATTAAGATATTTGGCATAACGTACCTACTTTAAACGCCCTCCTAGTGTTACAAGATGTTGAAAAGTGAAAAAAATTTAGACATTGTCAATTTTCGAATTTAATCTCACATATTAGCACTAACCAACTTATACTTACTCACTTACTTAAGTGGTGCTACAGTCCGGAATGAACCTGGGCCTCAACCAACATGCCTCGGTTTTTACTTGTGCGCACCACTTAAGGCGAGGTCTTCCTCTACTGCGTCCGATGTCTGGCTGGGAATCGAAGAATCTGCGAGCCGGAGTATCGGTGTCCATTCGTTCAACATGTCCTAGCCTTTTGATACGGTCATTGCTTCAGCGCCGTAGAGCA
The DNA here is from genome assembly GCA_932526625.1 of Rhingia campestris. Lineage (NCBI taxonomy): Eukaryota > Metazoa > Arthropoda > Insecta > Diptera > Syrphidae > Rhingia > Rhingia campestris. The sequence continues at coordinate 117,006,243 of OW052185.1, read as the reverse complement.
GGACTGGGATGTCCAGGATCTAAGGATCTCCTTAGTAGTTCGAGTGAGGGCTTAACTACTAAATTGCCTTCTTAGCCTGAAGAAACAGCTGTTGGCAAGAGTAATTCTTCGTTTGATTTCTGACGAGATGTTGTCGTCAGAGGTAATAGCGGAGCCGAGGTAGACAAAGTCCCGTACTACCTCAAAGTTATATCTGTCAATGGTGACGTTCGTGTCCAATTCGTGTTGACAGCATATACATAGTCCTACCCTCATTTTTGCTTAACCGATTTTTGCCGCTTCCTTCTCTATACTAGCAAACGTGGTCAATATTGTCGGTGTATGCTAGAAGTTGCACCGATTTATGGAAAATTGTGCCTCTGGTGTTGGCGGCTTTGAAATCGATGAATAGGTGATGGGTATCGATAGGACATCTTGGGTTTTTTTCCAGGATCTGCCAAAGTGTGAAAATTTTATCGGCTGTGGACTTTCCTGGCCTAAAACCACACTCATAAGGGCCAATCAGGATATTGGTAAACGGTTTCAGGCGTTCACATATTACGGCTTGTAGGCGGTGTTGAGGAGACTTATGCCCGCACCCTAAAAAAGCGCTTTCCACTAATGCGACTGGGGAGAGAGATCACCTCAATGCAATTTAATATCCTGACAAGCTTTGCTGACATTTATATACAATTTGAGAAAGTGCAACTATGGCCGTCTATCTGAAAGCATTGTTACAAAATCGATAAAATCAACTCCACATACCCTACCCCTCCATATCGTGACATGAGTTATAATATAATGGTAACTACGACCAACGTCATTCTACAGCCTTCATCGACTAAACATCTAAACATGTAACTTCGATCACATCGACCTAGTACACTATGATTTTTACCCTGAATTTAGTAAAGGACGAGCTCATGTTGACTTCTATTTCTAGCCATGTTCGCCATCACTTATGAAACCAAAACACAACTCATTGTCCTCTACCGTCGTTTCAAGTACCTACGGACATAATTGACTTATCGATTTCCCAGCTAAACACACCCGGGCAACAATAAGGACACAACTAGCTAATTTGTTTATACCTCATTCTTGATTGACTTCCAGTTAATTCGGTATAAGGTTATAGGGTGGTAAAATATGATATTACATCCAAACATTTACATCATACGCCATCAGTCCAAACAACAAGTCCCAACCGAAATCAGAGGGTGGTGGTGTGTTTATATGCTAAAATAGGACAAATTATAAAACACCCCTCTTAGGAGCCGTCCGGCCAAGGCGACATTCACCACAGAATATGGAAGAACCAGCTGTGCGAGTGAAATACTTATTCAGTATCACCCCTCAATTTGGGGGCAGAAGGACAACGAGTTTGACTAGGATAAATTATACATTCCAAGAGCTTCACTCTTGTACTTTGTATCAATTGCGATAGATACCTTCAGCGTGTTGATGATCTAAAATTAGAAATCATCGAGGGTGGATATCGGAGCCGGAGAGGGGATGCCGATTACAATGGATTATTTCTCCTAAATCCGATGTTGAAATAAAATAAATCCCTTGTCATCAAATCCGGATAGCGGTTGGAGGTCTTCATGCTGCAATTCACTACTTTTATGTTGTCATAAACTCTTCGGAAGAATAATCGTCGTCGAATGCCATCCACAGAGAGGGGGCTTAAAGAATGTTATTATGCTCCAAGAGAGGGAGGAAGATTTTGCAGGGGTGGTGATTTAATACCTAATGCACATGTGAGTTGTAAAATATATTCCACAGTGACTTTGCTTTGATGAGCTATGATTGGGAACTAAAGAGGAGCATCAGCGTACAGTTTATGAGAGTTTTATTGCTATTCGATTGCCAGATCATTCATATGGGATCAGACACATAAACAATCTTACTCCGACTGGAGATGATGAAGTTGTCGGGGACTGGTATAGCTATTATAAAGACAACTGTTAACTGCGTAAATCTTTTATTTAGGGCGCCCGCAGAGGACCAGTAAGTTAATAGATAAGTAGGCTAGGTTTTCATTAATTTTTGTCTACCAAAAAAAAAAACTAACTAAAACTAACTTATTTAAGATAAAGAAAAAATAAAAATGAATTGAAAAACAAAAAAATATATCTAAAAAGAAAAAGACCCGTGGCCTGCCTTTTTTTGGGTGATTTGATGTCGCCGTACAATTTTCTGGACAAGTCATTAATTGCAGTTGTTGAACGCACCATTATCTTATTCTCTAGAAATTTGTAGAAAATATTAGAACTAGGATGAGGTTGCATCCATAGTGGCGACATGTTGATGTTTATTTTCTATCGAATAATATTGACTTGTTTGCTGAATTTTTGTGTGAATCATATTTCAAATCAGACAGCTCCGAAAAAACACTTTTATATAAAAAAAAATATAAGGCATAACGTCATAGTTGTTTTTAGTTTTTAATAAAACTATTCATGCGTTTCATTCCTCGGCATGTTAGCCTTAACAAATACCTCACATCGCGAAAACTCTATCTAGCACTGCACTGCTATACGCTACCAGACCTATCATTCCCTAGTTAATGCCCAATAAATCAATTTTCCCAACTGCCTGCAAAGTTCCTTTTAAAAAATACCCCATTTTAAGTCGTAAGTCATTCTATTGAACTGATTGACATTTACAAGAGAGAAGAAAAGTATCTAAAGAAGAAAACTTTAAATGTATTGCCAACATCATTAATATTGTATCTCAAGAGGGAACTTTCTTCTCCCAGACAACTGGAAACAACTAAATAACTAGGTGAGACATCGTTAACACCGCATTACACTTTCCCGTTCCATTACGGCACGCGCTCTTCGTGAAAAAGAATAAATTGGAAAAGTAAACTTTTAGCCAAGATTGCAACACACAGAAGAAAACATATTTGCCATCCTCATTTATTTATGCATCTCACCATTTCACCCTGGGAAATCAATCAAAGCTAGACCAAGTTCGGAACTGGGTCAAACTTTCTCTTCGGGACTTCCAATTTGACCTTTTTCTTCATCAATATCCGTTCTTTTTTTTTTTCTTTAAAAATATTTCGCTCCATATTTTATTTTTATTAGCACGGCTAAAGAAGTCCCTCTTATCGGAGGTCAAGGAGGTAGGACCGGTATTTAGGCGTGAGATGTCAGTGAACCCTAATGCGTTCGTGTACAATCTTATTGAATTCTCAGTAGGTGAATGCAAAATTGATGAAATTATTCCGATTAATGTCATTAAAAGTTTGTGGTAGGCAAAGGAATATTGATGAATCGATATTGAACATTGCTTCAGCATTATAAGCTAAAAGGGTCTTCTTTGATGGTAATTAGATAAACGCTGATGTGATGGAATTGTTTTCATGTGCAACAAAGTTGCGTGGTAGTCGTCGTTCTTATCCACTTTTTTTTTATTAAATATTAAATCCAATAGAGTCCTTGTCACAAACATGTCAGTCATGTTTATTTGCGTGTGTCATTTTTCCTCTCTGGCATTTACAGATAACATAAATCACTTAGCTTGAGGATAGTGTTCAGAGTTTCAGACATTCATGGCAGAAATCTACAACTTTGTAACATACGAAGACGCATAATTTAAACTGTTCACTTCAGCGAAAAAGGATCACGCAAGAGTGAAAACAAAATGCGGATTCTTGAGAATTATGCATAGATATATCGATTTAGGAGGAAATAACCTCAAAAGTCATGTGGTTAGTACGAACTTTATCGCGTATTTTTACAGAGTACATATCTTGGAAGTGTTTTCAAAGTTCAGAAAGCGGAATAAAACTTTGTTTGAACAGACAAAAGGAAACAGGAAGGGTGTTGTTCTGACTGAATAGAGGTGGTATCTAGGTTGGTGAAACAGTGCGTTGAATTTTAAAACGAGTCAAAGAACATTTGTGGTAGAGGAAATCATTTCAAAGAGATAAAAGTTTGTGGACGGGAATTTAACTACACATTCATACGTGACGTGCTTGGTGAGGGAAATGTATGGAAAACAATGGTTTGCAGGAGAGTTATGTTCAGGTCACTTCTGATACTTTTAATGTGATCTTTTGCAATTTAAGAGAGGAGCACACGTATTATTGTTCCAGCTAGTGATGGTAAGGTTAGGTTTTCTGGATTGACAAGAGGTGTAAGTCCCTTGCATATGCATAAAAAAAACCATAGCCTGTGGTTATTTGAATAACGCAAAAACTTGGCTCTTCTGAACAATTTGAAAAAATTGGACTCAATAAGTGTTGACTAGTTATTTTAAAAATAGTGAGGCATAGTTGAAACTCGAGAATCATTGGATACTTTATCTATTTAATCCTATTAAATCCCATCATAGACTTACGAAAAGTTTTTATATAAATCCTAAAAGAAGTTTTCTCATTGGAATTTTAATATAAAGTTGAGACCCAGACAGTGACAAATTTAATAAATGCGCATCTAATCATCGCCACATACTCTGATTTTGATTTTTTTGATAGGGATAACAGAGTATATTGTGGTCACACATAAATTGCTCACCTTTGGGTAAACTCTTCCGATATTTACCAAAATGCGTAGATTCACGCCGAAAATTATTTTGAGAAACCATTACATTAGATCTGAGATCCGACATTTGCTTTATACTTTAGGTGGACGTTTGGCCATCTTTGGGGTGACGATCACATCGAAGAATTTCTTAGCTGGAAGAAAAATTTGTTTATTAATCGACTTTAGATTTTCGCCAGGTAAGATGTGTATGTATATGCGATATTTAGTAGGGTTATGTCGCCTATTTTTTTTATCTAACAGTTGGTGACCAGAAGATGGGACAGATATAGATGAAATACCACACATTATGTACATATTATCTTACAAGTTCTAATATCTATAGGTCTATAACTGAACCGGTTGAAAGTCTTTTTATTTTGGATCCTGCAAAGGTTACTGAATTATTCTACATGCACACATTCATCCGTAAATATAAGCATGCTTCGACCGTATAGGATATTTGACACCAAATTCAAATGCATTGATTATCTATGCTGAATGATTTCTTTTGACTAATACCATTTAACAATCCGCAAAATGTATATTTGCATAAATTCAATTCCTTTTACCCAGGACTCAAGTTCTTTCCTGGATTCAAATAGATAGACTAAAATTTGATTGGCGCAATCAAATGAGTGAACTAATGGCCCGACTATATTGCAGCTTTAACAGACATTGTTCAGTCTGCTAACAAAACAATACCAACCATATAGCAGTTAGTTTTAAGGATGCCACTTGACAATTATTGCTTTAGACAATTACAATTGGTCGCTTGTTCGCATCGTCACTCATGTCCTTGCCATAAAACCAAACAACCCCAAGTATATCCCCCCTCGGGTCATATAGACTCAGTGACGGGACAAACAACTTGCAACCTCTCACTTCATATGAAACAAAGAACCCGTATCGTGCACACCTTTTGCTACATTGCATGCTTCTCTTAACAAAAAACAAATACGGTAAAAAAAGTTCATAACAATACTGGAAAGTACTTAATTTGCATACACAAATCGCAGACATTATCCTTAAAAGCATACGACTAGCAATCACGGTTGTTAAAGTCAAAAGCGATTATAGCCGCAAAAGATATCTCGAACACGAACTCGAATTCACATTCACATGCTCACAGAGTCTCATATGCAAAAGTGAAAGCAATTCAAATCTGTTGAGAGAGGCACTCAAATAAATCGACGACAAAATATAAGTAGCAACAATGTTTCAACTTGAACTTCTATTGCAAGGCGAGGCATTAACTTGAAAGGGTTCGACAAGAGCTCTCACTCAGTCTGGGATTTGCCGAGAGCTCATGAGACAAAATACTTTTAATCTTTGTTCTTTCGACTTTCCTTCTGTTTTTTTTTTTTTTGGGAAAACACATCAAAAACTTATCAGGGACTTTACGGTAGGGAAAATTCGTTCATTGTGCATTATTCTGTTCGGGGCGGCACACAAGTTGCCAAAGGATGCTGCATATACGTATGAACTTGGGGAGATTAAAGCAGATTGAATTGATGACACACATTGATGACGTCTGGCGTGGTCAGGACATGTTCACAATTTGTCATAAATGGAAGCAAAAGTGAAATGAATTGGAACAATGGATCTGAAGTGAATAGGGGGTGGTAAAAGTTAGGTTGCAGAGATATTGGAAGTGTATGTTGTAGACGGATGCATTTACTTGGCAATTTCATTAAAAGGGTGCACTTTAGGGGACGGAATTGTTTCTAAATCAGATTTAAGTCAGCATGTGTGACAACTGATAAGTGACATTGCTGAAGGAAATGCCGGGGTGGTATCTAATTGGATATGGAATTGATTATATTAACCCAGGACTGGTAATGGGGATTTAGTTAAGCTATGTTATATAGAAAGGGTGGAATTGAGTGGAAACAGTAGGGATTTGCATATTGTTGAATTAATTCTAACATAGTAAAAGTATGATGTTACAAGGTGACCTATAAGTTCATAAATATAGTTCAAAAGGATTCATTCCTAACAGCGACTTAAACGCTATCAATTAGGGATATATAGTTTTTCAAACAATAATAATCTTAGTATAGGGAATAGGGAGAGAGACGTCAGCGAATACCCGAATCGGTAAATGGAATCGCTAATGACAGCAAGGATCGGACTTTCAATTGAGTCTGCATCGTATTTGGAGGAGGTTCGTTTTTAAGAGATTCGTCGAATTACCTCAAGTTAATACAGTTTCAGCAAAAAAAAATATACTCAAAACGTGGGAGTAACTTTTATATCATATCATATGCAAAGACAACAAAACTACAAAATTCGTCAAAATTTGCTGGAAAACTGATTGCGCCAGATTTATTCCTTAAAAGGTAAGAAAATCTATATATCAACAACTCCAACTGCACTTCGAATCACTATCCATACCTTCGAGGTTATTAATAGCCTTGAAAAATAATTAACAAGAAAATGACAAAAGGACTTTTGCAAGAAACATTCAATTCGACCTGTCTGGGCGGTTTCATTGGACAATTTAAAGGGCCTATCATCATAGAGACGATTGTAAAATGCAGGATATAAAATAGTGTCATCTTATACATTGTTGGAAGTTACTTTGGATCGTGAACTCAATACCTTTCAGCCAATTATTTCAAATTGATGGCCACCTAAAGCTCGATTGTTACATGCTTACACATTCTGATTAAAATTCTAGCCCACAAGCCACTGTGCTACCCTGGATGCGAAATTATAATAAGTTGCAGGTATGTGCCTTGTTAGTTATTATGGTTCTGACAGTAGTTGCTCAAACCAGCGAAACATTCAAATGGTGATCTGTCTGAACTGTTCCATTGGATATTTAAGAGAGTCGAACTTCCACTTTAAATTTCAGTAACAAAATGTATACACATTATTGCATATACCATTTCACTCACAAAAACATCCCCTACAAATGTTGCACCCATCATAAATTCCAAATGGTTAATAAAAATCAAAAATGAGGACTATATATATACCAAACGTAACCAAACTGTCACCAAGTCATTCTCTCCTACAGACATGTGATTCCACTCCTCCTAGTCATCGCTGATAATCGTAGTTTTCCATTCACATTCTTCGACTTTTTGATTTCAATGAAATGAAATGAGAAGAAAAAAATCCATTGACATGTTGGACATGGATAATGTTGTTCTAAAAGTTCCATTGTCCCTTTTTCGAGAGCTAGGTAAATCGTATTTTATGGTTAAAGCAATTTCAAGAGGAATGGTCAAGAGGTGTATATTTGACATTAAGTATGCACTTGTCGGATAAAATAACACTTATGTTAAAAATCATGAATATGCAATAAAAATTAGCAGCTTAACAACTTGCTGATCACATGATTAGATATGTGGTTATTGTTGTCAAAAATATAGACTTGAACAGGCTTTAAAGAGGAAATTCAATGTGTACTCAGTTAAAAATACAACAGAATCGATTTTCAACGCTCGAATACATATAGATACCTCCATCTATATAGACCTATTCATTCTTACCTCATGAGGTAAAGAGTACGCTAACTCTCAACTTTTTATTTAGACAAAAAAAATTGTAATCGTAGACAAATTTACCGATTTATAAGAGAATCCTTTTTAATAGCCCCTTAAGCCCAATGGATAGTCTGATGGAACTACGTTTTGCTGACTGCTGCACAGTAAAATGTGATGACTGTCCCAGATGCAATCACCAGTGGGACTTTTACTTTAATCGTTCTTTAATGTCTGTTGAGTGCACTTACACTGGGAATTGTTTTTGAATGAATGAAGGGACAGTAGGGAGAACAAACCGAGGATGTGTGTAGACATTTGCGAATGTGGAGGTAAACCGATTAGAAGGCCTTTGATGAATGCTTAGAAAAAGTAAACAGATTATATGTTATGTGCATTGTATGTGAGTGTAATGTTAACCCTGAAAACAGCTGAAGCCACTCTTCGACTTGATAGTCCCATCGGCTAATGGTTTAAGATCATGAATCGAATTTTTATAAAAAAAAAATATAAAATGGTTCAAAATTCACTATAACCAAAAAATCTGTTTAAGTACAAAAAACCGTTTTTTTTAATTAATGAATTTTGTAATAATTGTCAATGCTTTATTCGAATACGGTTAATATAAAAAATGAATATAAGACAGGAAAACGCAAGCCTCGTCCCTGTCTTTGAAACCGAAACATGGTTATGTGCAATATGGATTTCGTTCGTTCACCGATATAAGTTCGTCCTAAATTATGTTTTTTTTTTGATCATGCAACACTTCATTCGAATTTCAACAAAATACTGGATATAATGCTCTTAATCTACTTAGGCTACACATTTTTCGGAATCACATAGAATGTCGAATCTCAAATAGGAAATTTTAAACTGCGAACTGTATAGGAACATGACTTCAGCAGTCCATGAGCAATGCTTAGAGATGCTTACAAATGTTTGTTAAATCAGCTCTGAAATTTCTGGATATTAGTGAAAAAATGTACATTTGAAGCTAAATTCGGAGTTTTGCAAGATACACCGGGTAGGCCATCTACTGGTTTCTTTTTAAATCATAGGTTATTTTGACATTGACAGATACTTCCCGGTCGAAATCTTGACAGAAAGTCAGTATCATACCTCCGCAGAACAAAATGAGTCGATTTACGCTTGAAAAAGGTTCAGAAATATTGAAAACATATTTCCAAAGTTAGTGCTGTGTAGCCCAAACAGTCCGTTTTTTTGAAAATTTGTTTTGGCCGAAATGAAGCACCCACCACGCCTGCTGTACACAAGTTTGTACAAAAAGTTCGTACGACTGGTATGCTATACATAGTGGCACAGACGAGAATGTGGCTGCTGTATAGTCGAGAGTGTGAGAATCAACTCATGAACATTAACTCGCCATCGATCTCAACAGCTCTAAAAGATCTCGGATTATTTGCTAAAAAGGTCTAATTGACTCAGCAATTGACCATCCGCTTCGTTATCGCTTGGGCCTTATAGCAGCTTGAATTGGACAACAATATGGGCAAAAAATCATATTTTCTGACGAAAACGTTAACGTAGCCGTTAACAAACAAAAGTGCTGCATCTGAGGCGAAAAACACGCACGTTATTGTCGAGAAGCCGATGCATTTACAGAGGGTGACAGTTTGGTGCGGATTGTGAAGTTAATGAATCATTGGACCACTTTTCTTCAAAAATGAGGCTGGGAACAACTATTCGGTCAACGGTGGGTGTTACAGAGCCATGTTACCCGAATTTTTTTTTGCTGAAATTGATGACATGAATTTGGACGACCTTTGGTTCATGCGGATAACGCGCCATGCCACACTCGATCTTTTGCGTACCAAATTCCCAACTTGTGTTATCAGTCGTCTTGGCGATGTCAATTGGCCGCCTCGGAGCTGCGATTTGATCGCGTTGGACCTTTTTTGCGGGAAACCGTAAAGGACCAATGTTATGCTCACAATTCAGAATCTACAGCCCGAAAACATCAAAAAGGTCTTGGAAAATTGGGGTGACAGAATTCTCTACTACGAAGCCAGCCGAAGCAGCCACGTGAACGGCGTTGTGTTCCATAATTAATTGGAATGTTTGCTCTTACTACAAAAACATTTAATTTTGTGAATTTTAATGCATTCCAAAAAAGAAACTTGTGTTTGGTTCATCCGTTGTTAGTAAAATATGTCAATTCGGAAAATTTCGCCATTCAAATTTGTTACTCTTCTGGGATTATCCCTGAAAGTAAGTCTCAGAGTAAAACTGTTAACTTTACTTAAGCTGATTATTTTCCTTTAAGTTCAAGCATTTTTAACGTTTTTTTTTAATAAAAGTTTTTGTTTAGATACTAGCTGTCCTGACTGACAGACGATGTCTTGTCTTGGTCATGTATGTCCATGAGGAATGAATTTATCGATAATTTCCTGATGAACACGTGACGAAATCATATTCACCAATGTAGCAGCTGCTGTCTTATATTTCAAATGACCTTAAACCATTGACAAAATTAAAAAAAAAACACAAAAATGACTTAAATCGGTCCATCCGTTTTCAAGTTATGAAGTCACCAACAAAATATAGGATAATTTTTAATATATACAAATCGTCTACATCCTTGTTGTCAATCAATAGACTTCGCTATGCTCACATCCGCATTATAATTTCCAATAATGAACGAGATATTTCGAAAGAAATTTGGCATGTACATTATAAATATTCATGAAATTTAGAATTTCCTACTGTAGACAGCAAACACCTTCGCAAAACATGTGCAAATAGCTAAAAACAATCAATATCAACCCACAACTCAGATTATTCATCCCTTTTCCTAGTCATATTTTCAGGTAAGAAGATTAATTATATTGGTAATTCCCGAACATCATTAACCGGCACGTTTTTATCTCCAGCCATCACCTTTCCCAAAAAGATATTTTTGGCTCAATAAATCCAGCCCCAGAGCAAAAGCAAATATAATCCACACTCCGCCACGGCCATCCAGCACTTTGTGAAATGCTCCCACTTAATCCTTACCCATTATGCAATCACTACTATATTGAATTACTTTAGATACGTATACACTTAATTTGAATCCCTTCAACCGTCCGTGGATAATCCAATTTAAAAAAAATCGAACCTCACCAACAAACATACAGTGGCACAAACCCAAGCTATCCCCATTATCCTGTCATTTTCCCCATTGACATTTTTATAGCTTCACTTTGCATTTATCTTGGTGCGCATACACAAGGAAGGATATAAACTAGTTACGCGCTGTAAAACGCTTAAAAACAATGGAAATACCGTAAAACGAAGGCAACAAAAGTAGTGCATCTCACGCTTGTTGCTCTACATATATCCTTATGCAATGACAATGCGCGCACTCAACCAATGAACCAGCACAATGTGTCCTTGCAAAGAGGTAATTGGAATCTGGCATCTGAGGAGTGGGAGTACAAAACCAATAAGGAATGAAATGAACCGTTTTAGCTGTGTTAACCTTGTTTTTTAATCATGAATTCGTTGTCGGTGTCCTTAAATCTTTGGTTGGTTTTTTTTTTTTTTCTCAAAAATAGTAGCAGGGATACAGATTGAAGACGTCCATCTATATATATTCGTATTGCGTCACTTTAGCTTTTAACTGATTGTGTATGCAGAGTGCGATCTGGCACAACGATTATGTCAAAGCACAATTATGTTTAGCAATCAGGATATAAACGCTCGCTCAGTCACCAACACCTCCTTGGCTCCCTCAATCGAGTGGCCTGTTTAGTATTCATAAAATGAGATAAAAGAAATGCAACGCTGATGATGATGGTGATAATGTGACATGTGATTATGATCACACCTTGTTTAACACAATCCGACCGCACAAAGGACGGAAGGACATTCGTGTTATAATGAAGGGGAAACGCTTTAACTTTGTCGTGGAGGTGTCGCTTGTGTGTTATTCCCTCTGCGGTTTTTTACCTACCTCACTTTTCTCCTTTTTTTAAAGGGAAAATGGGAAAAGTTTTCATGCGGATGGCTTTGCACAGGGGATGAGATTGTGCAATCATTTGAGTAAGTGTAGTTTTATGTCTAGGTGTTGTTTGGGAATTGCAAATGGCAAGAGATGTGTCAGAGGCTCAAAAGGAATTACTGCGGGAAGTTATACAAGAGCCTTGATGGAGTGTTGATTATAGGAGGTGAGTGAATCAAACTGGGTCATGGGCATGGGTTTGTAAGCAGTATAGGGACATTAATTTTATTAATGGCCTCAAGTATCTTCGATTTCTTATTGTTTTATTGAAAATAATTACATCTACGATATGAAGTTAAAAATGTACTAGCAAGTTTAATACCCAACAAGGCAAAGAAGCTCAAAACGTCGCGACAATTAAGAGACTGCAGTCCTACATTTGGGAACCAATATAATTCGATTCTGGATCGACCTTATTAACTGTGCATCTTGTAGCCAATACGCCGTGACTAAACAATTAAAGCCAAACTACGACGTTACTTCATTCAGTGAATGTATAGGGGGGTCTTCCAGTAGGGACTTTCAGGTACTGGCCACCGGGATCGTGCGATTTGACCCCGTTCGACTTTTTCTTGTGGGGTTTTCTTAATTCGCAGGTCTATGCGAATAAGCCACAAACCACAGCGGCCCTCAAAGCCAACATAACCCATGTCATCGGTCAAATTCAGTCTGATTTATGGAAAATTGGACCCAGAGAAGCCGGGGCGAAATTTGAACGATGTTATATTCCGTATACTTAATGGCCTTTTAAACGAATAAAAAATGTAGGTGATATCTAACACACACTTGTGTAACTTAAATTTTGAGAAAGGCAGCAATTTAAAAATTGCGAATATTTCACAATTGATATGCGAGGAAAATTTATATAAAACGAAAATTTAGTAACAGTGCTACTGAATTTCACTTCTGCAAATGGCTTTCGAGTCCTGCAAACGACTTCGCCCGAGAAACAAAAAAAAATAACTTCTATGCATTCACTTGAAAAGGGGTTTCTCTAGATGACATTTAAATTATTCGTAAGTACTTATCAAAGTACAGTGGTGAAGCTTGGCGCCGACACACATGTCTCTCCAACGCCCAGTCCTTAGCTAACCGCCTCCAGTTACATACTTCTCAAACCTAAAGTTGGTTGAGGTCAATTTCTAGTTGTGAGCGCTAAGAATTTTTAACTTTCTCTTACAAGAGAAAGATATTGTTTTCGTGAAAATTTTCGACCTCGAGATTTTGATTGATTCTAAAATTACGATGATAGCGGAACCAAAAAAACTGGTTTTTGGAATTCCGTCCGTCGGTCCGTCTGTCCGTAATGGTCTCCCCAGCCTAAACGGCTTGACCGATTTTCTTCAAACGTATCCAAGTTTGTTTTGGTCATAATTCTAGGCCATTTTTTTTTTTTGCTTTTAGCCATGTTATTAACGGTACCTGCCATATAAAAATTACACATAACCTCAATTTTCTCGAAAACGGCTCTAACGATTTTGATTAAACTTTATGTATACTATATATTAGTATAAGCATATTAGTTCCAACAAAACTGCATACCCAGTTTTTTCGAGAAAATCCATATAACGGATTTTGTCATTCAGGCCATATAAAGAAAATTGTTAATTTCTCGCAAACTACTATGTCAAATTGAATGATCCAACGATCACTAAACGGAATTTTCAGTTTTGGCCAATAACGAAAAATCATTATTATTCACATAGACACCGATTCCTTGAAATTTCGGAGTAAACGTTCGTATAATCACATTTCGACATTATTTATATCATTTAAGCATTAATAATGAAAATGCGTACTATTTGATCTAACGCCTAACTCCAACTCGTTGTGAAAGAGAAAGTTGCGTCGTGCACCCACAACTCGTTTTAAGACGTTTTTCTTTACTGTGGCTACCACATGGCTGCGAATCGAAGACTCTGTGGACCGGAGCTTAATGGTCTATAATGTGTTTTTTTTAACCAGGTCTCAAGAAGAAGTTAAGACACCAACGGACATGGGCCGAACATCCCTAAAGTCAGCCATAATCAACGACAGGCATAACAAATGTAAAACTTATGGAGACAAGCATTAACCTTTTCAGAAAATAGATGTTGTAAAGCTAATGCACTTACTTTTATGTACAGAATTTAACTGTTTCAATAAAACCGTAATATGCTTCCAATTTTGGTTCTATTACAATCGGATAACCAATGAGCACTATTCGCTATAAGGATCCAAAGTGCCACCTTATTTTCCAAAATTAATAAAATAACCACACAAACTCCCAAAAGCTATAATTTCCACTTTTTCTTTTCCCCATCATATCCAAATCCATTTGCACTTAAAAATCATGCAATTAAAATTCATCTACAACTCGGAAAAACAACAAAAGAATCTTCTCTAAGCCTAATGGGTGCCCATGCTCATCATTAATTGCAATAAAAGTTTCAAAAGTAAATTAAGTGCGGACACATGTTGCTGGAGCACTGATGCAAAAATGCGGAATTCACCTCTCGTGCTCATCTCGTTGCTCTATAAAAGCATTAGCTTGCTATTTTAAGCTTCATCAAAATACCCTCGTATATAAACCTATGTAAATAAAATGGATATTCACGTTAATCCGTGCAATGATTAAACATCATTAACGCATTTCTTTATTTATTTTCGACGTTTTTGTTCCCTCGTTTGCAGATTTTCAAGAAAATGAGTTTAATGACTTTTTCTGATTTTTCATCATGTTTATGATTGTTTACTGTTAGCTGAGGCGTCGTCATCCCCTCATCGTCATTTAACCGACATGGATCTTTGGTTTTTGTTTTTATGATTATATGACAGTTATGATTAATAAATTCACCAGGATAATGAAAGCACAGCGATAAAATAACAAAAGGCAGATGTTAGGAATTCTTTGAAGATGAAATTGTAAGGGTAGGGTATAATTATTATCAAAGTGAGTTGGCGAAAATGGTTTCAGTCATCAGAATCCAGAGGCGCGAAAAAAAGAGCCCTATCAACCGTTGTGAGAATAAAATTGAGAAAGTGGAAGATTTTTAAACATCCTTGATTTTTCATAAAGAGATACAGAAAAATTCGGAACACAAATATCAGAAATAAATTATAAATATCGTTAAATAAATTAAATAAAAATAAAAGACTTGAACTAAAATTCAAAGTAAAATTTAAATTCCAATTAAAATCAAAAACTCCCAGCGCAAATTGTTTCTATTATCCATCGCTTATCATCTTTTTATGAATTACAGATAGGTTCTAAAGAGGAAGATGTTCAGCTTAGTAAAATTATTCCTAGAAACGTTGCATTTTATGGATTTACAGGAAACGTAGTTTCAGCTCATAGCCACGACACGAGTAATACAATTCTAATTTTTCTTTTGTTAGAGAACAAGCAAACGATGAAGTGAACTTGTGAGAGAAGTTTTCCACAAATTCAGCAATTTAAGAGCGAATCAATAAACATCCGCGAACATCATCTCGGGTCGGTTTTCGAGCCTTATAGGTTCAGCTCACATGGACATAAGATAAGTGATAAAAAAAAAAATAAATTCTTATTGTGTTTAATGCTTCCTATTATTGGCCATTCCTAAGCATACTTAAACACCTATAGCCACATAAAACAAACGTTTTTAACCGCAAGAATAAGGGACATATAAATAAAAAAGCCGTTAAGTGCAAATGAACATTGAGAATGTGTATACGTGAACAACTATAATTGTGGACAGATTTACCTTTCCAGAAGGCAAGTAAAGACCAACATTCCATAAACAAAATTACATAGTTGGAATTCGGATTACAGTGTACACTAATTGGTGTTGATTCGGAATGTAGAGTACACGATAATAAATAGAGATTCGGATTAGCAAAATATTAAGATTTGAGGTGGACCACCAACAAGGCATTAGTATGCGTTTTTCAAGGTTATGACAAACCAATTTTATTTTCGACCCACCATTTATTGATTTGAACTTTGAAAAAAAAAAAAAAACTCACAACCAATCCTACGTCAAAAATTCAACTGTCATTCATTTGATGCATGAATTCTTGCAACTCCTCCGTCCAATTTCAAATATGGAGGCATTCACAGCCAGATAAATAAAAATAAAATAAACGAGTGGTCGGTGCACGACTAGGTCGTACGCAACTCCTCTTTCAGTGCGAGGTAGGAGTGGGAGTCAGATCAGCGAACATTTGAGGATTTGCCCAAAATGCACGATAAAAATCATTTTGATGTTAAAAATATACAAATTATGTGAAACTGTGATCATAAGAACTTTTATTACGGAATTTGAAGAATTCGGTGACCATGTGGATTATAGATAAGGATTTTCCGTTATTGGCCAAAACTGAAAAATATACGTTAAGAACTATTTGGGTCAAAACTAATTATGTGGAATTGTTACAAACAATAATAGTAGCACAGATATTCAGATGTTAGCGAGAAACTGACAATTTTCCTTATATGGCCTAAATCCAAGAATCAGTTATATGGAATATGAATGTGAATCTGCGTATTTCCTGCAACACAACAATATTCGTTGGCTAAGCAAAGGTCAAGTTATTGAACGTTTCTGGCTGATGAAAGAACAAGTTATCTCCTTCTTGCAAAGCTTTTGGATACGCCCGAGGCAAGTTAGCCCTTGCAGTTCAAAACAAAAGAGCGTAATGTGCTATCTGTGGCTTTTCTAAAAGATGTTCTGAAATATTTTAATGAGCTTAACATCGAGTTACAAGGGAATGGGAAATTAATATTTGATCTAATATAAAGTGTTTCTGCTTTTGATGATATTGCTAGACAAGAATTTATTCATTTCTCAACAATTCTTGAATGTAAAAAAGGAGAACTCT
The DNA here is from genome assembly GCA_932526625.1 of Rhingia campestris. Taxonomy (NCBI): domain Eukaryota; kingdom Metazoa; phylum Arthropoda; class Insecta; order Diptera; family Syrphidae; genus Rhingia; species Rhingia campestris. Next base: position 116,989,390 of record OW052185.1, on the reverse strand, counting down.
TTTAGAAGACATCACCAGACATGAGACATTGCAGTGTTTTCAAAGTTTCTATCTGATCTTAAAAACGAATTTACCGTGAGATTTCAAGATTCTGCAGATATCGAAGTTATCTTCACTCCTTAAATAACCGTATGAAGTCGCTGCATCAGAAAAGAATGAAGTAGCAGCGAAGTTTTTCAGTCTTTCAAATGCTTCCCTGCAAATGGATACAATTGACCATCAAGAAGATATTCAGCCCTATCGATGTATCCGTCGGAGCGGAAAATTCTCCGATTTTTTACGATTCGGAGGATTTTTGCTTTGACGTATTCCTCTGAAAAACTGTTCGGAATATTTCTCCGGCATTTTGTTACGGATCCCGGCTTCCAAATACTGGGAAGGAAGTGCGAATTGCGTTAATGTGCGTGCAGGTGCATTTTTCGTGCAATTTTTGACAGCTCAGTGCCATTCTTTTTCCGATTTCCTCCGACATAAATTCTTCGCGTCGCATCTGTGTAGTATTTTTTTTCGATGACACATACCTCGAATGGAATTTGAGCCTCCGAAGAAGTAAGCGTTGCGGAAAATTTTCCACTATGACGGATACCTCGATAGGGCTGATTTTCTTGCAAAAGTATAAAACTACATCCACTAAAGAATTTTGGGGTAAACATGTTTCAGACAAATATAAAAATGGAAAAAAAATAGCTATCAACTTGGCCACTATGTTTGGCTCAACACATTATATGCGAATCGTCTTTCCCAAAAATGCATTTTTTGAAGAGCAAATAGATTATCAGACGCCCACCTTAATGACTCTCTTCCCATTTGCTGTTCCCCGCATGAATCAAATTAAAAAAAAAACTGGCTCAAGACCGTCGTTGTTGTTTCTCTGACTAATTTTACTTATTGTGTTTACTACTTTATTTAAATGAAGCAAAACTAAAAAATAAAAAACATTTTGAGTTTTCTGGACCTCGATAAAAGTATTCGACCGTGTTTGGACCCCACATAAAATTACTTACCGACCCCTGCCCTAAACCAACAGTCACTTCTATTATCATATCCTTGAAAAATATATTCACAAAATCTGCACAATTAAGAATCCACCTTTAATTAAGTAAGCACTCCTCATGAGGTGTTTTGACATCAGTCGACATCATATTGCATTGGCCTCCGATCAACTTAACCCCTTTCATCCGTCGTATCTTCCAATTCCTCGTTTCAATGCGCACTCCCACCATGTGGACGCACTTGATGCCATCGTCAGGCCATTAAAAAACAATCAAATTTCTATATTTATCTTCCCCTGCGCGTTCCATCGCACATTCACCATCGAAGGTATTTTAATTCACGCACAGCGGAATGTCATATTTTAATTTCCCCATAACAGACTGCCCAGCCGTAGTCATAACTCAACACCTCTTCAAAGTTTATGACCTCTTCTCGGAAAAAATGGCGATGGTAATTAATGTTGACATTTGTAGTCTCATCCCACCAACCGCCTATTTGCTCAAGACTGGTGATGACACAAAGGCGGACAGTCATATGTCCCAAAGGTGATAACTTGTTCAAGAATTTAATGCAGCACGCATTTAAGACGACCATAGATTCCAACGACGGTTCTTTGTTTCGAGTGAAAGTTGTAGTGTGGTGGCGCCAGCTATGGTAGTCCTGTGACCATCATTGAAAGAATTGTTCCATTGTGAATTAATTCGCATAAAGATCCCAGACACATTGCCCATCATTGTAATCATGCTAAGCAGGGTAGATACAAAAACATCGACAACAGGGAGAAAAACTATCCTTCGGAGAGCGGATTGCTTCACAAAAAAAAAAAAAAAAATTAAGAAAATTGTTGCTGTTGAATGGTCTTGGGTCTGGTCTCTTTTGGCCAGAGTGCCTCCACCCATTCAGACGAATATAATTGGTGCAATTTTGTGTTTTTGTGGCCACCAGACGAAACTAATCAAGCGTTGCTGTTGTTGTGTTTTGTAAATGTGATTGCGGCTGGGCTTCGAGTGGCCACGCCAATTGCTAGGAATTGGAATATTGTGGGTCGTTGAAGTGTCTTGTTTCTATGGTATCTGTATTTCATCGTGACAATGGAGAACGTTTTTACTAAGGGTTGGACGATGACGATGTCAACTCTCGTAAATATCGATTCGTAAATTGCAAATTGTTACTTTTGTGTGGCATCATATTGCAAATTGTATATTGATACTAGAGGGTGGTAAGCTTTATACAATTATAATTAAAATAACATAAACATACAAGCCACCGACGTTCAATCAATCCTTCAACAGATAAGGCTGACAAATCTATTTAGCACAGCATGACACCCTGAGACAGGTTACAACTAAGTGGTGGTATTTGGAAGTGCCTACTTAATCCTTAATCGTTTTTCTGCCTTTCTTTCAAATCTCCTATGTTTTAACAAATAAATTAATTCACGTCACCTTACGTCTATTGTCACTATGTGCAAATGAAATCCTTACACAACTTGATGGATGGTTATGCTTGATGTTAATTTAAATAATGGTGGCACACCTCCCACGATAAAAATTGTGCGAACTCCTGAGACATACAAAATGTCAATGTCACACCCAGTTCAAAATGCCTAGATAGTAGATTAACCTAGGGAAAGGTCAATATTTTCATTATGATGTCAAGTAAAATGCTTGCTTTGTAAGTTATGAAAGGTTAACGAACTGTTTTGGGTCATTTACATACAAGTTACCTTTCACAAGTAGTTAGTGCCTTGACCAAGAGTAAGGATAACATGACCAATGACCATGATGGACATTGTGTTTGATTGTGGCCTGTCGCGTGTACTGTTCACGTCTTTTGTTATCCGGCTTGTAATGGTTCACTTTATGGATTTTCAAAGGAAACCCGTGGAAATTGTTTTTCACCCCTTGGAAGTTCTATTGTAATGGAAATTCCGATTGAAGAAGATGAAATTTTTGACACGCACAATTGTGGCGACGACACTGGGGGGTAGTAGAGGTTGATGACATTTCTTGAAATGTCCAAAGTTGCGAAGGGCTTTGAAAAGCATTTATGGGGTGATATGACGGAATTGTTATTGTGGATTTATTGATATTTATGAATGTGTAGTCTCATACCGTAATATTGAAAAAAAAAAAGTTCAAAATATCAATCCTAGGACCAATGTTGAAACGAGTAGTATCAGGTCTAATAGAAAAATCTTCTAACGAGTTTGTTGGTTAAAAATAGTGGGGTTGGTTGGCCGTAGTAATGCTAGTAACCTCTAAGCTATAATTTGGAAGTTATTTCGAATAAAACAGCATTGAACTTGCTCTTATTTGTTGAAAGTTATAAACCTTAAGGAAACCAAAGCGATTACGAGATAACCGATCGACAGGTTCAATCACAAATCTCGCAATTCTCTTGTGTCCACTTCATTCTATTTGGATTTGGGAAATCGCATTATCTTAACTTGCAAACGAAAACAATTTACAGCTCTGAGCATGCCAAAGTAGACGACCATTGCGAAAAATGTAGATGTAGGTGTAAAAAATTTAGCCCATGGAACTAAAACCAAACAGCGAAAGTAAAACGGCTAACTGCTTATCAGTCTAGCAGTAGAGTGAGTGTGTGGTTGGCACACAAGATACAGAAAACAACTTTTTTTTATATAGATGCCTTCTTAAAATCGTAGAAAGCATCCCTAGCTATTGCAGACAGACACTGCATGCTACCTGCACTCTTATTTGATTGAAATTGATATTTGATACAAGCTTTATGAAGCTCTTTTCCTTTGCAATGCAATCGAGATCGAGTCATTGATAAATGTGGCGCAGGATAGTTGTCGAGGACTCGATGTCATCCAGAGATTTAAATCGTCATTCAGAAATCCGACCCAGATAGCATTGTATATCTGCATGTGGTTTATGTGCCCCTATGACCAACGAGAGGTCTCAGAAACTTGTTACAATTCATATATAAATAGAAAAAAATGTTCCAAGCTAAAAGTAAACACTGAATACATTCGACACACAGTGCGATCTAAGTTTGGGTGTACGCGTATTAAAGATCTGTTGAACTTTTCGAGAGCTCGCCAGGTAGATAAATTGTATATACGATCATGGACATCTGAGCTCACATACGACTTCTTATAAAAGAGTATTATATCTGCCAATCACCCACAAAATACAAGTATTTCATCACTCCTACATCTTTTCCCAAATTCATGTCGACTTCAAAACGAATTTTACGTAACTCGTAAATTTTTTCTCCTATGCCTTCAATAAATTTATAGACAAATAGTCCCACAACGAATATTGCACTGACGCCTGCATTCCGCTTCCACACATGCCGACCAGTTCACTTTTGATTAAACACCACAATCCATCATGTAAATCACCGCATCTGGATCCATTAGCGATTTCATTTTTCAACTTTTCTTTGTGAATTTAATCTCAATATGCAAGTCGAAAAGTCCACAATCAATAACCACAAGAGGAACATTTTTTTTTCTTTCGTCGTAAGTGCACCGCCAGACGATATGATTTGTTTGCCATACGAATCAGTTCCGACTATAGGATAATAAATGTCCTTTGGCAAATCTCTTTCGTCAGCACGGGGCACTTGTGTGCGTGTGCATTTTATAAACGATAGAGAAAACTTTATTTATGACACGTGCGAAAGGACATTCTATCATGGAATTTCGTGGAAATAATCCGAATGTATACAGATGTATTGGGTTTGTATTAGCGTTGATGTCCACGTATCACAACAGATTGATGTGGATACTGAAGCTGTTTATTGTTGTCATGAAATTGATGTGGGTGGTAGTAGAATGTGTCCTACATCGGTTTGATTTTCTATGTCAATGGACAACCCATTAGGGAGACAATGAAAAGAGCGGAATAGTGGTGAATCATTGAAAATGAGAATCAATTAGGAGAGTAATGGGATGGCTATATACATATGCATGCATGGTTAGGTTATAGATGGTTTTCTATGGTTGTTTTCTGTAAAGAGTTAAATTAAATTTTTGAAGTTTGTATGAATGGAGGGAAATTAGAAATTAGTGAAAAGACAGAGGTATTTGTGTGTCTGTATAACAGAAAAAGTTTTGTTTTAATTTAAAGTACAGATCTTGCAAAAACAAGTGATTCCAAAGGAATTGGAGACCGAATCTGCATCGACAGCTGATATGAATGGTGTTTTCCATATACCACAACATGCAGCAAAACAACTTGAGCAAGGCACATTCCACTTTAGGAATATCTCATAGAGAAGAAAACTGTTCAGACAATCACCCCTAGGGGTATCCGTTTGAAAGAAAATTTTCTCCAATTTGTTCGAAATCGGAGAATTTTCTACCGAATATCCGTTCCTATTAGCATTTCGAACAGATCTTCCGACGAAATGTAACGCATAAGTCGACAATTTTTGAAAGTTATGCGTTGAATTTCTTCCGAGTTGTCCGACGAAGAATTGCTGCGGAATCAAACGAACGCGATTGTATGTTTTTTTTATTTTATTACCTCTAAAGCAAATTGAGTTCCAATTGGAACTGACTTTCGCTTCGGAAATTGTTTGAAACGGATACCTCAATGGGGGAGAGTGTATGAACAACGTTGAAGGCGGGGATAGTAATTTCACGGTCCCTTTCTCAAATATTCTGATCAAATCCGGCGAGAAATTGTAGGATTCTTTCATTTAAGTTGAAGGAGCTCCTTTTATTTCCAATCGAAAATGTATAAAAGGAAAAGTTAACAACACAAACAATGCCTTTCACTACACCCACACTACGCAAACATATCTGAAGAATGTCCCTTACCCTAAAAGCTCTAAAATAAAAATGTTTATAAAAATTGTAACCTCTCACATGAAAAGGATATTTTTAAGTATATCTAGAGGTGGATGGCGTATCTTAAGATTAATGTTTTATAAACGCTGGTGTGGCTGAAGGCTCAACAGTACACTGATAGCTGACACACTTATCAGCACAACTTCTGGTTTAACAAGGAGATCCGAAAGATTATACAGTGAGGTAACAAGACCTAGTTCAATTTTAGACCAGGAGTATGAATTTTGAAACCTTCTCAAGAAAAAACAAGTCTACAGTCAAGCAAATCGAAATCCGTTAAATTAGATGACTCTATGAATATTTTGTGCCTCATGATTTCTTCAGATGTATCATGGGATGTAACTTCTTATGCTAAATCAGCAACGGCTAAACTTATTTATATTTTTGGAGAAGAGATATAGTACATTACCCTACTTTCGTCTACTTTACAAGGAAAACCTAAGAATTGGAATAAAAAAAAAACACATGAGAAGGATACATCCACTGCGCGCATCGTTGAATACCATATCCCATTCCATCCCTAAAATAAATGCCCACAAAAATAACATGTTCAACAAATTCATTTCAGATAGTTTATCTTAATCTCTTATGTTTCGACAAAAAAAAATTGTTTTTCTATGGGATAGGTTTTACAAATGTTTTTATTTAGGAAAATCCCCTTAAAAAAAAAAGGGGATAAAACGATCCATAGATGAAATGTTCATAGTTTTATTCTGGAAATATCAATTTCTTAAATTGTACTAAAACCAGTTTTTTTTTTACGGAAAACGCCCAAAAAGTGGTCGTGGGTAAACCCTTTATATGCACGAAATATAGGTATTGAAGTTGTCTAAATATGTTATTCAGACATTTTTCAAAATTCTTAACCGTTTGGCCAAAAACAACGTTTTACTGAAAAGTGGGCGGATTTCAAAATGTTGTTCACTTATTCGACCAGAACGGACAAGGATAGCATAAATTTAATTTCATTATCTTAGCTCAAAATGTAAAGCCTACAAATCGGTAACCTGCAGACAGACGTACGGACGGACAGACAGACATGGCTAAATCGAATCAGCTAACAATTCTAAGTCGTTTAATATATCACGCTAAATTATTACTATGCACAAAAACTAATATACTGGACAAACATTTTTAAATAATATTTTCAATGAGGTGGGTGTTCTTCGATTCACAGACATATGATAGACGCAGTAGTGGAAGACTTCATTTAGTGTTGGGCACAACCAGAAACCGACCTCAACCAACTTGAAATATAAAACTGGTTGTAGTTTCATAAAGACCCGGCCAATTAGAGGTCGTGTATTCCCCATAGTAGAGGCACAGTATCCCCCAGACTGTAGAGATTCCTCAAGTAAGCAAGTAAGATGTAATGTTAAACAAATTGAACAGAACAACACGTTTCTCTCACAAACAATGTCCTTTTATGAGAAACAAATCAACCTCGACAATTTTATGACAAACCTTTCCTTCAATTTTCGCCACTAATCGTTTCTAATAATTTCGTCGCATAAATTTTCAAAACCTCACGTTGCTCCGTACAACTGCAAAGCAATCATCTTCTGATGGAAATTTATTTATTCTTCTTATGAAGCACATATCTCACTCGTGTTCCCCAGCTCCCTGCTGGATTTGTAGATGGACCAGGATCATACACAAGCAAACTCGCTTCATGGCTCTATTTTATGTGCATTTTAACACACCATAAAAAAAGTGTCGCCATAAATTATTTTCCTTGCTATGCAGCCGATAACTCAAGTGAAATGTGAATAAAACGCGTGTGTGTTCATTTATTTTTTGTGTTTGCATTGCGCATCCTTTGCAGCAATTATCCGTGAATGAAATTCTATTTTTATGTGAACTTTTAAGTCGGCTATAGTTTATTTGAAGCGACATCCCTTTGTTGTAATTACACATAAAGAAATGATAATCTTTTAGCCACCATACAATGGACCAGTGCACGAGTAAATTAAAACCGAATTAAGAAATAGAGAATGGGTAGGAAGAAGGAAGGATGTACACAACGTATCAATACCGTTTAAATCCTTGACCTAGATTTGATAATCCCTACTTCGATGTAACAGATGCATGAAGGAATGTGGTGTGTGCGTGGCGAAATAAAAATCATCGTCTCTTATCAATGTTTACCGCTGCGGAGAATCTGATAACAGTCGAGACAACACTTTCGTTATCCTTTCATGGATTTTTTCTCTTCTCTCCTCTCTCGGTTATATTATTCCAGAAGCAATTGCAATTTTGTTCCTTGTTGGGAATGAAATGCTCAAGAGATCGCATCGATATGGAGACGTTTGAACAACCTCGGGCGTATGAGCAACTTTTTTTTTCTACTGTGCCAGTTGGGAATACTAAAAACGTTGTACATTGGAGGAGCCTTAGGATGGTGGGTTTTTTGCGCGTTCATTAATTGTTATTCTTGGTTGCGTTCATGAAAAATACTTGTTGAAGTAAACCAAACAAATCAAGGATTTTTGAAGGCACTACTGTTACCATAGTGAAGAATGTGTAAACTGTGGGATTCATACGGTTTTATTTGTTCGTTTTTTAAGAGGGGCCAAACCCGTGAATTTTTATTGGTGTCGGATTTTATGGGACAATAAAAGCTTTATGTGTGTGAATAATGTGGTTATGTGTGGTCATGACTTTGGAATTTCAAAAAAAAATATAAAGTGGCCTTAGATTAATGTGACTCTTGTGTATATGAAGGCAATCAAGGATTTTATTCTGAAATTTTAAAAGCTATTCTCTATGAGAGAATGGAATGTCAAGGTCTACAAATCTTTGATAGGCAACACCACTGAGTGGTTGGTTTATGTATTACTTCATCCATTTCGGATATGCAAAGCCGAGTATGCTTGCTAAAAATATATTTTTTTTTCTTTACAACAAAAATGAAAAAAAAAAAAAACATTTTATCGCAAATAAACCTGCTGTAGTTATGTGCACTTTTATTGTGCAAACAAAATTGGTATTTATAAACCACAAGATGTAGATTGTGTAGACAGGTTGGGTACGGGGAAGAGTCGGAGATGCAGAAATGTTAACAAGTAGATATGGATATATATGTCCGACAATAAACCCTTTTAGCGGGTAAGATACTAAGTCCGTAAAAACGTTTGGATAAATAAAAAAAATCATGCGAAAGAACAGGCGCGAATAAATGTTGGGTGCGAAAAAAATGTTTTTATTGGGCATGAATGATCGATAATGGATCAAGTTTGGATTTGGTGGGCAAGTTTCAAGTATATTGGGAGTGTTAAAGGGTTTCGCTATCACATAGAAGAGCTTAGAGTGAGGACGCACTAATGAGCCAAAAAGTGAGTGTAAATTAAAGGACTAATCTTTTGACAAAGGTATTTTATATATGAATAGATCAGACTCAAAATGGTTGCTCGTTAATAACACAAAAGAAGACCCCCGTTTTGCTATACTTATTTACTTTAAAGTAGTAGGATATATCAAACCCCACGTCATATGTAAAAGCAGTTTTATAACATCCTCACTTCTCTCAATTGACTAAACGTTCGTTCAGATTCGTTTAGATTTGAAAATTTAGATTTTTCATTAGACGAATTGAAGGCTCAATCTATTCCAAACGCTCTATGATAGATTCATAGAAAAAATTCCAAAGAAATATAAAAAAAAAATTTAAAAATTATCGAAGTCAACGTCTTGAAAAATAAAGCATTTCAAATTAGAAGTCAACAAAAACGTTTACTTTGTGGCTAAACTACTCAAGAATGTCACCACTACGGACTTCCAGAAAAAGTGAATACTAATCCAATGATTCCCAATATATTCGGTTAACTTTCAAACCAAAACTAGCTGTAGCCTCTTGGTCGATATGGGTTAGAAGCGAAGTGTTTCGACTACAAGGAACCATTTACCTTACTTTCCAATGATTTAAAGTTCATAAAAATTACAAGAAAAGTTTAGCGTATTTTTCATTCCTACATAATAACTGATGTCGCCTTAATCACCTTATACAGTCTTTAAACTTTTCAACTGTCGCTTTTAAAAAGCACATTGCCCCGACTACGCATGAAGCATTTACTTGAAATACTGCTTTATGGCAAAGTACACTCCGTATAGCCCTACAGAAACTACTACTTCTGGGTAGCTTTATACCAAAAGAAAGACTGGCACAAAAGAAGTTGAAATCTTTCCTCGACTTAGATCTTCATGCATTCACCATCGTCGTATAAGCGAACCTTCTTCAGTTCAACGACTTCTTAATTAATGGTAGACTCATTCATTCCATTCATGTTCAACCAACTCAAATTTGCACAAAACCTCATTGTTGCTCCCTGTGAGCAATTAAAATTCTCTCAAGCAAAGATGCATCTCTATACAGTACTCCGACAGCCCACTTGGATTCATTTTCATTTTCTCCATTCATCCAACGACGACCCCGCTCCGTACAACGCCCTTAATGTATAGTGTATATAAATATCATTTCAAGGATTCACCATCCGCTAACAAAACGATAGATACTCGCATAATTTTTCGCAATTTGATAAAGTAAACAACATTTTCCTATTGCGGCGAAATAGTTTAGTAAACATTTGAACCACACACACATACATTTGTCCCGAGTCCTCGTCCTAGTTTTAACTCATTGCCGACGACGTTCCTGCCATCATTAACTGCTTGTTAATTACTTTCCGCTACTTTCATTGCGTTTCCAGTCATTTCGCTGAATGCATCTGATCCAGAGCCGGACCAATAGTGGGAAACGCTAACCACTGTACGAGTATACCATCAAACGGATGTGAGCTTCCATCAAATTAATTGCTGAATATTTTACTGTGCACGTCACAGGACTAGGTATGTTGTTGAGCGACCTCATCATCGTGTCCACTCTTCAGTCGTGCAGACGCAAATAAACAAGAAAACAGACAGGCAGACTAAAGTGTGTGCGAGTACAAGGACGAGGGTGGTTGCGGTGTAGTATTTGTTCCAACATTGTTGGTACCCAACGCAAAAGAGAAGAAGAAGAGAAGTGCTACACAACTCGAAGGAGTCATGGAAAAACTTTCTCAACGGTTTTGTTTATCAACGAGTTGTGGTGGTGGAGTACTTAGCAGTAAACTTTGTGAATGATACTTTTTTTTTGCAATGGGTGTGGAAGATGCACCGCTTATACATGTACACCGATGTGTTGTGAGGTGAATTGAAGCTGTTGACTCCTTCAGAAAGGATTTATTGGATACGTTGTGGCAAGAGCACTCTGTGCACACAGAGACGGCTATAGTTTCTGTTATTCTCTTCGCAAAAAAGTTCAGTTTTAATCTTCAGAAATAAGGTAGACATTGCTTGTCACAAAGAGTTCTTTGCAAACTCAAGAAGTGGATTAAACTCGAAAGCTTGAGTTTTTCTACACAAAGATAATACGTTTTTTTTTTGTTGTGAAGTTGTAATATTGGTTTTATTATTCCTAGATATTTGTATGAATTAAACATAATTGCAAAGACGTAAAAAAAGTTTTTGATACTTGAGATGTCTGCTTTCCACTGATACTTTATGGATAGGTCTTATCATTTTTTTTACAGACTTTCATGGTTCATTGCATGTAGTTCTTATGTCCCACAGGGAAGGTAGTAGACTCGCTACTTTTTAACATTTTTATAAATTACATCACGGCAGCTATAAGACAGTTCCAGAGATTTTAATATGCTAAGGATAAGCTATCGGCGATTAATGGTAAAGAAGACTGCTAACCCGAACAGTCTGGTTCATAAATCCAGTCGCAGAATGCTGTTAGTCCAATAGCTCGACGTACAATTAAAAAAAAAATCAATCCCTATGTCGTTTAGCAGACTGAATACAAAGTAAACACTAACTGCTCGATTCGCTATAACTCTGCGTCTTGCCTAGCTACTGCAACGTTACCTTGTTTACAAAATGTAAGACTTGTCTGTTTTGGCAAACGGAATGGTTCTAATTTATGGTCCATAATTGGATATTCTAGTATCTGTTTTCAATAGATTCGACTAACATGAAACTATTGGAACTTATCAGCTCTATAATATCCAGAAAAAAATATTCCAGCAAAACAAAACGAAAAAGTAATAGAGCAGGACGAAGTACAGTACTCTAAGGTCACCATTGTGGAACCCAAATTTCTACGAAAACCCTTACATGACGTCAGGTGACACATCCGACTATGGACCACGGCTGTGAGTGGGAGACACAATAGGAATGGTTGTCATATCAGATCATTTTATAGATAGGGCTACTAAAGCATTGAATATACTTAAGCACAATAGGTTTACAGCCGCTTCTCCAGAATCAGTACAAAGCCTATTTAAAAGTAACATCTAACATCTAGACACGCAAAAGAAACAAAGATGATTAGGTTAAGGTTAGAGTAGGTTGAGTATCTCCTCCAGTCAAACTTAATTTTGTGAATTGTCGCGGCCATAACACTACTTCGTGCATTTTCAGAGCAGTGTTTACTGTTCCACTTTGACGTTCAACAACCAGTTCGTTTACCAGCTTTCATTATCTTGCTCAAAATTTACTTTAGGAAGCTGTACCTCGTGCAAAAACTCCGCATTGGACGTTTAAGATGGCTTAGACGTGTATAACTAATACCCGACGGTAGGCGTAGTTGAGGAAGACCTCGCATTGGAAGGGGCGCAAAAGTAAAAACCAACCTAAACAAACTTGAATTGTGTAACTAAAGGCAGTTAGCTATGGACCGGGATAATTTGGGAGGCAATCGGTGACATACAATTGAACGGACTTCTGTGCGCGGCTTGATCAATTGAAATTTTGATACTAATACCCATGTCCATCTTAACTGTCGTTCTTTCAAACTATAATACACAGCTATAAAAATTAAAAAGTACAGGCACCACTATTCTGCGCTAATTATTTATTACTCATGACTGTTAACATTTGAAAACAACCCATTTTATTAAGCAATTTGTGTGTAAATTAAATCCCCCATTCCTAATTTAACTAGTTTCCGTCTAAAACGTCTAAATCTCCATCGGAACTAAGTGGTGTCGTAAAATAAATCGCTTTCCTCTCCTACTTTACTGAAAATGGAGTAATTTCCAGACCAAGTCATTATTCCATTCAACCCGTGTAAATTACAATTATAAGTAACTACCCTCAAGATACGTGGTTTGAATGCAACCCATAGCCTCCCCAGCCAGATTGGTTTAAAGCGCAAACCACATATCCTCCCCCTAGGGAAACGTCGTGTCTTGTGTGGCAGAGCCTTTCTATACACCTTTTACGGTGCAATCGTCTGCATAAAAATCCCATTCACTATACGCTACGACATTTAATTAAAGTGTTGAATTGAAAAACGTGACGTGGAGTAAACGAAACTCCTTTTCAGACTATGGGCTATCCACTTTAAAGATATCCTCCTTAAAGTTATGAAATCATAAACGCTCTGTTCCACGATACTATTCGGAAACCAATTCCCAATGGAAATATGTGCTTACGTCATTTTAGTTAAGTGAGTTTCTTGAACTGTCGCGTCACCTGATCTTATGGCCCACTCATGTGTCTAAAGTTAGTGTCTTTCGAAACAATTGACAACCTATATATACCATGAGAAGGAGGGCTTTGTCTTGCACTCGACACACAATCAAGTGAAAGTAAAATTCCAACTTAAGGGATAAATTAGACCACCGCACACATTTACCTTGCACGTCACGTAGTTCATAGAAATACGTGTGACAATTCTCATGTGAAATCTGGTCTAAGGATAAGAGTACAAGAATATTGACTAACCATTAGGTTTACAAAGTTTGAGTCAATCGAAAAGATTTCTCAATGTATGAGTTTGGCGGTTGTCGTTGAGGCAAGGAATGCTGTAAGGACTTTGATTGATTAAAGGAGAAGTGTAGTTGATATTTTGTTTAGCGGCACATGTCATCAAATTGGTGAGATAATCGATAAGGAAGGCGATGAAAGAAAAATGGAAAGCGTAGATTGACTTGTTGATAGATTTCTATCTTGAATTGATGAGAATTTCACTTGTGTATGCATGTACCTTCCAAGCTTAACTGACGTTGTCACGACCAAGGAGGTGGTTTTAGTTACCTAAGCGCCTTACACTATTTTTTGGGTTTCGAAACCCAATTTGTATTTTGAGATTTTATAAAAAAAAATTAACCTACCTAAGTATATTTGAATTAAAAACAGGAACAATTTATATGAACAGATATTTACTAATATGTTCATAACAATTTTGTCTCCTCCTTTTAGAATTATTTGTAAAGAGTTAATGATGTAAATAAAATGAAGGATGTAGTTCATAGTTCAGATGTCTAATTACTGAGACTAGATCAAAAACGAACAAAGAACACCTAAAAATATGCACTTTAAAATTACCGCTTTACAAACCTTTTAAAATTGTCGAATAATGTCGATTTTTTTGTATCTATTTAATTTAAAATAACCGCAATAAACATAAAGATGTACAATTTTCTAATATTGTAGGTATCTACAGTCTACCTACACTCACCAATTGTATGGCGAATCAAATTACCAAAGTGATGCTATATCAGTTGAATTTTTGGCAACAATTTTTCACATCGGTTCTATGGTGTAATGGTTAGCACTCTGGACTCTGAATCCAGCGATCCGAGTTCAAATCTCGGTAGAACCTGAAAAGTTTTTTTTTTTTTTTTTTTGCTTTTCACTTACATTGCAACTTTACTTATTCGTGGATTAGGGTGACGAAATCCACACGAAGCAGTCTCATTTTAGATCAGGAATATATAATTTAGTTGGACAATTAAAATTATTAAACAAAAATATGTAGATAAATTTAAAACATGGTCAGATAAATAACGCGAGCGGAGATAAGCGACCGATGGGATTTAATGAACGAAACGTATTTCATATTAGGTGGGTGGCGATTATTTTTGTTTGACCATTACTGATATATCTACAGATTTATTATTGAATGTCACAATGTATTTCATTTTGTAATAAACCAATCGAAAAAATAAGGTTCTACCGAGATTTGAACTCGGATCGCTGGATTCAAAGTCCAGAGTGCTAACCATTACACCATAGAACCGATCTGAATGCGGTGGGGTCAAAAATGTTCGAAACTCACCACGCATTGATGTGACCAGATTTATGTAAATTTATACAATTCGGTTTTTGGAAGAACGAACTAAGCAATTTATATCTGACTAAAAAAAACTATATGCAATGAAAAATGATATACCACTTTTCATTGCATACTTCCAAGTGTTAAACATTAACCCCCTTATTCATACGAATTCACTAAAACACATCTCAAGCCTTTATTCAGAGTCGCACAAATACTTATTCATAAAATATTTTCCCATCCATAATAATTATACAGGGTTAGTGTCAAATAAATTACCAAAAAGATGGGAATCTCTTACAGTCGGCTGTTCAACAGCACGGTATAGTTGCCAAGGTATAGTTTTTGTGGTTGCGAAACTCTCGGCGACAACTTTGTTTCCAAGAGTTTAATAACATTTTTTTTGATTTATGTGGACTCAACATAATTTACAATATCGAGTCTGAATAAATTAAACCGTGAAGCACAACTGCTGAAATACAAACCCTGATGATCAGCCGCCTGTATATACAGAAATAAAACAAATAAAATACCCTAATACAGGCACTATTCAATCATCAGACAGGTTTCGGATCTACAGCATCTATTCAACGTTGCATAAGTTTTATGAAAATTGTTTCTGCGTTTAGGGGCATTTTAAGGAGTGCATGCTTTATACACCCCTTATAACGAGTTTATGAATAAGGCTGTACATTTATTTAGGCCTTAGTTATAGAGAGTTGGACCATTTACATTAAAACAAAATTTAGCGATTGATATAAAATGTTTTACGAAAACAGATTTCTGTTTTACTTCTCAGTAAATTGACGTAAAATTAAATATTGGTTAATCTTATCTGCAAAGTGTGCCTGAATTTCAGAGCTCAGTTCTTCTACACCACTGCCTTATCAAGTGTTTCGAAACGCAAACGGATTGCTATAATACAATGTATACTTTTCCAAAACTCATTGCAAATGCGTTAAAGGAACAAAAAGGAGCAAAAAGAGCACTGTGAATGATTCATGCACAACAAATGCAAAAGCAACGCAATGGCCCGTAACCTGGAATCAGAAATGCAGTGTACATGCACAATGCCTTTATGGAATTCAGACTGTATTTTCACCAAACTAATTCTTTGTTTTTGAATATTGGAGTATGAACTACATGGACAAGGAAATCCAAACATGAATTAAACTATATAATTTAGCGTTTATAAAATGAAAAGTAAATTTACCCTTTACTACTAAAAGGAATTTCGTTTTTCGTTACATACTGGTTTTTTCCTTCAATATGCCAACATTAAGAGAACTGATTGTTTAATTTGGCACCTGACATTATCTTTTTGTTCACTATGGTCTGGCTTATCATCTCGCAGAAGCTTACGCCAGAGGAACGGGTACAAAGCATGAAGGAAAATTATTTCCAACTAGCTGCCCGGCCCGGCTTCGCCCGGGTACTGTTTCGTTTTAGGGTCTGTAATAGTATTTTAGTGTTAGTAGTATTTATTTTCTCAAAGCTGACCTGAGAGATTTTCTCAATATTTTTTTCCGTAAGAACCTTGTACAGAGTATTAGAAAACTACAAAAAAAAAAATCAGCGAAATCGGTCAAGCCGTGTTCATGTTATGTCGTGACAACGGAAAGCGGGTTTCATTTATATATATATAGATATCAGTGATCAGTAAATTTTACCGCATATCGGCGCCAACGAGGCCAGTGATGAAAAAGAACTTGGCCGGTCGACTTTTTGGATGATTTTTTCAAATGCTAACAGATTCAAAGAGTACAATTGGCCAGGCCAGTCATCATCGTTTGCGTCGTGAAATCGCTTATTGAACGCATAAACAGTAAGATGGCAATTCATTTTGTACCGTCAAATTTCTTTTTTTTGTGAGGCTTACTTCAGTCGGATATTGTCTTTGCTAATATAATTTTGAATCAAATTTTTAAAGCAGAAAGTGATTGGACTTTTGGTGTGGTATATCAGCTGACGACAAGGTGTATATAATTAAATCTGTTTTTTTATAAATTTGTATAAAAATTTCGATTTTTTTTATCAGACGGCAATTTTATAGCGGTTCTATGGTTTAATGGTTAGCACTCTGGACTTTGAATCCAGCGATCCGAGTTCAAATCTCGGTAGAACCTTGAAATAGTTTTTTTTAACGATTCAAAAACATTTACAATTTTTTTTTAAATGACATTTGATTTAAAAAATATATAGTACAAGGTTCTACCGAGATTTGAACTCGGATCGCTGGATTCAAAGTCCAGAGTGCTAACCATTACACCATAGAACCTATTAGGCTAGTATGATCGATTTATAGCACAGACACACACCTAGTATGGATGGGTAAATAGTTTTGAATTTTAAAAGGTTGTGACCTTGGTGGAGGTATCACAATCCTTCGACTTAAGTTCTCCTTAAACTTGAGATTGAATACAAATTTCCATTGTTTCCATAACGACATGGCTTTTGATTCGTTTACACGTTTAAATTGGAGGACTAAATACGTTGGCCAAAACCTCGCTTCAACTGAGTGTTGGGCAAAAAAATGATACAGTCACTAAAACATACAGAAAATGTATTTATTTATTGTAGATTTTGTCTATTTCTGCGATCACCCTGCTGACAATGGAATTTTACTGAAAAAATATTAGTAGGACTAAACTTATCCTTATACCCATTTTTTTTTCTGGAATATCATCCTGTTCATTGCTATATGGAATATGCATTGCAACAGTATGAAAGCAGTAAATTGAGACGGTTATGATCCAACACATCCAGGCCACATCATGAGCAATAAAGATAAGCGACGAAAATAAAACTACTACGATCGTCCAATACATTTAGATCATGATCGTGAACTATATAGTTATCAGATTTATGTACATACCAACCAATGATTTTGAAAGATCATCTGAGTAAAATAAAAAATAAACTTATTGTTAATCAATGTGTCAAATTATTTGACAATTTCTACTGTCAGGATTTTTAATACGATTTTTGGAATACATACAGGGTGCACCATCTTTTATGTCGGTATGTTAACATTCAATAACTTTACACATTTTTAACCGATAAACTTTAGTTAACATGTATTTGAACGCTTAACACCGAAACAAGGCGCCCAAATAGTGACGCTCTGCATTGAGAGTCAACTCAGAGTAAACTGAACGTTTCACTAAGACGGTGGGCCGTGCCACACTGTTTGCTTCTCAAACAGCAAAGATGATTCCCTAGACGTGTGCTGTCAATATTGGCAACATTGATTGGCCACCCAGATCTCCAGATTTGACCCCTCCGTACTTCTTTTTAAGGGGATTCGTAGATTACCAATATGGCACAGAAGGGTTACGCCGTAATCATGGCCACAATCGGCGTATTAAAAGCTATTCGACTCAAGACCAACGTCCGAACCTACAAAAAGTAAATCAAATTCGCAAAATTATCGATGTTTTGCAAACTGGTATTGTATAACGTTACAAATACTGTGATAAACAGATAAGTGGAAATTAGGTGGCACAAAACAGAACTATTCAAATCCCACCTCACTTTATTGCTTCCCAACACATCTACCTCCGTAGTTCGCATATTTTCCTTTCTATTCGACACCCACATCCTTTTTTGATTTCAAAAGAATCCAAATAGTGGCACAAAATATATCATTTGAATATCTACTTCCACTAAAATATAGTCCCATCGTCTATAGGAAAAAGATAGTTACAAGGTTCTACCGAGATTTGAACTCGGATCGCTGGATTCAAAGTCCAGAGTGCTAACCATTACACCATAGAACCAGTCCAAATGCCCTGTAGCCAACAATCGAAAGCAGCTTTCATACTCAACTACAGGTAGCAACCCTGCGTCGGCGTCCCACTTCGGTGTTGTGTAATATCCCCGTCATACCAGAAATAGAGTCTGTCGCTATTGTTCGACGTTGAATTGTTTTGAAAGCAAAAATAACCACAGATACGGATGCTTTACTCCGATTTTTATTATCTCTCCTCTCGAATGTGTGTCATCTATTTTTCAAAACATCTCGTAAAAGTGCGTTCTGCGTATGATAGAAGGCCGCTATATGTGATGCTGGGATTTAAATAAAACGAGAGACAAGTTAAACGAAGTGAAAGGATCCACTCAGGCCACTTATCCGCATTTATTTATGATTCCAAAAAATTAGATTGCCCTGTGATTTATTCCTCCTCTCTTGGACCAGAGTGATTTATTGGATTTTGTTTGGGAAAAGGACATTCCGTAATGTATCGTTAGGACAAAAAAAAGCACCTCCCATGAATGAGTAAATGGTCCTATGTAACCAATATTAAGTGCTTCAACTTGTAATGCTGGATGATAATGCGAAAATTATTCAAATTTAATTTCGAGTAGTAAAGGTGCCCAAATCGGATTCTGTCTTTTATTATAGGACAGCTGAGCTCATGCGGCGATCAATTGGCAAACACCGTGTCAAATGGAAATTACCAGCTAGTTGCAAATTGACTTAATAGTGCCTCCAAGAATTGCAAATGCATCTTGATGACATTTATTTCCATTTCCTGTCCGAAAAGATACACACAATCGCTATAAAAAATTACTTTTGGCAATTTCCTGTCACGTTGGCATAATGAAAAGTGAAAGAACGCAATCAAAACACCACCTACACGCTGCGGGCCATGTCACATGCGCCAGTTGGGCGTTGTTATTCGCTGCGTTCATAATGCGATCGGTTGCATGCGGCATACGATTACATTTAGCTGCAAAGCGATAGACGTCCAATGGTGTGACCCAAATTGCTTTGGTATCGCGCGCCGCCGCCTGGATTTTAATTCACACCTCAGCCACCGGCACATAGTCACACGGTCCCGAGTGCACACACGATATTCCATGTGCGCCATCTGCATCGAATAAATTTCGTCCGATCAAACAGACTCCAAAATTCCGTGGAGTAATTTATTCTGCATCTATACTGACCGAAGTATACAGATGCGAGTGCATATTTTCCTGCGACCGGAATAGTTATGCGAAATTATTTATTTGATTAGACGCTCCCCCATAAGCGGTGGCAGCGGCTGGTGCAAATGTGTATATTGCGGTCTCGGGAGTTAATTAATTATTCCCCCAATGGGGCAATTAACACCATGTATGTTTAACATGATTTGGAATAGATACTCACGCTAGACTGGGATAAACACCAAACTGCTGCGCACAAAGGGGCCAGCGTACTTGTGTGTCCTTTCAGTTGACATTCACTTTTTCAAATATCCATGGGGATATTTATAGTTGCGAGGAGCTATAAATCCTTTCCTTACATTACATAGGTACTCAGCTCTAACCTCGTTCTTTTCGACATCAAAACGTAAATATTTTCCTGTGCTGAGTATTGCTAATGACTGCTTGGTGGTAGCAAGGGGAGCCAGGGACATCATGCTAAAAAGGATTACAGCAAACATATTTGTGCATGTTCAACTGAAATGAATATGTGTTCGTATCCAGTTTATTTGCTTGTATCCCACTTGAAAATTAAATACAGATAATTCTGTACGTTACACTCGAGAGATGCTGTCGCCTCGACGGCACAAAATGAAAATGTTTATGAATGCGGAATATATCCCGGGAGGGTGGGATGTGATTGCAAGGATCTAGCTAAGTGAAGACAGAATATTATGTTTGCTCTTAGGAGGGAGAATTTAAATAAGGAAGTAGTTTACCGTTCGATGCACTCTTGTTTGTTTACCTCGTAGAAGCACATACTTTTGGGAGACATCTTACAGGTAGACATGAGGAAGATGTGAATGGATATACTACGGAATGGATAGGGGATCAGGACTGTATAGGATACTCTGCTTTGCTTGCGGTATGGAATGCGAGACTGAGTGAAGTTGTAATTTGTTATTTTGCATTTTTTAGGGATTCCTCAATTGGAATGAGTGAAATCCTTTGAGTAGGGCCGGGTAAAAAAATATCCGAATGTTTTATTTTTTATATCTGACAAACGTCAAAGGTTGTTCCTTGTGGAAGGAATTTAACGCAAACGATTATTAAATGCAAGCGTGCATATTACTTGAAAGGAAAAACATTTCCAACAAATGTGTAAAGAAAACATCATCGCCGCACCTCATAAGAGGTTCAATCGAGAATAGGCTTGATATCTTTCAGAAATAATTTTTTTTTTTACCAAAAAATGGTTAAAAGAAAAACAGCGTGGCATGGCTACAGGCTTTACGGGTTTAATATATCGAAATATATTTAGTAAAAAGTTTCTCTTTGAACAGGGAGCTTATCAGGATGGAACTGATACATTATGGATTATGTGTTGACGATATTGGTAATGATTGCGCCATTGTTGAGGTACCGGTGGCGTATTAAGGATTTCTATGTTGACCAATCGCTCCTATTGTGTTGGAATTTTGACACACTTTGGAGGGTTAATAAACAAACTTAATGAATTTTATTGAAAAGTCCTGGCGTTAAGGCAATTGAAAATAAGAAAAAGGAGGATCCGATGCTTTGAAATGACTGTAAACTAGAATAAGAAGAAAAAGCGAGTATTTCATTTTCGAGTGGTTTGCCTTAGGTATAGAAATCCCTATATTTCAACGTAAGTCCAAAGATGTGCTAAAGGTATTTACATTCTATGCGTAACTAGTTTTGCGACTGAAGTTTTGAACGCTCGAAATTCCATTTGAACGTTGATTGTTGAAGAAGTGAACAAACTGGAAATATTTCTGATATGTTCGGGCGAAACTAGGGCGATGCTCGTTTTTTCGCACATGTTTGAATTGTGGTTGTTTTTGTCTAAGTTTGAGGGGTGAACTCAAGTTTTGGCAGTAAAAGAAGGGATGAACTATATCTAACATCGACTTAGAAAATCACTGCGTTGTTTTCGATTTGAATTAAGAGCTTAGAGTGAAACTGCCGATCCATAGAAAAAGTTTCTTATTGACTACAAATGCACAAATTTTTGACAAAAGCATGATTCCAAACCCAACCAAATGCTTTTAAAATATCAAGTGTGACCATTTTGCTTTCAGCGCTAATGGTAAAATGATTGGTATCACTTTTCGGTTAATATAGGTCATCAAATCACCTGTTGCTCCGAAAACCACCAGTGAACCTGTTGCTCCGAAAACCTTACACCAGGTCATTAAGGAGTTTTTAGTTTTGGGATTTATCAAAAGCTGACGATTTATCAGACTTTACATGTTTTTGGAAAATTATTGCATTTGGTCGGGTGACGCATCGTCTGTCTTAATAAGTTAATACAACTGTTAACTGTTTTTTGATGACATTTGTTCAGTTATTTGTGTTGTTTGACATCATCAAAACGGAGATTGGTTCATCTACAAATTAAGTTTAAATTGCTAAACATTTAGGTAAATACGTATTTCAATTCTATATTTAAGCAGTGTGGTAATAAAACCATTTTTTTTGGTAATAAAACCAAAGCGTGTGTAATTAAATCATCAAACAAAATTTGCAAAAGCAACAAGTCGCTAAATGCCTCACTGCCACTTCATTTTCTCGCAATATCCAATAACGCTGACCACAAAGTTAGTCACTTAATTTTCCCCCATGATGGCATCTATCAAATACCATTAATTCGTTATACTTGTCGTTCACCTCATTTCTAATTGCAATGATGTATGGCTGTCAAAATGATATATAAGCCACACGCACTTATTCGCACATCTGACACATCTCGCACATCATCGTGGTGACAAATTTCCTTTCAGCTAACAAAAATAGATACACATAGGTCCATCTATCTACAGCATTAATGTGTGAAATTTTGCGCTCCCGAATTAATGATTGTTTTCTTAAAAATTTTTTTGTGTTATTTTTATTTTTTTGCAGCTGTCAAATTCTTGGCAGGGTACACTTATTTATTTGCAGAGGTACTTTTAAAGTGGCCACTCTGCCTAATAATTAAAAATTAATTGAATTTTAAAATACGCATTTTCAGCCGCTATCAACGATCAAAGAGAAGCTAGTTCTAGTTTTACTACCTGAAAATCAATTGCCCAGAGGAATTTGTGTAACTTGGTGCGGTTTATGGTTTATTAAGTTAGAAAGCCGTCAAAATACAGAATTGGAACGCTCCTACAGGTGGTATCGAATGCTTTATCTTTACATATATCAAATGTATCTGCGCATTGCATTTGGGAAGAGAGCGAAAATAAACATGTTGCTGAGCAATGTTTAGGAACAATGGTGTATGACTATATGGTTTAAGAGCAACATGCTGAGTAGGATGCATTTATGTATCTGAAATTACCGAAATGCAAATTTGGGATACAACATGATTTTAATTCAATTAGGCTTTTGGTAAAGCTTGTTCTTCTGATATTGGTCAAGTTGTTCATTAAGTACAAATGTGATACATGTGGGATAACATGCTAAAATTCACCCACCTCTTGCAAAAGTCTGAAAAACATCCAAAAGCGTAAAACTATCTTGAGAAGGTTAGGTTAAACATTAACTAAAAAATATGCTGCGTAGTTGTTGTGGTATATGGAAAATTATAGCGTTCAACAATGTCTGTGAACATCAAATTTAATTTTCAAAGGCAGTTCTCCGTTCGAGAAAAGTTCGCATATTACTTGAATAGATTTTAATCCTCACCTGTCCTGTCAAGTGGCCAAATTCTAGTCAAACGGCTCGATATATAATCAACCAATACGCATGATCTGTTGAAAAACATCGCAGCTGTGTGAGAGAGTGTACCGCAAAACCTGAGGCAGTCAATTTCTCATTGTTCAAAAGAAATTCGCCTTTCTCCGACAACTTACACAATAAGGTCCAACAGACCGAGGAGTTTATGGTAATCCTTGCGTTCACTGATTAGGCTCTAGAAGAGTTGGCAGATGACCAAAATTTCGCCAAAAAAAATATTAATTAGCAAATTTGCCCATTTTTGTATGAATAAATGTATACACAAGTATACATGTCAAAATTGTACCGATATCAATTTACACGAGATACACCATTACCCTGAAAGCCACTTTTTGATTAGATATGAGTCTTTCGGGATCATCGGTTCGCACTCTTTGCAAAACGAAGCTGCCATTGCCCTAACTACAAATGACTCGCCTACAGATCGATAAATAAGAACTTATCGTAGCCTTAACTGGATGATCTCAATGGTTTCAACAATATAACGCTTTAGTGCTACGATTCAACAAGATCAACCAGAGTTATGAGATAAAGTAATCGAAAGTGGGATCTTTCGAATAGGTGCTACAAAACAAGGCCGAAACTGACATTTACACGATTTTATTATTCCATACTTAATCAAATATAAAGTTAATTCAAATAAAAAAAAAATAGTGGCTACCTCACAAAAAATCAAGCATCCTTGATGAAAGACCCTTTACTGTTCTACAAGTATTTTATGGCCCCACCAATTTTTATAGGTATGGAGTCGCGATGTTTTAAAAATACTTTCAAGGTAACTATTCCTAACCCTATGAGCACATGCTCTAATATGTCAGGTCCCGCAATAAGGACGATTTTTTGTTCGAAATGGCTAATATTCACTCCAAGGCTTAAACACATTTTTTTCTCAGTTCTCATGCTCCACTTCATCCCATGGGCGTTTTTGACATATGAGGGGTCATTGTTCTTTAACAAACCACTTTAACATGGCAAACTGAATCAAAATGTAAATTTGTTAGAAATGACCATCCTACTCTATTTTCCAAATTTTGCCGAAACAGAGGCCTACTAGCTGAGTTCGATAAATCATATTCCTTAGTGGTATACAAAGGGAATTACCTTCAATATTTCGTAAGCAAAAAGACGGTATGTTAAATAAAAAAATTCATGAACAAACAACCCTTGAATTACAAATATTTACGGGGATTTAAAGCATTCTCGCAAAATGTTTGATCAATCTGTGACTTAAAATAAATATGAATGGGACAAAGTAGCAAAAAATCCTGATGTTTTCTTTTTTGGAAAAAATCTGGTAGCACAGTCCTTAATCATAGTTCCGGTTCAATACCAAATAGATACCGGACCATCAAAACCAATGTTAATTGGTGTGTACCCCTTTTTTGGAATTCACGTGTCTGAAATTAATTTAAATGGTTTTTGAAGAGGGCTTCAGTTTTATCTATATGGTGTTTCTTCTCATTCAATAGTCCAGAAGATTCATATTCTCTGAAGAGTTTACTATAGATTAGGAATAAAAATCTCATTATCGATTTCGAAGGATTAAAACCTTTCTATACATTTTCTATGCGGTTGCCTTGAAACGATGGCATGTTCAATTTTAAGCTGCACCTTCAAATTTAATTCAGAAAAGGTGAACCCTAATCCTATGCGACAGTCTCGCCACTAATTACACATCAATGAGAACACGTATGGAAGCAATCTCCTCTCATTAAAGTCCAACTTCTCTGTCATTTAACAGCAATTCATTTTCATCCCTGAATTTTCTGAAGGAAACCATTCACCCTAAACCATGGTCCTTCATACGACATTTCCTTCAAACAATAGACTCACATACGTATAATAAATTAACTTTCAGCACCAGAGCTAATTGTGATTCCTGTTGCCTCCCGCTTTAGCTTGTCAATTATTTTTCAATAATACTTAGGCAGTATCAGGCAACACCATAAAACGAATAATCCCCTGCACAACATTAACCCACACGTTTTGCGGTAGTAAACCCAAATCTATTTGCGTGGGATAAAGGTTACACAAGTCGTAAAACAAAAATTATTCAAAGGACCTTTGTTAAACCGTAACAAAGGCGATGAATTACACCACCCCCTCAGTTGGATAAGCCAATGATTACTTAATTTTCTTCCATATTCCCGCGGTGATTCGGAAGTGCAAATCCTAATTGCACGCAGAAAAGTTGGAGAGTTGACAAACTGGGTCAATAACTATCCTTCGAAATGTTCGTCAATATTTACTGGAAATTAATTACCCTGTCCACCTCCAAAGAGTTGTCACAACTTTGGTGCGATACACTGCATTATAAATCGCTTGAAGGAATATCAATACCGTCTCTGCCCACCCTTATTTGAGTTTATCGTTGCTTTAAGTTGCAGGGCTGTTTACACGATAAATTCCTCCTGTGCACGCGGTGACATAATTCCTAACGACACAGCATTTGGTTTAGTGGTGTCCTTTTTCTATATCCTGCATAAATAATTCATTTGTACACTACAAAAAAAATGAAAGGGAAAAAAGACGATGAGCTCTGGTGCAGTGGTGGCATTTTTGAGAAAGAAGAAGAAGACCGGTCGACCATTGCTTCTTCTGTGCTCGGCTAACTGGGAGGAGTGCCATGCTACATTACCGTGCAAGAATTTGGCGTCATTTGTAAACAATTTATGACAGGAAGGGTGCTAGAGTCAAGTCAGCGCGCAGCGCGGTACTATTTGGTCACATGAAACCTCTCCCGGCTACGTTCAGGAATCTTGTCGCACTTGAGTACACACTTGATGACGACGAAGATGGCAATGGCGGTGGCACAGGAAACGCCAAAGCTAGATTGTGTATGTGGGAGGCACGTTTCTGATTTTTTTGAGTTTGGTAAGGATAAGCGTATACGAGTAGTATTCACGTGTCAAAAGTGAATGGCCTAGATTTGTGTATACATTATAGCAATTTATCCTCCTGATAAAGACGGACAGAATGTGAGGTGCTGTAATTTTCGGCGCTGCATCATCACACCATGGGGATGATGAAGGGACAAGAAAACGTTTTTTTTTTTTATTTTCTCTGACACATCGAAATCTTTCATTGCTGAATTATGTAAAATAAATGAGCAACGTTGTTATTGTAAAAAATTAATGAAACGAGGAAGTGAAACAACAAAAAATTATTTTATTTTAATGAATTGTTTTTAGGCCCTTTTTGTTTTACCAGACACTTGCTGTGTATCTAGGCGAGAAATTAAGGACAATCTTGAAATAAAAGGGAATATTTTCTATGCCTTTATATAGTGGGGAAAGTTGGTCTGGTATTGGAACAACAACTTTGCATTATCAAGTTATTTACATATTTCGCTGTAATGGAACGAGGAGGAAATTTGTTGGTTGTGTGTGCCTCTGGAAAATGGGATTGTAGGGGGGTAATGGAGACACATCGATTTTAAAGCCGTCTACGGGGTTTTCTGTTGTTTTGGTGGTGAGAAGGAGGAACCAAATGTCTGGTCTCGAAAGCACACCAGCTTGTTTACGTATGATGGCGGCGACCTAACTTGTACCTTATGGCAACTGATATTTTATATAACGGAATTTTTGTATCCCTACAAGGATGAGGGGGAATTCATGAATCTGATTTCGGAGTTTTGCTGGCTCATATTGAAAACGTGATCATGAGGCGGTTGTAGTGGCATATGGATGCTTTCAATGAACTTTTAATTTTTAGAAAACATAGAAAATGGAAGGGAAAACTTTTACAAAAGTTAAAAATTGTAATATTCGAACAGCATGGAAGCCTAATAGACTTTTCTACCAATTTTTAGGTTTCCTTCATAAAAATATAATTTTCTCATTGCTCACAGTGTCGGATAAACCAGTGTCTTTTTAGGGATAAGAAGAAAGTAGGGAAAGTTTTTAAAGCTTAAAAAATAATATAGAGATAGAATGAGAAAAGGCAAGGTTTGCTATGCAATTTATTATACGCCTTCAAACGTATTGTGCAAAGCTAACAACCGAACAGCACAATCTATCAAAAGTATGAGAAACTATTTCCATAGGCAAGGTTGACCATATTAAGTTGCTTGTCTATACATATTATAGCCTAAGGACTAATCGGTTTAAATTACAATACGTATCGTTACTTTAAACGTTGACTAACTTTTATTTCCGTAGAAAAAAAAAAACAGCAACGACAAGCTGCAAAAAGGCAACCGATTAAAAAGTTGACGAAGTTCGCGATGCCGTATTTAATGCTAGTAGAGGACATTCCAGAGTTAAGCTATAATGTATTTCCCGAAAACATTAAAGAAAATTATAGAGACAGTTCTTAATGTGAATGCATTCGTTTTGGCTCAAATTGAGAAGACTTTTACACCTTCAAAGCGTTTTTTAGAGACCTAAGATGCACTTTCTTCGTCAGATAGACAAGCACCATTTATTTTTTCTTATTCGTTTTTATTGTTTCTCAATGCTGAGTTTTCTAGTAAGACTCTGTTGTTACGAAATTAATAATAAATATTTAAAAAAATACCAACTGAAAAATGACCTTCGTCGATTTGATAAAGAAAGTCATTTGTGGGTGAAAAACAAGATGGTACATATGAAAAGGCACAGTCTGCAATGACATACACCATCCGATCTTATTTATGAACGATCCCAAAAAGTGTTTCTAACTAACAGTTCGTTAATAAAATAACATTGTAAACATTCGGACAGCCAGATATCTTCTTTGAATTTTTTTCTTAAATCGAATACCTTTCCAATAATTCAATTGGTTTCGTGGACAAAATTTAAGAGGAATAAAACAAATTCTTACTGCAAATTCAAACCCCAACTGTATATAAACCATTTAAATAAAATATTTTAAATTACTTATTTCTCTAAAGAATTCATAAATATACTATATGTATGTATTTCAAAAAAAATTAATTACTCACCGCTTTAAAATTGATGTTGAAATTCATTCATATATATCTTGATGCACAGCTCGTGAACTAATCCAAACAGGATGCAGTACTTTTTTTAAAAGAAAATCCTTTTTCAAATTGATTGCTTGCAATTGAGACACTTTTTGCGGAAACTATAGAAAAATAACGAAAATTTAATTCACACCACATAGGAACGGTTTCTACCGTTAAGAAGAAATAAATTTGACTTTACAAAACAAAACCTGGTTAATTTTTCCAATATTTTATGATTCTATTTAGATTTATCACACGCGTTAAGAGCTGAAAAAAATAAAAAAATAATATTAGAGCATATGTTGTAGATTTAAAAGTTTTTATATATGTGTAAGGACGAAAAAATATAAAGATGGGAATATTAAGATGTATTAAGTGATCTTTGTGTTTACAAGTACCTCACAAATCGCTCGACGTGGTTTTTTCAATTTAAAAACTGAGTTACTCATGTCGAACGATATTTATTTTTTTAATTTTATAGAAAAATCGTAAAAAGGGACGTCAACATACGACAGCTTTGTCTTTCACATATGAAGACTTTAGTTTGGAGGACAAATCTCATGAGGGTCACTGGAAAAACATAGAACGTCGATACTCTGGTGAAGGTTTAAACCCAAGAAGATCTTAGACGCGACACAAGAAATGTATTTCTGATGAACTGGTCTCGAATAACATTGATACACCAAGAAAATTGAATCATCACAATCCAAATGAATCAGCTTGATGAAGCCCATGAATTTGTAATAAAACAATCAAAACATGGTGTTTTTGACATGCTACTAATGTCATGAAATCGATTTAAGCAGCATTTGACTGTTCAGTACTGTATCTGCAGCCGGCATTTCTTACATTACCGACAGGATGCCATTGTCTTTAGTTCCTCAATTTTTGGTTAGGTCTCGTCTGCAATGCCTGCAAATGACATTTTTCACACCACATGTGATATGAACCAAAACTAAAGTGGTCGCAGGTCCTTCCTTGCTCATCATATTGGTAAGGCGGTAAAGTTTTCCAAAAATATAAATGAAATAAAAAAATATATGTATGCGAGATGTCTAAAGAATTTGGTCAACGCTTGAATGCACGTAGAGACCTTTCAAACCTTTCACGATAGAAAATAATAATACGAATTAAATATTAAGGACGATTATAGCTATAAATCATTTAAGAAATTATCTTTCTTGTAATTTGTTGGTGTATGTTATACAAGTGATTTGGTTCGAACCTTATATTCGTTTCAACGTATCTTAAAAATCAACTTTATTCACATTTTTTCTTTAGACAACCCCGTTGATCAAAACTGTCTGTATACGAAAAGTAAAAACAAATATTTTATGCAACATTTTTTCTAGTTTGTACCAAACTTTTTTTTTAAATCAATTTGACCAAAACTGACAGTTTTTTAAGTACGGCGATTATTTATGCTTAACAAGTAGATACAATGTTTTTATGGGAAATTTCAACGATCTGCCTTACAATTAAGGCTGTTTTTATTGGTATGTTACAAACTATGTATCAAAGTTGACTAATATACCCTTTGGCATATCGTATTCCAAAAATCGAATGATGATTATAAGTTCTGTCAATACCGAGATCGGAAAGCTGCTTCAAAAGCTGATGATAGATGGCTCGTTTGATTGAACAAAAAAAATTACGTACACACTCAAGTTAGGCTTCAATCTGTTGTGAACTTGGGCATCCACCAAGTGCCTACAAATATAAATTCCCTTACTACCTCAGCTATAGGAAGTAACATATGGCAATACATTCGTTAGATGTGATGTTTTCAAGTTTATAAACATAGTGTGGTCTACCACAAGGAATCTTTAAAAACGTCAAAGATAATTCCTTCAATAAAACAATCAGCATAATAAAAAAGAAAATAAATCCTAAATCCAGTAAGGTAATATTTTATTTTTAAACCATTCAACAGATAATAAACTCCTAATAACAACTAACCCTCCCATCAAACCCAAACTCTATTATCGGTTAACAACTCTTTTATTGCCCAACTAACGACCAAACCACACAAACTTTTCTGCAAGAGGCGAGTTAACAAAAAAAAAAACACAAAGTCCTTCCACAATCCCTCTCCAAAACTGTACGCGACTATTTTCCAAATTGAAAATTTCTAAAACAAAGGATAAACAGTGCATAGCCAGCGGATTTTTATCTCTAAATTGAAGAGGACGCGCGCATACTGTCAAGCGTTTTTAATTTGTCAATCTGTATTCTTCATATTTTATTGTCGAATAAGTTTTTCGCATTTGTGTCTCCTTAAGTTCGGCATTAGAAGCAAGTACGCATTCTGCAGTCAAAACAAACAGAAAACCGTTTCAGACAAAAATAAATTTATCCATCATTTTGGTATATTTGGTGTCCTTTAGGAGGACTTTGTTTTCGGGATAATAAAACGCAAACATTGGATTCTGATTTACGACATAGCACAGCAGGAGAGTTATCCAAATAACTCAACAGTTTTTTGTCTGCTAGATTAGAGAGACGGTGAGTATGTAGAGCACACATGGTTGAGGATTTTCTATGAGTGGCACGCCAGGCTATGTGTGAAAGGGAATCCTTTCTAAAAGCACACGGTAATAAAAATGAGAATTACTGGTGGAAAGCCATAGTTGGCGGGGGGACGTAGGAAGGGATTTGAAGTGCATTGTTTGAATTAAGACATTGAGCTCTGTCTCGCTGAGTGTCCTTTTAGACGGTTGGATTACATATACGTTTATTGGAGGAGCTATACCGTTAAGGAGGTTCGTGATGTGTTAGAATCTCATTTAATAATTTCTGATGATTTTCGTTTGCACAGAATCGAGTGATTTGATTTCGACAAATAGAGAAACAAGTGCTGAAATACAGACGTTTGAAGTGATAATGAAATTGGAGATCATATCATCAATTATAGGCTTATCTTGTTTGGGACATTATGAGGGATTAAAATTTTGTGTTGAATGTTGAATACTGCAGTTGTTTATGTACGTGCATTTATTGGGTATCCTCACTAGTCAAACATTGATGATAACTATTGGGGAGAAAAGTTTCGTTTTATAGAGACCAAAGGTACACAAAGCCGCAGATTGGCGTTTGAATTATTTGAGAGCTTCTATTTGCCAATAAATGGAGTTAAGGACTAAATTATGGCACAATTACAAGAACAATGTGGCGGGGTATGTCAGATTCTAAAGAAATTCAAACGAAATCATTAAGGAATGATATGAAAATGGTAGGACTTGTGTACTAGGAATAGTTTGAAAAATTAAAAAATAAATTTAACTTTTCAAATTATTCACCAAATTTTAATATAATTTACTGACAAACCCTTTCACCCCAATAAAACAACAGCCACTATTTTCAAAAAGTTGATAATTGTTGTAAAATTATTTTTAGTACTTAATGACAGGACCATGTACGTACACATAACTCAAATCGACAGAACCGAATTCTCACTCGGCTTCGTTGAATGCACTAAAACTCTATTCACAACATTCGTTACGTCACTCCTTGAATACTTTAGCCAAGATTGGTCACCGATTACTCAACTTATTCCCCTATCGCCTTCGATAGACAAATCCTCCCACCACAAAGATCGCTAGAAGCTTATCGGTATGTAGCTCTCCGAAAAACGAAGCCTAGTGGCTGACATAGTGTTCAATCACCAGATTCTTACCGAGAAAACGACCGCGTTTTAAAAAAAAATCTCATCAATCGCTATTCAATACAAACTTCCCCCGTTGCAATTGTGTATGTCTTTGACTAATTCATAGCACGTATGCTTCGCACGGATAATTCGATGGCAAATAGGTTTGACTATATCAAAGATAGGTAACCTTCAAAAAGAAAAACTCCAGTTACAAAAACTCCCATTAAACTTGAATAAGTTTATAACCACATATTTTTTTCTGGTGGGGTGAACCTATAAGCTATAGCGGTGATGATGCTTCTAGATGATGCTTGCTGATTTTTAATGACTGTGGCTCTTGAATTGCTGTCGATTTTGCATTTATTGGTGGAAATACGTCTCCTGAAAGTTGGATCGAGTCGTCGTTATTTGGACTGTGTCTCTTGTAGGTTGTTTAAATCTCACAAAGTTAATTCTTAATATGGGTCAGTTATTTGGACTTGAATTGAGGTCTTCAGTTAATTAAGTTATTCTCCTCGTTTTTGTTGGACCATGCTCTCTACTCAATATTTCCTATCAAAATTCATTTCTATTCAAAATTGCAATAGGATTTGATTTGATAAGACCCCTCGCAAATAGCTGGGTAAAAATTATTCTTTAGGCAGTTCATTACCAAAGCACAATATAGATTTAACCTATTGAGGGTTTCGTGATTCAAATCTTGTAAGTAACAATAAACGTCTTATGCAAACAAGAGAATCATCTCAGAAGAAACATTTCAAGCTGGTTGTCTGAATGGGCTTTATATTGAAAAGCTAAAAATATTTGGATTTGTACACTTAAAAAAAATGATCCAATGGCCCTACATGGGCGTTAATGGCTAACATATTTTTTTTTTGTCAAATCATCAAGATCATCGAAAAATAAAACTGTAAAATACAATTACTTTGAATCATTTTAATGAAAACACGCGGCGTTACATATGACCCTTTACATTAAGTTCCAGGATATGTTGGATTTTATACTCAAGTCTGGTAAATTTAATTTGCAAAATGGCCAAGTTTTAGACGATGTTTTCAGCAGGCTGTTTGTAGGCTGATTTTTTATCAAAAAGGTTGAATTGAGTTTAGCAATAGACGTCAAAAATTCGAATCTACAGGACGGTTGAAAATATTTAATGTGGAGAACGTTTCTCGAACGTAGCACTGATTTTGAAAATACAATTTAACGATTTGCACAATTTTTTCAACGCTATAACATTAAATTCACAACAAATTTGACAGATTGTGCTTTTCAACACGACGACTTATACCTAAAGAATTTCGAGCTCGCCATTAAATTTGTATATTCTTCCCAGTCTTATTTTTTTGACCTCCTTACTGATTTAATTAGGCACCTTTCATTAAAAGTTGATTTGGATTGCGGTCATTACTCCAAATGGTTCGAAAAATACAAATTCATCAGTGGTTATGCCTGGTGGGAAGACTTACAAGGAATTCGCTT
Source organism: Rhingia campestris (assembly GCA_932526625.1). NCBI lineage: Eukaryota > Metazoa > Arthropoda > Insecta > Diptera > Syrphidae > Rhingia > Rhingia campestris. The sequence continues at coordinate 116,955,729 of OW052185.1, read as the reverse complement.
AATATCTATTCAAAGTTGAGTTAAATCTGAATAAACAAACGTATTAGCGACCTTTTAAATGTAGCAATGGTTAATCTGCCCTTTGCAAAGTCATAACATTTTGTCGAATTCATTCAAATTCGACTCAATTCACTAAGTAATTCACATTTCCCACAAAATCACCCACAAAATTCTACGCGAATGCAAAGCCCCCACAAAAAGCTCGGCTCCTTTCGCCCACGCAACATTAATTTCCCAGCAACACATGCACTTTATTGAAGCAACATTTCGCCACGGCAGCACTGGCACCTGTCACTGCATCACCTCAACAGTCAACAGCACCACCTTCTCACACAGAAATAGCAACATTCCCACATTGACCGCGTGCGGCTACCGAAATGTATCTATGCACTTCAATCCAAAACACCATCATGGGAAAACTCGCACTTTCAAGATAATTTTTGGAAGCTTTTCTTCTCGTCTCGTCCGAACCAAAACATTAGTCGTCGCCGAAGGAGGAAAACATGATTTTCGCCCGCTCGACTACATTCAGTCACTGTCGGGTATTCATCGCATTCGGTTGTAGATACAAGTACTAGATACTTTTGTCAAAGTGAACTTAGTGTATGTGTTGTTTTTTTTTTTGGTTTCTGATTGTTGTTTATGTGTATTCCAAAATAAGAAAATTGTCAACGGGTCTTCTGTGTGTTGATCTTAATTTTGGAAAAGAAGGTGATTGACCTTCTTCTTGGTGCAACAACAAAAAAATTCACCACATGGATGATGGCTCGAAACCGAAAGTGATAGTGGAAATTTTGAATTCACACAGATGCATTGTGTCTGTAGGTCAGTTAATGTGATTTTTTTTAGGCCAAAAAGCAGTTGTCATTCGATTTGCAAGCACTGATATTTGGTCATACGAATGTGCGGAGTTTTGTTTGCTTGTGGAACAAAACTTCAATTTGAAAAATATTTTTAAATTTTATAAAAAAAAATTGTTGAAATCAGTTTTAGATAAATAAATTGCTCTTGACATTTTTTTCGGGGGGACAAAACTCGTTTAATGAAAACCTGTGCGTGATGTGGCGGCTCTGATGCACTCATTTGTTTAACATGCCAACTGAAAGATGATTAAAGTGCAGTAGAGTTATGCAATAAATGTATAATTATTCCTTAGCTGGAATTTAGTGAAATTTAACAAAACGACAACTTCGACGACTGGCAGTCGTGTGTGTATGGCGAAAAAAAATATGTAATGCGAATTCAAAAGGCATGATCGGCACTTCAAGGAGATCAAGAATTTTATGTTCAGCTGATGGTGTATTGCTGGTGCAGCGTGCGTACACGAAAAAAAATCACCACGAAATGAAAAATAATGCTGAAAAAAAGTACTAAAACTTGCACAAACAACAAAACGCGTCAACAATTCTCTCCTGCTTTGATTCGATTTTCGATTAAAATTTAATAAAAAAGAGATAATACGAAACTAACGACAGCAAGAAAAACAAAGTAAGCTATATGACTTAGGATTCTGTTCTATCGTTTCATACTACCTAATGCGTGAGTAGTAGATACGTTTTTTTTTTATTTTTAAAAATATTTGTTTATTGAGGGAATATAATTGTTATCACTGTGAATTAAGTTTTTTTTTGTGGGCGTGGGTGGTGTGGCAATTATCTTGCGGGATTCTAATTGATTTTGCAGAAATGTTTATTTAATTTGCAATAATTTCTATCGGTCAGTAGATACAATTTTGAAGTTGGTACGGGGTTACCCACTGTTAGGAACGCTTGACCCAATTTCGAGTAAAGTTCTTTTTTTTTACTTTTTTTTTGCACAATATGTTGTTCTGTGCATGTGAAATTTATGACTTTATCCACCTATCCAGTCGATACAAGTTGGAGGATAATAAATCATAATAAGCGTATCTACTGTTCCTTTTGTAGTTGGAGCAAAGCTGTTGGTTTTTTCTGCGTTCGCCTTTTTGTATCTATAAACGACATGAGATCATGATTGGATACAAGAAAAGAAGAAAAATTGTGATCTTGTATCGTATGATTGTGATAGGTAATGTTTAGTTTTTTTTTTAATTCTCCTGTATGCATTGTACAAATTATTATTATTACTGCAAGAGCTTGCGAGGTGCTTAATCAACTTGTTAATTAGTTTGTGATGTGGATGTGATTTTAATGATTGATATGAAGTGTGTAATTAAATTTTATGCCAATGGTGTAATTAAATATTGGCGAGATTTAATTTAAAAAATGATGAATATTGGGGCATTTGAAGAGTTAAAAAAATGATAGAGTTTGGTAACGGATTGTCATAAATTTGGGAATTGATTTCTTTGCGGACCTTTGTTAAGCTAAAAGGATTCAGTATACAATAAAAGCTTGACAGTATTTAATAAACAAAAAAAATAGCACAATCATGGGATGGTCGCGGTAATGTTGTCGTCTGTTGAGTGGAAGCCAACATCCATCGTTCGAAGAAATAGAAAAAAACTTGTGAATGGTCGTTTTTACGTAACACCATAATTCGAAAAAGATTCTGCAAATTAAACGAAAACAAGAAAAACATAGACTCCCCGAATAACATTTTGGACACCACAGGTTGTAAGTTTGTCTATTTAGCAGTCGCTGATCTCTAATCGAGTAAAGATAAAATGATCGAATGGGTTGACGCTCTTAAGCTTCGTGTTAGTCCAACTTAGACGTGGATCAACATATTGACTTGCGTTTGTTTAAATCTCTGTAAAACAGGATATTATAGTTTAGCAATTTTGCAGAGAGGGTTCTTCTGTTCTAGATTCTAGTATTAGTTATTGTCAATCTAGAATTTACATTATACCATGGTCCCTCGTGCATTCGAAATAGTACCTCTATAAATAGTTTAATCAAAATCGTTAGAAACGTTTTCGAAAAAATTGAGTTTATATATTTTTTTTTGGCAGGTACCGTTAATATATAATGGATAAAAGTAAAAAAGGTCTATAATTATGATTTTAAAAAAAAACCTGGATACGGGGTTTGAAGAAAATCGGCTAAGTCGTTTATGCTGGAGAGACCATTACGAACAGACTGAATTCCAAAAACCACTTTTTTGGGTTCCGCTATCTTAGTGTTATAATCAATATCAAAACCTCGATGTCGAAAATTTTCACGAAAACAATACCTTTCTCTTTGTAAGAGAACTTTCTCTGAAAAATGTACATAAAAGTGGACGTTTTCAAAGACCTAGGTCGCGTTAATTGCGAAACAAATTTATTAAATGGTGTTTCGTATTCATATCTCTTACTAAACGGATGGACTGAACTTCAAAAATGGGGCAGTACCATTTTTAATTTGATAGCTTCAATTTGGGATTTTTATGTTTCATTATAGAATGGGTTTGTTAAATATGTATGGATTATCTAAAAAAAAAAACTCACAGACAGTCTTGAATTAAAAAATTAACCTTGGATGGGTTTTGAAACAACTAGATTACTATTCAAATACCAGCGGCAGTTATAGAAGGGTGGAATTTAAAATTACAAAAAGGTGTTTTTAATCACAGTTTTTATTTTATGCTTGTTTGCCAATTAATTGCGTTTTCCAGTGGTATTTTTAGACCCAGTTTTTATGTGATTCTTGTAAAAAAAAACAACCGCCAACTAATGGCGTTTTCCATTGGTATAATAAAATAAGATATTATTAAGCGCTTCGCTTTTTCTCAGAGTATCCTAAGTGTTAGGTCTAGAATGCCAACATCTGTGTACGTCCTCACAATTCTTGAGAGGCGTTTGCAGCTATCATTACAGATAGACATTCACATATAGAGGCTTCTATGTATCGTAAAATTCAGTTTGATTTATATCTCGAGTTGTTTGCTTTTTTTACGATTGCAATACTCGTTCTTATTGTAGGAGGAAGTACGTAAGTTCCGTGCAACTATGAGAGCAAGTAAACACAGATGATAGTAATGTCGTTGGGATATCTTAGCGAGCTGCCCCAAATGTTATGGGAGTAAGGGATATATTTTTTTTTATTATAGATGAGTTGTTATCTGTAACGAAGGATCCCAACCCTTTCATTTAACTGCATCTTTGCTGCTCCGGTCACGGGGTTGGACCTGAGTTTTTTTTTTAATCATTTGTAGGCTTATGTGACAAGTGGATGCCTTTAAGGTAAGACACGTTTTTTAAATATATTGTTCCAGATGTTAGAGTTGTAATTGATGGTCTCATGTCTTTATGGTGGGTGGCATACCTCTTTTTATTGGGTGGCACAACTTATATATCTATACACTTGTGGTGGATTTCATGCGACTAAACAATGATTAGTTGAATAAATGCTTTAGAGAGAAGTAGTATTTTGCTTTAGGCGCTTGGGTTAGAGCCGTTAGCTATTTAGTTTTGCATTCGGGTCCTTTATCAGTATTTATTCCGAAAATTTTAAAACAATGATCGTAAACGATAGTGTAGGAGAATTTCTAGTTGCGTATCATGTTCATTTTATAAATACAAGTACATATACAGAATATACAATTTCCGAGTTACGTACCTAGAAAAAAATCGATCCTTCACGATTATCATGGAATACGAAGGCTGATTTTGGTTTTTTTTTTTTCGGTTTGGTTAAACTTTCGAACAACAATCTGTCTTACTTCTTCGTTCATGTAGGTCTTTTTTCGTTCACCTCTACAGTTCAATGGCAGCTCTTCAGACAACGCTCCTAATTTAAGACTCTTTCGCTGCGAACGTGTGGAAATGGTATTCAGAAGGATTTTTATATATTCCTCGTTGGTAACAAAATGTTTAAAAAAAAAATGGTGAATCGGTTCATTTTTATAACGCTTCAGAGCTGTCGCTGCAGTTGCGGCTCTGCAATTTGAGGCTTTTTCACAGAGTTCTTAGTAAGCAAACGAAGGTCTATTGTCCACTAGCGAATGGTTTACATTTCACGTCATATGTAATATAAGAGAAGGCTACAATCCCATCTTTATCCCATCCCATCATTTATATTTACAGCACCAAATAAACCCTTGTCTTAAATTATTCAAAGTCTTTCAAAACCCGTCTATTTATGAAATGTACATTGGCATTAAAATTGGCACAGTCTAGATATGTTGTTCAGCATATATTTCAAATTTATTTTTGGATTGAACGTCGTTTCAACAACTATAAGGCATAGAACCCTTTGTCAATAAAAAAAAATGATGAAACCATTTCATGACCTAGTATTTTTTTCGTGTGATTTTTGAGGTGTTAAATCAATTTAGTCCCAAAGATCTTAGATGGTACTTATTCAAGAGCTACAGTGGAACTACCCTGAGTCGAATTTCAAGGAATCAGAAAATAAGTTCGATATATAGAATCATCGACTTTTAGAAAATAAGAAAAATGTACGGAAATAGAATTATACGATTATTTTAATGAATTCTGTAATTTTTATAATGATCTTCAATTAGTCTGCTCCACCACTTTTACCACAAATATTTTTTTTTTTTGAAAATGGAATGTTTTCTTTTCTTCAATTTATGTAACTAACCTACACTAAATAAAAAATCACTATGTCCCAAAGCATTCGCTAACTCTTTATCCTTTTCTCTTAATATGATTCCTGAAATTTTTATTACGAGCTAGGATTACTCATTTGATCAAGGCTTCATCAACATCGCCATAGTGGCAGGTTTTGAACCTTCTTCGTTTGCTGCTAGCACCATGGTCTTTCATTTTTTCTAGGAGAGCATCCTTAGTTTTATTTTTAATGGTTGCTAAGACTTTTAAGGCGATAACAAATTATGCTAATTATTTACAATTCCAATTCTCTGTTTATTGAATTTTACCAGCGATATTTATTCGTCACCTGTACTATTAAAAAAAGCTTATTATGGAATTTAAAAAACAGTTGGGAGTTCCACTTTACGTTTCTGAAAAAAGGTAGTTCAGTGAGTAAATAAATAAATTCCCCGAAAAAATCCAGTTACGATTGAAATATCTCTTCAGAAATACGAGTTTAAGAAATATTCGAGTTAGCGAGAAAAAATAAATGAAAAACAAAAATCGTGAAACGAAAAATCAGTGTTCACGATAGAAGTTCGACTTAGAGACAATTTCGAGTAAAAGAAGTTGGAGTTCCAGATGTTCCACTGTATTTGTAGTAACGACAGGACTTATCACATTTTCCTTCCTTTAATTTTTGTATCGATTCGAAACATCTCTCTGAAGTATCAAGTGCCACAAGTGAAGAGTTTGCTACAGCTTTCGGTATTCCTTTATAACAACGAGAGGAATTCCATCTGGACATCAATACATGTTATCTTATGAGAATTCTATGCGATATAGGGTATGCCACCACCCTATTTACTTATAAATCATAAATTTATTTTAAATTGTTTAAAAGATACAACAATTCTATAGCAAGTGGATTATTTGAAAATTATGACACACAAACTATATAACGTTTAACCATTCGAATTAAGGCCTGTTGTGAAATTAAATTGTCTTTATCTTAACTTCCTGCATGACAACAACGATTGCCTACTGACAAGCCCTGTAACATCAAATTAAGTGATCAGATGTATCACATTCAGTAACGACGAAGACTGTTGCTCCATCGTATTTTACATTTTTTCAATTGTTTGAGAAGTCATTTCATCAAATTGGAATGCAACAGTTTAAGAGTGATGCCTTAGCTGGAGGAGATTACTATAAAAACGAAAATACAAAGAAGCTGTCATTGTTTTTATCTTGCAGGTCAACAAAGTGGCAGAAGAAATTTATTTTATAGATAAGAAAGGGAGAATGTCGTGCCAGGTCACGAAGCAAACTCATCAACTAATGCTGCATAGAATATTCCGAGGATATCGTGTCTTGAGAAGACGGTAGAATATCACTCAACTAATATAATACAAAAAAGCATCATTAACAATTTTTAACTGTTTATAGTGCACAATTCACATATCAATCATTTCGCTGTCAAGACAAAACAATTATAGCCTTCATTACAAGACAGACCCCTCAATTATGAAGTTGATTCCTTATCGAATTACCAAATTCTTCCCAACATAACTCAAAATAACACGTAAAGGTTGTAATTAACCGAACACAACGCTTATTGTCAGACAGTATTATTATCCGTCACTTGATCCATTCGCAGGGATATTATTACCGCCAGCCCAGACAACCGACACCGTGTTATATAAGATGTTTTGGATTATAAATATTCATTTTTTATTTTAAATTGCCATATTCGTCCGAATGGCACTTTCAATGTTTATCGCTGTTTTATTGACAATTAACATTATTGCGTTGGCAATATCCATTCATGAAACTTCATTCAGACGTTCATTGGTAATTCCCACGCGCAGGCTGTCATGGGAGGTTTAAACTCAGCTTACATTTCAATGAACTCCTCTTTCTCAGAAGTGTGTATCCATGAACTTTCTTTTAGCACAGATATGAACAAAAAAAACTTTTTGGCTCAAAGTGATTGCAAATATTCGTATTCCCATCGCATTGTCGCCGGAATTGACCTTTAATTGTTTTTTTTTATCGAATAGTATGAGTATCTGTCTGCATGGTAAAGTTTTTGGGTGGCGCGGTTTCAATTGTTGGGTGGAATATCAATCAGGCTGATAATGGGGAAATTTATAATCAAGTCGAGGCTTACATTTTTTTGCGCAAGAAGTCGCAATTTTGATTTTACTGGCACCAATTTGAATGAACCTTTGGGGGATTGAAGCGGATTTAGCTGCCGATTTTTAATTGACATCGGTTTTTAGGGGCCTTTTTGGATATCACATTTTAGGGCATTTAAATGCAAATGGCTTTTGCAGCGCAGTACTGTGTAACGGAGGTTTTAGATGGATTGTTGGTTTTAGTATCAGCGGAGATTGGCTAAAAGAATTTGTGGGATTGTGTTTTAAAATTAATTTACATTTAGGACACGTACTAGGATACTTTCTCGTGTATCGATTCAATTTAATGAGTGAGTAGTTAATGTTGAAACCGTATTATTTGGGGAATTCTAGTATTGCCATTACTTGTTTGCAATTTTTCGAAATTTTTCAGGACCACATTACAAATTAAGAAAATGTCGCTATATTATAATGTATTGGCTATTCAGATAGTGGTATCTTATATTCTCAATCAGTGTTTAAGATTTTCACCACGAGATATGATAAACAAAAAATATATAAGCTTCAGAATCAGTATCAGTATGGACATCTTTCGTGGGGAAGCAAAAATACCATCTAAAGTAAGTTGTTGGATATATCGAAGTGATTGACGTCAAGTAGAAAAACTTTCGATTCAAGTTTATGGTTGTGCCATGCGATATGATATCTTAGGTTAAGTTGTATTGGAATAGGTTGTCATCTTCTTTGCACTGGGTATACTAATACTATAATGGATGACTACAAATTGATCAAACGGGAGACATAATCGAAGTGTAATAGCTAATAGAGGGACAAATGACAAGGTACAGGCATATAATATTTGCGTCGTCATTTGCATTCTGGTGGGTCATGTAATTAACGTTTGCCTTGCGACAAAAACCCCAATTTTACAATACATGACTAATTATGTTTAATTTTCCAAACTTGTTTAGGGAGTTCTTCTTCTTGAGATCTTATTTTGTTGACAACGAGATCGCTAACGTTTGGCTGTCACAGACCACACACATACTTCGTTCCTTCTATTTTTTCTCCACAAGTAAGGCATTTTCATTAGGAACACATATAACTTTAAGCCAAAGATGGTCGCGTGGGCCCAAAATGATTGGTGTAGTCAGTCATACGTTTTCAATCTCCACAAAAACTACAGCATCGAAACACCTATCGGTTCTATGAACATTTTATAATTCCCTGTATCATGTTCTGTTTGTCTTACAATTTGTTTAGCTTAAGTGTAAACGAATCTCCAGAGAGAATTGGACCAACCTTTTGTTTGAACGCGGCGAAGACGTCAAAAAGGAAAAGAAAAAAATATCATCTAGAGCGGATAGGCATTTTTTAAAAGGCCTATACCTAACTGAGACATACCTTCTTTTTTAATAAGAACTTATTCCATAAGCATTTCTCTCCTGGTCCAGAGAATCAACTAAAATTTTCCTCAAGCCAGTAATTATCAAGTCATGATTATTTGTCTAATTCTTCTTGGCAGAAGGTCGTGGCAAGAACAAATAGTGGTTGGTGCATTGAAGTACTACATGCTACAGAGGAATAAATCACATAACCGGCGTATATTCGATTTTACATTTTTTATGGTAATAAGAATAACAAACCCTATTTTACCAAAAGCCTTATTCAAACTTATCAGTGTTTTTGTTAGGCTAAAAAACCCATCCATGGATAATTACTCAAACACAGAAAATTCTCAATCAAAGTCCATTTTGATTTTGTAGTAGCATCTTATAGTATCCGTTTAGAGTCATGACATCTGCACCAAACTATTTACAATCGCTGTTTCCGCGATTTAGAAAACATCTTAGAAGAAGTCGTCTTCGAAGTAAGGACATAGTAAAAACGTGAAGAACACATTATTCCGTCCAGATAAGCAGTGACAGAGCATCTTTCGAAAACAGATGAAAGTATTTTAAGGTGTTTTCGGATATAGATTCGTTCGATTTTCGAAACATTTTGTGACAATGGCGTACGGAGAAGGGGATCTAGAGCTTGACTGAATCTCCTTGGCAGTATGAACGTGAAACCACAGACCAGTCAGACGAATCTTTGTATACACACCTGATTCTAGGTGACGCACATAGTTTGATGTGCAAAACTAGAGTCAACTAGCTATAGATTTAGAATTAAATTGGTTTGTTGGTTGAGACTGTGATCCTCCACAGACAACTCTAATTTCTTAAGTTACCTCATGACTCTAAAAAAAATATATAAAAGCAATATTGTATCTTCGTTTCCCAACTCCCATTGTCCCCAATCTAGTATGACTTGACTTCAGTTTATCTTTGAACCGAGAAGATACAAAAAAAAAATCACGAGACGAAAAATGATCGGAGTGCAAAAGCAAACACCCACCAAGTATACAATTTCACACCCAGTCCATTATGAGTCCCTGCTTGCAATTATGTGATGGTCCATGGGAGAAGGGGTTGTTTTTGTTCCACCAAATTACCACAAAAATAATAATTCCCACATCAGTTGATGGCGCTACTCTCGTATAGTGTGGTAACGCTGTCGCTGCACTGTCACTACTTGGTCGCAGTGGTGCTTGTATACCCGCGTACTTTGCACCAGAGTGGCGCTGCTACTTTATGCTACATTACTGTGGCAAATGGATAATAATTTGTCTCCAAATGAAACGAGCTATCAACTAAGCTTTCGCACATAAATGCAATTTTAAGCGTTGTGTCAGGAGCAGCGGCGCGCGTTGGGTAGTTGGATTAGGGGGAAAGACAACCACCACCACGGGCCAAATGGGGATGGGTAGGGGTGTAGTATTGCTTCTCTATTTGATTGACGATATGTGCTGTGTTTTTGCTTTTAGCGTACGCCGCACACAGTCATGTGTGAGGGTTGGTGGTTAATGATGTTCATAAATTGCGATTAGACGAGCGTAAGTGATACTGTGTCAGGATTTATGAAATTATTAAGGATAATTTGAAATAATTTCATGTAATTTGAAGAATTTTCTATATTTTTGCAAATATATTGTTGACTTTAATTAACTGAAAAGGGATGAGATTGTAGTTGTGTGCGGTTTGTGAACAATTGGTTGGTGGAACTGGTTTGTCACAGATTTTTTGGGTTTAAATACAATAAAAGTGGACATGTTTATATTTAAAGAATAGCCGACATGAACGTAATGTTGCGGTTTATTTGTTATTCGAGTTGACAGTTTTTTTTAATTTATCATTTAATTAAATATATGAAATTTAAAATGGAACTGACAGAAGAGAAAATATTATGGTGGTACAAAAATGCTGACTGTTGAGTAACTCATGCCATGAAAAAAGTAATGCGCAATCACATTAACATTACTAAATAGCTTTAAAAATTATTTTTGATATGGTTTACCAACTGGTCTCTGACAAATGCATTTTGTATTCAATTTTTTTTTCTTTTAAAGTTCGTTTTTCAATACGAGATCATCCTAGTGTAAGGATTAACCGGGTTAAATCCAGATATAGTTATATTTTATATTTTACAGTCAATTTTAATCCAGAGTAGCCTTACCATGAATTTATTTTGATGTAGGGTATCATCGGTTTTCTTTACATATCGGTTCATAAAAATTGATTTCAATTATTAATGTGGATGTTCCCAAATAATCGCTGAATGTATGACTCTCATAGAACCAACAATGTCAGTATAAATTAGTTACAAACCAGCCTATTTGTAAAACTGTTTATAAAGGATCTTTTTTTAAGGGCTTGTCAACTTCTTCTTTAAATAAAACGCAAACTACTTCAGATATCTCATATGTCCACCACGGGAACATATTCAGCGGTCAATACTTTGAACCAAATTTTCGATGACTCGGCCGCTATTTCTCGTTCAATATTGGGTCTGAGCTCCTCTAAAGTCGTCGGCTTGTTGGCAAGATTTAGTGTAGCCCCATAAAAAAAAGTCTAGAGGCGTTAAATCACACGATTACGGCGGCAAATCGACGGGTCCGTTTTTCGTTCACCGAACTGAGACTTAAATAACTCGATTGTTGCACCCGCTTTGTGGCTTGCGTCACCGTCTTGTTGGAACTGATGTCCAATATCCAATTTCATTGAGCAATAACGTTCTAACATGTCTCTGTAGCGAATACCACTTACCGTAACGTGACAGTCACACGACGAAAAAAAACGGCCCAATGACGGCACTAGCATGAAAACCACACCAAAAAGTGACCTTGCGGATGAAGTGGTGTTTCATGAAGCACATGAGTGTTCTTACCTGTCTGGTAATGCATATTTTGCTTATTGACGAAGCCGTTTAACCAGACATGCGCTTCATCGCTAAGGATGATTTTGAGATGAAATTCTTCATTTTCTTCCATTATGTCCAGAGCCCAAAACGAGAACGTACATCACTTCATAAATGATCAGATGGCTTTAGTTCATGATCCAGCTTGATCTTGTAAAGGTGTAGGCCAAGATCTTTAAGCAAAATTTTCCACAATTTGGTCTGGGAGAGTCCCAATTTTTTAGACGGGTGCCTTACGGCAGCAAAACGTAGTCTCACTGGCATGGCAACATCAAACATTCTGACTCAAATTGTTCACTATACTATGAATTGCTTGTCTACTGGAACTAAAATTACGGCCGGAATTTCGGTAATAAAATTTAATTATGGATTTGTAAACGTTGTTCCTTTGTCTTCCTCACCATGATGAAAATTGACAGTTTGGTATTCCATAGTGCGTTCACACCGAATGTTTGAAGTTGTCAAGTCGCTAATGAAAGACCCTTTACATGTAATTTGTTTTCATAATTTCCTTGCACTTAAGGGGTTATGAATACTCTTTATATGTTTTAACATAGTGCGGCGTTAAGGAAATTTAGGATAAGAAGATAGGAGGTATCGATGCACATTGGTTTTAAATGACTGTAAGGTATAATGGAAGACAAAACAGAGTACGGTTTATGTACGAATCTTTATATTTCAGGGATAAATATTAATTACATCGATTAAGGAAACCTGCGTTTTCAGCAACTTGGAATATGTGCTCTTTCCAACGTATGTCGTTACTAATACACATGCCGAGAATGGAAAGCTTTTCGTTTTCTTCGACATAATTGAAATTTATGGATAATGGCTGTTGATATTGGTTTCGCTTTAACCATTTTAAGTTCATGGCTGCATAGGGTCTGAAATCCATCATGCCCATTTATTTATATGTACGATTTTATAATAACGAATTGTACCTCAAAATCTACGCCATTACCGAATGGTAAATTTGAGAAGCTTTTCATGTCTTTAGACTCTAGAAGAGGTTGGACAGTAAATAAAAAAACATGTTATTACTTTTAGTATTTGAACCAAAGCAAGACTAATCCTTGGTCCAGTGTACCGAATTGCAGAAGTCAATAGTTCGAACAAGGTTTAGTTTCAACTAGTTTATACCTTTTCATATTTTCTTTTCACATTCTGAAAATTATTTTGGAGAACATAACCGTGAGCTTTTTGGTAAAAACAAATTAATGTATGTCTTAGAAAAAATGGGATATTATATGATGCATGTTCAGCTTTATGATGCACTATAGTATTCCACCTCCATCACCAGCATTTTATGGCTGCTATGATATGGATTTTAAGAATTTTTTTCAAAATTTTAACACGCATGCAGGTTTATTGTGAAGATGTTCGTCACTTAAAATATTTTGTTTCAATCGGTATAACCTAGCATATCAAGCAAATCCGTCTATTCGTTTAGACCTTATCTACGAATAGTCCAAAGAAAAGACAGAATTGTTAGACACACTATTCGGTTGTCTTGATAATCCTTATGTTACGTTTACTTTTACGAAACTAAAACTTATCGTACCAGAGCAAGTAAAAAACAAATTCCTAAGCATATTTCATAAATTTGTATAAGAGAAAGTATTTTTGGAAATATTTGAACATTACCCTACCCACGAGTATCTACTCTCCTACAGACAGTACTCATAAAGCATTTTACAAATTTGGAATATTTCTGTATTTTTAGGCAATTTTAACACGCAACGTTTCACATTTTCACAACATAATGTGTAAACATAGAGATATTGCACTAGAGATGTACAAATGAATATAAATATTTACATTCCAACCAAATGCAATAACTTTCATTGCATCCAACGAAGAGGAAAATTCAAAATGTGTTGGAAAACCACGAAGCAAATATAAAGCATTATATCCAAAATTACAGGGCTCCAGTTGTGTCAGCTGTGCACAAAGTTAAAGAGCAAGCTTTGCCTTGTTTAAATGCTCTGAAGAGGAAATTTTCCTTGTTCTCATCAAACTTCACCTTACAGCGCACATTAGGTAACTCTGCGTCTGGCATATCAGTATCCATGTACATAACTTAATAACGATAGGCTAACACATACCAGATACAATAACTCACAGCAAGCATTTTAGAGAATATCATATCAAAGCAGTTAGGTCATCCATGTTTTCCTCCACTTTATCCTGTTCATAGTAATTAATGCAACTCCTGCCAATTTACACCAGAGATCCACCACCCTCGTTACCATTTCATTCAAACCAAATTGTGGCCACCACTACGTCTGGTAATTTCCCCCCGAAAAAAACCAAACAAAATTCTCTCAATTATTTTCCACTTGTTCACGTCAAAGATTTATGTGTTGTCCCACACCAACGCAATCCATGACCATACACCAAGTATAACCGGGATCCTCGGTGGAGGCGCACTTCTCTAAATTGGGTCACAAATTGGTCAATAAATGTCCGAAAAAACAAATGAATTTTTCGTCTCCTCTCTGTATGCTATGCCAAACGGATGCACATTGTCGGTCTGCCAGACTGATAAACGAGAGGATTTTCTTGTTTTGTCGAGAAATCGACATTTTTTGCTATGACCAGAGATCGCCTCGTTCGTCATATTCGTGCCTCAGTGTCCATTGCTGCGTGTGGCATGAGACACAAGTGTAATTGGGATGAGATTTTTTTATTTTTATATTTTCTTATTTATTTACGACACAGCAACCGTCAAGTGAATGCTTTCTGACGGTCAGATGCGTGATGGTTCTGAAAAACAACCTCGCGCTGCGTATACGCGTAATCGCAAGAATTGATGATGGTTTCGTTGAACTTCCTGGATACAAGTAACGAGAATAACACCACTTGGTCGCTGTGAATTTGGGTGTGCACATTGTCCTTCACCTTTTTTTATATAGGAATTTTGTTTTTGAAAGGACCTCGTAAAAGTGATTTATGAGAGAGGGAAGTTGTAAGTCATTGACGTGAGTAGATAGTATGTACATGCAAAGGCACTTTTTTGTTTAAATATTGAGAACATGTAAATTACGTTGACCAAGTTTTTTGTCTAAACCTACAAGATAAATAGATTGCCAGTTGCGACGTAGGGACCGGTATAGCTGGGCGGATTTTTAAAGAGTCGCAAATTTTCAGGTTGTGCTTTATTTAAATTTAATTGTGTGGGGAAATTAAATTTGAATTCTGGTGATCCAGACTATATTTTGGACGATGTTCCTATAAATAAACGGATATTATTGTCTGCGGATTTATGGCAGGCAAACGTGAATTTTGACGAATCTATGATTTCTCAAATTTTGTGGTTTTATGGTTAAGCGGCTTTAATATAAAAAATTATGTTTTAATCAGTTTGAAGTTATCTAGATACGTTTGTTTAGCACTTTGCTTTTTGAAAATATATGAGAAGGCTATAGTCTGGTGTGCAAAATTTAAAGGACGACACAACAAATTGTTTTTATTTAAAAAAAATGTTTTTTTTTCAAAACGAAAACCACCCCTAATAGAAGATGTGGCCATCCAAATGTCTCGTTGTATTCGTCTAATCAAGGAGTTTTTTTTTACAAGTTTTTAGACACAACTGTTGATTGATAATGACTTTTCGAAAGGGTTCATAAGATCTTTCCTCCCCTCCTTGATATTTAAACTTTAAACATTTAAGAATGACTTTTCATTTTAAAAATGAAAATGAATAAATCAGAGTGAATAGAGAACGGACAGCACAGGTACTCTGTCTTTACTGGGCTATTTCGACACCTATTCCTTGCAAACAAAAAATCGACACATACATCAAGCAATTTTTGCATGGAGGTTGTGTCTTCACTTGTGAGTATCAAACCTTCAAAAGCATGTTCCCTTTTCCATATTTTGTAAGGCTGTTTGAGTGAATTATTGTGCCAATAAGAAGAAGAAACGTAGAAGCCAATTTCACGTCTCTACGTAGCTTTGGATATGGTATTAGTCAGCAAATGTATTCATATTATGAAGGAAATTGGAAAATAAATAGATTGCGGTTGACAGCGCCAATCGACATACATATTGACAATCGGCCGTGACATTATAATTAGTTTATGTCATACACTGCAAAATTGAATAGTTAGAGAAACCAAAGGTTTTTTTTGTAATAATTTCATCAAGAAGGGTCCCCTCTAACGAAAAACAAAATTATGAACTTCAAAGATATGTCGACATCAACGTACAAGCCCGATACTCAAAAAGTCAATTTGAAAATATTATTTCTACAATAATATTTTCTTATTTCTTATTTCTGTTGTCGAATAAGAGCTGTTAAAAAACATGCAGACCAACTGCAACTAATTCGAAAATGTCTCTTAGTTTGTCGAAAGTCCATTTCCAGATGGCTGCCACTACCAAAAAATTACTATCCCCAATCATGCCTCATTAAAAAATAGTTAAACTACCACCTAACATGATGATTAAAAAGTAATAACTAATGACCACACATAACAGCACAAAACATGTGTATTTTGTGCACCCAAAGCAGAGTGTTTCCCTTAAACGTCAAATAGTTATGTATGGTGGTCAATCGAGCTCTTCCAGCAATTACAACCACCAATGGGAGCAATTTACAATTATTATCCCATTCAAATGGTCACACAAATGGTCAGTGCACGCTTATTCATTCACTCACCTGCCGCGGGTTAATTCCCAGCAGCATGCAACATGTTAATTACAATTAACCGAAACTGTTGGGTTTTTATCGAAAAACCTCTGCAGCCGCATGCTCGACGCAACCAACCACAACTAACAATGTCCAACGTCCGCTAAAAAGATTGTTAGCCGCATTGAAATCAATTAGATTCGAAGGAAAAAACCACAAAATCGCATTCCAATGCGTTGAATGTGCGTTCAAATGGTCAATAAAAATCGGCCGATAAAAATGGCTCGATTACAGTTTGGCGGCACATTAATACCCACTAGCACCCAGCGTCTGAGAAGTTAATTGCCCAAAATGTCAAATGCGGTATCACAGTGGTCCCGCTCACTGGTACAGAATGTTGTCGATGTGACCACAGGTCTATGATACTCATACGTCCTGATGATCTATTGCACGCAAGTGTTTTGGTGGTGCGGTATGTATGGGAATTGTATGCGAAAACCGCTCCCCATGAGTAAATTATGACATCGGACCGGAGTGCCCGAAAATTATTGTTTTGGTCGACCGACGACGGCCGGCGGTCCAGCGCAACGGCTGGACATGGTGTCGTATACACATTGTCCGAGGAGACAAACGTAAATTACGTGTAAGTAATTACAATTGACATCGCTCGGAACATGACTTTTTGCGAATTATTGCTGTGCACCGGCTCCCTTTGGATGTGGACATGGACATTCCTTTCGTACAGCAGCAGTCATAATTTCTGCTCCTCGAGAGCACAGCGATCACGTGGTAATATTTTGTGTCGACTTGGAGATGGCATATGGCGCGCAAGTGTTGTTTCTTTGGTTGTCTGGTTGTACTACCTAATTGTTGACATTTCGATACAGAAAATAAGATAAATGCGTTTGTTTAACTGACAGCATCGGTCGGCTTGATGATGTTGAAGAACTTGTTTACGGTTTTTCTTTTCTACTGATCGAGCTTTACGAGGGCAATTTGTACAAATGTACACATGGACATTATGCTAAGGATTACGTTTGATTTTTTTTTTGTTTGTTCAAACTTTGAGTGAACATAAATTGTGGTTTCGGCTAATTGTGGACTCCATTCAATGCGAGATTTAAATGTCTCGATGTGGACTTTGATTTACGTTATTTTATTGGGCACAAATTAAGTCTCTAGTGTATTGGTGAATTGAATAAAATAATATCACCTACACTTACACATTTGAGTATGATTACTCTCCAAAATGAGACTAAATGAGGTTTTCATGTCAGGCTATGAAGGTGGCAAATTTTAAGATCACTGATCATCAACGACCGCTCCTCTCAATGTAACACTATTCCGAATTTCGACGTGATGGGTTGAGTTTTCTTTGAAATATGTATTCAGTTGCACTAAGGCACTTGTACAGATATTGCATCTATGAAGCTTCAAGGAATACAAATAAACTTTCAGAGAGCAAAGATTAGAACAGAGAGATATTTTCTCCAAGCATTTTCCATTGTACTAGAAGTAAAAAAAAAAAACACAGTAGCACACATATAAATCGGTGGAACAGAAAACCAATTTCCATCCATGTGTAATTAATATTTTATTAGCAATTCACTTGAAAATATCCGTGGATGGATGGAGCAATAAATTAGAATTAACTGTCTAAAAAAAGAAGGGAAAGCTCTCAGTCTAATATTCACCTATTAGCCGTCACCATAGAATAATTGTTAACGTTCTATTCGCGCTCTGTTCGCCAAACCTATAGAGCGCTTCATCAAGTTTAAGGTGGGAATATCGTCCATCTGAGCAGCTAATACGCAATACTATGGGATCGATTCAATACCACATTTACTCTTTTGATAATATTCATCCAAATAGATCCATGCCTTGCGTACAGAAGAAGCCATCGCTGCTGTAGACGTGAGTGTGACAGAGGACCCGAATTTATCGATCCGGCGCCGTTTTCAGCAGCTCGGTCTCTGTCCGTCTACTACTTAGAAAATTTTAACTTAAACTTGGTCTACATTCATCCAACTGGTACAAGAATTAAAGACAGCAGATCATCAATTGCGTCGTGATCGGTGAAAAAAACAGATTTTGACCGTCTTCAGCGATGAGGCTCATTTCCGGCTTGACGGGTTTGTAAACAAGCCGAATTGCCGTTTTTTGGTGAGCACAATTCTCATGAGACTCCATTACACCCCAAAAAAAAAAATCAGTGTCTGGTGCGGTTTACATACTGAAGGCGTCATCGGCCAATTCGTCTTGGAATCCAAGACTGGTGCTAACATTACCGTGAATGGCGAACGCTACAGGCAAATGATTCGTGATTTTCTTATTCCTCATGTCATTGTTAAAGGAGACGGCACAACATGCCATACAGCGCGTGCAACCATCTCAAGAAATGGACCTGTGAATTGGCCACCTCGGAGGCCATATGCCAGCTAATAAATCGAAAAGTTTGCTCATTCCATAGAATTTATTGTTTTATTTTAAAAATAAAGGTCTATGCCTCTAAAAAAAAAAAACACCCGAACAAATATAATAGCACAGCATCACAGGTGGTATATGCCAACAAACAAATCGAGAAAAAAAAACACACTTGTTAACCTTGTACGAGTGACCTGTAAGGACTCCCTAAAAGGTACTGGTCTATCGGTCTATCCGAAAAAGCAGTTTAGACAAAGGTTAGGATGAGAACAACATTCAACTTTCCAATAAAAAAAAGACTCCACTTAGGAGCAAACTTCCTTGACAACTAAAGTGTTTTCCAATAAAATAAGATACCACTTAGGAGCCCACTCTTTTGAAAAAAATCATAGAATCGGACTTATTTAAATCAAAGTTATCCTCCGTCGAGGATATATAAATATTGGATTGGATAAGGCCATGGGCAATGCACATAACACGGACATTCTGTGATCTTAATTTTCGAATAGATTATGATAGGTAAAGGATTTCGTCGCCTGCAGTTGTAATAAATAGATTCATGAAATTGGGTAGTGACTTCCACCTCAATCTAACCTCAATATATGGTAAGCTTTATTTTATTTTACTTTCTTAAAAATTGTCTCACCGAAAGCCTAAATTCTAAATAGAAAATTACTATCCTCCCTCCCATGACATCCCTATTTAGCCCTGTAGTTCTCGTTTTTGATGTATAAAATAAGACTTTTATATAATAAATGATAAACAAGTTTTAAAGTCCTTGCGATTGAGTTAATTGTGTGAAAAAGGGGAGTAAATCCAGTTCAATTCCTTGGACCATAGTCAACAGGAAATTATAGGGCTGTAAAACCAACAACCGACACAAATTGCAAACCATTCAAAATAGGTTGATAAATCATTTTCCACCTCTCGACATACCGAGGACATTTGTAATTAATTTCGTCTAGCCACGAACTGGGAATATTTAGAATGCCACTCACTCGCTTTGCTATCAGAATCAAAAACTCAATTTATGTTAATGATTTGCACAAATGTTCGGCATTATCGTTGCGTAAACCGCTAGACTAGAAAATAAGATAGGAAACCACCACCCACATCCATGGAATGAGCTCCAGTGTCGCATAATGATTGCCAAAATGAGCGGATGTTCATCCGAGATTATTTGGGGTAGGATGTAACTTTTCACATCATTTCTGTGGTTTCCTAATGGCAACTAGGATGAAGGACTGTAGACTTTGTATGGATACAGCTTCTGCAAGCTGCGTTTTAAATGAGTGGGATATTATCATTATAGGATCGACTAAACTGTTTTCAGAAAAGTAGGTTAGGTTCTACGGAATTGGTGATGCGCCGATGGAATTAAATGAGCGGAGTACGGGTGGATGGGGATTTAAATTGAAATGTTTTATTTTTTAAAGGCAATTGAAGTTCTTGAAGGGCAGACCGAAATTTATCATAGGAATTATGTTGTCACTTGAATAGCATTGACAAATGTTTAACTGCGTGTCATGACGGGATACATGATCGCAAAAACAAGTACGTAACACGGTATACCGGCAAGCCTACTTCAAAACAAGCTGCGCCACCGACCGCCACCTGGCGCCGAACAAATGTGTAACGACATCTCTGAAGCAACACAACAATACGACAGGATCACTGAGTTTCTGACGGACAATCTTACGACACAGCCCGTGACAACTGCCCTCAATTATTTCGCGGTATTCACTCGGCGCTGCGCAGCACATGACGAGTTTAATTTTGGCCATAACGCCCTGAGGCCACATCATTATAATTTTAAATTCGCAGATATCGATGGCAGGGTACAGACTTGAGTAGAGCAAGTTCTATGTGTCAGACACTTAATGGTCGGCGCGCATGCCTAAGACAATCGTTTTTATTTTACAAAATTTCCAAAAAAAAAAAAAAAAAAAACTCCACGCCCATTGTGTACTCGTAATACCCACGGGACCCATAAAGTACCAATCTTTCAATCCGCAAATCTCGATTGTCTATCGTTGAAGTGCGATTTTCATTTTCTTTGTTTTTGCAACCTCAAGGCGTGTAAGGTATACGAGTAGATCGCTTACAGCGACCGGTGTCAAAAAGATTTCGGCATTTCCTTGAGTGCTGTCCAATGATAGGTACGGCACATCTTTTAATTCATCTCAAGTCTTCGGATGATTTAAAACGCGCGTGAAATCTTGGAACGTGAATCACCACCTGCAGCGTCGTGGTTGTCGGTCACTAGTGCCGACGACGACGACACTACACGATGATGGTTTGGCTTGATGTGACGTATCCGCAGGTGTGTTTAATTAACAAACTTGTTCTCGATTGATTTGGGGGATCGAAATGAATACGCTCAGTATGTGCGCCGAGTACAGTGTGGGTCTGTTATGCATCGGATCGGAGGTAAATGCTTGCCTTGTTGTGGTTGTCCGCTGGCATCTGAGATTGCATAATGCTTCGCGCGAACATTTTGTTTTAACTTTTCGCTAACTAAATGGAAATGCATTTTTTGTTCGTTTTCAATTAAGACAGGGTGTTTCGGCGTATTTAGTATATTTTAGTAGGTTATTTTAAGTATTTTAGTGACTGTTCTGTCAGATTGGTGTCAGTTTGTCGTGTTAGAGTTAAATGTTTTGCTTGTAATCCCACGCTTTGTGCGACATTTAGGTGACAACGAATGATTAACGTGCAATGCAAAGATATATAGAGTCAAAACAACCTTGCGTTGGCAAAAGTAGGGCTAAGCCCATACAAGTCTTGACCGATTTGGGTTAAGTTGTATTCACAATCAGATACAAATTGGATACAAGAAATGACGGACCAGAAGTAATGCCGTGAATGCTAATGTTAGATTCTTAATGTGGATCAGTGTTTACATGGAACCTAAAATAATCCATTAATTCGTGTATAGGATTTACTTGAAATCAATTTTATAAAAAAAATGTGCTAAAATGTTTTCTCGTTGCAGGACATTCATCAAACAATGAATACATCTACCACATATGAGGCTATCACAACACAACACTTCACCATGACAAACAACATTTTCAAAGTAATAGAACCCTGAAGACTTCAATTTAACTACCAATTTGCCAGCTGTCAATCGAATCACTTCATTCCGAATGTGTCGCTTCAACGACTAACAATAATCACAACAAAAGGAATGGCCGGCCGGAAAGCGCGTGCCTGTAGAACGCGTAGCTGGTTTCTTCTAAAAGATTCTGTGATTTTTGTTCTAGTTATGTGCCTAATACAAATACAATTTCAATTGGTGATGACGGCTAAAAATGGCACAGCGCCATCTATTGGCCATGACCGAAAACAACGTATTGACACAACTGGTCTAGCATCATCTTCAAGAACATCATCATCAGCAGCAGTAGCAGTAGGGGAAACAACGCCTCCGCCGGCGCGACCATTCAATTGGGTCTACCCAACAATGACCAGTAAAAGTATTAATAGTGCTAGTAATAGTAGTAAAAGTAGTAACAATAGTACTGTAAAAGCTGTAAAGAGTGTAAAAAGTGTGAATGAGAATGTGATACGCGAGAATGTCATGCTACCGTCATCGGATTCGGAACGCGAAGCCCAACTTCTCTATGAAAAAACTCTGCAAGAGTATCACAAAAGTAGTAGCAATAGTGGCAGCATCGCTAATACTACTATTGGTTCAATAAATGGTGCTGAACGAACGTTACACAGTGTCTGTGAGCCATGGGTGGCACGAAAGTGCCATTGCCATGGGCATTTGGAGCGCATATCTCTCGGATGCAGAGGGTTGGGTGTGCTGGCGGTGCCATTGGATATACCAGCGGAAGTTGTTAATTTGTGAGTACCTATTTGTAGTTTAAACCTTTTTTTGTTGTTCTCTATATCCGAAGGGATTTTATTTGATTGTGTACTCTTGTTGAGTGGATATTTTTAAACTCGTATCCCGTAAAGTGTGGTATAACTTACAAGCCCCTAGGGTAAGGTGTTTGTTTTTTATCTATTTTTTTTTTAGAAGGGATTGGGGGGATTTTATGTCCTTATGGCTTGTGATGTCATAAATTTTGACAAACAATTCACCCCGATTTGGGGTTGGATAGCACCGACAAATAAACGAAAATCGATTTCACTTGGATTTCTGTATGTGAGGCGGTGGTGGATAAAACAGAATTATCTAAAAAAAAAAAGATGGTCCACATTAAATTCGGAGGCGAATTTAGTCCGGAAGTCGGTCAAGAATGAATGAACCTGAATCGTTTACATTTAAATGGGTTTGTTCTGTCTGGCTAAGCAGATGCCTTTGGAATTATTTTTTTGTTTTCTTTTCCAAATAGGGGGGTAGACCATAGACGGATATGGTAAAAAATGTTAGTGAAGATTTTTTTCTTGACAGTAGTAAGACGGCATTTGTGTTCAAGATGATTTTTTGATGCTAAGTCCGTTGCTTAAATTTATGAATTGGAATTCTATTTTTACGCTGGTGGGCACATTGTAGGGAGGTTAAGTACGCAGTAAATAGAAGGAAAATGACACGGAAAAAGTTTCTCATTTCAATCGTATCCTTTTGTTTATTTTATTGTGAGTGTTTGTATTTTGTGTTGGTGTCTGTTTGCTTTGGCAGACAACATAATGGGTCGGAAGCTGTATATTAGTTTTTGAAATGGCCTCGATTAGGGGAATACGGTCATAGTTGTCAACAAAAATGATAGATATGAGTTTGGCCCATACACACATATGTTCTATTACATTTTATCTGTTCTATTTGTGAGATTTAGAAAAGTTTGCTTAATGAGCAAGCAGTACTTCAGTATTATTTACATTGAAGTAATCTACTTAACTCCTAAAACGAATTGATGTACTTATGAGCTTGCAACTTTGGGATCATTTATATACAGCCCCTCAAAGAACTTTCGATTTTTTTGAAAAACATACTATCGAATTTTGATTTTGGGATTCAAATTAGACTTAGTCTTAAGGAATATCTTAAATCTATCGAAAATACTGTTCTGTATACTCACAGCTAGTGTAATGAGAACCACCCTATGAGCGGAATTGGATTACATCCGCAATATGCTAGCCTTAGACTAATATATTTTAGAATCCTTCTGTAAAAACGGTTTAGAGGATCAGCCATGTTAATTGCTGTTCAACAGAACAATAATGCCCGGTTAATCGCGTCGTAATGAGGGTAAGACTAAGTATATGCTGTCAACACGAAAGGACACACAACATCGACGAATTGGACAGAACGTCACCATTGACAGATATAACTTTGAGGTAGTACGGGACTTTGTCTACCTCGGCTCCGCTATTAACTCTGACAACAACATCTCGTCAGAAATCAAACGAAGAATTACTCTTGCCAATCGCTGTTTCTTCGGGCTAAGAAGGAAATTTAGTAGTAAAGCCCTCACTCGAACTACTAAGGAGATCCTATATATGACCCTGATCATCCCAGTCCTGCTCTACGGCGCTGAAGCATGGACCGTATCAAAAGCGGATGAAGAAATCCTTGGTCGATTTGAGAGAAAAATTCTTCGGTCCAGTTTGCGTTGACGGGCTATGGAGACGAATATTCAACCACGAACTATACGAGCTGTACAGCGGCATACCCCTAGTCAAAAAACTCCGCATTGGGCGTTTAAGATGGCTAGGACATGTAGAAAGAATGGACACCAATACTCCGGCTCGCAGAGTCTTCGATTCCCAGCCAGACGTCGGACGCAGTAGAGGAAGACCTCGCCTTAAGTGGCGCGCACAAGTAGAAACCGACCTCAACCAACTTGAAGTGCGCAACTGGAGGCAGTTAGCTAAGGACCGGGCTAATTGGAAAGGCATGTTGGTTGAGGCCCAGGTTCATCCCGCCCGGACTGTAGCGCCACTTAAGTAAGTAATCGCGTCGTCCAAAAATGAGCAATGTTCGACGAAATTTACCACGAACCCAATTACAAAAATCCCGTATTATAGGGTCAATAAATCTGGTATTGTTACGATCGTGATAATCCTACTTATTGAATTGAAATGTTTTTATCGAATCCACCTATAAAAACATTTTAATTAGCTTAAAAAGAACTGCAAACTGAAGCTATCTGATAGTGACCTTGGTAAAACTTGATGAAGAATACATGAACATGATATCTTCTGTCTTTCTGCCTAGACATCTGTCAAGCAAAATTATTTGTATCGGCAAACCAATGCAACCTTAAAATTGTTGTTATCAACAGTAAAGATTAAAGGTTTTGGGTTGATAACGCTTTGTTATTTGATAACACATAGAACCGCTTTGCACGATCGACCTCACATGTGAGTTTAAGCTCGTCAGCTCTGACTTTGAAATCGTGCTCATCTTTTTGCATACAACCCAATATCTTGTGTATTCCAGCATATCTAGACAGATCTGTAAAACAATGTGCCTTCCATGTTTACACCTGATCCACGCACTATATTTTCTAGTATGAGAATGAAGAAATCGCATGATTAGCATGCCGTAATCGGATCCGTATTTCGGATGAGCTAGCTTCTCCCTAAGTGAAGGCTACATGACTACACAGCTGTTTCAATTTTGAACCCGAATTCGGTCATCACTCTATGGAGCTCAAGGCAGTGGTTGCTGCTATTTCACGAGGCCTCAAAGTCAATGAAAAGATAATGAGTTTTTACTTGGCATTTTTTGGTCCTTTCAAGAATTTTCTTCATCGTAAAAACGTGGTTTATGGTCTGTCGTTGTACGAATCTCACACGCCTACAACATGCATGGACCGACCCTACCTACATTGTTTGGCAGAGGTTTTCACCAATCAGCATATGAAATAATTATTTTCTGTCTTCCGCTAAACATGCTTAACGCGTTTTTTTGGATCCTTTTGAAAATGCCCCCATAAATGCATTTTGGTTTACACTTTCACTGTTTCAAAAACACATCACATCGCTCCACTTGATATATAAACGGAGGTGCCAAAATCATTTTAAAAAATAGTTAAAACATTTTTAAAAATAACTTCCAGAAGGGTTTTTAAATGCTAAAATTAAATTTCATAGTTTCAAGTAATCATTAACTGTTCTTACTTGAAACGAATGTATGAACAGCTATAGCGAAACTTTAAGTTTACCCGAAAAGCGCCCCCCAAAAAGGACAATAACAGTAGAACCTTTTAAAATTGCTAAACAAAATATGATATCGCTCCCATAAATTTCCACAAACAGCATATCTTCCAACGAATACTTCGTAGGAAATTTTCAAACAGAAGCAAAAATCCAAAATAGAATCCCACATAAATAAAAAAAAAACACCAATCGACCCAACCACCTTCTCAATATGGAAAACCACTTATTGCGGTTCGCAAACTATTTGCCCCAAATGACAAAAAGCTAAAAACAAACTCAATGGCTCCATCGTACGTACTTATACCGACCGATAGAACATCCAGAGTATCTGACGTCTGCCATCAATGGACGCACGTTTTGAACGTCCCAACTGCTATACCGTTCGACTCATATGCAACCATTTCCACAAAGTGCTTCTCCGCAAAAATGTGTCAATCTGCGCACACCACTTGGGAGGCTCTTTCAAATCGTCGACTTTTTTGCCGTGGGAAAACTGACTGCGATTCCGATAACACCCCCTAGCCTTCCTCGTCGAGAGTTTTTCACACTCAGTTAGCACTCGCTTCGCGCTTAATTAGAATGCTTGAGGCAAACGGATTTCTCACAAGCTGTGATCTCCGAGTCCAATCTCAGACAGCAGCTGGTTGCCATTTTAAAAATGGCAAATCAACTTTATATTGTTTTATGAAAGATTAACAAGCAGCCCGCAGTAAGCGTTGCTCGCCGTGTTAATTGGACGATACGTGCTGGCATTTGACAAAAAAAAAACATATACACACATACCTACACTCTCACATAAAAAAGAAGCAAAATATAATTATCTGATTGAATTTCGTGCACGGAGATGGAATTTCGCTGAAGGGATGCTTTCTGACCCAATTCGGTTTTCTGATAACAAAAAGGAGCAGCAAACAAAAAATAGATTCAAACGGGAATTGTTTTGTATATGTACCACGGAGAGAGAGTATGATGCTGTATGCTATATGATGCACCGCTTGGAACAGGGCCATGGCATGCGAAATAGAAGTGTTTACATTGAGGTTTTCCAGTTTAGGTGTTGGTCACATTTTGCGGTTAGCAGATGGGTCATAAATTCTCCTAGATTGATAATGCATAAAATGTACCGCAGAAGTTGATTAATGTGTTTGTAGGGGTGAAAGATAATTAATCATAGTGGTGACGCAAGACGTGATTAGGTTATAAGCTGTTTACTGAGCGGTTTTGTGGATGCTTTCGATGAGAGAGATTAGGGAGATTTCTTAAGTTTGGAATAACCTTATTGTGTGGTTAGTATTTGAAAGCAGTGCAGTAGTAAGGGCGATTTCTAAGCTTCTGGACTATATTTACTCAATTCCTGGAATAAGAGAACTAGTTGAGTCTGGCCAAAACTTGCCATGCGAAGTAGAGTCGAATCCGATTGTTTTAAATATTGGTTCCCTTTTATGTAATATATTTCAGACTTTGCACCGAGGCGATATATTTCTTACTACTTGCACCGATGCATTTATTCATCTAAACAGTGGTTAGCTGCCACAAATCCATCCAGAAATAAATAAATTTTTGTCATTCCCATTAAAAGTCATAGCTCTCCACTCCGGGTGCAGTCCGTTTCATCGTTGTTTGGACTTTTCCTGTTGAAGACACTTAAGCTGCTGTCAGCTTGGCGAGTATACTAACAAAATGAAAATCGCCGGCGTGTTCTAGAAGTAGCACAGATTTATTGAAGATTATCTCTTGGTGTTGGCTTCTATGTTCTGCTCAAAACTTACAAACATTAACAAAAATCATATGAAAGCCCGCTACCTTGTAGGTCTTCCCGTTCAATACGAACATATAAGCGAAGTCGTTGGATGACCTTAATAACTATGACGTTATTTTTCTACTGTTTCCATAACAAATTTAGACACGATTCGATAGTCTGAATAGTGTGTCCCTATCAACGCTTTAAAATCGATAAACAGGCGATGGTTATTATTTATTCGAACATCTTTGCACCTATCCATGATCTACTAAAGTGATACGATTTGAGCAGTTGTGGACTTCCCTGGCCTAATATTAAGTCAAAAGATTCTCATTTCTTATCGAGCGATGTTGATGGTCCATCCATACCATATAGAGTCATGAAATCATCCCCGCCTTTTATATGAAAGCGAGTTTTTAAAGCTTTTTAAAAGTTTTGTTTAGCTTCAGTTTGGATATTGCTACGCTAACTTTGTTTTTGTCAAATGGATGTCAATTGCCTTTATCAAATTAAAATGACACGTTTTGCTCAACAGATGTATTTTGGTCTCCATCCATATTGTCCTTGCATATTAAAGGCATAGTCTATGACTCCGCAACAATGTTGCCTTGTTTATCTAGACAGAATTCTGTTCGAGACTGACTTTACGTTTAACATCATTCATGGAGTAGCTCTTCCATTCCCTTGATAGCGAGTGGTTTTCCAGATTTTTCTTCTTTTTATTGGAAAGTTAGTGAACGTCCCTTCTAACTTTGTATATACAGCCCAATGACAGCTTTTAAGACAACTCAAGGCACTATTCGGTGTTTTAAGTATCTCTGGCATTCATTGTCGAATCAGGGGTTTCTTTTTGGTGAGCATACTTATCTGATAGCTTTTTGACAACTGTTCATCGAGATTTCATGTAGGCGGTAGGTTTCTTTCCAAATGTATGATGTTTTTGTTCGAAATGTTCGAACATCCAAAAAAAAACTGATGAATGTTCAATTTGACAATCCGATTTTTGATACGGAGACCGCCGTTTCCGACGGGGTCAGTGGGTCGATGGTTAGTGCGATAAACTGCCGCGCAAAAGGTCTGGGTTTGATTCCCAGCCGTAGCAAATACCTAAATGATTTTTCACTGGCCCTTCTCTCGTGATGGCCTGACAAATCCTCTGAGTAGTATCAATTGTCAAGAAAAGCGTATCTCATGAATTGTGTTGTGAGAAAAGCTATGCCCTAGATACTAACGACCCTGTTACGCCATAAATTGTGATAAGAATCTCGTTTCCGGCTATTGTGCCATTCGCATCAAGACCAAATATAGTTACAAGGCAAACCCGATATGCGGACCATTTGGCTTAATTAACGTTCCAAATACTGATTGCACCCAATATTTCAAAAATATGGTTTTGAGATCCTTCAGTCGTCAACATATGTTCTCGGCCCAGCCCCGTGAAGGTGCGACGCCGTTTATTGCCGAGACGGGCACAGAACATCATTGCCATTTTCAATAGAACTGCTTCTCATAAAGAGTATCTAAGCCTAATGTCGCATTAAAATCTTAAAACTGTCCCGCAAGGGTCTGCGCAAATATAATCAGTAAAGGAAAGACGAAAGTAATCCGCCCTTTACATAAGCTACCAACCAAAATCTATAACACGTGACACACTCAGACACAAATAATTTTTTTCTGATAAATATTATTTATTTTCCTTTATAAAACGATTTCTGAAATGTTCGTCAATTTGCTAAAAATAATCTGATTACTATTCCACGGGACATGTTACTGATTAGTCATTAACAACCGCACCACCTCGCTTTAGAGAAAAAACAACAACAAGAGCCAGCAAACGACCCAGTAAATACGACGACTCACCAGCCTTATTAAACAAAATTGCGACAACATTAATTAAAATTCATTCCATGCGACCTATCATCGTCTGACTTCCAACTTCTATTCCACGAAACTTTGGCGGCTGCAATTGATTTAAAAAAATCCAATCGCCAATAATGAATCATCTTGACCACTCAACACGTTGTAAAGACTGGCTTTTATAATTTATTCATAGATACTGTTTGGTTTTTTTTATTATTTAAAATCACTCAAAGGACACAAGGTCAAGGACTACCAGTTTTGTTTGAGCATGAACAAAGTTTGTCATAAACACTTCCACACTTTGTCAACTAATTCCAAAGAACAATGAAAGGAAACCCAAACTAAAGCAAAGACCATAAATCAAACAGAGAAAAAACGTCCTCTTATTAGTGGCGAGAAAACTGTCATTCACAAGACTTCCGTTCTATGAAAATAGAGAAATCCTACCTCATTTAGAAAGCCCATAACAACAACAACGGTTAGTGCCGCAAACTTTAATCATTTCTTAAAACATCACGCTGTGGAATAACGTCTCCATCTGTTAGCTTCCACTTAATTCTGGAGCGGAAAAACAAAACCAAGACGTCCTTGGGCGTTTCCCAGGAAGTGATGACAGAATGACATAATAGTTCTTATCAGTAGAAAGGATTTCTGTGCAGAGTCCTATCGATAAATCAATTTATAAAATACATTTCATTGAATCATCGATTTCTTTTCTTTTTTTTTTGAGATAGATATCCTTTTCTTCCTGAAACTGATACTACTTGCTGATGCAATTTATAATATTAAAGTCACTCTCGTTCTTTTTCTTTTCAGAGACTTAGGGAATAATAATCTTACACACTTAGGAGACAATTCTTTTTATATGGTGCCAAATCTGGAGGAGCTGTAAGTATATATTCGACGAAGCCGTATCCTTTTAAGATTCATATTTATTTGTTCCGCTACTGACCATAATACACAGTCTTCATGAAGGCGTTGAACTTTTGTTAATAATGTGTTCAGGAAGATGATGTTGTACACATTTCGGTCAAATGTGTTTGAGGGTTTCGTTTTGATTACGTTTTTGTGTTAACATTTTATAGATCTTTAGGGCGAAGCTCAGATGCGACAATAATCGTTAGGAATAGATAAGTCGTGGCTGATAGTGTCATTAACTGTTTTAATTCGATAAATTGCTTTTGTAAGGACCATTGGGGGAAGAGAAAGTAGAAGTTATGTACATAATAAACAACCACTTGAATGGTTGTTATAGGGGTTGCCGTTGGACATGCATGCGGGCAGTCAGACTAGACAGAAGGGATTCTGGTAAGAAAGAAACGTAGCAGAAGCGCTATCAAAGAAAAATCTACTACACCATAAAAAGTGCTGTACTATTTGCAAATGTTCTTCTTTCAGAAAGGCATCTGTTAATGACAAGAATGGGTTTCGTAGAACCCCACATTAATTCTATTGGTCAAGAGAACATACAAATTAATCAACAACTACAAAAAGGAGGTAAACAATTTAATCTGCAGCAAACACATAACATCAGGTTAAACTATGCCAAGACTTTTGTAGAATCTGAGAAGAAGAAATATGATGACGACGTGTCTATATTCAAAGGAAACGAAAATTCGTTCATTTCGAATTTTCCCCAATCGACATTTCCCGCCGAGAGCTTTTGGACAAAATTTTGCACAGTCAAACGTAGTACAAACAAATGTTTTGGATAGTTTTCTACTTTGAGTTAATCCATTCATTTATATGCTACCAGCTGACCGCCATCCAATCATTTTGTACACCTC
The DNA here is from genome assembly GCA_932526625.1 of Rhingia campestris. Taxonomy (NCBI): domain Eukaryota; kingdom Metazoa; phylum Arthropoda; class Insecta; order Diptera; family Syrphidae; genus Rhingia; species Rhingia campestris. The sequence continues at coordinate 116,924,267 of OW052185.1, read as the reverse complement.
TATCGAGGTACTCGTTCGGAAGATTTTTTTCTCCGGTCTGTTCGAAATCGGTGAATTTTACGAGGATATGTAACGCACATGATCACGCATCATTAATATGCGTTGATTCGACAATTTTTTACAGCTATGTGTTGAATTTCATCCGAAGTTGTCCGTCGAAAAATTGCTGCGGAATCAAACGAATGCGATTGTATGCTTTTTATTTTGTTCCGCAACGGATATCTCGAAAGCAAATTGAATTATGATTGGATCTCACTTTCGTTTCGAAAATTGTTTTGTACGGATACCTCGATAGGGGTGATAGTGTCCCCGTAGGGATTGAATTTTGAAAAATACTTTATTAGCAATTCCATAATAGGAATGTACTGTCAAAATATAAACCTTTTCCACATAATCCCCGACTGACCTTCATCCACTATCGGTCATTCATCCAAGACCTTTCACCAAACCCATCACTCAGCATTTATTCGGGCGTTATCATAACAAAATCATCCTGCTAATGGACTCCCTCTTGTATTTTCCGGTCGTGTTTTCCACTCAGTTCATTACTCATTTTTAGATGTCAAGACGAACCGAAAATAATTAAGGCGCTGGATACATATTTCGGATTAGATATGTATGTTTGATTTATTATATCTAAAGTCCATAGCACTGCAAGCTACTTGAAATAATCATTAAAGATGCTTGAAAGTACTTGTCGATTAAGAGGAAAACTTTAAAACTATCGGAGCAGAACAGGACAACCATTCCCAGTCGCCTTGAATAGAAGTCGAATACGATCGGAACCAATAACTCGATTCACATCTATACGAATAGGTCTAACACAGAATCTGGAGTGGGTGGAGGTGTTTTCTCCGAGCTGCTTAACCTAAGTATATCCTTTCGCCCTTCCATTTTAGCGTTTTCCACGCAGAAATCGTGGCAATTAACGAAGCCTTGTCCTGGCTGAAAAGCAATGTTATATCCATGAAGTATATAAACATATTCAGTGACATCCAACCGGCAATCAAAGCCCTAGATCCATCTTGTTCAAATCGAAATCAGCCCACGAATGCCGACTATCTCTTAATGAGAGGGCAGAGCATTTCACCATTCACCTCTTCTGGGTGCCGGGCCATTGAGACATACTAGGGAACTGCAAGGCGGATAAGCTTGCCAGATAGGGCACTACCCTTGATTTTCTACCCCAGTAGATATATTAGGTATACCCCTCGCTACATGTAAATTACAGATCATTACTGAATGCGATCAAACCGCAGATGGATAAACGGCACAACGTGTCAAATATCCAGGCAACACTGGCCTAACTATAATCTATAATAAAAAGGCTTCTTTAGCAATGACTTCTGTAGTACCTGCTTGGACGAAGAAGGGGAGGAAATTATTCCCCACTTTCTCTGCTCTTGTCCAGCTATCTTCGACAAAAGAAAACTCCTCTGGGAAACTACTTCTTTGATTAACTAGGTGAACTGGCTAATAATAATGTCAGAATAATTAAACTATAGTCAAGACAAAGGGCGATTTTGCAAATGGACGAAGGTGGAAGAAACATTTTGCTAAAAAAAAATCACAATTGAAGCCCAACCTATGAATAAATAGTTACTAGGTACTGCCTTAAAGTAAAGAACGAAAGCTATAGAATTGCCAAGTGGAAGTGGTAAGACAAGAACGAGTATTACTTAGCCTACAACGATTTGCGATTAAAGTAGTTGCATTTCAATGGTAATGGTTATATGTAATAAGAGCTCCCATCCCTTGATTCATAATTATAGGCTCAAACAACTAAATAGTCAAAAGCAATCGGAAGCTAATTTCAAAATAAATTCTACGTTAAGTTTTTTCTAAAACAGTCAATTCATTAAGTTTTTGTAAGTAAAGTTCTTCTATAAATCCAAGCTTCATAGATGGTTTTCAAATTTGGGTTCGAAAGAGTACATAGTTTCGATCGCTTAGTTGGATAAACTGGCCGACAACTTTAAGAAACTGCAATATATTATGGCCCGACAATAAAACTTACTTGTGTTTGCACAAAATCAATCTTCTTTTATAGTTTATCCTGAGGTCTCTCTCCCACTTAATGACAACACAAACATGACCAAAAATCGCTCTAAAAATCATTCATTTGAACAATCTGCTCCGACTTTCGTTAGACGATTTGTGTGCCATACAGCAAACGATGAGAGATACTTGTCTTCATTGATCGTAGTAGATCCGTCATTTCAGGTGCTATCTATTGGGAATAGTAAGGTTACGATTAGATTGAATGTCCAAATGCAATGCGTATTGTTGTTTTATACCTCAATTTTTACGAACTTATTACGCTTAAAACAGCGCCCTGTAACTGTAATACTTGTAGATGTTTGATAACACAGTTCTTGAATTGCTGGAGATTGTGTATGAAATATTCCTCGTTACATTTTTTATTTTATAATTTGGGTGCGGAGTGTTTTGAGTCCAAGCCGGACAGCCAAATTGTTTCGACTGGCATTGACACATTTTCATCTGTAAGCGATAGGCTTTGTAAACGGGTTTTTACAGTAGACAACTATGTTTGTTCTCAGGTTGAATTCGAAATGGTGCCATATAATCAGATATAGGATTTGGATACGCCTATCCATAGGTGTAGCTTCATAAATACTTCGCAGGATACATGTTAACCTGTTTCTTCTTATTTACCGCTGGATCCATCTAAGCCGCATCCATCTCAATACTTGTCAATGCTCCACTGAAAGCATACACAAACTGATTTCGTTAACATGAATGGTTGTAAGAGAGAAGTTTAGCCTTAGCTTGTTGTGCTAGAATTTGTGTTTGGTCCTTCTTGTCGTCCTGATCTGACAGATTTAATTTAAATAAATGGTTAACAAAACTCACTTTTGGAATCTATATACACTTGTAGTTTCTGCAATCGTGCAAGGAGTGAACAACCTCGTATTAATGGTTGTGAGAAAAGTCCAATCGAGCCAGTTGCACTAACAATTGTGATTTGCATGTGTTGTCTAAATAAAGGAATCCATTGAAAAGCGTTGGTAAAATAGAAATCCAGTGAAAATGAAATGGGGAATAGACTGACTTGGGGAATAGACCTATGACCTTATGAGCAATAGCTAAACTACTTCACCACTGATCTCTAATATTGAGTTTATAATCCTGAATACCATTATTGCAACTTGATAAGTTATGTTTCATCTTCTCCCAAGGATTATATGTATTTAGTTAAGCGCCTTAAAAATAATTTCTAGAATTAACCGACGACACATACAGGGACTCAATCCTTGCTTCTACATTTTTTGTGTGTGAAGTTTTATTTTTTAAACGTCCTGTGCATATATATTCATGAAAAAGCTCTCTTTATCACACGCAGTTAAGCATATCTTTGCCTTAAATTTAAATCCCGCCTATTATTTTTCACTCCAAATCTATAATATCCAGACTAAGCATCAGCCCCTTGGATTAGTCAATAACATGAAAGTCGTCTGTAGACTCAGGTATTATTCACTTCAAGTATTGAGTGTTGCACACCACTCCTTTTCAGGTAGAAAGTTTAGAAAACTTTATCGACTGCAAATTAAGATATTTTTTTACAAACCAGGGTTACAACTCTTCGATTGGGTGTAAAATAAGGACCACGTCCAGTTGTCATGGTTACTATGAAACTCATTGCTTGTGAAAATATTTATTATAACATTTTGTCCACACGTAATCTGAGCCATCACAGGTTGCCTATATATTACAAGGACTTCTATGGCTAGCCTGAACTCCATGTCTTTAAATCTTTTTAGTGAGATTACCGTTTGCATCACACTAGCAAAAGAACACGCGTTGTTGTATTCGTAGAGTTGACATCACTTCAAGAGTGTTGTCTGAACTAACACGAAGTAGGCTACCCTCTTTTTTGGTTCGTTTATAATTCGCAGAAATCACTGTTGATTTTGTTTAAAAAAAAAAACATTTGAAACATTTTTATGTAGGTATTGCAAACATTCCTCACGTCTTGTTTCTATCTTTTTCTTTTCAGAACACTCTCTGATAACAGTCTAGCTCAAATTGACCAGAATGCATTTAATGGTTTAGGTAAATTAAAACGTCTGTCATTGCAAAATTGTGGCCTTAAAGTGATACCCGGCGACTCGTTCCAAGGAATTCCAAATTTAATTTCTCTGTAAGTACCGTCCTATTCTTGTTTACAATCTGTTTGCCAAATTTGTAATTTTATTTGTTATTTTCTTTTTTTTAATTTTTTTTTGTTGACGCACTTCTTGATGTCATTTCACGTTCACTTAAAAAAACACGCAAAACAAAATAAATATTCAATCGCACTGTTGCACAACAAAACAATAAACACAACAAATACGCGCGTGTGTGTGTGTAAACAGACAGCTAAATGGTAATTCGTTAGCAAGCATGGAAACAGATAGCTTAAGGCATCTGCAAAATCTAAGGACACTACGTTTAGAAGGAAATCTTTTCTACAGGATTCCGACGAACGCTTTGGCTGGACTTAAATCACTTGAAGCACTGTGAGCGAAGAAAAAGTCCTTAACTAGAACTATAAGGGTTTTGTTTTACTACTTTGTGTTGTTCATTTTTTATAATGCATGTGCACACTAACTGAATGCAGACTGAACAGAATTTTATCAAGCAAAATTCATATTTGCATTTGAATTGGAATAAAAGTGTTTAGTTTTTGATTTTCAATTCCATATTCGATCGGTTTATTTTCTCATTTTGTAAATTACTCAAAAACGAAACAAAATTGGCCCTAATTGGTTACCCTGAGGTATGCCGTTCAGTTTTTTTTTTTTTTTTGTAAAGATTGAAAGGCTGCCGTCAAAATTCCTTGTGCCTAACAATGTTTGTCTGATATATTTTGCTAACCATAACTTTATTAATATTTTGTTTTAATTTTTTATACATGTTTTAGTTTTAAGGACATTTTTGGAAGGTGGTGAACTTTTTGAATAGAAAAAATTCAATTTGATAAGTTAATACGAAATATGTAGTTGACAAAAATAAGATTGGAAAGGTGTAGGTAGGTATATTTTCCCGCCAGGAAGATGTTAAAAAAATAATTATATTGGACTTGATTTTGTCACCATAGTATGCATTGCATAATATTTTTCTTCGAGAGCCTAATAGTTAAACGAAAAACATAGAAAACATCATTACAGACAGAAGTTAAGCTTCCTTTATTCGTCAAAAACTCCTAAACTGAATTAAAATACAAGATTTACTAACGACTTCGAATCCTGACGACTTCCAAACCTCCCTATAGTTAACAGAAAATAGTTAAGTTAAATAAACCTAATTACCGGCCTAATGACAATGTCTTTGCGCTATTCCATGTCAACAATTTGGCCAGGCAACATTTTAAATTAACATCTCGGATACCTACTCCATGTTTTGAATTTGCTGAAATCACATTTTGATCGTAAAACGTCTCCTGAGTCCCTTTGGAATTTTTTCGTTTCATTCTTTGATTGTCATACTCAGTTCGTAAAAGCATAAGGGTTATGAAATGGAAAAGCTCCAGTATTTTGGACGACCGAAACTTTTGTAAACACGGATTTTTTCTTGTAATCGGAATTTCCTGCAATCGTACTGATATCCAACGCTACAATGAAGAAATACTGCCGAAACGTTGGAAAGACGCATATACATTCATCTATCGACATCAAAAAGCCATCAGGTCGCAACTGAATTGTTGAGTTTTTCCGAGCTCTAACAAAATAAATTCCTGATCCGACGATGGACAGAATCATGTATTCAGTTAATATAAAGGTAAGGCTATAGTCCAAAAAGGGATCAGTTAAGTAGTCCATGTATTAAACACACAACAATGATGGAACACTCTGAATATTCAATGTCGAATGGTTTCAATTGAAAGAGGAAGACAGAATGCGTATATCCCATCTATCGGCGACTTCTACACCGCTAACATCGATCAGCAATTCATCAGAAAGGTGCCAACTGAATACGGATGATCTGGAATTTTCCGAACAGCAACCGTAAAACTCATGGTCGGACGAAGAACATATGACGCTCCCATTAGCGCTACAAATATGCTAATTGCAACTAAACAAGATTTTTACAAATTTTGCCACTTAATATGATCCTAACTGACTTGGTAGAGCTTTGGAATGTGCGTACACTTTAAGCTATCGACGATTTTAACTTCAACAGCATCAGCTGGCGAAGACCAGTTGCGACAGTGTAAAGCGGCATATACACACGTCAAAATCTCATCAAGCATGTGAGAGTGTATTTGTAAATTTGCTTTGATGCAGCATATACACACATCAAGCATGAGGCTTCAAGCATTCAGTTTTACCTTACATTTTGTTGTTGCCTCTGGGTGCTTTTCCTTATATTTTGTAAGGAGCGTTTCATACTGCACTTTTTTTAAATTGCGGTTGCTGTATTCCTTCGATTTTATGTTCCATAACGCTGGGAGAGAACGATAAACCTCTAGAAACTCCAAAATAAAACTTTTTTCTTCCATATTTACATAAATAATTACCGCACTGTTAAAAAAAACCCGCGAAACTGACGTCTTTACGCTGGCGTCGTAAAAATGAGAATGAATGCTTGATCAAGCATTCAATCACGAATATACACTACGTCAAGCATTGACGCCTGATTGAAGAAAAATCAAAACGTTTTGATTTTGCTTCAAGCATGCACACAACGTATAGGTGTTTCGTTTTCACTCATACACTCTCGCATGCTTGACGAGATTTTGACGTGTGTATATGCCGCTTAACCAGCTTCAGAACACCACAAAGAAACTTAATATGATCCTAACTGTCTTGGTAGAGTTTTGGAATGTGCGTACACCTTAAGCTATCGACGATTTTAATTTCAACAGCATCAGCTGGCGAAGACCAGTGGCGACAGTGTAACCAGCTTCAGAACACCGCAAAGAAACGATATATGGACGTATCCAAGAATGAATTCAACAAACTGAAGATGCAGCCGAAGATATGGCCTGTAAAGGGGAAGTTGTAGTTATAAAAACAAGACAAGCGCAATGGAATCCCAAATTGCGATTTAGGAAGACAAAACCACTTAGCATTATATGAATAAAACAGCTGCCAAACCCATATAAAGAAATTGTGGATAGCAAGGTCCATATAAATGCTGAACCAGTCTGTCGGTCGAGGCAATCTACAATTGCCGTATTAAAGGGTGCGGACATTAACTTATTGAAGATCATACTCCCAACATCAAACCATGTATTGTGCTTTGGAGAATATGGCAAATCTCTTAAAATCTATGCGACTACGTGCACAAGTCGATGCAGTCCACAAAACAACGAAGAATTTGAACCAACAAACGAGCAGCTGAGATGGCTATAGATTGTATTGCAAGGGACAGCAATGCTCTAGGGCTCTAGGCTGTGGAATCACCGATTTATAACATGTTGGTCGACGCGTGCTATCGGCTTCAATGCCACGCACATATAAAGTGACCTCAGAATTAACTACGGAACGAGCAAGCTGAAGATGCATAGTGGTTAAGGAGTGGGTTCACGACGGACTGTAAAGCAACCAAAGAAGACTCCCTTGGCATTTGATCACTCAGCCACTTGCACCAACGCAATTATTTATCTAACCAGTTGGTAGCAGCCAAAAATCCACCACAAAATGCATGGATAGTTGACCAAACCACTGTTTTGTTTAATAAATGTGTTTCTCCAAGTGGGCCTAAGTGGTTTTCAATGTGTCCAACCTTAGTTTGGGATCTAAGAACCAATCCCACGTATCGAAATATTAGAACATACAGCGGACACCTTTGTGAATCTTTTAAAATTCAAATAAGATAAATCCCTTTAAGATAGGTTTGGTCAAGGTTTAAAGATAACAAATAGATTTAGGGAAGGGTATATCATTTATGCGTTAAAGAAGAGATCTGACACAAAAGAAGAAGGCACTCGGCTGTCAGAACCAAATTATTATTTTGCAATCTTCAGTTATCTGATAAGGGTATAGGAAATGAGCTTCTGCAAGGTAGGTAACAAAAGGAAGTAAGTGCCTATTTGTGTTCCAATCGGGGAGATTATGATCCCATCCTCATGCATTCCATGCTGTGTCGGTTTCGGTGTTTCTATTGTTAAGTGCCAAGGCGAAAAACTAAAAGATGATTAAGGCGAATTGCCATGAGCTAGTTGAATTTAACGACCACGCCAAGATGAAGCAGACCAAAGTTGAAAAGCGGAAAAAGCATTCTTCTGGGTCACAATAAGGACTTAGGACTAGCAACGTTCATATACTAGCCAATGTACTAAACTATTTTTCAATCGTTTGCTATCGATGTGGATCTTGCCTCAATTTGTTGCATGCTTTTGCAAATGCGACTAAAGAATCAGCCAACTATGTATATTTGGTCTCAAAAGAAAGTAGAAAGAGATCAGTTTCATGAGAAGACTACAGTCTTCTGGAAAGACCTGAAAAATCTTCAATTTTGTAAGCCCATCCATATATAAATAAACACGTAGATATGACGTAGGTATGTATGGCCATTTAGGAAAAAAATCAAAACAAACTTACCAATCACCGGCACCCAGAAGGGTAGTTAAGGTACATCAACATTTCACTGAAACCAATTCGTTTTCTTTTTTATTATTAAATATCTGCAGACTGCAACACAAGCTCCAAAAAATGGATTATCTTCCAGAAAATTCTAATCCGCCAGAGGTATGTATGTAGGTACGCCATACGTCACCCGACAGCGCTTTATTTTCGGTGGAAAACACAGAATCTCAGATCGCACAAATAAATTACGATTTCACCTAATTTATAACATAAAACTATGCTTACTACGATTTTATATGCAAAGGAAATATTAAATTAATTTCATCAGAACACAAAAATTCAACTGCAAACACTGAGAAATGTCAAAAAAAAAATGGTGAAATACACGTCGGTTTGCACATAACGGTCCGCTTCTGCTGACAAACGCAGTCGGTCTTTTTGAGTGCTTTTGCATTTGTTTCGGCTTTCACTCAAGTCTTCAGCAATGGAGTGGTTTGTCTGTTCATCTGTTTTTTTTTTTTGTTCACGATGGACTGATGAACAGACGTGCATTTCGGATTACTTGTTGCTTTTGTCTGTTGTTTGGTTTCCACCAAATTTTGCCGTGTGGGAAAAAGAGACAAGATGCCTGCAATGACCTTTTCGACAATTTCTTATGGAGCTGCCATATATATTTTTTTGTGGCAAATCGTTTATGAGAAAAATTGAAAATATTAAAACTGATTAAACCGAGTTCAATCGCGATTTAAGGGTAGGTGTCCCAGACCGACCAACTCAAATTTCATGTAAATGCATTTGAATGTGTTGGTAAGCTCTCTTTAATTTTACTCATGTGCTCTTTGCTTCAACGCAAACGAAAACTGAAGGAAAAGACAAAAAGTAGCAAGCGCAGACTAATATTACATATACCTACCTACCTACATATGCAATATACAGACACCAAGCAAATAACTTGAAAACAAAAATGGAAAGAGAAGGAAAAAAATCAAGTTGAGGGTTGGTTTGGTGTACATATTTTGTGTTGTAATTTTCTTCAAGATTTGGTGATAAAATGATAAAATTGTTGCTGGCTGCCGCGCAGCGAGGTGTAAAAGCAGTTTTTGAGGTTTTCATTGTATATCTTATAAAAAAATGTGTAAACCTTACCTAGGTTAACTTTTTTCTTAATTTATGAGATGTAGGAAAACACTTGTTTGGATGAAAATTCGATTACTCAAATAATAGGACGGTAGACAATAGTGCTACTGATTCTCGTCGCAACAATAGTAGGATGAAATTTTTCAAATCAAATAACAAAAAATGATAGATATTTATCTAGGTAATTGTCACCCCATCTTCTATCAATGCTCGTTATGAAGGTACCTAAGCACCTTATATAAAAAAAAGAAGTTTACGAAAGTTAATTTAACCGCTATAATTAATTTTTGTAGGTTCAAGGTGTCAAATTCACCAAACAAATACTATTTGAGTCGAATTTTAAAAAAAAACGAAAACGTTTTTCCGTGCAGCGAAATGTTTTTTAAACTATTGAGAAATGTATTTAAATCAATTATACGCCTGCCCTCCGGAACAAAACTACAGTTGTCCTTCACTGTAATGTCCACCTCCATAGGAATTTCAAATTCCTGACCCTGATGTTTTACGTGATCACTTTCAACTTCAACGTTCGTCAATGTTGTTGACGTTGAAGGAAGATCTTCCGAAACACGATTTTTTACAACATACCTTCAATCAATATGTAAATTGTAAAGTTTCGGAAAATTAAATTAGTAAATAAAAAATCAAATAAATTTAATAAATATAATATAGAAAATGACATAGTTCAAACAGTTTATCAGAATCTTTTGTTGTTCGACAAAAAACAACGTTTTTCTCCTTCATATGCTATGGGGTAGGGTATGAAATGTTTATATAATCATAACCAATAATCCTGCATCAAAAGTTTTTTTCAAATAAGGGGTCCGCCAAATAACTTTTTTTTTTTTGAAAATGCTATAAAAAAACTACTGAATATTTTCTCAAATTTCTTTTTTTATTTGAAAGTACAATCCTTCCGGTTCAAATGGCTGCCTCGGCTGGCCATGCAGTAGCCTACACGATCGGTCCAATTTTTAAGCACATTATCGATTATGTGCAGCTGTATTTCACCAATGGCAGACCCGTTATTTTAAAAAATGTACCTACCGAAAAACGTTTTTTTACTAAAAACGCCCCCAAAAAGTGGGCGTGTCAAAAAACTTTATATGTATGAAATATAGATATTGATATTCTGTAAAAATGTTGTTCAGACATTATATATATATACATATAATATACATATAATATACATATGTATATACAATATAAAAAATAACATAAACAATTAAATTTTTTTTTTAAGTTGTGTCACAAATGAAAAAAAATAACACAGTAAACAACACTTTACTATTCACAAAAATTATCAAAATTATACACACAAGTACCTACACTTTGACTTACTTCCCACTCAACCCTTTCTGTCACGTGCAAACATACGCATACAAAACAATTCATCAGCAGCGATAGCAAACATTTCAATAATGTAACGATCTGTACCATGTCCACGTGAAGTCCACACGAACTTTCATCAAGTCTACCCGAAAAGGTAAACAAAAGATACATACATAATAACAATCTCGCCTGCCTAGTGCCTGTATTTACAGAAGAGAATAATGAAAAGAGAATGTCACCAACTCACCACCTAGTGACATTATTTTGAAACAAACTTCTTTGTGTGCGTGAATTCGATCTTTTTTTATGTAAAAAACGTAAAATAGACCACTTTTCTAACATCAAAATTTGAAAAACCGTGTGGAAAAAAACTATTTTGTATTTTGAATTAAATAATACAAATACCAAAAAAAAATAAAAAAAATATGTCGGAATCATTTTGGTTGTCCTTTTTTCACAGCGGCATTGCAAATAATGTCATATTGAATTGCATATTTAAATATGTTAGAAGAAAAAAAACATGTTTTTAAGACCGGTACGTTGTGCCCTATATATTGTCGCTTGGTTAAAAAATTATTTCCAAAAATTAGGAAATATAACTATCGATTTCCCAGCCAAAAAACCCAAAACGTTTAAAAAAAAACACCTTTTTTCCATTTTGTCACCAAAAAATTACTGTACAAAATACAAAAAAAAAAAAAAAAAAAACGGTATCTGCACATATCTATTAGCTTTGTAAAAAAGCTAATTTGACTTCGTTACCTTTTATACTTTAGAAGTTATATCTAGTTAAACTTTGTAAATTTACCTTATTTTTCATAGTTTTGTGCATTTTTTTCGGGATAAATACTAAAATTCACAACAAAAAACAACCGGTGTTATCTGCGCAAATCTATTGTCTGTAGAAAAAAAATATAAAAAAAATAAAAAATATGTATATAAAGAGATAAAAATGGAACGCAATTAGCATCTAACTTATTTGTATGGTTTTTCTACATGTCAGGCGGTTTTGAGGCTCAAAGATATTTTAATGTTTTTTAAATGCTAAACAAGTACTTTGCTTAACATATTTCCAATCGATCACCGTTTATTTCATTTAAATATTCGGAAAATTGTGAGCGCTACACAATTTAGCGCAAAACTCCAACCTATTTTTGCATGGGACACCTACCCTTAATTTAACTGCCATAAAATATGTCTACATAGTTAAAATTTGGCAAGGGTAATCAGTATGCTATTCTCAAGCTAAATTTGTAAATTTCATAGAAATGTGCGTGAAATCGAAGGGTGGAGCAATGTTACATGTTGTGCGGGTAGTGTTATACTCGCCGGTTGACAGGTTTTAATTTATATATCTAGAGAAATTGATAGATATTCAAGGCATTGTTCTAAGGATTTAAATAATTTGAAAAATTGCATTTTGTGGTCTGTTTATAGGGTGCAACTAATATTGTTTTAGGAAAATTTAAAATAGAATTTTCTACTGACATCTGCAAATATTGTTAAACTCACACATATCCCTTCGATACCCAAACTGAGAATTTTTTATTAAGTGGAACAATGCAGCTTTTAATTATGATGAAGTCCTTACATAAAAAGTAACTAGATGTATTATTTTATGAGAATGAATCAGTCTCAACATATTCCCACTTAAAAAAAGTGGATTTTTTTCAATTTCAGAGTTCTCTGAGGGATCCGTTAAAGAAACACGAATGTTGGTAAATTGAAGTTGCTGTTCATATTTTAAACGAACAATTTTATGTTCGCATTTGTTGAGTTAAACAAATTTATAAATGACAGTAAAAAATCGAAAATTAAGACAAAAGAAAATTTAAGTTAAAGTTATTATTTGACTAGATGGTTGTAATATAGATGGTTTGAAATGCGATTCTTAATAACACTACATTAGGAAGATACCATGATTTGAGGTTGGAGGTTTATATGTACTGATTTTTAAAATATTTGATATGGGCAACTTTTTGAGTTAAGACAAATGAGGACCAAGAAAGGTTTTTACTTTACTTAACGGCCTCTCGACCGTCTCTTCCTGAAACGGATTTGTTGAACATAGTGTCTTCCGGTGTATATACCACTATCTGTTCTAGCACGAGACTGAAGAAATCGCACGATAGCACGTCTCCTTGTCGGAATCCGGTACATGTTTGGAAGGGTTTAGATAAACTGTTTCCAAGCTAAACGTTTCATCACCTGTTCTATAGTGTTGGGCGACACAGCTGTATCAATTTTAAAGTTTTAAAGGTATCCCGAATCCGCCATTGCTTTATAAAGCTTTTATAGGTCCCCTTGAAGTCGATGAAAAGATGATGTGTCTCAACTTGAAATTTGTTGGTCATTTCTTTCTTTTGGTCTTAAAGTGAAAATTTGATCTATGGTCGATCTGCCAATTCGGAAGCCAACCTGGTACTAACCGATAAGTGCGTTGCAGAAAGTTTCAAGACGTTCACATAGTATATACTTTAGATATGATATAATATGCGCCATTTAGAAGGGTTATGGTATCGTCTACTTCGTAGTGCCACATAAATCAACCAAAAATGCATAACTCAATCCCTACGCTTACGCTGGATTTAGCATAGCTTAATCCCCCGAAAAAAAAAAAATGGACCCGCGGGTGTAATTGCACTGCACCCACTAAAATATAAGTAATTATTGGTTAGCGTTAGACTATTGGCTTCATAGTAAATATGGCCCTGAAAGCACTGCTTCATTACTCTCTTGTACGCGTATCACTTGAAAAGTGAAACGTACACGACTCTTCCCAAAATTCTTTCAAAAGGATTCTAGTTGTGGGCCCTTAAATAAATGGAAATGTAATAGTACGTTTCCAGAACATAAATAAACGGGATGAAAAACATAAATTCGTCAAAACCAATGTCTTGTATTTAACAACAAAATTCTAATAGAACATTTCGACACATCATCGTCGTGTAAATAAAAAAAGGAGGGAGACGAATTAAAATTAAAAACCAAACATGTATTTTCATCTACGTGGGTTTCTAGGAATATGAGACTTCAGTGTTTGTTAGGGTAATATTCTCAATTTTTGAAAATGATCCTCAATCGTTGGATTGATTGTTTTTTAAAAAAATGTTTGTTTTTTTTGACTGAAAACTGCTCAAGATCTAACTGATATATAAACTGTTTAAGATTTAGATTTTTTGAAAACCTATTCTACATAAGGAAGATGACCCTTTTACTTTCCAATTTCTGCATTGGATTACCTTCGCACATATTCAAAACTTCTCGTAAAAGAGGAGACATTTGAAATCATTCAACAAGTTCGCCACCGTCCAAATAAAAAATCCTTTTTCCAAATTATCTACAACGACCTGATCTATACAAATTTCCAGAAATCTTGGAAGTAATCTTTTGACAATAATATCCGACGAGGATTTTCCAACAATGCCCAATCTTATCGTCTTGTAAGTACTACAACCGATCAAAATTTCTCAAATTCAATATTTCACCATTTTTTTTTTCAAATTGTATCTCAATCTACTTGCAGACTACTAAAACGAAATCAAATAATGAAAATCTCATCCGAAGCATTCACCAACATAACAGCTTTAAAAGTTCTGTAAGTATTCGATTCAATAGTTCTTAAACCCCACTAGATATAACCGTCACACACATTGACACGGGTCACGGGTCTCATAGCGTTGAAAATAAACTTCATACTCGTATGCGTATCATACCTTATATGTGTATCTTGAAACCAGCAGCAGCATGCACCATAAAGTTCATCTGTTGTCGCCAAAGTTGCTCGATAAATTTGACAATCAACTTTGATTTTGCACTGTTTACCATACCCCTAGCCTGAATTTTTCGCATTCAAATTCAGTGCACAAAAATCTGAGATATTTCCGTCGGGCGAAAACTAAAGAGAAACTTTAAAATCACCAGTGGGGTACCACCTACCCTCTATCGCATCCGTTGCATCTCCATCATAAGTTATGATGTAATCAGAGGGGTGGTGTCCAGTCTATATATATATATGTATGGTACACGAATAACCCAGAAACATTGAGAGATTTCCCTTACAACTATGTCGGGGGAGAATTGATAAACAATACAAGACGTAAATGGAGCGCACACCACTATAGCAGATGACATGGCGGGGTCGTCCTGGCTGCTCAGATGATATAATGCTTTTTATTGGCATTTAATTCGAATACGATGTTCAGTTGTCACCAATCGATGTGTAAGGAGCCCAGAAGGAATTCCATCCTGTTTTCACCATTTCGATAATGGACTTTATGATGCGAACGAGAGCATTTGGAGTTGGACATTGAATAATGTAGTTTGGCGAAATTGTCAAGTTGACCCAAGGTGGTGTTGTCTTTTATTGGGTGGACAATACTCTCAAGGTGGCCAAGTGCTTTGTTGTCGTCCAATAAGCTAGATACAAATCGAATCAAGATGGCACCTCTTAAACTGTCTAAGGTGAATATCGATGTAGGAATAGATTTGTATAACGATGCCAAATCGTTTCGAAGTACTATTCTTTCCTCCTCCACTTTAAAGCTGTTGGGGATGGTATACTCGAAGAGCTAGTTGCATCAGCTTATCTAATTGTCATGCACGTGGGAAATGATGCATTCTTTCTGGGTGTTTTTCGAATATCTCTGCACCTAAATGCATGGTATTGTTGTGCGAGGTGTCGATTTAAAGGTTTTGATGAGACCTATTAAATTCTCTTTAAATTTGAAAAAATAATTATGACTCACTTAAATTTTGCTTTTTTTATCATTCACAGGGAACTGGATGACAACCTTCTTAGTAGCCTACCTGAAGGGCTCAACAAATTGTCACATCTACAAGAATTGTAAGTAACTCATCACCATTCCAAGTAGATATCTTTAAATCCCCTTTTCTTAAGCTTGGCATCTTAAAGTTTTCTTTTCATCTGGAGATGACATGAATTGACCCTTTCAAAAACTGAGAATATTTTATTTCGAAAATGCTATTTCATTTTCGCATCAAGGAGTTTATTTCCCATACAAGCTCCACAATTTTTTATTGATCCGTATTTATCCTGTTTACATGAAGTGCAGTCTACCGAATTGACTGCATGATTATCCGCCCTGACTTTGTGATATGATATGACGCGTTATGATATCCAGTCTCAAAATACGGAAATGTAGAATTGCAAATTTTAAGAATCTGTTAAGAACTTTACAACTACTTTGGCAAGTTTGTGCATTTGTATGTGCGTTAACGACAATAACAACATCACAGAACCACTTGACTGTAGCATAACCCATTTTAGCCAAAAAATACTTTCCGCTATCACTCTGTGTATGGTTTTTGTTGGCCAAGATAATGTTTCACATCCTGTGACATCCTTGTACATATTCCGGAGATGTGTTCACTACGTTCTTTGCTTTTGATTCTCTCATAGTTGCAACGCAATCTTAGCAACTGCTGCTGTTGTCATTTACTTGCAAATTGCGTTCGCATCGACTGCGAAAATTACAACGAATATATACACACTTGCAGATAACACCGACAAATACATATACATATGACATGAAGGAACGTATGGAATGTCGCCTGATGCAACATGACCCACAAATAAACAGAAAATGTTCCATTTCTTTTGCTTATTCTATTGAATGGCTTACAGTCAAGGATGAGGAGGATATGTAGATGCGTTGGTTGTATGCTGGTATTAATCGGAATTCCGGAGGAATTCAAAGGGTACTGTGAAACATTCTCAATCTCAAGGATATGGAACTTAATAAGTTTTCTTTAACCAAAGATTGTGTATCAAATTACAATTTTCTTCATCTATCTTGGTTGCTGTTGGGTCATTTGTCCAAAATGGACGATGGGACTTGCTATGAGGAGATTTTGGAATTTCCTTATCCATTGAAATGACATATGTGTCATGAAGCTGGATCAGGTTTCAATTTGCTTTTAAATTTAGGGTCACATCATATCTTTACTTTGGACTGTAGAGCTCAAAAAGCATCCTACATTCTGCTTTTTGTAGTATAGTATCTATTTTATCACAGAGTCCTTGGATTTAACTTAATCCTTTTAGATAAATTCTGAATGTTATTTTTTCGGTTGAAGGATAAAATATTAATGTCTTGGGTTTCGGGGACATACCTTTAGATGCGACAGAAAAGTGGCGACATCTGAAGAGTATTAGTATTGTCACTCTTCAAAGGGATATCCTATGAAAACATTTAATGAATCCCATACAATTATGGGTAAGATGATCCTGGATAACAAAGGTTCAAGAACGGCAGGCAGTAATTGACTTTTTTTTAAAGCACCATAATGATTGATCGGCAAGGGTTTTTCTGTAATTATACCGCTGCTGTATGGAATTGACTTTTGGTCTTTTCCTTTGGAATAAAAAAGTGTAACATGGTTGCATGACAAAAATAAGATCATCAGCTTAGACTTCAGTTATACCTTATCGGAATAACATCCCTGTGTTACCTTGGTATAACATCAAATGTTGATCAGTACATTCTCAGAAGTGACTTTACGTCCCTCTACTAAAGCTTAATACGACTTTTAGAAGGGTGAACTGGAATTGATACTATGACACCATGTTGGTCTTCACATACAACCTAATTTTAGCTGAGGTAACTTAGATGAGCACTTAAATGTTCACAGCTCATCTGTCGAATAACAAAAGCGTCGTATTTTCTCTCCCAAACATTCAGCGTTTCTTAGTACCTCTACACCCATCTGCCACCATCACCACGATAAACCTTTCCGCTTCTTTCCATTTTCAGATCATCATCCAGCAATCGTCTGAAATGGATCAACGAAACAGATTTGCCGAAGAATCTGCACACCATTGACTTCCGGGCAAATCCCCTCACCGGAATACGTCGTGGCGCCCTCACATATATGCCGCGCCTACGTAAACTGTAGGTATACAAAAAATCAATTCTACTCTAGATACTTTATTCATATATATATGACTGCTGGGAGAACAATAAGAAATTTCGAGCAGTTGCTCAAAATTATTTCAATTCAAGGATCCTATCGGACGTAAGAGCTCTTCAAAGGTTTCCCGACTTGGATGGTTGCTATTCGTTGGAGGTGCTTAAACTGGACCGTGCTGGTTTGAGTGAGGTTCCAGAGAACTTGTGTAGACAAATTCCACGGCTCAAGAGTTTGTAAGTTTTTTGTGTCGAACTGCCAACCTTTTCAGGACTTAATGCGGTTTTTTTTTGCAGAGAGCTGAAAACGAATGTGTTGGAACGGATTCCACCGCTGGGTAATTGCAGAGAACTAAGACTGTTGTAAGATGAAGAATTTTTTTGAACGTCACACAAGATTCAATTTTTGTTTTACAGGGACCTATCAAGTAATCGAATTGAGTCGCTAACTGGGCGGCCATTTCAAGGCTTGAAGCAATTACACGACTTGCTGCTGTCATATAACAAAATTCAGGCAATTCCACAGGACGCATTTGTTGGGATGCCAAAGCTGCAGTTATTGTAAGTATACACATTTCCATTGTGGCTTGTTTGACAGATCGTTTCCTCAGGGATCTAGAAGGTAATGAAATCACATCGATCCACGAGGGTGCTTTCGCTCATTTCGCTGAGTTAGAGGATCTTAATCTCGGGAATAATATGTTTCCGAATCTTCCTCCGAATGGGCTCCATCGTCTCCTCCATTTAAAGACGTTCAACAACCCAAAACTGAAGGACTTTCCAGCTCCGGATACTTTTCCACGGATTCAGACTCTAGTGCTTTCCTACGCCTATCACTGCTGTCCCTTTCTCCCGTTGGTGGCAATGAGTGCTACAAGGAAACCCCCTTTGGTCCAGGAAGCTGTGCTCTTTCCTTCCGACTCTGAGTTCGACATGAGTCTTTGGAACAGTAGTATGACTGATATTTGGCCACAACTGCGTAAGTATCTTTTAGCAAGAAGACACGCGATCAAGCCTGACTATTAATTCTCTTAGATAACCTTAGTAAAAAGTTTGGAACTCAGATGACAGACTTGTGGAATAACTTTGGCCAAGACTTCAACTATCCGGGAAATCTACCAGCTTACGTAGAAGAGTATTTTGAAGAAGACCCCGCCAACATTGGACCGTTTCGACCATTGGGGTCGGATGTCACTCCAGGATCAGTGCAATGTCTTCCAATGCCGGGACCATTCCTACCTTGCGCTGATCTTTTTGATTGGTGGACTCTGCGGTGCGGCGTTTGGGTGGTTTTCTTGTTGGCTCTGCTCGGAAATGGAACCGTCGTATTTGTTTTGATATTTTCCCGTTCAAAGATGGACGTTCCAAGGTTTTTGGTTTGCAATTTGTCTGCTGCTGATTTTTTCATGGGCGTATACCTTGGAATCTTAGCCATTGTGGATGCCTCGACCCTGGGGGAGTTTCGAATGTTCGCGATTCCATGGCAGATGAGCGTGGTATGTCAAGTGGCAGGATTTCTGGCGGTCTTGTCATCGGAACTGTCGGTCTATACTTTGGCGGTGATAACTCTCGAGCGAAACTACGCCATTACTCACGCAATTCATCTCAACAAGAGGCTTTCTCTAAAGCAGGCTGCTTACATTATGCTCTTTGGATGGATGTTTGCATTAGGCATGGCTACTCTTCCTTTGATAGGAGTCTCTGATTATAGAAAATTTGCCGTATGCCTACCATTCGAGACGACGACGGGTATAGCGAGTCTGGGCTATGTCGTTGGTCTCATGTTTATCAATGGCTGTGCTTTTCTTACCCTAATGGGCTGCTACCTAAAGATGTATTGGGCCATTCGAGGTTCTCAAGCGTGGAACACAAACGATTCGAGGATCGCTAAGCGAATGGCTTTGCTTGTTTTTACGGACTTTTTGTGCTGGTCGCCAATTGCTTTCTTCTCCGTCACCGCTATTTTTGGTCTTCATTTGATATCCCTCGAGCAGGCGAAAATCTTCACCGTTTTTGTGCTGCCATTGAACTCCTGCTGCAATCCATTCCTCTACGCTATTATGACCAAGCAATTCAAAAAAGACTGCGTAATGCTATGCAAGGCCTTCGAAGAGACGCGAGTCACGCGAACTGTTGGCCGCTGTGAGCGTACACCGAAGGAACTTCCACCTCTCCTGCCATCTGCACATCATCCACCTGGATGTCGGTGCCTCCGAATGATGCCTAACGAAATGCCCACTTGGCATAAAATGCCCGTCCAAGCTGAGGGCAATAGTATCTGGTCGCGAGCGTGGCAGCGCCTTCTCTGTGCAAAGAAAAAGAAGCGCAAATCCGAGAACAGACGCAGAGCGGCCAATGCCGATCCCTACACCTATCAATTCTCCGAGATTAAGAATAAAAAACAAACCAGAGCGAGCTCTATTTCCAGCGAGAATTTTTGCTCGTCGAGATCGAGCAGTTGGCGCAATGGTCCACCGTCTGCACATACATGTGCGATTCCGTTGAAAATGATGGAACCCAGTGGTCGCCGGCGACATTCGGCTTGGCTGATTACGAGAAAAACGTCACAAGACTCGAATCTATCAAGCTCAAGGAATGACTCATCCGCGTCTGCCACCACAGCGAGTACGTCAACCTTTAGACTGTCAAGATCGAGTGCGGGCAGTACAACACCACTCCCCTCAATTATTGGTAAGTACACGCATTAGGTGGTGAAAATCTGACATTTGAAAGATTCCAACTTTTTAGCTCACAGCGGAAAATCAAGTTCGACCACGACAAAGCCGCGTCTAGTGCGGCAAGAGGCTGTCCAAGAGGAGGACGACTCATCACCACCACGCCTGGGAGTGCGGTTTCTGCCAACAATCCCATCGGCAGCCGATAGCAGTGTTGCTCTGGAAGACGACTCGGTGCAATCTCAATCGGGTAGTGCAACAAATTTCTACACCGTTCTACAACAGACCGGTACCACCAAAGCGATGCTCTCTAGTCCCAAGTGTCCGGCCAATGAGAGGCCGCCATGAATGATTTAAAAAAAAAAATAGAAAACACTCACACCACATAATATAACACACTCACACCGTCTACTTGTAGTATTTTTCATGACCGTGATATTTTTTTTTCTTTTCCTTATTTTATAAACCACATGCGATTTTATTTTTTTCGTTAAAATTAAAATTTACATTTAACACAAAATACAGAGAAACACAAACAAAAAATAAAACATCCCATGTAGTTGTTAAATTTGTAATTAATGTTTAAACATTATGTATACATATATATACATATATATATATTTATAAAACAAAAAAGAGCAAAATGTGAAAGAAATACAAAGTATAATAATTAGTTTAAGGGACACGTGCGGCCATTTTGTTTTAACTCGTCTCCACCAATGGCATTTGATCGTAGTTCATGGGAATCGGTTGATCTGGCATTTCGGGGCTTTCTACTAGCCGGACTTGTGGTATCTTGCCGTCACGATAACGTTTCGATATCGTTCTCACAATGAAGAGCATGCCAACTAGGCACACTGTAAATATGAGGACTATGACGGTGGTGATGGTATGATGGCTGACAGTGTGTCTGTAAGGGTGTAAGATTTTTTTTGTTAGTTTTGAGTAAGAGCTATGTGGTCTCTAAAGCCATAGAAGAATATAAGGTGCGTATGCTGACGATTTTTAAAATCTCAAGACATAGATTAAGTATCAATTTTTGGGTTCTATAATGCTTTTGCAACATAACCCGTACCATGACATAGCGATAGAATCAAAGCTTGTTAAAGCTTGTAATGTTAAATATGGTTCCCAAAAACCCAACAATATGGAATTGAGGAAGCTTCAACCAATTACACGTTACCTTACGTTTGCTGTACTGAATAGCGTGTTTGTCATATTAAGGCTCAGCTATATCTAAATCTGAACTTGTTGGCTTGTAATATCAAGCTCAAGGGAACTTCAGACCTGAATCAACGGACCAGCAGTTGCACAGTTAGGTTGCAGGGTAAATGGTTACAAAAGGATTTGAAGGTAAAGTATCTGAGCAGACCATTCACGATTATGAGTATCGAAAGTGTATGCCAGATATGTAGGCTGGAAATGTTCAATATCAACACAATCCTTATCCAAGAGTTTGTGTGAGTAATAGATTCAACGACATGTGTTGTAAAAGTCCATTTGCAGAATATACCTAAGAAGAAAATATTTTTTTGTTTTTTAAAATGCCCCACAGCCACAATTGTAAGCAAAATCAGCTGAGATAATAAAAAAAAATTAAAAGCACACCTACACAGTAATAAAACTTGTGTAGGTACAACGAAATAGTAGTTGCAACAGGCGATCGAAATTATCGCCTAAACCTACTCAGATGCAAGCATCTGCTTTAGGTCTTGACTCACTTGCTGGGGAATAATTAATTTGTCTTTGCATTATCAGCGGTCATTTGCCTAGACTAGGAGATAACACACACCCTACCGTCAACAACAGCAATTGTTTTACAAAATTGGCGATCAACTTACTTGTGTCCCAACTGCATCATATCGTGCAAATCCGGCAGACAAATCTTCTTGGTAATCTCATAGGACATTCCTGGTAGGCATTCACATGTATTCGGACCAACACAAGTTCCATTGCCACATGCTCCCCAACACACAGGCTGGCATCGCATTGAAGACTCTACGTTTGACGTCGATTCCCAACTGTAGCCTTCTTCACATTGACAGACGTTCGGCAAGACACATACGCCGTTGTCACAGGGCTGCTCGCATATAGGCCGACACTCGGTTAGGCTTCCATTGAGAAACTCATACCCCTCCAGGCAGGAGCAAGTGTTGGGCTGATTGCATTCGGCGTTTATACAAATCTCCGAACAGACTGGGTCGCAACGATTCGGTGTGGATGTGTTTGTCACGCGATAACCATCGTTGCAGATACATCGATCGGGGGCAACGCACTTACCATTCTCGCAGTTTGGTCGACATCTTGCTATACAGAGGTTTGGAATTTTCGTGTCCTCATAGCCTGGCCAGCAGTCGCAAACATTTGGTTCCACACAAGTTCCGTTGATGCAACCTGGCTGACAGATCGGATCGCAAATGTTTGACGAGTTGTCTCGATGACGGAAGCCTTCATAGCACCGACAGTTTGAGTTTGCATCACAGGCACCATTCACACACTTCAACAGGCAGATTGGCTCACATTTCCCGGTAAGATAGCGCATTCGATAGCCAGGCAGGCACTTGCAAAGATTATGAGCGATACACTCACCGAAGCCGCAGTCAAAGTCGCAAATTGGGTCACATCGGTGAATTTCGGTGGTACTTGGTTTGTAGCCCCTAAAACAGCGGCACGTGTCAGGTGCTATGCAGATGCCGTTGACGCACGGTCGTGTACACTCCGGGAAGCAGTTATGTGGCAGCAGAGGTTGATAGCCCTTGTTGCAGGTGCAAATGCCGGGGCTTGAGCAGATTCCATTTGAACAACCATTCCGGCAAACTGGCTCACAGATGGTAGTGCTTCCGTTGATAAACACGTATCCATCGTTGCATGTGCATGTATCAGGTCCTGTACAAGATCCGTTTATACATTCCTCTCGACACTGTGGGGTGCACTTGTGTAGGTCTGTTTTGATGTAACCGCTGTGACACTCACACCGCCCTGGCTCCTGACAGAATCCATTCTCACATCCTTTCAAGCATGTTGGTTCACATAAAGACCGACTGCCATTCCTGAAGCCGAATCCATCAAAACAAGTGCACTGGTTGGGGGCAGTACAAAACGCATTGACGCAGGTATCTTTGCAGATTGGCGCACAGCCTTGAGACACACTATGCGCGAGGTTCGTGTAGCCTAGTTTGCACACACAAACCTCGGGATATTGACAAACACCGTTAATGCACCCACTCGAACAGATGGGATCGCACTTCGAAATGCTCCCCAGTCGAAGCAGATATCCCGATGAGCAGGTGCACTCATCTGGAGCAGTACATGAACCATTGACACATGTCTCTTCACAGATGGGCTCGCACTGGGAAGTGTTTGTGACTCGGCTGTATCCAAAGTCGCACGAACAGACATTCGGTGCAGAGCAGTGACTATTCGGTCCACAGTCTTGGGAACACAACGACTCGCAAATCGCCGTGCTACCGTTTCGAAAATTATACCCAACCTTGCAGGTGCAAACATCGGGTGCCGTACAATCTGCGTTTATACAGTTTTCCGTGCAGTCTGGCACACATCGACTGCGGTTCCAAAAGTTCATATACCCCTTGTCACAGAGGCACACTCCAGGATGCAAGCATTTCCCTGTACCGCAGTCATCACATTGTGGGACACATTCTCTGTAAATAAAATTACTCCATCAGCATTCGTCAAATGCTCCTGTCACGCACTTACTCTGTATTATTCGTTTTTACATAACCGTCGCAGCACACCAACTCCATATCCTGATAGGTCTGAAAGGAACGTGTTCGTAAAAAAGTATCTTGACGGTCCCAATTTTTCACACCTACCTCCTTAACAGCTCTCAACTTTAGCGGATTCTTCATTGGGCTCGCATTGTACTTGCGTACGGTCACCAAGTTGTAACGGTACTTTAGTTGACTAATAATAAAAAAAACAGATGTATTCAAATGTAAACGGAACATACTTCAAACCTACGGAACCCTCTCGGTGCAGGCCAAACAAATGCCAATTTGTGTCAAAACAAGTAACGCAGTCCCGAAATCAAACCGTGCCATGACAATGGTTCTTATCCGAATCCAAACCGAATTGAAAGCGATCAAGTCTCGCA
Source organism: Rhingia campestris (assembly GCA_932526625.1). Taxonomy (NCBI): domain Eukaryota; kingdom Metazoa; phylum Arthropoda; class Insecta; order Diptera; family Syrphidae; genus Rhingia; species Rhingia campestris. The sequence continues at coordinate 116,899,546 of OW052185.1, read as the reverse complement.
CTGAAATGAGCAAATAATGCTTGCGATCCGGCAATAAGCCTTATCGGCTTCGATTTGCGGTCACGAACGCGGTAGCAATGAACCTCTCATCATCGCAACATCAAGAAATGCAAATGCACTGGCACATCGACGGGGTATCATCTAGCTGCAGTAATTCTTATAAATCATTCCTGTGCTGATTAAGTATTTTTGTAGCAAAGCTGGCAAAGGAGATGAGAGGAGACCTTTAACAGCGTACACAAGCTGTCTATAGATAAAGATTTTCATCGCTTGCGAACCAAAATAAGGTTGTGTTGGATGATCTAAGGGTGTCTGTGGATAGGCATTTCAGGAAGTAACGCTTGCAAAAATGTCATTGGAATGGCATTCTGACATTTCTAGCAAAAGTTCTCATTTCTAGGGTATTTTTGGATACAAAATAAATCTGGCAACCTGTGTATATCGGAAAAAAAACCCTGTTCGACGTATATATACTGCAACAGAGTTGCAAAAGATCTCTTACATGTATAATTACAAAACACAACTCGTTCCCTTTACTAACAAGATAAAAATCCAATATTTGACCTACCATCCGATATCGCAAAATATCTGGGTGTCATTCTTTACAAAAAAAAACTCAACTGGAACCTATATGTGCAAACGCATAAAAAAGCCACAGTAGCTTTCTATACGTGTAACCGAATATTCGGAAAAAACTGGGGTCCGAACCACATTCTTTGGATGTACATGTACACGGCCATTGAAAGACCTATATTAACATATGGAAGACTTGTCTGGTGGCATCCACGTCACCCAACTGGAAAATATGATAAAGGATAGCATGTGTGGGCGCAATGAGAACCACACGAACAGCGAGACTCCAATGCTAGGATTTAACATGCAAAAATCTGCATCCAAAAGCGGTCTAAAAATAAGCCAGCTCAACTGCTGTAAAATTAACTTAGAAGGACACGCTCAAATTCTACACAGATACCTGCGCTCAGCTGTATCCCTTGACTACATGCTGACTCACCCTGACTTTCAAAGACCATTCTCCCGCATCTTTCCAAGTTGAGATAACTGGGAGAGGAACAAACTGGGCACTGAAACCATATCCATCTACACTGATAGTTCAAAAATAGACGTAGGCGTTGGAGCTGGACTGTTTTCAGAAAAACTAAAGCTAAATGCACTTTTCGTCTCCCTGAGCACAGCAGTGTCATCCAGGCTGAGATATTGGCAGTAGCAGAGGCAGCCAAAGCGACTTCAATGCTGGCGATAGCACCAGATGAAATCACCATTTCCATTGACAGTCAGGCTGCAAAAAAGTAGTCACTGCTGTCGAAATAAAAGCAAAGCTTGTGAAGCGTTGTATCGAAGAGCTAAAGGTTCTTGCAGTCCAACATAATGTTAACCTTTGCTGGGTCCCGGGACACAGAGGCATACAGGGCAATGAAATTGCTGATGAACTGGAAAGAAAGATAGCTGCCTCCAGAATTTACAAGGCAGACCATAGTCACTATGAGAAGGGGCTATGAACTCCATGATATTGCTTAACATTATATAAGTGATCTTGTAGGTTCCCCCAGACACGCTATAGCGTACTCAGATGATCTAGTGGCGTGCAGATTAGCTCCGAAAACCGAGGTTAACAAAAATTTAGATCCTTGCTTGGCCAGGGCTAGGGTGGCAAATGCTATAACAGGAAGACTGTTTTAAATGCAATCAACTTGATTCAAAGGTGAAAGTCATATGCTACATGGGCTTTATAAGTTCAATCATCGCTTACGGTTGTCCCGTGTGGTTCAATGTAGTATCATCCTACATGGAAAAGAAACGGCTGTTTGAGAGGTGGTGTCTCCGATCCTGCTTAAGATTGTACCGAAAGCCAGACTCCGAGTAAATATAATATTATGTCAACAAGGCTGGATCTCCGCAGAATAGAATTAACAATTTCCTTATTAAGGTGATTTGATGGCGCGTCTTAGGGGCGATGGCTAGCGACAACAGTCTGATCAGCTTACTACCACTATAACTTATACATGCAGAGCACGCTTATGTCGGGCTATATTCCACCACAGGCATTCGTATATATTGACTCGCTAAGGTTAATTCAAGAAAGGGACGGTATCACGGTTGCACAAGACAAGTGGCTGATCCTCGACGGGTACTTCCACAATTCTCTGGAACTCCTCCGCTTTTATACGGCGATATTAGATCCCGATTAACTGATGCTGAAAAGCAGTGCACCGCATTCGACCTGAGTGTGATGAGGGAAGACGCATACCCACCAACCTAAAATAACCTAACATGTAAAATGTAAAAATACAGGCAAAAGCTTTATTCAATATAACAACGTACAACTATTCTTAAAATAAATTCAACTTTAATAAGATAAAATAGGCATGTATATCACTTTACATACTGCACCTTGAATTCAGGATCATCTGGAATGAAAGAGGGTGTAAGTTTTAAATGTATCTGGACAGAAAAAAATAAATTTACTTTTTTCACTTATTGTGGCGCTCCCTCGATGTCGATAGTGCCAGACTGCAAAAAATATCGCTGCACAAACTAAGACAACTAGCAGTAGTATCCACCACCAATGACTTGTTGGGGTAGTTTGCTCGTTGGTAATTCTTCCACTCATAAAAGTCCTGCACCGGAAGATGATTTCATTGCAAGTAAGCTCCTTTTTACTCGCGTCGAATTCGCATGTATCCATGTCTATGCAGGGTGCTTCGGATGTTGTGCTATTGCAAATCTGCATGCATCCACCAGGCTGAGAAGAGTTTATCCAGCAGTTGCATTGTAAAAATGTCCCAGAGGTCGGAGTGTTTGAAGTTATTTCAGATGCCTCGTCTGAGTGAGAAGTTGAAACGAAGGTTGATGGTATGTCTTCGGTTGCGGTGGACTGCGACAATGAAGATGCTGCGGTACGCGATAGAGTCAGCAGCTCATCGATGCTCGATGACTCGATTGTAGAGCTATCATCAGCAGAATCTAATGTACTGCTGCTCTGCGTGGCTAAATAACACGTAGACCCATCCTCACCCTTCTGATAGCCTGGCTGACATAAACAGTTTCCGGGTGAGATGCAGTCACCATATTCACAGTCATCACAAATTGGCGTACACACATTCGGCTCATAGGCATGAGCCTCGTAGCCCTCATTACAGGTACAATTATTCGGTCCGGAGCAGTATCCATTGAAGCACTGCATATGACAAAACGGTCCACATGATGATCGGTTAATTGGGGCATAGTCCATCCAACATATGCACACGTTGGGCTCAACACAATCAGAGTTCTCACATGCAGGTTCACAAATAGGCTTACATTGGTTCACAGAATTCGCTGGCATTCGATAGCCTGGTAAGCAAGTGCAAATTTCGGGCTCTATGCAAATGCCATTTTGACATCCATCACTGCAAACCGGCTCACATTTGTTCCCCGGTCCCATTAGATAGCCCTGATTGCATATACACATTTCTGGGCGATAGCAAAAGCCATTATCGCAGCCTTGAGAGCAATTTGGCTCACAGCCATTACTACCGGTGGTGCTCATAATGTAGCCCGGTTGGCATTGGCATGTATTTGGAGCGATGCAAGATCCGTAAGGGCAACCTTTTTCGCAAACGGGTACACAACGATCATTTTCATCGATCTCGTAGCCAGCCAAGCAGGTGCACTGGCTTGGGGCGATGCAGATACCGTTTTCACATCCGCGCGGGCAAAATGGCACACAGCTGTTATTAAATGCACTTAGCTCGTAGCCGGAATCACATTGACATTGGTCTGGCGCAATGCAGATGCCGAATTGGCAACCGTTCTCACAAGATGGAACACATTGCTCATGTTCATCAGTTTCATACCCACCCCAGCAGGAACATTGGTATGGAGCAGTACAGTCACCGTTTTCACATCCTCCCGGGCAATGTGGTTTACAACTGTTACTTAATTTATTTAGCTCGTAGCCAGTTAGACATTCGCACTTGTTGGGCCATACACATATCCCGAATGGGCACCCGTTCTCACAAACTGGAACACACTGGTCATCTTCATTTTTGTCATATCCCTCGGAACAATGACACTGGCCGGGAGCAGAGCAGATACCATTTTCACACCCTCCCGCGCAAATTGGTTTGCATATGTTTCCAGATGGCTCGTAACCAGTATCGCATTCACACTTGTTGGGTGAAATACACCTTCCGAATGGACAACCGTTTTGGCAGATTGGAATACATTGGTCCGGTTCAATATCTTTATATCCCTCGTTGCAGATACACTCTTCTGGAGCAGAGCATATGCCATTTTCACATCCCCCCGTGCAAATCGGTTCGCAGACGTTTTCTAATGAATTTAGCTGGTAGCCTGGGTTACATTCACACTTGTTGGGCCATACACATATTCCGAATGGGCACCCGTTCTCACAAACTGGAACACACTGGTCATCTTCATTTTTGTCATATCCCTCGGAACAATGACACTGGCCGGGAGCAGAGCAGATTCCATTTTCACACCCTCCCGCGCAAATTGGTTTGCATATGTTTCCAGATGGCTCGTAACCAGTATCGCATTCACACTTGTTGGGTGAAATACACCTTCCGAATGGACAACCGTTTTGGCAGATTGGAATACATTGGTCCGGTTCAATATCTTTATACCCCTCGTTGCAGGTACACTCTTCTGGAGCAGAGCATATGCCATTTTCACATCCCCCCGTGCAAATCGGTTCGCAGACGTTTTCTAATGAATTTAGCTGGTAGCCTGGGTTACATTCACACTTGTTGGGTGCAATACACCTTCCGAATGGGCACTTGTTATCACAAACTGGAACGCATTGGCTATTTTCATTTCCTTCATACCCCTCGTTGCAGGTACACAGATTTGGAGTGGAGCAGTAACCATTTGGACATCCGTTCGGACAAATTGGCTTACAAAAGTTGCTCGATGAGCTTAACTCATAGCCTGAGTCGCATTCACACTTGTTTGGAGCTATGCACTTCCCGAATGGACATTCGTCTTCACAAGATGGCACGCAATTACCTTCGTTATCCTTTTCATACCCCTCCGAGCAGGTACACTCGTTTGGAGCAGAACAGATTCCATTTTGACATCCACTCGGACAAATTGGTTTACAATTAGACTCATCAAAGTCTAATTCATAGCCAGAGTCGCATTCACATTTGTCTGGAGCTATGCACTTCCCGAAGCGGCACTCGCTAACACAAGACGGGACACAAATTTCACTAGAGTCCTTTTTATATCCATCAGAACATGTACATTGGTTTGGCTCTGAACAATATCCATTTTGACACCCATTCGAACAAATCGGGTTGCAAAGGTCTCGCGATGAACTTAATTCATAGCCTGAATCGCACTCACATACGTTTGGAGCTTTGCACACGCCAAATTGACACCCACTCGCACAATGTGGAACGCAATAGCCATATACGTTTAATTTATAACCCTCAGAGCAGGAACAACGGCCTGGGGCAGAACAGACTCCATTTCCACAACCACCGTAGCAAACTGGATTACAAGAGTCACCGCTAGGTCCTAATTGATAGCCTTCGTCACAACTGCACCTGCCTGGCGCTTTACAAAATCCATTCATACATCCTGATGAGCAAACGGGACTACAATATGGCGGTGCACCTACGTAATCCGGACAACATGTGCTTACCGAACGAGATCTGAAGACAATCTAGAATACAAGGCTGTTATTTCACAATCGCTTTTGAAATGAAAAATTTCGTGTTACATGAGTCACGGGGACGGGTACTTCTTTCCATTGATATCCTCGGCTTAAGCCCCAAAACTTTGAAACAGTCACCTGCTTATATTCATTTCGATAGTAAGTCTGTTGTACTGTGTAATGCTGAGTTTTCGTGCAAATGCCTGTAGAGCCATAGACCACAATCGTCTGGAGTAACACTCCCAGAATAAAGCAGCAGAGAACGTTCATCTTTGTCAACTATTTAGCTACTGAATAGCCCGACATTCGATCTGGGGAGCTGTACACTTCCATGTAACATTTGCCATTTTCCGGTGTAGATTGCTAATCTGCGTTTGACGTCTATCGCCCAATGCAATGAGTCGTTTCTACTTCAACTCTTCCCAGGTCAGTATATCAGCAATGAGGGGCAATGAGTCAAATGATATATTCTTAGCATTTTTTTTATCGAAATGCATTGGCGCAAAATGTAGAATCTCGGCGCGTGACTTTAACACCAAACACTCAGCTTTCTTGGTATCGGTGACCTTAATCTTTCACAATACCCCGCAATTTTCTGAGTCCCTCTTGAGAAATGATACTCTCCACTCCCACATGATATCCTTGAAATGATTTGACCTACAGCTCGTGCACAAAATTGTTCATTTCATTCCGACCGAGCAGTGACGAATTCAACGCTGATAAGCCTGTTTTAGGTTTATCGCGAACCACAGAGTGCTACATGGCAAAAGCCTACCCCGGCGATAACAACCAGTACGCTCTGAGTTCAGTCCAGTCTTTTACTAATATGTATCTGGGTTGGAAGCTTTCACTTTGGTTGCTTCTTTATTGGCAACCGTGCTGGGGAAGTGATACAACAGAGCAAGATGACAGCAGTGATAGCCTCGAAAATCCTCAGCAGCATTCTCAGATGTATCCCACGGTATTGCACTCGAAGTCTCGCAACCATATTTGCAACATCGAGGTCTCGTAAGTGGAACTCTAACTGATCATTGCTCGGATTTATGAAATTTTTTTTTACAGAACTGTGGATATTAAACGCTACTCGGATGCCAAGATCATTCGGCGAATCTCGTCGCATTTGTCACTCATTGAGACATGCTGTGCTGGATACCGATCGCATAAACACACTAAAGGTCCGACTACTTGTATGCCCATCTGTGAGAACTGCCTGAACAGCCATTGTGTCCGACCGGGTGAATGCGAGTGCTTTGACGGCTTCGTGAAAAATGACAGCGGACATTGTGTATTCACGTGCCCGATCAGCTGCCAGAATGGACAGTGCTACTTGGACGGAACGTGTAAATGCCGGACAGGCTTCAAGCTGGATGAGTCAAAAAAATTCTGTCGCCCTATCTGCTCGCATGGTTGTTTGGGCTGGATGAATAACTGTACGGCACCTGGAATTTGTGGTTGCAGTGCTGGATATACGCTGAGAAATGGTGAATGCATGTTACACCACGCAAGGAAGAATAGGACATGGAAATACCCGGTTCCTGGCCCCCTGTCGACAGGTCTGCTTGATGGAACCGGGTTAATTCGTTCGATGCATAACGTGTGCAAGTGCAAGCGAGATTTCACATTTAAAAATGGAGTTTGCCACTCGGAGTGTGGTTAGTTATTTGCCTAGATACTTGAAATGTTTATAGAATGTCTATTTTTTGTTGTAGATACAAGTTTCATACGGAACAGGAAAATTTTCAGGGATACAAAGAAAGAGGAAAAGATAAAAACGTAAAGGTGATGAATAAAGTTGGAAATTTTAAGGCACTTGATTGTATTTCATTTTTAAGGTTAAGGGGGAGTATTTTCATCACAAGTTGGAACATTTTCTATGCATACTTAGAGTGGTAGAAAATTGAAGTTGGTGAATCCGGAGCTTATAGTTGTATCTAAAGCCTCATTTACATGATTAATTTCCTCCAAATTTCACATACAAGCTCTGTAAGGTGTGTCCTCGAGATGAAATTAAAAAGTATCTAAGTAGCCCCGATAGGTCGAGCCTAAATTAGCTGCTACACTTAGCTACGACCTGAGTTTATCCCATTCACACCCCTAACAGTATGCAGTGCAAAACCAACTTCACAGCTTCTCAAACTGGCCTTCTGATTGTAAGAGGGCATTGTAACAAAGACTGCATCGTCATCGTCAGCGACTATCGGCACAATTGTCACGTACAGGCACACTCATCGCGCGTTCTTTTCAACGTATCGCTTACATCATCACGCATTCAAATTTGAATACGGGTCATAACGAACCATATACGGCGGATAACGATGGCGTCTAAGTGAATTCTGGTTTCGATAAACGAAAATAAACATAAACCTCTCCCAAGGTCTTGGTGGTTTATCGACATACACTGCCTTCAGTTCTTATCACATCGCGCCAACACAAGTCTGGCGCTTGAAGAATACTTCCAGACGTTTCCCCCGTCGACCGTTTGTTCACCGCCTAGCGTCGATTTGATGGAAGAATTGCAAGCCCTTTGAACTGTTTCTTGTTTTTTTTGTATTCAAATCGACTGCTAAATACAAACAACAACGGTCTTTGGAGCCGAGAAAATCTAGAACGGATATTCCCACAGTGATAGTATTTGCGAAAACACAAATCTCAAAACAAAGAACTAGTGCGAAAGGGAGGGACGGAGGGGGGTCGATAATGCGCGAATAGCAAATTTTATCGCAAACCAGCAAATGATCCTAGCAGCAGTTTGCGCGCTCAGTTATAATTTTACCCTAGCATAATGCAAACGCAATTAGGACTTAGAATTCTCCATTGGCTGTTGTGGCTATTTCTGATTTCGGCGGTGATAGTGGATGCGGAGCATCAGCAGCAGCCGAACAAATGCACCAAGAAGAAGCTTGTGGGTATACGCGTGACCAAGTTGAATGCAGAGGGTCAACGAGAGACCAAGGTAAGGATCGTGCAGAGTTCATGTGAGGTTGGCTGTCACGATATTTTATTTTTGCAGATACAAGTGAGAACGAGAATTGTGCATACGTGCTGTAAGGGATATACCGGACCCAAGTGTAACCCAGTTTGTGCAGAAGCGTGTGACAATGGGAACTGTACATCCCCAAATGTGTGTACCTGCAACCCTGGCTATAAGCAGTTTAATCAATTTCGGTAAAAAAAAAACGACTGTGCCTAAGTGGTTGAAGTCCTTGCTAAACAAATTTTTTAATAGGTGTGTGCCGGAGTGTGACGTCTGTGAGTATGGGTACTGCTCCGCTCCAGGTATTTGCAGTTGCTATTCATACGCTGAAAGCGACGGCAAAGGGAGTTGTAGACCGCTATGTAAGCAGGGCTGTGCGAATGGATACTGCGCCAAGCCGAATCAGTGTGCTTGTAATGATGGCTATGAGATGAACGATGCTGAAGAGTGTCAACCGGTGTGTCGAAAAGAGTGCAAACATGGATATTGTTCAGCCCCAGGAGTATGCAGTTGCATTGACGGTTATGCGGAAAATGAAAATGGAGAATGTGTGCCAGATTGCCCGGGAGAATGCGGACACGGAGTTTGTATAAGTCCGCGAGTATGTCTTTGCGATGTTGGGTATGAAGTGGGAGTAAATGGTAGCTGTGAGGCTGTTTGCAGTAAAGGGTGTTCCAATGGATTTTGTTCAACTCCAGAGGTGTGTTCTTGCAACGAAGGATATAGTAAGCAAGAGAATAGTGATATCTGTGAACCTGTGTGCCGAGAAAATTGCATTAATGGAATCTGCTCGAGTCCAGATAGATGTAGGTGTAACGAAGGCTATGCTAACATAAATCAGTCAGCAATATGTGAACCTGTTTGCGAGAAGAACTGCACAAACGGATTTTGTTCGAGCCCTGGAGTGTGTTCATGTAATGTTGGCTACACGAAGCGCCTTACTGACGATTTTTGCGAACCAATTTGCGAAAATGGATGTCCCAATGGTTTTTGTTCGAATCCTGGAGTATGTACCTGCAACGAGGGTTACAGTAAAAACCTGCTCAATAATACATGTGATCCAATTTGCGAAAATGGCTGTCCGAATGGATACTGTTCCCAACCAGGCGTGTGTCTATGTAACGAAGGTTACGAAAAGAGTCTTCTACATAATACCTGCGATCCAATCTGCGAAAATGGTTGTGCCAATGGATATTGTTCACAACCTGGCATCTGCTTATGTAACGAGGGCTACAGTAAAAGCCTGCTCAATAATACCTGTGATCCAATTTGCGAAAATGGCTGTCCGAATGGATACTGTTCCCAACCAGGCGTGTGTCTATGTAACGAAGGTTACGAAAAGAGTCTTCTACATAATACCTGCGATCCAATCTGCGAACATGGTTGTCCCAATGGATATTGTTCTCAACCTGGCATCTGCTCTTGCAATGGGGGCTATACTAAGAGTTCGCTCAATAACACCTGTGCTCCGATTTGCGAAAATGGCTGCCCCAATGGATACTGCTCGCAACCAGGCGTGTGTCTATGCAACGAAGGTTACGGAAGGAGCCTTTTGAACGACACCTGTGATCCAATCTGTGAAAATGGTTGTCCCAATGGATACTGCTCGCAGCCAGATGTGTGCCTTTGCAATGAAGGTTATTCTATGACAGCGAGCGATTCCTGTGAACCGCTTTGCGAGAACGGCTGTCCGAATGGATACTGTAGCAGCCCAGGAATTTGTACCTGCAATGAAGGATATTCTAAGTCAGTTTCTGAACACACCTGTGATCCAGTATGCGAAGGTGGATGCCAAAATGCGTACTGTTCGAGTCCTAACGTATGCATCTGTAATGAAGGATATGTAAAGTCCGCCGAGATTTGTGTGCCATTTTGCGAAAATGGTTGTCCCAATGGATTCTGCTCAGCCCCTGGGCAATGTTCTTGTGAGCCGGGCTACGAAAAATCCATTAACAGCAATTTTTGTGAGCCGATCTGCGACAATCGTTGCCCTAACGGTGTTTGTATTCGTCCTCAATTTTGTCAATGCAACATAGGGTACAATATGTCCATGGATACCAGACTATGTGAACCGGTGTGTATGGACGGATGCCCAAATGGTTACTGTTCTCAACCTGAGCAATGTTCCTGCAATCCGGGTTTCGTTTACTTAGCACAGAACAACTCCTGCCTTCCAATCTGCGAAAAAGGCTGTCCCAATGGATATTGCTCTGCTCCAAACCTATGCTCTTGCCACAGTGGATACAACATTTCATCTGAAAGTGGCTTATGTGAACCAATTTGTAAAGAGGAATGTATAAATGGGAAATGCATAGCTCCTGGAACGTGTTCCTGCAATGATGGATATGCAAAGTTACTTCCAGTTGGTCCTTGTGATCCGGTTTGCAATGAATCATGTAGCAATGGAAACTGTTCTGCCCCCGGTGTATGCTCCTGCCATGAGGGATATCAGAAGTTAACTGAAGAAGGTCCCTGTCAGCCCGTTTGTAATCTTGAATGTAAGAATGGAAACTGTACAGCCCCCAATACGTGCACCTGCGAGAAGGGCTTTCAACTTTCCACTACTGATGTCAGCCATTTATGTGAGCCAGTTTGCGATCCACATTGCTTAAACGGCGACTGTATCGGTCCAAACAACTGTCAATGCTGGGTGGGATACGAACCTACATCACTAGAGAACGATTGCGCACCAAAAGCACCCGAAAATCATCGAAATCCCAAAAAGCTCAGTTTTATAACACTCTGTGTACCGGAAAATTGTATCAATGGTACTTGTTCCCCGAATAATTCATGCTCCTGTCCGGAAATGTTTACTCTCAGCGATGGTGTCTGCATGCCCAAAGGTCCATGTCCTCTCGGATACGCTGAAAAATCCGGAGATTGTCAACCAACTTGCATGAATAACTGTCCTAATGGCACTTGCGTGGCACCTGATGAATGTGAATGCGATGAAGGATATATTCTCGATCTGACATCAGTATTTCGAAATACCTGTATACCGCATTGTGCTATCGACGATATAACACATCCCGGTTGTCTGAATGGTGACTGCATTGGTCCAAACCAGTGTCAATGTCACGATGGTTTCCGGTCAAATCCTGCAAATCCACTGCAATGTGATTCAAGTGACGTGGTATCTAAAGCACTACAAACGATGTATTTGTGGCCCATGATATGTTTGATCCTTTTGTTGTTAGCTATCATTTGGATCGTTATATATTTGATTGTGCGACAAACGACTTATGATGTTGATAAGCGAGGTAAGATTCTGACTTTTATTTGGCATTCTATAGAAAGGTCTGAATTTCTATTTTTTTTTTCAGAACGACGCTTTGGAAGATACTCACCAACCAGCCTATCGGACTCGGTCGAATACAAATTTTGATTAAAATGAATATGTGATTGTTTTTTTTTTTTGTTATTCTGTACGATAATTTAAATAAAAGCCAAGTTATTTATTTACATGTAGAAGTAGAATTATATAATTTGAGGTCTCATAGTGATTAAGGTCTCACAGTTATTAAGGTCTCACAGTGATTAATAGCAAAGAGTATATATGCAACGAAAATTTACTATGTGGGGTTCTGATATTGATACCCCAGTGTTTACATTGGTACCACAGCATCAAACACGAGCACAGTCGACGCATACGAACGATGAAATGTCCCCTTCGCACTTGCTGCCCGCGTCACAAATGGCTACACAATTTTTAGCTGTGATGCGTACTCTGTGTTGTTCGGACTTTAATGAACTTAGATAAACACTGCGATATTAAAAAAGTGCTCTTTCCCGATTATCAATCCACTTCGTCTTTTGGATTGATGCCCTGTAATATTCATCAACAGGGATTAGGTATCATATAAACAGTTATCAATATTAAACCCCTATGTTGAAGTTGAACATGGATAACGAACAAATACGATGCGACGTAACAAAAGAATTTGTAGTATTAAGATAGTAGTCCCAAGCCATTTAAAAACACATTCCAACAATCCATGATTCAATAAACAATGCGAACAATTGGTTACAGCTGGAGATATATCATTCAGGCGACCCAACATTGCAAATAAAACAAGAGGCAAAAAAATGCTTAACAAAGGAATGCACAAGGTTTAGATACATTTTTGTGAATGTCGAAGCTAGTTGGTATAGCAATTATTGAATCTCTTGTGTAGTCAGAACTAATGGATCGCAATCTTCAACGAAAAAGGAAGCAGAAGTATTCAAGGAAATCTTTTCAGAACATTACATATTAATCTCGAAACAAGCGTTTTCAACGATACATCACATTCACTCACGGCTGGCTATCGTTAAGTTTCAATTTCGGGAAATAACCTCAAAAATTTTGTTTTAAGGATAGCTACTGGACTTGATTGGATTCCACCAATTGCTCTTCGGAATTGGATCTGGACTGCCGATTTGACTGTCCAGATTAACAGTTGATTTCTCCCACTAAGACCTCGAATGCTAAGCTCCTGTAAATGATAGAGCAATTTTGAATACACAATATCCCTGCCGAGGTAAATTCAGGTAAACAGTGAAAACCTCATCTAAATCCGTTCAGCATTTCTCGTGATTAACGCATTCATACATAGACAGATACGTTTTGATGAGTTTCTTTTATACCATGTATATATATATAAAAGATACTTTCAATGTTATTATAAAAGTCAATTAAAACCGTGATAGAATGGATTATTAAACGACCGGCTTTTGGGTTCCGAAAAATATTTTTAACAAGGGACCTATTATGCTATGTAACCGAGCTATATGGAGCAACATTGTAAACCTAGAGCACTAACTAATAGTTAGCAGGCAAATCTTTGGATGGATTCTCATAATCACTTGAATGTGTTTATTCTCTCACTAAATCTGTTTCGGTTTCACATCAATGATTTGTGGGGACACAACAAACTCCATATTTTGTTTTGCAAACACACATAACACACCAGCGCAGAGCTTAAGTTCACTTTAATTCACCTCATTAGAGCGATATTATAGACTATAACAAATCAGTTGGCCATTCTACTGCGCAGGTCTCTTAAAATTTATTTTACAATATCTTAAATTTCTCTTAGATCCTCTCTCTGCGCATTTGACCGTTGGCCAACTGATTTGGTATGGACTACATCTTCGTAACCCTTGCCCATTCGGCCGCAGTGGAGTTGAATACTGAGCCCCCAAATATTTTACAAAAAAGGTAACTAAAACTCACTGAAACTTATTTTCTGATATATAGCGGATATTTTTTGTCATATTTCGTTTCCTCCAGATACAGCGATGAAGTTATCAAAATGGGAGCACGATTGAAGGATGTGCCAGAACATTGTTAAGCTACGATCACTTATGACTGCCATTCCTCAGTTTTGCTTCAGCAGCGGGGATAGCGGGTTCTCAAGTTCATTTGGTAACTGTGTTCAAAAGGAGTGAAGCATGGACATAAATTCTTATTCTGGCATTTCTTTGTACAACGAAAACACTTTGTATCTTCGTACACTTCGATTTGTTTCAGTTTTCCGTGCTGTCCGTACACGTTGACAATCAAATGTAAAATGGCAACGAACAAATGACACTCATCGCCATCCACCATCACGCATAAATGCGGAATTCAAAAATGTTTGATTTTTATCGCGCATGAATGCGCACTCTGATACGCAACGGCATTCACCAGCGCTCACGCCGGGAGTGACATACATGATCAATGATCATAAGTGATGGTGAATGCACAGCTTTAGCCACTCTATCGATGGAATATCCAATCTACGACGATTGCGCTACTTGTTTGCACGGTTTATTGAACCACTTATGCTTGCAAGTGTTTTAATGACCGCTTGGCTATTTACTTAGTTGGAGATATCCTCTGGTGATATCTTCATTATCCTTGCATCAGTAGAATTGAATACCTACTCAATACGCAAATATGATTTTTTTTCTGATATGAAAAAAAATCTTTGTCCTTTTTCGTTGCGTCTAGAAGTATCGATGCAGTTCTCAGAATGAGAGCACGACTGCACGATTTGCCAAAAAAAAAAAATTGTTTGTCAATCTTTCGGTGCAATATTTAATCCCAAAAATGGTTGCATATATGCGGTATATCTCAAGATAGATAATTATTAAAAATTATTTTTGATAACGCTACTTGTTCGCACTGTTCATTGAACCACTGTTTGTTTGCTTCTAATGAATCCTTGAAGTTTCTGTCAATTTATTCGCAAAAAAAAATAAAGATTTAAAAAAAATAAAGATTAAAAAAAAACAATGAATCTGGAGCTGCACGATTTAATAGCCCTGCTTTTTCCTTATCTATTTAGATCTCAACAGACCTAATGCAAACAGGTTGCATTTTGGGGTTTAATTTTTTTGCTGTTTAGTTTTTTTTTGCACATAAAATCAATTTTTTTTATTTTATCCGCTACTACACTAATTTTAATGTTGTGATTGTAGATTGAAATTGGATAAATACAAACATTTTTGCACATCAAATTATGTCCTAAAACCTTGATTTCCCACCTATTCTGCAGTGTTTGTTTGTCGGATTACCATTTTTTGCAATTTTAGAATTTTCGTTAACCGTGTATGACTGGGTAACTTACAGGTTTCCCGAAATCTATATAGGGTAAGGTGTTGATCTGTTTTACACTTAAATTATTTTCTAAGCCTATATAGATTTGGAAAAGAGAAAAAAAACATAAGCCTAATATTGATAAACTGTTTATGAAAAATATAAATTCAGCGATCATAAGGCGCTTTTTTCTTTGGTATATATATGCTTAAATTAAAAAATGAGAAAAAAAACTCTAATTGGTGATCTGGGAGCACTTCCAACTGAATAGATTTTTGAATTAAATTCATTTTTTCCTTATTGAATATGGGTGCCATCTATGTGCCAAAATATTACGAACACATATGTTAAATTCTTTAAATTAATGTAAGTAATATGTCAGTTAACTTTTAAGTTCGAGGTAATAAATTAATATTACAACATTTTTCGATAACAATTGCAATAAATAGTTTTGGTATTTAATTTTCAATCCAGTCTATCGATGTATTACTTGATAATAATTTTGATTTATACCAGAGAACTGCATGCGGTCATGTTTTTATATCTGGCGATAGACTCAGAAAAAAGCGGTGTATACCGCCACCACAACTCACAAGCTATGCGATAGTTGAAGTTGCGTTGAGAATGAGTTCAACAAAGGAGTCAATGAGTGTATGGCTCTCTCGCATACTCGAGTGTTAAATATGGGAGCCGTTGTATTGAGCACCACCGCGTCTGAATGCTGCCGGCTCGCCTTCTTGTCAATTGCGATATTTGCGATGTTTCTGCAAACACCGCATTTAATTCTTAGAATGTTCTACCAAACGCAAAATAAAAGGTGTAATTTTGTTTTTACTTTTTATTTTGAATGAAACATAAAACATTGTAAATGAACAAAAGTAGTTAGTAAACGTTATAACAATAGAGCCTTACGAAGAGCAATCATTGCACTGCGGTGGCGGTTAACACATGTATCGCTTATTTCTGCGTCAAATAAATACTCACACTTATTTTACGAAAACACCGCTTTGACACAATGAAGAGTTGCTTATACTTATATATTTTCTTTCTTTTCAGAAAAAACAAAAACATCTAAACCATTGCAACAAGCTGGCATCGTCATTCCCCTGCAATAGCTACGCTTGGTACTTACGCGTAGCTATTGCAGGGGAATGACCGATTTACCCCTTTACCTTAACTGCATATCTATTAGCATATATCTACACAATTCTACAGTCAAGTATACGTTTAATTCAAAAGAAAAACATTTCTCTTTGGTTGATAAAGAAATCCACAGATACATTCCATTAGTTGTGTTCCTCATTATTCAAACTCTTATCGGGGCATTTATTCTGCTTCGGAAGAGAACTATTTCTACAGCTTTACTATGTCGATATTATTATTATTATATTATTGGCTAAGCTAAGAGAGAGTGTGTTACAACGCAATGGCGTTCGTGTTTTGAGTCAAAGCGGTGGCGATAGTTTTCGATATTTTTGAGATTGAGTCATTTAAAAACCGAGTACACATGCGATGTATCGGTGCAGATCTCTGATTCATACCTTTCGATGCTTAACACTTAACTGATCATGCCGCAGTGTTGTCATTTTAGCATTTTGTATGCTTAATTTAGCATATTTGGACCGTCAATTGCATAAAAGTGTAAATAAAATATGCTATATGCAATTTAGCATATTTTCAACATTCAACATAAAAACTCATAAAGCAATAAGATCATGTCATGTTTCTATTATCATTCGCTACAATTACGAACGCATCCATTAAAGTTTTCTTTTTTTGGCATTATTGAAAATGTGTATAACAATGTCAATTTGGCGTATCAAATGTCAAGTCTCATAAGAAAACGTTCAGTTCACTTTCAAATGTCAACTGCCCGTGAATTGCTGCTCAATTTTGTTTGAAAATGCAATGAATGAAAATCCTAATCATGAATTGGCATATTTCGCAGTTTCTTTGATGGCTTTACCATTTTCAAATGCAGAAGTGGAAAGGCTCTTTAGCAAAATGAATGTTATAAAATGCCGGCTTCGAAATAGAATGAAATCAAACATTCTTAAAAGTATTTTATACATAAGAGAAGGGTTAAGAATAGAGGATAAATGTTGCATGTCCTACGAAATACCGAAAGATGTCAGTAATAAAATAAAAGACTCTGCAAAATATCAGGACGCTGACGAAGACGGGGAAAATTATGAACTAAGTTCTGTTATTAATTAGCTTTCTAGTAATTTAATCTAATTTTCATTACTAAAGACTGAATTTTTGTTGATTTCTTAATAAGAAGTCATTTTGTGTTTATGTTTATGTTTTTCACTTTCTCTTACAAAGAGAAAGATATTGTTTTCGTGAAAATTTTTGACCTCGAGATTTTGATTGATTCTAACATTACGATGATAGCGGAACCCAAAAAAGTGGTTTCTGGAATTCCGTCCGTCGGTCCGTCTGCCCGTAATGGTCTCCCCAGCCTAAACGGCTTGACCAATTTTCTTCAAATTTCGTATCCTAGTTTCTTTTGGTCATTATTATATGCCATTTTTTTGTTTGCGTTTAGCCATGTTATTAACGGTACCTGCCATATATGTTTATTTGTTTATTTATTTAAGTCTACAATTATTATTACAACTTACAGACTATATAAAAAACTCTTCAAGTAGGTAAGAGAAAACATATATTTTTACAAAAATTATAATAAATAATAAATTAAAAATCCTGAAAAAAATCTTAATTTATTGTTAAGAAAAAAACTCTTCAAGTGGAGAGAAAAAAATTAATAAAATTCTTATCTAAAAAAAATTTAAAAAAATAATAAAATGTAATTGTGGAAGAAAATTTTTAAAAATTACCCTAAGGGAAAAACTTGTGCTTTTAATAATTACATTCGTAAGTTATTCTAAGCAAAAGTGAAAAAACCCTATGAGCAATTATAACAATTTTTTTAATCTTTTTTTAAATGCAATTTTGTTGATCGAAATATCAATACTAGAATCAACGGTATTGCATATTGAATTAAAACTCCTAATGCACCTTATTAAAGGCTCATTCTTTCCATAGCTTGTTGAATGATTAGGTTCATAAAACAAGCAATGCGCACGTAACGGTATACCCGGAACGTAAAAAGAGAGATTGGACAGTAGAAACGTTGAGTTTATTCTTCCAGAAGCGATGTCTTTTATAAATGTTATGTCCTGAATATGTCTTCTCATTTCTAAGGACTTTAAATTTACTATCCGACATCTTTCTTCATAGCTGGGTATTTCTACTGACCCATTAAAGTGACGAAGCCAATATCTTGAAAAAGACTTTTGTATACGTTCAATACGATTTATATGCACCTGATAAGCTATGACCAAATAATAGAACAATATTATAAAATAGATTTTACTAAAGAACAATGCAAGGTTTTAAGAGTTTGTATGTTTGTAAAATCATTGCTGTTCCTTTTAACAAACCCAAGAAGGGAATTTGCTTTAGATATTTTACTGTCTATGTGTTTATTGAAATTTAATTTCGGATCAAACGTAACGCCCAAGTCTTTAATTTCCTCAACCCTATTTATTCCGTGTCCACCAATGGAGTTACCATGGAATAAAGGCCATCTAATGTGAAAAAATGACGAAACCTTACATTTCCCATATAAAAATTACACATAACCTCAATTTTCTCAAAAACGGCTTTAACGATTTTGATTAAACTTAATATACACTATAAGCATATTAGTTCCAACAAAACTGCATACCCAGTTTTTTTTCGGGAAAATCCATATAACGGATATTGTCATTCAGGCCATATAAAGAAAATTGTTAATTTCTCGCAAACTACTATGTCAAATTGAATGAAATTTAATATGTATACTACTATTATAGTTTTAAACAATTCTACATAATTAGTTGTAGTCCAACTATCACTAAACGGAATTTTCAGTTTTGACCAATAACGAAAATAATTATTATTCACATAGACACCGATTCCTTCAAATTTCGGAGTAAACGTTCGTATAATCACATTTCGACATTATTTATATCATTTTAAGCATTATTAATCAAAATGCGTACTATTTGATCTAACGCCTGACTCGCTGCGAAAGAGAAAGTTGCGTACGACCCAGTCGTGCATCCACAACTAGTTTGTTATTTTTTTGTTCAACCTAATTTATTTTTAGTGCAATAAAGCTGTTATTGTAAAACATTGGCATATTTTGTTTTACTCCCCCATATATTATTTAAGAAAATTTCTGGCAACACTGATCATGGGCGCCAAAAATGCATGCAACCCCAACCACGTTAGCTTAAGGAACTAAATGTGATCGTTGTTTACTTTTGTTTGCACCGTTGCGTTGTGAAGTTCTTGAAACTATTCTGGTTCTTGAAACTACTCGACATTTTTATCCTTTTTTTTTCAAAGCTGAGAAAATTAAGACATGTATTTCAAACTACTATTGCTTTCGTTAGCAATAAACGGGTGCTTTTCTAGACCAATCTGCAAAGACGCTTATCCCAATGGAAATTTTACCTGCAATGAAGGCTCCAATAAAACCGCGATCAATGATACCAGCCAACCAGTTAGCGGAAATGATTTTCCTAATGGAGATATCATATCCTGCGCAGCTAAGAAGATCTGCAAGTTTTTCGTCAAATTTTACAATAGTATTAAAGTGATTAAAGAGGTATTGGAAACATGGCATTATTATTATGGGATGTTCAAGAAGATTTTACGTTTCGTTAAAGAAGTATATGCCATATATAATACATTTACATATTATGATCCTTTGTTTTAAACTTATACAGAATTAATAAAGAATACTAAATTATTAAGAATTTGTTCACATGAGTTTTCTTTTAACTATTTATCTACTGTATTCGCTGCAGTATTTTTTTTGTAGAAATGTTGTTTCTAGAAAAATTATTTTTTAATCTCACATGGATGCATCCACAATTAATACCGCCAAAAGCTAGTTAATCTGCACCAACAATTATGATCTTCATTGTAACATACCAGTATATCTAGGAATGTAGTGTATTAAATGTATTAAAATATCAAATACATTAATATAAAAAAAAAACAGTAATATTAGATGGTTCGCAGATTTGGAAGAGAAAACTCATCATAATTCTACCTAAGCATATACAGGGCCGGCCATCTATTGGTTTCTTTTTAAACCATAGGTTTTTTTTTACACTGGCAGCTGTTTCTCGCTCGAAATCTTGACAGAAAGTCAGTATCATACCTTCGCGGAATGTAATGATTCGCTTTACGCGAAAAAATAACTTTTTTTCAAAGTAATTGCTGTGTACTACAGAGAGCGTTGTATTAAAAGAAGTTTTGACCGAAATGAAGCATCCACAGCGCCTGCTGTACGCAAGTTTGTGCCAAAAGTTCGTCAGACTGGTATGCTAGTGAACAACACTCATGGTTATGAACCTTTTGCGTCAATTTTGTTTTTTTTGTTTTTGGCTACATTAACTAACAAAATTGCCGCATCTGGAGCTCGGAAAAGCCGCACGTTATTGTCGAGAAGCAGATGCATCCAAAGACTGACAGTTTGGTCCTGATTGTTGAGTGGTGGCTTCACAGCCCATGCCATAATAGATCTTTTGCGTAACAAATTCCCAAATCGTGTTATCAGCCGTGTTGTCGATGTCAATTGGCCGCCTCGGAGCTGCGATTTGACACCGCCCCTTTGGCATTTTCTTTTTGTGGGGAACCGTGAAGGACCGATGTTATCCCAAGAATCCGGAAACGATTCAAACAAGTATTCTGTGAGCTACGCCGCGAAACCATCAACAAGGTCTTGGAAAATTGAAGTGACAGAATGCGCTACAGCGAAGCCATCGGAGGCAGCCACTTGGAGTTGTATTCCATAATAAATGGAAATGATTACTAATAAAAGCCATTTAATTTTTTAAATTTTGTTGCATTTTTAAAACGAATTTATTATTGTGTGTGGAATTGAATACTGATTCCGCAAATATGAATTTTTTTTCTGATATTAGAATAAATCTTTGTCATGTTTCGTTGCTTCGAGAAGTATGTATGCAATTCTCAGAATGGGAGCAAAACTGCACGATATGTCAAAAAGTTGTTTGTCACTGTTTCGATGCAATATCCAAACTCAAACATGGTTGAATATAAATTATTTTTGAAAGCGCTACTTCATAAGAAAAGGGCGGTGGTTTTAAATTCTCTATAGAAAGTTGCGCCGAAAGTTTTTTTTTTCGAATTTCTTTAAAAGTTGACAGAAAATGTTTTTTTTTTTAATAAAAATGTCCCAAAAAGTCGGTGTGGAAAAAAACTTTATGTAAACGAAAAATGGTATTCAGATACTTTTTCAAAATTCTGAAAACAAGGATTTTATGAAAAGTGGGAGTGCCAGTGGACGGATTTTAAAAATGTTTACCCTTGACCTGCTGGGAGCAATCCGGAATACGGGCAATGCCTACAGTTTATATATTTCATTACTTCATATTTATTATTAAAACAAGTTTACTTAAAAAAATTAAATAATTTAGGATGTGGATTTTCCTTGGATAGAGATGTTGTCGCGCCAGGTGATAAAAGTAGAAAAAAGATGAGATCCCAAAAGTCAAAACACTTGGTTTGCGGTGCGGCAGCAGGATGGATTATCACTGATAGGTGGCTTCGTGGGACTCCATAGTGCTCCCCACAGAACAACGAGATTATGTTGGTTGCCGGATACTGTGCTGCTTTGTTCTTCCAATTTATTGGGTAGGTGTACGGGTTTCAGTCTTTAATTTTATAATTTCCCATTAATATTTATGTTAGGCCTGAGTGGGGTGGATCCAGGCCTTGCTGCGTGTCGTCTCTTTGTAGGAAGACTACAATAAACAAATTTTTACGATAAAAAGTTTTGTTATTACAGTGATTACTTGCGGGTGTAGGCTTTAGATTGCTCAAGTGTGTTATGAATTCCTCTATAAATATGTTGGGATCTGAACATGGATCTTCGCGTGCGAAAAAATCGCCGAGAATCCGAAGTGTTGTACCGTACATGTATTTGGCAGTTGATGATTTTAGAGCTGCAAAGTCGATGGTGTTTGACAATTCTTGAGAGCATATCTGCGACAACGATTTTCACGTTTTTTAAGGCGTGTGTTAGTGGGACATGATCAGTGCGAAATGGCCTGAAAAACTTGATTGCTTTTTAGATCGCTGTTAGTTCTTTATCGTAGACGCTGTACCTTGTCTCTGCCGTTGTAGAATTGTTGGAGAAGAACCCTAGCAGTTTCCAGTCGTCATCGTCCGTGGTTAGGCGAAGCTCAGCAGCTGGTGTTGGATGAGTTAGAAGAACGTTGTTGGCGAAGTATTCTTTGCAGCGTTCGAAAGCTGCTAAAGTACTCTCTGTTCATACTACTGGTCTTTGGTCTTTCGTGCGTGCGCCTTTAAGTTGTTCGTGGAGTGGTGCTTGTGTGGCAGCGGAGTTTTTGATGTGTCGTCGGTAAAAGTTGATCATACCGCTGCTGCTTGAATTCGCCTATGGCTGCGACTTTGTAGTTACAGCCTTCTGCTGAGATCAAGTATCCCAGGCACTCGACGCTCTTGCACCAAACTTGCATTTGTCCAAGTTTATGGAAATGCCGTAATCACCGTCCTCAGGGTTGACTCGGAAATGATGGTAAGCGCGGAGTAGATCATCAATGCGATTTCATATGGAACTTCGGCGATCTGAAAAATCCAATTCACTGGTCTACTTAATCCAAAGTTGAGTTCTAACATTCGTTGACCATAAGTTGGGAATAGAGGAACTGTCAATCCGTGATGGTGGGATCACGGGCAAATAAGCGTCTGTGTCGACAAGACATTGATGACCAGTGATGCGATCGTGTAAGAATAGGCCATCATGCCATCAGCGCTCGCCGATTTTGCAGATGAAACAGCTAGTTTTCCAAGTTTTGTTTAAATTGGCACGGGGCTGAACACATCTTTTCACTGGCGCCGAACCCAAAATAGCAAGTACTGCTGAAGCGAGAACATGGTCGGGACCTATTGCTGGATTGAGGTTCGAAGAGTTTTGAGTTCCTTCAGCAACAGTGCCATTTGCTGTTCAAGATTGATGGCGTTTGAAGAAAACGCGTTGTTGGATGTACTTTGTTATCGAATGTCTATTACTCATACGCCCGGTGTTTGGCTGATCTCCAGGATATACGGTCTGCTAGCTTTCCAATAGCGCTGGTTTCAAGCGAGCTGTAGAAGCCAAAGTAACTTGTAGTTGTTGCGACAGGTAATCGAGCCACAATATTCACAATATTGCAGTCCCCGAGTTGCAAGCCGGAATTAACCTTCGAAACATTTCTTCCTCTGGAATTGAAAAACAGTTTAGTAGGTCTTGCTTAACTGAAAGATACCTGTCTCTTTCATGGGTATGTTGATGCACTCCAGACTGTTTAGCGATGGTGCTGCTGTTGGTGGGGTTAGGAACTTCCTGGGCGAACAAATCATTTTTGAGGTTATTGTTTTCAATCCGCTTGAAATACGTCGCGGTCGCCATTAATGTGGGAGAAGGGTATCCCAAAAGCAGGAGTTGCTTTAGGGAAAGTAGGAATAAACAACACCAAATATAATTTACACAAAACATAAACAATCTTTATTACACGAAATTAATTATAAACAAGACTTAATAGACTAAAATGAGATGACGTCTCGTCGATGCGAAGTCGGTTAGAGATAATGACGTGACGTCAGCCAATAGCATCGTTGACGACGTCTACAACCAGAGTGCGCATTTGTTGATAAGCAGCGACACACAGTATTGACGACTGAAGGCAAGCATTTTGGTATACATTGTAATATTAATTTTTTCTCTACTAGTCGCAAAAGTGGCGCTATTCGTATGGAAAAATAGCGCCAAATTAAAATTACATTTTTGTATTAAAATGATAATTTAATCGAACAGCATTTCATATATTTACAAACTCCATTATTTATTCAATTAAATGGCATATCAACATGTATATTGCCTAATAGTTAAATGTTTGGAAATACGCGTTTGCATTTTCGTCTTAAACACAGTTTTCTTATGGTAATCTATATATATAAAAATGAAACCCGTTTTCAGTTGTCACGACATAACATGAAAACGGCTTGACCGTTTTGGCTGATTTTTTTTTTGTAGTTTTCTAATACTCTGTACAAGGTTCTTACGGAAAAAAATATTGAGAAAATCTTTCAGGTCAGCTTTGAGAAAATAAATATCTACTACTAACACTAAAATACTATTACGGACCCTAAAACGAAACAGTACCTGGGCGAAGCCGGGCCGGGCAGCTAGTTCTGTATAAATGAAAATTTCCCTTAATTCTATAGCACTTAGCATGCTATTTTTTTCACATGTAGAGGCGCTTTTCAAACTTTTCTACTCGTCAATTGAATACGTGGCCATCTATTTGTCAATATATATTACGAACACATATATTCTTTCGAATAATGAAGGTTAAATTGTAATAGTTAGGATGTAATAAATGGATATTATACAGGATTAAAAATAATAGTTCTGGTTGTTCATTTTTATCCAGACTAACGATGTAATACTTGATAAAAACTTTTTTATTTTTATTTTCTACTTAGCAGCACTACCTTTACGTGGGTGTACTTTACACTTTTAAGATTTTTTTTTGCATGCAATCCGATTTTCAAAGTGACATACGATCATAACTAGAGCAGTTTCACCAGTGATCAGTCGCTTGAAGCATCGTCTTGAGAAATTTGAGATATGTATTTCACACTCCTATTGCTTTCGTTAGAAATAAACGGGTGCTTTTCTGCACCAATCTACAAAGATCCCGGTGGAAATTTTACCTGCAATGAGGGCCACACTAAAACCGCGCTCAATGATACCGGCCAACCAGTTGGCGGAAATTATTGTCCTAAAGGAGAAATCAGAGCCTGCGCCGCTAAGATAACCTACAATTTATTCGTCAAATTTTACAATAGTATTAAAGCGATAAAAGAGGTACTGGAAATATGTCTTTATGAATATAGGATGCTCAAGAAGATTTTGCGTTTCGTTAAAGAAATATATGCCATATATAATACATTTACATATTATGATCCTTTGTTTTAAGTTTATATATTTTTAATAAAGAAACTTAAACTATAAACAATTTTATCACATGCGTTTTCTTTTAACTATTTACTGCATTCGCTGCAGTATTTTTTTTTTTGTAGCTTTATGAAAGTTTTCACTCCGATATACCTGCACGTGGAAGGAATACAATTGGGCTGTTGAACCTTATAATTTGGGTACAAGCTCTTTAAGTACGGCTTGGGCTCCGTATCCCGCTAGGTTTGGTTGAGGGACAAATACCTACACTCATACTTCCTGAAAAAGGTCGACTTCAAATGGAGAAGGTTAACAAGTTGCGTCATATCGAGGACGATATGGCCCTCCTACGACAAAAACAGAACAAACGATCTTCTAAATATAGAACCCGTCTAGATATCGCAAGAATTACGGCGATTGTCACGGGGCACTGGCCAATTGGAGACCATGCTAAAAACACGTGATATGTCGCGATGATTCAGTTTGAAAAGTTTGAAAAAATAAATTAATAGTGTTTAGATCCTAGATACCTGGTAGTTTTGAAAAGTGTATTTCAACAACTTACGCATTACCAAGTGGCTTTGTTAGAGAGATCCAAGGAGTCTGAGGTTTTACCAGACAAAAAAAGAAATTCTTCTATGGGATATGTTTCAGAAAAGTTTTTTTGTTAGACAAACGCACATAAAAATTGTGATTGTCTTAAAATGAAATATAAACGAAATGTTAATGGCATTATTCCTGAAATGTTTTCAGACAATTTTTCACAGTTTGGCCAAACAAAACATTTTTTCTAAAAAGTGGACAAATGTTTGTAAGTGTTTACACTTGTTCGAAATGCACGAACAAGGATCGCATATACCAAATTTCATAAAATTAGATCA
Organism: Rhingia campestris; assembly: GCA_932526625.1. Lineage (NCBI taxonomy): Eukaryota > Metazoa > Arthropoda > Insecta > Diptera > Syrphidae > Rhingia > Rhingia campestris. The sequence continues at coordinate 116,873,395 of OW052185.1, read as the reverse complement.
AAATTTAATGCCTACAATCGGTGACATACAGACAGACGCACGTTCGGACGGACAGACATGGCAAATCGACTCTGAGTCGATCCATATATACTTTAAGGCACAAGTATCTAGGTAAATTATTCCTCTATGTTACAAACTATATATATACCCCTATGGGATGAGGTTTAAAAAGACTTATGTATATTTTCCACCTCAATTCATGTCAAACATTTAAGAGAACAATCGATTTTTTTTATTAAAATTGGCAAAAATATAACAAAAAAACATCCCCAAAAAAGTGGGCATGATTATATTGGTTATATAATCTTCACCTGAATGTATATAACAATATTAACGAATTAGGTACTTTCTTCGATTAGTTTTTGAAATTTGTTTAGGTCTTAATTTAACAAACTTAATATAATATCGGAACTTATGCACTCCTATGGGGTAGGGTAGGAAGACAAATAAATTATTGTTATACATTGAACCGGAAAAAGTTAAGGCTTCCGAAGCCGATGGCTAGCATCACCCAATATTGGTGTCAGGAGTGGGCATGACATTTTGTAGGCAAAAATTCTCCTAACTTATGGTTTGGTTTGTAGGAAATGGACTGAATTCCTAAAAACAACCCCTTTCAAGGCAAAATTTTTGTAGTGATACACCGACTGATACCTGTACCCATTTTAAAGCAGTTTAAGCGAATTTGATGCGCAAAAAAGCAACCCTTTAACAAGGATCTGATATATTTTTTTATGAATTGCAATGAAAAGGTAGTGTTGCAATACATAAGGAAGCCTAATTTATTAATGATTTGTTTTTTTACGTCTAAAAATGTCCCATGGTAAATTATAAACAAGCGAATAATTGAAATAATCCGGGAGTTTGGTTTAATGTTACGTTTTTCTAAGTTTTTTTTTATTTGGCTCATCTTAATTTAATTTGTTTTAATTGAACAGAAATTATATATTATAATTATTATTGAAATTATCATGAAGCCCTTTTTTTAATGAATTGTGTTGTTAAATGTTTTTGTTACATTTTTTCGTACTTCGATCTCAGCATAAATTTTTGCTACTATACTGACCAAACATGAGTTCGGTAAGTTACAAAAATGATTTTTTTTAACTATAAACTTAAAAGTTTGCATTTTATTAATTTAAAATGACTTTATTTGACTACCTTATACTGCACCACATCATCTTACCTTATTTTTGAATTGTGTTTTCTGACAAAATAGTTTAGGCATTATGATGCTACTTTTTGTACACAAACTTAAAAGTAATCCTTAACTACATCTTACTTAGCATCCATATGAGCAACTTTATGGCAGCATTATATTGAACAATATGGTTGATCATTGTTTTTGTACCGGACTGTTCCACGGGATTGTTCTGAAAGCAAAAAAGATACAATTTTTAAATTTTTCAAAGTTTTTGCGAAAACCAGCCTTACCAACTTTGTCCACATTATAGCTGCCATATTGCATTTTTCTTATCGCGTAAAATCCAAACACACTTACTACGAAAAGAATCAAAAGTCCCAAAATCAGATAGATGATCCAAAAACTGTCCTCACTTTGCTTCTGCGCGCTTGGCAGGCACTTAAAACGATTGCCTGGCATTGGCACAAAACCATCCAGGCACGCACATTTATTCACCGCAACGCATGTCCCGTTTATACAACCCTCGTCGCCTTCTGTATTGCACGTTGGCAGGCATGCAAAAGCTGAGCTCGTTTGAGGTATATATCCCTCAAGACATTCACAGTGATTAGGCTCTATACAGAAGCTATTGATGCACTCTTCTTCGCAGTGGGGAACACATTCTTTGCCATTTTTATACACGAAGCCGGGAGGGCATTGACAAACGTTTTCCTGAGTACAAACGCCATGTTTGCAAGTAGCCTCACAAGGCATTATACATTCATTTTCGTTATTGAGTATCAAACCATCGGGACACTGACAGATTCCATTGACGCAGATACCTGCCCAACAGCCGCAGTCTGTAGTTGTCTCCGTTGCCATCGAGGTTGTGGTTGATTCGCTAGACGATGATTCACTGGTGGAGGTAAGATCAATTTCTGTAGTTGGAGGAGAGCCCATTTCCATTTTCGAAGACTTTTGACAAAGAGTTGTGTTAACACAATCTCCTAGTTGACAACTTTTACAGATAAGAGCGCACGATTCATCTACTTGTGTGTAACCTTCCACACAGAAGCACTCCCCTTCTAGGCAATTCATATGGTCTGAGTGAGTGGGTGTTTCCTGCTTCGGAATCTCTTTAAACTCTTCGCACGATCTAGTTGCATTATTGTATACAAAGTCCGGCCAGCATTCACAAACACCCGTATCCAAGCAATCACCAAACTTACACCCTTGACAGTCCGGAATGCAGAGGCCACCATCTTTTATGAAACCCTGATGACAGTCACAATTATTCGGACCGATGCATTGCCCATTCTTACACTCCGACTTACACCATGGCAGGCACAGCTCATGAGCGTTCCCGAAAAATCCATACTTGCAGATGCACACATCTGGCGACGCGCAGTAGGCATTGCCTCCACAGCTTTTTGTACAAACCGGCTCACAGCTGTTAGTTTCGGAGTTTTCCTGGAAACCCGGGCTACATTGGCAGACATCCGGTGCCGCACAGAAGCCATTGGTACATTTTCGACTACAAATAGGCTTGCAAGTGTCTTCTATACGAACGTACATTGCATTACATTGGCAGACGCCCGAATCGGTGCATCTGCCATTCTTACAATTTTCACAATTATCCGTGTCCAAGTGGCACCTTAAAGTGTGAGAATACAATATTCAAAGTTCTTCAAAACAAAAATCACTTACATGTCCTCCTTGAGAGTATATCCTGGGCCACACTGACAGGTGTTGGGTTCGACACATTCAGCCATTTTTGGGCATTCATTTGCACAAACTGGAATACAGTTTTGGACTGATTCATCTAGAACATATCCATCGCAACATACTCGCTGGAGCTTTATATGTGGCACTTTCTCAATCTTTTGATAGGTTACAGTTTGTTCCACAGCAGGACTGATCCATGTAGCTGGCACTAATACAGTCTTTGTAACGACGTTCATCGTCGGGATCATAATTGTAACATTTTGAAGACACCATTTTGCTTCCGCTAAGCTGGCGTACATTAACGCGAACAATACGATAGGGGCACAATTCATGTTGTCAGAGTTAAATACAGAAGTTGACTAACGCAACGCAGCAAAGTAGAGTACTGACTAACGCAAAAACGTTTCAAAAGATAAAGAAATTCAAGACTTGGGGTTTTTATAGGGTAAACTTTGTTATGGTGAAGAGAACTTTAGTTTGTAGCTTATGATACATTTTGAGGAGCGCCCGTGCTTTTACCAATATGCTTTCGGAATTAACTTGGCCCTAAGCTACTTTTTTGCGGTTAGGCTTAGGCTCATATGCTCCACCTAGGGTTAGGTTTTTTTATATTGCAATTTGTGCGCACTCAAGAGGTTATGGAAACCCTTTTAATGTTTTACCACAGTACGGGCGTTCTTTGTTAAATCCTTTAAAGTGGCTTTACCGAACATTTTGTTTTACATTTTCTTTTGTTTAGAAAAAGGTTTAGCGTGCCTAAGTTAAGAAACCTCAATTAGACCATAATCGGTCTTAATGTTAGTTCATGAGCCAGAGATATAATATACTTTGAAACTAAAGGATACTTAAACCTTATAAGTACGATTGGCCCTAAACTGGACCACCCATTCTTAATAGAGACTTGAGATCTTGCCCGAAACAAAATTTCCTGTAACCACCCATTCTTAATAGAGACTTAAGATTTTGCCAGTAACAAATTTTGCTGTCACAAAGGTACGCTTTTCCTGGATAACCGTAACCGTGTTCATCTAAACTTAAACACTCATCTAGCATAGGGCAATCCAGCTTCCAAATCTCAAAGCAAATATGAACACTATACACTTCTTTTCACTTCCCGACTTTAGCGATATGGAACTTGTGCTTTTTTTTATCACAAATTGGTTAAATTTGAGACTTGAGCATGTCTTATCGCACAAAAGCTAAAAGAGAATATTTTACTGCAAACTATAGAAAATTTTAAATTTAACAGCAAACATGGGACATTCGGTGATTTTTTTTTATTTTTACACGTTGACGTCCTACTATCCAGATGGCGCCATTAATATGCCAAGTCCCGATTAGAACCCAGGGTGTGCTTGTCTTGCGCCTGGTATTTAAGCAGATTTTACTGTTAAATATGAACTTAGTTGTTGTTTTCAATTCGAACGGATTACTCTAGCTAAATGTATAAAAAAATCCTTTTGGTGGTATTGATTTTAATTGCAGTCTTGAATACGGCATCAGGATGCAAGCCAGCAAGTTGCAGGAAAATGTTTAAGAACGGTCGTTTGGTAGAAGAATGTAGTTGTCCCAAGGGAACTGTATTGGCTAAGATGAAGAACACACAATTTCTGTAAGTTTCGTTGAAGTGAAAATTTGCAGTTTTTGAGATATTTGTGTTTTTAGATGTTTTAATCGATGTAACAGCTGCCCCAATGGATTCTGCTTGAACAACAATAAGTGTATGTGCTTTGAAGGAACAAAAAAGGATTCCCGGGGGATTTGTGGAAAGTTTTGTCCAAATTGTCAGAATGGGTGGTGTTCTTCTGCGACTAAATGCGAATGTAACCAGGGATACACTGGTGAGAAATGCACACCTGCATGTCCTAAAGGATGTCCCAATGGCTACTGTTCAACGCCCGGAGTGTGTTCCTGCAATAAAGGATTTGCAATGTCTGCTGCCAAAAAGTGTGCACCCGTTTGTGCAGGTGGATGTCCTAATGGCTTCTGTTTAGCACCCGGAATATGTTCCTGCAATAAAGGATTTGCAATGTCTCCTGCCAAAAAGTGTGCACCCGTTTGTGCAGGTGGATGTCCTAATGGCTACTGTTCAACGCCTGGAGTATGTTCCTGTAATAAAGGATTTGCAATGTCAGCTTCCAAAAAGTGTGAGCCTGTCTGTGCAGGTGGATGTCCTAATGGCTTCTGTTCAGCACCCGGAGTATGTTCCTGCAATAAAGGATTTGCAATGTCAGCTACCAAAAAGTGTGAGCCTGTCTGTGCAGGTGGATGTCCTAATGGCTACTGTTCAACGCCTGGAGTATGTTCCTGTAATAAAGGATTTGCAATGTCAGCTAAAAAAAAGTGTGAGCCTGTCTGTGCAGGTGGATGTCCTAATGGCTTCTGTTCAGCACCCGGAGTATGTTCCTGCAATAAAGGATTTGCAATGTCAGCTACCAAAAAGTGTGAGCCTGTCTGTGCAGGTGGATGTCCTAATGGCTTCTGTTCAGCACCCGGAGTATGTTCCTGTAATAAAGGATTTGCAATGTCTGCTGCCAAAAAGTGTGAACCCGTTTGTGCAGGTGGATGTCCTAATGGCTTCTGTTCAGCACCCGGAATATGTTCCTGCAATAAAGGATTTGCAATGTCTGCTGCTAAAAAGTGTGAACCCGTTTGTCCAGGTGGATGTCCTAATGGCTACTGTTCAACGCCTGGAGTATGTTCCTGTAATAAAGGATTTGCAATGTCAGCTACCAAAAAGTGTGAACCCGTTTGTGCAGGTGGATGTCCTAATGGCTTCTGTTCAGCACCCGGAATATGTTCCTGCAATAAAGGATTTGCAATGTCTGCTGCCAAAAAGTGTGAACCCGTTTGTGCAGGTGGATGTCCTAATGGCTTCTGTTCAGCAACCGGAATATGTTCCTGCAATAAAGGATTTGCAATGTCTGCTGCCAAAAAGTGTGAACCCGTTTGTGCAGGTGGATGTCCTAATGGCTTCTGTTCAGCACCCGGTGTATGTTCCTGCAATAAAGGATTTGCAATGTCTGCTGCCAAAAAGTGTGAACCCGTTTGTGCAGGTGGATGTCCTAATGGCTTCTGTTCAGCACCCGGAATATGTTCCTGCAATCAAGGATTTGCAATGTCAGCTACCAAAAAGTGTGAGCCTGTCTGTGCAGGTGGATGTCCTAATGGCTTCTGTTCAGCACCCGGAGTATGTTCCTGCAATAAAGGATTTGCAATGTCAGCTACCAAAAAGTGTGAGCCTGTCTGTGCAGGTGGATGTCCTAATGGCTTCTGTTCAGCACCCGGAGTATGTTCATGCAATAAAGGATTTGCAATGTCTGCTGCCAAAAAGTGTGAACCTGTTTGTGCAGGTGGATGTCCTAATGGCTTCTGTTCAGCACCCGGAGTTTGTTCCTGCAATAAAGGATTTGCAATGTCTGCTGCCAAAAAGTGTGAACCCGTTTGTGCAGGTGGATGTCCTGATGGCTTCTGTTCAGCACCCGGAATATGTTCCTGCAATCAAGGATTTGCAATGTCAGCTACCAAAAAGTGTGAACCCGTCTGTGCTGGTGGATGTCCTTATGGCTTCTGTTCAGCACCCGGAGTATGTTCCTGTAATAAAGGATTTGCAATGTCAGCTGCCAAAAAGTGTGAACCAGTCTGTGCTGGTGGATGTCCTAATGGTTTCTGTTCTGCACCTGAAGTTTGTTCCTGCAATAAAGGATTTGCAATGTCAGCTACCAAAAAGTGTGAACCCGTCTGTGCTGGTGGATGTCCTAATGGTTTTTGTTCTGCACCAGAAGTATGTTCCTGTAATAAAGGATTTGCAATGTCAGCTGCCAAAAAGTGTGAACCAGTCTGTATTGGTGGATGTCCCAATGGTACCTGTTCTGCACCAGAAGTATGTTCCTGCAATAAAGGATTTGCAATGTCTGCTGCCAAAAAGTGTGAACCCGTTTGTGCAGGTGGATGTCCTAATGGCTTCTGTTCAGCACCCGGAATATGTTCCTGCAATCAAGGATTTGCAATGTCAGCTACCAAAAAGTGTGAGCCTGTCTGTGCAGGTGGATGTCCTAATGGCTTCTGTTCAGCACCCGGAGTATGTTCCTGCAATAAAGGATTTGCAATGTCTGCTGCCAATAAGTGTGAACCCGTTTGTGCAGATGGATGTCCTAATGGCTTCTGTTCAGCACCCGGAGTATGTTCCTGCAATAAAGGATTTGCAACGTCTGCTGCCAAAAAGTGTGAACCCGTTTGTGCAGGTGGATGTCCTAATGGCTTCTGTTCAGCACCCGGAATATGTTCCTGCAATCAAGGATTTGCAATGTCAGCTACCAAAAAGTGTGAACCCGTCTGTGCAGGTGGATGTCCTAATGGCTTCTGTTCAGCACCCGGAGTATGTTCCTGCAATAAAGGATTTGCAATGTCAGCTGCCAAAAAGTGTGAACCAGTCTGTGCTGGTGGATGTCCTAATGGTTTCTGTTCTGCACCTGAAGTTTGTTCCTGCAATAAAGGATTTGCAATGTCAGCTACCAAAAAGTGTGAACCCGTCTGTGCTGGTGGTTGTCCTAATGGTTTTTGTTCTGCGCCAGAAGTATGTTCCTGTAATAAAGGATTTGCAATGTCAGCTGCCAAAAAGTGTGAACCAGTCTGTCTTGGTGGATGTCCCAATGGTTTCTGTTCTGCACCGGAAGTATGTTCCTGTCATAAAGGATTTGCAATGTCAGCTGCCAAAAAGTGTGAACCAGTCTGTGCTGATGAATGTCCTAATGGTTTTTGTTCTGCGCCAGAAGTATGCTCCTGTAATAAAGGATTTGCAATGACAGCTACAAAAAAGTGTGAACCAGTCTGTGCTGGTGGATGTCCTAATGGTTTCTGTTCTGCGCCGGAAGTATGTTCCTGTCATAAAGGATTTGCAATGTCAGCTGCCAAAAAGTGTGAACCAGTCTGTGCTAGTGGATGTCCTAATGGTTTCTGTTCTGAGCCAGAAGTATGCTCCTGTAATAAAGGATTTGCAATGTCAGTTGTGAAAAAGTGTGAACCAGTCTGTGCTCGTGGATGTCCTAATGGTTTCTGTTCTGCGCCAGAAGTTTGTTCCTGTCATAAAGGATTTGCAATGTCAGCTTCCAACAAGTGTGTACCAGTCTGTATTGGTGGATGTCCTAATGGTTTCTGTTCTACACCTGAAGTTTGTTCCTGCAATAAAGGATTTGCAATGTCAGCTGCCAAAAAGTGTGAACCAGTCTGTATTGGTGGATGCCCCAATGGGTTCTGTTCTGCCCCAGAAGTATGCTTCTGCAATAAAGGATTTGCAATGTCAGCTGCCAAAAAGTGTGAACCAGTCTGTACTGGTGGATGTCCTAATGGTTTCTGTTCTGAGCCAGAAGTATGTTCCTGTAATATAGGATTTGCAATGTCAGCTGCCAAAAAGTGTGAACCAATCTGTACTGGTGGATGTCCTAATGGTTTCTGTTCTGAGCCAGAAGTATGTTCCTGTAATAAAGGATTTGCAATGTCAGCTGCCAAAAAGTGTGAACCAGTCTGTATTGGTGGATGTCCCAATGGGTTCTGTTCTGAGCCAGAAGTATGTTCCTGTAATATAGGATTTGCAATGTCAGCTGCCAAAAAGTGTGAACCAATCTGTACTGGTGGATGTCCTAATGGTTTCTGTTCTGAGCCAGAAGTATGTTCCTGTAATATAGGATTTGCAATGTCAGCTGCCAAAAAGTGTGAACCAGTCTGTATTGGTGGATGTCCTAATGGTTTCTGCTCTGCACCCGAAGTTTGTGCCTGTAATAAAGGATTTGCAATGTCAGCTTTAAAAAAGTGTGAACCAGTCTGTTCCAGTGGATGTCCCAATGGCTTCTGTTCAGATCCTGAAGTCTGTTCTTGTAAAAATGGATTTGCAATGTCTTCTTTAAAAAACTGTGAACCAGTCTGTGCTAAAGGATGTCCAAACGGTTTTTGCTCCAGTCCAGGAGTGTGCTCATGTTACAATGGACATTCGATGTCTCCTGCCAACAATTGTGAACCAATCTGTTCCAGTGGATGTCCCTACGGGTTCTGTATAGCTCCTGAAGTTTGTTTCTGTTTCGAGGGATTTAATATGACAAACACGAACTCGTGCATGCCTATATGCGTTGGAGGTTGTTCAAATGGATTTTGTAAAAGTCCTGGGAACTGCATATGTTTTGATGGTTTTAAAAAGTCGTCCATCAATTCGTGTGACACCACAATTAACATTGCCTTGCAAGGTCTACGCAGCTATTCGAAGAAATTTGGCTGGGCATTGTTAATGATTCCAGCTGTGTTGCTCCTGTCATGCACTCTAGTAGCTTTCAAATGTCTTCGCAAGTCTCCGCGACCCTTAAGAAGCATGGAACATTCCGTTGATGTGATTCGTTGCTCACCGCCTGGTGGCGATAATCAAGTGCCGCTTAATGTCTTTACTCAGAATTGAAATAAATGTTCTTGAAGCTGAGAAGCTGTTTTTAAATGACTAATACTGCTCGGTTCATTTTTATCTCTGTTGGTTTTATTCAGACTTTGAACACCGCAATCTTATCATCCATACATTTTTCTCTTTTAAAATTTCAAACCTCAAATAAAATTTGGCTATATAAGGACCATATTGCACTGTAGTGCTAACATTAAGTACTGTCCCAAACATGGAAAAATATCGATTATTCGTAATTTTATTCGGTGTTTTTCTTATTGACTCGGCTGAGGGTAAACCAGCTAAGTGCAAGACATTATTTAAGAATGGAGTTAATACAAAGGTGTGCACTTGCCCAGCTGATAGGGGCATGGCTTTAAATAAAAATATATATCGGTAAGTAAGTGGTGCTTATATGAAATTCCAAACACATGCTGAAATCTATTTTTATTTTGGTTGCCAGTTGTTATCGTCCTTGTATTAAGTGTCCCAATGGTTTTTGTAAAAATCGTCAATGTCATTGCTTTCCAGGCTACGGTCGAGACTATAATGGTGTCTGTCGACAAATTTGTCCGAATTGTGAAAATGGGTTCTGTTCTTCTCCATTTACCTGTAATTGCAATGCAGGTTACCGGGGAAGTAAATTCGAACCGTTCTGCACAAATGGTTGTCCCAATGGACTCTGCACAGCTCCAAACGTGTGTCAGTGGGGATTGTATGCCGTGCTGTCGAAATGGATGTCCTAATAGCAACTGTACAACGCCAGGAACATGCACTTGTAATCTAGGATACCAGTTGTCAGGGAATGGTAATTGTGATCCAGTCTGCAGCAATGGCTGTCCCAATGTAATTTGCACGGCACCCAATGTTTGTTCGTGTAATGCAGGAATCACTCAATCTCCCGGTGGTGTTTGTGTACCAGATTGTCCTAGTGGACGTCCCTATGGTATCTGCACCGCTCGAGGAACATGTTTTTGCAACTCAGGATACCAGATGTCAACCAATGGTATATGTAAACCAGTCTGCAGCAATGGCTGTCCCAATGGAATTTGTTTGTTCGTGGATTTACTCTAGTGGCGTCTGTGTGCCAGATTGTCCTAGTGGATGTCAAAATGGTTTCTGCAGCACTCCCGAAATGTGCACTTGCAACTCAGGACATCAGATGTCAACCAATGGTATATGTAAACCAGTCTGCAGCAATGGCTGTCCAATGGAATTTGCACGGCAGCCAATGTTTGTTCGTGTAATCCAGGGTTTACTCGGTCTGGTGGCGTCTGTGTGCCAGATTGTCCTAGTGGATGTCAAAATGGTTTCTGCAGCGCTCCCGGAACGTGCATTTGTAATCAAGGATTTCTGATATCTTTAAATAATAGCTGCGAACCTATTTGTAGTAGTTGATGCCCCAACTGCGTATGTTCCGATCCTAATGTCTGCTCTTGCAATCAAGTATATTCTCAGTCTTCTAATGGCAACTGTATACCTCTGTGTCCAAATGGATGTGTAAATGGCATATGCACCGGACCAAAGAGTTGTTCTTGTTATGCGGGACATATCAAAACTTGGGCCCAATGTTTGCGTTCCAGTGTGTTCAAATGGCTGTATAAATGGAAAGTGTATCTCACCGGAAGTTTGTTCTTGCGACCTGGATTTACAAGATCTCGAAAAGGTGATTGTGTCACTAGCAAATGGTTGTCCAAATGGCATCTGTGGAGCTTCCGGAATATGCACTTGTAAGTCAGGCTACCAGATGTCTGCAAATGGTATCTGCGACCCGGACTGCAGTAATGGCTGCCAAAATGGCGTATGTTCTGCTCTCAATGTGTGCTCATGCAACAAGGGATACAGCATGTTATCTGGAAACGGAAAATGCGAGCCAATATGCAGCCAATCATGCATAATGGCTATTGCTCAGCTCCTGAACAATGTACCTGTAATGCTGGATTCATGAAATCGGGCACAGGTGCATGTGAAGTAATCAAAGTAATCTTCAGTCGTTTGTTTTGTTTACATAAGTACGATCCTTTTCAAAATACTATCCACCTGCAACATTACAGATGCTATTATACATTAGGTTGTACTGAGTGATTCAGATTCAGCCAAATGGTCAAACACATAATTACCCTGGTAAGCAGTCGTAGAAGGTTTAAGTTAGAGTCCCCAAATTGGCTGTTGGATCATCGTTCTCTGGGATGATCTTAATTGATGGTTTTTAAGTTCTACAATACCCAATAGGAATCCAACTCCCACGTTCCCACAACTTGCTATAACAGGCGTAGCAGTATCAGAGACTTGCGGAGCTGCACAAATTCCATGGCCAGTCTCATAACGGCTTACATAAAATATAGGTAGATACTGAAACTCCCAACTCCCATCCCATTATCGAATTCATCATATTCACCGAGTAAAAGCTTATTTTTAGCTTGGTGCAAGTTTTGCCAATAAGGTTGCGGAACCGAATTCTTTCCACATGTTGAAAGCTACTAACACCTCGTAATGTAATAGGACAATATGAATTGTTCGAGCTACAAGCTCAGAAGTCGAAGTAAATTTTTCAAAGACACAGTGTCGCCAAGAGGATATATGAGTGCTTTACATGACATAATACGATAAAAATGATAAAAATAGGTTCCAATGACTTTTAGGAGAAGTCCGATTTTTCTAATGATGTTGTTCCGCGATTGCGTGGGAGTGAAAAACTGAGGGAATTACATGTGATAAGGGATTAACCTACGCAAAGTAATGTGACGGATTTCTTAGTAATGCGGTTCCCAATGATGATGTGGGAGTATGTAATAACCACTGATAAAATGTTACCTTATAAAAGATATACGACATTTGGTAACACATTTCGACGTGAAAACTTTTTTCGTCATTATGTAGTGAATACTTTCGTTAAATGGTCTAATTTTAGAATGTGGAAAGAGAGCCTTACAACGTATCTAGAAAAACATTTCTTCGTTTCTTGTTAAATAATTTTACTGCTAGTGATTGTTTAAGTTTAGACTTGCTCTATCTGCTTCCATGAATCAGTGGGTTTGTATTGAAACTGTTCACAGCAATTGTTTAAATTTAAGCTTGCTCCATTTGCTTCCAAGAATTAGTTGATTTGTATTGAAACACCCTCACTTTATGCTTAAGATTCTATTTTTGGTATATTTGTGCCGAATTTCTTATCTCGGAAAAGTTAAAAAAATCCTGAGTCACCAATCACTGTTCTTCAAAAAAAAACGTGATAAAACACAAAATCGTTTAAGTTCCTGAAATCCAGTCTCTATAGGTATTGCGTTAAGTTTGGCGTAACTTTTTAAACGATTATCGTTGACGATAGTGTAGAAGACTTGATGGGTACGTAGCATGTAATTTTTATATTGTGTGCACATGTATACAAATTACATGGTACGTTCCTGAAAATTCTTTTGGGTACCCATTGCGTAAATTTAAAAGCGATTATCGTTGACAATATTCTCAGCTCAATATTGTTTCAAGTTCTAAAGGAATTGTTAAGCTCTTCTTTTACCATTATCTGATCAATCATCCGACTAGTATATATCAATGGTCCCAATGAACGAGAAAATCCAGAGATGAACATTTGTCAAAATGTAGATACGTACTGAAAGTTGTCTGATGCTTTCGGTATTTGTTTAACTGATCAAAACTCTATTGGTTGCCGATAGGTATTTATAAAAGGGTTGTTAAATTTACTCTAAGGGCAATGCCACATTCCAGACAAAATACTATTACAGCATTTTAGTCACCCTTGCAGTAAATATACAAATAAGAGTGGTATTTCACAAGTTGACGTAATACAAGTAAAATTTATTATAAACAAACGTCCATTGAACAATACATCATTTCAATTTAAACATCAACTTTTATTTTTGACATATAGATCACAATCGTTTCAAGTTAATAAAGTTTAATGATACAGTACACCGTCTAACACAACTACTTTAAATAGAATAAACAATTACCTTCGCAGCCACGGAATGCCCTGACTTCACGACTAGAACTTAGTTCTATTTGCTAGCTAGCCTTCTACAGAAATTTCAGCCGCTTTTTTCATACGCTCGCTGTATGGATACACATATTTCATACTTGGAAGTAATGTAGCCAATATTACAAGCCCACTTATCTATCTTGCCTCCAGGAAGTACCATAACCACACTTCAACCCATCGCTGCTTATCTTATTGACTTTAAATAGTCATCACAAAATACATTGATTTGACATATGTCAATCCTGACATAAATATGAATTATTTGTGCTTTCGAATTGGCTCCAACTTCGAATATGTGAGTTATACGTGTTAGTATCATACCCTCACCACTTCATTGGCTTCATCTTGAGTACAGATTTTTCCATATGAAAACGTGACTCAAGCCCATTAGAAGAATATCAAAGCAATTAATTGTTGTGATGTATTTGAAATATAAAAGTACACTGATCAGGTGAGACCTGTTCATAATTAAAATAGTTTTTAGTTTTGACAAGGCCCCAAAAAGTTGATGTTTGATTGCGTTTTTTATGACATATTTTCTACAAACCCTGGAGTACCTCAAGAATCAATTCTCTCACCCTGTCTATTCCTGATATACATGAATGATTTTAAAGATATTAAACAATTGTATTTTTTTAGAGGACAGGACCAATAATTATCAACACAAATGACTAATAGCGCTATTGTTCCACACCAGCAGATATACGAACAAACTCGTTTAAACGAATGCCTTAAATATTATTCCAAAGGGAAAAGAAAGCCTATTTCAATCAACTCAAGGAAAACGAAGTATGTATGTACATACATTGACTTTGCAAGAAAGACCAAGTGTACATTTTCCTAAATCCAAAAGGATAACACAGTTTATACGCTTGTGTTCATTATAAATTACAAAAAACTCAGATGTAACTTGGTAACAACATGTAACCACTATGGGCAATTTAGCGGCGGCAACCTTTTCTGCTCTTTAAGGCACAGGTTATACCAGAGTTGCCTTATCTAATACATGCACTGAACTTACTGGACTCTGTTCAAAGAAGAGCCTTATTAACTACATTTGTCTCTTTATTAAAATATTTCACCTTAAGCTAAGCGAAAACTTGTGGGAAATACTTTTATTGATTACAGGTAATCCACTATGCCCTGACTTGTGACATTTAATCGACTCACAAGACAAGGAGGTGCAGCACATTGGCACACAGTCCAGCTAACAACGTCACGAACAACACAATTCCGAAACACTTTTTTGTTAAAAGGAAGCATACAATGAAACGAACCTCCAGGAGACGTATTTCCAGAAATATATTATAACCTACAACAATTCAAGAAATATGGAATATCTAGCATAAACGAACCAGCCGAAAATAAAGCCTCCCAATTATTTGTGTGAGCAAAGTTATCACTCGATGAGCGATATGGTTTGCCTCACCTGAGAAAAGTAAAAACAACAAAACGTTAGACGCTCTTTTATAAATAGAAGCGATGAGTAAGCGTAATATTGGCCCTATTGGCTTACCCCCTTATTTATAAAAGCTGATTAGCTAACTTTTGACATTTGCGCGAGTATTTCTTATGAGAAAAACTGTCAAGTTTATTAACAAACAATTTGGTATACCGCATGACATACAAACGGACGGACAGACAGACCATGTATTTAAATATAATTATGTATGTTTGTAATTTATTCCCTTTTGTTACAAATTATGCTTTATGTATACACCTTTGGGAGATGGTATAAGATAATATGTAACTACATCAAATCGAAATACCCAACTAACAATTATTCTTCTATAAGGCACCAAAATTTAGTTTCCACAAGCAATTATTTCTATAGGACCTGCATAGTGCTTGTGCGCGAATGTTGAGCATTTTGGCAGTCAGTTGTTCGGGTAGAAGCTTGTTTTAGACATTATACAGGGAAAATCACAAGCACAACCGAAATTATGGTGGCGTAACTTCTGTAAGGTTGTTTTTAAGCTTCCGGAGATGTAACGATGTTTCGGTAGAATTTGGCACGAAGTTAATACGATGCATAGCTTATATAGAGCTTTCGAATGAAGGCTTAAAAAAGCTAGGGTGAAAAGATCGGAAAAAAGGTGAAAAGATCGGGAACCTACCGGAGAATGAGTCAACGCGATTCAAGTACTTCGTTGTACTTACTCGTCTTTCATGTTCCAGAGTACAACCTAGTGGACAGCGTGTTGGACTACCGTGCAGGAGAACGCGAGTTGGAATCCCAGTAAGATAAGAGTTTTTAATTAATTAATTGCATTGAATTTCATAATTTCATAATAAAGAATTGGGTTTTAATAATTGTAAGAGAATGAAATTGTAATTAATAAAAGTAAATAAAATAAGAAAATATAAAAAACAAAAAGAAAATAATAACAAATAATATAAATTTTGTTATTTTTCAACTTCGAAAAGACTTGCAAATAATTTCGGAAAGGCTTTTTGCGAAGCCTATAATTTGCTTCTGTAAGGCCTTTTATAGGCAAACAAAGTTTTTTCTGTAAGGCTTTAAAGAAGTGAATAGCTTCCTACAAGTGCGCCAAATGTTTTTCCATAAGACTTCCAACAAGTAATATTGCTGGAGGGGAAATAGCTTCGACAGTGCTTTATCGAAGCGAACTTTTTAGTTGGCTATGAGTTCATACACCTATTATTCACTTAAAATTGGAAATTATACCAATTTTGCCCTAAGTTTTGTGATGTGTAGGCAAATTATGTTCAATTTCCTGTTTAATACATTTCCTAAATAAACTATATTTTTATAAATTTTGTTATATTTTATATGATTTAAATATAATATAATAAAGGTAATAATATAAAAACATACCATATTTGGAATCAAAAATGTCCACTGAAACCTCGTCCACTGATGAATCACACTTTTTGTTAACACAACCCTTTATTAATAAAAAAAATACACTTTCAGATCGATTGGGCATATGACAAACACTTGTTCCATTTAATTCACTGGAACAGATAAAACAGGCCTTTCAAAATATTTAGAATTGAATAAAACTATAAACACTGCACTTAACCAACAATGGAACGTAGTTTCTTTTAATTAAATAGAACGGGCTACATTTTAAAAAGAACACTAACATTTTCCAAAAATGGATAGATATATAACTGATTATATTTAGGCAGGCAAATTTACTTTTTTTCGATTAATTTTTGATTTTTTTTAAATTATAGATAATATAATTAATTATTTTTTTCTTGCACTGACACTTACAATGGCCTTTTCCAACTTTTCAAATAAGAGAAGCAAATTTTCACAAACACTCAAATAGACTATAGAATTGGGACTACACTATGGGATTTCGCTTGGACGGACATACCTCACTCGGAATTAAAAAGCAACATTATTATTCGCCTCCAACCGCAATACTTGGCTTTACAATTTACACGACGCGTATTGGGAACTCCCGCGCCAACCCGAGAATGAAAATGAAAACCATCACGTACAGCCATAGACTTCTTCGATTCCAGAGCAAAAACAAAAAAAAATTCATTTTCTTTTTTAAAGAACTAAAAGAAGCAAATTTTATGAAATAATTAATCACCCGCAAATAGGCACAAGTGAATTTAGGACTACACTATGTGATTTGGCTTTGAAATGGACATTTGGACATACCTCACTCGGAAATTATTCATCTTCCACCGCAACACTTGGCTTTACAATTTACACGACGCGAATTGCGAACTCCAGCGCCAACCGAAAAGACTTCTCGAATCCAAAGCAAAAGCAGAAGAGTTCTTCATTTTCGATTTTAGAGAATCACCCATTTTTTGCCACCTGCATTTTTGATAGATCGCAAATAAATGTGAATTAATATTTTCATTTGACGCAAGCGGTGTTGCCATATTAGTGTTTTCTTAACGATTAGAATTTGTAGTAGTTTTTTTATTTGGCATAATCTATTAAAGAGAGGAGGGTACATATTGTACTATAAAAATGCTAGTGCCACACATTTCCTTAGCATTTGTAAATTGTTTAAGCTATGAATACTTAAATAACTTCCCGAAACATGTTTTGGTGTTTTTGTTTTTATATTTCAAAAGTTAAATTCAAATCGGAAAATAAATAAATCTTCCCCTTTACCTGTCTCGCAAGGCACTTTTCATAAGTTGATAACACTTTTTACTCATCTCATCTAGGCTTAGTGTAAAAACATTAAATTCTGCCGATTCCAACATTAAAAAAACGACGTTTTTGGTCAAACCGCAAGAAAGTTTAAAAATGTACTCAAACGCAATTATGTAGATGATGTCTACATTTTATCATATAAAGTTCCAAGCAACGCAACACCAATGCATCATGTGGTTAAAGTATGCGACTGCTGTATACGGAATGCGCAGCTGGTATTGTAGGCATCTAGACGTATTCCATTGTCAAAGGGGTGGGTTTGCTGCAATATTCTTGTGTGTCTGGAATGTCTGTAGAATATAGGTACAATGAATCCGCAGCTGGAAAGCAGTAAAATGGCAAAATCAAAACAAAAATCAAAAAGAGAAATCACAATTTTTTGCGCCATGAATACCTTCCTATACTGATTTTCTTCCAATTTGGTATTAAGAATTCCTTTAATCCTAATTTAAAGGTGCATGTAAGTATGGCATAGTCGTGCACCCAAAATTCGCTTATTTATGTTTCTACATTTTGGGATAAGTAAGGTGGCAAACAAAATATTAAAATGGAAAACGTTTCAATTTCAAATTATTAATTGAAAGGAACACAATAAACTTTTAAAAATATGTACAAAAAACAACAAACAGATAGATGGAAAAATGCCCTTGATTTATCAATCGGTTAAGTTGATCTAATGCTGTTTTCCATAGGTAAATAAATTAATCGTGTTTTATCAAGATTTGTCAAAAGACTGATTTTGACAGTTGTTGTGGGCAAAGAAATTATTTCTTTTTATCTCAGATCAATTTTGCTGGATTGTTCGGCGGATTTACCACTGCTTGCACTAACATTAATAGTTTCAAATGATCAGTTTAACAAGAGTGATTTTCGTTATGATTTATTATTATTTCGGTTGTGAAAAACTATTACTAATAGTAAGTTTCCACCGAGTCGAAATGTGTCATTTCAGCGAAATTCGTGATTTCAGCCGAAATTCGACATTCCGGTGAAATGCTATTTCAAATGACGTCCAATCGAGTTATGTCAAATCAAACATTACAGTTAAGTTTATATAAGCATTTCTTGGTAGTTGATAGTACTATTTTCAAATGTTGATTTTCGTTAACGTAATTACGAGTTTCGGTTTGGTGGAAAAGTACTATAAAACTTCAGCAGTTGTATGCGAAATATAAATGAAATTAAAACCAAACATCCTTTGTGACTTGAAACTTACCAGCTATACGGACTAACTTCATAGTCAAGAAATTACAACAATACAAAGAGAAAAAACTCAATCTGAAATCTCGTTCTAGTGGAAATAAAAATCTAGATAAACACATGAAGTCCCAATTGACAAAAATCGTACTTTTGGAACCAAAATCTGAAAAGTCCAATCATGTCAAATGCAATTCGTAGGTAAATGAATTTCTAAAAACTTCCTGCAATGACATTTCAAACAATTTCCTTATTTTCATTCAACCTATCAACTTGTATGTGACACAAAGAACATTCATTCTTAAAATAAAATCAAAATAAAGGTTTGTGTCAAATATTCCAACCCTTTCCAATGCGCCAATAATTACAAAAAATAATTTATATATGTACTACAATTTCCAATCATCTACAACACACCGAAACGGCAACTTGTTTTACGTCAAATAAAAAAAATTAATCCACTCTGAACGCTAACCCATGACATGAGTGCAAGTGGAACAACAATTTTCAGTGAACCCGTTACTTGTGGTTGACCAAAAGTACTGTGACAAGAATTAGGCAAAATGCTGAAATCTAAAATGCATCATGCATGTAGCATGTAGGTACGTATTATTTGTTTTTGCAGTGTGTGTGAATGTTTTGTTTTTCATACACGGGTTAGCGGCGTTGGCGCTGGAGTTCACCAAACGCATCGTGTTTAGTGAAAGCGAAGTTTTGGAGTTTGAACTTTCAATGTTAATGTTCCAAATTAAAAGTACTTACATAATGTCATGTTCAATGAAATATTGGCTAATATTTGGAAAAAATCGAATAGTTGCTCCATTTCGAATGTTTGGAAAGGTCTGTTTGTTTTAAGTGTTTCCAATTGCTAGTATTAAATTCTATTAATTTGACAAACAAACAAAAACCACCATCCATGTTTGACAAAGGGTTGTGTTTATAGTTTCATAAATATTGAATGTTTAAAAGCTCTGTTATATTGATTGCAGTGAATTATTGGGAACACAAGTTTTTTATAAAGTACCAATTGATGTGAGAAAAAATCGTGTTTTTCTTTATGACAAAAAGTGTGAAATTACATGATCTTGAAAGAAGTATAACATATATGTAAATGATATGTTTATTGTGTAAACAAGAAGTGAAATTAATCTACAGGAGATGTATCAATGGAAAATGGTATTTATAAAAGGTATGTTTTTTATGTTTTGCTATGTGTATATATTTATAAGTATTTTATAAAAAAAATGTGAAAGATGGAATCCATTTATGTAGGTAGGAATATAGAGAAAATTTTGACAGATGTCATCAAATATTTTTTTTTAAGGTTCGGCGCAATAAATAAAATTTTATAAACGAATTTGTGGGTATATTTTAAAATGTTATAAAAACGAGAGTTATGTGAAACCAAATAAAATGACATGTCAACATATAATTTTGTAAGGTACATTATATGTAATGCCCGAAACACAGGTGGAGCGGTTCTGCATGCAGTAGAGCAAGCAAGACACATGAGCAGAATTTTTATTTGACATACATGCAGTGGCTCCTGTCATTACATTCAGATTACTGTTGTGGTGTTTTGCGATATTTATTTGATGTCTTTACTTTGTATTTTTATATGTTAACGGCATTCGCCCCAAAGTAAAAGATTTGGGTGAGTTGAGAAAGAGTTGATACTTTTGTTTTGGCGTTTATTTGTTTTTTTTTTTGTATGCGGAATTAACGTAATAATTCAATTATGCCAAATATCTTAAAATTACGTTTTTTTTTGTGTTGTGGTGGCCGTGACTTTTGCAGTGGATTCAGAAATATCTTCTCTTTTATCTTATGTTCTATCTTTTCTGCAAGGAGAATTCTGCACGTGTGTTTCAGGTATAACGCGTGGTTAAGATTGTGTTTTGGCGAATATTAAGCTAAAAGTGTAATTAAGTATGTACAAATGAACCTTTTCGAAGATTTACGAGCTCTCATGACCCTACACAGTACACTCACAGCTTTAAGAAAAATATTTTTTTAAGTAGACGGTCCGAAAAATTTAAACAAGACATAGCGAGAAATGTTAGAACTGAATTAGAAATTCGAATCAAATTGAAAAAAAATGGACATTTTCGAACAATAGAAAGAATTTATGAACGCGAAATATTAATTTTGATGGTGAGTAAGAATACTACGGCACGATTTAAATTTCAGAAATGCGTATGCATATGAATAATTTAATATTCGTTCTAGTTAAGTCCCTAATAAAAAGCATAAGGTTTTCAAAAAATAATAGGCAGTTTCCAATTACGGGTCTCCAAGGTCTTCGTAAGTCGAACATGATTTCTTGCTTGCAAAGCGGAGATTTTTTGCACTATATTTTTGAAGTGAAACTAGTTTTCGGACGGTGTGAATTGGTTTTATTGAAACGAAAAAGAGATCAATCGCGCGCGCTCTCTCTCTCTCTGTTTACCCTAGAGTTACACTTAACCACACTTAAACCCTTTCTGCTGAGGGAGTTCAGCTGGTTATTTTGTATATATCATGTAGGGAATTCATCATTATTATAAGCTGTGAAGTAATGAAACCATTTTTTGACAGAATAAGTTCCTCGTTCCATCGTTCAAGAAGTACACATGCACACATGAATGGTTGTGAGAAAAAAGCTAGGCCCTGGCCCCTGGGTACTAATGAGCCGGTTGCGTTTAAAATTTGAATTTTTCTTTTGTAAGTTCCTCTCTGCTGAGAATGTTGTTCCACAAAATAAATCGGAGAGAAGACTCTGAAGGATCCGTAAGTGGGACCCGCTGCTATACAGTGTTTTTGACATTTGACATTTATACAAAAGTATACAAAGAGTTTTTATTTTCGATATAATGGTACGGTAAGGTACACATTAAGCAGATACATCATACAAACTTAATGATTTTGAAGACGTAAATCTTCATCAACGCAAGCATCTCGGGCTGATTAAATCAGAATAGATTCGCCTTGCTTTAGAGCAAAAATGCATACTGAACTGAAAAAATGAAAACATAAAACGAATGCACTATACAGTTCGAAAACTTGGTCAACTTTATGGTAAGATCTCAATGTAACTACATATAGGTATTTACACAACACGTCGTAATTTATACTCCAAGCAAAACAACATCTCATCTCATTGCAAATTTTAACATTTTATTGGTAAACTATAAGAATACTTATATGTACATATATCACTTTCCAAGCATCTACGCCTTAGCCAAACACTTGATTTTTGTTTAAATAAATAAATTAAATATAATTGGTCATTTATCTTAAAGCTAAAGTTACCAGGTACACGTCTACATCACGAGATGCAATACACCGTCTGACGCAATCGCTATCAATGCTATCAGTGGGTACCATTTCCAACTAATCGCCTTAGATGCCGAAGATCCCACAGAATCCTCAACAGGTACACATGTCCCGGCCGCTATCCTCTGGTAGCCATGTTCACAATTGACTGCTGTCAGTGATTTGATTGTCAACGTTTCATTTGCAACACAACTGCCAACTTTTGAATGCTTAAAACCTTCGTCACAAGCACAACGATTTGGGGAATAACACACCCCATTACCACAAGGAGGCTCACAGGTAGGTTGACATATTCCTTCCTTATCCATCACGTAGCCCAGACGACATTTTATCACGTTGGGACCGTCAGTTGTGGTCATTGTTGGTGTTATCACACCTTCGATAGGTATACATGTACCCAGCTTGGAATGCCGGTATCCCTCTTCACAGGCACACTTCTTTGGACTATAACAAGTGCCATGACCACACGGAGGTTCACAAATGGGCTCACATTGTAAAATTTCACTGCCTGGCTTACTAATTTCCAGATATCCCTCACAGCAAACAATTATTTTGACATTTGTCAATCCAGACTAAAATATAAACAAAATCCAAATTTATTACCACACAATATAACGGTGCGTGTGGGCTTTACTCACCACTTCATCTGTCACATGCTTGGTGCAGATTTTCCCCGATACAACTGCCACGAGACTTAGAGCAATCGTTATAAGATTAGCCGCGCAATTCATCTTCGCCATTATGCGGAATCGGTTTTGAAATATGAAAGTGAACTGATATCAAGTAGAACTTGTTGTGTTGTATTTATACTCTCCACACTCAGCATATTCACAACAAAACAACTTTTCCGTAGAATACAGATATTTCAGAATAATTAACAACAATTTGTCAAAGTGTGGATGCTGCATATATGTAATGGGGGGTTTTTTGCATTGTGACGTTGTAGAATGACGGCGTGCGCTCATGCCGGGGAGAAGCGTTAAGCTACTCAGTGATATGGAATTCCATTGATTAAATTGTTTGGCATTCGAGTGGGGCGTAACCCACTAAATGCCCAAAAGCGGTAAAACTAAGTTTGCACCGCGCCAGGAAACTCCACGAGATACCAGTTGTTAGTCGTATTGGGAAATATTTATTCGTCGGAAACGAGTTTGTTTTTGACAAGCAATCTAATGTCTATGAGTAAGAAATGAAGAGCTGTCTTGCGACAGCATTATGTTCCAGCTGATATGGTTGCCTTTGAATAGCACGAATTGATGATTCGATGGTTGGTTTTAGTCACATGGCACGTGGAAAGACGGTGCACTAGGTAAGTCACCAACACGCTTGTACGTAGCTACCTCAACTGTTCTGCGGTTGCGTGGCTTGTTGTTCTGCGCTGCAGTTTATTAGTCAACAGCATGTGTAATTATTGTTTATGTCGCTGGTTTGATGTTAAATTGAACAATCCCCCGAAGTGATTTACCCGAGTGGATCAACACTGATTGATGAATGGCTTGTGCCACTTTTGGTCAGCCAGTGAGATAATTTGTGACATCTGCCCGCATCTAATTGCTTTCTTGGAAACCGCAAACGTTTTGGCTAAATCAGTTTATTTAGTTTAATGAGTTTTAGGGGTTAGGCTCAATCTTTTGATGTGACCACTGTATCAAGACGGACTTTGGTATACAGTGCATATACTTTTTCTGAGTTTTATTTAAAACAGGGGAAAGCAAAGAAGCACCCGTATCTAGCGAAAACCAACTCACTTGACCGGTTTCCTGCGCAAGTCCATTCAATTCTCTCTAAGCGTCTTTTAAACAGCTATTTGCGTTAAATTTTTTGGACTAACAAACAAATAAATAGTATTGGGATTCAAGCCAGACATGACATACGTTGCTCATAGAGACAAAGACCCAGACAGGACATTATGCTCACAAAGCGAACAGAAATGAATGACTCATATACAGACTAAGACCCAGACGGCGCATATGCTCACGAGGACAACTGAACTGAATAACTCATATAAAAACAAAAACCCACACAGGACATATGCTCACAAGGCACACACAAGGACGAATGACGTACATAGAGACAAAAAGCCAGACAATTGGTATATTCACACACCGAATAAAACTGCAGAATTGATACACCAATCGCAAGGATTTAATCATTTCTACTGCCTAGAAGGAGTAATACCCATTTCCTGTGACATTCGGTTAAATATTGCTTGATCCGCCTTTGTCGGTAATCTGGTATCTAGCATACATACTCAAGGCTAAATCTTTAGTAATGTGGTCGGCTTAACTAATAAGGATATGCTTGTTTCTGGTACAAGCATTTATAATATTTTCTTTCTGAATTACCAACAATTTCTTAACCAACTTGTAAATGGACTCTAACCCAGCTACAAAAACCTATTACGTACTTGCTGCTATGAAATATTATTATCAGTGTCTTCCCAATATTCCAAGAGTTTCAGGATATAGGTAGGAGCTACGAATACAGATACGTGTATTGTTTGCAGGTACCACCTGTACCTGAAGGATTTTATTTTTAAAAGCATTTTCATTTGAGTTGTAGCTTGTACTACGTTCTCACTGTGCAAAAAAGCTCATTTCGGCATAAAATTTGCAAATACGATTAAATTTCCCATACAAAATCTAATTTCCGTAATGTGATAATACCATCATCACATTTGTGGGAAATGTGGTTTCTAATATGAAAAAGACAAACAAACGAACAAACCTTTTTTCATTGTAATGGAACAGCTAAAATGTCAAATTGGAATCCTTATTGTGACAAAAAAAAAACACGGTAATTGTAAACATTGTATAATTCACCTACTTTGAATTTGTGAGAGGTAATTTGGAAGCAATTGAAAAACATATGAGAGGCTACAATCCGCTGTGCTAATGCCTTGGGATGGGGTATGCAAATGGTTTTTGTAAGAAAACGCCCCCAAAATGTGGGCGTAGGTGAAAATTATCTATGGACAAAATGTTTATAACGGGTCCGCCATCTAACGTTTTTTTTTCAACGAGTGCTTATTTCGTGAATGGTAATACTTAGCTCATGTCTGATTGGACAGATAATTAGTTTTATCCTTCCGCTGAACGAATATGGTTGTGTATACGCTAAAACAAGGCTGGGAAATATTGCGACATTACTTTGAAAATCATGGTAATGTTGCAGAATGTGTGCGAAAATTGCGTACGGATTTTGGAAGAAGAGAAGCACCGTCAGTTCCGTATGTTCGTTATCTTGTGAAAAAAGTGAAAGAAACTGGCATCCTCATCGATAAACCAAAGCGTGAAAAGCCAAAAACAGTGCGTACACCCGAGAATATTGCTGCTGTGGCAGAAAGTGTGCGTGAAGCGCCATCAACATCAATTCACCGTCGTTCTCAACAATCGAACATTTCGGAGACATCATTCAGACGAATTTTGCATATAGACCTTGGTATAACGCCATACAAAGTCCAATTGGTTCAGGAGTTGAAGCCAACTGACCATCCAATGCGTTTTCGCTTCGCAAAGTGGGCCTGCGATCGACTTAGAGAAGATGCCGATTTTTCCAAAAAAAATCATCTTTTCAGATGAAGCTCATTTTGATCTTGGCGGGTATGTAAACCAGCAAAATTGTCGCATTTGGGGCACAGAAAACCCGCACGCATACATTGAAAAGCCGATACACCCAAAACGAGTCACTGTTTGGTGCGGATTTTGGTCCAGATGCATAATTGGGTCATTTTTCTTCGAAAATGAGCAAGGAGTTGCCGTTACAATCAATGGCGATCGTTATCGGGCCATGTTGAACGAATTTTTGTTCACAAAAATTGAAGAGGAGGATATTGGCAACATTTGGCTTCAACAGGACGGCGCTACGTACCACACAGCCGAAGCTAAACTCGATGTTTTGCGCCCTGTTTTTGAAGATCGCATTATCAGCCGCAGAGCTGATGTCGTTTGGCCACCTCGGAGCTGCGATTTGACACCGTTGGACTATTATTTGTGGGGTGCCGTAAAAGATAAGTGTTACGCCAAAAAGCCAGAGATAATTGACGCTTCAAAGGACAATATTCGTGAAGCCATTGGTGAAATACAGCTGCACACAATCGATAATGTGCTTAAAAATTGGACCAATCATGTAGGCTACTGCATGGCCAGCCGAGACAGCCATTTGAATGAAATTATTTTCCATTATTAACCGGAAGGATTGTACTTTCAAATAAAAAAAGAAATTTGAGAAAATATTCCGTAGTTTTTTTTATAGAATTTTCAATTTTATTTGGCGGACCCTTTATTACCATTACGGAAGTATTTGCATCAACAATTTTTTTCGAAATTTTTAAAAGTGGGAGTGGCAAAAAACTGCACAGACACTTTTTTGAAATTCTTTACGTTTTGGCTTAAAACTACGTTTTTCTAAAGGGGACGTGGCAGTGGCAGATTTCTAAAATTTGTACACTTGTTCTGCTTCGTCGGCCAGAGAGTCTATATGTTAAATTTCAACACTCTAGCTAAAAATTTAAGGCCCAAAAATCGGTGGCACACAGACGCACGGACGGACAGACAGACATGGCTTAATCGACTCAGCTAGCGATTCTGAATCGATCCATATACTTTGAGGTATATCTATCGAAATTACTTCTCCATGTTACGATCTTTATGTCAAAACTAATATACCCCTATGGGATAGGGTATAAAAAGATAAAAGACTTGTGAGCTTTATTACAATTTATCGTATTGATTTGACCACAAATTAAGTCATTTAAATCCATTTTAAAGGATTTACAATTATTGTTTTGTTTTGTTTCTTTATAATATAAATGTGATGTCAGAGGAAATTTTGAAATATAGCCAGTTGTCAAACGTAATTCGTAAACTAAGTGAGAACACCTTTTTGGTGAAATTACAAATAAGCTCATGTAACCCCAGTGAGAACGTAGAATAAAGATCCATTAGCTATGACGAAGGAGAAAAGAAATATCTACTAAAATTCTTAATTCCTTTGAAATTGCCTAATGTCAAAAGTTTACTAAAGGCTTCCATTGTCTTAGATTATCATTTGATTAGCAATATCTCGCTGATGAATAACCAACAATTGTTTCTCGTTTATTGTGTCTAAACGATTTTTTTTGCAGCTACCACTTGTTTGCATTGTTTATTGAAACAGAGCGTCTTGTATGTCCCTTTTCAATGAAGTTGGGGATGAATATCTCTACAAATAGAAGAGTCGCTTCTGTCACTATTTGTGGGGAAACATGGACATCTCTATGCCTAGCTCTATGCTACAAATGATCAGTTAAAGATCAGTTCAATGAAATTAATGACGTTTAACTAAGTTATTTATATTCTAGTCCGTTCTATAAGTTGATCATTTTCTACGACATACTCTCACTTTCATTACGATTTTCTACTAAGTAATTATCTGTAGTGAAACCGATCGTGTCTCCCTCGTTGACTATAATTAATGACGGGACGAATCGTCGTAACAACAATTATCATGGTGACTCAGATGTTTTGGAAAACAATGTAAACATTCGACTTATTCATATTTTTGTTAACTTTACACGTCATTTATGTTTTCAAAAACCTTAATCTTTATTCAGATGGATTGCGTGTCATTCATAATAAATATTAATAAATATATAAATACTTTGTATAGATAAATATCAATAAAGATCAGTACATTCATCATCTTAACATGATCCCTTGCTGAGTCATAGGTATAGCTTCGCCTTCCCCACTTTCAAGTGCCAATTCAGGAACTTCAATTAGTGCACGAACACATTTGGGTTCGTTGCACCGGACTTCAGATAAAACGACATCTAAAAATTAATATTATACGAAATTAATTTGTTTAAACATATTATCCACTGATGTACAAACCTTGAAGTCGATTCTTCTTGGCGTTCTTCCATCGTCTCAATATAATGCAGATACTCGTCGCTGCTACCAATCCTGCTGGTATCAATATTAGCAAAAGATACAATTCCATATGTGTATTGCGCTGCTCTAACTCGACTACACATTCAAATTGTTCGTCCCTTTGCAAAACCCTGCCGTTATCACAGCGACATTGGTTATGTCCAACACAAGTTCCATGGACACATCCATAGATCTTGCCATTACACAAGGGCTTGCACTGATGTGATTGAGAGTCATAGGTGTAGCCGTCTACGCATTCGCAGTAATTGGGCGCTATACATCGACCATTCGAGCAGGATTGTTCACATACAGGTTGACAGCCGAATTCTCGGGTTAAACTGTAGCCGGATGGGCAAACACAGATGCCCGAGACACATACCTGACCTTGGGAACAGTTTTTGCACTCACTAGCTGAAGGTTTAAATGGGAGGCCCAAATTGACTGTATTGGCTGGTGGATCAACACGGTCTGTGATGATAGCTGGCGTTGAATCATCAGTTCCAAAAAATTCATTGGGCAGACAACTACCTCCTTCCCACAGTTGACTAAAACCAGTTTCACAAGAACATGTATTTGGTGCAGCACAAATGCCATGACCACATGGATGCTTACAGATTGGTTCACACTTTGGCTGATCGTCCGTACGTTTGACTTCTTTGTAGCCCTCACAGCACACGAAAATGACTCTGCTATGGGTTCGAATCTAAAGTGATAGTAGAAGATTAGAAGTGACTGCAAAAAATTTCGTATCACCATACCTCTGGGGTAAGCATTTGGGTCAAAGGATCCATCTTGTACACCGAGTAAGAGCTTATTTTCTGCTTTGTGCAAGTTTTACTTGATGCTAGCGCTTGTGAACTTAGGCAGATTGCCAATATTGCAACGATTACTTTCCGCATGTCGATGATAACTCTTCGAGATACTGAAAGCTACTGAAGTACTAACTCAATGTTTCCGTTGTGTGACTTTTTATTACACGCCACGTAATATGCCAATATGATTTCTACGAGTCAATACGCGCAATCAACTTTGAATGCATTAAGATTCAATACTATTGCATAAACGACGCTGTGATGATATTCATAATAAGAGCCGGCATTTAAGACGTAAAACTGGTTTCAAACGATAAGCCTAAGTTCGACAGACTTTCGAAGGAAGTATACTATTTGGAAGTTTTCCGAAATTATTGTGGGAGGCTGCATTGACGGGGTAGGCTGTGATAAGGGATTAACCGACGCAAAATACTTAGACGATATTCTTAGTAATTAGTTTCCCAACAACGGAAGTAACAAACTCAGATAAGAGGTTACCTTAGCGGAACAGCATGCGACAAGCATGCGACAAAAATATATACGTCAGTGGACGAATAATGGTTTTTTTGTTTATCAAGGCCTAATTTTAGATCTTGTAGGACTTGATATATATCTACAAACATACTCCCTTTTTTTTTGTTTCCAAGAATCCAGTGGGTTCACATGATAAAGCTTGAAAGGCTTTTTCTACTCCCCGCAAACTCGTGTCAAAAACCTTATCTCTGAATATTAAAATATTTTCTGACTCAGATGGCTGCTCATTTATTTTAATTTAAGTTTTTTAGTTCCTTTTAAAGTTGTTTGGTGATCTCTGCACATTCAATTGACGTAGCAATGATGCTAGAATGCCGTCATCAGTCATTAGTCGAAAAAAAAGAAAATTTAAGGGTTGACATAAGTGGATTCTAAATCCATAAAACCTTGCAGCGAAGCAATATTTTTTCTACTCTTCGGTTTTAAATGATGGTGTACATGGACGAAGAAACTTTCTTACAACTTCCTCATTCCACGGGCACAGGAAAAATGTCTACAGTCCGGATGAACCTGTGCTTTAACCAAATGTCCCTCCAAGTTTCTTAGCTAACTGCCTCTAGTTACTCACTTCAAGTTGGTTGATGTTGGTTTCTCAACTATACTTGACACTTAAGGCCTGAAACACACGTGCAGAATTCTCCTTGGAGAACAAATTGAACACACAGTTTTCAAAAGGTTTGTAAGAAATTTGGCATCATTGGATTGTGACGTTTATTCCGCATAAAAAAAAACAAATATCCGTCACTCCAAAACAACACAAAAGTATCAAATTGGAAGAGACTTTTTCTTAACTAAACCAAAACCATTGTTTGTGCTAAATGTTCACCAAACAACAATTCTTAAAAGCTGAATGTTATGACAGGAGCCACTGCACTGCATATATGCCAAACTCGGTCGACACGAGTAATCTTTGATATGATTTCCGACGAGTTGTCATTGTCAGAATTAAAAGAAGAATATGGTTAGAAAAACTCCTATAGCATCTCAAAGTCAATATCGGTGACGTATCCTTGTAGTTGTACAGATCTATAGACGAATCTGCCTCTGGTTTTGGTGAAATTGATGAAATGGTAAAGAAATTGCATGAACATGCATCACCTACATCTTATTTGGTATCGAATCTTTCAGTGAGGTGGCTGACGACCTTGATGAAGTGTCAAACTGGCTCTGTATAGCTTGGCCTTATTAATGCTGTGATATGCGACTTTTAAATCGATAAATAGTAGGTGATGGACATGGATTTTTATTTCTTGGAATCATTCCAGAATCCGGTGATGCTGGAAGACTTTATCAGTTGTGAACTTTCCTGAAAAGAAACCATACTGAAACGGGCCGATCAGGTTTCAAGTTTCAACGTTCATATTATACTTCACAACCCTCTCAGAAAATAACCCAGAAAAAAAACAACAAATATTTTGACAATTCACACTTTTGTCCACCATCGCTTTGTCCCACTGCCCTTTACAGCAATGTTACGTTAAAAATTTACGTTTTTCATTTTCGCGTTGAAGCGTAATGACGGGCAAAGGTAGGTAAGGTTGATTTCATATTGTTCAACTAGGTGCGTCTGTCAACGCAACGCGCCATCATTTATACCTCTATAGTTGGTGCAGTTCAGAGGGTCTCCTGATGCTGAGGTTCCATTCTTCAGGAATATTTTGATATGAATTGTTTTTTTTTACTTTCTAAATTATTTCTCCTTGTATTATATAGCTCGGCTTGAAGTCTGCCATTTCCGATAGCCTTATTAAGTTTAGAGGCTGGTAGTTTTCGCCCTTGTTACCCATATTGAATGGTTCGTTTTGCGTGACAGCGGGATTGTTCGTCATCGCAATTTCACTGTATACAGACATAGTTTTTCAATATTTCCAGCATCGACTGTGAATCAAGTGGGTATAGCAGTGGGCCTAGCAAAAGGTGGATAATGTAAATCAAAAGTTTTCATAATCCTAGCTCAAGGTCTAGTGGCAAAAACTGTGACTACATTGAAAAATTCGTATTTCTTTGGCATACTCTGTAAACACTGAAAAAATTCGCAAACATTACTTGTATTTCGTGAACAATGCGTCATAAAGGTTGAACATGTTGGTCAACCTTGTGGTCAGTTATTTAAACGTAGGTATTTCACAAAATTTCGCAATAGAAGGTGCGCTAACATATAGACACGTTCTTTATCATTTCATTGGAAGTCTTAAGATTTTATTTTAAAGTTATGACACATTTTATTTAAACATTAAAACATTTCAAAAACTTAATCTAGAACTTAAAAAATACTGCAGTCGTGTTCTTAAATAAATAAATTAAGCATATAATTTGGTTTGGGTTTCTTAAAGTTAGAATTGTCGGTTTAACGACTACGCCACTAGATGTAGTACACCGTCTAACGCAACCGCTATCAATGCCATCAGATGGAACCATTTCCAATTAATCACCTTCGCCGCTGAAGACCCCTGAGAGTCCTCGACTGCCATCAGTGATTTGTTTGTCAGCGTCTCGTTTGCGACACAACTCCCAACCTTTGAATGCATGAAACCTTCGTCACAAGCGCAACGATTTGGTGAATAACACACCCCGTTACCACATGGTGGTTCACATGTAGGTTGACAGTTTCCTTCCTTATCCAGCACATAGCCCAGGCGACATTTGATGGGCCCGTCGGTGGAAGTCATAGTTGTTGCTATCACATCTTCTATTGGTATGCATGTTCCCAACTTTGAATGCCGATAGCCTTCTTCACAAGCGCACTTGTTTGGAATGTAGCAAGTACCGTGTCCACATGGAGGCTCACAAATAGGCTCACATTCTAATCCTTCGCTGCCGGTCATTTTGACCTCCAGATATCCCTCACAGCACACCATTATTTTGACATTTGTCGTAGTATTCTAATGAAGAAATGAAATCCGTTGAGTGACCACCACTAACGCATTGACGTGTGTGTTTTCTACTCACCGTCTCATCAGTTATATCCTTCGTACATAATTTCCCAGAAGTAACTGACACAAGACTTAAGGCAATCATTAAAAGAACACCCGCGCAATTAATTTTCGACATAATGGTGCGATGTTTTCGAAATGTCAACGTGAACTGATACGAAGTAGAACTCGTTGTGCCGTATTTATACCCTCCACCTCAGCATACTCACAACAAAACAACTTTTCCGTAGAATTAAGATTTCAGAATAATTAACAGTAATTTACTGCAGTATTGAAGCTATCTGTGTTCGATGGGGGTTTTTCGCGATGTGACGTTTGCGAATGACGGCGTGTGCTCATATTAAGGGGAAGCTCGAATTTCCCCAGTAATAGGGAATTTCATTCATTGCATAAATTGGCACTCGAGTTTATTTGAACGCCTGGGCATGCAACGCCCAATAGAGGCAGAGTTTGTTTTTGGAAATTGGTTTTCTTCGGAAACGATTTTGTTTTTTGAGGAATCGTTCAGTACCTACGAAATATTATTTAGAATTGAATAAGAGATGTCTTGAGACTGCATATAGATCGAGTTGACGCAGCTTGTGTTGCTTAATGAGTAATTGGTGATGATTCGATCGTTGTTTTAAGTAAAATTCTAGGTGTACGCTAAGTGAAAAAGGTATTTCATCGGGCTACGTAAACGTTCAATATGTAAAATGTTGGTCTGATTCTCTACTCTAGCATTCAAACCATGCTTAGCTTTTTTTTTTAATGGTTCGTCTGAGCGTCTCATCTCTATAACTCGCATACTCACAATTTTATATACCAATGTTATAAAAATCAACCAACACAAGAAAATCCAGGACGTTTATACATGGTTATTTGCATATTCACAATGTAGCAGCGGCAACCAGAGCTCGATCATCATACCCCTTCGGCTGTGTTGTAGACTGTATTGGTGGAGATGTTCTTATCTGAATTTGAGGATAACTAAAAAAAACAACGACACCAAAGATCTCCTTTCGTGTTACCCTATGGATTTGTGTACATGTGGTTACCTTTATGGCTACGGCTAGCTAACTCTCCAGAGGTATTTTCAGTGCAATGTGCAATCCTGCACCAATACTTATTCACTACACTACCCTTCTTTCCGAAAGTTGGCTCGCATAATATGTGTAAAGGAGAAGTTATGGCTGGTATACACCAGTGAAAAAAAAAACTAGGTGTGCGCCAACCAACGATTATCTTATTGGAGATAAAAAACGTGGGGTAAGGATCCACAAATAACTTAAAATACACATTGCCCTAACCTTCAAGCATATTTTTTGGAAATTGTTTTAAATGTCGATGATGGTAATCTGTCACTCATCAAATGAAATAAACCCCCATAAAAAGTGCATTTATGTCGATGTGAATGTTGCTGTGTCAATGTAATTCTGGCATTATGTAGTTCGAAAAATGTAATCCTGAATCTGAAAGAGAGACAAATTTTTGCAAAACAGGGAACTCAGAAGTAGGTATAAATTTACAAAAAAGAGAGTGGATTTTTGTAAATTACCGCATTTTGGTAAAACGGAATTTTTATAGAAAGGAGATAAAGTTTAAAAAAAAAAACAAAGTATTACGAAGTTAAAATTAAGGAATTCATACAATTTTGTCAATTGCCTAAAAGGCAATTTTTTTTCGCAGAAGCAAATGTTTTGTACAGGCTTTACTTCTCTGTCTATCGCATTCAGCTACCAGACCACACATTTTTGCAGCTGTTTTCTTAATATCCTTAGTTGGAATCATTTAGTGGTTGCAATGCAATTTGTAATAAATACCATCAGCTGCTACAACTGCCACAATAGGCATGTATACGGATTTTTTCGAGATCTTCGAAAAAAATAAAATTGTTGCATTAGCATACTCACTCTATCTGCTAAAAGAGTACAGCTGTTTGTTTTTGACGTTTCATGAAAGTTATTTATCATTATTATGTACTCCGAAAAAGAATATTATTTGACAGAAAAAGTAGTTTTTCTTAATACAAAAATTCTCAGCTGTGGCAATCTGCAACAAATATCCGAAGCATGTCATCCTAATATCGTATAACAATTTTGTGTGTTATACCAGAAGTGTTATACTGGTATCCACTTATTTGACTCTCGAAATAAATGTACGACACGCTGTTTTGAGGATTAAATTTATTTAAGTATATAACAGGAGCAACACGGGTGAGGAGAGGAATCCAACAAATTTTAGTCTCAACACATTACCAAAAATGGCGGCTTTTCCAAGTGAAGGGAGTCGTGCCCGATTCGACGGAGCCATTGGAGGGATCGGTAATCGGAAAATCAAACACACAACTAAGTCCGTGACGTTCTGTTGTCGTTTTTATGTGCATATACAAAATGCAGACAGCAGCGACCAGCAGAGCTCGATCCTCTCGGCTGTTTGTGACTGTTCATGGTGGGAGATGTGAATTTAAGGAAAACTAAAAAACTACGAAACCAAAGAAGAATGATCTGCTTTCGTCGTGTCAGCCGTAGTATTTGTGCGCATGACAGGTTAAACCTAGCTAGCGAACGCTGCAGAGGTATTTTAAATGTTTATCTCAAAACAAAGAGAAGTTTTATTAAGGCCGGTATACACCAGTGAATAAAAAAAGTGTGCACCAAATAGCTATTCTTATTGGAGATTAACAGCGTGTGATAGGTATTCACAGATAACTTTAAGAAACACTTTGTCCTAATCTTGAGGCATATTTTTTAGAATTTGTTTTAAATTTGTTGCTTATACCGATGATGTTAATCTGCCATTCATCAAATGAAATAAACCGCACACAAAAAAGTGTATTTATGTCGATGTGAATGTTGCTGTGTCAATGAATGCGAAAGCTTGATCCGAAGAGAGATAAATTTCAGTAAAACATAAATCTCAGAAGTGTGTATTGTGCAAATACAAAAAATGAGATGCATGTTTGGAAATTAGCCCATTTTGGTGAAACTGATTTTTCGTAGAAGAGATATCAATTTTGAATAACGAAGTATAAGTTAAAACTAAGGAATTCATACAATTTTTTAGTATTTAAGAATTCGTTGGTGAATACCAGCCTAAAAGCCAATTTTTCGCGGAAGAACATGTTTTGTTCAGGATTTATTTCTCCATCTATTACACTCTGCTATAAGACCACCTATTTTTGCAGCTGCTCACTTCATACCCTTGGTTCGAATAATTTATCACTAACTGATTCCTCCTAGATCTTTTGCACCCTTTTGCACAATCACACCTACATTCCGTTGATAAACTGAATCACCCGATACCAACATTATGTCGATTTGTGTGTACTATTCTATCACTCTCTCTCATTTCGATTTTTTTTTACTCGAATAAATATTTGTCTTTAGCGCTCATAAATCTCTTCTGAGGCTTTAGTTCTTCCTCTTGTTCGAAAATCCACTCCATATCAATATTTTGCTACCTTTTCACAATTTCACCCACATTCCGTCGATTTTGATTCGATACACTAAGAATGCGTGTTACTTGCTTTACATTTTTTAAAGTTTTATTTACAACATAATTTTTGACGTTCTCCTAATATAAATAAATATGGACCTACCGTTTTTCTTTTTATCAGTTTTAGTACAAACAAAAATAGGCCAAAAAAGGTCCAGATTTGATCACTTTTGGATTTCCATTTGTTCATTTGCAACAGAGATTTACTTCTTCCAATACAATTGACTGCTTCGTTACCTAAGTTTGGAATTTTTATATTCGAATACGAAAAATAATTTTAATCAATTATCATGACGAAAAATATGATTACCTATTTATGTCAAGTGAATAGTGAAACAAATACAGTAATAAGACGTTAGTAACTTAACTCGTATCTAAATCTATTAAGAAATATATGTGGCCACCACTTCTTCTCTCTCCATCCTCAGAACACCAACGTGACAAAATAAGCCACTGGCCATTTTTTTAACAAGCAACGAAGCAGGTTAAAATTGGAAGTCTATATTATCCACTGGCTAAAATGTTAACATAATTGACACAGGAAATAAGATTCGTTCGTGCTTCCTTGGTTTATTTTTCCTTTGAATACTCTAAGTACGATAACAACAATTCGCCAATATACTAAGCTTTCACAAACAAAAATACCAAACATAAACATTAATAATCCCCCACACCGGTTAATTAGATCATTCCATCAACATACAAAACAAAAATATATAAAAGTCTACCACAAAAAAAATCAAACACCAAAATTCTAAATCCGATTTATAATTCTCAACTGGCAACTCCACTCCTTCCACGCCATCATGTCTCGACAAAATGCATTGAGTGGAAATGTAACCTTTGGAATGTTAACGGAACCGTTATTTGTGTGAGAACAAAGAATTTTCATTTGCTTCGGAATCGGATTTTGTGCAGAGTGAAATTAATTTTAATCCTCAAATTTTGATTTATATATCGCCCCGTTTAATGTGAAAAATGAATATTTCGGTTGTAAATTCAATGTGGAATACTGTTTTCTCTGATTTACCATCGCCGTCGGCAAATTTCGAAGCGCATTGCAGCCATGTCCGTGCGGTGAAAATGTTTGTGAAAATTCCCCTATTTTTGGTAAAAAAGTTGTAAAAGCCATAAGAAAAGTGTTTGCGTGAAATGAATTTTGTAAATTTGATTTAAAAAAGTAATTTTCACATCCAGAAATGTGAATTTTCGGTGGTTTTGTGAGTTGTGACCTTTGTACCGGGCATCCATGTTTTTTTCTTTTCCATTGCTTGCAATATCCGGTTTGTGTGAAAAAATGCCACGTCATTGAAGGCAACAAGTGGAATTAGAATTTTGGGCAAAGTGAATTTAATTTTTATCCTCGAGTTTTTAATTTATAAATCGCCTCGTTTAATGTGAAAAATGAAAATCTCGGTTGTAAATTCAATGTGGAATATTGTTTTCTCTCATTTGCCAATGCCGTCGGTCAATTTCGGAGCTCATTGCATCCATGTCCATGCGGGGAAAATGTGAAATTTCCTTTTTTTTTGTTAAAAGTTGTAAAAGGCCAAAAGAAAAGTGTTTGCGTGAAAAGAATTTTGTAAATTTGATGTAAAAAAGTAAATTTCACATGCAGAAATGTGAATTTTTGGTGGTTTTGTGAGTTGTGACCTTTGTACCCGGCATCCATGTTTTTTTTTTTCTTTTCCATTACTTGCAATGGCCGTTCGGTGTGAAAAATGACACGTAATTGAAGGCAACAAGTGAAATTCATTAAAATTCATTGAAATGCAAGTTTTATGATCAAGTGCTGTGTTTTTTGGCCAGATATTAGTAATTTTGTTCCACGCTTTGTTTTCCATGTAAATTAAATACAACAAGTTTGAGCGTGAAAAGCCATTTGATGTGAAAAATGTTTCGTGCAATTTTTAAGGCAGAATGTGTGCAATTAAATCATAAAAAAGGCAAAAAAATCTGCACGAGTCCTTTATGTATAAAAGGTTGTGTGAACAAAAGGGGAAATTGATGTGGAAAGGAGCTCTCGGTGGATCATTTGTACTCTTCCCAAAATGGTAATTCTTCATTTTTTTATCTATATTATTGTTTTTATTTATTTCATTGTTTTTTATACGTATTTTAATATTCTGTAAGTAAAAAGAGAGTCATATGAGGGTGGGAAGTTGGTGTATTCATCCCTAAAATTAATCAATCGCAGGTTTTCCATAGAAGTGCTTCAAAAAAAAAAAAAAAGACCGCGTCGAATACTGGGAAAAAAAGTAGGAGGCTTTGGATTAGCTCTTCAGGTTTTCAAGAATTATAAATAGGGAAAAAAGGTTATGCAATTTTAAGACTGTTCGCATTCGCATAGCACAACTAACACCGTCCGGAAAACCTTTATATGAAACCTGACATCGAAAAACACACAACAAACTTTGTTAATTTTTTCCTAAAAAATGATTAAAATTCATGGACTTTGAGGTTTTACAGGACTATGATTGTCTAGCGTTTCCCCTATATCTCTTTGAAAGACAACATGTCTATTCTTTTCATTTTTAGTTCCGCTTGGCCTCTTCATGGTCCATGATACCACCTGAAGTGGTAAGCACAACATAGCCGAACTGACGTGAGGGCAACAGATTGTTGGTCCACTTTTCGACGTCATTGATGGGAACATCGAAGCGCGGTGAGATGACTCCGAATTTGTTCAACCTGCCGGTTAGGTTGACGACAATTTTGCCAGATCTGTGGTCATCGACAATTTCGAACTCGCCAATGTAAACATGTTCATGACCGTCAAGAACTTGACGATGACTTTCGAGCAGGGACACAGGAGGACCTGGCGATTACCGCGCTTCTTGGCGTTGTTGATACATTTGAGGGCATCGGCCAATACGTTCATTAGGATCTTGTTTTGTCCACTTTTTGTCATATATAACACAAAATGTTGGATGAATGTATGTATGTGATCCTGACAATCAAACGGTTAGAATAATGTCCTCTTCTTTCATCGGAGGTTAGGTTAGGTTATGTTTTATTGGCTCTTGATGGCGTGGACTCATAGCGATACCCTTTTTGAGGAGTTTTGTACCTGAAAATGAATGTTGTGTGCTATATTAGAGAGTGAGTGTGGTTTGTGCTGTTCCATCTACTTTGAATAGATATTTGCTCCATCCCGATATACCGCAGAATTGGACGATTTGCGCTATAGGGGTTGTTGCCAATTCCTTTGGGTCCTCGTAGTAGATGCTGCCAAGAAGTTTGTTACGGCTGTTGCTGATCGCTGGGCAGTGACACAGTAGGTGAGGAACGTCCTCCTCGACGTCAGGATCTCAGCACTTCCTGCATAGTTGGTCTATGTCGGTAAGTCTGATTTCACGAGAGTGCTTACCCAACAGATTGTAAGCTTGTTTGAATTGCTACCGCTTAATTCCGGCCAGAAGTCGTTGGTGTGTTTACAGGTGAATGTGTTTTGCCACCTGGTTATTGTTTCACTTTGTGTATGTATAGTTATTTTCTGTTTTTTTTTAAAGCAAATGGGGGTCTTAACCTACTATCACTTAGGGAGATACAGCTAGATGATCCTATTCTTGCTAGCTCGTCTGCTTTCTCATTCCCTGGAATATTATTATGTCCTGGCACAAAGATAATTTGGATTTTGTTCTGGTTACATAGAGCCTTGAGCTCTGTGCGGCAACTATATTAAATGCCAGAGCTTTTATGGCCGCTTGACTTCTACGTAAATGGAGAAATCCTCTTGTGTTAAGTCTAGTACTCTAAACGATACGCCAGCTTCGATTATAGCTAGGATATCTTCTTATTATAACCTCGTCTGAGGTTAATAAACACCCTATAATAAAGGAATTCTATTAAGTGATTCTTGTGATTACATCCGTCATTGTTCGTCGTTTCATCTGACCTTTATCGTTTCTTTTGCCTTAATGGCTGGACTGATCTTTTTGGAACTTCCTATTTGGAGTTTTTGATGGCGTAATGCTAGTTTTAGCCATTCTATTAACAGTACCTTCCACATTACAATCGGCCCTAACGATTTTGATTGAATTTTGTTCAAGTTAGACGATATTAGGTACTACAAACCAGCATTCCTTTTTTTTTTCAAACGAATCAGAATTACGGAATTTGTTTGTATTTAGGCCAACTAAGAAAAAAAGTCAATTCCATGCAAATACTAGGTCTACTTGAATAAAGTATGATATGGGAGTTACATTTACAAGTTATCTGTAATAAACCCTCATAATAGTTTTGAAAGAAATGTTTAGTTTTGACCAGAAAGAAAAATCATTTTGATATACATAAACAAGGATTTTCCTTAAATTTCGAATTACAAATTCGTATATTTAGTGTCATATAATTTGAGTCGAAACATATTATGTACGGGCTATTTTGGCCAATTTCTTGCATACTCGGTATCTTGAAGGAATACGGTCCAGTCGTTCACGTTATTTTTATACCCTGTTCTAAAGGGTTATATTAGTTTTGGTACATAGTTTATAACATAGAGAAATAACTTAGCTAGATTTAGCCAAGTCTGTCCGTCCGTCCGTACGTTTTTTGGCCTCCCAGCAGAACAAGTGTACAAATTTTTGAAATCCGTCCACTGCCACGCCCCTTTTTTTTTTTTAGAAAAACGTATTTTTTAGTCAAACCGTAAGGAATTTTGAAAATGTGTCTGAACAACATCTTAATATCTATATTTCATCTTTATAATGTGGCACACTTTTTGGGGACGTTTTCAGGAAAAAACGTTTTTCGGGACATTTTTAAAATATTTGATAAAATACTTTTGATGCAGGATTATTGGTTTTGATAATATAAACATTTCATCCTTAGATCACTTTAACACACTCTTAATTTTTGGGGGCGTTTTCCTACAAAAACCATTTGTTTAGCTCACCCCATAACATATGCTGGAGGAAAACGTTTTTTTTTGTCGAACCATAATAGATTTTGATAAACTGTCTGAACAATATGTCGTGACAACTTCATTTTCTATATTTTATCGACATATAGGTCACATTTCGGGGATATACATTTTTAGGATGAGCTGGGATAGGGTAAAAGGATTCGCACAGCGGATTGTAGGCTTCTCATTTTATCAGAATTTTAACGGAAACAAGAAATAAAGAGCTTAATTTTTGTTTGCCTCAAATTGATTTTAAGGATCCAGTCGTGCATTGGTAGGATATTGTAGAACGATCGGCGTTAGCATAGCAAAGCATAGTTCGAGCGGCATATCAAAACTAATCATGATTCTGTATAGTTCGTCACCATGAACACTGTCATGCAGGATATGGCACAGTGCATATATATCCAGAGCACAAATCCGTCGATAAAGAAAGAAGAAAATGTGAAAGAACCATTAAAAGCTTCCCAAAGCAAACTATACATCACGATTTAAACTCTCATTTAAACTCTATTTATTTTTAAAAGATCCAACAATTCTACAATAGGCTTTCTTGTCCGCTGCCCATGTACCTGTACCTGTTGCACCAGGTGTGACGTTTTTGCCAAACTAACAAAGCCACTCCAACAAGCACTATTGTCGCTAGAAACCCCGCAATTAGGACGACCATTTTCATAGATGAGTTCTTTTCTTGTGTCACGTTTTCAACATGGAAGGAAACCGTGGAAGTTGGAGTCACACTCGTCATCTCCTCCTCTTCTTCTTCTTCTTCGAAGCATTTATACATTTGTGCGTGACACACCAGGAATCCCTCATAACATTGGCACTCCTTGAAGTTGATACATTCCGACGAGGTAACCTCCACTGAATCGTCTCCATCGCACAACGCTATACACTGATGAGCGCTCATTTCTGTTTTATTCTTTTGCCACACAAACTTGGACCAACAATCGCAGTCGTCGGGTTGTGCTAGAATAGCATCACCACCCCAAACGCATGCAGTGCCATTATTTAGAAAACCTTCTGCACAAACACAAACTCCACTCTGATCGCATTGGCCATAGACACATGATCGCTCAGAGCATGGCATGTGGCAGGAACTGTCATTTTTCCGCTCGTAATTTGGCCAGCAATCGCATGTATTTGGTGCTACACAGTTTGCGTGTTGGCATGGAGTTTCACATTTTGGTTCGCAGGTTAAGTTGAATCGCGAATAACCATTTTTACAAACACAGCCACTATCTGCACACACTTCGTTTGTACTACAGGAACCATTGCAGGGCAGTTGTACAATTGCTCGCACAGTTGTTGCACAGTTTGTTTCACATTTTTCCACACAGGTGGAGTTGGTGCGCTCATAACCATCAATGCATACACAGGCACCATCCTTCTCGGAACACTTTTCATTTGTACCACAGGAACCATTGCAGGGCAGCTGCCAAATTGGTTGTACAGTTGTTGCACAGTTTGTTTCACATTTAGGGACACATGTGGAGTTGGACCTCTCAAAACCGA
Organism: Rhingia campestris; assembly: GCA_932526625.1. Classification (NCBI taxonomy): domain Eukaryota; kingdom Metazoa; phylum Arthropoda; class Insecta; order Diptera; family Syrphidae; genus Rhingia; species Rhingia campestris. Next base: position 116,831,375 of record OW052185.1, on the reverse strand, counting down.
TCCTACAAACGCAAACGCCAAATTCGGTTGCAGAACACTCTTCATTGGTGCTGCAGGATCCATTGCAGGGCATTTGTACCTCTGTTGTTATTTCGGTTGTAGCCGCTGTCGTCTGTTTTACTTTTAAGCAACCCACATTAGAAGAATACCAGTATCCTTCGTTACACTTGCATTGTCCTGGCATCGCACAGTACGAGCCATTTAAGCAAGCATTATTGCAAACCGGTTCGCAGGAATAGCTCGGATAACCATGGTATTCATAGCCTGGATCACAGCATCCACTCACCCGTCTTGACCGAAAGCCCATCTAAAAAAATGGAAAAATTTTATTAACATCTTCAACCTCACCGCTGTCTTACCTTTGTCTTTCTGCGTGGAGAAAAGTGAATATGACTGAACCAGTCATCCTTTTCAAAGTCGAAAGGGGCCATTTTGTAATCGATGATAGTGTATGTCTCATATTTGATACATGTAACCGGCATTCGTCTAGAGGAACACATTCCTCCAAAGGACGCAACGAGAAAAAGGACTCTAATAAGAGCTCCTGTGCTTAATGTCATGCTTACTATTGAATTTGCAATTGAAGACTGAAAATGTACTTTTCATCAGAATTGTATGCCTTAAAGCTTTGTTGTTGTTAAGTAAGAGTATCCGGTTGTGATAAACAAAGGCAAAAGATTGCTGATGTTCGGTGCTGAGAAACCACAATAAAGTTGAAGTTCAGATAAAAACAAAAATATTGTGATTGTTGGAAATCGGTTGTTATGACTAGCTCAGGGCTTGATATTTCTGACAAATGAATTATGAAAATGATTGCATGCAATTAAATTGTGACTCAAATGTCATTGTTAAAATCAAGGCTTATTGAGGTTCGCGTGGTCTTGAGAGTTGTTGTGTTATCAAATAGGATGTGTATCAAATAGAATGTTGATTTAACGGAGGTAATGCTCGAAAGGGATACTAAAGGGTTAAAAGATCGTGACATGTATCCAAAAATAAAACTTAAATCTGGAAGACTTAATAAGGAAATTTTGTAATAAATTCATGAAAATGGTTAAAACTCTTGTTTATAAGAAAGACCCATTCAAATTGAGGGTATCTATTTTCTTATTACAAAAGGATTAAAAAAAGCAATGTTTACGCACTGGCATAACGAAGCCTAATGAGGGGCAAACTTTACACAGATTTCTCATCGTGGCAATGACTACAAACTTTATACTAGACCATCGTCCCAGCACTGATTTATATATGGAAGATGGGGTGATCAAATATAGCAGATACCTGTCCTTGGAAAGTAATATTCTTCGACATTTTTTTTAATCCTGCTTGCGTTGACGGGGGCTGAATAAGATTTTGTTGCCAATCGTATGAGTTATTCATCACCAAACACCTCTTCAAACAATTGGGCAACTGCGTCATTTTCCGGTGTTAAAAATGAAGAGATTATAAGTCAAGGCCAGTTGGACACAGGTCTCAACCAACTTGAAGTGTAAAACTGTAATAAGATAGATAGGGATCGTGTTGTCTGGAGAGGTTTTTAGATGAAGTGAAAAAGAAAGCGAAGAAAAAATGTATTTTGAATAACGAAAACGATTCCATTCCATCTCCTCTTCCTCCTTTGAACCGTCTCATTTTAAAGTATTGAGCCAAAGGCTTGTTAAAATTCCCTTAATTCACTAAATAATTCAGTCTCTCACGAATAACATCACATCATCTCCATTAAAAAGCCCTCGTCTTTATTTCACTTATCAAAAACACTCTATATTCTTACATTTAAAAAAAAAATCACTTTAACTTGACACCATCAGGAGCTAGGTATACACGTCAGTGTTTTCTCGTGATATCTAAACCCTGGATAGCAGATACACCGGTTCCTGGAAAAGCAAATTCCGTTCTCACACTTTCTACAAAAAATAAAGAAAAAACACATAACTCCGAAACTGTGTAAAAAAAACATTCTATACTTACTGATAGCATTTCGATTGACAGACTCCATTCTTAAGTATGTAATCCCCCGCACATGAGCACACATTCGGCTCTATGCACTCCCCGCCAAGTCCACAATCAGGATCACAAATCGGTCGGCACCCATCCTCCTTCAACGTGTATCCCTTGCTGCAACCACAAACCTCTGGTGCGGTACAATTGTGCATGAACCCTATGCAACCCTCCGAGCATATAGGTCTACAAAACTTCTTAATCTCATCCAATTTGTAGCCCGGGTGGCACTTGCACGTGCCATCCAAATAGCATTGACCATGCTGACAATTGATCGGACAAGTGAACACACAATGACCCCCGTCATTCATTACGAAACCACTATAGCACTCACATACGCCCGGTGAAACACAGCGTCCATTAAGGCAGTCCCCACAGATGGGTATGCAACCCATTTTATTATCCCTCATCTTGTGCGGTCGATAACCGGAGCAGCATGTTTCGATGACAGAGGTATGCGTGGTATTGCGGATGACAGTTGAATGTGGGTAACTTTTTAGTGCCACAGTTCTGTAACGAAAGAGCAATTTTTTGAAGTTCCCGGTGAAACGATCAAATTGCAAACTTACGGAACCTCGATGTTACATTTATGGTCACGATTCTCTGCATAGTGTGCGGACTGATGCAGCTTCGGATTATGATGTAAAGGATGCTGCTGAGGATACTGGTGTTGATATCTTTTGCCGCGTTGTTGCTGTTCTGTCAAAGTCGCATCATTTCCATCGAACGCCAGCGAGGAAAGAGTCAACAGAACAATAAGCTTCCAATCGAGATACATATTCGCAAGAGACTGGATGAAAGTATGAACCTTACATGCGGTCGTTATCGCCAGTGCGGAGCTCTCTGTGTTTCAAAAAAAGCTTGGTGATAAGCCTGTGGGAGATTTATCAGCTTTAAATTCGTCATTGTGTTGTGTTTAGTGGGCTTTTGAGATAGGTTCTTGTTATTATTATTTTTTTTTCTTAATTTTTGTCGCTTGAGTTGAAGGTCAATGAAATTCAAGGATAGCGATATGTGGGAAAAGTGTTTTCTTAGTGGGGCAACAGGCTGAAAACTGATTACAAGCATGCTGCGGTCGAGAACTCGATAGAGCTTGGAATAAAAAGTTGTCACCTGAGAAGTGTTTCAGAAGAATTCCTTGAGACCTTTTAAAGTACGTGTAGATAAAGTCTTGCATTGGTTTTTCACTATCTCATATTGCTGGTTTCAAAAACCCAAAATTGTTGCTCCTTTTCAGCCAAGGAATATCTGAAAGATGAATAGTTATGTGGATACTTAGTGCTGATACTCCAACACTAGTACAATAAAAAAAACAAATTGTTGGCGCAACAGGCTCGTTAGTACCCAGGGCCGAGCTTTCTAACAACCATTCATGTGTTCGTGTGTGCTTCTTGCACAATGGTGGGACCTCCTCTTTTATGACGACTGCGAACGGCTTAGTTGAGATAGGCTTTTCTTGCCAAATGATACTACTCGGATGATTTGACAGATCATCACGAGAGGAGGGCCAGTGAATAATCATGTAGGTGTTGCTACGGCTGATAATCGAACCCAGACCTTCTGCGCTGCAATTCATCGCGCTACTGAGACTTTTGTACCCATAGATAAACCGTTCGGTACAGTAATGCACTTTAGACACGATCACTTTTCTTCAATAAATCAAAGACTGAGAAAATCTCTTTAGCTAGTTAAAATCACCGCCGCGCAAGATAACCATGCAATGCAGAATGACCACCTGGTATCTACTGTATGTTACGTAGCTCCGCGCACTCCTTTTAGAACCACATGTCATCGCTATCCATATCAGTTTAGACCACAAAAAGTTGCTTATTATCGATAGGCATAGTAAATTAAATCTTCGTGATACAGTGGCTTTCCTGGAACGAATTTGAAGCTTCGATGACATTGGACATTTTAGCTTGTTTACACATTCATTTAAAGATGGGCATTTTCGTTAATGACGAATTTCCCGAGGAACGAAACTTCACAATAAATTTGACAGATTTTGCTTCAAAAATACTCTAACCGAACAAATTTGGAATATCCCAAATGAATGACACTATGGAATAGACTAAAAAATACCTAAGTCTAATTAAGCCCCGCTCAGCAGAAGAGCAGATGCCGTTTTATAGGTTACAGAAACATCCCCTTCCTCATTCCACGCACTGCGCGTAGTGTCGGTCGCCCATTAAGAACAAACAATCGGATGATGTTGATAATACAACTTTTCGTTTTGACGACAGAATTTAAGCTTCAAAAACATAGTTAAGTGTTAACAGAAATCAGAGCTATCATCGTAACAACTCAAAGTCTACTTTAGGGAGGCTGTATACGATCTCAATATTGCCTATTTTTCGGACGTTCAATTACGTCTTCCAGTAAGTACCGCCATTGGGTTTGAAACCACCTACTCCCTCACTTAACACTATCTATATATGTATGCACCTAACTGCTTATTAAACCTGATGATGACCATGACTATTAAATATCTTTTTTAAGTATCTCTCTCTGAGATGGGAATTCAACAGAAGATCTCTAGACAAACAAATAGCTTCAAAGCAAAATCGCAACTCTGTCTCTTTCTCAGCGGGGGTTTTCTTTTCTTCGCATAATCGTTTTTTTTTATTTATAAATTCGAAGAAGAGGCACTTACTTACGTTTAATGAATTCCAGTCTGTGGATGATGATGTTGTCCTAATTCATTATAATCCACTATCTCGCTAACATGACCTCAAAGATTTCAGAGCACAAACAGTTTGAAAAAAAAAAATCCTATATATATAAAATTCCCAATAAAATTCTTTAACGGGTCGCATATGTGTAGTCGTATTTTTGTGATCTTACGTAACAATGATAAGCCAAACAGCGGTCAGTAGAAATGCAGCCTTTACAAATAAATATGCGCTCGATTTAACTTTTGTTTATCAAATGCACCCAGATGTTTGAAATTCCATTCCCAAAACCCCGAGGGAACCATGTTTCTGTGCAAATATTTTGAAACGCCAAACCGCCCACTGACGATTTTCTTGAGTGCTGCGATACTAGACTGAGTCAAGTTGAATCGGTGATTTATGTCGTGTTAGTTCGTTAGAAGCGTTCATCGTGAGAACATCGAATTTTTGTTTTGGGAAAGTGAAGATGAAGTATTTACTTGTTACTCTGGCAGTTGCCTTGCTGCCGTATATGGTGTTGGGTCAGTTTAAAACCAGACAACCTGTGGGTTCGGGAAATCTTATCCGGGCTAATTATTCATCGAACTTGTACTCGTCGGGTTATGGAGATAATTCATCGAACTATCCCCCATTGCCGCCGGTGTCATATGGATATCAGCTTCAAAACGCTCCCGTTTTCGTCGACAAGACCGCAGAATTTTTGAACGAAACGCGATCGAAAATGGCGTCTGGAATTTGTTTCACCGAAGTTCCGTAAGTACACTGCTTAAATCACAACCGAAAACCCAGCAGATACATAAATTTGTTTTGTAGAACTGCATCGCTTGTAAAGAATCTTAACGTTGTACCCAGTGGCAATGGATCCACACCAACAATGAGTCGAATTCAAATCTGCTGTGAGGGATACGAACGTAATCCTCATATTCTCCGTCTGTGTGATCCTATCTGCAGGGACGATTGTCCCAATGGTATCTGCACAGCACCGAATACCTGTGTCTGTCTGCCTGGAAACGTCCGGGACTACGAAGACAACTGTGTACCAACCTGTCCAATTGGTTGCCGCAATGGCATTTGCCAGCCCGATGGATCTTGTGTGTGCAAAACTGGGTATTCGTTGGACATCTCGAGGCAATTTTGTAGACCTCAGTGCACCAAAGGATGCGACTTTGGTAGCTGTGTAGCGCCTGAAACGTGCAGATGTCTTGCGGGCTATGAACTCATTCCGGCAGGTGTTTGTATGCCAAAATGTGACAACTGCGCTCATGGAACTTGCACTGCACCAGGACTTTGCAGTTGCGATCGAGGCTATGTAAGGAAGAACAATGTCTGTGAGCCGATTTGTGCTAAGTAGGTGGGAGGTATTCATTTGATGCGAAGTTATTAGAAGTCTGCTTTTTTTCCAGGGAGTGCATCAGGGGAACCTGCGTCGCACCAAATGTTTGCAGCTGCAAGCCTGGATATGAATTAAGTAGTGACGGATATAATTGCGTTCCACATTGTGACAAACCGTGCTTGAATGGCTATTGTGATGGGAATAATATGTGCACATGCAATAATGGTTATGTTCAGGATGAAACTCAGCCTAACGTGTGTAAGCCACATTGTCCGACGGGCTGTCCCAACGGATATTGTACTTCGCCGAACTTTTGCATTTGTAAGCCGGGTTACATCAAGAGCGGTGTCAAGGGCCGACAGTCTTGCGTTCCATTGTAAGCGTTTTTCTTTGAGATAAATAAAGTGAGCTCTCTAAAGTGAAAAATGTTGTTTTGGGTTTCATTATCAGTTGATCGTACAAAAGTGTTTGTTGATCATGATTATACAGAGAACTGAGGGATAGAAGGCGTACTTGTATGAAGCCTTGCCTTCAGAAGTGATTTATTCTTGAGAATATTTGTTAATATTTAACTCAGAATGCTTCTTTAGCTTTATAGATCAGGTGATCTTCAGAAAGGAATTGATGGACAGGGTGCATGTGGTGATACACCGTGATACACCTCATATTGTACTGAGGAAACCCTATAACAGGTTAGAGACTGGTTTGAAAACAATCTCTAGGTGCTTTCCACATTGACTTCAAATAGATGACTGGACGGAAATTAACATAAAACTCAATTGGCCCTCTCGTTCCTCGAAAGGATCAGCATAAATTAGAAGAAGTGTTATCGGAAGGTCAATATTCTAAAAGTCGCTAAGGGCCACCTAGTCTATCACACTTTATGAAGGGCTATGGTTAGAAATCAGAAATCACACTTTAAAAAGGGCTATTGGTTAGAAATCAGATAGGACTATACCATTTCCTTACTTCATGTGACCACGAAAAGTAAGCTCAATTCTTTTGAGAAACTTTGTTTATGTTTTATGTTTTAGGGCACTAAAGTGCATCTACATTATTGATGCACTTCATAACTTAGTGCCCTACAACATTTTTTATAAACAGAATGCAGCAGGCCTGCTGGACCGCTTTACAGTGGACACCCCTTTGGAAATCAATGATCATAATCACAAGTATCCTACCAGAGATCAGTCTTCTGACAAATATTTCTAATCGACTTAAATAGAGTTCACAATAAACGTTTTTGTTTCTGAATTAAACTGTGCTGAATGTTGGAAAATTATCCGAGATTCTCAACTTGAGTACCTATATCCTTCAGTTTTCAATATTTTTAGTTTTCCTGACAAAGAACGTGTCACTGACTGACATATTTCATTGTATGCAAGGAGGGTCCTCATAAGTTTTAATTTTTTTTTACCTACTTATGTATAGTACGTTTGCATCCATCAAAGTCTGTCAGAACGTCAATTGATCTTGTCGACCATTACTCAACATTCATACTATAAAGAATGGAAGATCTAATGCTATACTACTTGACATTTCTGATGGTTAGAATTTTTTGACATGATTGTCATGTCTTTGAACCATACATGGGCGATCTTCACACCTTTCCAAGTCAGTTTTGAATGTTTTCAAATTTAAACCATATTCTTAAAGGGCACTCTTATCGGTCTGCAAGGTCCAGATCAGTATCTAGTCTAAGCTTTATTTTTTACAAGAAATGAACAGTTTTTGATGATCTTGTCAGATTATCTGTTAAATACGAATACATCGTTTATTCATGACAACAACTGATCTACTACGACTTCTAATCAGCGGTTTACTCTAATTTTTCACCAAAACACTGCCTTATCTTGAGCATATAAATTTCCCAATAACAATTCACTAATTCAACTCAGAATTCTGGGTCACCCTGCTCCAGTGATAAGCGTTCGCCAAAGAAAAGAACAATCTGTTTTGATTCTCAACTGAATACTTGCAACACTTGACGTAAACCCTTTGTAAAGCAAAGATCGCGGCAGTACAGCAAAAAAAAAAATACGAAATGTCTTTGGTGTTGAACTCGTTGTTCATCTCCACCGTCTTGATCAGCTTTGGTGCGGTTTTTGGCGAACACGAAATCGTTGGTGATATCTTTAACTCGGGAAGTCGTAGTTTGTCTCAGAAAAACGAAGTCTACGGCAAGCACAAGTGTCGCAAACAAGTACCGTAAGTGTTTGTGTTTATGTGATCTTTCGTTATCAATAAAAAAATGTCAAAACTGAACAATTGTCACTTTCAGGGCGGTGCTTTTTCGCACAGAAAGGAATGAAGTAGTTCAGGGCAATGGCTCGAACATCTATTTCCATGATATTGAGGATTGCTGTGACGGGTATAAGCGCACTAAGTACGACTGGAATCAATGCGAACCAGATTGTGGATTGAAGTGCAAAAATGGGTTTTGTCGTGCACCAGGGCGTTGTGAGTGCTTTCCTGGATTTATCGAAAACGATCGTGGGACATGCGTCTTTGCATGTCCATTAGGATGCGAAAATGGTCGATGCTATTTGAATGGCACATGTCAGTGCAATAGGGGATATAAGATCAATCCCGGTAAGACATTTTGTAGGCCAGTTTGTAAAGAGGCATGCGGGCGCAATGAGATGTGTATTGCTCCAAACAGGTGCGGATGTAAGGTTGGCTATCAAATGACCCCGATTGGCTGCCAACCGATATGTACACCGGACTGTGGACATGGTCGGTGCGTGGCTCCAAACGAGTGTGAGTGCTTTGCTGGATTCTCAATTAAACCTCCGAGGACCGTCTGTGAAGCTGAGTGTTTTATGTGGGTATATGAACAGCGATGATTTTTCTGCAAAGATTAACGCTTTGTACTAGGTCTTGTGATAACGGGTTCTGTGACTCTCGCTACCGATGTCTCTGCCACGACGGATATAGATTCGATGAAAATACCACCAGCTGTTTGCCAGACTGCGGGGACAGGTGCGACAATGGGGTGTGCAAGAAACCTGGTATTTGTGAGTGCTACGAGGGCTATAAACTGAAGGGCAACACCTGTATACCGGTCTGCGAACAGTGAGTTCTTTGATTTACAAGCTCGTTCGTATGAGTTAAAGTAATTTTTTTTTCTCCTCAAAGTGGATGTGGATTCTACGGTAAATGCATCTCGCCAAATGTGTGTGGATGTGGATTTACCAATCAGCAGTGCATCTTTGGAAGTTGCGATGATATTGGTCGGTGTACCTGCAGTTCCGGCTTGGTGCGATTTATCGACAAATGTGTTGATCCAAATCGACTTGAGGCGCTGGTGAGCGGCTATGAACAGAGGCAGAAATACAATCAGCAACTTAAGATGGAATTTCACAACGTGGTCGGTCGACACTTTATCAATCTTTACACCTTTTAATGTGAAACGTGAATTTTATATTTTAAAATACATACAAGCTAATAAACTTAACATTTTGTAAATACTTAAAAAATTGTATTAAATGTTCTAGTCGAACTTTTATTTCTCAAGTGATCTTGTTGTGATGGCGTTTGCTCTTAAATTTAACCAAGGTGGCTCTTTGAAACCCAAAGGAATTATTCCTTAAACATTGCAAATTAGTGTTGTATCCCAGTTGCAAAATTGGTTGTGTGATCGAAAAGGTTTTGGAATGATCATGGGGAATCTGGTTCTCCTTATGTCTAAAGTTTCTCAAGATGCTGTCGTTTGACAGCTTTTGGGCTTTTAATTCTCTTGTTGGTGAAACAATGACCGTGATGAAAAGGAACCTCCATGTATTGACGATCAATTATTACAAATACAGATAAATTATCATCCAATAGTGGAAGCTTCTTTTGAATTTACAGTGACTTTCGAATTCCCCTTATTAATTAATAATATTGTTAACCTCATAGAACGATACTTGCATTAATATCTGTTTTATGTTTTTATCAGGATTTCGTTGTAGGTTTTAATAATCTAAGATATCGATTGTCTAGCAAACGATTGGCAAATCATATAGTTTGTCGTCTGAATATCTGGTATATAAAAATCTTTAACTCTTCATGTCTCTTTAAAAATAAAAGAGAGACGTTTAACGTCGTTGTTTTGGTTGATCATGATCACTGATCGCAGTGCAATGAACTTCGATATTCGATATCCTTATTACAGTTTGGTTTATGTGATCCAAGGTGTCTATTTATTTTCTCAATTGATATAGTGATCTTCAAAATTGGGTCTTCAAAAATCAACGTTTTCAAAGATTTTAATCACTGCTTTTGGGTCCCTTAACTTATGAAATCAGATTTCCGTCCTCTTGATCCTCATAAGCATGATCGCTGTTCATTGTTTTCTTTTCCCTTTAATGCTAAGCATACTTACAAGCTAATAAATTACAAATTTTGTAAATACTTTAAAAATGACTTAGTCTACAAAAAAAAAAATAATTAAACTTGACTTTTACATGTGAGATATCTTGTGGGTGGCAGGATAGCGTATTTCGTCATACAGATGACTATCTAAGCTGCCCTTGCGGGACTTGGGCACAACCGAATACAGGGACTCCTTTCTGGCATAGCAATAGGGCGGCTTAACGGCGGTGTTATTTGTCGGCGAATCGTAGAATTCGGGACCTTAAATCAAACCTATTGTTATTTGAATTTGCATTGTGAGAACTTGCATACATACCCTCGACTTTGTTTCGTAGAATTTGTGTAAATGCTGGTAAATCAGGTAGTGGCTTAGTGAAGGCCTTTGAGCCGATCGTATTATGATCTATTTCCACATCGCCACGATTTGGCATCCCATGACGTTTGAAATTGAATTTCTTATAAACCGCGAGGAATCCCAATGCCAGGACAACCATTATGCACAATAAAACCACCAACAACACTGTCAGTAGCTTTGATTCGTGATCAAGTGCTGGTGAGGCGACTTCAAGTCGAGTGTCATTCACATCGCTCTTCAGTTGGTCCTGCTGCCAATTGGTTATCACATGGATGACTTCGGGAGTCTTAGATGCCCCATTCGGTTGATGGACAATTATCGAAGGCGTCGGATGATCTGGGGGCTTTATCAAAATGACCTCTTGCACGGTTTTTGGAGATGTTCCTTCGATAACAGTGTCGGGTACAAGCAGTGTCACTGTTTCGGTAGTGACAAGATTTTTGGCAATTCGATCCAGGTTCTGAGTGATGTTCACAATTGTGGAGTTTAAAGTTTCAATCATCGATGATGTAACATTGACTGGAAGGCTATTTTCATCTACTTGACATTCGCCGGTCTGTGGGTTACAGCGATTCGAACTGCACTCACAGGTCTTCTTGCACATGATGCCATGGAAACCTTGCGGGCAGGGTAATTCGCACCTTAAACAAACAAACAAAAGATATAATATGTTTCATTCTAAGATGGATTACATGCTGTCTTACATGTCACCAGTCCAACCGGAGGTGCAGTGACATATTCCGGACTTGTTGTCACACACTGATTGATTGCGACAACGGCAGACATTTCGACAGGCCTCTCCCCATCGATCGTGACGACATCCTAATTGAGAAAAGCTGTTATAAATCATGTGATAGTCGGTAGAATGTCAACTTACGCTGCGTACAATGTTTCCCAGTATAACCGGCATCGCAACTGCACTCGTTTGGCGAATGACAGTATCCACGACCGCATCCACCGCGACAGATCGGCTTGCAGATCGTTTCATTGACTGAAGTTATGCCAGCGTAGCCATCGCAGCAATACCGTATCGTTCGAGTTCGTGTGATATTCTAAGAGTATAAACGAGAATTGGAAGGGAGTTATCATTCATGAAAATACTGACCCTCCTAAAAGTATGCATTGTAACCTAGGGTAAAAATCGATACAGTGATGCCACTTGCGTGACATGTTGATAAAAAGATCGGTAATCGGTATAGAACTTGAGTGAATTTTATATATTTTACATAGAGGTGCTTGAATATCTTTCAGGCTTCTTTTGGATTTGATTTTTCTCAAACAAATGTTTCGCATTGCCTACTGCTACGCACCCTCCCCTTCTTGCTTGTAATTTAACCAAAATCTCCGACTACCACCTGGTACATTACACATTACATTCCAAACAAACAATTTGCTTCCTATCACATACATAGGCGCATCTAATTACTTCAACCGAATCTCGTTAACAAATACCCCATCAACGCAGCGACAACTTAAAATTCAATAGAATTTCCTCTATCAAATTTAGTCTCTCCCAGATGGTCGCACTCTTGTCTGACCAGGAAGGAACCCATTTCTCGCAAAAAAAAAACGTCCAACAACCATCTATTCAGTTAAACAAACGCAACAATCAGATTGCTGTTGTGTCCAGCACAATTGCCCAGGGAGTCACACAATTGCCACCACACAATATAATATTGCGCGTTGGTTTTACGCTAAGCCTATCCTATACGCTATCCCAACAAGGAAACAAATCACAGAGACAATTAACTTTAATCCAATGTAGAAAATTTTGCAAACAACATTTTTGTTCGTGCGTACACTGGAATGGTCACTGTAGCAGCAACGAATAGGTCCACTTCCATTTTACGTAGTGCTAAGACAAAAGGAGAAGTGCATAGACAAATCCGTAGGCGTAGACGAATGATATATTGCGCTTGAATTAAGCCAAATCGCCGCAGGCTACGACATGAGAAGAGTGTGACCTATGGTGTAAGTGTGCACCAATTGATCAAGGGTGGCCATTTTTATCGTACCGAGATGTAGATGTCGTTAAAATGATGATCATAGAACGCCAACTTATAGGGAAGATCGTGTTTCATATAGTGATCCATTATCTTCGATTTTTTTCGTTTTCATCGTTTTATTGAGGATATCGTAATGAGTGATCTCAAGGGGAAATTGAGGATCTGCAAATATCAGACGACCTCCAAACATATGGCCCTGGTATTAGATATTATGTTTGGGAATATCAGAAAGAACGTTCGTTCGGTCCAATTCGTCGATGTATAATATAATTAGCATATAATTAGTCTTACCCTCATTCAATATTTAACCCATTTTTGCAGCTTCCTTCCTTCCCTGTACTAGTAAACATTACGTTGAGACCTACCAATGTTGTCAATATCGTCGGCGTATGCTGGTAGTTTTACAGATTTTTTGAAGATTATGCCTCTGATGTTTGTTCGGGAGTTTTGCACAATCCTCTCAACAATCCAATTGAAGAAATCACATGAAAGTTCATCGCCTTGGCTAAATCCTTTTTTGGTATCGAATGTGTCAGTGAGATCGTTTCCGACTCTGATGGAGCAGCGAGAATTCTCCATCGTCATCCTACACAGACAGACGAGTCACTTCCGGCGGCCTTCTTAAGATTGAGTTTATTGCTATCCTCACTTCACTTAGGTCGGGTGGTTGGCAATTTTCGCTGTCGTTGCCTATATTGGATGATTCGTTCTGCCTGACAGCGGAATGTTGTTCGTTCACGCGTTGTTCGAGCCTTGTATCCTTGGTTTTGACGTTTTACACTTTGATAAAATTTGCGAACAATTTGCACGATCACCTTAAAACAAAATTTGACCGATATGTTCAGTGGTGGATCTGGATTTGATGCAAGTGGTAGACATATGAAAACATATTATACCAACCATCGTACAACAGAAACATTACCATAGGCATCTCTTTAAAAATAAATAATCGCAGAGATTATCTTAAATCACTTCAGCTCAATACACGCATTACCAAGATCAAAGTATCTCCACCGTATTCACATTTCATTTCACATATCTCACTGTGCTGTTAATTAAAATTTCCTGCCCCCGAAAGTGATCGCGTCTCACATTCAATTGATCGCATTTCGCACATTAACACATGACCACTTGGTGTTCATTTTTTCCTATAAATCGTGCGCAATAAGAACAAAGTGATTAATCACATCCACACCGGAGTGCAAAGTATACCCTCTTGAGGGCAATTGTCGACGATTAATTCATTCACAGGGTGGAGGAAAAATTGAAATAATATGGCGATCGTTAGACTCAACGCAGATTTCCATGATTACGTTTAATGAAGGGACGGAATGAAGATCGATTGCTATAGTGGGCGATAATGTGAAACAAACGAAATGTCTTCCTGAATTACGTCGAGGAAAGCACAAGCTGTCAAAAGCTACACACAATCACTGCCACACACCCCGGATATTGACCAATCCAAATAAAGTTGCTCCACTTTTTTTTTGTCTGCCCCCAGACATGATGCCGATAATCATAGACGCAGACTAGTGATCATGGATAGAGTGTGCGACGATATGAGTTTTTGCTTGCTACGGCTGCTGTCACTATATCCGAACTTCAAGTTGGACCAGTTTCTTGGGGTTCGACGTTGTGGCAACATTGCAAATTAAAAGTTTCTGTGCAACTTCCGTTTTAACGAGGAATTGAACTGTGGTACCACACACAGTAGCTCCTATGGGAGCGGATCCTCTCACCGAGTTGCATAACCGGAAAATGTGTCTTAAGTAATGGCCTGTCAATGGCAAGAGTTTTCGAGGGCTTCCGTGGTATTTTTTCGGTCGCATGTGGATTTTTTGTTCGTCTGGGAGAATTTTTGTCAAGTGGGAGGAAGTATGTAGATCAGCAGAGGCAATCAAGTGGTGTACGCGAAGGAGAAATTGTACTGAGAAAACCAGTTGGTTTGGTAGGAAGAATGCGGATTAGCGGTAGTTGAGTAAAAAAAAAATCTAGAGGTTAGTAGTTTTGTAGTTCAAAGGAATTTGGAGGATATATAAGAGGACTTGTCTGAAAAGTGGTTTTGTAAGGGGAAAATGGCTGTGTAACTTGTCCGGTGATCCTAAGATCAAGAACTAGTTGTTTGAAATATGGCAAAACCCAGAAGCAGGTTAATAGATATACAATAAAGTGGGAGGATTGTGATCACTTTCTATAGATCATAACCTTGGAGATATGAAAAGAACAATAACAATGTGAAAAATGCATGCTAGATGAATTGGAAAGATCAATTATGATTTAACGGATGTAAAGTGATATTGAAGCTTTATGCTTACCTTGTCTATTTCGAAGGTATCATTAAATTGTTATTGATACGATAAGATCATCGATCATCTCTCAAATTTTCTTAATGATCTTGAAATTTTAAAAACATAGTGCTATCAGAATTTATTTTGCAACCTTCTTTCCTGCCTAAGCTTTGGAATATTTTTCTTGATCGATTTTGATCATAAACTCAAATGCAAGTTGCATAATTTAAGTCTTATGAAGATCTGTATCTAGAAAAGGTAAATATTACAAATATTTATCACTAAAAAGGGAAGCTCCAAGCTTTAAACTTCGTCATTTGTATTAGAATAATCGGTATATAAATGGACTAACTCGTTTTTAGATGGGGGACAAGGTTAACAAGCCTTTAGATCACTAATCTATATCTATCTATCCATCTAACATCGACAAAAAAAAAACAAAAGAAAATGGCAAAACTAACATGCATACCAGTAGGAAAACAAAATGGAATATTAGAGATCTTTGTTTTCAGAAATTCACGGCTCTTCGCAATCGATCTGCAAGCAATAGTGGTTTGATCATTTTGTTTAGTTAAGACCCTAGATTTTAGTTAAGTAGCTTAGTAAAGCATAGCTTATAAAATATGATTTGAGGTCCAAATAGAAATTATTTTGATATGTAAGTCTGAAATGTGCACTCAGCAAAGTTTTTAAAGATCGGCTATTTATTAGGAATGTGTTTAAGGAATATGTATCTTCTTGGCTACACTTAAAAAATTGCACCATATTAAATAGGAAAATTAATTAAAAAGGCAGGCTTCATGTCTTGCTATTATTTTTAGCAATCAAGGAGTATACCTATCTTAAAATTCTATAATTCGATGCTTTAGAACATTTTTTGCTATATCAATCTAAAGATAAACTTCTGTTGCAATCGCATTTTCAGTTGGCATAATAATTTTGTTTATAACGACTTGAAACCTCTGAATACTGGGTGCCTTTATGTTTGCTCACCTCGTCCTCATTATGAGTCGACATGTACACATATTTCTAGACTAGCTTATAATTTCACTAATCCAGTTTTTGTTTGTTGCTTACTTGTTGCTATTTCCTTCTTGGCTTGATGAAAATACAATTTTATATAATTGATCTCAAAACCGGAGCGATAAAGTGGTTTAAACGACGCGCGCCACAACAGTGTCGAGCTTCAGACGCAAATGGAATTGCAAATACATGCATGCGTCCGCCTATGTATCTGAGACTGACTGAGATTGATTACAATGTTGCACAAAGTGAGCAATTCTTGGCCATCTCAAGCATGACATCTATCGATTGAGAGTATACCAATCTACGTATACGTTTGGTTCTTTATAATGTGAATATCTTACAAAATAATAATTGGATGCACGCAACATCATTATCATAGTTATTCGCGTCTGAATCATCACACACATCACAGATAAAAAAACCTGATTCTCTCGACTGGAGCATCCCACATGCCCAACAACCCAAACAAACGCTCCCCCAACCGCATACCCGTTCTCTTCGGTTCAGGAGATGACTTAACTTGACTCCTCTTAGGCCGAAATGAAAGTGAAAATGAAAATTGGACCGACGATTACAACTGAAGGTGGTGATGCAGCGAATGATGCTGCGCAACTGGTTGTGGGCTGGTGAAGGAACTTTATTCATCTCATTGAAATTTGGCTTCGAATTTCAGGAAGCCTTTTATGATCTCGACATAGTATCGAATTCGTCGTAATGGGGATGAGGAAATCCCACCGGTATGCGGTGGCATGGTACACATCGTTATTGAGTAACTGTAACTGTATTACGGGGCGGCGGTGTCTGTCTGTGTATGCAGATCTGATTTCCAGTCTGTGAACGAGATTTCGTTATAGTTGGAGCAGGCTAATTAGTGTCAATTTCAATTTAGACAGAAGCTTAGCAAATTGACGATGTTGGTCTGGTGTTTGCTTAAGATAGGGTGGGGTTTGTTTTGAAAAACGAGCTGTGGATTGGGTTATTCTAAATGTTGAAGAACTGGACCGAACACTGGTTTCAAGTGAATTTTAATAATTAAAAAAAAATGTTCATTTGTGAGATAACTGTTACTATGGATGGGAGGTTGAAAGATTGGATAAGGGAAAGTAATCACAAGTCATCTCTGCATTTTTCAAACAGCCGCGAAGAAGCCATTAGAATACCCAACTAACAATTATTCCTCTATAAGGCAACGAAATTTAATTTCCACAAGCAATTATTTCTATAGGCCTTATATAGTACTTGTACGCGGAGTTTGATATTTTTGCAGTCGATTGTTTGGGTAGAAACATGTTTAAGACATTATGCAGGAAACTCACAAGCATAATTTTTAATGACACACGTCTATGGATGATTTCGCTAAGCTCTTCTGTAAAATGTCATTGCTACGCTAAAGGTTGCAAGTTTGAAGTAGGAGACGAATCGTCTTTAAAACGGATCGCTATAAATAGAATGCAGTAAGCAATCTCGGTGCATTTTCTATGCTCGAGTTTCAAACATAAGAACATTAGATTTTTCTATAAAGAAATGAACCTCCTGGTTAACTCAGATTCCAAACGACAAATTTTGACAAGCTTCTCATGTAAGTTTATCAGACCAATGTGAGGAAACTTTTTCGCAAGAAGTGGGGCGTTAAACTTGGGATTTGAAACAGAGACCAGATTGCACTCATTATAAGCAGAGCTTCATTGTGAAAGAAGAAAAATCGACCCGTCACGTCTTGAGCAGAAGAGTTGGAAAAAGATTAGATACTTGGTACATGGGATGTTTTGGAATCCGATTGTAAAGGGTGGTCCAACCATAAAGAACGACGCTAATTGTGAGTCACACTTATAACGTCAAGTTTTTTGCCCAACATAAATTGACATTTCTTTGTTTCAGTGTTTGACTAATTTAACCATGGAGAGGTACACAATTAAGCAGCGCGTTAAGATTGTTGAAGCATTTTACGAAAATGAGCGTTCAAATCAAAATGCATTTCGTGCAATTCGTGATTTTTTTTGGTCAGCATAATCGACCAAATGTGTCCACAATCGATAGAATCGTGCGCAAATTTCAGCAAACCGGGTCTGTAGGAAATGTGAAAAAACCTGTGCATGCTCGCCCAGTTCGTTCTGCGGAAAACATTGCTGTTGTTCGTGATAGGGTGGCAGAAGAGCCGTCAATCTCGACTCGTCGTCGTGCCCAACAATTGAACATCTCACGAACATCACTGATGCGAATTTTGAAAAAAAGATTTGAATTTACACGGTTAGAAGGTTCAGTTGACTCAAGAGCTGAAGTCTACTGACCATTTCAAGCGTCGTCAATACGACAAATGGTTGGTTCAACAGACAGAAGTGAATGGTGACTTTACAAAGAAAATCATCTTCAGGTCGGCCAAGCAGTTACCGTGAATGATGTTCGCTATCGCAAGATGATAACGGACTTCAGACATCCTCCAGAAATGGAGAATATGGAGCTGACCATATGTGCTTCTAACAGGATGCCGTCACTTTCCACACAGCCAACGAAACAATGGCTCTTTTGCGAGAGAAATTCAATGGCCGTGTTATCTCACGTCGATGTTAATTGGCCGCCACAATCATGTGATTTGACACCGTTAAACTTCTTTTTTTTTTGGGAAAATTGAAAAGAAAAAGTGCACGTCAATAAGCCAAGAACAATTCAAGAGCTAAGGGATGAGATAATTCGGCACTGAAAATATGGACCATCGGATAGAGGTATGCCACCGAAGCCGTGGCCGGTATTTAGTTTCACGCATAATTGTCATGGATCCTTCTATTATGTATAACAAAAAATATTAAGATAATTCCCTGAAAACTTTTTGTTTTATTTACAATGAACATTGTGCGTTTTCGTTGGACCACTCTTTACAAATGGCTTATTTACTTCCTCAAAATAAACCTTAGAGGCAAACTATTTTGTTTTCTCAACTAACTCCAACTAGTCGAAAATGTCTTTGGCTTATTGAGCTCGTATCAGAAATTTTAAAACGATCGTAATGCCAAATTTCCTATAGTGGATTCCCTGTAAATAAAAAATCTAAATTACGGGCTATTTTAGCTTCAACTATAAGTTTACGAAAATCTTGGTGTTATTAACTCTTTTCTCCATTCGCATTAATCAGATAACGAAAAAGTTCTAAAAAGACATTAAAATTAAAATTATCCATTCATGATGAGGTAACAGAGATAAAACAAGTTGATTTTGCTGAATTCCCACAGAGCTAGATGTCATAGACTAATTTTTTTATCCTTTTATCTCAAATATTTAAATTTAAAACTCTATGGGGCACAATTTTAGCATGAATTTCATTCATGCTTTTCAAATGAAACACCTACTCTAAAGTCAACGCAAATTAAATTTTCAACCGCATATTCTTCTTCATTTTCCCACATATATCAACGGCCATCAGGCCGAGATGTCTTTATATCTCAACTGGAATGCTACTTAATCGCCTGACCGCAGGTGCACACTTTTAATATAAAAATAACCAACATCAATCAATAAAGGATAACCGCACTCGTTTAATTCAGTCCATTTATGTCAGGCGACTTCCTGTCCGAATCAACTTTTCAATACGCACTAAGCTAAACACGCACACCGATCACCATCCTAAACGATGCATAACTCACTGGACGTTCCACTTGATTGCATTTTCTTCGCAGTTTACCCGCAGCGAAGCAAAAAGATACCACCACAATATCGACAGATACTCGCAACGTTCACAATCTATATCTCGCAACACGCTACTTACCTCCAACTTGATGACTTCCCGAAATTCAGTTTTGTAATTCGAACACCTTGGTGGAAATTCCAGACACCAATTCGATGTGCGTACTCGAACCTGCTGCATCGATGGCGTTTGTATCTGTTCGATGTATTTCTCTTCGCGCGTGCAGATATGATTGGCGATCGTGAGGGTGGTATTCACCCCATTCACTGAGGTAAGGGTTGTGATGCTAGCATGATTCGCGTTAATACTATTCGATTCGGCAGAGGTGACATGTTGGATCAACACGGACACCAATATAAATGCGGCTAAACGTATCTGCAACATTGTCTTGACAATGTATCTTCCCGTCAAAAATTACACGTCTTTTTTCCCAAGCGGATTGTCGAGTTTGATCGGTCGGGCGGAACAGCGATAACTGAACGATTCTGAAACTCTCCCCCGAAAACTCCCCAGATACAAATTAGTTGTCATTATACTGACAGCGTGCGGTGCTGTATGTCTTACTCTATCTCATTTGGATGACAATTTGTTTGTCCGTTTGTTTTTGTTGCTTTTATGTGTCTGGCTGACTTTTAGCTGAGACTCATTTGCAATGACGATGTCCTTAGTGGGAAGGCCTTACTTGAAGTTTTTTTTCTTTTTGTTGTTGTTGTTGTTTAACTCAAGCTAATGTTTTGTTTTGCTGAAAGGCCCTCGCATTCGCTGCTAGTATGTGAGCAGTATTGCGCGTTGTGCATGCGGTAATTGAATGAGGCATGTAGTCAGTCGATTGACCCTCATTATGTGAATACACCCAGTGGTGGCGTTAAATGGGTGCTGCTTTTTTTATGGGGGCAACCGTAACATGGTGGTAATAATTTCATAATTAAATAGGAGGGTATTTACATACGACAGTTGGTTAAGTTTAAACAGTTTGTAAACCATAAGAAAGCAATGAAAAGTTTAAACTCCTTTTTATATACAAGGTCTGTTGAGTTTTAATGTCTGTCCAAATGATCAAAGCTAAGCAAAGTGGCGAGTTTTTCAGTTGTCAAATCTTCACAAGAGTTGGGCTGTGAAAAAAGTTTAGTATGTACGGAGATATTTGAGTCAGGACGCTTGGATAATCATCTAAGCCACTGTCAACTTATGCATTAATGGCGCATGCAGGGCCCTAAAGTTATTTCCTGTATTAATTTTTAGTGCGATGTTATTTTTCTTTGGAACTAAGAATGGGACATACACTTAAACGCCGATTTCTAACGTTAAATTTGGGCAACTTCTCATGAAATTAATTTACCCAAACCTTGAGCATGAGGTGGGGCGGTAAAACAAAGTTAAGGACTTCTTATTGTTGACATTTAAACCAGAGACCACTCGTTTAGTAAACTAATACCCTAACTACTGAGCTACTGCATTCATCAATCGCGGCATACTTTACTTTACTTTTGATGACGCTTACATTTCGGGGTGGACCACGGCCTCAACCAACATGCATCTCCAGCCAGCCACCAAGTTGGTTGAGGTCACTCTCAATTTGATGGCGCCACCTGAGGTGGGGGAATTCGAAGGTTTTTGACCAGGTCGACATCGCTGTAAAGCCCGTAGAGTTCTTTTCCTCCATACTCCATCGATACAAACTGGACCGCGAAGAATCTTCCTTTCAGAACAACCTAGGGAATTTTCATCTGCTTTTGTCAATGTCGATGCTTCTGCGCCATGTTGCAGGACTGGGATGATGAGGGTCTTATATAAAGTCTCCTTGGTATTTTGAGAGGGCTTTACTTCTTAGATGCCTTCTTAGAGCAAAGAAACAGCGATTGGCAAGAGTAATTCTTCGCTTGTTCTCTTGACTGACATCATTTTGTGTGGTAACCGCGGAACTTAGGTACACAAAATCCATACCGACTTCGAAATTATAGCTGCCCATGGTGACATTTTGGCCGAGTCGCTGATGTAGAGAATCCTTTCTCGATGACAGCATATATTTCGTTTAATCCTCCGATTCAATACAAGGAACGCATCACAGACAACTCGCTGCGTTCTTCCGATAATGTCAATATCATCCGCATATTCAAGTAATTGAACAGACTTTTGAAAAATTGTACCTCTGGTGTTGGCGTTTGAATTTCGAACAATTGCTTCAAGGACGATGTTAACTAAAGCACATATGGTAGCGAGTCACTTTGATTAAAACCTTTTCCGATATCAAATGGTTCGGTGGTGAAAAGATTTCTCCAAGATTGGCGCAGTTCTTGTGGATAGAGCATACGATGCTAAGGTTCCATTCATCGGGCATACTTTCATTGGACCAAATTTTACAATTGAGTTGGTGTATGCTCCTTACCAAGTCATCTCCCGCTAATTTAAAAAGCTCGGCTTGCAGGCCATCTGCTCTAGCTGACTTGCTAGATTTAAGCTTAAATATCGCTATTTTTACCTCGTGTTGGTCAAGTAGACTGAAGTTTTGATTGTCATCGTCCAGTTTGAATGGCTCATTCTGCCTGACAGCGGAGTGTTGGCTGTCCCCACAGTTTAACAGTCTGCAGAAATAATCTTTCCGAATCCTCAGCACCGACTGTGAATATACTACCATAATCCCATGTTTATCTCTGGGTTGTTCATATTACCCTTTGATAACATTTTAAACATCAGCTCTGCAGTAAAATCTCTCAATCGATTCGACGATCGCAACATACAAACTTATTTCTAAAAGGATCTGCCGATGATTTGCACGTCTGGTTAAACCTGCTCTTGTTCGCAAAAGTGGCATCTAGCACTTATGCGACTTCAAGCCACTATTAGTCCAGAATTCCAATTTGCTAGTGAAATACATGATAAGAAATTAAAGCAACCATTCTAAACAGATCGCCTTAGGAAGGCGCTGACTCGTTTCTGAACCCTTATAAAAAAAGTGACATAGTGGATGCTAGTATTTTCTCTGATACGATCAAATCCAAGAGGTTTTCAAAACCTGTTATAAGTAGAAGTAGATTTCGTTATTTTACGTTTACTGTTCTGAATGATTGGTCGTTTTCATAAAAAATAAAAACTCATGGCTTTATTGGTATACTCCAATCGCTTCTTGAAGATGCTTCTGGCAGACTAAACCTCAGGTAAAATAGTATCTACTGCAAGTCAGCAGTATCTAAGAGCACGGTTGAATATTTGTAAACCTCCGCAAAGATCCACCTTCCTACTTGCCCCCCAGTAAATTCTACGCCACTGCTCATACGATTTCCTCAAGTTCATTTAGAATTCACTTTCACGTACAAATTGTGTCTTGTTGTTGTACCACACACACATCACCACACCATTAACTCTAGTGATGGTACCAAATCACGCTCGCGCGCCCCCTCTCGCAAGTAACCCATACTCAAAGGGGGGAAATTCTACATCTGAGAAACACTTTCTGAATGAAAAATTAACAAAACCAACAACTGGAAGGGAGTTTCTATATACATATGTCTCAGCGAGACCCAGTTACATACTTTGTGCTCGTACACAAATTGAATTAAATCGAATTTAATCGCTTATGACAGCAAGCACCACCCCGCCCACCGAGTCCCTCATTGCTGAGTTCATAGATCTGATCAAAACGAGACGCCGCGTCGCGTTGTACACAATACACACAACGGCGAGGCGACTCAGTTTGATTAAGTTTACGAACAAAGCAAAAGGAAAGAAAATGCTGTTAGATTTCGTGTTTAGAGAATACCCGTCTTATTGTTATTCCTTAAAAGTATCTTAGAATTAAAATGCTAAATAGAAGAAGAAGGGATAGGTCAGTTTTGGGGGCAGCATTGTAAAACCCGCCGAAGATTTGAAGGTTGGCTGTTTCGGTGCTACGTTTGCAATAGTCTCCGTCGTAACTCCAGCCGACGTACTCTTGATTGCGGATGTTCTCTAGGCGAAGCCATTCGGTTAGTGGTGCAAAGTACTCGCGCAGAGCTGAACCGTCTAGGCGACCCTCGCCGAGAACTTCGTCGAGAACCTCTTGCCAGGGTTGAGATGATCCTTTTTCCATGAGCCGTCTAGAAGTATATTAAGAGGATGGTTTGTAATTCAGGAATCTAAATTGAGGAGAGTAACTTACTTTAGAAGATTCCCGGCTTCAGGTTGTCGGTAGATGTCGCACTTGTGCAGCGGCTTATTCGGGTCAGATGGGTCGTATTGCTTTGAGACTTTGCACATAGCTCGGTAAATTTGAAATTGTAGTATTGTCGACACAAAGTATCTGTAACGAAAAGGGAAATTACATTGAAGTAAGAAGTAATTTATTTAATTCGATTATCATGTATCAGCGTAAAATATTTGAAGACATCCCTTTAAAATTTGACATGACACTCGATATTGTGCTCCTGATACACATTGATCTGAATACACGCAAATATTTTTGGTCACTTCCACCAAACCAGTGGTGACTGGTACTTCTCGAAATTATCAGCGTTATCGAGGTATCCGTCGCTGTCAAGATTTGAACGAAAAATGCTCCTGAACGCAATTCGCCCGGATGCGTTACAAAATGTCTGATAAATTTTCCGAACAGCTTTTCGGAAGAATACCTCAAAGCAAAAATCCTCCGAAACGTACAAAATCGGTGAATTTTCCGCTCCGACGGATACCACGATAGGGCTGTATATCTCAAAAGCTTACCTTGCTACAGACTGGCCAAAAGGTCTTAAAATACCTTCAGCCATTTCTAATTTACTTAAACTTGTAGGCTTCCCTTTCGTTCAGGAAGTACTGCATTCGTAACCGATTTTTTGGCCCAAAATGTTGAGTAAGAGTGATAAAATGTTGGCATAATTGAATCACCAGTTGGAAAAAGGGAATAAATCCATCTGTCCTTTCTTTTGGGAAAATGCAAAAATCTGACATTTATTTGACGACTCTGAAAATTTTGACATATTAATAAAAGAAGGTTCTCAATGGTTTGAGTCGCATAAGATAAATTTTTACAGATGCGTCTACGTATAGAGATGAAATTTGCTTAAAAATTTCATATTGGAAATTTTGGGATTTTTTCCCTTCTTCCAACTGGTGATTCAATTATGAATTAATTTTTAGATAAGTTAAAGCATCAAAAATGTAAAAGTATTCAAAATCTAGACAACCTACACGTCCAGTTTTAGAGCGAAGTATTTTTGGTCAAATCATAAAAAAAATTGAAAAAATGTCTGAACAAGATATTTATGCACTTTTTGGGGTGATTTAATTCGAAAATGTTTGTTTGCCGAGTAAAGAACGATTTTTATTAAGAAAAGTTGAAAGAAACTCAAAAAATGTTCAAAAAACATTTTGGAACAACGATGTCACTAAAATGTTGTCAAAAACAAAGTGTGGGTTGGCTACGATTCGACATTAGGCATACAAAAAAAAAAAAAACCGCCTCGTACGTACCCAGGGCCTAGCTTTCTTAAAATATTCATGTGTTCAAAAAACATTTTGGAACAACGATGTCACTAAAATGTTGTCAAAAACAAAGTGTAGCCACGTTCAGTTACATTTTTATTGAGAAAAGTGTTCGGTTCGATTCGACGTTAGGCATACAAAAAAATCATAGCTTTCTTTAAATATTCATGTGTGCGTGTGTACTTCTTGCACGATAGCGGGACCTCCTGTTTTTTGCCGACTCCGAACGACTATGTTGAGTTTTTTTTGAAAATTGATACTACTCAGATGATTTGTCAGATCATCACGAGATGAGGGCCAGTGAAAATTCATTTAGGTGTTGCAACGGCTGGAAATCGAACCCACTCCTTCTGCGCGGCAGTTCATCGCACTACCCAACGTGCCACTGAGCCCGTCCTACGATAGGCATAGCAAATTTCTATATATGCATGTTTTAAATTGAAATATTTAAATCTATCTCATCGCTCATCACTAAGAAAACACCTCGCAATATTTAGTACACACAGAAATGTTTAATCATATCCCCTCAAATTACCTCATGAATTTCCTGCAAAAAGACCTTCTCAAGCGCAAAAGCCACTACTTGCGTATCTTTTAATGTATCGCTTCACCCATTCCCATTAAATGTGTGTAACAATTTGTCTCACAACAATACAAATCAATGCCACTGACCCTTGCAACGATTTGCCTCGGTGATTGTACCCAATCTACTTGTTTGTCATCTAACCAAGGTCAGGAAATGTTTTCTGTTTATTTGATGCGATTGCTCAACGGCAAAATTTCGCATGTGGGCATATTCCGTAAGATTTACTGAGAAGATACCAAGTCACAAGTCATCACCACGAATTTCCTGGCTCGTCAATTTCCTGACGCAACTCGAGTATAGGGCATCAAATGTCCATCAATGCATCAACTTGGAAATCGTTGCTTCTTGTCGATGACAATCGCTCGCCTTCCGCTGTGTTTCAAATTAAGACTCACCACATAATTATATGGTCAAACTAATTTGTTGCCACCAAAAGAAACCCCGACGTGAGTTAATTTGCTTCACACCGCACAATCGCCGATGACAGCTGTGTAACAATACCCGCCCAAATACAACCGCCTGAACAAGTAATTCTTCTTCGAATTATCGGCGGCGGTAAAAAAAAACAATCAACAACAAACCACTCTTGACCATAGCCATGATCATGATAATCAGATATAGTGACTCCTAGTTCCGAGTTGAAGTTATGGCCAATTGCCAATAAAACAAAACGGGGAAGTGTGCGTGAGCCTGTGCGTTTGCGCTTGCGTTTGCATGTACTGCTTCAAAACGTGAGGTTGATAAAAAATGCAGAGTTAGCGATCACACTTTGTTTTTATCGCTTGCTACCTATTTTAGAGGGCAAGGTAGTTGCGATGGTGCAATTGGAGTACTAATTGGAT
Source organism: Rhingia campestris (assembly GCA_932526625.1). NCBI lineage: Eukaryota > Metazoa > Arthropoda > Insecta > Diptera > Syrphidae > Rhingia > Rhingia campestris. The sequence goes on along the minus strand of OW052185.1, from coordinate 116,804,783 downwards.
TTTAATACGCTCGATGAATTCCATGAATTTCACCCAAACACTCTCTCTTTCACTTGGTGTATCGGAATTGGGTTTGTTTTGGTCACATATTCGAGACTAGTGAGCCAAAAGAATTTCGTTACATAATATCTGGTGGCTCGATGTCTTCTTTCAAAATATTCTTAGATACGTGACTTTGCGGTTACGTCATTTATTGCGATGATCCATGCATGCGTTAGTTATTACGTATCCAATGCCAAATAAGAACTTAACCCGTGCTGAGAGTTGTTATAGCCGATCGGCAGCTTTTTATCATGCATTATATCTGCGATTGGTTGTCGATCAGGTGAATATATCCATCTCTATGCGAATCTGTCGTTAGTTGCTATAATAATCTGAATTACATCTCGTTAAGTGGGTTTTTCTGTCTATGGCAGATCGATGGACGACAGGTGGCTTCAGGTTATGGTAGACGTCTGCCAATTGCCAATGTAATGTTGGATAAGAGCTTGAGGCTGCGTGTAATTGCGTTAAGTGTTAAGCTCGTTGATTTGGAATGTGATGCAATATGTGTTGCCATTTCGAGAGGAGTGACATATTTGGTTTGTGATGATTTGCTAGGATGCCCCCAGGGGAAAGTCAGTATACATGTAAAACATGATCTTCGTATGAACAATTTAATTGCCAACGAAAAATCATTATGATTCGAAGAAACTAGTCCAGATACATATCCATTCACTTGTGTGAAGTTGTTATGGTAATAAATACCCGAGTCGCAAACCACTCTTTTTTATAGTTTCTAAACAGGTTTCGTGTCTTAAGCATCCAAAATGTATCGATGAGATGAAGATCCTATTTTTTGTAGTATAGAATCAGGATTAGAAGGAAAAACGTGTGAGTTTACTATAGCTGCCGCAAGGGAGCAACATGTAAGGTTGTATATTTCCCATTGGTTTTAAGCTGTTTAGCGAATTCCTTTTTGTGACGGAAACGTTTAGTAATATCAGTCTGATGATCGTCAGAATCCGAGCAGTATCGGTTGCTTTGGAAAGCTTATATCAAATCCACAGGTCCGATTTGTCATCAACTACTATCTAGCTAGCTAGGCTTTGCATTCTTACGAGCCAAGACTTTGACTGCAGTTCTTCTTCAATGTACGATGTTAAAATAGTAATCGACAGATCCTGGAAAAAAGCCCAAGAAGTCCAAATCAATACCCACCACCTATTCATCGATTTCAAAGCCGCATACGATCTATACAGGGCCATGGCTACTTTTTGTATACCGTCCAAAATCGTCCGTTTTACAGGATAACGACGGAGAATTCTCATTGCTCCATCAGGGTCGGAAACCCTCACCGACACGTTCGATACCCAAAAAGGAGATTTAGGCAAGGCGATGCACTGTCATGTGAGCTCTTTAATTCGATTCTTGAGAGGATTGTGCAAAATTCTCGAGCCAACACCAGAGGCACAATCTTCCATAAATCGGTGCTAAAAAAAAGGTTCGGTAGGACAGTTGGAATGTTAAACATCCACGAAAAGACAACTTATAATGATTTCTGACTTGCAGAAGTTTGTAATACGGTGTAACAGGTTTCAACGACCTCGACTATCCTACAAGATGATGCTCCATATGCACAGAAAACCAAACTTTACGTTGAAAGCATCCAAATAAGGCTGTGATAGCTAGGGATTATAAATAGTCATTGAGTGAGAAACGCCTACTTCATCCAAGAGATAGTTGAATTCATCATAAGCACTCCCACCTTCGAAAAGATCCCCTTGGGGTGTCAAGTAGATTCAATAGAAAACGTGCCAAGCGCGAAAAAAGTCCTGAGGAGGAAATTGAAAAGTCTAGACACAAGAAGAACTTTCAAACAATTAGCAACTGGATTGAAAGCTGTAATGTAAGCTTGATTTATCCAATTAGAAGATAAAACTAAAAAACTAAACGAGAAAGTTAAAGAAGAAAACTGAAACGGTTTATACATCTATACATCTTATATGTGGCTACGAAATCACCATCCCCTTCTAAAGCGATTAAGATGGTGCTCAACTTTATTATATTTTAACCTGATATATCATTTAAATTTTTTTTTTTTTGGACTTACACAAACCAACTTTGATTAATAGCATCCTTGAAATATTTCCCAACAATTTGCTTCTCTTGTCTAAATACCCAACTTCTACTTCCTTCACCTTTATGCGCATATCCATCACCCAATAGCACATTCCACTCACCACATTTAGAGTGGTTGATCTCCAACTTACCACCTGACTCATATGCACACTATCCACCGCCTCGACTCGCGCAAAATCTTGGTTTTAGCTAGTTTCCCACACCACATTTGTGCATTTCATCGGTCACCTAGCCGCAGCAAAGTGAATGAAAAACTAAATTCCCGTTTGCAAACAAAAAAAAGTACAAAATCTAGAGCAAGTGTGGAAACTGTACCAAGTGTAGGTATGTTTGTTTTTGTCTAATTGTCGTGTATCGTTGTTGTCGTTGTGTTCTGAAATAGCAACGCGCATGCACACAGCCGCCACTCGACGCTCGACGAAGTGCACCTGTTCCAAGGACGACCGGTTCTATAATTAAGCCTGAGAAATATAAAAGGGAAACAATAAAATGTAATTATATCTACCCTGGCATTTATTTGGATTGGAAAAAGTTCATAGAGCCGTGTTTTTGTTTTTCAGTTGTTCGTAGCACTTCCTCGAAGTCACCAATTAGGCTCGAAGTACATCTTAAGCTTGTGTTTCAATTTTTTTGTGTCGGTTACCTAATACCCCCCCATTCGAGTGGTGCACGTCCTCTGCCACCGCTGGTGACCTTTTTTGAGCTGGGAAAATAGCTTAACCGATACATGTGTATCTATGCAATCCTCTCGGCATCACAATGACACAACACAAATCTGTTTGACATTTTGAAGCTGAGTGCGAGCGGTGCAGGCTGCATGGTACACAAATCGTCGAAGAAGTGGATAATTGATGACCTTTTAGCATTTAGCGGGTATTGGCGGTATAGGGTCTCTATGGGGATGGCCGCCGATAATGATGATGGTGGTCTTAGTTAAATGTAAAGGATTGCTTTGTCGTTCTTTGTATATGCGCATGCACGGCTACATGTGGGTCGCGATCTCAATCGTTATTTGTAATGGATTTTCTTATTTTTTTTAATGGTGGGGTTTGGAATTGAAAAAAAATTATTCGAGCTTTGGGAGGGTGTGTCTGTCAGTGGCTTGGGTGTTGCTATAAAATAGGTGCCAAGAGGCCACTGTGTTGAGAGAGGAAATTGAAATGAAAACAATCGAAGGTGGAGTCCCGAGGCATTATTTGCATGTTGAACTTCACGACATTATCGCGGTCGAGATGGGTGAATGGCTTGAGGAAATTAAATTTTAAAGGCATTTTTGCCGAGATGTGATTGAAATACAGAAGGAGTGGCGAGTTTCTTGACAGCTTTGCAATGAGTTGTTCATTCGAATAAAATACCAGGTTTTATTGCTATCAAATTGATGAATCATTTCTCTAAATTTGGGCTTTTTGAGGTTTTGAGTGAGGCTGTTGATGTTTGACAGAGTTTCACAAATTTTTAAATTAGGTACAGTTGGATAGTTTGACAGCTTGCAGGTGGATAATTTGAGCATATTTCGAGTCACACATAATGTTGAACAACTGAGATTGGTAGCAAAAGACGTGTTTCTACCAATGAAAAATAGATAGTAGTTTGAGTGCCTTTTTCAGGTCGATATAGGCATTTCTCACATTCACATTTCTCCAGCTTACAGTCCACAGCAGGTTTACCCTGTTTTTGATGTGTCTATCAGATTCAATGACTTTGGCAAAGGTTTTTGTACGAGGGGCGTATCTCTTCTCTACTTGGATGAAACGACTCTTGCGATTATTTTCTTGCCTCTGTCAATGCAAATGCATACCTTGTGAGTGTGATGTTCTAATCCCACATGCATGTTAGATACTTTCTATTCTATTTTCTTGAATATCAAGCCCACTAACCTGTGAAAATGCATTATACTATCCAACTTAAGCATTAAAATGCAATAAACAATTATTTGAGAATCTAATCATGCCTAAAGCATGTTTTTCCTTACATTCCTCACCGCTCATAAGTAAAATAAAATAAATCCGCGCGTCATCAGAAAAAAACACCTTCATTTATGCCATAGGAAGATCTAAGTTATTGGGTCACAACAACTCTCTGCAGTCATTTACCTCACCCGGAACTCCTCGAATGCACATCACCATATCAAATCAACCTCCAATGGGGCAAAGCAACCTTCCAATCTTAGCCACTCATAGATATTAGATAATGTATCCATTACATTCGACACCTTCTCAGCGTGCAGCGCGCTGCAGTGACTTAATCAATGAAAACCCCCATAGATGGCCATACTCAGTGACTTGACCAGATGTAAATAGAATATGGCAACAAAGAGGCGTGAGTACAATGTCTGCAAAAAGTCGCATGTTTGCTAAAAAAATAAACAGCTGCTCCATCCAAGGTGATACTTGGCAAAGCATGAATTACCCCATTGAAGTATTTGGCCATTTCATGCGTTACACTCAATAATTCGTGTGCGTCATCCGGCCATGATCTAATTACACAAGGGGCTGTTAGCTTTCCGCAAGAGATTCAAAAAAAAAAAAACATAAAAAATGTGTCTCAACACGATAAATCAATTTCCCAACGAAACAGAATAAAATTCTTTAATTACCTACAATTGACTGATTTTATGATTTATAACAGTAAAACGACTGTACTGGTTGCTCTTACTATTACAATTTGAGGTACAAAATGTTGATTGATCTGCGGATAGTGTAGATGGCTACATGCAACGCAACGCACATCTGTTAAGAGAATAATTGCTAATGTCCATGTGATGTAACCCCATGTATCTATCTGTGGCGTCTAAATTGGATTAATTGCGGTGCAACAATCATGATTTAAACATCGAAAAACATGCGCTATCCAATGGACAAACAATTGCATAAGTCAAAGCGGATTATCCTCATTTGCATCTTAATGGCGCGACATTTCTTGAAAACAACAACAAAACTCCATTCCCACAGGCGACACAATTAATAATATTTTGTCTAAGAACCAATCAATTGGACGGCAATGAAACTTCGGATCTAATCAGGCCCACGTTCTCTGTCTATACACTCTGACTTTGTTCTGGTTGCGAAAAAGCGGAACTAGCTCCGGGTCATGTATCTATGCCCGGTTGACGTTGCCAGAGAATTCTATGATTCATCATAGTCCAACCAGAGCGTATGCTTACCGCGTCTAAGAAAGTCTCCATTGTGAGTGGTTGGTTGTTTGTTGACGGAAAACTCTTTGGAAGTATCCTTTTGCATAACATATCTGAGATACATTCAAGTCGTGACTGCTGGTGGATAATCATGATTTGTATTACAGGCGTGTTTGTTTGTGGAACCATGGGAGCTTAGGTGTTGAGCCGCCAGTGGGTCGTGGGCTCGTTTGGCAAGTAGGTGAAGTACCTTATGCGGTGTGTTTATGTTTCTAGTGGAAGTGGGCTAATGGCGTAATGGTGAGCGAAAGTTTGGACTATCGTTACAAAATTGACTGCAAAATAAATGGTTAAATAGGAGCAAGAGCATTATTGGGTTAGATCTGCAATGAACAGGCCTTTACAGGGGTGTGTTAAGAAGGATACATCACTGGCATCTAGAACGGGCACAATACTGCCAAAACCAAAAGTCGAAGACAGTTATGGCGGCATTCGAAATATGAGTAACTAATGAGCTAGATATCTGACACATAACCTATAAGAGAGGTCTATAAGGTCTGACATTCAGAATGCAAGTATGTAGTCAGCATCAAATGTGAAAGACTAGTAGTAAATAAGTCCAAACCATCGAAAACTGGTGTACAAAGTTCAAGGTGTACAGGAGATGTTAAGCTTTAGTGGCTTTTCTGAAAAAGGAAGAAATGGAAAACACTCGATCAAAATATAGAAAATGTCCACTCAAAGCCATTCAAGATATGGAAAGAATCCTAGTAATAGATCAGTTTGACGATTTAATCACTCTGTAACCAGAGAAAACGAGCTTTAAACTCAATTTTTCTGGCAATTCTCAACTTTTTATTTAATTTCTCTTTCGACAGCATTATGATCCTACGAAAGCTCATGTGTTCACAGATCTATTGAACCCCTCTTGATCTGCCGGTTAGATTCTAAAAAAAAAACTCCTTTGCTTCTACAATTGGTTGCACAGATACTTTTTTTTTTTTTTTTTTTAAATTCTGACCTGCCTAAGCAGTAATATACACATCGACCTAAAAGATCTATTGTGCTTGCCGTCAGATGCTTTTTAGGTTAGTAGCGCTTCTACTTTCCTAATGTAGCTGATAATACTTTCAGCCGAAGATTTCCTCAATTCTTCGGGACTTAAGAATTCCCTGAAGAAAGATTCTCTTCTCATACCGTAGAGAGCCGGGCATTCACATATGATATGCTCGGCTGTTTCGTCTTCTTCTAGACATAGTCTGCACTCCGGTGAGTCGACTAGACGCATTTTATTTAGGTGATATCGCAGACCGTGATGACCAGTTAGGTAGCCTACTAAGTTTTTGATATCGTGCCTGCGAAGATTTAGTATCTTGTCGGCATCTGATTTGAAGGGCTGAATAGCTCTTTTGGCCTGTCTTAGGCCTGGGATGTTTCCCCAGTATGAAACACATCTGTTTTGTTCCCAGTTTTTTATGACTAGATTTATGGCTGATTTGGGGATTGCACAGAAGGGTTCAGGTCCAATGAAGGGGGTTTCGGAACCTTTTCTGGCCAGTTCATCAGCTTTTTCGTTACCTTCAACTCCCTTATGTCCGGGGACCCACCATAGTTTGGTCTTGTTCCTGGAACTGAGTGTTTGGAGGGAGTTGAAGCAGTGTAGTACTGATTTGGAGTCAATGATGTGTGAGCTAAGGGCTTTTATAGCTGCTTGACTGTCCGTGAATATATGGATGTTTGCGCCTTTAATACCTGAGTTGTGTATTAGGTTTGCGCATTCTTTTATGGCATGGAGCTCAGCTTGGAATACACTAGGGTTTTTTCCCATAGGTATTGAGATGTTTTTATTTGGCCCATGTATGCCAGCTCCTACCCCTGAGTCCATTTTAGAACCATCCGTATACCACTTTAGGCCGCTTAGGCAGTTTGGAGGGTTGTTGCTACACCATGCTTCTCTGGTTGTGATCTCCGTTGAGAATCTTTTGCACAGATACGCAACATCTGGTATCGATAAACTTGAGACATTATATTTTATTTATTGAGGTAGTTAGTCATCAATGCAGGGCGTAATTAGATGTTGATAAAATATGAGTGTCGGGACTGGGGTGTAGTTACAACAGAGACAATTGCAATGCGTAGAATTAGAAGTTCATGATGTAGTAGTGCTTTTTTTTGGGGTAAACTGCCTTAGTTTAAGATTTAGCTGTTTTTATTCAACACACATAGTAATTTGTTATACTCTTTCCTAAATTTTCAACTTAGGTATTTGATTGCACACTTGCAGATCAGTTTCATGACGTTAAATGTGTTTCTTGAAGGGAATAAGATATTTTAAGATTTGAATAGTAGCTTAAAACTTTAAGAACCACTAGCACCAACTTATTATCATGTTTTTTGACTGAAATTCGCCAGAAAATTTCTTGATAGGCTAACCTCTGGATAGTTAAAAAATAAGTTCTTTAAGGTAGGTTAGGTTAGGTTAGGTTAGGTTGGGTTAGTGTAACAGCCAGCGAGTTCGCCAGCATACTTTGACCATTTTTCTCGTTAAAGTAATCTTAAAAATATTTAGAGAATCTGCAAAGTCAGATAAGTCAGTTGGAAACTAATAAAAAATTAGTTATCCACTAGTCCAATTTTATTCTCTCTTGGTGAGCACTCCCTTGACAAGGTGATTTTATTAATCATTTGACCCAAAATATATTTTTAATTAGGTTTTTTTTTTAATTTAAAATTAATAAGAAAAGAAAACTATAATAACAATCATTTTCTTTATTTCGTTTCAGGATACGCGTGTGCAACAAAAAATGGTGTTTATTGTCTAAACTCCCCAAAGTCCATCTATTTGTCGCCCACCTGCCATCCGTCGCGTCGGTGCTTTCGAGTCATTGTCAATATCCGTCGCATCGGTGTCTATCGGTTTTTTTTCGAATTTATGTTCGCCGCGAATTATGTCGTCCAGTAGTTTTTAAATTCATAAAAGTACGTCGCGAATAAATTCGTTATTACAAAATGTCGTCGCGAAAATTGTTTTCTTTTTTTGCGTTCTCTAGCATAAATTAAAAATTGTCCGTTCGGAAAAGAGTGCGCGTTTCTATTTTCGAAATCTGTTCTAATTTTTTTGGAAGATTCCCAGAAGTGTAAAAAAAAAAGTGTTTTTCTTTCAAAAAAAGTGTTTCCCTTAAATTAAAAAAAGATGTCCCTTTAAAAAAGTCATTTGTGGTCTCCTTTAAAAATGAAAGAGTTCCCTTACAGAAAAGTGTTATTTTATTTTTAAAAAAATGCCTATTATTGTTAATATGCCCTTCACCATATGTGTATGTCCCTATAGCTATAAAAAAATGTGTTTTCTTCTACTTAGTGTTAATTTCTAAAAAAAACGTGGTTTTCCTTAAATGAAAAATGAAGTCCCTTTAAAGAAATGTAAAGTCATTTGTGGTCCAATTTGTTTTTCAAAAAAGTGATTCCCAAATGAAAAAATAGGTCCCATTAAAAAAGGTTTAGTCAATTGTGGTCTCCTTTAAAAAAGAAAGCGTTCCTTTATAGAAAAGTGCTATTTTATTTATGTATATGTGTTTATCCCAGTAGTTGCAAAAAAAATGTTTCTTTCTCTTAAATGAAAAAAAGAGGCCCGATTTAAAAAAAAAGTTGTTCATTTGCTTATATAAAAAGTGGTCTCCCATAAAATTTAAAGTGTTCCCATCTAGAAAAGTGTCGTTTTGTTTTCAAAAAAATGTCCCTATTATTGTTCATACATCCCTCACCATTTGCAAAGTATGTGTTTTCTTCTAGTAGTGTTCATTTCTAAAAAAAAGGTTTTTTCTGATCTCTTTTAAGAAAGTGTTTCTCTCGTTTGTGCACCTCGCGGAAATAGAAATAAAATAGTGTGCCATAATCCATTTTCTGTTTATTAAATTTAGTGTGATCCTTTGCGGCAAGTGCTAGTTGCCAATAATAAATCACCAAGGCTTCCTCAAAAATCAAGACTGAATAGTCTTTTCAAGAAAAAATGGTAAGTCTACAAATAACTATTTTTTTCAATATTCCATCTTTTTTTTAAATACTGAGCTTATTAATATTTTTACGTCAATCCCCTAATTAGCCAAATATCTATTTATTTATTTTTAAACAAAAATATCGGTCTACCTTATATCTGCTGTGTTTTTTTAATTGTCTTTCGAGTGATATTTCCTATCTTAGTACCTAGCATTAGATCAATAAAAGAAATAGGAGCAGACTGATAATTCATATTTAAAGAATTCATAGCATTACTTGTGGTTCAATTAAAAAAAAAACAACTGAGAAGCTTCATTTTCATTTATTCGATCACGATTCAGCACATTTATTCCTGCATTTCTGGAAGCCTCTTAACCTCAGCTGTCCTTCATATTTTATGTATATTGTCCAAATTGCGAAACCTATTTGAGAGATTTTTAGGCCTTACATTTTTAGCTAGGATAATGAAATTTGGCTATCGGATCCTTGTCCGAGGGTACAGCACACTTGTGACTTGACATTTTTAAAATCAGTAAAATATTGTTTTGGCCAAACGGGTTAGAATTTTGAAAAAGTATCTATTTCGTCAGTATAAAGTTTTTTTTAACAAGCCTACTTTTTGGGGCGTTTTTTTTTTTTTTTACAAAAAAAAAAACATTTTTTCGATACAATTTTTGGAAAATTTGAAAAAAACTTTCGATGAAAATATTTCGAGAAAATGACTATGAGCATTTCGTCTATATATCATTTGACCCACGCCCACTTCTAAAAAAAAATAATTTGTAAATCCTATCCCATAGTAATCGAACCATAAAAGATTTAGATACACCGTCTGAGCAAGATTCATTCAGTTTGTAACAACGCCCACTTTTAAGGGATATTTATAATTATGATAGGATAGGGTATTCAACGATTCGCACAGCGGTTTGTAGCCTTCTCATATGTTTAAAGCTACTATGATAGCCACTCAAGGATCGAGGATCAAATCATAAAACACTTGCACGATGCAAGTGCATTTGCAATTCTTATAAATGCTGCAATATTGGCAAAGAATGTCTTTGAAATGTTTTTTTTTTTTTTTTTTTTTTTCAAAATTCTGCCGTATTCCTTAGAATAAGGTCACAGTTAGGAATATAATAATGGGGGTTCAAGCAGTTGACATGGAATTCGGCAGGACAATTGGTAATAAAGAGAAAACATGAGAAATAGCTGAGAAAGTTCACTGTAGGGCGCACGTAGACAGACCGACTCCTAAGACCAGTCATGGATGCATTCCTGTAGATAGATCTAGAGCTGTACTAGTATGGCTGGAACAAATACGAAATCTAATAAAGCCATCTGGATATATTCTTTAAAAATAAAATACTGCAATGTTTTAAATAGACGCTCTAACCTGATGCGCATACAAGATAGATAGGCAGGCGATAAAATGCAAGACCACTAAAATCTTGGGCTTTAAATATCAGACCGAGAAAGTCTGTATGAACTTGACCAACATATGATTTTTTAGGTGGAGAATCATGGGCGATTATTTGCACATCAGAAAGCTCGTCAATTGGGCAAACACTCACAATTAACAATAAAATAACATGGTTACATGCAATTAAAGAAGATCCAACAACAATCGCCTTTTCCTAGTTAATCAGTGCCGAAGAAGGCAAAAGTGATAGATTGTACCGAAGTGAATAATACACATCGATGATTTTGAAAAGCGGAAACAGAGACTGTCCATTAAAATCAGAAATTCGCAAAAACAGTGTTAAAATATTATAATACTGGCTTCGCGAATTTTCTAGGCTCAGTCAATATAAATAGTTTCAGTTTAATAAAACAAATAGGAAGAAACATTTTAAAGAGGTTGCCATTGGCCTAATTACATCGCAGATCATATTTCAAAAATCCCAATAAATTTTAGCCCTAGACTTTCTGTTAATCGAGTTCCACTAAGTGGCGTCATCAACCGCAAGGTGGGGGACTGACTGACCTAACAAATTAAATCCTAGTTCGATGTGTTAAAAACTAAATGCTTTGGGAAAATTCCACTATTTCCAAGTGATGTCATATATTATCACAGTTTTGCAATTATTCGACAAATTTATCATCGCACCTCTTAAGTGTGCCACCATTTTGCACAACTCATTCCTTCGCAATCCACTTGCAATGACAGATGCAGACAATTCAACAAATTGATCCACAATCGCCACTTAATCACCAAGCAGTGTGCCTTAATTACCAGAAAAGATTGAACATACACTCAACTTAAAATTGCAACCGCACCGTACTTTCACTTCCCTTAACTAAGATGCCGAACAAATTGACCCCTTTCATTGCATAAGTTCATTCCTTTTATGATCGATCCGCTAATGGATGCAACAGCAGTAGATCTATCTAAACGTCATACCCCACATCTGACTCACAAATCAGGATTTTAAATCCGCCTTCATTGAGGATTTATCACACAGCCACACTCGTTTAATCGAACCACCAGCGGTATAACCAAACAAAAACTCGTCTCGCTCCTCCAGTATCTGTGGAAACCTACTTACAGCATACATTACAGAGGTCGACACCAGAAAGACCTTGACTTCTTGGAAATCACTTTTTATTGCGCCATTCGTATGTATCCACACACCGGCAGTTATAGGTCGTGTTACATTATTTGCAACACACTTGCACACAAAATTCCAGGTGTCCCGTGTAAAATAGAAAGTGGTGCAATCAATCGCGATCAATTCGATCCGGTGACGAGCCGTACACGATCTACACGATCGATCCTTGATCGGGTCTAATGTTCTTGTTGGATGGTAAGATATCATTATTTGAGAAAACATAAAATATCGATAATACACTTGCTGAAGGAAAAAAAACCGTTTTCCATCCGGCTAACGATAGCGGAATGGAATCCAATTACATGGCAATTACTCGCCGCATTTTCATCATAATTAAACCCGATTGCATAAATTTGTAATGCAATGTCGAATGGCGTAGATATAGTTAATTTGTTTAAGACAATAATAAAATAATTATTACCGTAGTAACGAGCCCAAAAGACCTTTGTTGTTCCAAACATTAGCACGATCAATTGCCTCAAAACACGCTCAACTGGGTAAGAAGAGACGCGCATTCTAAACGACTTGTTTGTGTGTGAGTGTGCGAATTAATAATTGTTGCTGCGTAATTAAAAATAATAAACAAACAAACGAAAGCACACACAAAAATGTTTTTGTTCTTCTTTCTGTATGGTCCTTGGCCAAAAGCTTTGTGTTAAGTTAAATGAGGCGCTCGGTGTAGTGTTTCTTATTGTAGGTGCCGACCTTTAAGGTCGATGGTGCTGGCTAATAACTATCTGTGGTGTTCAATATCCAAGCACAAAAGTTTTGCAATTGTCGATGTTTTGAAATTAAAATTTAACCACAAAAACACGAATAATTCATTGACACGTTTTAAATGAATAAAACAAATTTTAGGCACTTACTAGCTAGCGAGCTACATTGCCGACTTCGGAAGTCAAGCTTGAGAAGCTCCTTATGAATGTTCTTGGATGTTTTCCAGACTTTCATAAGAGGTGTTGTAGTTGAATAAAGAATGGATTTACCACTTTTTAACTGCATCCCCTAAGGTTTCATAGAGGACTAAACCAAGATTTAAATCAAATCGTTCTCAATCGGAGAGGTTCAACTGCTTCACAGAAATTCGATTTCCAACCATAAAAACACCAATTATTGCTTTTACGGGACCTCCTCCCACAATGGTCTGACGAATCATTCGAGTAGCATATTTTGTCATGACAATTGGAAAACGTCATGGATTTTTCGATCACCATAATGCACCTTCCATCCGATTATTCGAGAAATTTGTGGAGGTTGGGTTAGTTCAAATCCGGAATTTCGACCTTGACAGCATTATCAAATATAGGGTAACTCCAATATATTTTTAAGTTCAATGCTTCCAAAACACAATGCCATCTTCTTCATTAAAAGACACTTAGATCGAAGAACCCGAAAAGTTGTCTATGATCAGTATGTGTATTATTGACGACCTTCGTTGGAATGGCCATATGTTGAAATCCAAAAACGAAGCAAAATGTTCAGTTCCTGTAACATTAGGAACACCTTCCAGCAAAAAATATTACATCTTCTAGATGGCATTTAAACGCGTGCAAAAAAAAATAGGAGAGATAGGACTAGCGAAATACCTAGTTTTGCTCGAACACTAGAGATTATTTTCCACAAATAACCCCATTTTGGTAAAGAAATTTAAAAAAAAAATCATAACTTTTGCAATCAACAATATTGTTTACAAAATAAATTGTTCATCGCGAGATCATCCTTGTTTCAGGATACCCATCGATAAACCTCTATAAACAACATTTTTCTGTGTTAAGTCCAGATAAAATGATTTGGTCTAACTCAGAATTAAATCAGCACTTAAAAACTGTGCCTTAGGATTTTACAAAACTAGTTTTTTAAACATTTTTTCGGTATTACTTAAAATAATAAAAAAAAAATTAAGATCATGATTGTGTTAAGATTAAAATTCAAATTGGTAGATTAATTAGTTTTGTAAACTTTTTTGATGAGGCCCACGTTTCATTAATTTTTACCTTAAAGTGTGTGGTTATAATCAGCTTATCCCCAATTATATCGAATCAACATTACACATGTCTTGTGTGAACTTTTTTGATGAGACCCACGTTTTATTAGTGTGCGGTTATGATCTGCTTATCCCCAATAAATATCGAGCTAAAATACCACGTGTCGCACTAGAAGGCCTTTTCAGCAATACTCCCATATAATGAACCTATACGGACCACCAAATATCCACTGCTGTCAACGATCTTCTTAAAACAAGGAAATCATCGTGGCATAGATAATTTGCCCAAGTGATTGCATATACATATATCTGATTTAACCGCAAAAAATGGTATCAAATGTTTAAGGTTTCGAATTAATTTACTAAATGTTATGATTACCAAGACGAAATTTCCAGTCTCCCATTTAACGTGGTATGTTAATTCAGAATGCTATTTTAGTATTTTTATAGTTTTAATTAAAATTTAAGTCAAGCGATTCTTAAACAAGGCGGATACCTATTATGCTGAAGGACAGTGAATAATTTATTGGACCACAAATAGTAAATAGAAAAATATATTAAAAGTCAGCTTACATAATATAGTTCAGATTTGAGCTTGGCATTTGAGAAAACGAGACGTGATACTTAAAAAGAAATGGGGTTATTGAGGAAGTAAAAGAATGCTGATTAGAGTATCTTTTCATAATATTTTGTGAACTTGTTTATCAACAATTTGAAAAAGTAGTAGAAAAACATTAAGAAATTGACGCATCCAAAAGGAGCAAGGAAAGCTAAGGAAACAAACATTTGATGTCAATTCTGTTGTGGTTGAGAGGCAGTCATGGTCTGAATTTCATCTGGTAGCCTTCCTAGAAAAACTTTAAGAAACTCAATGAATTGCGTCCAAAAGGAGCAAGTAAAGCAGTCATAGTCTGAATTTCATCTGGAAGCCTTCCTAGAAAAAACTTTAAGAAACTATGAATTGCGTCAAAAGGAGCAAGGAAAGCTGAGGAACAATTTGATGACAATTATGCTGCGGTTGAGAGGTAGTCATGATCTGAATTTCATCGCGCAGCCTTCCTGAAAAAAAAACTTTAAGAAATGTACGCACGTCATTAATTATTAATTGCGTACAAAAGGAGCAAGGAAAGCTGAGGAAACAACAATTTGATGACAATTATGCTACGGTTGAGAGGTAGTGATCTGAATTTCATCTCATAGCCTTCCTGATAATACTTTAAGAAACGAACGCAAGTCATTTTGAATTGCGTCCAAAAGGAGCAAGGAAAGGTGAGGAAACAAACATTTTATGTCAATTCTGCTGCAGTTGAGGCTCAGTCATGGTCTGAATTTCATCTGGTAGTCTTCCTTATAAATTTCAGATCGAGAATGTATAGTTCTTAATTTTTTTTTGTGGGTTTTTATGCAAAATCCCCTTTGTTTGAGTAAGAACTTCTAAAGACATTATACATTATAAAGATTAAATACTTTGACACGTTTAACAAACTTTGTGGATGCACTGGCTGAATTGTTAGTTAGTTGTTGCGTAGATAAGACTATAAAACATGTAGGTGATGCTACTCTCAGGAATTGCATCTCGGTACAGTTTTTTGGTAATAGAATCTTCCCAGATGCAAGATTTTGACACTGACAGCTGTTTCCGGGTAGAAATCTTGACAGAAAGTCAGTATCATACCTCCGTGGAACGAAATGGGTCTCTTTATGCTTGAACAACGTTGGGAAATTTTGAAAACTTATTTCCAAAGTTAGTGATGTGTAGTCCGTTATTTGAAAAGATGTTTTGGCCGAAAGAAGTACCCACCGCAAGTTTTTGCCAAAAATTTCGTGAGACAGGTATGCTAGTGGACACCATTCATGGTCCCCGTCGTTGTACGATGCGCACAGTGGAGAATGTGGCTGCTGTAGCCTAGAGAATCAATTCACGAACATCAACTCTCCATCGATCTCAATAGCTCAACATTTCACGCAATAGATTGAGAAGAATTTTGCACAACTATCTCGGATTATTCACCTACGAGATCCAATTGAATCAGAAATTAACGCTTCGTAGTTTGGGCCTTAGAGCAGCTTGAATTCGACAACGATCTCGGCGGCTACGTTAGCAAAGAAAATTGCCGCATCTGGGGCTCCGAAAACACGCACGTTGTTGTCGAGAAGCCGATGCATCCACAGAGAGTGGCAAATTGGTTGCGTATTGTGGAGTGATGACATCATTGGACCATTTTTCTTCGAAAATGAGGTTGGGAACAGCGATTCGGTCAACGGTGGGCATTACAGAGCCATGTTAAACGACTTTGAAATTGAAATTGAAGACATGAATTTGGACAACCTCTGGTTCATGCAGGATTGCGCGCCATGCCACAATCGATCTTTGCTCACCAAGTTCCTAAATCGTGTTGGCAATGTCAATTGGCCGCCTCGGAGCTGTGTGCCTTTTTGACCCCTTTGGACTTTTTTTTTTGGGGAACCGTGAAGGACCGCTGTTATGCCCACAATCAGGAAATAATTTAAGCACTTAAGGCCAATATCATCTAAGCAATCCGTGATTTACAGCCCGAAACCATCAACAAGGTCTTGCAAAAATGGAGTGACAGAATGCGCTACTGCGAGGCAGCAACTTGAACGATGTTGTGTTCCATAATTAATGGGAATGTTGTTCTTACTTCATAAAACATGGAGAGAATTTAATTTTCCTCATTTAATTGCATTTTAAAAAGAAACTTGTATTTGGCCCTGTAGAGTAGAGCCTGAGAATTAAATCGTAGATTCTCCTTCGTTTTTGCAAAAATATAACTTCGCACAAATAAAAGTTTGAAATATAAAAAAACATATTCAGTAAAAAAAAACTGACTTGTAATAGCTTCCAGCATTTCACAATTTCCTTTTGTGAATTTGGAAAAGGGTTGCCAGTGTTCCCAAACACGTGTCCATTTTCATTTCATTTTCAAGGCCATTTTAAATCCCTGATTAACAATGTAAAGTCAATACGCATGTGTGTGATGAATAAATTAAATGTTTAAACTTGTCAAAAATTACTTAATGAATATGTCCATTATTTGTGAATAATTACGATATCAAGTTCACATACTTAACATCATTTTCATAAACTCTCACGCTTTAAAAAATAAAGAAACCGATGAATGGTAAGAAAAACTCTCTGACTCAACACCTCTATTCAAGCTTCGGAGTATACACATTTGCATAAATCTGCAGACCGTGCTAATTAAATGGATTGGCAACTAGGAAGGGATTTAATGCTCAATAGCCGCTTGCTGCGCTGGTATTTTACAACAATAAATTGCTTAAACAATATACCTACGCTAATTTTTATTTTTTTTCTCACAACCATAACGCAATCACAAGACAATCACTGTAAACCGAGCAAGGTCGTTGATGACTAAAATCTGGACCAAGACACTATAAACATCATTTACTGTTGTAATTAGTTGAATGCGATATAAAACAATGATAAAATTGCACTACAGTATTTTGTGTGGAGATATACTTGTTTGGCACGATTTGGATGATAATTACGATTAAAGATTTAAATGTAATTGGGTTTAGATTCGAATTAATTAGAATTAAACAATTTATTTTAGTTACCAAACCGATTTTAAAATTTATCGAGTTGTCTAAAAATTCTCTCTTTATTATGAGCCAACTGCTTAATTATTACTTATTTAAATATTTGAAAGAAATAAAAAAATTATATTTATATATACATATACAGCTGCTTATTTATTAGTTATAAAAATATATAAATATATATAATAGCCTTGACAAATATAAAAATCGAAAACCAGAACTCAATTAATAGAAATGAGGTACAATAAATAATAAGGAAAGTCACAATTAAAGCGCTTAAAAGATGACTTTTTTAAATTTGCCTGCAATTACGCAAATATTTAGCAAATCCAGTCTTTTCAATTAAAAAAATATTACTAAGTTTTGTTTTGGTCAAAATATCTGTTTAAAATTTTTATTCTTTTCATCAAAAGAGTTTAAACGCTGAATACTTAAATTTTTGAAAATGTCGTTTAGGTCCTTCATCTTCTAAGCGCTTCAATTGTTTGTCGCATTGCTCGCTTTCCATGTTGGTTCAATTCGTCCGTTCATATAATTTTCTATACCAACTTTAAATTGTCGAATCGCAACGTTGTATTTATAGTTCACACCTTTCAATCGCTTCTCTGCCTCATCTGCCCTCTAGATCTATATCGGTATGCTATGTCGAACACCCGTACATACAAACAGCAAAAAAAGTGTGAAGTTTCCTCAAAAACGAAGCAAAAAAAAAAACAAATCAGGAACATAAATATTTTCTCCAGTTTTTCTTTTTGAGACTACTTAGGAACATTGCTACATCACTCGTCGGCCGTCAGCGATTCTTCTCCGTATACATCTATCTCCATATACGAAGCTTACAGGCGTACAGGAGTTCTGAATTGTGAAGAGCTTTGTCCTACTCTGTATTTCGTACTGAAATTTTACTAAAACCAATATTTTTATTTTTTACACTTCGTGGTTTCTTTTTCTTTGTTCGAAATCTTGAAAGAAAGTCGGCATCATACCTCCGCGGAACGGAATGAGTCGTTTTATGCTTGAACAACGTTGGGAAATATTGAAAAATTATTTTCAAAGTGAGTGCTGTGTAGCCCAAATAGTCCGATATTTGAAAAGAAGTTTTGGCCGAAATAAAGGACCCACCGCAAGATTGTGCACAAAATTCATGAGGCAGGTATGCTAGGGAACACCACTTATGGTTCCCGTCGTTGTACGGTGCGCACAGTGGAGAATGTGGCTGCTGTAGCCGAGAGACTCAATACACGAACATCAACACGCCATCGATCTCAACAGCTCAACATTTCACGCACTAGCTTGAGAAAAATTCTGCACAAGGATCTTGGATTATTCGCTTGCAAGGTACAATTGAAGGCGCACTATCCGCGACTATCCGCTTCATTGTCGCTTCGTAGTTTGGGCCTTAGAGCAGCTTGAATTGGACAACGATTTTGGGCGAAAAATCATATTTTCTAACGAGACACATTTTCGTCTCGGCGGCTACGTTAACAAACAAAATTGCCGCATCTGGGTCTCGAACATTTCTACCTCACTCGTCGGCCGTCATCGGCTCTTCTCCGTATACATCTATCTCCATATACGATTCATCCTGTAATTCAATGAAATGATTTTTTTTCAATTTTTCCCCATTTCTCTAAATAAGAAATCGCCTAATGAGCCCTTTGATTTTCAAGAATCTATTCCGTTGAGACAGCAATCAGAACGTGGAATTTGTCAGTTAACTTAGAGAAGTCAAAGATGATGATATTCGGAGATGGCGGGGGAAGATATGCTCAAAACGAAAAATGGATATTTCAAGGGGAGCAAATCGAAATTGTCAAGCAGTATAAGTATCTCGGAGTTGTGATTACCCCCAACTTGAACATGAACATTCACCTTAAGACTAAACTTGCAGAAGCTAAAAGGGCAATTTGTGCGGTTTGGGGAAAGTATATTAATAATAAAAATATCTCGCACATTTCTAAACAGAAAATATTTCGAGCTACAGCAACTTCGATCCTTCTATATGCATCGCAAGTTTGGGGATACTGCTCATTTGAAGTCGTAGAAAAATTTTCACGGTTTCTTATCAGTAGAATTTTTAAATTACCGAGTAGCTGCCCCAACTACATGATATACTTGAAAACGGGAGTGGCACCACTTTTTCTGGATACACTCAAATTCCATTTCGATTATATCATAAAAGTCATGGCAATGAATCCAGAACGCCTGCCCAGAATAGTGATTTCCTCAATGCTACGATATAAAGTCAAATGTGTTCAAGAGTGACAAGTTCTAGGATTGGAATGCGGTTATGACTTTTCAGTTAGACCAAACGAACAATCGAGTCTACTAAAACAAAAATTTAACGACTTATTGGAGAAAACGGGCCGACGAATCTACGATACTTTAGTAAACGAAGCACAGTCAACGCAATGCAGAGCTTACTATAGTCGATTGGAGCATCATTTACAGACTAGGACACATTTTTTGATCAGCAATTCCACTGATAAGATAAACACAATCTTTAAAATAAGAGGAGAACTTCTTAACCTAAATTTTATACCGCACCGTCCCGAACTACCAATTTTATGCAACCTGTGCAACCTAAAGGAGCGTGAGGATGTTTTCCACTTCATCGCGAGATGTCCCGTCCTAAAAGAATTTCGCTTCATTTTCTTTGGTGTACAGGTGCTTGATTTAGACGAAACAATGAGTATCCGTAATGGCGAAAGAGGTTGGGACCTTCTGTACAACTATACAGTTAACGCAATGCGGTACAGAAATTGTATAATAGATGAAAGCTTTTAACTTCAGCACATCAAGAATTGTCTTTGTTTTTTTCTAATTTATATGTGTAAAATCTAAAATTAAACAAAATAAAATAAATATCTAAGTAAATAATGTCATACTGGTAGACGGCTCAAAAGCCAAACCATAGAGACTAAGATTGTATGAAATATGAAATATGAAAGAAATAAAAATAGTCGATTTAACTAAAAAAAACTAAACTAACTAACTAACCAACAATGTTAATCCCTAATCACCTTTTGGTTGCTTGAAATCAACCCAAAAATGCCTTTATATTGAAATGAATTAGTTAGTGCAAGTAAGCCTTAAAAACTCATTTTAAGATTTATATTATCCTCACTTACAATACATAATTAGATCCAAATAAGCTACATCTCCATATTGTACATATATCTAATCATATCTTTAGTTTTTAAAAACATTTTTCAGCAACAAAATACAGCGATATCTTGATAGATACATATACATTTATCCCAATCACGAAATCCCTTCCCCTACCTGACGACTTCAATAAAAACCAAATCAATCCAATCAAAAAAAAAAAAAAAAAAAGATGTCAACAAACTAATGCCAATTCAAATTAATTTAACGATCACAAGAGGGCGCCCATATCCGGGTATTGTTAGCTGTATCATAAATTTAAAATAAAAATATAAACTTTCGTTCACTGACCGATACCGAAACGCCCAAGACAATTCCCGGAAAATCAATGCGAATTTTCCGCTCCCATGTCATGAAAGTCTCTCGACCATACCGCAGACAGTACGCCCCGGACCAACTAACTCAAGACCCCCGCGGACAAACAATAATATAAAAATCCACATCTACATCGATACGACCAACTAGCTAGCATCTATTAATACTAAAGTACCCCCAGGTTAGTTACTTCGCATAGTATTTGTAGGTAAATGTGTCAACTTTCTGCTCGGCTGAGACCGTTTACATCATTTCACATGCATGTGTGCACGTAGACTTGTATTCAGTTCCAATTCAGTGCGATATTGCACCAGATGTATCTAAATGCACGAAGTCTTGTCTGTTTCTCTATTTTTGCTGTGGTCTCAAAATCAATTGAATTTTGCATCCACTACCATGCCAGTCGCGGAGCGCCGCGCCGTTGTCGTCGCGTCCTCGCGTCGTCACTACCGCCGCCACCATCATCACCATTGGCGTCGTCACCACATTGCACAGCATTGCACAATAGTGTATCTTTTCGAGTTGTTTTGAGGTAATTATACCGTTTTGTCGGCACAACAAACTCCTTTTGCTGCTAAGGCGGTAATCGATTTGTGGTCAATGAAAAGATTTTCAAATGCGGTGTGTGCTGTGATTTATTGGTCGCGACATTTGTTGTAATTTTTTTCCCTATTATTTCGTTTACTTGGGGTTTTCATGGACTATTGACTCCATGTGGGGTGGTGGAAATTAAATCAAAGCCATGGGGAATGGTTTTGTTCAATAAATATGAATAAATTCTCTCAGAACAAAATGTACACACCTACATACAAACAAATTTGTTTGAAGTTCAATGGTCTGTATCCTGGATCAACAGAAAAAACACATTCTAAATACATTTGTATATTAAAAAAAAAATGACAACCAGTCGCATTCAGCTACCTTAACCTCACCTTGTAGGTACATAAATATAGGTACGTATTTTTAGAACAATTAATTCAGGATTGACGAAATTGCTAATGGACCTTGCTTGTTTATTGCTTCGAATTTTAATTTTTAATCAATCGGGATACAAACTTGCATTGGACATACAGATACCTATTTATCATCCAAAAGCGATAAAAACTGGATGCTCTGGTGAAAGGTTTTATCTACCGTAATAAAAAAGTGTTAATACTTATGTGGCCTTGAGAGGGGTTGTTTTGCGTTTTATTTCGCTTCTTTTTCGTTGATAATCTCGTTATTAGAAGTGATGAGGTGTATAAGCTATTCTTAAAACCAGTCTTTGGTGGATAATAGACCAAAGCTATTCTTTAATAAGCTGCGTTCGAAATTTCCTTATGGTATCAATGTGCTTCTTTTTTTTGTTAATTTATTTTTTTATCGACATGAAATTGAATTCAAACTGGTTGAATACGGGATTGATGTTTAACGAACATTCACATGTCGATTTTATGAGCAGGTATATAGAGGTTGGCTCTAACGATGTAAATTTAGTTTGATCGACACACAAAATCTCACGATCCATTACAACTAGAATGTCAACATCGTCCTTTTGATCAAATCAAAATATTAATTTATTCGACACTACAAACGATAATAATGTAGTAAGATATGCAAGTAACAACGGGAGATACATAAACTAAAGCCTAAAAAGGGGAACTTCTTAAAAATGTTGCGTAGGAAAGCATTAACTAAACTCCTCTACGTTGTAAATGCGGCATTTACCAAGGCAGTGGAAAGTCGCGAAAGCGATTATGGTTCTATAACCAGGAAAATCACCGAATGAAGTAGAATCTTACAGACCTGTTTCACTTCTTCCAATAATTGCAAACGTTTTTGAAAGGATATAACTCGGGCGCTTACAATCCATTGTTGAGAAACGCCTTTTACCTGACCATCATTTTGGGTTTAGAAGTAAACATTCGACTGTGGGCCAAGTACATCGAATTTCTGATGTAGTTGAGAAAGCTTTCGAAGAAAAGAAAATTGGCTCAGCCGTTTGGCATAGAGGCCTTCAATTCAAATTAAGACAAAAGTTCTGCCTGAACAATTATATAAAATCCTCGTGTCGTATCTTGAGCATTGGACTCTTCCGTGTGAAACATAGAAACTAATATTCAGAGTTCAGAGAAATAATGGCAGGAGTATCCCAAGGAAGCGTCCTTGGACCACTCTTGTACCTCCTATTTACAAGTGATATCCCCAAAAGAAATGTTTGCTGACGATGCTGCTATACTAGCATGGAGGATACAAATATGAAACTACTAAACGCTATTAAGGAGGTTAATGAATAGACAAAATCCTGGCGGATTGCACTTAACGAGAGCAAATCGGTTCATGTAGATTTTTCGTTTAAACGGACAAACTTGCCTGTATTTCTAAATACGGTTCGAGTCCCTTCTGTAAATGAAGCGAAATATCTCGGAATGACATCCGATGCAAAATTAAAATGGAAGTCGCATGTAAAAATTAAATGCAAAGAACTTAAAAGTAAATAACAGAGAACGCTACTGGTTGCTCAGAAAATATTCGAAGTTTAACCTTAATAACAAGGACATAGGTATGTTATACAACTATAGAGTTGTACCAGTGAAATGAACAAACATTTGAAAACAAAATGTTAAGATCATTCGTCAATGCAGAGATCTGGGTACTCCCTGGATAATACAAACCGCGGGCATAAATTTACTTTAGCAAAAACTCACTTTTTTCACTTTTTTTTGGCTTAAAAGATTCCGTTTTTAAAAATCGTCGCTCACATTTAGTTTAAGAGTTAGCTAATGACAAAATTTCACTTTTTGGGTTACATTTCCATACAAATTGTTGTTGTTTTACATTTCTGTTTTTTTTTTTACTTCAGTGGTTAACGCGGCATTGCCATGTTCAAAAAAAAAAAAACATATAAAATAAAAATATTATAACTTAAAAAACTGTTGACTAAGGCGCCTGCCTGACGATTTTAAATACCCTGAGCGGAGCAACGATGTTGCGTGAGCGTGGACTGTCCCCAGAAAGAGAGTTTAAATCCTTTTTTCCCGCGAAGCGGGCCACCCAGGGTACTATTAACGAAAAAACTGTTGACTAAGGCGCCTGCCTGACGACTTTACATACCCTGAGCGGAGCAACGAAGTTGCGTGAGCGTGGACTGTCCCCAGAAAGAAAGTTGAAACCCTTGTTTCCCGCGAAGCGGGCCACCCAGGGTACTATTAACGAAAAAAACTGTTGACTAAGGCGCCTGTCTGACGACTTTACATACCCTGAGCGGAGCAACGAAGTTGCGTGAGGGTGGACTGTCCCCAGAAAAAGCGGGCCACCCAGGGTACTATTAACGAAAAAACTGTTGATTAAGGCTCCTGCCAGACAACTTCACATACTCATATATTTATTTTTACATTTTTACATTTTTTTTTCTATTTTGGGAATTTTTATTTATAATTTCAATTTTTTTTTATCTGGCAATGCTGCATTGGAATATTCTTCTTCGTATTTATCATTCAGCTACGTGTGAATTGTCAAAAAGTGGTTGATTTCTATAGGGATTTTTCGAATTTTGATTGTTTAATAACTTTTAAACCAATTGAGAGCGACGATTTTAAAAAATTATCAGCATAAAATAGTGAGTGGAATAAAAAAAAAGTGAAAAAAGGCATTTTCGCTAAAGTAAATTTTTTCCAAACCGCGCTATAAACTGCGGGGAAAGCAGGAACTCTCAAAGGAAAGTTACCTGTCAAACATATTATATTATACTCGTGATAAAGAAATTGGTAGATAATACGAATACTTAGTTGCATTCGAAATACAAAATGGGTGCTGGTTTTAGTGAGTAAAAATCTCACACTACTGTGGGCACGTGCTAATCATGTCTATGAAGGTTTCCACCAGCCCACGGAAAAAAAAAGTATTTGGGTAGTCTGGGTATTTAATTGTACACTCCAGAGATTTTTTTTTAAATCTCCCCCAATTTTTTTTTAAATCTCCCCCAATTTTTTTTTTTCAATTTCTGCCAAGTATTCATGAATTTGGCTCCAGCGTGGGTCGGGAGAACGTTAAGTAAATAATTTATGACGGTAACTATCACACTATCGCTTTATTCACCATCTTCTTCATTTGGTGGTTGCATATATTTCGAAAAAAAAAACCTTTAAAATGTCATGAGTGCTCTTTCAATTGACTCATTTTATGATCTACTACCATAAACTGACTTCACCCTGTTTAAAAAAAACTATCACATGACCTCAAACCTGATGTTATATTGTCCTTATGGCAGTATATCAGCACATCCAATGAACTACAGTCAAAATCGGTTATAACGATCTTCAAGGGACTGACGAATTTGGTCGTTATAAACGATAGGTCGCTGTAACTGTATTAAGGTAAATATATAAATTAATCTGTTAATATATAAATTAATCTGTTTTCAAGTATTTTTTTAACTATCCAGTTTTCATTCTAAAAATTATACCTGCTTTCTCTTCAACCGTAAAGATTTTTCGTTTCTGACACATTTTCCAACACAGCTTTATGCGAAACGAATAAAATTAAAATTCTACTACCACCCGTCACACAGAAAAATGTGCACTAAGTTATTTCACCTCCTACTGTTGAAAAAAAAAACAAAAAAAAAAAAAAGAATAAACGCAAAACAAAAAGAGTAACATGTCAACAAACGGTAGCAACATATCCGTAATATGTGTGCACAGATACATCGCATCAACAGATAATCGGTTTACCATTTTAGAAAACAAAGCAGCCGCACCAACAAATACTTCGAACTTAATTGTTGTAACCAATATTTGATTTCAAAAACAGAAAAAAAAATCGGTCGCTGTAAGCGATTTGTTATTCATTGGGTTTATAATGGAGCTCAGCCGGGACCTAAGAATTTAGTCGTTACAACCGATACGTCGTTATAACCGATACGTCGTAATTATCGATGTCGTTGTAAGCGATTTTGACCATACCCAGCGGTGGAGGTGTATGTATTGATTTCGTCAAATTATTGACACAGAAACGAATACGGAAAAAGCACAATGTATTCGTGAACAGATTACATAAGGAACAATCAAATAATGGTGTTTCAAATAGTTGCAGTAATGTGAACTACGAATTTGTCAAAGACAAATATTTTAGTAAACAAAACAAAATTTTCTCCGTCTAAAGAATAACACATTTATCGTGCACATCTATCTACACTCATTTTAGGATATATTTCCCCCATTGAAAACCATCAGACCCTTAACCCCTATTTTATTTTGTGAATACCACAAAACCGATAACAATACCATTACCACTCGGGCGAATACGCAACCTTTTTACTCTCAACTGACTGCTTCACAAGCACAATTCCTTAAATCTAAGTGCCCTACCCATTGAAAAGCATCCAACTGACTAACCCAAAACTAAATTCATAAGCAAAATGATAATGAATCGCTTAAATTACGTCTGGCTTGGCGTTCAATTTAAATACCATTAGCATAATAACTTCATCGGCTGCAGATTATAATGACCATTGAATGGATATTAGCTTCGGTCAATTTATTTGTCCAGCTATGGTTTGGCTGGACCTCGTTTTGTTTTGTTATTATTTAAAATGCTTGTATTACAAACAATTACATTGCCAGAACGGTTGAATGGCTTAGTCAACTGGGATAATATGCAGTTTGCCGGTTCTCAATTGAAAATGTATCTAAATGCACTTGTCAACACCACCGTGGTATGGCGTGGCATTATCATAAATTATTCATAACGAATAGCATTTTTAGTGATAAACTATTTTTGTTTATTTATTTTTGTTTGGCCACGTGACGGGAATGATTATTCATAGATTCGAAAAATAATTTATTAATGAAAGTAGATAGTATGGAAATATCTTCTCACAGACACCAGTTAAGACCATGAAGATGTATCAGATTTTGACAAGTTGGAAATTAATTTGACAATTTGGGGTGTATATTCGTATTGGCAGTAGATTTGACCTCAGATGTATTGTATGTGAGTGGTTGATGGTTTGACAGAGTGAGTGGCTTATCTGTATCAAAACACTTTTGATAGATGTCGTAATGTATACTTTGGAAGACCTAATTAGACATCGTAAATCCGATCAAGGTAGTGGTCGATTAGTTTGATTATCATAAGTGATTGTTTTTACTTTTATTGAATGGATATGTATTTATAGTTTTTTTTTTTAATTTATGAATATTCCTACAGTCGATAAACTTGTTGAGTGTATTGAGGATGTGGGTTTTTTCTTTATGATTTATTATTTCTGTATATTTTGATTATACATACTTTTTGGGGTTTCCATATATATTTCCGATCACTGTTTTAGGGTGGAATTTCGGGAAACTAGTTATGTCTAGAAAGGAGTTTTTAAGTTCGGAAAATAAATCAATTTAGTAAAGGAAACATTTTTTTGTCAGTTTGTTAAACTGATTTCTTTTAATGGCTGATATCAAAAATTATACTGTCGCAGAACGCCTTTTTGGGTAACTTTGACGTTTTGTGGGATTATACGAAAACGTTCATCAAAGGCAGACAGCAAAGGGTTATGAATATGTTTAAAGTATTTTTGCACAACGGATATCTTTAACGGAAAGGAGAAGATGGGTGTAGTCATGATTTCTTACTCCATGAGAGCTGTCCGAATCATTTCGGAATGTGTGCTGGTTTTCTTGTCTTCGTTTTAAATCACTTTTTTTTCCAAAGTTAGTAGATATTATTTAAAGAGAGAATTTACTCAATTTAAATTTTATTACGGATCAAGGTTAGTGTTGGTCAATAACTATACTTTTCAGAGGCAACCATAAACCTCAGAACTGAAAGACTTTTTGCTCATAAATATGTAAAAGTATAGAAAAAACACTGACAAAAGGATTCAGCTGACCTTAAAGGATAACGTAACCGATATACACTGCAAAAAGATAAAGGTGTGGTATATGCGTGGATGCGACACGGTGGTGAAAAGTATTACTGTGATAAAAGACATTGAAAAGCTAGTACAAACATTTTCAACTAAAAATGCTTGCAATTCGGATCACTTTTAGTCACCGCCATCGGTTATTAAATGTCTTTTTTGATTAACGACAATTCTGACTACATGCTAGTACTACTCGATTTGCCTGTCAATGCCCAATGGAGCAGGAAAAGCGATGAATTTGACATAAGCGGATGCAGATTTGCCATAAGCGAGAATTCAGTAGTGAACTGAACTGCAAGAGGTTTTCCTTCAATTTTCAACCTAGCGCAACGCTGTCACATTTTTTTTTACCGACCCTCATTTTATGAACTAACAGGTTTGACTTAATATTCCTGCAATAATCAACCACGAATAGATGTATAAAAAAGAAGCTAAAATGTGCGTCACATGTATCTAACAGGCCTGCTATAGTTTTTTTTTTTGTTCAGACTGTGTTGTAACATGAAACTACAAAGCAAAATATATCACCAATCATTACAAACGTCTGCTTACGTTGCTTCGCAACAAAACCTATACGTGACTTTCGAAATGAATCCTTCCATGATCTAAGTATAGATGTAAGAAACGTCCCAACTCTTCTGCATTTTATGGGTTAAACAAGCATGACTTATCTTCAAACGAAGGTAGACTTCAATTTCGTCCCATGACACATGTTTTTTTAAAAACATGTAGACTATCCAAATGAAAAGGTAGATATTATAGTATTGGGATAATCCCTTACACAACCATCTACGTTGGTAATAGTGGTGTCATTACGCGCCATTTTTAGCGGCTTTACATGTCGTTAAACGCCACTGATTTCTAACCGTAGAGTAGATCAATGAGTAGCTGATTCTCATATAGACAGAGCTGATCGAACATCAAAGTCCAAGTCAAACATCTCAAAGTCCAAGTTGAGTTTTTTGAGTCGAAGGAAATTTTTTATATGAATTTGAAAACATTGCTCAAAAGTTAAGCGCTTTAATCCTTATGATCTTGTGAAAAGCAATAGCATCTCTCCAACAATTCTACCATAAGGATGTAATTGTGGACACATCATGCACTACCATCTAAGAAGATTTTCTACAGCAAGGATATTTTTCATTTTCATGAACTTTAAGCTATATATGCCTTTTAAAAAAAATCACTGAACACATCACTTTGCAAAACTACTCCGCACTGTCTTGAACTTCATTTTGTACGAACGCATCTGCAGCAGATATATCCCTGCGGATAAGCATTTTCACAATACACCACCATCGGGACACATGTATTTCATTCCTTTTGACATTTGACAAACGTTTAATCACGACAAGTCTGACAAAACTGATGTAATAGAAATATTTGCCAGCGACAGTGCACATCCATCGAATGAAAGTTCCACATGCGTCCTGTCAGCGCCTCTATCCAACCGGCAATCAGCACAAAAATGGTCGAAAAACTTGGCTTGCTACATGCCAAAAGCCTCCCTCTCGATATCGTGTGTCATTGGATTTAAAAAAAAAAAGTATATTCTGCGCTCTCAAGCAACCACCAAC
This sequence comes from Rhingia campestris, assembly GCA_932526625.1. Classification (NCBI taxonomy): domain Eukaryota; kingdom Metazoa; phylum Arthropoda; class Insecta; order Diptera; family Syrphidae; genus Rhingia; species Rhingia campestris. Next base: position 116,775,400 of record OW052185.1, on the reverse strand, counting down.
AAACAATGCGAAGCTTTGATCTGCAATCGAGTTAACCAACCACCAAGCAGATACCTACCACTTGCTTTGTTGTTGTTTTCAGTATCCGCTGAGTATTACAGCATAGACACCAGGCTTGTGTCGCGTCGCGTTTACCTGTGCTTGTTTGTTGTTTTTACCCATCTGGTTTTTTACTCTCACTCTCTTCCTTACAATATGCCGCAACATTATGCCGCCATCCAAACACACACACACACACTCTCTCAAAGAGGGGGCTCTAGTTTCAGTTTCGATTTTGAATCCGCTGACTTGTGTGACTCTGTTTAGATAGTCGGGTAATTTATTGTTGTTGTTGTTTAATCGGTTGTCACAGTTCGGGGGACTTTGAGATGGTATGCAGCAAGAAGTTACCGCTTTAGTAGCGCGCGGCAAAATAGAAGCACAAGCTTCTACTACTTTCGGGGTGAACATAGTGGTGGTTGGGGTTTGTGCTAACCGTACGTGTGCCTGCTGCTAAAGCTCAACGTGCCAAACTGTGGGTGTATGAGTGCGGTTTTGCACATTTTGGACTTGGAGCGGCTAATCAATACCACTAACTATGTGGGGAGCTGGTTTAAGTAGGAAAAATTAAGCCAAGTGGTGTATTGACGTAGAAAAAGAGTATAAAAGCAAAGAACTGACCACACTCAGCATCCAGTCAAAGGTTTGGAATCGTAACGATTCTTATCCTTGTTTCTTCGAGAAAACAAAAAAGGTGCGACTTGTGAATTTGTTTTTTCCTTAGAGGATTTGTGATTAATATTTTGTTTTTCTTTTCGTTTTCTTTTTAAATAATAGCAGCGGAAGTTTTTTAAAAATGAAAGTATTTGTGAGTATCTATGAAAGTGAACAAGAACATTCTATAAATGCTAAAGTGATCTCGTTAACAAAAGACAATTTGTGGATCGAATGTGGATTCTGAATTCAAAGTGATGGCTTAAAGTGACCCGTTTCGGTTGATGGATAACAACTGAAACGCTGAGTATTAAGTGTGATTAGATGCCACTTATCCGGAGCAAATAATAGTCATACGAAGCTAAATGCAATTGACTTACACTCTGCAAAGCTCAGATGGCGAATCATACCCTTGGGATAAAGAACGTCGAACATTCGGATAAAGTTTTATTTCTTCAAAATCAGCCTGGTAAACTGTGGAATTGCATTACTCATCTTCAATCGTTGATTTCAATGAACTTCTGAGTGAGCTTCAACCCTTTAGGGTACACAGTGATTGATTTCCATTATCCGGATAGTGGAAAAATCATTCCGAATTCAAAAAATGCATGAATTTCTTCCTTGGAGGAATAAACAATCTTAAATATCATTCTAAAATTCATTCTCTTTGATTGCTCTCTTAATATAAAAAACAACAAATTTATGTTCAGAAATACCAAAACGTCCTTTAAACCAAAATCTTTTTTTTAAATAATTTAAATATTAAACTACAGTAAGAAATCCGCTTAACCGAAATCGATTATGATGTCTTAATCCTTTAATCATTAACAATCCATTTTATCCACCTTTAAATAATCCCTCGGATAAGAATTTTTTCAAAAGATTATCCTCTCGGATAACTTATTCTGCATGAAAATGCAAACTTCTTCCTCAATAAAAGCCATTCGGATAAAACTATTACAATCTCGAGAAATATTCGAGAACGAAGTTATATTACTTTCTGACCTTTTCTTTCGTAACAACTCAGCAAAAATTGTCACTATTTCACAATTCATCGGACGTGCTCGGCAGCACTGATTACCAATCGTCCGGATATTCGCAATAGTGTCGTCTGCGCGTACTTTATTCAGAATTTCACTTTCAATGAATTCCATTTATGGAAGCCACTTGCAAACGTGATCACTTTCGCTGCGCGCGCGCATGGCCGCTCATATCATATTCAGAACTGAACTTCGAATTAAACATGAAAATTATTTGTTTCGCAGATTTGTTTGGCCGCCCTTTTAGTGGCATCTGCCTGCGGTAGCAGCGTCAAAGCCAGCGCCAAGAAGGGTATTCCTTTGGAAAAGAAACTCGACAAGCGAGGACTTCTTGATCTCGGCTACGGCTATGGACATGCCGGTCTTGATCTCGGTTATTTGGGAGGCCATGGTAATGGTATCATCAGCAGCGGACACGGAGTTGTCGGCTATGGTGGAAACTTGATCGGCTACGGTGCTGGTCATGCTGGTAACTTGATCGGCTATGGTGCTGGTCATGGTGGTAACTTGATCGGCTATGGTGCTGGTCATGGTGGTATCCTTTTGGGACAACAGGCTGATGTCACACGCACCGTTACTCTAGTTAAGGGTGTTCCCGTGCCAGTTGCTGTTGATAGACCCTACCCAGTCACCGTTGAGAGGCCAGTACCATACCCAGTCAAAGTACCAGTACCACAGCCCTACGAAGTTGTGAAACATGTTCCATACACCGTCAAGGAAATTGTCAAAGTACCAGTTCATGTGCCACAACCCTACCCAGTTGAAAGGAAGGTGCCATACACCGTCCATGTTCCAGTTGACCGTCCATACCCCGTCAAAGTAGGAGTCCCACAACCTTATGAAGTTATCAAGCACGTCCCATACCCAGTTAAGGTACCAGTACCACAACCCTATACCGTCGACAGGCCAGTACCATACCCAGTCAAGGTAGCCGTCCCAGTGCCACAACCCTACCCAGTTGAAAGGAAGGTTCCAGTCCCAGTCCATGTCCAAGTTGACCGTCCATACCCAGTTCATGTACCACAACCTTACCCAGTTACCGTCGAGAAGCCATACCCAGTTGTTGTTGAGAAGCAAGTGAACGTTAAGGTCCCAGTCGCTGTTGACCGTCCATACCCAGTTCCAGTCGATCGTCCAGTTCACTATCCAGTCAAAGTACCAGTGCCACAACCCTATGCCGTCGAACGCCCATACCCAGTTGCCGTAGACCGTCCAGTTGCCGTTCCCGTTCAAGTCCCAGTTGACCGTCCATACCCAGTTACAGTAGAAAGGCACGTTCCAGTCCCAGTCAATAGGCCCGTCCCTGTCCCAGTTGCCGTCGGTGTTGCCGCTGGCCCAGCTGTCTCTGTTGGTGGAATTAACGGATACAGTGGTGGTCTCATCGGTGCCGGAAGCGCCGGTGGTGTTATCGTTGGTGGAGGCAATGGATTGCTCGTCAATGGAGGACACGGTAGCGGTGTGATCGTTGGTGGAGGACATGGCCTCAGCCACGGTATCGGTCTTAGCGGATACGGAACCACCTACGGAACCAGCTACGGAACCAGCTACGGACAAACCGGATTCGGACACGGCATCGCCTACGGACACAAGAAGAAGTAGATCAGTGGAAGCGCGTTTTACTAAACAAAAGTCCACCTGCCCACTTCCCTCGAATACACAAAGGCACTGACCAACGCTAAACAAATACTTAATTTAATTGTTTTTTTTAGAACATTCTTTTTGTTTTTAATCGAATCTAGTTAGTAGGTCGAGAAGCTGATTCAAAGCAAGACAAATCCCTGGCCATAGTGTGTAAGATTCTATTGTAAATTAATTTCAAAAGATTTATTGTTACTTGTTCTTGTTTCTAACGTTTTTGACGTTCTGCTCACCCTAAAGTCCGATAGCTAACTTTGTTAATCTGAAATTTAGGTATCGCAGAACCAACTCATCTGTTCCCCCTTAATTTGTGAATTTTTTTTTAAATTTTTGCTTTCGCTTTGCACCGTTTAATCCCAAACAAAAGCGCAACATGCCACCCGGAGTAATGCCCACGCCGACAAGGTTAAGTGATGGTTGATCCACAGAAATCTCATGTGATATTCAACTGAATGGAAGACGAAGAGAGATTTCTCACGAGCATCTAAACATCAGGAACTTTGATGGCAACATCTCTCTGTTAAAGTTCAAGGCTTTTAGTTGGGATTACACAGGACGAAGAATTCAAAAAGTTAAAAAATTAAATAAATTGCAATTTGCTCTCTATGTACAAAAAGCAAAAAAAAAAAAAAACGAAAAAATTGTTAAAGCACTTTACCAACACCGATGTTGAGATAACTTTTGTGTATTTTTTATATTAAATATTATGTATCTAATTTAATTTTTTAAATTAAGAGAAAATGAAAAATGAATAAAAAATGTTTAAAAAAAAATTATTTTGTTGTACTTGATCTGATTGGTTTTGTCTCCTGGGAAGGTAAATTGATGTTAAGGTTGAATTGGAAATGTTTCTAGTTATTGCGAACACATTTCGTGACTAAGTATGAGATACATTTATGCTATGCATAAGTAAACTATGGGTCGGCTTTGCTAAACGATGCTTATGCCAGTAAGTCGAGGTAAGATTCGCCAACCATTTAATTAACAACAGCCACAAAAAATAAAAAAAAATTATAACGAATTAAACAATTGGCTTCGTAGTTTATTATTTTATCTGTGATAAACATTTTTTTTATAATTTATGAGACAGCGTAAATGTGTTTACAATTAGTTTGTATTGCTTAGTTTTAAAAGAAAAATGTCTACCGTTCGCACATCAACAAAAAGCAATGTTTTTAAATAATTTAATTTTATTTTCGAATTTTTAAATCTCGAAACAAAGTAACCAATTATAGACCTATTTCAAAGAATTCAGTCATACGAAAACTTCTTGAAAAAATAGTTAAAGACCCAATTTACATTCACGTCCAAAATGGTATTAGTAATCTTCAACACGGGTTCGTTACTGGTAGATCCACGACCACTAATCTTTTACTCTGTCGTAAGTAAATATATCCTTGAGAGTCTTGAGGCCGGTACACAAATTGGTGTTATTTTTACTGATTTCTGTAAATCATTCGATAAGTTGGATTACAAAAAGCTTGTGAAAAAATTGAATGCTTTAGTTAATCACTCAGCACTCAATAAGTGGTTGCCTTCTTATTTGGCAAATCGAAAACAAATAGTTAAACTAGGTAATTCAACATCTCTACCCGTTAGTGTAAGCAGTGGTCTACCTCAAGGAAGTCATTTGCGTCCTCTTCTTTTTTTTTGGTTTACAAATGACGTATCTTCATTCATTAAACATTATAAATGTTGAGGATATGCCGACGATTGGAAGCGTTACACTCAAATAATCTGATTTCCTTTACCAGCAAACGCATATAGATAGAATCGAGAGGGTACAGAAAAACTTTGCCAGGTATATGCAATGAAAAAAAATAAAACTGGTAGAAGGACCTACCCGATTATAAAGCTCGACGCTTATTACTTGGCTTGCAAACTCTTTCTGCTCGAAGGAAGCTAGCAGGCTTATGTTCATTAGGGATATTATATGTTCCCGGATAAATTCATCAGAATTGTAAGTCACCTGTGGGACATCTTTGCCCAAAAGATATGTTCATAGCGAATAGACACAGAACAGCTTATTGCCAAAATTAACCAATATCAAGGTGTATCACATACTCTAACGAATTGTGCAGTTCGGACGAGTGCGACCTTTCAAGTAGTAGATTGGCATTTAAAAATAACTTTCCATATCTTTTTACTAATTAAACGATTTCACATCTCAAATACTAACAATCCTTCGCTAAGTCTATACTCTTCGAAAAGGGTTTTTTTTCTTGAAATATGAATTGAATTTTAATTTTTATGAACTACATATTTTTTCTTTAACTTAGAAGTTTTTTTTTTATCAATTATTTAGTTTAATTAATTTTTTTTAGAACTAAACAATTTCTTAGTACTTAGTCAAAATAATCTGTAAATATATATAAACATGGTTGATTAAATCAAAATATGAATTTTCTTTTTAATTTATTTTTTTTAACGCTTTCAGAAAAACGTTTGTTTTTCGTTTTTAAAATAATATTTTTGCTAACATAAAACCAGCTAAATGAATTGATAATAATTTGCTATTAAATTTTTTTTTTAACACTAACACGCTGTGTCGTAGCGAGCTTAATACAAGCGCATCTACGAGCAGAGATTTGCCATAGCATATCTTATAAATTTACGTTGGACTGCCTCAATTCTATTTGAATGAACGACATAGAAGGGTGTCCACACCTGTGAGGCATACTCCAAGTGAGGGCGAACTAGACAATTATATAACGAAAGGGTGACATAAGGATCATTGAACTCTTTTGACCACCTTTTTATAAATCCCAACATAGAGTTGGATTTATTCACAATAACGTTTATGTGTTTATTAAACTCCAATTTAGGATCAAAATAAACACCAAGATCTTTAAAACTGTCTACACGACAGAGAGTGTGCCCCGACAGAAAATAACTAAAATTGGACGGAATACGTTTTCGTGAAAATGACATATGCTGGCACTTAGTGGGGTTCAGATTCAAACCGTTTTTAAAACACCATGTTGTAAAGCTATTTAAGTCAGTTTGAAGTGAAAGCGAATCGCTTAGATCTCCTACACATTTGAACATTTTCATGTCATCAGTATATATCAGTATTTTGCTCTCTCGAATACAAGCTTTTGCATCGTTAATAGCAAGAATAAATAAGATAGGGCCTAAATGACTACCTTGGGGTACTCCAGATTGGGCAACAAAATGGTTGGATTCAGAGCCTCTAAATTTTACCTGATAAGTTCTTAGTGAGAGATATGATTGAACCCAATTTATGAAACCTTGAGGGAAACCATAAGCCTTAAGTTTAAAAATTATGATGTTATGTGATAACTGGTCAAAAGCTTTGGAAAAGTCAGTGTATATACAATCGACCTCTTTTTTATTTTCCAACCTATTGGAACAATGATGCATAAAAGTTAAGAGATTTGTGACAGTGGATCGATTTTTTACAAAGCCATGCTGCTCTTTACAGATAATGTTTTGACACAGGAATACCATTTTATAACAAATAATATGTTCAAATAACTTAGGAATGCAAGAGAGTTTTGAAATAGGTCTGTAATTAGAAATGTCTCCTCGTTCACCTTTTTTAAAAACAGGTGTAATAAATGCATTTTTCCATTGAGTTGGGAAATTGTAACAATCGTTTTATGATTTAATTTTTATTTAAATACGATTTTTTTTATTAAGTTCTATAAAGGTAAAATATTTGTTTATTGGATTCATTACTAAAATTTATGTGTAATTGAAATTGTTGATATGAACATAGGAAGGTTTATAACATTTATATAACAAAATGAAATAATTTCATATATAAATGAAACTCTAAATATTTTTCCCATGTTTTTGACATGCATCACCGATTTTCAGACCTTCATTTTTTAGATTACAAAATGAAACTGTTTTTGTCATACAATTTCTTTTGTACTTGAGCCGCTAGGATTTTACTGCAATCATGACATTTTATTCGCCCCTTTAAATTTTCTTCTTAAGATTTTGGTCTTCCAGATTTAAAGATTTTATTTTATCAACAAATTTTAAAACTCGTTTTCAGGTTTTATTTTTGAGACTACATTCTGTGCAGACATGCGCCTAGATGAGGCGAGGAAGAAACAATAGGACATTTACTCTGAATGTGTAAAAATAACTGTCGTGCCACGTAGCCATCTGCGTGCATATACCAACAGACGAACAGACTTGTAAGACCCACGTTTTTAGGCTTTGCCATCATTCGAATGTTAGGTTTGATTAAAAAACGGGCGTGCCATGTAGCCATCTGCGTGCATAGACCAACAGACGGACAGACTTGTAAGACCCACTTTTTTAGGCTTCGCCATCATTTGAAGAAACCAATTGGGGATCCCTATAAACAAAAAAAATATATATATATTTGGTTCACGACAACGAACATTCCTATGCCACTCAGAAACGCTGAGTAATGAAATTGCATCTAAGCAAATTAAACGTCCATTATAAGATAACTCTGTATTTCAAATGTTCATCTAACTTTGTCGGTTGTGATTGCTTCCTTAGCTGTTCTCTTCAAAACAGCCTATTCTCAAATTTCCCAGTTTATGTTAAGCATTGAAAAAACCCATCATTTTATTATGTTACACTTTTTCATAGGCCTAAAAAGTGAAGCTATAATGATATAAAAATTACAAAGCGTCAATGACACGATAAAAAATAGGCGCCCACATTGATCTGATAAAAATCATATTACTTTCATACATATACATCTACAAAAGATTATCTCACAATCGATAAAAACACACAAAGTCTAAATTTATTTACAACCACTTCGTTTATCCCAAAATCATGACGCAAATAGACTCATCAAATGCCCATAGAGCTGTTCAACCCATCCAAATATTTAATGTCACCAGTCAAACAACAATCTATCGACAAACTTATTTCCAATTTATTTTATTCTTAATCGCTCGAAATGCGGTTCTGTCCATCCCTAAATTGAATTCATGTCATCGGCAAAACCACACACTTAGACTTAATTATAAACGATTTTACCCGATCGTCTATGGAAAGGGAATAACTTAAATCGACGAAGGTCAACGAATTAAAAAAAAATTAATTTAAACAAATAACGCATCAATCTTGAACATAAAACCCGATCTATTGCTTATAAATTGGGTGTTTTCAGATCACTTTCGAAATTAATTTATTTCCATTCGCCATATAAATATTTAAAAGAAATATCCTTCAGTTGGACGTTATCTGTGTAGGTGTTTATAGGGAAAGGACCATGGGGTTGGAGTTCTGGCATGAATTTGACAAAACTGTCGTATCGGCGAGGTTGTGACCTAGAAACGAGAGATCAAAGTAATCGTATTAGAATGGATGTCTACTGAAAGACCCAAGGACTCAAGGCCTAGAATTTTCGCTCACAACGAATGTACTTGGAGTAAGTAAAATTGTTTGCTGAATCCAAATGACTGTGTTGGGACAAGCTTTTCGAGGCAGTTCAAACTACTCGCAGGATTTATCAGATCATTGTGAGAGAAGGACCAGTGGAAACAATAATTGATGCTGCTTCAGTTGGCAGTTCATGCGTCACTAGGACTTGGAATAAAAAAAAAAAAAACATTTTAAAAATTCAAGTACAGATTGTTTAGGTCCTAACACAACTAAAATCTTTTTTTTTTATTTAAATTCAATCGTAACAGAAAAATTAATGTCACTCCTGGAAATTTTGTCCACGTCGACAACAGCACAAAAAGAAAATGTCAGGTACCTCACATGAAATCTTTCCAATGTCCAAGACTGGCCACTAAGATATTCTGAATGTTGGATAAATTCGGTTGTTTTACAAAACTGCTATGTTGGCGTCTTGGGTGAGACCTTCGAAAAAAATTACATTAGCTGTACTTTTGGGAAATTGTTGAATCTGAAGTCTGAACCAACCCGAAACCTTCATAGATCTATAAGTGGGGGTCCATGGAGGTTTCATGGAAGAAGTTGTATTTGAGACAAAGTGGGTCTATTTATTATACCCTATCCCATAGGGGGGTATATTAGTTTTGATACATAGTTTGTAACATAGAGAAATAATTTAGCTACATATACCTCAAAGTATATGGATCGACTCAGAATCGATAGCTGAGTCGATTTAGCCATGTCTGTCCGTCCGTCCGTCCGTCCGTACGTCACCAGTTTTTGGGCCTTAAATTTTGAGCTAGAAGGATGAAATTTGGTACACGTGCTCTTTGTTGCTCCCAGCAGAACAAGTGTAAAAATTTTTGAAATCCGCCCACTGCCACGTCCCCTTTTTAGAAAAACGTGTTTTTTGGCTAAACCATAAGAAATTTTAAAAAAGTGTCTGAGAAACGTAGTTAGAGAATCGTAATATATATATTTCGTTCATATAAAGTTTTTTGCCACGCCCACTTTTTGGGGGCGTTTTTAATAAAAAACGTTTTACGGTCAAATTTTAAAATTTTCGAAAAAAATTTTGATGCAGAATAGTTAGTAATATTAATATAAACATTTCATTCATAGATCATTTTAGCTCATGCCCACTTTTTGAGGGCGTTTTCTTACAAAAACCGTTTGTATACCCTACCCCATAGCATATGCAGGAGGAAAACGATGTGTTTTGTCAAACAACAAAATATTCTAATAAACTGTTTGAACAATGTGTTGTGACAATGTCATTTTCTATATTATAGGCTAATAAAGCCCACTTTTTGGAGATATTAATTTTAAGGATGGGATGGGATAGGGTATTAAACGATCCGCACAGGGGATTGTACTCTTCTCATATGTTTTTTTGTTTAAAAAACATTCAATTCTATTGTGTTTTCAAACATATAAATGTTCTCGATGACTTGGATATGTGGATCTCAGTCTCGCCAATGAAGCTTACTTCTTTTTTCCTCAAGACCAGTAATTGTTGTGAGCCTATTCATATACAACAGAAATTCAACGTTTGAAGAAAAAAACTCTTAGGGCATCTCGCTTTTGGTTCTTAGGACGACTACCCTATACGGAAACATCACCTTCAATATTTGCAGTATTTCGTTCGATATGCGCATGTCAAAAAAAAATCGAAAATTATGGTTTTCTATTTAGCCATCTGAGAAAAATTTGCCTGCCCAATGAAGATGATTTTAAGTAAAAATTGAAAACTCATTTCTCTAATGTCAACCCAATCAGCAAATATGTGATCTATAGAATGGTCGAAGGCTTCAGTTCTTAAATAATTCTGATTTTGTAAGGAGACAGGTTTATTTGGCAAAGATTGCATGTAAAAAAGGTGGATTAAGCCGAAGTTCTTGAGAACGTCAAGAAATTGAGGAGTAATATTTGAACTGCATACTCTCTACCAATACAGCAACATTTTTGGTCGATCGCACATTTCGTTGACTTACATGATGGGAATCTGGGAGTGCTGGATCAAGCACTAAACTTTAATTTCTTTTTTTAATTCTATACAAATGGTAATCCGGATAAAAGGATCATTTCAACATTCAGCGAACTGCACTCTTACATTCACAATATATTTTTTCCATTTTGCATTGGATGTTGTATCTAGTAGCTCTCCATACTTGTGAAATGAGATTATAGCAGCTTTTTTTTTCAAATATGGCCGCATATGACTATCACAGTTTTACTGAATTTATTATGAAAAAAACAGGAAGGCTAATGGTACTTTTCCACCGAACCGAAGCTAGTCATTTCTAAATTCAATATTTGAAAAAAAATTTTCTAACCAAAAAAAAAAAAAAAACACATTCCAACTGTAAAAAAATGCATCGTACTTTGATTTCGGTTCTGACTAGATACTGTATCCTAGTAACCTAGATACCTAATTAGAGTATGCTTACCGTGAACACTTATTTCACGGTGGGCCTACCCACATATCGGAACCATAGAAAAGTGTAGGTCAACACGATATATCAGTGCATTTTGAAAATCATGATGCTAGACACGAACTTCATCCTTGGTAAGGACCGAGGTCAATCTACACCTCTTGTATTCTAAAGCCAACCCTTTAGAATACCATACGCTAGCAACCTTCGGGATAAACCATAACCACCACAATCTCCTAAAAGGGGGCCTACCTCAAAATCAGGCTTATACAAGCCTTTGGGGCTCCTGATTTCCGAGGTACCATTCTATAGTCTATGGTGAGAGTCCGCACCAATTCCATATGGGTTCCATAGCAAACCCAGTCCAGAATCGAAGTTACTAAGTCACTGCTAACTAAGGTAAGTAATAAGCAGCAACACCAGGTCGGCTTGGATTGGTTCACGATGAGCTTTTACAGTAAACTTCTATGGCCTCATTCGCCGCAGATCGCTTAGTAACGAATGAACGAAACTTCGCTTTACTGCGGCTCCTTCTATCCACCACCCGAGGGCGCTCCCAGTAAGGGCCAAACCCCAAACTGGGCTAGTAACCTAAAGAAAGAATTTTGTTTAAAATGAGAGGCAGTCATTTTTATTGGGAAAAACAGTAATTTTGTAGTTGACTGTAAATTTCAGCCAAACTCAGCGTTCTGGAATGTGAAATTGAATGGCGAAATGTATAGCATTATGAATTTCGCTAAAATGATGCACTTCGACTCGGTAGAAACGTACTATTGTTCTACTTCAAAAAAAAAAACAGCAGATGACACATCCTTTGATGTAACATTAACACTAGTTGCTATTGAATTCTAAATAATAATGTGACTAACTATTTTTATGTAAAATAAATGTATTAAGCTTGATTTTAAGTAAAACAAAAATATTTAAAAATAATGAAAACAAAATATATTTAATGACAAATCACTAATTTTGTATTGAGATAACATTCATGTACATTTTCTGTTCAGGCGAATACAGATGTTATTTGAACCAACAAATTCAAGTAAACAAAAAAAAAAAAGTTCAATATGTCCCGGCCGGAATTGGGGATTACATTTTCAATAAAAAAAACTAATATACCCCTATGGGATAGGGTATAAAAACAATTGATTCACGGGCTCATATTGTCCGATTGATTTTTCGATACGCTATTTCTTTCCATAGATACTTCATCATATCCCGAACTATAAATCAAAAGGGACAAATTATATTTGTGTTCATCAAAAAAAAAACACACTACTAGTAGTTACTTTGTGTTCTAACTCTTGTTTGTTGTGTTCAGGATTCAGAATATACCCGTCCCTATATCTCATTTTAAGTTTATAGACCCACAAATTTCATATAGGTCGGATAGGTGTATAGCAATTTATTAAAAATTTGTGGTACAAACTTTGTGTTATGTTAACTTGATGACAATGAATATAGTCACCGAGACGAGATCATTTATTGTGCCAATCAAAATGACCCATTTTTTGTTCCCTTTCACTAAATATCTCATATACGATACAATTTTGGAAGCAATTGCTTTAACGTTTAATCTTCGTTTAACTTCACGAGTGCAAGGAGCTCGCGCATTAATCGGAATTATTAGTTCTTACTTAAATTTCTTGTACTTTTATAATTATCTACATTTGCATTTAGTTTGAAAACGAATGCTCTGTATTGTTTGTCTTTTAAAATTAATTTTTGTTAGTTCTCAGCACACAAATCGAAAGATCGCTCGCAAGAAATATTTCTTTTTGGACCACTTCAATACTCACACCGGAATTAGTAGTAACCAATCACAAATTGTGTTGCAGTACACCGGAATTTGCCAAACTTAATTTTGCTAATTAGCTTTAATTTTGTCATGTTCACAATTTGGATGCAAATGTCAAAAATTGGTTATTGAATTTAGCAGATGAATGATTTCATCGTTCTGCAGTTTGAATTTAAAGTTTTATCGCCAGTGTATGTGATGGTTATTAATTGGTTTTTGGAATTTATATTCGTTTTACTAAAAATATGATTCTATAAACATTTGCCGGTGAATTCCAATGTGTGCCGGTTTCTGGATATGGATTTTAATCATAACTTTAAATTCAGGACCATTCATCTCTTGGTAAAACATATATAGACAAATCGGATTATCGAAGTAGCTTTGGAAGTTTCAGGCAAGGATCATTATAACTGAAGAGTAGAAAACATTTCTTATCGTGGAGTACTTCGGATAAGTTGGATGAGATTTGGCTCAGGGAAAGAGATCAATCGATCTGGACGCAAAAGAAATTTAAGTCAAACGGTAGAAGAAAAAAATGTCCAAAGAACACAGTATTAATTGGGCTTATAAAATCTATAATTGAAAGACAAAATATCTTTCATTAACGGCCCATAAAGGGTCTCAAACCTAGCTTTTCCCTTCATTTGTGTTTGGTAGGTTATTAATTTTCCCATAAGGAGAGGACTTCCTGTTTAACGCCGAATACAAATGGAAAATATGAGATGCTTCTCATGAAAGTGATAGACTTGGATGTTTGTCAGACTTTAAGGTGGACCAAAACTTGTGATGCTTTTCATAAAAGTGAGAGACTTGGGTGTTTGTCAGACTTTTCCAATTGATGGAGCAGTGCACAAACTTAGGTGTTGTCACTTTGAACCTGGGACCCGCGCTTCGTAGTCAAACACACTAAACATTAGGCTACTGCACTACTACCGAAATGGCAAAATGGAAGTCAGTCCTGTTTTTCAGTATGGTTTCAAAGAAATTCTTTCAAAAAACTGAGGATAATATCGAGAAAAAATGTAGATTTTCCCACTTCATCAGTCTCACGATATAAAACCCGATTTTCATAGGTCAACTTTAATTTTTACAAATTAACATACAAAATGTGGTAACACATTATCTGCAGAACAAAATCATTCCTATCCTTCTCAACTGCTTGTGTCATGAAAGATGACTTACCAGTTTTTTAAGAATAAAAAAATTAGAAAATCTACATTTTTTCTCGATATTATTATTATTCTCAGTTCTGAAAAGATTTTCTGCGAAAATACACTGAAAAATTGGACTGACATCCATTTTGCCATTCTGACACTTGTCAAGCACACAACATTAATCGCGCAAAATCTGAATTAATAATTTATTTTAAGCAGAATTGAAAACGACATGTCTATTTGAATTCTACACATGTAAAACAAAATTCATTACTTTCACTTCCTATTGGAATATCTATTTATCAATTTAAATAGAATAGGGCATCTCATGATCCATTCAGATGGGTCGTACCATTTCCTTATAGTTTTCAGACAATCTACTGAATATTGTTTTTCGTGAATTAATAGGAAACGTCTTAATATAAAAAAAAATCTACATTTGCATCTACATACGTATTAACATCGAATTTAGGTGCAAATTATATTCCATTTGCATTTTATCAAAATACGTAAATTGTAGTCTGACCAGTCGTTTAAGGCATTAGATAGTTTGATCTTTGATTACTAGATAGATTGTAGTTTGGCAAGTGACATTAGGCTTTTAATATAAAGAATTTAAAAAAAATACTAAACATAAAAACATACTTCACATAACTTAATCTTAAGTTTATAGCATGAGTGGACTTATATTATTACCATTTGCTAAGATGCCAACATAAACAAAAGCGTAGGCAAGCGAATAAAGATTGATTATGCAAAATATCAGCTTAACGTTTATGAAAACAAATAAATAGGAATTGAGCGAAACGAGTGAATTGACGCTTTTAGAAACGTGTCAATTTTGGAAGGAGATAAGTTTTGACTGATTTTAGTTAAAACAATTCAATTCTTAACAACACAGATAGTTTAAGAATGAAATTGAAAAATAAATTTGAGATGTTTCTGGACTTCGAAACTTTAAAGGAAATAGACCAACAAATACGCAAAAACGAAAAAAGTAGTGTCTGACTCTTGAAGTGGATCGAGGATGGTCAATTTGTAAGGGCGTATTACATGCCGAAAGAGAAGAAAGTGGGTGTGCAAACTTCTAAGCTGTCAAATACTACTCAGGCAGTTCCATGACTGGAAAAAAATAAAAAAAAAATTCATCGAATTTCACGGATTTGGATGCCCTCTCATGGGATAGTTTTAATACGTTATATGTATCGCTGGACTGTAATGAATCTACGAAACTGACTAAGTGTGACTTCTCCTAGGTTTGATTCTTCCCCGAGAGCAATTATTTCGGTTAACCATGGATCGTTTTAACGCTAAGTTTACTCTATGTGATAATACGCATCAGCAGAGACGTCGAACAGTGCGCACCGAAGAAACAATTGCCGCTGTAGAGCAAAGTGTTGAACAGGACCCGAATGAATCGATTCACCACCGTGCACAGAAATTGGAGCTTTGTCCAACAACTTTATGGAAGATTTTGCGCAAAGATCTTGGCTTACGACCTTACAAGTTCCAGCTTGTACAAGACCTAAAGCCGCGAGACCATGCAATGCGTCGTGATTTTGGTGTATGGGCCGAAAATGAGATTGATGTCGATGCTGAATTTAATCGCAAAATTTTGTTCAGTGATGAGGTTCATTTTTGGTTCAATGGCTACGTCAACAAGCAAAATTGCCACATTTGGAGTGAAGAGAATCAACATGAGACCCTTGAGACGCCATTACATCCATAAAAACTGACTGTTTGGTGTTCTCTATGCGCTGGTGGAGTCATTGGGCCATACTTCTTCCGAAATGATGCTGGAGAGTCAGTTACCGTTTATGGAGACCTGTATAGAGCCATGATAACCGACTATTTTGTTCCCGAACTGGATAGCATGAATGTGGATGAGATGTGGTTCAAACAAGACGGCGCTTCATGCCACACAGCGCACGTAACAATCGATTTATTGAAGGAAACATTTGATGAGCGCATTATTTCGCGGAATGGATCTGTCAATTGGCCACCAAGATCGTGTGATTTGACACCATTGGATTACTTTCTTGGAGAAATGTGAAGTCGCTTATCAACGCCAACAAAACAGAAACATTAGGGGACTTGGGAGCCAACATTGACGACGGCCCCAAATGTTCAAAAAAGTGGTTGGACACATTAATGGCATAAAATTATCCTTCCAATAAAGCCAAATTGATAAACATTAAAACGACATTCTTGTGTTTTATTTCAATTCGAAGTTCTATACCTCTAAAAAACCCTTTATAAACAAACGCTGCGAAAAAAAGAGTTTACCGGTTCATAAACAAATAAAAAATGCTTGGCTCAATGATAAGGTCGCACTGCTTTACGTAATGGAAACCTTCTAATCGATGTTACACTCTCTTGGATAAGCATAATTTATCAGTGGCTGTTCCTTTAAAATTTCAAAGTGGTTTGATAAAGTTTGGCATAGAGCGGTTTAACGCAATAGGAATAAATTAAACTAGTCCAATCGTTGGCTTAACATTTTTAATTCTAGGAAAACGCAGTATGCAGTGCAGTGCACAAAAAATTAATTCAAGAAGATAAACTCATGTGTCCTCATCAGCTGCTTCAAAACTAGGTTAACTAGGTTAGATTTTGTGTACCACTACAATTGTCAGCCAAATTTACTTCGCCCTGTCTCCATATTCTTTGACAAATGTTCCTAGAGCAAAAAGGGGGAAATTGCGGAGGACAGAAACATTTTCATGTTACCTATGATGAGAAAGGTAAAGAACAAAAATTACATTCGACCTCAATAGCCGTTGATTACTCGATTTTACAAAAGGAAAACCTTGACAACTCAAAAACTCTGAGGATTATCCATATTATGGGAAACCCGACACCTCTGTCTCCGATATTTATCAACTCTTTTACATAGAAACATAAAAAACATCACCATTATCAGACCTCAACTTAATTGGAAAATAACGACCAAATAGCCAGAAAATCCACAATCCCAATTTGCCAACGCTAACAATTCCATCCATCAAATAACCAAGTACAACCCAATGGTGTGGTGGTTACAAAAAGTAATTTTGCACAATCCGTCACATTAACGCGTTGGAGGATTTTCAAAATAATGGCAGTACCCCCGGATAAAACCAAAATTAAGTTAAAATTAGATCTTAACGAACTCGCATGCTTTGTTCCTAGTGTTTGCATGACGATGTACTCCTACTCGGCTATATGTTGACAAATGATTGAACTGACCGTAATTTACCAGTACTATCCCCTTTGGATGCAAAACATACACATAATTACATCGCACAGGCGCCCAAGCAAGGCAGAAAATTGGTCAAACCATGTAAATTGACAGATTAAGAAAAGTTCAACATTGCACGAGTTTCGACATCGACTACAAGATTGTGCAACTTAATTGCAATGTAATTGACACACATACGTGCATGACTGATTTCCTGTCAGGCAGCGGCTGACATATTACATTTTTTTGTCATTTTTCAAACCCAATAATTTACTCTACCCAATTCGTGATGTCTAAGGTTAAGGTCATTACACGCCGGCAGCCACCAAACCACTCTGTTACATCCCAAACATAAATCAAATACACACCATCACTGGCAATTGCATAAGATGGCATCGTCGTCATCGTCTTGGAGATAAAAATGTCATGTTCAAGGTCGCTGTCGTGAGGAGGTAACCACATTGGATAAGTGTGGCGCCTAAAGCATCGCTCATCTTTGAAGATGGCTGGAAAAAAGCTAATTTATCGCCATTAACAGTTACGATGGCCTCTTACTTTTACTGAAGATGTACCGTACTCATTCGTGTGTGCGAGCTCGCGTAGTCGCGTGCGCACAATGACCCAATGCTTATTGGCACTTAACGAGTTTCTGAACGTGACGCTTGTGAACTAGACACGCTTGCTTTTGGAAAAGTTTAGTAGAGAGATACCAATACCCGCGGAGGAATCGTTAACAAAAGAGACATGCTAATAAAATCAAAACACATTGTGGAAAAGAGAGTTGAAGAGCTTTCCTTACTCTTTGTAAAGTGTTTGGAGAAAGTAAAAATGAAGCAACTAGACTTGCGTAGTGGCTTTGCAGTCTGCTTTCAGGCAGCTAAGGTTGACAAATATTTAGTCCGACTTTGAAATATGCTCTGATTTAAAATACATCTGTAATCCCTAGTAGTAATAATGACTACTTTGTGAGGAATGGGTTTTGGGATACGGAAAAACGCTTGCGCTAAATGTGAAACATTCGACGTTCGAAATGTTTAGATCCAAAAGATCGGGGTAACTACCTACGCCATGGAGGGTAAAAGGCAGTTTTGTAGGTTATTTTATATAAAGTTTGAACACACACAAAATCTATTTCGAATTTGGAAAACTAGTTAAAGTCGTTACAGTAAATTTTGAAATGCACAATTCCAGTTTTGACATCAACTCTTTTGTTTGCTTATTCAATAGTTTACTAAAAATCCTACAAAATGGGATCCCCTTTGAAGATATTACAACTGCTACCACTACTACTACTATGTATCGACGGGGCTATGATCTTTTAACCACATCCTTAACCGCCACTTAACCGCATCCCGACTTGCCGTATGTGAGTTTCGATATTGCATTTGTTTGATCTCCGATTTTCCCGACACCGGTTGTCTATTACCAGGCAACTACTGTGCGGAACTTATTATACCAAAAAATAATCTCTACTCACAGGTTGGATAGTACTACATTCTGGATGTTGCATTATATTTTAGTTTCATATTTAATCAGATAGATTATGTTGAATCGATAGGTTCTAACTTGAGGAGGGTTTATTCTCTTCCTACTTCCATCTATCAGGAAAGTTCCGCTTGCTTAACATAGGTACAATAGTATGCGTTAAAATTTAGCCAGTGTAGAAGAAGACCTTTTAGAAATGAAAGGAGGTATTCCATTTAGACCGGCAGACTTTTAAGAGGTGAAGTCGTTGTAGATTTGAGCCATTGAAGGCGTTTGGAATTAAAATTTTCCTAAAGTGGAGAAGAATAAACGATGTTTAGAGGTTTCAAGACGTAGTTATAATGTGTGTTATTGTTGAGTCGTATTTTAAGTATATTTTATGTTAAAACCGGTATGGGACTATGTTGTATAGCAGATTCAAAAAAAAAAAACTTAAAATTCGAGAGAATGCCATATATAAACAAGTATTCGACAACATGCACTTAACACTTGTAAGCAGTTTTCGTAAACATGACATCAATTTTGGAAAGTGCCATAACCTAAGTCTGCATGTCTTGATTGCTTAACATCTTTTGATTCCACACTGAAATTCATTCGAATGCACCGACGATAACAGTGGTCAGCATTTGGTATTATAAAAATAAAGTCAAACCATCTTAATCCACTCGAAAAATAACAAGAATCGCCATTTCTCGAAACCCCACATCGGGGTTAAGAAATAGATTACCAGTATCATCTAGGTCAGACCAATTTTCAACCGAATTGTTGTGTAAATTGGACCATTAAATTTACAGCAAGCCTCTATTATAAAATACAAATGTTTATAACATTTTTACGGTCCATTTAAACATGACTGTATCTGCACATTATGCATCTGAATGCCACAATATTTGATGTTTGCCACAGATACCCCAGCTGCTATACCCCATCGGAAAACCGAAATTAGCACTAACCACTCCGACATGGGTAATTAAAATAGCAAAAGGAGTATAAAGACAAAAAAAACCCTCGACTAATTTATGAAAACAAAAGTTAAAATAATGGCTCGCGTTGCAAAATCCAATAAGCCACATACTTCCATGTTGCCATTCCTCAAAACAACAACAAAATAGAAATAACTCTGACCACATTGACTTCTTCGCCTTCATCATATCATCGTGAGCTGTGTCCAGTCTTTTGGAAGCGATCAGCGCAAAGATAGACTCGTCGTACCATTCCCCAATCACGTAATAAGAGCGAGCAGAAATATCGAATTAACCACATGTGTAGGTTCGAGCAGAGGTGGCCGAGGTAATAATGCAACAGTTTTTCTTTATTTATATTAATTTTAGTGTCTCGTGCTTAAAACGGATCAAACCATGGACCGAGGAGTAGGTAGTGGATTTTCAGATTCTCACTGTGCTGCACACGAGTGCGCCGATTAAGTAATAATCATTTGCTGGCTTGTATTTATGGAGGAATATGGCACCCGGTACGGCCGTAGCATGGACACATGTGGACAACGTATTGGTACACCAGTCGTGTGTATAAGGTGAAAGAAATGGGATCGGTGTACATTTCTTCTGGTGGATTAGATGGTGCGTTAATGGTCCAGTGCAGTGATGCATTGCGAGCAACCAGTCATTGTTCAAAAAGTGAAAGACACAACATAGAGATGTAGAGAGCGAGATTGTATCTTTTTGTCTACTAAATCGTTCGTGCCTATACGTACTCGTATCTTTGAAAAGGAGTTTGCGCAAAGCTATGACATAATGATTGGGAGTTGTTTGAAATTCACCGGGCCAACTGGACAGAAGTTGTTTGACTGAACTTTAACATCGAAATTAGGACTTCAGGTGTATCGTGTTGTGTAAGCAAGAGGTGGGCATTGTTGGAATCAAAATGAAATCAGCAATCAATATGATATGTTCAATTTATTTGATTCGCCGTGGAGTATTGTGGTTTTTTGAGAAACAAAACATCATAAGGACACAATTGATTTTGAAGAAAATTATTTATCAAGTGAGATATCCTAGCCAGGAAGAGGTTGGAAATTGAAATGTTTTCTAATATATGGAACAAAAAAACCTGCGAACTATAAACAATGTGCCAAGGAGTTCATAACGTAGCTACTAAATACCATCAATACTTTTTTTTTAGAAAAATGCATGGCCTCAACCTATTTCTCAGACCTAAATGAGAGCCAATAAAATTTGTGGATATGAAAGAAAAATACTTAAAATCTTGATAACCAAATCTGTGCAATACTGGCAATAATTGGTCTTTCCATGTTTATAGTCGGTTTTGCAGTCAGAACGCTAGAAGTTTATTATTTATTTTTCGGAACGAGAAATTGGAACTTTTACATGGAATAATTCGTATTCATATAAACGATGATTGAACCAATGATTATAACTTTCATACTGAACTGTGATATTCAATATTCACATCCTCGATGATCACACATAAAAATAGGCTTTGTTTCAGAAAAATATCCACACTATATGTTGGCTCACAGGGTATGTTCTTCATTAGGTTAAGCAAAAGCTATAACGCCAAAGCATCGCCCCTAAAATATTTGCAAATGTCTATTTACTTTTCTCCTAAGTTATCATTATCATTATAAAAATCCAATCTCTGCACTGCCATCTGTATGATCGGCATATTTTTTTTCATTTGTTATAAATTCACGTCCACACTTCTCAAATCTGTATGTCACATCTTTGGCACAAGTAAAGGGTCATTCCGGGAACCATCTCATGTGAGTTAACTCACACAAACTTTTCAATAGCAGTGAACAATCTTTTAGGTGTTGCTACTGACGTGATTGAAACCCTCGGTCAGACAACTAAACCACTGCACCCACACCACAAAAATGACGAACTGTTCAAAATACTTGCCAACTCTTGGCAAACCTATCGAAGAGTGTCGGAAAATGCCTCCTCATGAACAAGAGAAGGCTCTATTTAACGCAAATTTTTTCATGCACGCCCAACTATTTACCACTTTTCAAATAAAGAAATTCATTTACATTTACAAAACTTGCGACATCTTTTTTGTTGCGATGCCTCCCGCGCATCATATGTTGCCTTTTTCTGTAATAACATATGCACCACCGACCAGATATGTACACCGTGCCTATGTTGCAGTAATTATGAAATATTTCATTCCATAATTGTGCAATGACTTTGTCATTTGAGCGGTGGTTGGTTGCACCGTGCTATAAATGGATAACGGGATAGCGTTGGTGAATGTAGCACTCAATTTTCGAATCACTTGGATACACTGAAATCGACTTTGCTTACCCCATTGACATTTAATTCAAATCGCTTCCTTGAGACCGATATCCCTTCACCAGATGTAGTGTTATGGCATTGCCCATTAATCATGTCGAAATAGTGCAACAGGAATTAATTTTAAATGCGAAAAAAGACAAAAGACTTGCAAACCATTGGTACACGCCTTGGTCTGTCCATTAGCGGAATGAACGAAAATCAAAAGTGCTGTGCCATAAACAATCTGCACTGATCCAGGAAAGAGAAAAGTTACATCAGGCTAACCTCATTGTATGGCATAGAGTGGTGAGTGCCCCTCGTGCATCGAATTAAAGGAGATTGTGCGAGCAAGTGTTCTTTTTGGTCTTGCGTTATACTTGTTCGTGCAGAGTGTTTTTTTTTTTTTTTTTTTAATTCAGAAGTTTAATGTCTTACATTCTTGTGAATGTGGTACGGTGGCACCATGTTACATTTCTATGCCACACATGCTGACACAATGGATAAACTGCATCGTGCAGATGATTGTAGTATACCTTATATAAAGTGGGTCATATTAAGTAGCTAAATGTTGTCTTTACGTTGTCTTATCTCGATGGAAACACTCTTGGATGACCGTCTATGAAATATTGCATATTAATATGCAGCACAGTTCGGTAGTGAACTCTTTTGTTTGTAGCAAATAGAAATTAGTTGTGTGAACATGTACAGTCCAGGGACCATAATTTAATACTTGACGTTGCACTTTGTATTGATCACGTAGCTGAATTAATTTTAAGAAAACAAAACATGCATGTCCGGATGTAAAATAGTGTTGCCATGGTGGATGTTTTGTTTTATTTTTAAATGAAGGGTGATACAGTTTCTCTTTCTGATTTAATTATTTTAATTTGGTATAAACAAATTAATTAATTAATTAGGTATAAACAAATCTAGAAGAAAAACAATTTCTATGAACAAAATACTGCGATTCCGACAAATCTCAGTCTCTTCTAAATGCCAATAGAATTTTATGAGGCTGATTTTTTTTTAAATATTTATTAAGGAAATGATTTGTCTGATTGGTACCCCGGAAATTAGCTCAAAGCAATACCAAACATTTTGTTTCTTATAAGAACATCTTACTGTAGACTAAACCGGATTGGAAATAAACATTCTTAGGATCCAGTTATAGCTATCATTGAGCAACTTCATTGGATCACAAAACATGATGGAATTGAAATTATTCTTAGGTTAAAGGTTATAGGTTATCGGAATCGGTGCAAAATTGTGTTTTCATTTGGGTGGAATAAGAAAAATAAATCATGACCATTGAAAAAAATGTAATTTCTACAAAAACCCTAATTGCAAATTAAAATCTTTTTGGGTAATATAATCAAAAAATTCATAAGCTTCGTTTTGACACCAACTCGCCAATGATTGAATTTATAAAAACAGCCGCAAGAAGTAAAAGAAAATTCCCAATGAGGCTTTTTAATGGTAGCTGTAACTGGACCATTATATACTCATGGAAATAATATGGGGTATCCTTACAGGTATAGGGAATTAGGGGTTTGCGTCATCAAAAAATGTCAATCGTATTGCATGATAAATAAAAAAACCTATCATCGCGACATCTTCCTAATATTAAACTCTTTTTCAAATGTAGTAAATATTTCAAGCGGTCAGCTCATAAAATTCCACAATTTATATACATGTTCACCAAAATCGGTATTAATTGTTTAATTCGAGTCGACGAATTCCGTTGAGAACATGGTTGGTACAAATGCGATAGTAATTCCATGGCTATTTGACACGACCGACGGTGCAGAGGAAGACCACTTTAAAAGTGCAAAGACTGGGGCCTCTACCAACTTAGAGAGCGAAGCTATATGCAGCTTATTTAGGATTGCGATAGCTGGTCAATTTTTAAATAAAATAGGCTTGATGGCGCTGTAGAACATTTTGCGATTCTTTAAATATTGCCTTTGATATTGGATAATGTTTCGAAAACGTTTTCTCCCGATCTCATGCTATTCAAAACTTCCGCTGAAATTTTGAGAAGCTTTTCATGACGGTCCTTCTGTCTTTGATGTTTGTAAGACTCTTGTTAAAGGGGGTCAGTTAAACAAACCTTGCTTTGCACAGTCCATTAAACTAACCACTAAGCCACTATGACCACCTTACATGGTCTTTTTTAGCTTCGCTAAGGTTCTGGAGCTTTATCATTTAGCCGCAAGAAGTAAAAGAAAATTCCCAATGAGGCTTTTAAATGGTAGCTGTAACTGGACCATTATATACTCATGGAAATAATATGGGGTATCCTTACAGGTATAGGGAATTAGGGGTTTGCGTCATCAAAAAGTGTCAATCGTATTGCATGATAAATAAAAAACCTATTGTTTGAAATATTGCCTTTGATATTGAATAATGTTTCGAAAACTTTTCTCCCGATCTCATGCTATTCAAAACTTCCGCTGAAATTTTGAGAAGCTTTTCATGACGGTCCTTCTGTCTTTGATGTTTGTAAGACTCTTGTTAAAGGGGGTCAGTTAAACAAACCTTGATTTGCACAGTCCATTAAACTAACCACTAAGCCACTATGACCACCTTACATGTTTTTGTTTAGCTTTGCTAAGGTTCTAGAGCTTTATCATTTTTTTTTTTTAGAAATTCCAAAAAAGGCTTTAACTCTACATCTTAATATAGGTCATTTTGAATTTTTTTATGAAACCAGCCAAACCTTTACCCGCAACAGGAATCAGTAGATGAACTATTTAACTTCTACATTACAGATCTCCCCTGTTAGAAGATGAGAATAGAGATAACAGCACCGACGATGCATTTTTGTACAAACACTATCTTAAATTATTGTGCATCCAAAAGTACCCTACCAAAAAAAAAACCTGCAAGCATTTATTTCATCACTTTCCCGTGCTCCATATTTTTATTTTGCATCTGAACAATTTGGAGCAATTACTAAAGTGAACAAAAAAATTCATTAGACAAAAAAAATCCGAAATATTGCAAAACATACTTAATCCACACGCTGCGCTGCTGTAGATTCCTTTTAAATAACGGACGGACCTCGTCTTATGTAATCCAATTTCCATCTCATCGGCGTCGTCGTCGTCGGTGTCCAATTCGTGGCACACGGTCTTGTGCGGGCCATTGTAAGAGTCACTCTTCTTATTCTCAACGGCTTGTATGCACCAATTGTGGAATGCGCATGCAACACTCACACCATCAAGACTCTCCTAGCTTTAGGCTACAGTCCTCGAATTAAACTCCATTGATTCGAAAATTACAGATCACCGTTGTTGTTTGCAGCACAACCTGTTCATCACTAGGTGAACACCGCGCAGAGCTATACCCAGTGCTGTGTCTTGGACATGTTTAGGTCTAACCGCAACTATCCCATTAAGTGGGTGTTAAATTGTAACCACAGAGCAGTAAAATCAATGATCAGTCAGCGTTAAAGAAGCAGAAATGTCTTACTTTGATTGATCACTTAAATGACTCTCGTATTTCACATCCAAGCAGTTGAAGAAATCCTTTCGCGAAAGTTATCTCATGTTTGCAAATTTCACAATCAGTCGATTTCGTCAGTGTATCATCTGTTGGGAGCTATGCTAAGGCATACACACCCCCTGTAGGAAGATCCATTGTTTGGAAGTCGCGTGATATTGTATCGTGACTTATTGTGTACACGCCTCATGATTGATGTTGCCAAAGTTTAGCGCATGTAAAAATGCATATAATTACCAAGTTATGTCATAACACAGAGGTGATTTGTCCCGGCGCAGCAGCACCCAAACAGCAGCCAAGACGGTAGTTACAGATGGTGGCATGGGTGGCTTCTAACCACTATGATGGGAATAAATTTATGATAGGTCGGTATTTGAATTTGCCACAGTGACGCCTAGATTGTGCCGTCGTCGTCGTCATCGTCGTCATCGCCGACGTCTACAAGCGCCGTTGTTATCACGTCACGTCAACTGATGCGGTGAATGAAAAATTAGCACAAACAATTTAAAGAGGTGAGAGGCAGTAAAGGTGACGAATTTGTTATGGAAATTTCGCGGTGAACAAGACACTTGGGAATTGTCGGGGTAATATGGTAGCCCCCGCATCGTTTATGAAAAGGTGCGACACTACTGTTTAGTTGGGTGGTTTTTCTAGGAATGAACACTTGAGATGTGCTCTTTCAGGGTCTGCATAGTGTCTTCGTGAAGACTTCAGATTCGTTGATTGATTAATAAAATATTTTTTAATGGAATTGAATTGGTTGACCCCTGAAGGCTGTATTTAGCAAGGTAAGGTAGGAAGGTCAAAAAGAAAAAGTAGGATTATTTAGCAATAGGAGAGTAATAACTTGACGAATCGGTACAAACGTAGCAGTAGACAGTTATAAGGTTGAGAGAGAGTAGTTACGGATCCGGTGAAAATTATGACAATTACTACTCTTTAGAAATGAAATCAAGAAAAATGATTTTTTAGAGCTTTGTTCGGGATAGGAAGACAATTGAGTGGGAAAGCCCTGGTTACCTGGATGTCTGACAGAAATTGTTCGAAAAATCTTCGGTCCCGTTTGCGTTGGCGAGCTATGGAGACATGCCACTAGTCAAAAAACTCCAAGGCATCGCCTTAAGTGACGCACATGTACAAGTAGATACAAACCTCAACCAACTTGGAGTGCACAACTGGAGGCAGTTAGCTATGGACCGGGATAATTGGAGAGGCATGTTGGTTAGGGCCCAGGTTCATTCCGGACTGTAGCGCCACTAAATAAGTATAATTGAATATTCAGGATATTTTTATTTCGGAATTTAAGAGTGAGCATACAGATTCAAAACAGAAACTATATGCAGCCCAACTCTTTCCGATATTATTCATTTGGATTTTTCGAAGAGGACTGAGGAATGAAATCCCAAATCCATATCCATCTACATGAATGGTTCAAGAACAGACGTGAGCATTAAAGCGGGAGTATTTTCTGACCAGCGGATATATTCGCGGATATATAGCAGAGGCACCTAAATCGGCCTAATTGGCGATAATAATTTTGATTGATATTCGGGGTCCATTCAAGAAAATTTGACCAGAGAATGATAAATCCAGGATATCTTATTTTGACGCTTGTGAGAATGACTAATGAACAAAACACCTAACTTGGGTTAGGTGAATTGTGGCACCACATGGAATTCGTCCTTGTTATCTGTGAGAAGCTATTAATGAAACGGAGGAGATTTCTCACTTCCGATTTTGTCAGATCGCTGAGATTTTAAAGAAGTAAGCTCCAAGATGAAGCTTCATTTTGTTTCATAGGGCTGGGCAGGATATGAAGATGAATTATTGTTTCTTCTTCTTCTGCGTCCATACAGCTCCTGCTAAAGTCGTTTGAGTGAAGGCTTAGGCTTTCCACGTGCCTACCTATAAGACAGTTTCACACCTATGGTGGCGTTAATGTGCGGTCTAGTGAGCGAAATCAATCCTTTGGATCTTCTTAAATCCAGCTTGGGCCAAATTTGTTTGGTTATTTGACACGTCGTGCCGAGATTCCATCTGAGATTTGATTTGCTGTTAGAGATGAGAATACCTAATGAATGGTAACTTAGCCCACGTCTGGCGAGTTCATCAACCTTACAGTTCCCTTCTCCGGCACCCAACTTATGTAAATGGTAAACTGTTTTGACATTTGTTGCAAAGATGAGCAGCAATTAAGGTTGTCTTTGAGTTTGTTGAGACTGATTGCAGGGATTTTATGGTCCGAGAAGATGCTAATATCCTTGGCAGATATTACATTCTCTTTCTGCCAAGATAAGGCTTCTTTGATCGCAATGAGTTCCGCCTGGAAAACGCTGCAGTGATCAGGATGACGGAAAGATAGGCTAGGGACACCCCCAGCCACTCCCTCATTTGTTTTGGAGCCATCGGTATAAAAATGGATCGAGTTACTTTGCACAGGTTCGATACTTTCCCATGACGATCTGTTTGGGATTGTGACCTGGAAACTTTTGTCTAAGTTAAGCCTAGTAAGGGTGTAATCGGTGTTTTCAGTAGTATTTGTATGTTCGGTTGAAATTTTGGAGGGACCAGTTTGTATATTTGACCACTGGTGGATGGCTGAGTTTGCTGTCATTTTTTGGACAAAACTTACTCAATACTGAAAAATGATGAAATTTTCATAAGTTATAGTGATACCGACTTGGTCTTCACTTGTTGTTAGCCGCGGTGTGCTAATAATATAATCACCTGGCTATTAAAATTCCTTCAATTTCATCCGAACCATTATTGAAAGAAATAACATTTAAGAAGATTACTAAATGATTCTTTCTCCCATTAAGCTTTAAGGACCACATTTACAAACCTACCCACACACACTGTCTCACAAAAGATTTGAAGTACAAACTAGAATCTCAATGCAAAACACCCACAACCGAACGCTTAATGTATCTATTGAGTAACTGGCATTTTGACATTTCAAAATATTCCCAACTTTATCTCACGCCACACAGTTATCATCATTTACTTGATTTCCCAATTTCAAGACGAAAACCTCACAATCACCTGTCCCCACAATCCTTTACTACATAAACGCGTATCACATTACGATGATCTCTTGCAAATGGGAGGGTATAATACCCTCCATTGTGACAACAACAGACGAAAAAAAAAACTGCATCTCACATTTTGCAAATGCGTGTGAGTTGGCCATTGAAATTCAACTAACGAACATGGACATGTATTACACTACAAACGAGCATTTAGCGCCTTTTATGCTTACTTAGCATGCAAGCTATTACTTCCAAATACTACGGATGAATATATTGCAATGACTTGGTCTGCTTTTTGGCATCATTATGTCAAATTGCGTGGCTTAATCGTTTCGCATCTTGGTTAATCTTGAGACGCAGTGCATATTCAACAGAAATTCAAATGACCTTCCCCTGCGCGAGTGAATTTCAATTTCATTGTGGATTGGACTATATTTCTTTTTTGGGATTGCGAAATTGTTTATTATCAATCATTTATTTGGCATTTTATATTTGTTGTTCGTTTTTTTTTTAATTATAATTTGGTTAAAATTTCGGCGAACATGCAGTGCTTCCTTTCACTCGATCGTGTTTTTTTTTTCCTTCTCACAATCTATGGCCAGATATAATTACCACGTTCGAGGAAAATTATAAGCTATAAAGTAGTTTTATGTATACAGATACAAGTGAATCAAATCGACCGCGACCCAAAAGCTGATTCGATTTGTTAAGCCGATTATCACTTTGTCTGGTGGATCTAATTGATTAGTTGGATTTTTGAAATTTAAAGTAGGATTGGACTAGTTTTATGATTATTTTGTTAGTTTTATAAATGCTATTTTTAATTGTCAAATTTGCATTTATCGAATTTTTCTAATTGATTTGTCAAAAGTTAAGTTGTGTGTGATTTTCTAGCATTATATTGGAAGCAAAATATTTTGCTGAATATTTTTAACTATTTTTATTTTATTTAATGGCAAAGAAAAGTATCTAAGCCCATAATTTAGTAACATATTATTTTTTAAACAAAAATGAAATGAGTTTTGGTTGCATATTTGATTTTCGGTGTAAGGCATAGACCAATTCTTTTAGACGTAAATAGACAATTTGTTTCGCTATTTTTATTATGCCATTTCCGCGGGAATAACTTCTGGTTAGAGATGCATGTATTCGGTACATTTTTCCGACTGACTGCCAGCTACAAAGATATCTTTACTTTCGTACGTTCGAGAATATTAAAAAAAAATTACGTTTTAAAGTACCTCCTCAGGGACTCGGGTATGTCAGCACATTACGGAGCCACCCAAATGTTCGCAACTCATTAGAAAAAATCGATCGTACGACGTAGACACTGATACACAAACAACAAGGGTAATTCACACAAATCTTACCCGTACTTATACGAACCAATCCATGCAAACGTATTGGAATAGTCCGATTATCGAAATTGAAACATACGAATAATGAATCTTATGCGAGTAACCTGTGAAAGTAACTAAGCATACACCAGGGTTGTGGCAAGCCGCAGACAGAGCAACCAACTTGAAGCAAATGACAAAAATACAAAGACTAGCGTGTATAGGGACAACCAGTGCGATGAGAACAACCCCAACCTCTGGATTGAAGGTGATTCTGAATCTGCTGAATCTGAATCAGCTGCCAAAAGCTCCTCGAGGATCAGCCAAACGAACAGCTGGATCCCGAGCCTCGCTGGACATGCGCAGGTCCTAAAGAAATACGTAGGAAGCGTAGTAAACTCTGACTATCTATCTCCCTATCTAGACTTCGATCGACCCTTCACCTGCTCGTTTCCGAGCAGAGACGAATGGGACACAAAAAGGAAATCGATATTCATCTTCACAGATGGATCAAAGATGGACTGTGGAACAGGTGCTGGCATATTCTCAGAGGAATTAGTAATACACAAATCAATCAGGCTTCCTGATCATAGTAGAGTGTTCCAGGCTGAGGTGCTAGCAACCGCTGAAGCGGCTCATTTGGTGTCAATAATGGAAATACCACACAGTGATATCACCATATTCATTGACAGCCAAGCGGCAATAAAAACAGTATCTGCTATCGAAATTAAATCAAAGCTAGTTCGCCGCTGTCGCGAAGAGCTCAAGGTTCTCTGCTCACAGCATAATGCTGATCTCTGCTGGGTTCCTGGTCACAGGGACATAGACGGCAACGAGATGGCCGACGAACTGGCAAGATATGGATCTGCTACAGATCATGACCAGGCACTACAAACGGTCGAACCACCACTCTGTAACCTCAGAGAAAGAGTGGAATACAAAACCCGAATGAAAGCCAATACCAGGTGGAAGTCATTGACTACCTGCGAAATATCTCAGAAGCTCTGGCCAGAATACAACGGAAACCGAACCAAAAAACTTTTGCGGTACGACAGAAGCTCCTTATCTAAACTGGTAGGGACTCTCACTGGTCACAACTTGTAACCCATACAATGAAATTAAATCTCAAGGATGAAGATATCTGTAGAGGCTGCGGCGATGAGGAAACACACGAGGATACACCTCACTTCCTCTGTCAGTGCCCGAGTCTCTGTCACCTGAGGAACAGAACACTTGGAAGCTACTACTTCCAAGACATCCAAGAACTTTCCGATATTCCATTACCCTATCTTTACAGGTTCCTACGAACATCAGGATGGCTGGATAGAGTGGAGTTACCCGTAGTAACGATAAGGAAGGACGTAATCCCACCAAGGGTATCACAATGGGTCCACATGGACCTAAGTGTTGCGGAATAGAGAATCCTCTACTCCACCAACCCGTAAACCTAACCTAACCATACACCAGGGTTTTATATTAAGGAGTATAAAACTTACTTTAATGCTGGTAGTTTTGAGTGTAAATGTGAACTTTTAAGTGGCGGTTGATTCTTACTTACTTACTTACTTTAGTGGTGCTACAGTCCGGGATGAAACTGGGCCTCAACCAACATGCCTCTCCAATTAACCCGGTCCTTAGCTGCCTCCAATTGCGCACTCCAATGGTTGAGGTCGGTTTCTACTTGTGCGTGCCACTTAAGACAAGTTCTTCCTCTACTGCGTCCGACGTCTGGCTGGGAATCGAAGACTTTTATATCCTGAGTATTGGTGTCCATTCGTTCTACATTTTTTTTAATTCTAACTTGCCTAAGCAATAAGATGCACGTCGACCTAAAAGATTTATTGTGCTTGCCTTCAGATGTCTGTTTAGGTTAGTAGCGCTTCTACTTTCCTAATGATAATACGTTCAGCAAATGATTTCCTTAGTTCTTCGGTACTTAATATTTCCCTGAAGAAGGATTCCCTACTTATACTGTAAAGGGCCGGGCATTCACATATGGTGTGTTCGGCTGTTTCATCTTCTTCTAGACATAGTCTGCATTCCGGTGAGTCGACTAGATGCATTTTATTTACTCGTTAGGTAGCCCACTTAGTTCTTGATATCGTGCCTGCGAAGATTTAGTTTCTTGTAGGCATCTGTTTGGAGGGCTGAATAGCTCTTTTGACCTGTCTTACGCTTTTTATAGCCAGATTTATGGCTGATTTGGGGATTGCACAGAAGGGTTCGGGTCCAATTGAAGGGGTTTCCGAGCCTTTTCTGGCTAGTTCATCAGCTTTTTCGTTGCCTTTAATCCCCTAATGTCCGGGGACCCACCATAACCTGGTTTTGTTCCTGGAACTAAGTGTTTCGAGGAAATTAAAGCAGTGTAGTACTGATTTGGAGTCAATAATATGTGAACTAAGGGCTTTTATAACTGCTTGACTGTCCGTGAATATATGCATGTTGGCGCCTTTAATACCTGAATTGTGTATTAGGTTTGCGCATTCTTTGAAGGCATGGAGCTCTGCTTGAAATACACTGGGGTTTTTTTTCGCATAGGTATCGAAACGTTTCGATTTGGTCTATGGACACCAGCTCCTACCCCTGAATCCTTTTAGAACCATCCGTATACCACTTTAGGCCGTTTTGGCATTTTGGTGGGTTATTGCTAACCCATTCGTTCTACATGTCCTAGCCATCTTAAACGTCCAATGCGGAGTTTTTTTTAACCAGGAGTATGTCGCTGTTCAACTCGTATAGTTTGTGGTTGAATCTTCGTCTCCATAGCACGTCAACCCAAACGAGACCCAAGATTTTTCGAAGAATTTTTCTCTCGAATTGACCAAGAATTTCTTCATCCGCTTTTGATACGGTCCATCCTTCAGCGCCGTAGAGCAGGACTGGGATGATCTGGGTCTTATATAGGATCTTCTTATTAGTTATAGTGAGGGTTTTTCTACTGATTTGCCTCCTTATACCGAAGAAACTGTGGTTCGCAACAATAATTCTTCGTCTGATTTCTGACGAGATGTTGTTGTCAGAGTTAGTTGCAGAGCCGAGGTAGACAAAGTCCCGTACTACCCAAAATTATATCTGTCAATGGTGACGTTCTGTCCAATTCATCGATGTTGTGAGTCCGTTCGTGTTGACAGCATATACTTAGTCTTACCCTCATTTACTGCTGAACCCATTTTTGCCGCTTCCTTCTCTATACTAGCAAACGTGGCTGTGAAATCATGTTGAGTCCTACCAATGATATCAATATCGTCAGCGTATGCTAGTAGTTGCACTCTTGTAAATGGCGACGCACTTTGAGGCATTTATACGTTTTCATTGGAAATAGTCTTGACTAAGAAAATTAAATTGACCCCTTGCATAAAACTTGATTACTTTAAGAAATTCAATGACAATTGTAGTCCTAGGCAGTACCGTTTTTCTACAATTTATTTCAGAATGTGAGTGTTGTAAATAAATTCTGTTCCACTTAGTTAGTAACATGCATACCACTTTACCCACAATCCCTAAAATTCGTACATTTATACATTTTTTGCTTCATCTAGATACATGTAAATCGCTATCTCAAGTTTAAGCTTCAGGGTAAATCTGTAACTTACAATTGAATACAACTTTTCGCACAATTGTCTCGAAAAAAGTAAGGGAATTTTATCTTTTCAATTCGCACAAGTAATAGTAAAGGGAACTCCTTTCTTTTGTTGACACTTACTTCACATACATATCTGCATGTCAAACGTAAAAGATGCAACATTCGTCACGGGCCTGTGAACATAGTCTTACACATGGAGGTCACGATCGGCAATTTGTTTCGCAGCCAAAACTATTAACGATCGTTAAAATGAAAGTAAACACGTAGAGAGTGCCTTGGAAGAGACACTCGTAAAGTGCATTGAATTGAAATCAAACGACTGGATTGTCGAATAAAAATAGTTTGTGTCAAGGTGCCAGATACACAAGACGACGGACAGGGACGACATGTGGCTGCTGTGGCTAAGTGGTTTTGTTGTTATTTGAATATCTAAAAAAAATGTACTCGAGGATAAAAAACAGGTATTCAATGATGATGCAGCTTCAAAGTTTACTAGATGAGTAGGTGCGTTTTTTTTTTTAATGAAGGCATTTTTTTTACTCTTACAGGGGCGTGAGCATTTTTCTAACAACTTGTTAGTTGACGATTTGTTATTCACTGAGATCAAAAAAGCAAATGAACTTGTATCATTGAGCACTCAAATAAAAACGTTGCCAAACCTGTCAGAAGTTAAAAAACCAAAAAAATACGTAAAGGGTGAATACGGATTAAAGACATTGAATTGTGTTTCAAATTCTACTCCTGTAAAAGTTGTGATCCCGTTTGAATAAATTTATGTTTTGAATTTTACAAACCCTACCATTACTACTACCTACTACTTTCTTTCAGGAATGATATCACTAGATGAGACTACGTCCGAGCCAAATCATATTTAAATTATAATGCCAGAAGTTTACCTTTCGAATAAAGCAAATTCCATGTCATTAAAAAAAAATCGTAATGGCACTGACAAGTTCTCCTCCATCGCTGATCGTTGAAACGGACATCGTAAATTTGATAGTAGAAGTGGAAAAAATAACCGCGTTTTACAAAAATATTTAAAAGAGTACTCTGGTGTGAATCAAAAGAAACAAGCTTTGTAAGGAAGTTTGCGAAGTTGTTGTTCCTGTTAGGAATCAGCTTCGTCCCGAGGGTAGAACAAAGCAAGGAACAAACGGAGGGTAACCTGCATGATGATGATGATGATGATACTCAAGAAAATTATAAACATGGTGACGAATCTGGTCCTTTCAGTCCACCTATTCCTCAGCGGAAGAATATGACTAATGTACCTTAACATACGGCTTTCGATGGTGCATTATTAGGAGGATTAAAAGAGACTAATGCTGTTGATGGCTATAAACTTTTCTTTTTTTCTTGTCCCTTCACTCCAGGATTTATCCGCAGAAAAAAACTAGATGCTAAGATTAGTATTCCTAACATTTTTTAAACAAAGAAGACTAGCCAGGGGTGTTTAGACTGCATCTCAACCAATATCTAGCTACAAAATATTACAGCAACCCTTGTCCTCTTCTTCTGTTTATTATCGAGAGACAACAATTACAGGCTTATACAACCAGTTCTACTTCCCCAAATTTGCAATTAGTTCAGGACATTCAGAACATTCCATCGCCATGCAATTCAAAAAATACTGCCCATACTAATTTTTTCAGATGGTAATGCTCATTCGATATCAAACTAGCAAATCATTCGAGAGCAGTCAGCCAACTTTTGTATAGTGTGTGCACTCATCAGCAACTCGACTGAATCAGCCCAGTGTGCCCGCTAGCAGCCCAACCCGAACAAACTATCGGCCGATAGAAAGTCTGTAGTGTGCGAGGGCTCTGGCCTTGTAAAACCCCCTTTTTCAATGAAGTTCATTTTTTGTAAAAAAAAAAAAGGTTTGTTTAAAAAAATCATATCTGAAGAATGTAGTAGGTAGTAAAGGGTGTTTTTTTTTTAGAGCTATAGAACTTTGAAATTGAATAAACAAAGTTCTATAGCTCTAAAAAAAAAACACCCTTTACTACCTACTACTTTCTTCGACCTTATTTTTGATAAGAAGTTTAAAATTATCAAACGTAATAAAATTCAAATTGAAAAATATACGTTAGTCGACATGTTGCAATCGTAAACATTTTCCTGAAAAAAATTTCCAATTTCTCCACGACATTCAAACTAAATGGCAAACTAAAATGGCGGTAAATGCCAGTAAAATTTCAGTCCTCTTGGTTGGTGTCATAAAGAAATGAAAGAAATCCTGGGTTTAAAAAAAAAAAACTATACAATCAGTTTGTCCTCCTAGAAAAATAGGGCCAATACCAATCCAATGCCATTAACTCGGCTACCTATGCTCCAAACTGGTACAGGAATGCCGGAACGAACTTGCCCACCTTGGCGAACGCTTCATTGAACATTGAAGGAATCAAGCGTGCAGACGAGCTGGCCAGGCAAGCCTCAGCTCTTCACGGCTCACTTGCGTCAAGGGTCCGTATCCCGCTAGGTGCGGTTAAGGGACAAATCACTCATACTTCCTGAAAAAGGCCGACTCCAAGGAGAAGGTTAACAAATCGTGGACGATATGGCACTCCTACGACAAATACAGAACAAACGATCTACTAAGTAGAACACGCCCAGATAAGAATTACGGCGATAGTCACGGGGCACTGGCCAATTGGAGACCATGCGGCCAAATTAGGGATCCCTTACAACTTCCAAATCAGAGAGAAACCCTCTCTCATTTCATCTGCAAATGTCCGGCACTAGCAAGAGCCAGATTGCGTGCGTTAGAAAAACCATTTTACGACAACCTTAGCGACATATCAAGTAAAAGGATACAAGATCTTATCCGTTTTCTAAACCTCACAGGCTGGATCTAGAGACCGCCTGTATCACATCCACAACAACAATCATAATAAAGGTCACACGAGCCGTGGTGCACATAAGTGCTACTTGGGTTCATGCCGAACCGCCACTTCTACCTACCCTACCAATCCAGTTGTTATCTATACGTCAGATCAATAACATTAAGTAGGTACACCAAACTATTTATAGAAAACCCCAGAGATGTGAAAATATTAAACAAAAATCACATCTGTCAGATGCAATTCGCTAAACACGATTTCCTTTTGCCTTTCACCTCTACGTCAAATCCATCCAATCATTCCGCTGCATAATCAATTTACTAATTATTTTGAATTTTTAAATGCACCATTTCCCTCTCACAGTGACAGCTTAGACGAATATTGAAGTTCCTATTACCTCAAACCTCTGTAGACCATTTAGACGCCAATCGACGCGATTGAAACTCGTTTTGTAATCCTCGTTTCACCTCCTGCTGGTTGCAATCTTCCTCGCAAATGCAATTCCACAGAGCACGAGAAGCAGGAAAAGACAGCTCGCTATAGCGCTGCACAGTAGTAGTGCATAACCTACATTCCAAAATTTTATTACCAATTTACTTGGTTTTATTTTTATTTGGATTATATGGGCCTATGACTATGTCCATGTGGGCAAAGACCAAAGAAATACCACGGGCCACCTCTTTCCTTTCCCCATGGGAATGGACATTTTTCGTGTGCGCATTTCTTCACTTGAATCCAAAAGATACACCAAACATGTACGATCGGTTGGATGATGATGATGATGGGGTTCATTTTGCGAGTTTGATGGTGTACACATACACATGGGAATTTTCTGACGAGCCTCGGTAAGGAAAGTGGTATAGAGATGTGTTTTTTTTTTTGGGGAATCTTCGATTGTTAGCAACGTATTCGTCTGATGAAACATTTGGGTAACGACCTTGGTGGTTTATTTACTTATACACCAATGTTGTGATTTTTTTTACTTTGTTTCGTTATTGGCTTTGTCTGTTAGAGCTTTTAGTTTAATTTAAGTTTCTTGGTACAAATGGAAACTCATTAGACCAAGAGACCGAGTTTCTATGCTATAAAGGTGGTGCGTTTGGAAGGTAATATCATTATAATTGAAGTTACACCATTAAAACCTTGTTGGGCTATTGCGAGTCAATGGTCTGTTACAGTGTGAGTTCTGAAATATTGATTGGACTTTCACCATGGCTTGGGGTATCAAGGATTTTCGATTTTCTAGATGGTCGGGAGATAACTTTTGAAGGTTTTGCCATTTGGTAAGAGGGTCTAACATGTTGAAGGGCCACAAGACTTATTTTGTCTTTTTTTAATAATTAAATATATAGGTGGGTTTTTGGTAATGCATTTCGTATTTCCAATAACCGCAAAAGAACAATTTCCGGTGGAGTCAAGTCGGGTTATCGTGATGTTCACCTTTACCTTCGACTTCAATCCTAATATTTCTTTTGGGATACATTTTGGTAGAAGTGGAATAAGTGGATGGTCGTCAAATAATAAAAAATGCCAATTTTTATGCGTTTGATCACTGCTACTATTTCTGATGATCATACTTGTGGTTTCTTGGGTGCATTGGGTTGCTCTTTAGATCACATTGGCGTTGGGTATAGTAGTTGAATATATATACCTCTCATTATGTCAACAAAAGTATGCACCAGTGTCAAAAGGAATTGTTATACTGACTCCGACATGGTACCTTAAACATACCGAATACAGCAAACCCTCTATCTGCTATCACATGGGCTGATGAACTTTACGGCCTAAATCTAGTTGAGAATGAGATTCGGGTCATATATTTTCAATCTACATACACACGACCAAACAATTGCAGCATCAATATTCGGCAGTTGCTGTGATCACAATTCAATTTCAAAGTTCGAAGTTTGAAAAAAATTGGTCAAGCCGTGTAGGCTGTAGAGACAGACGGACTGACGGATGGAATTCCAGAAACCAATTTTTGGGTTTCGCTATCATCGTAATGTTAGAAACAACCAAAATATCGAGGTCGAACATTTTCACGAAAACTCTTTGTAAGAGAATGTTAAACAAACATCACAAAAAGAAAATTTTTGACAAAAGATCCGAGCTAGCATTTCATCAACAGCTTTTAAATGAGCTGCGTACGGATTTTGGAAGAAGAGAAGCACCGTCAGCTCGTTCGTTATCTTGTGAAAAAAGTGAAAGAAACTGGCATCCTCATAGATAAACCAAAGCGTGAAAAGCCAAAAACAGTGCGTACACCCGAGAATATTGCTGCTGTGGCAGAAAGTGTGCTTGAAGTGCCATCAACATCAATTCACCGTCGTTCTCAACAATTGAACATTTCGGAGACATCATTGAGACGAATTTTGCATAAAGACCTTCGTATGACGCCATACAAAGTCCAATTGGTTCAGGAGTTGAAGCCAACTGACCATCCAATGCGTTTTCGCTTTGCTAAGTGGGCCTGCGATCGACTTAGAGAAGATGCCGATTTTGCCAAAAAAAATCATCTTTTCAGATGAAGATCATTTTGATCTTGGCGGGTATTGGAAGCAAGCAAATTTGTCGCATTTGGGGCACAGAAAACCCGCACGCATACATTGAAACGCCGATACACCCAAAACGAGTCACTGTTTGGTGCGGATTTTGGTCCAGAGGCATAATTGGGTCATTTTTCTTGGAAAATGAGCAAGGAGTGGCCGTTACAGTCAATGGCGATCGTTATCGGGCCATGTTGAACGAATTTTTGTTCACAAAAATTGAAGAGGAGGATATTGGCAACATTTGGCTTCAACAGGACGGCGCTACGTGCCACACAGCCGAAGCTACGCTCGATGTTTTGCGCCCTGTTTTTGAAGATCGCATTATCAGCCGCAGAGCTGATGTCGTTTGGCCACCTCGGAGCTGCGATTTGACACCGTTGGACTATTATTTGTGGGGTGCCGTAAAAGATAAGTGTTACGCCGACAAGCCAGAGACAATTTACGCTTTAAAGGACAATATTCGTGAAGCCATTGGTGAAATACAGCTGCACACAATCGATAATGTGCTTAAAAATTGGACCGATCATGTAGGCTACTGCATGGCCAGCCGAGGCAGACATTTGAATGAAATTATTTTCCATTATCAACCGGAAGGATTGTACTTTCAAATAAAAAAAGAAATTTGAGAAAATCTTTAGTAGTTTTTTTTTATAGCATTTTCAAAAAAAAAAAAAGTTATTCGGCGGACCCTTTACATACAAATTTTTGATTGCAACCAACATGCGAATTTCATTGAAGGCAAACAGTTGCTGCAAATTGATTGCTAATGTGCACGTAGCTTAAGAGTCGTTTATTGTAATGAGGAAATTTTATTGAAATCCACCTCAATTAAAAAAAAATACCTCCAAAGGTGAAATCCTGTTTTCAACATTCTCAAACCAAGTCTATATCCCACCCTTCTTTATTAACAAGATAGTCCCGTTCTGGCTTGCTTTTTTCCTAAGATGGAATTAAGAGTGCCATTGATGCCTAAAATATTTTGATCATACATTGTATCAAATTTCCTTAATTTTTTTTTAAATCGTTGTTTATTAAAATAAGTGAGTGTGTTTGAAACCAGGCCTTGTAAAACACCCTAAGGGATAGGGTATAGTACTACCTGTTTTCAATGAAGGTCATTTTTTTGCAAAGCATAACAAAATATAAAATCGAAAGATATATTCTAGAGAACAACAGATACAATCTTGATTGACACTCTTTTCTAAAAAATCGCATGCACCCAAAGTCACAGCAATCAATGGCTAAGTAGGCACATGCATGCAGAGTCACATTCGATGTAAACTAGCTCTCAGCCCCTCTTTGTATGTCTCTGGTTTTGCAAGACTGTATGTCAATTCAATTTTTGTTTCTTCTTTGGTTTGTTGAGTTGGGTTCCTCATTGTTACGCATTGTGATCCGTTTAAATGAATTATGTGCCAATATCTACAGTCGATCGCTTACACAAATTGTTGTTAAATTTTTTTTTCTCATTAAAGCATAAACAGCAATTTTCAAAGAATTAAGTAATTAAATTGGAATTGGAATGTTTTCTTCATTTCAACTGAATAAATAATTAAAAAATGATTTTCTTTGCGAAAAATCGATGCCTTTTCGAAAATCTGGGTTACTGCGATATTTGCAATGGAGGAATGCGTGTGATTTTCCCAAAGCATGTGAACAAAAAAAAACAGAAGAAACTAATAAAATGAAATTGAAATTGACTTCGTGACTTAAGGTCATCATTCAGCCAGAGTAACATGTTATTTCAGCATTATAGACTTCACAACTTGACATTGATGCACGGTTACTCTGGCAAGGTGATAATTGATCCTTTCACCAAATAAAAATATCAGACTCCATAAAAAAGCTCGTTTTCTATGCATTCACAGCGAATGATGTAGTTGCTTAGGTGTTTAGGTTCACCTTGAGCCTTTACGGACCCTATTTTTTTTTGAGGGCATTGTGCAGCCAATTACTAACAATTTAAATGACCATGGTGGTGATGTTACGAAATGACGGTAGGATTTTGAGTGTGCGCGGTCCATGAACCATCGAGTTCAACATCTCTTTTTGCGCTAAAGTTGCGCAATAGTTTGACAAAAACAACACAACAAGAGTAAAAATACAGAGACAACGAAATTCATTCATTTATTCCCATGGCAGATGGCTGAGAGACAGCCAAAAGATTGCCATCCATTGGTAGATATTTTCCCCCTTGCATTGTCGTTTTGTTGTTGCATCATTGGCGGCAGCTACACTGCCTCTCAAGTTGAAATCGAAGCAGTGGCACGCACTAATGGGCCACTTGAAGTGCTCTTTGCACTGCGATGGTATTTGAATGAAAAAAAAAAAAACGAACATGGTCCCGGTGTTAAGTTGTTAGACGTGAAGGAGCATGGTACAACTAATGGTTAGATAAACCGAATAAGTGCATGACCAGAGTTTTGTTAACGGCGTACGAGTATGTGGCATGAACTGATGACTGATGTGAAGCAGGTCACATCAAACGAACACTTATTCATGTGAAATAATTAATTATGTCTGTGGAGAGTATGAATGTATATACGTATCGGGCATTAGTAAAATATGCCGTAGGCTTTATTGTATCCCGCTGTGATTTATTCTGCTCACAAAATGCATCAACCGACTGCAATCTGAATTGTAATATCTATTTCAGATGCACATTTAGTGCTGATAGATCAATACTTAAAAATGCGACTACTGTATAGGTGATAGGGGTTTTTATTTTTGTATACACT
The DNA here is from genome assembly GCA_932526625.1 of Rhingia campestris. Lineage (NCBI taxonomy): Eukaryota > Metazoa > Arthropoda > Insecta > Diptera > Syrphidae > Rhingia > Rhingia campestris. Next base: position 116,733,736 of record OW052185.1, on the reverse strand, counting down.
TCTGAGCCAATCCAATAATGATGGTCTTGGTGCTAAAGTTTCGACACAATGCTTTTGTACTTCGGAATTCAGACTGTAACTCGGGTCCGCCACTAATTCTGGCAGTGACAGTCCGTCAGAAATCGATCGAAGAATTACTTCACCCAAATCGTTATGTTAAGACTGTCCCAATAAAACCCTTATTCAAACTCATATAAGAAGATAATAGGGAGATATGATCCTGATCGTTCCAACTTTACGGCGCTGAAACACAGAAAACGCATAAAGAAATCCTTTCTCGATTAAATCAAACATTCTTCGGTCCGGTTCACGTTGACATGCTATGGAGACAAGGAGTCTTTACTTTACGAGCTCCATAGTGACATACCCCTGGTCTTAAAATATCGCATTGGACATTTGTCGAGGATGTATAGAGGAAATTTCATCAATCCTCCGGCCCACGAAGTTTCTGATTCCCAGCAAGGTGGTAGACGCAGTGGATTCCTCTAACTCATAGTGCGCAACTCGAATCCTAGAGTAATCTAGGCTAAAATAGCTCGGGCATGAAGACCAAATAGAGAGAAATACTAAATAAATTATCTATCTATCTTCTCCTGCTGCAAGTTCTTTAAATCCCACCCAGATTGTAGTCACCGTACTGTAAAAAAAATTTCACTGGTGTCGTCCTATGATATGGTTCGTACAGCGAGCGGACTGGTTGGTGTAGTGCCTCAGTTGGCAATACGTTGCACTGCAAGTGAGAGGTATCTCGTTTAAATCCCGCTAACACTTCACCACACGAAAATGACTGGATAAACCCAGTTTTAGTTATTTTCTGAGGATTATTGCTTATCACATCGTTTTGCATCGCTATTAAAATATCGCCATCAAAAACAGGTCAAATGCGGATCAAGTCTCTCTCTAAAAACATAATCGACTCGCAGTATCCATTTTGATGACAAAGTACACCACGTAAAACAAAAGTCACATAAATCAAGATTGGACAACTCCCCGAAACTGCAATCATAAAAGTGACACTTGCACACCTGCCCACTCATAAATCAATTACCAAGCACCTCTACCTTTCCTCGACCACTCATCAGAGCGGCTTACCGACCGACCCAAACGTTGCAATGCAACTTGAAGAACCGCGAATATTAATCTTACGTCAAAGGCAGTAAATTCAAAACCGCAGCGACGATGAAAATATCCATCTACCCGAATAAATGATCTTAACCGTTATTCCCAAGTAGTCCAGTCACAATCTGGTCAATAACACATCCAGATACCACAGTATCTCTTACCTGCTTATGACGTAAGGAGGTTTTATTTTAACAGCCTCCAACCACAATTAAGTTGGAGAGGGAGCATATTTATTGAAAGGTCGTTGTGGCACATCGGTCGCACTACCGCAAAGTGTGTGAATCGAAACGGTTTGCAGTGATTAAGGAACACAACGAAAAATTCCCGAACGAAAGTGCTCACAAATCTTTGCAATCCTTTCCCTTTCATTGCCATGTTGGGGCCATATCGTTCGCCGAACGCAACGCATGTTTGCATTTTTATCGAACGATCCTTCGCATGGCCAATTACTGGCAAATTATTCATCCCGGGCTGGTTGCTTATGGCGGTTGTAAATAAAAGGGCGGACTTTTGTAATGTTGCTTTGGAAAACCGCCTCCCAATGTGCTGGCAATACAGGGTATAGCTCCTAGACACCACTGCCTTTCGTGAAAGTTGCTCATCTAGTGCAGCTTTTGTTTTGTTCGCAGTGCCTATACACAATATGTTTGTGCGAATGTATACCAATGTGCATCTGTGGTCTGTTGCAAAAGTCTGAAGACAGTGTGCGAAAGAAATTTGATCCATGGAAATGTGTTCTTCGGTTTTGGGTGGTTACTTAAGAGAGAATTGATAGTTATGAGGTATTAAATGCGCCGAATGAGGAAATAGTGAAATGTGAGACGAAATAACCAGACCGATAGGTTTGTGTCGTTTGCGATATGTGATGCAATTTATTAATGGTTTCGATAACATGTTTTGCGAATCGCAAAAAGAATTCGAACCACTCGATGATGAACAGGCAACACTTTTAAAAAATATCACGCGTATGTAGGACATGCTGTGGATTTCCTCTTTTGAAACGAGCTCCTGGGGTGTATGGGTGGGTACGAGAGCCTGTATTTCCGTAAAACGTAACTATGTCAACTTGTTTTCGGTGACATACATAATGGATTTTAAAGCCTGGCTGTGATGAGTGAAATGGCGTAAGGATTGCATCATTTATGGTGGGAACCAGTTGGATGGGATGCCTACAATTCACGAGATTTGTTGTGAGATGTTGCTCAACTTATTTGACTTTTTGGGAGCATTGATCTTGTTTTTGGGTATTGGAGTGTCTTTTTCTGATGTACTGTCCTGTAGATGATATGTTCGTTTGCAAAGGCTTTTACGTAGTTTTATGATCCACTCGGATGACACTTCTAGGTGGAATGGTTATTCGGGCTATACTTCTACTTTATCGATAAGAACCGGATTATTCAGGGCTCATGAAAAGCCTTTGGCCTCTGGGTTGGTGCCCTATGCTTTGGATGTTATGAAAAGACAAATACTCTCTGAAAGGTTGGATAGCATTGTTGATAACCATATCAATATGTTAAAAATCGTCAACGACGCGACGTTTGGAAGCTATGGGTACAGCAAATGAATAAGACATACCGTTATCTGCTACTAACTAGAAATCATTGCAATACTGGAAATGGTAATTAATGGTGCTTGCAGAAAAGCATATTCATTGTTGAGCTATATTTTAAAAACAATAAAGTTTTGTCAGCTACAGTCTGCAATTTTTGTACAAAATATTTAAAACCATCAACTCTGAGTAGAATATTTTCAAAAATCAGGGAAACTGGATCAATTATTAATCTTAGACACTCTGGATTTCCTGTCACAAGACGTTCACCAGAAAACATCGAAGCAGTTCGCAAGAGTAATGCTGACAGTCCAGGAATATCAATTCGGCACCGTAGTCAAGAATTGGGCATTTCGAAAAGCTCTCTACAGCGAGTTCTTACGAATGATTTGAAACTGTATGCTTACAAAGTTAAATTTACTCAAGAACTGAAGACTACTGACGAAGTAGCGCGAAGAGAGTTCGTTGAATGGATTTTGGAACAACAACAAGTGGATGCTGATTTTTCGAACAAAATCATCTTCAGTGGTGATGCTCATTTTCATCTTGATGGCTTCGTTATTCCTCGAAATTATCGCAATTGGGGTTCAGATAACCAACGAGTAATTGTTGAGAAACAAATGCATTCACAACGCGTGACTGTTTGGTGCGGATTTTGGGCTGGAGGCGTTATCGTTGCAAGCCAGAGAAATAATTCGTTTTTGCACTCAGAATTGGCCATCTAGATCTTGCGATATAACACCATTGGATTTATTTCTTTGGGTTTTTTTTTTGAAGTCAAAGGTCTATGCGAACGAGCCCACGACCACCAACTCATTGAAAGAGGAAATCGGACGGTGTATTAATGAAATACAGACACATTTATATGAAATGGTAATAGAAAATTTCAATAAAAAATACGTACTTGATAGCAAAGCCGTGGCGGCCATTTATCCGATGTGCTATTTAAGACATAACCTCAATCTGTTTACTCTATGAATTACATATATATAATTTGCGTGAACTTTGGGACACCTTTCATAAATAAAATATTAATAGTTCTACGTCAGCTCAAGAAACGCTCGCAAACAGCTCAATTATTTTTCTTTTTCTTTGAAAACGTCAAAGTGACATCATTCATTCGATTCGTGATCAGCATGCTCGGTCAATTAATCTGGAGCTCATATAGCTCGCTCTGATCCTGCTCTGAATAAAAGACCAAAAATGCCCTAGAAGCTCTGAAGTGTCTGAGCTAAAACAGAAGAACGAACTTTTTATTTGACATCTCAGATTCTACTATGAACTTTAGTTCATAAGCCTATAAGTGTCCACCCAAAAGCGTTAGCCAACAGCTTAACTGATAATTGTGGATTCCGACCAGAATATTTCAGATATAACTAATTTTTATCATTTTCGAAGATCCTTAAGAAATCTTAATCTACCAAACATTACTCCACTCGAGAGCAAGTTGGGGACGAAATGTTGGTTTGTCTGTAACAAAACCTTGTACGTTCGATGGGATTATTATATTTTGTGAATAAATGCATTTTTAACATTTCTTTTAGATATATTTCAATATAAAATAAAATGAGCAAATTTTCATATTTTCGTATGAGCTTTGCGTCATCAATATATTTCTAATGCAAACGCTAATTTATGTAACACCACTGAGAAACTCGTATCTTTCAGCACAATAGAATCGAAGATTGAATGCATTTAAATAATTCTACACTATGCGACACGCCGCTGCAAAAAAAAAAAAACATTCTTCCACTCAAATTCTTTACAAATTGATTCCACATCCGACTCTTTGTCGTGTGCTTTATTTCTCCCCTACTAGGTATCCCCATAGAAATAACCTTTCATCACGAATCAAATACCTCATCGCAACAATTTCTAAGTGAAATACCCCGAACTAGTTATACTCGTTTCTGGCTTAAGATCCACACCAGGCCACCATAGGTGCAATTCATCACCATCATCATTAATTGATTATTGTAGCAATTATGGAATTCGATTCCGTCTAAATCCAATTTTGGTGATCTGACTCTAGAAAAATGGCGCAACAAGTGTTTCAGGTGATTAGAGCCACATTTTTGCTCAAGACACCTGAAAACCTATCAAACGTAATTGCAAGCCATGATCCATTTCAAGTACAATGTCATCACAACGAAAATACATATTCATGTCTGACCATTTTAAAACTATGTGTCGGCATTAAATGAGAACTGAACAAAAAAATGTCAAAAATTGCGTTCATTCTCCAGTGACCCTGGTATCACACGAAACGTCATTAAAATCTAGTACAACACGAATTATTTGTTAATAACAATTTTTGTCGTTTGCATTTGTCGTGCTACAAGAGTCCATTTTTTTTTTAACCAGTGCACCAAACTAATTCATTTTTTCCTGCCAGAGCAAGTCATGTCAGAAGTTTATCTCCTGGATGCTAGAAATCGAATTTCGAGAAAAATCATGACCAGCAATAAGGCAAAAAAAATCCGGAGCTAAAAGAGACTACAAGTCGACGATTGTAATGAAAATGGAGAAAAAGACATGAGCCTTTTATAGACAATGAACAATTATCGGTGTCTACCTTGACAGTCCGATTTGCTACAGATACACATACTCCAGATACCTCAAACACGGAACCTCCACTTAAATAGACCGTGTTGCAGAATTATGTAGCTACCACCTCCTTGTCTCCTCGCCGCTCTATCTTGCAACAACAATCGGTCGATTGTGCAAGTTGTCTCAAAATCACAGTGTGACACATAAATCAGCTGTGAAAGGGGGGACTTGTACACAGAAGCAAATAAAAAGATACTTTACCCAAACATGCAACTACAGACGAACTAAAAAAAAATAAAAATAAGGCAAACATGTAATTTAATGTAATAATTAGCAAGACCGTAGTTGGACTTTATTTGGATTTTCTTTTGGCGGTCTCGGTACCTAAACAAGACGACAAACGAGCTCAAACTTGATTTGCATATGTGCAACACTTTGTTCGTTTTGATGGTCCGTTTAATTGTTTGCCTTATTCATAACAAATGACATAGCTGTCAAATTATCACCAAATGACATAGTTGTCAATTATCACCAAATCAAGAGAAGGTTAACGATCAAACACACTCGGCTGAAGAAGGAGTGTCTTTTATTGAAATGCTAAAATAATTTCAAGTTTAGATATTCACTGAAATGAAGTCAAGATGTCCAGATGGGATTCTAAAACAATGAAATCGGTTTGTCATTCGATGACATTGCCAAGGGGCAAGTAACCTTTTCCGTAATATGAAAACTGAATGTGATAAACGACATCGATCGACATCATTCAAATGCATAAACATCTTCAAATTGGTTTATTTGAATATTAATGGGGATTTACGATTAAAAAAACGAGAGTGGCAAGGAGAAGTGACATACTTTAGCAAATGAGCGACAGCTCAGTTAATACAAAAGTTGAAACCTTTCAATCGTTTAATCTTGTCTGAGAAGGTCGAATTCCGTCTGAATCCCGGACATGATACAATTTGTTCTATAATAAAATTCGGCAACCAGAGTTGAATAACATTTTTATTTTTTGGCAATTTGATGGTAACCACGGGATAGGTTAAAAGTTGTTACTGCAAATGACAAACTGGTCTGACACGACTCGGACAAACTTATCCAGTTTTCTAAAAGATAATTCTTTATGAGGAACACTCATTTTAGATTGGTTATTGAGCATGTTCATTAGAACATGATAACTTGCAAATCATCACGTATTCAGATTGATCGTATATATATCATTAACAGAGAAGTAGTTTTTTTTTTGGTAGGGAATTTCTGGCAGGAAAACATTGTTTAGTGGGGTAAAGCCGTTTGTTGAGTTGGGTCTTAGTCGATTTATTAACAATTCGTTTGAGCTATTAACCACCCTCTTGCGTGATACAAAATAATACATCAGGTCATCTCCAAAAATGTCTCATTTCCGTTATTTAAAAATTGAATCATCTCCACAAATGTTCCATCTGTGTCCTTACCATTTCCCATACTAATCACTTCCTCCTCATTCAGTTCGAAATGAACATGGGCCTCGACCAACATACCTCTTCAATTAGCCCGGTCCTAAGCTAACTGCATCCAGTTACTCACATCAAGGTGGTTAAGGTATCATAAATTTCCAATATTTTGACTAGGTCTATGTTGCCGTAAAGCTTGTAAAGTTCTTAGTTGAATCTTTGTATCCAAACACAAAAGTTATCGAATATTTGTCGAAGAATTTTTCCTCCAAAAAGACAAACGATTTCTATTTTGGGAATAGCTGATAGTATAGATGATCTAGATTACCCTCAAAAAGTCTTTCGATATTTGGATGGATAACTTCAGATGTGAGGAAGAATGACCATGTGGAAATGTTAAGTACGGAGAAGAGTCGGTGTCACTTTCCGTAGTAAAAGCGATTAAACAAATCCATAGTCTTCAAATATCATCATCGGTCCCATTTGGCTTGAGCGGCATTGCAAATATTTAAGAGCACAATTTAGAATCAACACCAAAATATAAAAAAATTGAAAATATTGGCGCAATGTACTCGTCAGTACCCATAGCCTAGCTTTTTCTCACAGAGTACATGATGAAATTTTTTGACAACCAACATTAACTGAATAAAAAAAACATATGAGAAGGCTACAAACCGCTGTGCGAATCATTGCATACCCTATTCTATCCTAATTATAAATGTCCCCAAAAAGTAGGCGTTGGAAACTGAATGAATCTTGTTCAGGCGGTGTATCTAAATTTTTTTTTTTTTTGGCCAAAAAAAACAAAAACAAATGGTAATGCTATGGGATAGGGTGTACAAATCGTTTCTTTTTTTACAAACCGCTGTGCGAATCATTGCATACCCTATTCTATCCTAATTATAAATGTCCCCAAAAAGTAGGCGTTGGAACCTGAATGAATCTTGTTCAGGCGGTGTATCTAAATCTTCTTTTTTTGCCAAAAAAATAAAAACAAATGGTAATGCTATGGGATAGGGTGTACAAATCGTTTCTTTTTTTTTTTAAATAAAATGATCTACAGATGAAATGGTTACAGTATTATTCTCGAAATTTTTCATAGAAAGTTTTTTCCAAGTTTTCCCAAAAATGTACAGAAAAATGTTTTTTTGACAAAAAAAATTTATATGGACGAAATACATATAGATATTGACATTGTCTAAATATGCTATTCAGATACTTTTTCAAATTTCCTAACTGTTTGGCCAAAAACAATGTTTTACTGAAAAGAGGCCGGGCGTGACGGTAGGTGGGTTTTCAAACTGTTTACACTTTTTGCGTCCTACATAGAGTCTTTATATCAGATTTCATTACTCTATCTGACAATTTAAGGCGCAAAAATCTGTGACATACAGATGGACAGACATGGCTAAATCGACTCAGCTTGCGATTCTGTTTTGATCCATAGACATCAAGGTATATCTGTCGAAATTATGTCTCTAATATACTATGGGATAGGGTATAAAAGCTTTCGAAGTCTCAAGATGGGTGAGATATGTAGAGCGAATATGGAAGAATGTTTCAGAAACAAAAACGTCTATTCCAACCAATCGTAAACGCATTACATGAAGACATCTGCATAGTTGTCACATCATAGTTTGGCAGTAAAGGTTACCCCTGTTCACAAACCTCTATAAATTTTTAACGATCAGCAAATATCCGATTGATCGTTTCTTTTCCAGAAAACATCTTGCGATCGCAACCAACTAGTTATAAAAACTTGTTGAGGTATAGATACAGATACACTTCAAGAGTGCTACATTATAATAAAACGAAATATTAAGGAGGTTTTTTTTTATGGAGTCTGTGCCCTGCCCGTATTAATTTAGAATACAACTTTTAAATTATTTTTGCTAAGTTCTCCGACATTTAAATTAATTAAAACAAACACAGATTAAATGCTCATAATGCCAATTTATATTCATAATGTCAAACATTTTAACGCGATAAATAACGTCTGAAACGGTTTGCATTGAAAAAATGAACAAAACCAGTAGGTACATGGTATATATAGTTATATGTAGGTGTTTGGGGAATTCCAAAGTTTATCGGATTATGAATTATATTCCCGTTTTTTTTTTTGCGTTATTTATTGATGTACGCAAATAAAGCTATACGCCAGTGTTGCCAGCGAATAAAAAAAGGAATTTTATACATTAGGGTTGTGATAAAAATTTATATGACAAAAGTTGATTTTGTTTTTCGAGAGAGACTACAGAGTTTGCTACGGTTTGTCTCCTATCATATGTTTTGCTACTTTTAGTGATACATCTAGTATAGGTGCAAAGTTCAGTTCTGAACCTATCTAAAACAAAATTGAGAAGTCTATAATCCGATGTGTGAATCGTTTTATACCCTATCCCATAACAATATTGTCGAAGGTTAAGACTTTTTCGACGTGCAATGGATGGTTTGCGTTTATGCTAAAAAATACAATGAACGCTTTATCGCATGGAATGGAATGCGATAAGTCCGATTGAAATATTGCAAACGAATATTACTGAACAACTTCACACACAAACCGACTTAATTGCATCTGACATACAAAGGTATCTGTTTTTTTTTCAAAAAATCTTTGCTCATGAAGGATTCGAAGTGAATTATTCACTTCCTGTATATAAGACATTCAGTTCCTACCTCACAATCTTAAAGCCCCCCAACATTTGAGGCTAAATGCCAAAAATTAAAGCTAGCCTTACTATGAAATGCTAGAATGGCCACACCTCTCCCTAAGTAACGCAGCATTTAACGTTTCCTCCTTATAAAATGCTAAAGTTCATCAATCAAAGGCGATAATTTTATGCAGTAGTCTAGTTCTAAGAATCTGAATTGAGGAAAAATTAGATTTTATTCTTCATTCGATTAGTTATTGGCAAAACCACTAACCATCTCGTTTGGGTGTGTCTCCAGTAATTATTTTTGATTATAGTCTTGTTTTAAAGTCGGGCCATCATCAGTGGCGGAAATCTTATAAAATTCTATTAATTGAATTGATGTGGATAGTGATCGGGATGATTCTGGTATTGTGGTGAATTTTTTATATTCTTAGAGAGGTTTGATATTTTTATGTCTCAATTTGAAGGTTAAATGTATGAACCATGGGATGTTGACCTGCTGCATGTATTACTTTCAAAAATATTTAAAATCCAAATCAATCCCATTCTGATTTTATTGGTGTCGATTTTGGTTTTTTGCATTTCATTGATGGGAATTAATTCAATTTGAAGACGATCCGACTTCCGACTTCTTTTGTGTACGATTGAATGAAAAGGCGTGAGTTGAGAGATTTTTTATGTTTTCTGATTTATCGATTAGGCGTCAAGGCGTCATAATGTCAAAGACACAGCAACCTCTCAATAGATATACTTAATTGGTTACATTGTTTGTATTGACAGTTAATGTTATTGTTAGCAAATTAATCATCTGGGAAGATGAAGTGACGCGACTATTACAACAGTGATTGATGAAGATGATACAGCATGCGAGAAGGCATTACTTCATTACAGGTAGATGCTCTTTTTGCTTATCGGATTTTCATAATCTGCTGTAAGGAAGTTAATAATGTTGGATACTTTTATTTGTCATTTCTCTGATCTTGCGATCATACTATCGGAATTATTCAGTCTCGAACCTAAATTCAATTCAGCCATGCACCTAACCTTCAAGCAACATTGGGGCAATACATTAAATTTGCAGTAAGATCTGTTATCAAATAGGCACTGTTGGTAAGGACAAATCCACCAGGAAACGAAAACTGTAAAACTCTTTTCGAATTCCGTATAGTTGTCATATCATAAAATTAACATAGGCGCCAGCCAGTCAAAGCTGTTAGGGTAGGTCATGTTTATTGAGTTGTTGGGTCTCAAATGAGGCGACAAACTCGCATTGGTTTACGCGGGTCATTTGCGATACCCTCTAAATTTTCATTCTAAAGCGTTATTGGAGAAAAAAAATTAGGTGAACGACTCTGGCTACGGAGATTATATGGAAATCCTTTAAATTTTAAGTGAAGGCAGGTCACTTAGTTAGGTTCTCTGTGTAAATAACGAGTTCGTATTATGAAACAAAAAAAATGCACTCTTGTATCACTTCTGGTTAATTGAATACTGCAGTCGCTACTGGAAAATACGAACTTTCCCTCTCACAAATATAACCACAATCAAGCTAATTGTCATCAAGAGATGAAAAAATGCTACATTTTCTGAAATGCTCACCAAAGACTGCATAAGTTAAAAGATTCGAGTTTGACATTACAAGCTGCTGATAGTTAGCTTTTTCCATTTGTTATCAGCATCAGTGCCGTGGTTTAAGTCAAATTCGGAGCTCGATAATTCACTGAAACGCTTGATAACTTCATGAGTTGGATTGCAAGATTGATAGAAACAAGTTACACTGTTCCTTCACCCCTCACCAATGAAGATACATGAAAGGCAGTATCGCAATATCATCAATAAGGTTTCCTTATACATCAGCCTTCCCCCAAAAGATACAATGGAATGTTGATGTTTGCCGATACCGAATTTTAGCAAGGAGATCGGGTATTATTTGTTTGGTCTTGTACTGTAACAGAGCAGAACCCTACAAATACTGTAACTCACTCAAAATTATTTCAACGAGCCGTTTAAGCTGAAAAACAATACTCATTGGTCTTGAAGCTAATAACTGCTAGGCAAACAAAGCATTATCGATCCACAGTTTGTTATGTTTGGTAACTAAAGCTTTGTTTATTTATACCCCTATGTCAACAATGATATAACGCATGACACCTTACATGCGATTTGACGAAAATTGACAATTGGACTATTGTGATACCCTCCCGTGATTAGGTATAATGAGAAGTGCAAAGCAGGTTTCCCATTTTTGAGGACACATCTGTACTACAAATGACCAATGCATTGGAAGACTGGTTATAGCCTCTGTGTTACAGTAGATAAAACTCTCTCAGCTAATTTTTACATGCTCCTGTGTGACTGGGTTTTTGACAAATATAAAATTCGTTCTACATGCATCATGTGACATTAATACGCGGTATCCAATTGGTCATTCCCAGATCAATTCAAGATATTAATCAACGCAAGCTCATTCGTTTGCGTGTGTGTCAACGGTATTATATAGGTTCCATAAATCCTCAGTTCTTTTGTTGACAAGACACAGAAACGTCAAGACCCACTTAAACAAAATAAAACTCAACTTGAAAACTCCCCAAAGAATGAAAGCTAGCCCTAAGTCAGTTAGCGAAAATGTAAACAAATGGTCTTTCGACAATTGTGAACCTAGCACCTACATAAACAACGCACGAGTGGTCATGCAAAATGTATTCACTTTCATAATGACTTGCAAAAGTATTAATCGTTCATTAGGCCAAAGCTTGAGTAATGATCACCTATTCCACTGACCAGATAAACTTCATTTAACATTCAAGGGTAACATGCAACTTGTAACTCAACCCAAAGCATACAAAAAACGTATGTTGTTTTATTTTCATTACAACAACACCACCACCTAAATGGATAAAACAATTTTTTTTGTTTTGCTATCCATGTTTGCTATTTTGGTGTCAATTTTTCGCCCTGACCTAGACTTTAGTTCTATCGCGTTATCCCTCGAATACATTGGCGGGGCCAGCGAACTCAGTATCCGGAATCTTATCCGCAACAGAAAATCCTTTCCCTTTCAATCGGGCAACGTAAGACAATATTATATAATTCCCAGCCAAGAATAGATACAACGTTCGCAACGTAATTACAGCACCATGCATATATGGTCACACACAGCAGCCATCAGAGCCGTGCCGCTGTCGAGACTGTTGCAATATAGTTTCAATTTAAAATAAATCATATCGTCAACAAAGTCTCTATATTCACCCAAGAATACCGCTGGAGCGACTAACGACTAACTACGACGACGACCGACTAACGACCAATGGACAAACAGGCTAGCGAGGGTTGCAGAGATGCAAAAGGTGAAGCAACTAGCAAATAGTTTGACATGCATGCGAACTTTTGCTCTTGTTACAGATATCTGCACAATGCACACTATACATGAAGACCGCCGTCGCCTAACCGCCAACTACCAATGAAAGTGAAATACAACACTGAAACGGAGAGACGTAATCTACAAGTCTGGTCTGGGTCTCTTTTCAAGAAGCGAAATACCACTCTCAACGTTTTTCGCGAGCTTTTTCCTCCATCGGGGTAGACTAACTATTATTAAGTCTTTCCCTTGGTCTGATTGGTTTTGGTGTGTTGTGATTTGGATTGTTTCTTTTTTGTTTACCACTCTGTTATCTTGGTATGATTGGTGTTTGAGTGTGTTTGTGGTGAGGTTGTTTTATGTATTTTTCCTTCGTTTTTTTTTTTTCGGTGGATAAAGTTACTGAGAGAGTTTAGCAAAAGTGCGCGTCGGTTTTTCGTTTTAATATAAAAGCAGGTGAATACGAAGCAAAGTTATCCAGTATCAGTTTTGGGTTTGTTGGAACAACCAACCCTTAATTTAGTTTTTTTACCTTTAACCGTTTTGTGTTAAATTCAAATCGAGGGAAATGAAGTCGATGGTAGGTGTTAAAACTAAAAAAAAAAAATATTTCAAAAATGGAAACATTCTTAAAAGACAATAAAGTGATAAAATGTGTGCAAACGGACAAAAGGACGAAGTGAATTAGTGGCATAAAATACCTGAATTGGACAAAAGTGACTACGATTTGTTGAGGATTACATTCAGCTTCATTCTTGTTTAATTCCATTCACCTGATGCACTCACAAAAAATAGTTGAAGTGCAAATTGGATATTGTTCTGTGAGGTGGCTGTGTGTGCTTAATGCACTTAAATCTCCACTTGGCTACGTTTAAATAATTTGTGTTGAAAAGTTGTTTGGGCTTTTGGAAATTTGTCATTCATTTCCAAGCTGTATCCTGTTGGAAAAACGTGCATTTTCGAACATTTTTGTCATTCTTGTTGATTAAATTGGAATGCAGTAATGTAAAGACAGAATTCAATCCGACAATATTTTTTTTTTTCATTTTTCTCTTCTTTATCGCAACTGAAACACTAAACGTGTGAAATTTTTTGTATATACACATAAAATAACCAAATTCATCGAATTTCAATCGAATCCTTTTTTTACTATCCTTAAAATGTTTTCGTGTTCAAGTATACAAGTAAAGAGTTCAATGTTATATACACACCATATGGCAATACTCACCAGAAATGGTGAAATAAATTATTTTTAAATATACTTAGACGAAAGAGTTGTTGTACAAACTCAACTTTACGGTAGTCAATTATATTGTTGAGTTATGTTTCTTACATGTAATTGACGAAATAATTAGAAGACTTTATGCATCAAATCTTTTGTAGAATACATTCATAAATTGTTTTATAATTTTCTGCACTTTTGTTCTTTCGAAGTACTGCTGAGAAGTGTCTTTCAACTGCACACATTAAAAATGATTTAAATTTGATTTAACTAAATGTATATTTGGTGCTTAAATCTTATTAAAGTCTCAACATTCGTAAACATCCGCCTTCAGTAGGGCCAAGATTCAAATTATTTTTTGTTTACTTTATTTTTTCTATTTTTGTGTAAAACAAAATGTGTTTTTAATCAGACTTCCTCTTTGGCCATAGTTTGTATTCTAAAATCTCGAATATACAAAAAACGAAGGCGAAGATAAGATCGTGGTTCACTCGTTAAACGGGCTCTATTCAGATTTTTAAATTGTTTCTTATACTTTAAAAACATTTTTCTACCCATGAAAGTGAAAACACTAAAGACAAGTTCTACGCATTTAACATCTTTCAAATCCAAACCGATTGAAATACACAATTTAAAACATAAAACATTTTATTGCCGTTTTAAATCAATCAACATCGATTTTCACATTTAAATTCATTGATTAGACCGAAATTTATTCACTATATGTGCCACTTCTCTTTCAATTTTAATTCACGCCAACATTTGCTATTCATATTCAAATCTGAATTGCAACTAGTTCCGATTGAATAATATTTCAAGACGACACATCTGAAGATGGGAAATCAATGAAACCATTAAGTAAATACAAAAAACCACAATTGCATCATAGATTTATTTCAAATGCCACTAACGCAGTCGAACAAAGCCAATGAATTTCATGAATATTGAGATGTATCTGGTTTTCGGCGTTTATCCTCGTTATTATGCAAACAGTTCTTACGCTCTTTAAGATTATATAATCGAGTATAATTTATAGCACGATACAGTCACTATTCAACTTCTAATTTAATGCTTTTGTCAAGTTGCTTTACGATGCTGTTTGGTGGTCATTGTTGGGTGTATGCATTTATGAATGAAATACAAAACAAATAAGAAACTCTTTCTGGCAACAATTCAACAAAATCTCCCTCACTTGATATTTCAATCAAACAGTGTCACCAGTCCGAGTACGTGAATTGTTGGCTTTTATTCACTCCCATTTTTTTTTGCATTGAAATCTTAAGAAAGAGGAAAGAAAAACGCAAAATCATTTTCACTTTCATCCTTAAATGTTATCCGAGTCGTTGAAAGCAAAAGTGAGTCACAAACGGAACCTGTGTAATTCAAAACGAAGCGCGCGCACACACACACACTACAATTCACTTTCCACACCTTTTGTGGTGGCAGCCGCAGACACATTGTCATTGGATCTAATGATTTCTAATTATGTCATGCACTTTTATTTGCAGATCGCTTTTGGGCTTTTGGCCGCAGTTTTACTGTTCAGCAGTACCAACGCTGAGGATGTCAAGCAGGCTGCTAAGGCAGCTGGTGTTGTTGAAGCACCAGTAGAGTCTGTTGCCGAGAAGAAGCAAGAGAAGCGCGGTATTATCTCAACCGGATACGGATATGGTGGATACGGAGGTGGTTTCGAACTTGGTCATGGTCTGCAATCCGGTTACGGAATCGGTCATGGAATCGGTCATGGAATTATCGCCAGTGGTGCTGATTTCAGCGGTTTAGGCGGTGCCTACGCTCATGGATTCGGTCATGACACCGTCAAGACTGTAACCTATGTCAAGAACGTTGCTGTCCCATACCCAGTTGAGAAGCACATTCCATACCCAGTCGAGAAACAAGTTCCATACCCAGTGAATGTCCATGTTCCACAACCCTACCCCGTTGTCAAGCATGTTCCATACCCAGTCAAGCAAATCGTCAAGGTTCCCGTCCATATTCCACAACCCTACCCAGTTGAGAAGAAGGTTCCATACCCAGTCCATGTACCAGTCGATCGTCCAGTCCCATACAAGGTGTTGGTCCCACAACCCTACCCAGTCGAGAAGACCGTCCATGTCCCAGTCAAGGTTCATGTTGCCGCCCCATACCCAGTCGAAAGGAAAGTCCCATACCCAGTCAAGGTTCCAGTTCATGTACCACAACCCTACCCAGTCGAAAAGGTTGTCCATGTTCCATACAAAGTCCATGTTGACCGTCCAGTTCCAGTAGAAGTACCAAAACCATACCCAGTTCCAGTTGAGAAGCCAGTACCATACACCGTCGTCAAGAATGTCCCAGTTGCTGTCCATGTCCCATACGATCGTCCCTACCCAGTTCATGTTGATCGTCCAGTGCCAGTGCCAGTCAAGGTTCCAGTTCCAGCTCCATACCCAGTTGAGAAGCACGTCCCATACCCAGTCGAAAGACAGGTTCCAGTGCCAGTGCATGTCCCAGTTGACCGTCCAGTTCCAGTGCACATCGAAAAGCACATCCCAGTGGCCGTAGATAGGCCCGTACCATACAAGGTCCCAGTTGCAGTGCCAGTACATTACGAAAGCCACGGAATCTCCGGTTTCGGACACAGCGGCTTCGAAAGTCACGGCATTGATCTCCATCATTAAGCTGAAAAGTAACAAAAAAAAAACAGAATCCTGCTAACAACAGGATTCAACAACAAAGAGCCTTAGACAAGACAGAATGAATTTTCACCTACACTAGACATCTATTTCTACCACTATACCCTATATCTCCTCCACTTTCTCGCTCTCTATCCTTCTATTTAATGAAAATCGTTATTAGCTGTTAGTTTGTGATAAATGGAAAATATGGAGTACCATGCTTCTGTAGGATCACGCCGCTTTAATATGGACCACATGACAACTGGAGATCTATCTCCGCTTCTTAGCCAAAATGAGGAGCCATCTTTTGATGGCTGATCGAGTGGATGGCGCTTCTAAATCAACACCAAAGTAGCGAGCATCCGCTCAGTCTTCAACCTTAACAACTTGCCCCCAATATAGAATCAATTTATTATTGTTAAACGAGAAAAGAAATATTAAATAGGCGCGACTATCGATTTTTCATTTTTGTTTTACAAAGAAAAATTAAAATAATTTTTTTATATAATTATTATTAAACGAAAACTATGTTTGTAAATAAATCCAATAAAAAAATCAAAAAAAAAAAATATAAATGTCTTTCTTTTTAAAGTGTGATCACGTGGAGATATTTCATATAAATCCCTCAAAGGATTGCAGTTTGCTTGAACATTCGGTATGAGGCGATACTTATCACCTATCTATGATTTGACAAGCAGTTGTTTGTCATTTTAAAAAATCATACGAAAAAAATGGCTTGGCAACAGCTATTGTCTTCTGCTCTGGTAATATTAATGGGCAACTTTTTTGGCTTATCAAAGCAATATAAAAAATTAACGCCATATTATTACCCAAGGTGCGGAAAATCGTTTTTAAAAATCTCACATTTTATGGGACACATTTCGGTTCAATTACTCTTTTTAACTTTCTCTTACAAAGAGAAAGATGATAGCGGAACCCAAAAAAGTGGTTTTTGCAAATCCGTCCGTCGGTCCGTCTGTCCTTAATGGTCTCCCCAGCCTAAACGGCTTGACCGATTTTCTTCAAACTTAGTATCCAAGTTTGTTTTGGTCATAATTCTAGGCCATTTTTTTGTTTGCGTTTAGCCATGTTAATAACTGTAATTGCCATATAAAAAATACACATAACATCAATTTTCTCGAAAACGGCTCTAACGATTTTGATTAAACTTCATCTATACTATAAGCATATTAGTTCCAACAAAACTGCATACCCAGTTTTTTCTAGAAAATCCAAATAACGGATTTTGTGATATAGGCCATATAAACAAAATTACTATTATAGTTTGAAACAATTCCACATAATTAGTTTTAGCCCAACTATCACTAAACGGAATTTTCAGTTTTGGCCAATAACTGAAAATCATTATTATTTACATAGACACCGAATCCTTAAAATTTCGGAGTAAACGTTCGTATAATCACATTTCGACATTATTTATATCATTTTTAGCATCAATAATGTAAATGCGTACTATTTGATCTAACGCCCAACTCGCTGAAAAAGAGAAAGTTGCGTACGACCCAGTCGTGCACCCACCACTCGTTTTAAAAAATTTCGTTATATTAAAGAAATTAATATTTCATAGGGTTAAATTAAAAGTGATAATCTTCTATTTAATCATTCAAATATTATTTTAATATTTGATAAAACTTCCCCCAGTCATTTACGAAAAACCTGACCAGGTTTTTACCGAAAAATATATAAAACTCAGATATTATATATTTTTCGGTAAAAACCTGTTCAGGTTTTTCGCAAATGACTGCAAGGCGAAATCTTTTTTTCCAATTTTTGTTATGAAGCCGATTAATTAAATTGTAGTTAAAAAAATAAACATGTTTTTGAAAATACCAGCACTCTTTTAAAAATACTAGCACATGCCTCATATTTTACTCAAATTGTCGTATCTATTCCTGAGACAATTTTGTGAGTATCCGCTCATTCCAGTAGGTGCATATTAGCTTTAACAGATAGTTTCTAAAAACTTTCAGAAAAACATTTGATGAAAATACTCAGTAGACGCAATGTTCATAGCACTATCCATAGATTATTTTATAGTACGTTTCCACCGAGTCGAAATGCGTCATTTCAGGGAAATCAGTGATTTCAGGCTAAATGCGATGCATTCATCACAAAAATTACTTTTTTCTCATATAAAAACCATTTTTTCTGCTCTGTCAATGTCTGTTTTAAAAAATCTTTCAGAAAACAAATTTAAATTTAAGAAAAAAAAATTCAAAATACTTTTAGTTAATAAACATTCGAATGATGTTCTCCTGCTCTTTCTTGTCCAAATAGCTTCTGCATGTCATGTGGTGCTGAATTGCTGATATATTATCTTGGGAGTGACTGTCTATAGTCACTTGTCACAACACTAAAATTGTTGAACATGGGCCAGATTCGCAGGATATCCGTTGTGCCTAGCTTTCTTGATCCAAAAATCCATTTTTGGGTTAACACGATCATTAGTACCCAGGACCTAGCTTTTTCTCACGCAACCATTCATATTTGCGTGTGTACTTTTCGCAGTATGGCGATAGCTTTTGTTTTATGCCGAATCAACGGTTGAGTTGAGATAAACATTTCTTGACAGTTCATAGTACTCGGATGATGACAAGAGTAGGTCCATTGAAAAAAAAAAACATTTTTTGACAATTGGAATGCGTTTTTTTGGTGGGAACACTATTTTCAGATGTTGAATTAAGTTAATGAAATGTCGATTTTCGGTTCGGTGGAAACGTACTTTTCATTTTAGACGCCCAATTTTTGTTGTGTTTTCCAACTGCCTATGCCTATGACCAAAGTCATAGTCAGTGCGAAAATGTTGATCCAGGATAATGAAATTTGGTGTATAACCCACGACCATGCCAACTTTCGATTTTGAACAAACGACAAGGAATGTTGATAAGGTGTCTAATAAAGATATTCAGACAATGACATTTGCTTTATTCGCAAAGAGGATTCTTGCCGTCTTTCAAAAATGTCGGGGTCATCATTTAAGAAGCAGAAATAACAAAAAAGATTTGGAATGTCATAAAATTTGTCTCTCATTTGTTTTATCGTTATGTGTGACAAAAATTTCGAAATGTAGGATTTTGACCCGCTCCCTTTTCATTGTGGCTGCAGCGGTCTAGTGGTTAATGCGTTGGACCACTACTAAAGTCCCGAAAATAACAAGACCCTTATAAAAGTCTGATAAACATGGAATAGTATTAAACCGTCATCAGAAGCTTCTCAAATTTGAGGTTCGTAATTGGCTTTAACCTGTAGGACCTAAACTAATATCACACGCACAAATAAGTAGAAAGACTATAATTTGGAGGCCCTGCATGTGCATCATTCTCAGAAATTTCCTTTCATGCAAAATCAATTCAAATACAAATACAAATTTTTGGCGCAACAGGCTCGTTAGTACCCAGGGCCTAGCTTTCTCACAACCATTCATGTGTGCGTGTGTACTTCTTGCACGATGGCGGGACCTCCTGTTTTATGCCGACTCCGAACAGCTAAGTTGAGATAAGCTATTCTTGACAATTGATACTACTCGGACGATTTGTCAGATCATCACGAGAGGAGGGCCAGTGAAAAATCATTTAGGTGTTGCTACGGCTGGGAATCGAACCCAGACCTTCTGCGCGGCAGTTCATCGCACTAACCATCGCGCCACTGAGCCCTCAATCAATTCCAATTGCAAATATATTTCCGACCATAAAACTCGTGCAAGGATGTGTTGAAATATTACTGCACCATAGCCTGACAAGGATCACATGTCGAAAAAAGCGACTATGGCGAAAAATTCAAATCTTCGTAATTTTAACATAAGCAGAAAAAATTAGCGACACATTTAATATATAAATACTGTTCTGCAAGTAACATGAAAACTCGGCGTTTAATATGATGGAAGATCGCCGATATCTAAAATCGAAGAACAACAAAAGCAATCTAATGACCAATCATTGAGGATTCATAAAACATATGAGAAGCTTTCAGTCTACTGTGCGAATGGAAATCGTTAAGCATCGCTTACATTTTCCTTAATACAAATTTGAGAGCACAGAACTTCCTTAATATGTTATTCAGACATTTTTTTAAATTACTTTTTAATTTTACGCAAGTTTAGCTAACAGTTCCGAATTTCATCATACAATCTGAACAGTTCCAAATTTCATCATACAATCCGAAAATATATGGTCTAAAAATCAGTGGAAGTCTGTGGAATTATTTAGGTTGGTTACTCTATAGTCTCTCGATGATATTGCTTTGCTCTGGCATTGTTATAGGTATGCATAGCTTATTGATTGCTGATATTAATGTGTAAAACAAGTTTTCTAATGGCATGACTGAATCTGAAGTCAAAAAGAGATTAAAAATAATTTCCAAGTTGATATTAATATCTGGAACATGTTATGTTACTCGACAAATTTGGTCAAGCTTAGCTATGGGTAAAATTTCAAACTGTCTGCTTGCGTCATCCGTTCTGTTCAAATGATGACTTCGGCTCATGGATAATCTTCCCAAATAGTACCCCGTTTCCTATTAATATGCAACAAATATTTCAAATTTTCTCTGAATTCTGTAGATTTACTAATGGTATACAGCAAGTTGTGTTTACCTAGATAATATACCTCATACTATGTTACACACACAATGCAGCTAAAAAAAGCGCCTAAAGTAGAATTTTTTTTGTGCATGCAAACACCGAACACTTTTCATCTGCAGTACTACTCCTAAAATTATGCACATATTGCTACCACTGAGATGGTAAGCAAATGCCGCCTACAAATAGTGAAAGATACTTTTTTTTTTGTTTTCCCAAACTTATGCATAATTACAGGTTTTTGGCTGGCAGAGAGTTAAGTGAAATAAAGGATGCCCTATGGTCATTTTTCGAACTATTCGGCAAACTTACATTATAAAATCAAGGCCATGGGGCAATTACACCTTAAATTTTACACATTGGACAAAAATCCTATCAGCTAACCAAGGGGTGATTTTGTGGGACGTTATTGCTGGCACCTTAAATTAAAAATAAAACATTTGAAAGAAGGTTCCAAAGTGTGTTGGTTTTATTTTCGTTTCTGTCTTCTATTCATTTCTTTTTTTTAAGATTAAGAACAAACTGTCTATCAATACAGAACTGATGAGCTAATATCAGCAGATATACCTTTTGCATGAGACCGTCTATCATTCATACAACAATGTTCATCCCGAACAGATTTTTGGCGTTATTTTTGTCTGACTCGGTTAAGATGTCATTGAAAATTCAGAATGCTTTTATTGGGTCAATGGAAAATAACTACACGCTCTTTTTTGGCAATATTTCAGAAATGATTTTATCTTTGTGTCTTAATCGACTACAATACATATTCTATTCGAATCGCTTTTTCTTCAATAATTTACGATTACATATCTTAATGATCTGAAAAACTTCGAAATGAACTCACTTCTTTCGTACTGACATTGATCATGCTGATGAACATGATTCCCAAGCTTCATAGGAAAAAGAAGCTTGGGAATCATGTTCATCAGAATTCAATAGAAATGGCCAAGTCGTGCTTGAATTGGCTTATATTTCCAAAAGTGTGGCCAATAGTTTGAAGCTAGTAATTATAGTGATGCAGTAAATAAAATAGAAAATACAATTATCGGGGTTGTACAAGTTGCATCCAAAAGAAAGTTTATATTTTTTCACAGCGTTGGCTATGTCAATCAGTAGCCCAGCTCCAGAATTAAGTCATAATAGAGCGTATCCATTTTTAACAAAAGTGATCGTACTGTGGATGTAGATGATTCTGCGATATACGAGATTTTCGTCAATTAATTTTGCTCTCTTTCGAAATTGGGTCAACATGTTTGACAAGACTGGTCTAACATTAGAAAAACTAAAACCAGGCCGACCAAGATAATCAAAAACGATAAAAAAAACGTGGATAGTGTTCATGACAATCCGAACCTTACAATCCGTATAAGCGCGCAAGTGCCTTAAATGTTCGTAGATGATCTACACCGTATTTTGCAAAAATATCTAAAACTGCACACCAAATTGAAATACAATTACAAATTTACAAATTTTTGGCGCAACAGGCTCGTTAGTACCCAGGGCCTAGCTTTCTCACAACCATTCATGTGTGCGTGTGTACTTCTTGCACGATGGCGGGACCTCCTGTTTTATGCCGACTCCGAACGGCTAAGTTGAGATAAGCTATTCTTGACAATTGATACTACTCGGACGATTTGTCAGATCATCACGAGAGGAGGGCCAGTGAAAAATCATTTAGGTGTTGCTACGGCTGCGAATCGAACCCAGACCTTCTGCGCGGCAGTTCATCGCACTAACCATCGCGCCACTGAGCCCCCTTAAGATTGAAATACAATTGGTGCAAGAATTAAAGCCCCATAATGCCAGTCAGAGGGTTGGCTTCGTAAACCAGGCAATTGAGCGCTTTTCAACGTTTAGCAAAATTTTTGGATGAACCTCGTTTTTATCTAATTGGACAAGTGCAACGCAAGCATAAGCATGTTTTATTCGACTAAAGGGACCGTATGGGCTGCGATGTCGGCGCGAGGAATTATCGATCTTTACTTTTTAAAGGGAACGTGTAGGTACAGTTAACTCAAAGCGTTATGTAGAGATGTTAAACAACTTCTCGGTGCCTGAATTTCAAAACTTACCCAACTAAAACCAAAAAAACCGGTCCCGGAACCGCTCCAATGGGTCTCTTCCACGAGTTCCTGAAATTTTCCTTACAATTTGTTCCCCATGAGAGGTGATATAAATTGACCTTCACGGAATCCTGAACTAACCATAGTTGGTGGATTATTAGGTTTTAAAGTTCGTCATCCTAGCTTAAGACTTAAAGCGTAAAAATAATAAAATAACAAAAAGACAGATAGACAAACATACAAAAATGAATATATCAACCCAGGGGACAAATTCCAAGCGTTCGTTTTCTGCCTGTGTACACATTTTACAAAACTCACATTCACTATACCGGTGTACACCCAATAAATGAATAATTTTTGTCAGCTGAGTGAACTGAATTCATTTTTATTAAACCGTGGTGAACAATTTTTTCGGTTCGCCGAAGAAGAAATTGAAGAAATTTTTTTCTTTTATGTACACGCCAACTGTTAAAAAAAACTCACTTGCACGCTTGTGGAATTGGAACAGGACAGTGTACACATTATTGCAGAATTCTCTGTTGTGGAATTCGGCCCCATCTTGCGATTTAAATTCATCGATATGCGTAACGATATTAAAATATCTCGATGTTACAAAATATGTATCTAAAGTAAGAAATACATTGACAATGGAATAACGGTTAATCAATCTTAAAAAATTTAAAAACTTTATAGTGGGCTTCATAAGAGGGCCTTGGTTAAAATCGACCCTGCTAAATATTTTGCTTATTTATTACAAAAAAAACATATGAGAAGCCTACAGTCCGCTGTGTGGATCGTTTAATACCATATTCCATCTCATCCTTAAAATTAATATCCCCAAAATGTAGGCTTTATGGAAAGACTAATTCGTAGACGTTATTGCTCAGAGAGTTTATCTAAATCTTTTATGGTTCGACACAAAAAACAACGTTTTTCTCCTGCTTATGCTACGGAGAATATGGTATACCAATGGTTTTTGTAAGAAAACGCCTCCAAAAAGTGACATGTTTTTGCATCAAAGATTTTTTCAAATTTCCTTAAATGCCCCCAAAAAGTGGGCGTGGCAAAAAATGTTATCTGGACGAAATATAGATATTACGATTGTCTAAATATCTTGTTCACAAACTTTTTCAAAATTCCCTAACGTTTTTCATATAGTGGGCGGATTTAAAAAAAAATTGTACAATAGTTCTGTAGGCACCGGTGAGGATCCTAAATATACCAAATTAATCGACTCAACCAGCGATTCCATATACTTTGAGGTATATCTAGCTGAATTATTTCACTATGTTACAAACTAAGTATCAAAACTAATATACCCCTATGGGATAGGGTATAAAAATCATTTTGTGCTATATTATTTTTCTTATCTTATTATTTATTTGTTTATTAAAATATGTATGTTTATTTTGTTTTCAGATGTACAACAACCAAGAACGCATTATTTTTTTAATCCACGGTAAGTTATTTTTGATTTTATTCATTTGACATTGCATTCATGATTTATATTTTGGGCGCTGAAGCGATAATACTCAAATCCCTATCATAAATAGTTTCAAATTTTCGATGTTTTTCGCAAAGAGCAATAGTCTGATTACATAAAAAGTATTTCAGATTTGAAAATGCTCAATGGTGCTTCGGAGACTTACCTACCTTTTATCCACAATCAATAATATTATACAACTTCGCGTGAAATATTAAAAACATCAAACATACTACATACACCCACCAGAAGTCCATTGAACCGATAAGAAAAGTTCACAACATCTGCGATTGCTAATTAACACCAAACCCCCAAGTCGCTGCTCAAGCTCCTAGTAGACTTAGTATTTTAAGTCCAGTAATTAAACTAGATCCACTATGCTATGACAGCTGGTCGTAACTCATTTCATTTCATGAAATCTATTGCAACTTCCTTATTCACGGCTTCTTTGCAAGTCGACTAAAGCCTAGCTTCACCATTTATAACCGCCAACCAAATCACTGATGTAACCAATGACTAGTGACAATTATTCGATACATGAAAGCGCGAAATAGAGTGAGAAGATATTGAATTTCCATTTCCAGAGCAAGATCAATGCAGAAGGTCTAAGACTTGCTCGGGGTGTGTGTTGGCTTAAAAAAAAACACAGAAAAGGAAGCTCAATTCCGTTTGAATGAATTCATGCGAACAACTGTGTATACGATCATTGAAGTGCTCGAATATTACATTAAACACATAAAATCGTAAGAAAACTAAAAAATAAGATATGCACAGTCACTGTTTTCTTTTTTTATTTTTTTCGTCTATGCCAGCCAACTTAGTATAAGACTTAACCAACTTCCTTATTGCCATTATATGTAGCACATGAGCTGGTTTGGCTCTGGGATATTGCGTAATTTTTCATTTTCGCATCAGACATAGAGAAAAATGAAAAGAGTGCATGAGCAGTATTTTTTTTTATTCGTTCATATACATAATACATATGTATTCGATGATAGTGGAATGTGCAAGTATGCGTTCTTTTTTTTAATTATTTGATTTTTGCAATAATTGTTGTTGCTACTAGTTCATTGGAGTAATGACCAATTGCAAGAAGAAGAGGCAACTGTGGGGAACAAATGATGGGTGAGATACATCTCTTCACTCGTATTGTCCATTATTTATGAATGAGGTAATGCTGTTTATGCAATTAAAGCATCTTTAAAGCCATTTATCAACTTTAATTTTTCAAATGCTATTTAATGTCATTTTATCAATGTGGTCAATTTTAATTCTCCTGCAAAGAGGCGGGTTTAGAATGTTGATGTCATCTTGAACGGAAATAAGTAATTTTTATGATTAAAATTTTAATTTGGGATTTTTTTCTTGAAATACATCCGGCAATTCTGTTTCTGCGAGTTAAAGGAGGGTTTTACCCAAGCAGCGAGAAAATCGAAAATATATTCGGGCTTCGAGAGCGTATCGTTGTAATATGTCTGATATTACATTTCAATTTAAATCAATACAAATTCAACAAATTCAATGGCTACGTTTACATCGTGGATAATAACCGGGACTAAGCCTACATTTGGTGTAAGACTCATCGGTGTAGATAAACACATTGAACAAGGACTAAATTGTTCAGGTCTGTCCACTTAATTAGGTGACCTAAACTATAATAAATTTAACGTTTTATTCTACCTTCGGCTAGGTTTTACCATAAATTCAACAGACGTGTATTTGCTATATTAGCAAGGATTTTTCTACTTTGCCCCTTAGAAGCGGTTATGGTCCACGGTTTAAATGTAGCAGTTGGGGCTGATCTTTGGAAAGCAGCATTCACGTCAACGCAAAAAATTTCTAAAAAAGCATAGATGTCGTTAGTTCTGCATATTATAGTACTGTATGGTGTGAACAGAAAATTTCTAAGACCAACATATTTAGTGCCGGCCAAAATATAGTCCAAGGTGTAAACGTAGCCAATGAATTGAATTTTTCAGTTTATATATTTTCGAAGACCACATAAGCTCAATCTAAAGGCTGCTTGGCAATGACAACAGGCACGTGTATTCCGCCGAAGTGCAGTATGCAAAGAACACAGCATAAGAACCCTCGATTGAAAGTTTGATAACGATGGAATCATTTTTAATAACAGAAAAATATCGGCAAAATGTTCGTATGTTTATCAGAAGCATTGTCATTAAGCCAGGAGTCATACGATAATTTTTGGAAAATTAAATCAAAGCTGCTGTGAAATTTTTACCAGAAAAGACCTATCAATAATCGGAGTGTTCAAGAGTGGAAGATAAAGTATATAATATCTAGAGTGCAGGCAATGTGGATAGTCTTTTATATAAATAAACCTCGTCAGGATATCATAACACTCTTTCCCGTTTGTCGTATATTGTAGTCGTAAAAACCGACTATGCTACATTCGTCTTTTTGCGAGGGCTTTATTATGGCTATACCCTATATTCATAAGCTCCCTCTTTAATCAAATAATTTGATTCAAAATATCAACAGGGGTACCTAGATTGTTTCCATTGTTTCAACATTTACCTTTTCCAAAGTTTTTTGCATAAAATGTGTCTACCACTCAATTGATCAATATGGTTGATTTCGTTGCTTTCCTAAACGTGTGCAAATTGGCCTTAGTTAACTATTTTTCTAATTTTTTTTAAAAACATAATCTTCCACATCATATTCTATGCATCCTCCTTTATTTAACGTTTATTTATTCAAAAAATATCTTAATAAATAATTGATATCCTAAATAAACATAAAAGCTGTACATGAACATTTGAAAGAGTTTATGTCCATTATGGTTCGCAATACATGCTTAATGATTTTTTTTTGTAATTATGGATCCTACTCAGATCGGCCAAAGCAGGAAATAATAATCTTATAAACGTTTAACCGGAAATATTCAATTTTAAGTTATTAACACTCCGGTTGATGGATTTGCTAAGTACGAAGGCAGAAAATCAGTAATAAATTTTAGATGGTTGATACCTTAGCTATAATTTTTAAAAACATTTCCCAAAACTACTTTTTTCCGCCTCCAAATAGGTAAACCAACAAATTAGCATGACAAAACTTAAGAGTTTACATATTAAGTGCCATATAAAATGCAATTCACTCTGCTAGTCTATATAATCTTTGCCCTAAGCGCTAATTCAATTCCCATAACGAACACGACAAAGTTCAAGGTGGCCAAATTGCCAAACACGAATACCCACACAACCATATACCCAGGCCACCATTTAAATGAATTTTTTTGTATGCTTTCGAATCGAATTTCCATATGCATCGCCCTACCATATACTACGCACGTTGAATGGGCTCAAGTTTGCACTGACAGTGTCAATAAAGAAATAAATGCACGGCCGACATGACAGTTACAGAAGTTGTTATTGGTCAACAGCTGGTGTTCACCTGTCACTGTCACTTGTGCATTAACCTTGTGTTGACATTTCGACGACGCGTATGGCTACGGAATCCCACAACGTAATAGGAGAAAACGAACATAGGCTGTTATCAAATTAATTTCTTTTGATTTAATTTGCAATTAAATGCATGCATTCATATGCAAATTAACAGCTGAAATGACCAAGTGTGTGTATTTTGTGAAATCCTTTCGTTTTCAAGGAAATACGCAAGCCAACACTTCTCATTGCTCACATCTCACATCTCACATCGGATCAATCTATCAAGAGTTAGTCGCAACTTCCTCATTTCGATGTCTCTTTTGCACCTTGCACTTTTTACGGCTCTGTTGCCCGACGGGTGTGATGACGACCAAGCCAAGCGGCGTAAGTAGAATTATGTCAATCCCAACGTACAATTAGTAACCTACTGTGCCTAATCTGGGACCACAAAGCAGTTCGAGACGTTTTTCCATTTTCTATGTGCTAGTGTCTTGTTTTTTCTTCAAACTGACCCGTTGTTGGCAATTGCATAATCGGATACAACAAGTGGATAGATACGTCTGATGGTGTTGTGCGCACGTCATGATGACTAAACTTGAACGGGGAAACGCTGTTAACTCGATGCTATTACTTCGGCTGGCAGCGGCGATACTCACACAGACTGGATTGCATGCATGCGCGAATTATGTAAAATGAATACGATCCGACGTCTGCGATTCGGACTGTTATGGACCAACTACGGTTGTGTCTTTGGTTTGGATTCCGTCAGAGCATTTTATACTCTTGTAGCTGGACATCAAATCAGATCGAAATAGCACGACAGAGCAGACTTTCTTGCGAAGTAGAAATTTCCTGATACATGCAGGATATCTTTTGAGTGTAGCGTACAATGTACAGGACTGTTAAACTGGTAGGCTCACTTACTGAAATGTATATTTGTAGCGGCAACAATGTACATAGGTATGCCTGCGATTGATGGTGGTCTTTTAAATTACACATTTTGTCACATTAGTTTGTTGAAATGCGGAACCGCATACTCGCAGTCGGACGGACTGTCTTGCCTCCTTGCGTTGTGAATATTTGTGATCGATATATAGATGATGACAATGAGTTCAAGTATTTGTCGACTGAAGTCGTTAACATTTTTACAAATTAAACAATTGACGGAAGTGTCGAAAGGCAATTTTTACCGTATTGTGTGGTTTTGAATGGTTTTTGAAATTTGCAAGCAATTCCTTGTGTAAAGTATAAGCATAGTGAGGATAGATTGCCTAAGCTTTCATGGTTTTTGAAAGAAATACGAAGTCGAAAAAAGCCATGGCTCCATTCGTATAATTTTAAATTCGGATATTGTCGAAACTGGTATGCTCAATCAATATCCAAAGAATCGTCCCTAGGATGCAGATCTACGTCTCTGTCCGATTGTTATACAAGTTTGGTGAACCCGTCAAAACAATGTCGACAGGGTAATTCCTATAAAATGATCGTATTCAGTGTTACCTAAAGTAAAAAGTTATCAAAACGACGTCACCCGATTGTTGTAGAGCCTTCATTATAATGAATAGACCTGAACCATAAAGTAGACTACGCGACTTAAACCATCCAAGGGTAGTAGCTCATTGCGACATGGAATGATCCTCATATAATTCGTGAAAGCGAAGATCAAAGAAGAGATGTAGGACTTAGCTAAAGAAGGGCCAGAAATGCTGTTCTAGACGCCCACTTGAACACCGCTGGGAAAGAAGTCAAAAATTTACTGACGTAATGGTGGATACCCATTCACCGGTAAAATTGACCAGTTGCCCTCAACACTACGAGACTTTGACTCTAGAACTGACGGTAAGGCTGTTTCGACATTAGGCATCGATCAGGAGCGATCTAAAATGTCTTGAATTCTTGAAAAACTCCTATATCCGAGGTTCAAGATTCTTTTTAAAAACCCATAGAGACTTCTTGAAACCAGCTGTTGTTAACTTTCACTTATTCGGCTACTTGGAACCAACTGTTCAACGTTCACTCAGCTGAATACCTTGATACAGATACTTAAAGACAATGAAAATGGTGATGAAAAGGCAAAACGAATCTGCCTTGAATTCCGTGTGGGAGAAAATTGTGAAAATCGTCAAAACAGTTGGAATCCCCAACCTTCTCTGGAAACATCAAAGAAAATGTGGTCAGCGTATGATAAAGCTACTACTAAGGAAATGTGGAACTATGCGAGGTAACCCTCTACACTCTATGAATCTGCCCATGTCTCATTAAATTAAAAAAATAAACCTTAAGATATGAAGGATCTGCTCCAAACCTCCCTATTAATGTTTGTCACTTAAGTCAACAAGGATACAATCGTAGCACAGTAAGTCTAGATTGATCTTGAGTTTGGTGAGAAAAGACGAACATCGCCTGCTAATTAACATGCCAACCCAACCTGACGTAATCTCAGTTCTTGCACCTACTCTAAAGTGGTTTTAGTTGAAAATTATTCCAATACTTGACTAACTTTAGTTGTCCCAGGTTTTGCTCATATAAACGCCGGTAAAACTGTAGCTGTCTTAGGTTTTGCCACTTCGTTATACATTCGTCTAGTAAGGGTATTTCACAAATCCAAAAAATGTCTTCCGTTTGCCAACTAGGTCAATCCGCATGTATCTGCAGTATGCTGTCATAACAAAGATGCACTGAATAATCGCATAAAAATACAATTATGCAGCAACATATCTTACATTTCCTTTAAATCGACTAGCTACACCCACTCGCAATACCAATTTCTTATGCATGCCGCATCTGTAAGTGTTTCCCACTCACATATGAATTTCTGCGCGTGTGTTTCTTGGAATTTCGAATACAATAGATACATTTACCATTTCTCTTCCTGAATAATCCGCGCATCAATTTTAATTACTACATACCCGAATAACTACGTAAACGAAATCTTAATCCATTAGGCCGCATCGGCGTCGCCTAGAAGAAGACAAAAGAGTTCACATGCGAACTTGAAATAATTGACCCCCCAAATTGCGTCTACCAAATCTATTCCCTGCGGCACATGGTGCCTAATGGTTTTCATTTTTGTTTCAAAATGTGTTTTATCGAACATTATTAATCACATCTGCCCAGCAGGAAGCCATACCATTTCAAGGTCCATGCTCAGTTTCATCATTCAATTTAAGAAAACATCTTATCGACTTCTGCCGCAACAATTGCTATTAGTTTCCATTAATCAGCCAAAAAATCTCAGCTGTCAGACATGATTTCCAATTTACAGTCTTAACCTAATTTTCTGGAGAAAAAAAAGTGTTAACATTGAGCTTGGGACAAAGTGCCCCAGCTCGAGGTATGAAAAAAGTTGCGGCTTTTCAATTAAGGAAAATCATAAGTTCCCCCGCAACCTTGAGCCACAACGGTAATGTACGTCGACTTCTGTGACGGTTTCTTTAACTTCAAATCGACTTGGTCTAATTGACGTGTTAACATAACTCGAGTGTCACTCCTCTTGTCGCACACTTTTCCCTTTCTGAAGATGAGCTCGCGCAATTACGTGGTTGGAATTATTAATTTTGTTGATGATGGTCTTCATCAAATATCGAATGTGCAACACTCGGGTTGGCTGGTGTTGTTTCAATTTATTCAACACCTACTCGTTCACACTTTTGGGTTAATAACCGCCACAGCGCACGTCAGAGATTTCGAGTACTATACCGCTGGAATGTTTGTGTATAATTAATGCAATGTGTGTGCATCCACCATGGGACACCGCCAACAGTCTGTTTGAAAATTGTTGGTGGTGAACACTAACCTACCCCAAAAAATCCAAAGTTTGGTAATAATTATAAAAATGTTAACATGAATTGAAACACAATAAGCAATCAGTCATGTGCACTGGAGCACAGTACAGTCGACTTAAACGACTGAGGGAGAGCCGAAAACTGAGTTTGTTTTTCGTCGGGTAGAGCTACACTTAATTTTTCTCTTAATGAGGTAATAACTCATACCATACCACGAGTTAGTTAAATGCATTAGCGGGCAAGCGCCGGTGAATAGAGTACCTATTGCGTAAACGTCATTGGACACGGATTATCCCTAATTGTGGCAGCAGGGCGATTAACGGGCATTGTATGATGAGCTTTTGGATTTTTTTTTACACAAATTGGGTAACAGGTATTAAGAGCGGGTATATGCTGCTTAAGTTGGATAATTGTTGGTGTGATTTTGTTTTCTTATTATTTGACAAGTTGAATGTTAGAAAATGACAGCATGCTGGACTGCAAGTGGTCACCATCTCATGGTGAAAGAATGCAAGTTCTTTTTTTTTTGGGGGGATGTTATGATAAGGGCAACTTTATTATTATATATCCAACTGTCCAACTGGCTAGCTGCCCGAAATTAACCAGAAAATGCGGGGTTCGTACAAGTGGCCCAAGATACTACAATGTACAATGTAAATATTCAAATTGAATCCCAAAATATTTAAAATGGGGGCCATTTTAAATATTACAAAAAAACACGAAGTACAAACAAACTCTATGAGTTTCCTTCTCACAAACTGCTTCAATATGTCGTCTAGACTATTTTCCTTAGTATATGGCCAATTCATTGCTTGATGACTGGCTGATACTACTTTACAGATCATCGTTAGATATGATTTTAAAATTAACTGTGACACCGATTTTACATTCTTGTAAGGATATTAGTTGCCATAATCTCGGGTAATACGAACAGATCGGTAATGCCACTCCAGTAACTGCGTATTCCTCTCCTTGGTATTCTAACAATATATCATCCAGTCTCTAGGATAGGTTTCATTTTTTGTATAATTGGCACGCGCTAAAGGGATTATGAATATCCTTATAATGTTTGAGCACAGCGTGGGCACTAAGGAAATAGAGGAGTAGAAAGGAGGAGACAGGGATGTGCGTTGGTTTTGAATTTCTGTAAATTGTTATCAAAAGGAAAAACTGTGTTTGGCATTCCAAATTCGTATTGTTCCGTTTAGGAAGGTATCTCTATATTTCATAGTACGTCCGAAGATAGGCTTGAAGGTGAACTGATTAGCATTGATTGCACGGCGAGTATTACGGTTGAATTGTTGAAGGGGTGGAAAGCATTTGAATATTTCGTTAGATCATTTGTTGTTATAAGAGCGGTAAAAGAGTGTTAGGCAGGAGGCATTCCTACGATGTTCGAGCGAAACTATAGAGTCCGCTATCGTTGGAACTCCTATCAATCTAATCGCACGTTTTTGAATCCTATCTAGTAGGTGCAATGATGTTTTGGCTGCACCGGACCATATGTGGGGTTGAACTCAAGTTTAAGGCGTATGTACGCTTTATATATTGAGGCCAGATCAGAAGGGATGAAATATTTCTTGCATTGATTAAGGAAGCCTAGACATTTCGCTACATTTTTAGCGATTTCAAATATATGATCGTTCCAACGAAGGTCGTAACTAACACACATAACGAGCATGGAAAGTTTTTCAGTTTTGACGATCCAAGTCATTCTCTTAATGAGCCTACAATGGTGGAAACAAAATACAAGGGTCTTCTTTCAAAAATTCGAAGATATGCAATGTAGTTTGGCTGATTTTGTTTTACCTGCGAGTGGAATTTAGAAAAGGATTAACTTTTGCACTTAATGAGCTCAAAAAGGAATTAAAGTGCATGCGTCTTCAAATATCTTCTCAAATAAGTAGATGTATTCTTATCAATCGTAACTTTTCTTGAGACACTTTTAATTTGGAATGCAAACGCCAATGATGCTGGATTTTCGAATCAACTTTGGCTTTGTTTGTGTTCAGACAAATACTGATCGATCTCAACCATGTTGGACATGCGTCAATAGAATGCTGATATAACTAAAGAGCTGAATAGTATCCAAAGAATTTTAAGCTCGAAACGACCAAACATTTTCTCATCTGCTTTGGAAACGGCACGTATCCTTGTACTGAAATGATTCCTCTTCCTTCTAAAAACACCAATTGAGTTATTCGTTTGGAGTCATCATTTTTCGAATTGATAGCGATGCCTATGTAGACAAGAACATAGCACTTCAAAATTAAAGCTGTCTACTGCAAGAATGGTCCGATTCTTCGTCTTTGCTGCTCATTATCAAACACATAATCGGTTTTCTTCTACAGCTTATGCTAATTTAAAGAGTTGTAGACGATCGAGTGTAAGGCAGATTACGTATTGTAAGCGATTAAGATGAGGCATGCTTTCATCCAATCAAATGTTACTGATGAGTTCCTGTATGCTTGTCATCCCCCAAGACTTTAAATAGCTCGGCGGAATGGATATCAATTTTCCATCATAGTGCTAAATATGTCTCCCCTACTTTATCTTCAAAATCACAAGTCGAGAGTTGCTCATATAGATTTTGTCCTTTCTTAGATAATTGAATGATTCGTAGCAGAACTATGTTTTACTTGGAATTGTTGTGAACTCCAGTCATAAGCCCAAACTTGAATTGCCATCATTTAGCTGTACTTGCCATATAAGGCCTTATTGGCCTAGGATCTCAAATATTCATAGTAGTCTAAGTCCCCCAAGTTGTTAAGCCTGACTTTAACTTTGGGCACCACCATTGTTTTCCATGATAGATGCATCCACTGCGATCCGGATATTAAAAGGATGTCTTGGTGAAAACATGTTTCCCGACATAGGTCATTAACAGTCACTGTATGTTGTATATGTTTGCAGAATATTTATAAGCAAAAAATTACCATTCTGTATAAACGAAGCTATCTAACTCTTGCATATAGCAGCTAATCTTTAATGTGGCTATTTTTGAACTGCAAGGTTAGGAAAGTGAAAAATTAAACAATGAGGAAGAAGTTATCATCCTAAACATGCAAAGATTTGGGGCCTTCTACTGACGTGTTCCCACAAATTTTAGCAAATGCTAACGCGATAAAAGTGTATGTCCATAAACACGTAGGAGGAAAACATAATAATTCGCAAAATAAATGACACCCTGTACTGCTCTAGGCCTAAACAATACATAGTAACGATGACAAATGTGTGTATCGATTTGGTCGCTAATTTGGAACTTGGTCGTACTTAATACACTAAAGACCTCTTATAGCTTTGATTGATTTATGCTTGACTCGAACTGTTCATGAATTATTAAAAAACACGCAAATTGTCTTTGTCTGTCGCGTCTTTCATGGTTTCGATGTTTGATATTAATTGCCAACAGCTTCCGCAGATGCAGATATCTTAAGAAATGCAAATGCCTCTTGTTTTTTCGATCGACCTTGTTATCATTTAGATTTTTTGTTCGCCTCGATACGCATTGTTTTCGACTGAATATATCGACATCTAGATTATTCTTCGTCGGCTGAGTCTGCTTTGTAACATAATAAGTTGGCGACCTTGCCCAGTTCAATATGCTGCATCTCTTGGTGCATCTTAGACGCATCTAATGCAATGCAACACCTCTTGGCACTAGGTCTATGTGAGAGTGTGTTTGTACAAAATCATATTTCAATCAAACTCAATACGCGTGACCCACTTCTGCCGTCCGAGAGCACCAAAGAAAAAAAAAAAAAAAACACCACCACCACCAACAACAACAACAACAAACAAATCGTTAATGATTGACTGCCATCGGTCTGGCTTTTCATCTTCATGCCAAATACAATGTCATATCGTCAATGCAAGACGATTAATGGCTGCAACGCTCAATCATCGATAACACAAGGAAATTAAAAGCACATAACATTAAAACAATTGCAATCGCTATGACATAATCGATGGTGGTGTGTGTGTGTGTGACGTTGGGGCATGCAATTACTATGGTTTCGTGTGAATGGTGCAGGAAGCGAGCTACAAGGAGTGTTAACATAATTTCAAGTGCTAAATTCTGGAAACTAGTAATCGCCACACGCAGCAGGGATACTACAGCTGAATTGGTATGTTTAGCCGTCGAGTTAATGATGGGGCAACAAAGGTAATCATCACACCGCACTCAACGAACCAAGCATTAAACCGACCTAAATATTATTGGATGAACACACAGTGTTGTTGCAGTGCGAAATATAAATGCACCAAATCAAAACACATACACTGACATCTTACGATACAACCAGCACAAGACAATGCTCTCTCTGCGGCCATATCGCCTCACTCTTTCTCACTTTCGATCTCTATCGAATGCAGTAGTCTTCTCTGCACAAAAGAAGCGCGCGCGCGAGCGATTTGGAGGTCTCCTAAGCTTTCGATATGTTCATCATCAACATCATCACAGCACAACAGCACTGCTGAGTGTTGTTGTTAGTGTTATTTTGTTGTTTTCTTTTGGGGGGAAGCCAGCCGGAGTAGTACACTACTCGACTAGTTTGCGCAAAACTCCCCAACTTCAGCACAAATGCAAACGCAAACGATTTAACTATAAAAGTGCTTCCAGATACTGGGTTAGGTATCATTAACCTGTTTACTTTTCAACTATCCGCAGCTAGTAGCACCGGCGCGCTTGGGTGAAAAGTAATATTTTCTTTATTTCAAAAAATTTATTAGAGTTTGGTATACAACTCTTTTGTTTGTTTATTTTTTTTCTCCATTGGATAGACAAAACAAAAATTCGTATCTTTTGAGTTTACAACCCGGGATTCGTTAAGGAGTGGATTACTATTTTTAAAAATGAAACTGCTGGTAAGTAGATACAATTGAGCGATCCTGAGGAAAGGATATCGAAAGTGGATTAAGGACGTGTAAACTGCGATTTAAAGTGAAAATTAAAGTGAATTTAGAGAGGATCGTTGAAATCTATCTAGAGTTTGTGAAAATTGAAGCAGTTAAAAGTGCACAGTGGATTTAAACGCAAAGGACTTTGATTTATGGCTGCCGACATTCAGCTTTCACAATATGACTTTTTAAGTCCTCTCAATGATTACAGCAGTACCTAAGTGTACTTCTAAGGCGTATTTAATGATAGTCTATTGGTACATCTGCTTGGGAAATATCTTCCTTATGTAGCGTTAAGCAATTTGAAACATTCACGAATTTAGCATCACTGAAGCACTTAATTTGTAATTTGATTGTGTAAACACAGGCTTATGGGTGGAAACATGCTTGTTATGTCTCCCATTAAATAATTCAATCCCCCTATATCTGCTAATTCGACTTAAAGTTACATTAACTAGTAAAAATAACGCATAATTTGCAAGTCATTGTGTTTTTACAGGCCTTAACATCATGGGAGATACTTCAAACATATCCCGTGAAACATATCGATTTGTTTTACAAACAAATCAAAAGACTAAACAATTTGTATTTGAATATTTTTATTCGAATCTCCCGTGCAAAAAAATATATCCTGGGAGATACTTTATGTATATCCTGTGAAATAAAATGGTCCACACCTATTATCTCATTTGATAGTTTTTCTCCATAAACTCTCCAAAGGAACTAATTAATTAACAGGAACGCCTGATTTTCGAGTGCATTCCAATTTCAAATATATCAAGCAAGACATATGCCAAGAAAGTATCCGGCTTACGAATTTCCTTTAATCAAATAGTTACAACACATGAAAAAGCTTTCAGTTGCATTTCTAGTTAGCTCCTATAAATTTAGCCCAATACAATCCACTAATACTAATACAACACCTTCAATGCAAATTGATGTTTCACCCGATAGAAAACAGCATGTCTCCTAGCCTTAGTGCTAACCTTCGCCTATGCCGAAGAGGAAAAACAACCTGTCGAGGAACAACAAGCTGAACAGACGCCTTCCGAAGCCGAAGCTTCTGCCTCAGATGACACTGTCAAGACCAAGCGTGGACTCCACAGCTTCGGTGACTACCACCACAGCTATCCAATTCACGAAGAGAAAACTCTCACCATCTACAAGAAGGTCCCATACCCAGTGCCAGTCACCAAACACATTCCAGTGCCTGTTGAAAAGCACGTCCCATACCCAGTTAAGGTGAGAGTACCCAAGCCATACCCCGTCATCAAGCATGTCCCCTATGAGGTTAAGGAAATCGTCAAGGTACCCTATGATGTCCCAGCACCATATCCAGTTGAAAAGAAAGTCCCCGTCGCTGTCCATGTCCCATACGACAACCCCGTCCCAGTCAAAGTATACGTGCCAGCACCCTACCCAGTAGAGAAGAAAGTCCATGTCCCCGTAAAGGTTCATGTTCCCGCACCATACCCAGTCGAAAAGAAGGTCCCATACCCAGTCAAGGTGCATGTGCCAGTCGACAAACCATACCCAGTTGAGAAAATCGTCCACTACCCCGTCAAAGTACATTTCGACAAGCCAGTACCATACCACGTTGACAAGCCAGTCCCATACCACGTCGACAAACCAGTCCCAGTTGAAGTCATCAAGAAGGTTCCAGTTGCCGTCCATGTT
This sequence comes from Rhingia campestris, assembly GCA_932526625.1. Lineage (NCBI taxonomy): Eukaryota > Metazoa > Arthropoda > Insecta > Diptera > Syrphidae > Rhingia > Rhingia campestris. The sequence continues at coordinate 116,695,277 of OW052185.1, read as the reverse complement.
AAGGTAGACCGTCCAGTTGCCGTCCATGTTGACAAGCCAGTCCCATACGAAGTTAAGGTCCATGTCCCAGCCCCATACCCAGTTATCAAGGAAGTGCCAGTTAAAGTAGAAAAACACGTTCCATACCCAGTTAAGGTAGCCGTCGAAAAACCATACCCCGTCCACATTGAGAAGCACGTCCCAGAGTACCACGAGAAGCATGTGACCTACAAAGAACCCGAATTCTATCACAAGAAAATCGAGGAAGAGGAACATCACCACAGCATATCTGAACACCAAGATGAACACTTTGATATCCATGAACATCACGAACATCATGATGGACATCACTACTAAAAGGATCGATGGAAAGCAGAAGGCAAACAGAAAATTAGGAGAAGATGAATAATCCAAATGAAAAACTTAATATTTTTGTTTCTATGTATAAATGTGAAAAACTTGATCTGATATAATTTTAAGTCAACAGGATGAGATGAGATAGATTTTTTTTTGTCTAGCTAGGAGAACTATGTTTCTATTTTTATTATTTTAATTTCTATTTTTCATATGAAGTCCTTTTTTTTATTTTTGTTTCAAATGATTATGCCAAAAGAATGTAGAAAGCGAAATAATAAAAATGTTTATTTTATAAAAAAAATTGTGGTTTTGTATAAACAATCTTATCAAGGTATATAGATATCATCAAGTTTACATTTTGCAAAAAAAAAAAATATTTCAGACACATTTTTGGTCATAAAACATAATATATCGCAAGCGTGAATATATATTTTACAAAGTATCTCGCACAATTATCACCCAGGGGGTAAATAAAATTGATGAACGGGAAAGGATTTTTAAACTTTTAAAATTCCAATTGGTTTGCATTCAAAATTGCAAATACATTTTTATCATACATCAGGTTTTACAAATTCACAATTGAGTTGAATTATCTTATATTTTTGAATTTATTCAATATCTATGAAAGAAAAAGGATTCGCAAAGACCAAAGACCGCTGCACCCATAGGAATAACATTTGTAGTATGTATTCCCTTTAAGGCATAACTCCTTAGTGAGGATTTCTAAATTCCATGCCTAAGATCTTTCCCTTTAAGGCATAACCCCTTAGTGAGGATTTCTAAATAACATGCCTAAGATGTTCATACTGAATCATCTCCAAAAATCTTCCAACAGCCAACATGGTTATATTTAAAATCTCAATGTGTTGTGTCCTCTTTTTACAACCACACCAACATAAAAAAACGAGAGAACATCGCACCAAGTGAGGTGTGAATTATTGTTTCAAAAAAAAAAAAAAAAGAAATTGTGTCATCAGCATGAAGATCGTGTGTGAAAACTGGTTGGGTACGGAGAAGAGTCGGTAGGTCTGAAGGAAAAGTGAAGAAACTTTTGATGTGGATTAAGAATGGGTTTGACCAATCAGCATTTATAACCGATCAGTGAATTCGGTAGACGAGTTTGAAATATACTTGTAATATTTCACAATTTGAACAAGAGCACTGAGCATTTTAAGCAAATAATCAGGAGAAGATAAAATGAAAGATTTCAAATGAACTTTATTGCGTGCAACATAAATTAATCCTGTGGTGCGGATGTAAGCCCAAATAAAACTGACCTAATTACTTTTACTAGCAAGAGATTGATCATAGAATTTGCGGTACCGACTCTGGGAGGGTCATCCTCTCACCCTTTGCAAGAGCAAAATACCTGGGAGTGATACTTGACAGCAAGCTAAAATGCAATCTCAATATGTATCAACGAAAAGTTAAAGAATTCAAACATATCACTATATAGTTGCAATAGAATCTGCGGTAAGAAATGGGGCCACGTCCCGAAAGTCACGAAATGGCTATATACAGCTGTTGTCAGACCAATTCTCAATTATGGTTGCCTAGTATGGTGGAATGCTATGAAAAAGACAAAGCACATGTGTGCACTAACAAAGGTACAAATAACACCATGCATACTCATATAACAGGAGCAATGCACACCAGCCCCACAGTAGCGTTGGAAACAATCCTAAACCTTCCACCAATTGACCTACAGATCATGACACAGCAGCAAAAAGCGCATCACGTCTCAAAGAGGCGGGTAACCTATGCATCAAACCCTACGGTCATAGCACAGTATTGAACTTAGTAGCATACGGGAATGGAATATCTGACACAATCCCATATCACGACTTTGACATTGATTACTCAATTAAAATACCAAGATGAGACGACTGATCGTCAACCAATGTGGTGTCTAGCACTGAAATAGCAATTTACACCGATGGGTCTAAAATGGAAATAGGAGTGGGCTCTGGGGTTTACTCCGATGCAATTGGTCTAACCACATCCCTTCGACAAGCAAACTCATGTTTTCCAAGCAAAGATTCTAGCTTCACTCGAAGCTGCCGAATCGGCTAGAGTATTGGACTTATCGGAAGAGGATATTTCCATTTAGGTTAGGTAGGTAGGTATTTAGGTAGGTATATTCAAGCGGCCATAAAAGCTCTGGCATCTGACATTGTAAAATCACGAGTATTTGGACGCTGCCGCACAGTGCTAAAGGCTCTATGTTACCGGAATAAAGTCCAAATTATCTGGGTTCCAGGACACAATAACATTCAGGGAATGAGAAAGCAGACGTACTAGCCAGAATAGGATCGTCTAGCTGTATCTCCTTATGTGGTAGTAGGGTAAGACCCCCATAATGGAATAATAACCAGGTGGCAAAACACAATCATTTGTAAACACATCAAAGATTTGTGGTCGGCAGCAAATCAAAAAAGCTTATAGCTCTGAATAGAGCCCCCATTTCGTTTTACGATGAATCTGGGTTACGACAAATCTGGAGTAGTTCGCAATATACATTAATCCTTTGCGAAGTAAGTAGCCAGCAGGGTGGTAAATATAGTCAGCATCTAGTGTCTTTTAAAAAAGGTCCCGAAGGTTGTAAAAGTCCACGATCAAGAATTTGACATTTTTATCATCACTGAACAATAAAATGTAAAATTTCCCAAGTCGTACAGCGATTGATTGTACAAATTTTCGAAAACTGATGAGATCTTTGGTTTTTCCGCTGTTACCTGTGCCACGCAGACATTGTCGTCGTTGATGTGATCAGCGACATCATCCTCTTTAACTGAATAGAGCCCCCATTTCTATAGCGATGAGAGTGATAACAGGGCACAATCTGTTGGGTAAGCACTCTCGTAAAATAAGACTTTCTGACATACACCAAATATGCAGGAAATTCGGAGATCCTGACGTCGAGGAGGACATCCCTCACCTACTATTTCACTCTGCGATCAGCAACAGCCGTAACAAACTTCTTGGCAGCTTCTACTACGAGGACCTGACGGAGCTAGCAATAATCCCTATAGCGCAGATCGTCCGATTCTGCTGTAAATCGGGATGGAGCAAATATCTTCTGAGCGGCAGCACAAACCACATAATATCACTCTCTAATTTAGCACAACATACTTTTTCAGTTACAATACTCCTTAACAAAAGGTATCGCTATAAGCCCACGTAGGTCTATGCGAGTTTGTCGACTCATTTGAACGTCAACAGCCTATAAAACCTAACCTGCTTCACTTTTGATTTTCTAACATTTTTCTGATTAAGCATATTTTTTATCATATATCCCTAATGAAACCATTTGACAATGTAGACATTAATAAATTAAATTCGAATATAATATCAAAAATTATTCATAAAATGCAATTCTACCTTGCGGTCTATTTCTCACGAAAAATCTTCATGTCACCTTGAAATTAATTGATGTTTATAAATATGACATCATGTCAATAAATTAGTCCAATTGCAATAATTGTTATTCACACCGAAATAATTAACAAAGCAAGGCCTCTATACAATAGCATCACTTGGCTGCAATGCCTTTCAATATCTTACTCCATTCTCCATTTTTTTTAAACCCCTGTTGCGATCGCAAATAATGAGGTTCTGAGAAGCAAATGCTTGGTCACTTTTGAAAAACTATCCTAATGGTAATAAATGTTAAGGTCACGGCTGCTTTCAAAGCCTCTGGAATTCGTAAAAAGATATGACAACACCACGCTTAATCAAACGTTCGTCAAGTTCTATGTAGAACTTCACATCAAACAGCGACATACAACTCTTAATCAAATTGTCATAGGTTTCAGAAATTTCTGAAAAACTAATATAAATCCTTCATTTACCACAAAGGGATCATTTTGTGCCTGGCAACACGTTCATCACAAAGACTTTCATTCCCATGAACGCCGTAACCACACACAAAAAAGCGTCATTGGAATGAAGTCAGCTGTTAGGAAAACCATCATGTGAAATTTTCTTTTACTCATTGCAGCTTTTTTTATCAATTCAACCTTTGACGAGTTGCTGTCGAAACAGAGCTTATGACTTTTAGAACATGACTATCCAAAAATATTTTAATTTTTAATTATAGTAATCGCAGAAAATCCCTTTTTATTTTTCTCTGATCAAGATTTATTTTTGTGAAGTAATGTTTTTCGTTCCACCGAAATGAAACGGAATTTTCCAATGATTCCTAAAAGCAGCTATTTATGTAAGATTTCAATTCCATCATGTTTTTTCTTCCAATGAAGTTTTTCAATGATAGCTATAACCGCAGCCTTACACCAACACGGGAAATCTGAAACAACCACCTCATATTTTCGTGTCTCTGATGCCGATATTGTAGTCTGCACTCAAAATACAAATACAAATTTTTAGCGCAACAGGCTCGTTAGTACCCAGGGCCTAGCTTTCTCACAACCATTCATGTGTGCGTGTGTACTTCTTGCACGATGGCGGGACCTCCTGTTTTATGCCGACTCCGAACGGCTAAGTTGAGATAAGCTATTCTTGACAATTGATACTACTCGGACGATTTGTCAGATCATCACGAGAGGAGGGCCAGTGAAAGATCATTTAGGTGTTGCTACGGCTGGGAATCGAACCCAGACCTTCTGCGCGGCAGTTCATCGCACTAACCATCGCGCCACTGAGCCTCGGCGAAGGCAAATTTCAAATATTCATCAAAATGAAATGGTTTGGACGTGAAACTTTCATGTCCACAGAGAGAATTCAGTTTGAAATGGATTCTTGGTGGATTTGCGATGCAATCGTCCTTCCTCTTTTTGGCTCACATAGAATCCAATGAACGTGCTGCAAGGCACGAAGATCATTGAATTTCGTTCATGACAATATCTGAATTTAGAAACAATGATCTTAGAGGTTTCTTAAACAAAATATGGCAATTGGCATTGTAAATCGTGGCCGAATCTCCAATAATCTTCCAATGATGCTTTTTATGTTAACGGAGATCCCAATCTTAGAGCGATCTGATTCTTAGAACCGATTGATCTAAGACAGTACTACTTCGAATACTGGCAGAACACGTTAACAAACTCTATATATTTGTGCATTTAGAATGTTATTCTCTTAAGAACCATCAAATCCCTGGAATCAGGCTCAACAAATTCAAAGACAAACCTAGATTACTGATCATCTCTGCAGGAGATGTCAATGCATTTTAACATTCACCTATGCTGGGTGCCTGGGCATAGTGAGATTCCAGGGAACTCTAAGGCTGATGAACTCGCCAGAAATGGAACCAAATTACCAGTTGTACCCGATACGGGTGCACTAGGTATTCCTTTCGCTACATGCAAACGCTTATTAGCGCAATATGCTAACATCAAATCAAACCTCAGATGGAGTCTTGGCACGACGTGTCAAACAACCAAACAAATTTGGCCAAAGCTAGATTTGAGTAGATCAAAGGGACTGATTTCGCTTGACAGACCGTATATTTGTCCCACAATAGGTGTCATCACGGGACACTGCTTAATAGGTAGACACGCAGAAAGGCTAGGCCTCTTCTCAAACGACTTCTGTAGAAGCTGCATGGACGAGGAGGAAGAAACAAAAGGAAGCTACATCATCTTACTATTTTCAAAATCTTAGTGATTCGGCAAATAGAAGTGAAAAGCCTGCTCCACTTCATCAAAAGCTCAGAATAGTTTTCCCACGGATAGTAAGGAGAATGGACAAGATCTACAAATGGTATCACAATGGATCAAAATGGTCTAAGTGTGCTGGCGAATGCTGGCAGCCACTCTTACCTAACCTTACCTAAACTAAGAACGATTTTGGCTCATGTTTACAGTGATCATGCAGAACGATCGATTTTTTTAACTAAAAGGGTATAGAAAATTGATTTTATTGAGGACAGCGAGATTATTCAATCAATTATACGTTCCAGAATAAACACTAAAAATAAAACAGATTGCATATTCATTCATGGACATTTTTAAAACCTATTCAAACAATCGAGTTTTGGCTTTAAACCGATCCAATTTAAATCACTTTCCATCTTGTCGATTTCCATAAGATTATCAACAGATCCTCCTTTTACAAAACTACCCACATACTTTTGCTATAATCCTTGCAAGTTTTCAAAAAAAAAACCTCATCGGCACTCCATACCTCTGAATTACTGTCACCTCGTCACTGGGTCCCCATTGTCCCGACTGTCTTCATTCCAATTTGAATATCAGTCCAATCAATCATTACCAAATTCGGTAACGATCTCCACATCCACATCTAGCATCCATAGAAGCCAAACTAAGCCACTATGTTACACAATGCCACCAGTGTGTTTTCCTTCTCAAAACGTAAATTCCACATCTCGAGCCAACAAACTCGATTGATGGAAAACCCATACCCCTCGCAGATCCTCGGCAAATCACAGCCTTTAGCGCTCAAAACCCACCACCAAGGGTGGGAGAAAATAAAACTTCCTGTTTGAGAGTACGCGGACACCATGTTATTTTTTTGATTATCTAAACCCCGGTCGCCACCATGATCGTCGTCGTCGCCGGAGTAGAAGATTCGCATTTGTTTGGCATTGCAGCTGCAGATTGTGCCGCTTTTCCCACTTGTCCCACCAACAATTTATATCGATGTGCAAATAGAAAAAAAATCTCAGAGTACCGTGTATATGTAGGACGCGCGCTGCTAACCGATATTATTGTCTTATTGCATAACATCTACACAAAAAAAAATCATACTTCTTCGTACCTACTTAAGCTCACTTGTGATTTGTACGATTGTGGAATTGTGGTAAAGACTTGCAATTGTTAATAATTTTTTTTTTGACAATAGTCGTTGAAGAGGTTTCACATGCCATACACATGTAAAAAAAAAAATATTTTATGGTTGACCAATTAAAACTTATTCGATGCATCGAACCAGTTTTTCCCAAGCCGACTTTCTTCATGAATTAATTTCCCATTTAGTGCACTTCTGAGTGGGTAAATATAAATTAACATATTACAATGAAAAATCGTCACAAAATTATAACAAACGTCTGGTTATTGCGCCAAACCCATATGGAGACAACGCGCATGCGTAACCGCACATAACCTGCGCAGTGGCAACTCTTTCCAGATGTCATTAGCGAAATTATGTAAATGCGTAAACAAAAAAGTCACCAACGCAACGTCGTAATGCAATTATCTCGGTACAACTTTTGTGTAATTTGGTGATTAAAGCTGGAAAACAATTGAATCTGTATTGCGAATATGGGACCTTGAGTGGGTGGTCGAATTTGTTGGTCAAAAGACGCGGTAATTGGGATCTGCACGAATGTAAGATAGGATAGTTTGGAGTACTCACTTTATGTAGGGGATGTTGGCTGGAATGTGGTATTTAGCTCCAGGGTCGAAATCCTTCTCCGATCGCAGTCTTGGGGGTTTAACGCCGCCATATTTTTCCCTGAAATGAATTCGAATCCGATAGAAATTTGTTTGAAAAATTATTGCGAATTGAAAAGATTTTTGAAAATTTTACTTAATAGACGCCTACTAGTGAAAGTGATTTTTATTTGGGTGGATTCGAACAGGTCGCCTGCTACAACTTATAAAAAAATGCTTAGGCTATGATGCACGGTGTGAGGTGGTATTTAAAGTGATTGGGACGTACTTTTTATAATGAGCTACTGAGTCGTGATAGGTGACTTTTTGTTGCCCAAATCCGGAGAATAAAAACAAGTGTTCCTCATCTGATTACCTTAATGCACAAACGTATCGTCTGGGAATCATGGGAAGACGAATAACAAGCTCGATAATACGTAATTGACTGAAACTTTGGGCGTGCTGGATTAATGACTGAAAGAAACATCGTTGTAGCAAACTTTGGAGGCCAAAAAAAAAACCGATAACCCAAATCCATAACATCCTTTGTACTTCAGCGCGGAAACACTGACATCTCACCAAATTCCCAATAAACAAAGGCTATGAATAGTAGTGACAGCTCCTCTCAAATACCCGCAATAAATAATGACCAAGGTTTGCAAAGTATTGATAACAGATGTTACATATTCATGCACTTGTACGACCAAAGTATTTCAAAATTACATCGAAGGCTTGTTGACCTGGAGAACTTACGTTTAGAAAAAGGGAAGTGAAAGACACGATAAATGCATTAGAAACTATGTAGCAGGCAGTCTTGGTTGAAGGGTCGCAGCATCCTCTTTGTGTGCGTTTGTCCAACCCAAATCATCAAATGGCAGTGAGGTATAGACTCAAACCTTGGTGGTATGTCTAAGCCCAGAAAGAGCTCTTGATTAGGAGAATATATTTCACAGGGGCTAAAGCTATGTCAGGCCTGTAAATGACAAATTAGTCCCAATGCCTTAGAACTCTGTAGAGTGAAGATTTTGGTCTAAATTTCATATTCACTCCGAGGTATCCGTTCGGAACAATATCCGAACCGACAGTCAGTTCCAATCTGAAATCAATTTGCTTTAGAGGTTTCCCGTTGCGGAACAAAATAAAAAAGAATACAATCGCGTTCGTTGATTCCGCAGCAATTCTTCGACTCACAACTTCGGAAGAAATTCAACGCATAGCTGTTAAAAATTGTCGACTTAACGCATACCGCCGATGCGCGATTATATGCGTTACATTTCGTCGGAAGATATGTTCGAAGTGCTAATCGAAACGGATACCTCGGTAGAAAATTCTCCGAATTCGAACAAATCCGTGAAAATATTCACGGATACCTCGATTGGGGTCATTGTCAATACTGTCAACTGATCACAAAATTTAATCAATTTTTTTGGACAAACCTTACAACATAAGATCTAAATATTGTTTGTAAATAACCTCAAAATAATGACGCACTTACTCACCTCAGATCCCAAAAATGGCAGTTCATTGTGCTCTTCTTTGCTCGTCCACTAAACAGGTCATATCGCCAGTTATCCATTGCTAAAGCAAAAGGCAAGAACGCCACCTTATCCAAGGCCATTGTAAACAAGTAGTTTATATCATAGGAATAGTCATCCACAGATCTGTGAATAAGTCCGATGGTTTGCAAGTGTTTCAGAGTTGACACCGACAAACTTATGGCATCTCCAACAGCTTGGTGAAAGGCTAAACGTTTCGTTGAACTATTAACTCCAATCATACTTCCAAGGAGTGTTAAAACTCACCTGGATTAGCACCGTTTCTAAAGACCTTCGGTTGATGACGATATTGCAAAAAGTAGTGGATATGTGCCATTTCATGGTGCACACTGATGAAGCTCTTCTGATCGACTCCTGCACACATTTTAATTCGATAATCGTGTCGATTGCAAAAGTCCCAAGCGGATGGCTCACAAAGAACCGGACGATCTATGGGTTGTTCGAAGATGGAGTTTGCAAAGAACGACGGTCCTAGTGCTGTGAAGTTGATGGAGGTAAAAAACTCCTCGGCCTGTTGATACATTGTCACCGGGGTGTAGCCAAGTTCGACCATTCTAGGACTAACATCGATTATAGTCCGACCAGGATAGGGTATTATAATGTCCAAGATGTTGGTCCAAGACTGACCGAACATGTTGCCGAGTATATGCGAAGGGATCGGTGCTATGCGACTTATTCGCTCCGGACCGTAATATTCTCGCAGTTTTCGACGCACGTAGGCATGGAGCAGTTCGTAGAAAGGACGTATGTCTTCCCAAACCAGCTCGAGATCTTCACGAAAGCTGCCCGATTCGTATTGCATGTACCAGTAGTCGCCCCCATTGGTGAGATCTAACGATAGAAAAAATAATGAAATTTTATTGTCAATACTTTTTCGTCCTATATGCTCAGCTTATACGTCTGCGAATGAACGAATTATGCTTCAACTTCTCAAACAACACATTTTAGTAAAATAGTTTTGAAACCTACTATTAATAGCGGCAACCTCATTCATGACATCTATCAGCTGCTTATAGCTATCCCTCATTTCACGTCCAGCCTTGCGATTGTACTCCGTCCATGTGTGTTCCAGTTCTCCCCAATCTCGACTTTGTGCCATGATATCGCGAAGCTCCGGATGATACCGCAAGCCGCACTGAAACGGACTCTCATACGCGCAGATAGTAGCGTCATTGTAAAGAACTAGCATCTCATTGATCAGACGGTTATACTAGAAAAAAATAACTTTCAACGCCCCCGTACTTTAGACAAAAGTACCTCCTTACCCTCTCCAACTGATCGAAAGGCAAACTATTCGGTCCAGCTTCGGACTGCAGCACCAATTGCCTAAACAACTTCCTATCAAATATCAAGTCCCGGTTGATCCTCTTTGTCTGTTCGGCCACAACACGCTGGTACTCTGCGTATCTCTGCTGAGCAAACAGCTGGAAGTTTAAATGAAAACAAGAATGTTATTGAAACCACAACAAGTCCCTAGTAAATCCAGTTCAATGTTAAGCCCTTGAATGTGGCACACACGCCTCTGACCGCAATTCATGTATTTTTTAACCACATGGTGACATGAAAGATACATAAGATACAAACACTCACACATGCCGATTAGATCACTTGCGGAAAATTACATCTGGGAATTTTTCTCTCAAGCAATTGTGTGTTTCTATCTTACGTTTGCGCACACACGCGATGAATGTATCCACATTATACACTTAAATCCTAGTGATCTTACCGCTTCAGTTTGAGTGATCGCATTGACATTTGTCTCGAAATTCCACTGAGCGACGACATTTGCCGAACATTCCAGTGATCCTTGATGGTCAGTTTCCACTAAAAGATTGCGCAGCTTCTCCATTTCGATCTGCGATCGACGATCTTGTTCGTATTGATAGCGATCCTCGTTGAAACGTCTATCCGGGTTGTAACGATCTGTGAGGTTGTATCGATTATTCGGATAGCGATCGTCCTGATTGGGGTTGAAGCTATCGCTGGGGTAACGATCGTTTGGATCGTATGGTTTCCGTGTGGTGAAACGATCTTGATCGTTTGGGTCATATGGCCTGCGGGTGGTGAAACGATCCTGATTCTGCCCTCGATCGCGATCGTAGTTATCCCGATTGTAAGGTGAGTCTGAGGATCGATTTTGAAAAGGCGCTGGGTAGTTGTAACCATATCTTGACATTAAGCGATCGTCATACGGTTGACCGTTCTTTAAAAAAAAATAAGCGTTGGTATATTTCATATGGAATATTCTAGAAAAATTATTTACCCGAAAATCATCCGCACGATCGTCATTCGTATCATCCGAGTATGGCGGTCCAAATCGATCACTGCGATCAGAGTCATAGCTCAATGGACTGTCGCCTCCCTTTGGCGTGTAACTATTGAAAATCACATCCGGTCTTGTCAGTGGTGTCGTTAAAGGTGGCAAATCCAATTGGGGACTCGATCTGGCGACACAATTCTCAATAAACACTAAAATCAGCACAAAAGCAAATGAGAACATAACGTCTGCTATACCCGAAGGACTGAAGATCAAGATCAATGTGCACACAGAAAAAAAAATTCCGAATTAAACGCTTTTTTCGGAATCGTTTCCACTTCAAAACCTTAACACGACTAATTCCCAACTCGTAGCTGAAGGAGGCTAACAAAACAACAATGGCAATAAGTTTAGAATTGGTGATACCTAGTCACGCCGAGTGGGGGTTGTCGTTAGCGTCTAGATGGCGAGCTCTATGTAATTTAGCATATAGTATGTGAAATTATTATCACAACGTTAGACATACGGGTATTGAATGGACGGCGGGCGCAGTGGTAATAACCTCAATTTTTTCCCAGTAGCTGTAAAGAAATGCATGTATAATTTACGTGGCGTTTTTTTTATTTAATTTTTAATTTTATTTGTTTTTAAGATAAAGAATTCCCATGGTGAGAAAGTTGTTGGCGACAGTTTGTTGTGGAGATCTATACGAGGTGGATGGAGTTTGTTATGTGGTGGAATAAAATAGGGTGGTTTGAAACGTTCGATAAGGTGGCATATGGCAAGAACATTCAAATCTTCTAGCCTTTAGACTCTACAATCCAACATCAATAAGATTCGTTTTCATTTTATGAATCTTTAATAGGTTACGTAGTTAGTACCGCCACTGTATCCCCATAAAAATTTTTTTGTCTTTATCGAACTCTGGCTTTACCATCTCCTGCTGTCGGTTATAGGAGAGACCATCTGGGACTCTCATCGAATAAACTATTGTCCGCAATTTTATAAACATAAAATTAATCTTCCGTTTCCTGTAAACAATTCTAAATTAAAGGCAAATTTTAACCATTTGCTGTATTTTAGAAAAATCTGTGAATGTTTCATACGATCTATCAAACTTGATTGATGATTTCACAAGTGTTGAACTAATTTATCGTTCCAGGACTAATTTGCTAATTCTACTGGCTTGCATAGTCGAATTTATCCAGTTCACCTCACTACGTCTTATGATACCTCTTCGATTTCCATTGCATGGGGGCAAGCTTATCTCAATTGTTTCAGTTGTCAAAAAATAAGTGTGCCATCCACTTGAAATACTTGCGAATAACATTATCACAAGTGACTTCGGATAAACATTTAAAAAATGTTCTTTATCTATGTGTGTTTCTCAGATCCTTAGCAATGTCATCCTTTAAGCACGACGCATGTAACCCTGTAGCCACAACGCGTAAAGGCCTTTTTCAGATTTGTTTTCAAATGAATACCATTATATTTTATCGGTATTTAGCTTGCTAGATAATAGACGGTAACATTCAGGATCTTTAACGCAGACTTTCCATGTATTTTTTTTTTTTTAGCAAGGTCATGGTAGCATGATAATGGCACCGATTTGATCAAGGTAAGCAACTTGTTAAAGTCGTCAATACCGTTCACAATAATTGGCGGTGGGGGCCGTTATTTTAGCTGTTTAACTTTATTAATAATCTCTTTGTCGCGATTTTTTATTTCAGTAGAGGATACAGCTTTCCTTTTTTACCTGTCTTTTCTTTAGAATCCAGTTGGTTTCGCGACAGAGTTCTTCTTCATCCAAATGGTATTCGGTATTCACGGGGCAGTTTGCACTTGGTTTTGGATCATTAAAGTTATTTTTAATGAACTCTTTAGGGTCATATTTTGCAATTGTGTAGCTGAGGTGGAGAATTTCTTTACGAAGCTCTTCGCAGAGCAGTTCGACATTGTTAAGCCTTGTTCGAAGAACGTCGTTTTCGTCCTTGAGGCTTTTATTTTTCATTGAATCTCGTTTTTCGTGAGCCGACACTTCTGGAGTTTTCGAGCTCCTTGAGACACATATATTTTTTTGAGATACAGATGTAGATGACCTCGTTACAATTGAACTTTTCCCGAAAGGGCTACACAATTGCAATAATTGGCTCTCCCCAGAATCCGTAGAACCGACCTCCGAACAGGGTCGATTTTCCAATGAAACTGAATTGCCACCTGGGGTATTAAATCTTTTTGTTGTACTCATTGCATTTTTGTTGTCTATATACGCTTTACACATTACACTAGGTATGCGGGGAGTCGATTTTAGTCACCTTCTACGACAGACATGCCTTACCTCGGATATTTTCTGACCACTAACCCGAAAAAGGCTAAATCTATGACGAGGTATGAGCTTATTTTATTGAAAAAGACTTCATTTTCACTGTTATCCCTGCAATTTTCTTCCTTCATTTGCTGATGGTATGTATCTTTAATAATATCTGTATCTGTTTATGTGATCTATGTATCCCACATTTTTCTGTTGAATTTTACAAAAACTATTCACCGAAAGATGCTATAAAGCCTATCTAACATACCATGCTATACGCTTAGGCTGCGTTTTTTAATAGTACCACCAATCACATTGCATACTTTTAGTCAGTTCAACATAAAGACCATTCCTATTTCACTGAGTAAAGTTAACAAGTCAAAATCTGAAATCTAATTGAATTGCATGTCTTGCAGACGTCACACGCATTTTCTAACCCTTTGCACGCTCAGGCGACTGCAATGTACTTGAACACTATAGTCGTGGGATTTTGTTGGGTTGACGAGGCGTCGAAGACTTATTTGTCTTTTGGGCGGTAGTCTAGCAGGTTGTTTCTCAACGAGTAGATTGGTTTACAAATCCTTTCTCTCCTTCTTTGCTAATGTGTGGTCATTAACAAATGTCATGAATACCACTTACCAATTGTGCTTATGGGGACGTTTGTGATGTGATGTATTTGCTTCGGTCTTAACATTTATTTTACCATAGGTGCGACCCAACTTGGTTTCACAATTACTAAGCACAATTACTGACTTACAGAAAGTTGATTTTTTTTTAAATATTCAAGCGGCTAATTCATTAAACAAAATTTGATTTATCACGTTGACAATTTGTTGACGTTAAGGTGGCTTTTAGCGATAGCATTCCTATGAGGATTAGTTGTGATTATTTGGCATTTGATGCAAAGTTTTCTGTAGGTGTTTTGGCCTGACATTAAAAAAAATCAGCAATCTGAAGATTCGATTTTTGTATTCGCTCATCAATAGCCGTGTATTCATTTTTTCTAGATTCACTCCAAATACAGCAGCATGACAGCTAGCCATTATAAGCAAAAACACATTCGAATATGCAAACGGCATTTTTTTTATAGGCATAAAAAATAGACCACAACAAATTCAATGTAATGACCACACTTTGGCCTTAAAAGCTCACGGATTTCATGGCATTTATTTTTTAAAAATTTCTGGCATATGGCCGCGACTGCGCCTTATGAACGCCATCCTGTCGGTCCAATTGTGCACCACTTTTTCGAGCAATCCGATCTTATTTCGTCAATAATGCGTAAAATGTTGGATTCTAAGTGATCAATCGTTGCTGATTGACCAGAAATTTGACGTCCCCCCACAAAACGTAATCCAAAGGTGTTAAACGAACGAATGATGTGGCCAATTCACAGGTTCATTTCTTGAGATGATTCGGTCACCAAACGTTTGGCTCATCAAAGTCATGGTTGCACGCGTTGTATGGTATGTTACGTAGGCCATCTTGCTGAAACCATTTCTCCTCAAAATTAATTCCAATGACATGAGGAATATGAAAATCACGATAATTTGCTGAGTTCGCTGTTCACGGTAATGTTGGCACCATTTTCGGATGACGCCTTCGCCATGTAAACCGCACTAAATAGTGATTTTTTCGGGATGTAATGGAGTCTAATGAGGATTGTGCTCACTCCGAATACGACAATTCTGCTTGTTCACATATCTGTCAAACCAGAAATGAGCCTCATCACTGAAGGTGATTTATCGATACAAATTTGGTTCAGGTCCAGTTGATTCTCAGCGAACTAGTAAATCTATTTGAAGAATTGAATAAGGTCATGAGGGTATAGAGATAAATCTTGCGACGCACAATGGAAATTTCGGGTTTGGTAGGAAAATAGATTGTATAGCCGATTAAATGGAATTTCAAATAAAGGAAGTACATTATTAACTCCGAACAATGTAATTGCAGTCTACAACTTCGAGAGAAAAACAACACTTTTTGAATTAAAAGAATTCTTCTCAGCTCATAGTCGCCCATTTTCATTTTCATGTCCTTTTAACTCAACCCTGTCTCAGTCTCATTCTTAAATATGGATTGAATTTCAACTTGGATGCGACTTTACTCCTTGGACCAATCATAGTACATACTCAGGGCAGTGGGCCCATATAGTACCTTGCAAATGAACATATCCCTTCAGACTTTTATAGGCTAGCAAAACAGCTATTTCACTTAGCAGTTGATTTCATTTAAACGTATCCCTCGTATTCTGTTATATAGTCAAACTCCCTTTCCAAATAAACAACAAGTACATATTATATTATTTTATATTTTAATTTAACATTTATCTTATACAATAATTTATTAGACTATTTATTAGACCCTAACAAAAATATACATATTTTCAATTACAAGCTAATGAAGGTAGATTTTTAGTAGTTTGGTACTTTTGATTCCATCTGCATCAAACACAGTCTTAAAAAAAAATAAAAAAATTATCAAATGTGAGGTTAGAATAAAATATAAATGAGAGTGTAAAACTTACTTTTTGACTCCACCCAACCGACTTTTTCTTGATTTACTTGATTTATTGACTCTAACCAAACATAAAGTGGGCTAAAGAACTCGAGAAAACCTGTAACATCGAGTTCACTTTCACCGGTCATTGTAAAGAGGACTTCTTTCCAGGATCTGGATGAGCCAAGGGACATTGAGTGACTGAAAGAAAAAAATAGGGTTGTAAAAAAAAGTATTTTAAGATATGAGCTTAAATTCTAGGCACACAATCTGGCATACATGCCAAAAAGGACTTTTTCACGCTGCTAACATGAATATGTAAACTTTTAAATCTTAATACCTTTGGAGATCTTAAGTTTATTATAAAGGGTGATCAATCAAGAGGTATTGTTTTCAAAGGGGTTTTTTGACAGATGGCGTGTGAAGTTTCCATTAGTTTTTTTTATTTAATATTCATTTGATAAGCTTAGTGCGATGAACTGCAGCGCAGAAGGTCTGGGTTCGATTCCTAGCCATAGCAACATCCAAGTGATTTTTCACTGGACCTCCTTTCGTGATGATCTGACAAATCATCTGAAAAGTATCAATTTGTCAAGAAGATCTTATCTCAGCTTAGCCTTTCGGAGTCATAAAACAGGAGGTCCCTCCATCGTGCAAGAAGTACACACGTACACATAAATGGTTGTGAGAAAGCTAGGCCCTGGGTACGGTATTCAATTGACATTTCATCGTGCATAGACTTACACCCGAACAACGTTTGCAAATTCAGTGATTAGTCACTCGAGAGACATGCTGAAGATCCACTGTTTTCGACCAACATTTTGTTCAGACATGAGGTCCGTTTCTGGCTCAATGTCAACGTCAGTAATCAGAATTGCCATATATGGGCCGAAGAACAACCGAAAGTGGTTCAAGAGCTGCAGTTACATCCACTCAAAACAACCGTGTGGTATGGTTTATGGGCTGGTGGAATCATCGGTCCGTATTTCTTCAAAAATGAGGCTGGAGCTAACATTACCATGATAACGGACTATTATTTCCCTGAAATTGAAACCCGAGATCTCTACAACATTAGGTTCCAACAAGACGGGGTTATTTGCCCGAACAACAAGGGACAATGGAGAGACTGCTTCGGTGAACAATTAATTTCACTCTTCGAACCAGTGAATTGGCTAGCAAGACCATGCGATATCACAGCGTTAGGCTTTTTCCTTTGTGGATAAGCCAGCTATTGAAGCTTTGCAGGCCAACATTACCAGTGACTCTTTGCGAGATACCGAAGAATATGCTCGAACGCGTCATCACAATTGGAACGTCCGTATGGACGAGCTACGGCGTAGTTGAGGCCAATATTTGAAAGGGATATCATTTAAAATTGAATCTCAAAAAGGGTCCTTTAGACTACTAATAAGGATTTCACTATATTTTTGATTTTTTTGTGTTTTTTTTTTGTGTTTTTTTTCGCATTGATTGATCACCCTTTATCTAGGGATAGTATAACGCCGATTCCGAATGACAAGTTTTGGGAAGGCTTCTAATGGCAGTTTGAACGTTTGACAGATTTTTGTTGGGGAGTAAAACAAATTTTCTAAATTTAAATAGAGCACCCCGGGCTTTGTAGTCATACTCACTAACCACTGTCACTGCAATTTTAATATGTTTGCTCAAAAACAACTGATGCTCAGAAACTGCTGTTTTCCAAGCATGGCACGATTGAATGTTTGTAATTTTGAAATGTAAAATAAGTCGTTAGAATCTTCAATGATTGTAAATTAGCTGCGATGCCCTTGGGGTGTCCCTGTTTATGAGAGCATAACATGTGGTTCTCAGTCGTAACACCACCGACATTTTTTTTTATTGGTCCCCCTCTCGCAATGGTCCGAAAAATTAACCGAGTTCTGTCCACTGTCAAAGCTTATATCAACACAGCCGTTCTAATTGGGCATAAAGCAGAATGTTCCGCCATCGTGCAAATACGTCCTATTAAGACTGATTTCCGAAGCTATATACGTGTTGTAATGGACATGCCCTTGGTTCTAAACAATAAGCCGACTTATAGACATACATGCTAACCATTATTGTTGACTCAAATTTCTACAATTTTTGAATTTTTTAGACCTGCATGTCAATAATGCCCCTAAATGACATCGAATTCACCTTCTTTAGATGCGACCCAAAAATTTCAACTTTTAAGAACACTTATTGTCAAAATTGCCTTCATTGCACTTATTCGTTTTTTAAATCCCAACTTACGTTAACACTGGTCCAATATCACGCTGGCCCGAAAGATCACACAAATCCAGTGGATAATTTGGATCCCCCTTTTTATATTGTCCAGCTCGCTCACAGAAGCTCTTAAATATTTGGAACTCCAGGATAATACTCATTATAGGGCTGCAAATAAAATTTAATTATTAGTACTGAGACTACATGCGTCTCGTAAACACTCTTCGAACCTCGAGTACTGATCATCCACTTCCAATAGCAACTTTGACGGAGCATCGAATTCTGCACTGCTTCGGCGAACTGGAGATGTTGCTCCTGTATACTTTTCCGTGAGCTCCCAATATGCACAGTTGTCGAGATTTTTGATTTTATTTTCCAATACACCCAAGCGATATTTGTCCAAAATGTAGAAAATCGGAATGAGGAAGACATTTCGGAGGCCCTGGAAATGAAAATGAACGTATATGAGATACATATAGCTAAATCGGTGATTTGTGATCGTAATGCGTTTTTCAAGACATTCGAAATGTATAGAAAAAAGGCATTTAGATACCGTTAACTATCGCAGAGCTATCCGTTAAAAAAATCATCATTCATCATTCACTCGAAATAAACTATCCGATAGAAAAATCCTACCGTGGGTATCACGATTGGATACCTTAATAGCATTGAAAATACTTGACATAATCGTCAAGTATGCAATTATTAAGCTACAGAATAGATATCTATAATTGCCTACACCATGCCATAATTCGACCTATGCAAACGTACGATTACAGGTGTTTCGTTCCCGCAATTAATTCGAATTACAAAGCTTATTGGATTCAAGTACGACACGCAGTTTAATCGATTTAAACTTATTTCTCTAAAACAAATATCTACTCGAAGGTAGTCTCAAACCAAACGTACATTTCGACGTAATTCTCCGATAAAAGGTATCAACTAATACAATCCACATCTTACAAAAGTCAAAGACCGGCTTAAAATATCTGCCTTTGATAAAGTTTTAATGAATCTCTTCGACAGCTCTAAAACGGACGTAAACTGTTGCCACCATGCTATCAGTCAAGAGTGGACAAAGGCATTATTTCACTTTACTCACTCCTAACCTAAACATCTACCACACAAGGTATCTGCAAACTACTCAAAACGAACTTTGTACGTCGTTCCATATAATTAATAAATCATTCGTCTTTGGCCTTTCTTTGGGTATAGGTCTACTATAAGACAAGCTAAATGGATTCAAACAGACCCAACAAAAATAACCCTCCTTACATGCAAATAGAGTCGATTAATCCGTCCCTCATAGCTGTCAAAACCGGGTTTCGTAAATCCATTCTTCTCCAAAAATCTCGGTGATGTCGCCGCCAAACTGAATACTTTCCCAATTGCATCGGCAAAGTTGGGAAGCGGTTCCTCTTGAAACAGTGTTGGCAAATCTTTAAACGATTGATAGTAGTAGTAGTCTGTTAGAGCCTCAAACATGTTTGTGTAGCGCTCCTCATCGGGCATAGGGCAATAGGAGAAATTGATTCGTTCGGTCCCATAAAACTTCCAGGTCTTGCTCCAACAGGTCATTAGGCGTTCATCGACATCAGACTTTGGTTTGGCACTTTCATCCCAAAAGTTTCTACGAAAAAAAAAAATGGATGGTTGATTCGGTTTGAATTATTTCGCATAAATTGACACCAGTTTAACCATAGGTTACCAATCTAAGTCTGCGGCTACCGTGGAGCGAAAAGTCTAAGCAGTTGTATGCAGTGCTAGAAGAAACTTGCTAAAGCTGAACTATCATATATCTTCTTCGCTTCACGGTGCTCGCAGCCCAAGTCAAGCAAAACCTTACCCTGGAATTGCTGGCATTCCAATAGACTCGTAGTATTTAGCAGCTGTTTTGAATAGCAACTTTGGGCTTGTAATACCACTTTGCAGAAGTCCAGCTGTGATGTTTGGCAAACCCACTTCTGGGTATGGCAACTCAAGCTTCCACTCTCCACTCATATCACGATATGAGTTTCCAATGAAAATCTCAGCGAGATGTTGCGGATAAGGAGCATTGTATGGGATTAACTCAGGACCGTATTTTAGCCTCAAGGTTGACCTCACAAAAGCATGAAATTGCAGAAACATGGGTCTCAGATCGGTTAAAATTTTGTCAAGTGTCGCAACAATCTCTGTGCTGTCTCCTTCAATGTCCCTTAGCCAGAAGTCCATGGGTGATTTATAACCTTAAAACAAAGTTTAACCACAACGTTGTGACAATAGAAAATGTATTGCAATCTCACCATTTAAAGCAGCTGTCTTCTTGTACAGTTCCGTAAACATCTTAAAGGCATTCTTGCTCTTCAATCCTGTCTTCTCCCTCCACTCCAACCAGTAGTATTTAATCTCCTCCACATCTGACGAACTTTGGAGAATTTCCTGCATTTCCGGAACCAACCTAAGCGTACAGTTATTGGGGTCTTTGTACGCACAAAGATAGACCGTTTTATAGATGTCACTCATGTTGGCTACCACCTCATGCAGCTGCATCTGTTCGGGATCGTCTAAAACGTCATAGCCGGGATTGGGGACTTGTTCAAGTTGTCGACGTAGCTCGGGTTTTGTGATTTTTGCTCGCTTCAATTTCGACACTTGGCTAGTGATGCTGTTAATATAGTCCATAGTGTCAAATATGGGATCTTTGGCATTCTCGTTTTTTTCTCTCGTTTCGGTTATCTCTTCCAGCCAACTGTGCTCCTGCTGCCTATTATACAAATCAGCTAGGCGGTTATTGACCCCTCTGACGAACTCCTCGACGACCGTGTCAGGAACATCGTGACTTTGTATAGTCGACGTGATGGCCAACAACTACATTAAGACCGCCATTAGTCAGATAAATCATATTTTTTGAAATTAGACTCACCGCAAAGATGATAAATCGCAGAGCAATCATGTTTCATGGGACCTGAAAATAAAAGCAAAACAAAAAACCTCATAAATTCATCAAAATTGAGCTCAAGTCGAATTTTGTAATAATGATTTTCGAATTAATAAAATCACAGGTTACGCAACCTTAAACCACTTAAACCGCGCGCGCATCATTTACTGCACAACTTGAGAACATGACGAGTTAGACATGAGCTTCACAAATTATCTCATTTACAGAGGAAAAGTGATTAAATTGGTTTGATTACTCTGCTTATTTATCATGCTAACGAGTCAAGACTTCAATTCATATTCCTAGCTATAATAATTCTAAGATTTGAACCTGTTTGAGTTGAGGTTAAGGCCAATATATAAACTGCTTCGCATGGAACATGTATGCAGGGGATTTGTCATTACATAATATAAGTCTAGTGGCTGCATTCAACGATCCAGACAAGTGATCAGCTCCAAAATGGGATGTATAGGCAAAACAAAGCAATAAACAGGCTTAAGACGAGTGTCGATTAATATAATTTTTCATTAATTGCAGCTTGTCCGTGTTTAGTCGCGAACAAACAAATTGTTTGTAAACCAATTTGCGTTACTCAACCAAGGCAGCACTCCCTATTTTATCACATCAGTTCTCAAGGCTTTTGACGAATAGTTGTTAATAAAACGTAGTAGATATTCATAATGGATCAGCTTTAGGTCAGGTTATAAATAATCATAGAATTTTAATTGGTTGTCAGATAGTTAAAAAGTGTTTTAAGGGTTTCTAATGGCGTTTTCATTCAAATTTATATTGTCGAATGAGGAATTATATTAGAACTGTCAAAAAACAAATAGAAACGATCTACAAACATAGAATTACCAGGGTAACTGATCAGCAAGCATCTTAAGAGCCTTTTTATAGATTTGTCTTACCACATAGAAGTATATAAAAGCAAAACTTGAACCTCTTACAGTGCTCTCAAATAATGGAAAATAAAGTTATAATGGATTGTAGGATTTACAGTCGCTGGTATAACTTCTGCAGGCATTGCCACAAGAGCGAAACATGCCTACGACCATTAAAAAGTCCTAGAACTAGGCAACATGACCTAGAACTAGGCAACATTTGGGCTTTAATGCTCTGGACAAGATATTAAAATTCAATTTTGACCATAACCCCATAGCTCGTATGTAGTTAAAGTAGAAGATCCCTAAAATAAAAACGTTTGGAAATATCTAGAATTCTAAAAACGTCACGAAACCATTTGTTACCTGTAAACATCGTTGCGTGGAATCTACGATTTCCTAGAAGATTCATAGAGTGTTCGATCTTAGAAAATTTATAAATAGAGCCAAGACGGATGGGAAAGGTTTTTAATTGTTGTAATTCTTTTATTTGATTCTGGTGATGGGTTGTCATGAAATAATAATAGGGAACATCATCTGCAAGCCTTATTCCAGCTAGTGGTTGCAGATCCACAGGCTTCGGTAATCCAAAAAGAAACCTTTAAGGTTATTTTGACACTGACAGCTGTTACCGGCTCGAAATCTTGACAGAAAGTCAGTATTATACCTCCGTGGAATGAAATGAGTCGTTTTACTCTTGAACTACGTTGGGAAAAATTGAAAACATATTTCCAAAGTGAGTGCTGTGTAGCCCAAACAGTGCGTTATTTGAAAAGAAGTTTTCAAATAACTGATATGCTAGTGGACAACACTCATGGTCCCCGTCGTCGCACGGTGCGCACAGACGAGAATCTGGCTCCTGTAGCTGAGAGTGACTCAATTCACGAACATCAAATCTCCATCGATCTCAAAAGCTCAACATATCACGCAGTAGCCTGTGGAGAATTCTGCACAAAATCTCGGATAATTCGCTTTCAAGGTCCAATTGACTCAGCGATTGAAGGCGCACGACCATTCGCTTCGCAGTTTGGGCCTTAGAGTAGCTTGAATTGGAAAAACATTTTTGGCAAAAAAAAAAATCAAACAAAAATCTCATCTGGAACTCGGAAAACCAGCACGTTATAGTCGAGAAGCCGATGCATCCGCAGAGAGTGACAGTTGGTGCAGATTGTGGAGTGGTGGCATCATTGCACCATTTTTCTTCAAAATGGTAACAACGTTTCGGTCAACGGTGAGCATTATAGATCCATGTTAACCGACTTTTTTTTACGGAAATTGAAGACATGAATTTGGACGACCTCTGGTTTATGCAGGATGGAGCGCCATGCCCACAGCCCATGCCATAATCGATCTTTTGCGCACCAAGTTCCCAAATCATGTTATTCGCCGTCTTGGCAATGTCAATTGGCTGGTTCGGAGCTGCGATTTGACCCCCTTGGAATTTTTTTTGTGAGGATCCGTGAAGGACTGATGTTATGCCATAATCTCAAAACGATTCATGGTATCATCCAAGTAATCCGTGAGCTAGAGCCCGAAACTATCAACAAGGTTTTGGAAAATTGGAGTGACAGAATGCGCCACTGCGAAGCCAGTCGAGGCAGCCACTTGTACGACGTTGCAATACATGGAAAAAAATTAATTTTGTTCATTTTATAGCCCACCCGTTATTTAATAGCCTAAAAACTTTTTTTATGTGCGGAACTAGGATTGTGAATATTTATTTTTGAAGATGTAATCAAAGCCAGCCTCGAGAGAACAGTCTTGGTAGACACAAAATGGTTTAAATCAGGTGTAGAGCAGTGAACCTATTCATATCGATTTAAGCCTTAAGGATTTAATTTAAGTATTTGAGTCTTCCTTGAGTTGAACTGGACAAGGTTTGATTTTTTCTTACTGGATCGGTGAAAAGTGACGATGAAAAGTGAGCACTCCCATTATACTAATATTTAGCTTAAAAAGTTGCAAAACTCCTGTTGCTTGAAGTTCAGTTGTCAAAGTGTTTTTTTTTAAACCCTTCTTTACCCAGCATTAGTATAGGTACACTAATGCTCTCTACCTTTAGCAATAAACTGTCTGATGATATTGCAAATAAAATCTAGCACACAACTAGCTGCTATCGATAGGCGTCAACCCAACAGCTTTCTAAAGGTCTTTGCATTTGTGAAGATTCATAACTTTGTGCACCTGTAGTTATCTCAAATTGTATGCACTGACACTAGCCACACTTTAAATAGTTTTCAATATTAAAAGATGCACTTAAGCTTATTAAGGTCTTTAGTAGTCCAGTCACGTTTTCTTTTCATTGGCCAAACAATAGAAATACCGCAACAAGCTCTTTGAGTGGATGCTAATGGCATTTAGGTGCGGCAAAATCGAATGAGCTAACAAGGTCTTTGACCGAACTTGTAATTAATTTTGAAGTACTTCCATGCATCCAAGTGGTTAAAGAGTTGATTGCGCCAATAGAGGTTTGGGGCTACTGAAAGTGCTACTAAAAAATAACTTTGCAACTTAAAGCTATGGAGGTTGTAAAACAAGTGCCAATTTTTTTAGAAGCGGTTGAAAATTGAGATGTAAAACGGTTAAGGTTCAACAAGTCACAGCTTTCAGTGTAAATCCTGTCTCTTGATGGAGACAATGACTTGTGGTTCTTTGAACTATTCAGTAGGTTATTGAATCTATATATCAGTCTAGGACTTGTGGGAAAGTTTTTCTCAGTCTCAGTGTCAACGGACGGAACGCCAGTATCAACAAATTGAACAGAATGTCGCGGTAAACTGAAAATTATTCTGAGGTAGCGAGGAACTTTTCCTACCCCGGCTCCACTTTTTATTCTGAGAAAACATCGCGTCAGAAATGTAATGAAGAACTACTTTTGGCATTTGAGTCATTTGAAAAGCCTTTACTCCAACTACTAAGTAGACTCTTTATTACACCCTGATCAGACCAGTCCTATTTCATGGCGCCGAAGTATGGACAGTATCAAAATCTGGTAATAAAATCCTTGGTCGTCTTGAGCCAAAAACATTTAAATAAAATAATCGTTGGTCCTGTTTGTGTTGAATACCTATGGGGGTTTTAAACCTGAATAATGACACTGATCTGATCAAAAGGCTAGGCATTCCTAGACATCTTAATCACCGACTAGGACACGTGGAGCGATTTCTTAAAAGGTTGTAATTGAATTTGACGTTCGTCAATCCAAGATGGCCCTGTGCATAAGCCACGTACAAAAATTATGATATAGGTACAAATTCAAAAGGATTATTCCAAATCTTGAATGAGACCCTTTGCAACAGAATAGTTCTTCCAAAACTATCATGAACGCTTATTTTTTTGAAAATCGATTTACACTCATCACGCTTATAAGACCGCTTGAAATTCCTTAAACACTTTTTGACACGAACCACGTTTCAGCCGCGCACCACTATTTCACACTCGTTTTTCAAAGAACAACATGTTCGAAAAAAGCCCTTCGGCCTTAAAGGTCTGCCAAACCAGATTTTTGTTCAGTTTTTCGTTTGATTCGACTATTCATCTTAGTCACACAGATTAAGTAACTTTCCATTTTCTCTTTTAGCCTCGACCAGAGATCAAAATCAAAATAAAATATATCGCGCATGCGTGTACCATGTTTTTAATGTTCATGTCACAATTTCGTAAGCACATAAAAACCAACAAAAAAAAACATGATGGACTGTGATACTACTATATTAAATAAATGCAAATGCCTGCGCCCTTGACACTCGAAAAGATACCGATTGTATCTAAATCTACCGCGCGAAACAATACCGACCTTGCACTTCCTCCACTCACAGCAAAACACAATATGATGGCTGTACCGCCGCAGCCTCACACGTTAAATAGTCGACTGAATTTTGAAAATTAAAAATTAAAAAATCCACTCAATTAAATTTGAATTCGAATTTACACTCAATATCTCACTCACAACACTGAAAACTGAGTCAAGTTCCTCCTATGTGTGTTACGAAGTTAAAGTTCAAGGATAAGTCCAATAATAAGCACACTCAGGTGGCTGTCAAACCGGATTTTGGTCTATTTATGTTTGCAAATTGTGCAATTATTTGTTTTCATGTTTTATATGCATCTAGGGTTAAAATACAGGTCTTTACTCCAAGGTTAAGTCATCCTTACAGAACTTGGTAAACAAGTTAAAACCAACAAACCCAAAAGAATGGAATACACCACTCAGCTGTTAAACCAGTTCCAAGTCCGTTACAACTTTTACTTCCACTAGCCAAAAAAACGAATTCTTTTGTATCGTGCAATCCAAAGGGAAAGTTACAAATATCGACCAAGAGCCGGCACAAAGTGTTCAACGAAAAAAATCAAATCGCAAACTCACACAGACACACACACCTAGCTTAAGGTAAACCACTTTCGAAACTTTTTAGCTGAAAAGAATTTTCTATTCTTCTTCAGGGGTTCGCTGTCGGAAATCCGTTCAATGTGTTGTTACCTCACGCGCGAATGGTTAAACGTAGACTGACGCGATTAACAACCTGCTGATGGCGGTGTTGCTAGTGCTACCATTACCCAGCCTATTGGCTGTACCTATCCGCTGAGGCATGGACAAGTTTTGTGGAGTCAAATTATTTTGTGGTCTGTATCTGGAACAGAAAAGATACTTATGAGAGCGAGTTTGGTGCAGCAAATCGGCAGCCATACACTCAGGTAGTTAAAATCGATTGCGCCGTGCTCGAACCTTAATGGCGCAATGACACAGTTTTACGACTTGTGAAGCTTCTACAAGACGACGTTGGCTCTGTTGGCAAGGTAAACATGTGGAGTGTGCAGCGCAATGGCGTTGGCTAGCAGAAGATACAAAAAGTATAGAAATTGGAATGTAAACAAACGCAAAGACCTATAGAAAGCGGCTGTGTTTACACGCCAACGTCCTAGTGCGCATAGTTAGACGTTCATTGATCGTTTAGTGTGTGTTCTTAGAAAGTGCGAAGCAAGTGCGTCATCATGACACACCGGTTTCGCTTCACTTTTCAACTCCGTGATGAGGTTCGTTCAACTTGAACTTGATGGAGGTGTCTGTTTCTTATGAATAAAAATTGCAAAATTGATTAGATTTGGGGAAATACTTGAAATTGAGTGTCATTCGCTGGATTAACCGCAGGTATGATTTGCGTCTAAGGCGTAGTAGGGAATACTGGATTTAATAATACTTACTGGTGTGTGGTGTAGGTAGTTCATACGACTGTGAAAACATAAAGTTGTTTCTTTGAAAATTGGCATCTGCATATCGACACTGTATTGGGGGCCAACTTTCTTCTTCTGAAATTATCTCTGTCAATAAATGACTCATGTTATGTGGAACAGTCTCGATGTGTATGTTTGCAAAAGTCTTTAGATGTCTTCGTATTAACTTGAGTTTTGAAAATACTTCCAGACTCAATCAATATATGTAATATCCAGCTACAACTTAAAGCTCATATCTGAGAAACGTTTAAGGGAGGTACTGTGAGATTCATCCCAAAAATGTCGTATACCTGCTTTAAACAACTATGTGTGCTCTAGAGATCAATTTCTCTGTCCTTATCGTACTATTTTTCCAATTATAGTACTCGGCCCTGTGCCTCCATATAGATTGCAAGGTTTTTGTCGGAAGCTGAAGATCCATTGAACTGAAAAGGGGTGATAGCTTTTATAGAACGTTCTTTGACTTGTCTGAGAACTGATCTTTGGTTTTCAACATACACCATGTCATCACTGGAAGTATGCCAACTGATCTAAGAAAAGACATGACAGTCACAGTTGCCCGATAAATCAACGACCACGTAGGGGTCATCAAAAGCGAGATATCGCAAAAATTACCATGGCCATTGAAGACCCTTTTCTCTCCCCCACAGTATTTTTCTTCCCATTGTTAGCTTGACTTATTCATAGCCAATATGCGAACTTATTTTATAAGGTCAGAAAAGTGCAGTTCTGTTACAGTTTTGTTTGCATAATACTCAAGAAATAATGAAACTGGTAGTCCCAAAATAGGTTCGAATCAGTGTCTTCCCTGACTTCTCTCTATATTTTCAAGTCATGCAGCTACCAATTTTTTTGATGAAGCTAGCTTTCAGAACCCCTTTTCTACTAAAGACAAAATCAACCTTTAAGACATATAATCACTTTATTGATGAAAAAATCTGAAACGAATCTTAAACTTTAAAAATGTCCATCCAACATCTTCACAAAGTCTTATGACACGCATTCTGAAAACAAAAAGAAAACGTGTATTACTATTGCTCCCAACTAATCTTGTTATCTCCAAACTTACTATCAGATTTGGTCCATCCAATGTGCACCTTGTTCTTGATGTTCTCAGCCTCAAGCCAAACTCTTAAAGGTTCAAAATATTCAGCGATAGCCTTGCCGCTCATGACACGCTCTCCAGTGAAAGCTTCCATTGCATCGGGCCATGGTCTTGAAGCACCCATCGACAACATAGCTCTGCAATTTTAACACAAAAATCATTCAAGAAATGTCACCAAGTTGTTAACCTCGTAAAACCTACTCAAAAGCCTTGCCAGCTTCAGCACTTCCATAGAAATCGCAGTTATCCAATGGCAATTCCGGATTTGTTGGATCATATTGTCCAGCCTTCTCACAAGCTGACTTGTAAAACTGGAACTGAACGATGAAGGAAACCAGATATCTCAGATACTCAACATCAGCTGAGATATGGTACTTGGCAGGTGCATCAAAGTCCTGCTCGGTTCTCACTATTGGAGGTTCAATACCGGAATATTCGTCTCTCAATTGCCAGAAGGCACAATTCCAGTTCTCAGGCTCAACTTCTCCACGGAATAGGGCCCAACGGTACTTGTCCATAGTAAAGGCGAATGGCAGGAATGCAATCTTATCCAAGGCTGTCAAGAACAGCTTGTTGATGCGGGCCTCTTCATCTTCGTGATAGTTCTTTAGTAGACCGATTTTCTCCAAATGTCTGGGAGTGGACACAGATAGGGATAGGACATCACCAACAGCCTCATGGAAGCCAGGATTAGCACCGGTACGATACACATGGGGTAGATGTTGGTATTGCAAGAAGTATTGGATGTGTCCTTGTTCGTGATGAACCGTAAAAAGTTGGTCTTGGGTAACTCGGGTACACTGCTTGATGCGAACATCGTCGATTAGGAAGAAATCCCATGCACTAGCATGGCAAATCAAATCACGTCCATCGGTTGGCTTCTCAATGATACTCTTGTCCCAGAATTGTCTAAAATTAAAATTTTTGAAAAACATTTATAAGGCTTCAACCCTAATATGACCTACTGTGGCAATTTCTTCAAGTTCAACGAAACGAAGAACTCATCGGCCATCTCGAACATTTTTTTTGCATCGTAACCCTGATTGATCATTTCTTCGGTGACATCGACCAACGGCTTCTCGGGGAACGGGGAAACAATGCTGGCTATTTCACCCCAAGTCTGTGCCCACATATTGCCCAACAAGTGCATGGGAATGGGTCCCTTCTCGGAGACAATTTTATCCCCATATACCTGCCTCAAACGCCAACGGACATATCCATGTAGCTGTTGGTACAATGGGCGAATTTCGGCAAAGATGTCCTCCAACTGTTGTTCAAAAGTTTCATCCTCGTACTCAGACAACCAGACTTCGGCACCAGATGTAAAGTCTATCAAAACATACCTCGTTAAGAAGTCAGTTTCCTACATTTCATTGCTACTTACTGTTCAACTTGGCTGCCTTCAAATTGAGTTCCACATACTTGTCAAAGGGCTCCCTAACAGCAGTACCGGCCTTGTTATACCACATCTTCCAGTAATACTTCATCTCCTCCGGATCTCGACTGCTGACTAAAATCTCTTCTAGGTCAGGATCCAATTGCATGTCGCAGTTCATTCGGTCGATATAGCTGCACACCCTAACTTTGGCAAAGTTGCTCTGCATTTTCGACATTGTGCTCAGAAGTTCATCGTAATCCTCTTCTGACAAAGCGGCATATCCCAGATTGGACAATTTTTTAAACTGCCTGTGCAGATCTTCGTCTTTAAAGTTTTGCCAATCAAATTGCTTCAGATCGATGGCGACTTGCTTCATAAACCTGGCCGTATTCGCAGACGCCTCATTGCTGGCTTTCTCATTGAAATCGGTAATGTTTGAGTCATAAGCCCACGCTGCTTCAGTGTCAAGGTTTATAAGGTTATTAAGATCGGCGTTTAAATTTTGCAAGTATATAGCTGCATCCTCTTCGGAAAGAGTAACGCGCACGTTCCTTCCATGGCAGAGCTTCAAAGAGACACGCAAAGTGATGACAAAAGGTTTCAATATGGTTTTGTACAACTTACCGCCACTACTCCTACCAGAAGGAGGAGAAGTAACTTCATTTTGACGGCGTCAGAATTGTTCGTACGAAATTGAAAAGACGTCTGACTGCGGTGAAAGTCGATAGCTAAGTGGCAAGTCTCGAAACTCAAGACGTCTAGTGAAAGATTGGATCGAAATTCTTATCGCCTAAAGTACACGTATCTTGCGACACAATTCCCGCGATTAGATGGATAGTGCTAAGCTAACGGAAATTATTTGATTGCAAGTATTCAATTTATTTCGTGTTTGTATCTAATCAATTGGCTAACAAATCACTCCGTTTAATCCTACAAAGGCAATAAATTTAGGTAGGTAATCATGCCTAAGTTTGTGTGTAGGTTGTCGGTAACCGGTGAGTTTAAGCTTTGAGTGAGTATTTTTGATAGTATCTAAAACAATAGTTGAAGGTTTTTTTTTGAATGAGTTGAACTGATTTTATTATGCTTGGGAGGCCTTAGGTATACGTGTCATGCGGTTAGAGATCATTAGCACAAGACCAGACACTAATTGCTTTCGTTTGCCTTGAGTGTTCTTTCGAATGTGAGGAGATTGAGATAACATACAAATCATTTCAGCTATCGATAAGATACAATGTAATCATATGTATCTTAGAAGTTAATAGCACATTATGCTTTAAATTTAAGAACAATTTAAGGCCATCAGATAACGCTTTTAGGGTAACTAAGTGAATGCTATTCTTTTTGAGTGCAAAGTCTTAGATTCTCAAGATTTAAGAAGTGGGGATGAATTATCTCGGATAGTGACGAAGTTATGAATTAATTAACGCTTTTGTATTAAGACACTTCGCATGACATAAGGAGAACATAAAGCAGTTACACACAAAACCGATAACCAACGCACAAGTGGGTAGGTCGTTTGTGGCCCTATATGGGCCGATATTCGCAGATATTTAATTTTTGTATGCTAAGCGTTTGACAGTTATTTCATTTCCCAGTAATTCGTGAGGAAATAATAGCTGCCACTGGTTCTCACCACTACGAATTTTTATGGCTGAACTATAATAGAAGCTGGTTGCGGACGACCACTTCCGTAACTGTGCGAACACATGCAATTTGTATTGTACGACCATAATAGCTTTTCGCTTCGATTCGTTCAGTTTTCGTTCACTTTTGCTCACTTACGAAAAAGCGAATTGATTCGCTCTTTCTCTTTCTTTTGCTCTTGCATACACAAATTTTACATTTCACTTCAACAGCTGTGTACATTTAAATTTGTGAGTTCCTAAGCAACGAAATTTTGTTTTGTATTGTTTGCAATTCCATTCGCAAAAGTCTATTATGGGCAACTTGAGTAATTGAGAGTACTGAAGAAAACTTAACTTAGGATTTTGACATTAGCTTCCGATTGCTTCCGTCTATTATAGTTCAGCCTTTAGAGCTAAGCAACATCCTTTAGCAGTTTCTCAAAACTTTATGTACATTTAAGTTCCATTGCTAAGTGAAGGAGCAGACTTTATATTTATGCCAGTGGCGTCGCGTGCATTATTTAAATCTGAACACCATTCGTGGAAACTATATATATTTTTAAAAATATGGTAATACCATGTTTTCTCAATCAAAATTAAAGACCACTTAAAACATAACAAAAACTTAATAAAAACATAAAAATTTATAATTTTGTATACATTACCAAAAAAATCGAAGAATCATTTTTTTGGTAAATTCTTCAATTACCTTGTCAACAAAATCAAAACGTTGGCAGCTGCGCCAACGACAGAAAGTCGGTCTCTCCGTAAAGTGCTTCTATTAGAATTTTTTATTCGTTTTAAAGGAGAAAATCTCCTTTCTGTTGTTGTTTTTTGACGGAATTGTCATGATCAAATAAATACTCGATCCTAGTTTTTCCAAAAGTATTTAATGACAGAGCCGCATTGGTTATGTGTGAAATGGAAATTTCGTGCTTTGGGATTTTCTATATAAGTATAACCAATAGTGCTTCACACTTTTTCGTTTAAATTTATTTGAAAAATTAAACACATCCAAAGCGAAATTCATTCATCTATAATTCACATTTTTCTTATGAAACTTGGTATTGGTGTCTTGTACCTAAAGGTTGTCCCATAATTCACGCAAAATTTGAATTTTGCGCCATTTAATCATAATGAGTTGCCAACGGGGGAAAAAATAACAATGTGACAGCTGACAGTTCGGGCCTAGTAAAAATGGAGCACTATACGAAAGAACAGCGTATTTTGTGTGCTGAGCAATATTTGAAAAATAATGATGGTGTGTCGGCTACAGTCCGCAATTTTTGTAGTAAATATGGCCGTCATAGTGATTTAAAACCATCAACTGTGAAGAGAATAATTAAAAAATGCAGTGAGACTGGATCAATTA
Organism: Rhingia campestris; assembly: GCA_932526625.1. Lineage (NCBI taxonomy): Eukaryota > Metazoa > Arthropoda > Insecta > Diptera > Syrphidae > Rhingia > Rhingia campestris. Next base: position 116,662,221 of record OW052185.1, on the reverse strand, counting down.
GTGATCTTAGACAATTTGGGTGTCCTGTCACAAGTCGTTCAACAGTAAACATCGAAGCAGTCCAGGAAAATCAATAAGGCACCGTAGCTGTAGTCAAGAATTGGACACTTCGAGAAGCTTTCTACAGCGAAAGACTAAAAATTTCATGCTAACAAAGTTCAATTGACTCAAGAACTGACGACTACTGACCATGCAGCGCGAAGAGAGTTCGTTTAATGGATTTTGGAACAACAACTAGTGGATGCAGATTTTTCGAACAAAATCATCTTCAGTGATGGAGCTCATTTTCATCTTGATGGCTTCGTTAATCGTCAAAATTGTCGCATTTGGGGCTTAGATAACCAACGAGTTCAGAAACAAATGCATCTACAACGCGTGGCTGTTTGGTTCGGATTTTGGGCTGTAGGCATTATCTTCGAAAATGGGGCTGGTCAGGCAGCAAACATAAATGGTGTTCGTTATCGTGACAACGCGTGACTTTATGGTGCAGATTTTGGGCTGGAGGCATTGTCGTACCATTCCTCTTCGAAAATGAGGCTGCTCAGGCAGTAAAATTTAATGGTGTTCGTTATCGTGACATGATAACCCAGTTTTTAGTGCCTAAATTACAAGATATGGGTGTGACAAACATGTAGTTGCAACAAGACGGTGCCACGTGCTATACAGCCAGAGAAACAATTCAATTGCTGCATTATATCCTAATCGTTTAATCGGATTTTTTTGCGATCACAATTGGCCACCCAGTTCTTGCGATAAAACGTCGTTGGACGTCTTCCTTTGTTTTTTTTGAAGTCAAAGGTCTATGCAAACAAGCCCACGACCATCAATGTATTGAAAGAATGAATTGGGCGGTGCATTAATGAAGGTAACCAAGCTAACAATTTCGCTTCGATAAAGCACTTTCCCCTTCAGCAATATTTCCTGTATGAATGCTTATTGAAAAACGTTGGCAAACTCTACAGGAATTTAAAAGATTTAATGTATGTATGTATGTATTCGTTTATTTAGTATATTTACTATTTACTACAAAATTTAAAAAAATCATTATTTGTTAATCACTAGGATATTAAGTAACTAAATAACATTGAATAAATTTTAGATTCATTAAACATTAGATTTAATGTAAACTATTAAAAGTCTTTTAAAAGAATGGTAATTTTTTATCACAATTGGTAATTCATTAAAAAATTGTATGCCTTTGTACATAACCATGTTTTGAGTTCTACTGTCTCTATACAATGGTAATCTAAAATTGTTATTAGATCTAAGGTTATAAGGTTGAACTTCATGTGTTATATATAAATTTGATAAAAGGTTTTCTGGGACCATTTTATATTTTATTTTAAATACAAATATTGCTGCGTTGAATGTTATCCTCTGCTTGATATTGAGCCATTGCATTTGAGAATTACTCTCATTGCCCTGTTTTGAAGCTTTTGTAGCCTGTTGATTTCAGTCGAGTTGCCCATGTAGAGTATAGTTGAGCAGAATTCAAAATGCGGTTTAATTATAATGTTGTATATGTTTATAGTGCAAGTTACTGATATGTTTTTACGTATCCTTTTCAGAAAGCCCACTTTTTTTGAAATTTTTTTAACAATATAATCAAGGTGGTGATTAAAATTTAATTCGTTGTCTATAATTACGCCAAAGTATTTAATTGATTGCACTTGTTCGATTTGATTATTGTTAATTTCTATATTAGCTTCAAAATCCGCGTTTCTAACCATACACTTCGTTTTATTTACATTAATTTTCAGTTTATTCATTACTAGCCACAAGCACATTTTATTTAAGTCATATTTTAAATAGTCAGTTATTAAATGTAAATCTTTTCCATACACAAAGAGGAGTGCATCATCTGCAAACAATGAAATTGTGCAATATTTGAGAACTTGACATATATCATTTATGTATATTAGGAATAACAGTGGACCTAGTATTGTTCCTTGTGGCACTCCGAATGAATTAAATGCACTCTTTGGTAAGCACTGATTAATTTTAGTTCTTTGAGTTCTATCACTCAGATACGTTTGAATCCAGTTTAGTTCCTTATTCTTAATACCGTATTTCTTTAATTTTGTTAGAAGTAAGGATCTATTAATTGTTTCGAAAGCTCTTTGAATGTCTAAGAACACCGAGATTATTTTATTTTTTTCATGTCGTTGGTTTTTTAAAGTCATGATCAGCCAGTTAAGAGCTGTCTCACAGGAGTGATCTGAGCGAAAACCCGATTGATTTTGTATTAGTAATTTGTTATCAGATACATCTTTAAATAATTGTTTATGTGCAACCTTTTCAATAATTTTTTCTAAGATTGGTACCATGTTTATGGGTCTAAATTTATCACAGTTTATATTATTAGGTTCTTTTGGTATAGGGAGTATTATGGATTCTTTTAAATTATCTGGGAAAATGCCTTGTTCAAATGAATTATTAATAATTTTTAACAAAATGGGTCCGATCACATCGAAACAGTCTAATATTATTTCAATGTTTAAATGTTCCGAGTCTTTTTTCTTATTCATTTTTTTGCATATTGCGTTAAGTTCACTTAGGGTTATAGGCTTAAACAAAAATGTGGTAGGTAACTCGTTCAAATTACTGGAATCTAAGCTTACTAAAGGTATAGAGTTAGTTATATCGTTAATGCTATTTATAAAATACGAGTTTAGTCTATTTGCTATAACCATGTTATCAGTCTCTTTCTTGTCTTCAAATTGCACTTTACATATTTCTTCTTTTTCCTCCTTTAAAACTAAGGATTTAATAACTCTCCACATATCTTTTTGACTTGAACAGTTCTTAATTTTAATGAACGTATAGGCTTTTTTTGCTAGCTGGAGCTTATATTTATACAAATTTCTTACCCTTCGATATTCAATCCAATCGCGTGGATTGTTAAAAATGGTTGCTTTTTGGTAGTACCGTATTTTCTCCCTTTTTAGATTTTCAAGATCGTTTTTATACCACTCATTTCGAATAGGGAATACACGTTTGTTTATAGTACACTTACAGACACTGTAATTTAAACAATCTTTTAATTTTTTAGTTAATTCGTTGACGTTCGAAGTATTCACTGAATCTCCGATTTTATTTTGTAAGACTGACTTATGGCGTTTTCCATTGGGAAATCTAAATTTTGATCTGAAATTTGATCTTTTTGAGTGTCAATGGAACGCGACTCAGATTTATTTTTTTTTGTCATTGTATTGGTGTCATTTCGTGTCTGTGAAGTTAGCGTCGGTGTAGCTGCCAACATTAAAAACATAACAAACATTTGAAAATACAGAAATTATCTTCAATCAATTTAATAGTTCTAATATCTTAACCCAAAGCACTCTTGTTTTTCACAACCGAAGTAAAAAATCAAAATGAAAACCACTCTTGTCAAACTGACAGCGATCATTTTTTATTGGTATTGGTAAATCTGCCGAAAAATTCAGATTTGCAAAATTGATCTCTGATAAAAAAAAAATCAATTTTTTCGCCCAATGGAACACAACAACTGTCAAAATCGCTCTTCAGATAAAAAAAAATTGATTTTTTTCCCAATGGAAAACGCCATTAAATTCATTTTTTTATATTTAAACACTTGAATTGATTTTATGTTTTTATTATAGTTTTTTTTGTTCACTGACATTTTCACTAGAATTGATTCGTGATCAATTATTTTTAAATCATTCACAGTATCCGCCCAAATATCCCTTTCGATTGATGTAATAACATAGTCTACCAAAGTCCGCGACGTGTCTGTGATTCTTGTTGGTTTGTTTCCTTCCTTACAGAAGCCTTACCGAAACTCAAAAACAACGTAAAAAAAAGAAAAATTCAATTGTTGAATTGATTTTATTTGAATATTTGTTTACTTTCCCACCATATTGGGTATGTAAACCGTTTTTAAACGCTATTTTGACATTTCATCAGTCATTTCCATACATCAAACGAACTGAAAAACTAAACGGACAAATTATCAAGAATGGAAAAGAACAGAAGAAACATTTTTTAGTTAGTTTTAGGGGCATTCGTGAAACTTCGCGTCGTCGTAAACTTACAACTTTTCGCACGTTGTAAACTCACGACGAAGTTGAATGATTACCCTTTTTATGTATGTCGTGTGGATGACGAGTGATGATGGGGATGAATCTTGTAGGTATATAGTTTGAATACGGAATACGTGCACAGCGAGACTTCGTGCGAGTTGTTTATTTTGTTTCTCAACGATGAAGGAATTTTGAATGAAAAATTATGAAAGATGAATATATGAATATGGCGTAGACTGTTTAATTGAGGTTTTATGGGTTATGTAATTGTACACATTATTATTACATAGTGTTCGATGAGGGATCAGGGTGTGCAGTTGTGCACACCTTGCACACACAAATCAAGCGCCACTGATGTGTTTATGTATTTTTATATCAAATTTATAGACGTTAAAATCGGCTAAATCTGCTTTCTGTCATATTCACTTCGACAACTGCAGTGATATTCTCAATCCGCCCCTGCAAGTTTATTCAAAGAATTATGCTTATCTCATCTTGTAATCGATTTTATAGTAATTCGGCGTATCGCAAAAGCGGAGCGATAATCTACTCGAACAATACAAAAATAAACCCTAAACCGTATCGTCCCTTATCCTTTCTCTAACTAATAAACTTTATCAAGCAATTATTCAACGATAATACCTCGCTACTGATAAGAAAACCTGAAATTCCAAATCGATTGGGCCAAAGCATTTTTAATTTGACATTCTTCACAGCCGCACCTCTTTCCATATCCCCAGAGGTACAATGAAGTTACTCCTGCTCTTTGTAGGAGTTTTGGCGGTAAGTTCCACAAGTCTTAAGATCAAGCAAACCTCTCACAGACATCTCCAATTTGAAGCTCTGTCATGGCAGAAACGTAATAGTCACGAAATCCGAAGAGGATGCTGCCAAGTACTTAGAAACTCTCAACACTGAACTCAATCGGATTGTCAATATCTACAAAGAAGCTTCGTGGGCGTATGACTCAGACATCACCGATGCGAATGAGAAACTCAGCAACGAAGCTGCAGCAAACACGGCAAGCTTCATGAAACAAGTCGCTGTTGACCTGCAACAATTCGATTGGCAAAATTTCGAAGATGCCGATTTGCGTAGGCAGTTTAAAAAGTTGTCCAACCTAGGCTATGCCGCTTTGCCAGAAGAGGATTATGACGAATATTTGACAATGATATCCACGATGAGGTCCAATTATGCGAAAGTGAGAGTTTGCAGCTACATCGACCGGATGACATGCGACATGCAGCTGGAGCCTGAATTAACGGAGATTTTGATATCAAGCCGAGATCCGGAGGAGATGAAGTACTACTGGAAGATGTGGTATAACAAAGCGGGTACAGTTGTAAGAGAACCCTTTGAAAAGTATGTGGAACTTAACCTCAAAGCCGCCAAATTAAATAGTAAGTAGTGACGATACATACGATTTTGCGATCTTAACAAGGTATCTCCACATCATAGACTTCACAAACGGTGCTGATGTGTGGTTGGCAGAATACGAAGACGAAACTTTCGAACAACAGTTGGAGGATATCTTTGCTGAAATCCGTCCATTGTATCAGCAAATTCATGGATACGTGCGATGGCGTTTGAGGCAGGTATATGGTGATAAAATTGTCTCCGAGAAGGGACCTATTCCCATGCACTTGTTGGGCAACATGTGGGGTCAAGCTTGGAATGAAATCGCCAGCATTGTTTCGCCCTTCCCTGAGAAGCCATTGGTCGATGTCACAGAAGAGATGATAAATCAGGGTTACGATGCAAAGAAAATGTTCGAGATGGCCGACGAGTTCTTTGTTTCGTTGAATTTGAAGAAATTACCACCGTAGGTCTCTTTGGCATCCTCCATCCTGTCAGACTTATATATTTGAACAATTTCACAGCATATTCTGGGAGAAGAGCATCATTGAGAAGCCCACCGATGGTCGGGATCTGATTTGTCACGCTAGTGCATGGGATTTCTTTGCAATTGATGATGTTCGCATCAAGCAGTGCACCCGTGTTACACAAGATCAACTTTTCACTGTTCACCATGAACAGGGTCACATTCAATACTACCTGCAATATCAGCATCAGCCTCATGTCTACCGCGAAGGTGCCAATCCCGGATTCCATGAGGCTGTAGGTGATGTTCTATCACTATCCGTATCCACTCCTAGGCATTTGGAGAAAATCGGTCTTCTAAAGGACTACAAAGAGGACGAAGAGGGCCGTATTAAAAAGTTGTTCTTGAAAGCCTTGGATAAGATTGTTTTCCTGCCATTCGCCTTTACTATGGACAAGTACCGTTGGGCCATTTTCCGTGGAGAAATCGAGCCTGAGAACTGGAATTGCGCATTCTGGAAACTGAGGGAGGAGTACTCTGGTATTGAACCTCCAATTGTGAGGACAGAAAATGACTTTGATGCACCTGCCAAGCTGCACATTGCGGTTGATGTGGAATACTTGCGATATCTGGTATCCTTCATCGTTCAGTTCCAGTTTTACAAGTCAGCTTGTGAGAAGGCTGGACAATATGATCCAACAAATCCGGAATTGCCATTGGATAACTGCGACTTTTATGGAAATGCTGAGGCTGGAAAGGCTTTTGAGTAACGCAGGGTTTTAAATTGTTTACTTAATGTGAATGACGTTTGTGTATCTTTTCGTAGAGCTATGTTGTCGATGGGAGCATCAAAACCATGGCCCGATGCGATGGAGGCTTTCACTGGGGAACGCATTATGAGCGGCAAGGCTATTGCGGAGTATTTTGAGCCTTTGAGGGTTTGGCTTGAGGCTGAGAATATCAAGAACAATGTTCACATCGGATGGACCAAGTCTGATAGTAAGCTAGGAATGTAAAGTTCAATGGTTCATTTTTTTTAACTACGTTTTCAATTCTAGAATGCGTGTCATAAGGGCGTGATGCGAGGCCGCACATTCAGTTTTATTTTTGAATAAAGAGTTTTCTAAGATATTAATCTTAAAAAATATTTCCATTCATTATTTTTCACTAAATCCCTGAGTTTGCCTTTTTGTCTGACGTAACATTCGCTAGTGAATTATCTACAAACATCCGAGAGCAATAATTTTGTGCCACGAAACCCTTCATTTAATCTACCATTTGGAAATCTCAAGCCCAATATTTCAGCACCTATATCTTAAGCAATATCTACATACTCTTGGTAAATAGCAGTCAGGAATGTCGTTTTATAGGCATTTAGTCGCAATCAGTTTTATAGCTCAAAAGCCTTATCTCTGAAAAGAAATCTTTAGCTCCTTATTGTCCCCTATTAACAGGCATTATATGGCACTTCGATAAGTGCATAATTACCGTTTTTGATAAGAACCCTTGCGGTGCTAAATAATTTCGATTAAATCGATTGAGAGCTGACATTTAAAAAGAGACTGTTTGCGAGTTCGGACCGTTTTTCATTTTCTAAAAAAAACTCGCTTTTGTAGTTTCGATTAAAATGAAATTACTGCTCCTGCTTATAGGAGCTATAGCGGTAAGTTTCAATTTTTTATCGAATTTTAAAGCTTTTGAAAAAGCTATTGTGCTGCAACTCCCTTGCAGCTCTGCCATGGAAAAAACATACGCACCAGTCAGTCCGAAGAGGATGCAGCTAAATATCTGGAAACCCTTAATGTCGAACTCAACCGTATAGTCAATCTAAGAAGTGAAGCATCATGGGCCTACGACTCAAACATTACCGATTTCAATGAGAAACTAAGTCTCGAAGCTTCCGCAAACACTGCGAGATTTATGAAGGAAGTTGCTCTAGAATTGCAGGAATTTGATTGGCAAAATTTCGAAGACGAGGATTTGCATAGGCAGTTTAAAAAGCTGGCAAATCTGGGTTATTCCGCTTTGCCGGAAGATGATTACGACGAACTGCTGGCAACGATTTCTAAGATGAAATCCAACTACGCCAAAGTGCAAGTTTGCAGCTACATCGACCGGATGACCTGCGACATGCAGCTGGAGCCCGAATTGACGGAGATTTTGATAACCAGTCGAGATCCGGAGGAGATGAAGTACTACTGGAAGATGTGGTACAACAAGGCAGGTACAGCAGTAAGAGAGCACTTTGATAAGTATGTGGAACTTAATTTGAAAGCAGCCAAGATGAACAGTAAGTAGTGGTGTTGGTATCTTAAAATCACGGTTCAATGATGTGATATCTTCTGATAGACTTCACATCTGGTGCCGAAGTCTGGTTGGATAAATACGAAGACGCGACTTTTGAAAAGCAGTTGGAGGACATCTTTGCCGAAATTCAACCATTGTATCAACAGCTACATGGTTATGTTCGCTGGCGTTTGAGGCAGGTATATGGGGATAAAATTGTCTCCGAGAAGGGACCCATTCCCATGCACTTGTTGGGCAACATGTGGGCTCAGACTTGGGGTGAAATAGCCAGCATTGTTTCACCGTTCCCCGAGAAGCCATTGGTCGATGTCACCGAAGAGATGATCAATCAGGGTTACGATGCAAAGAAAATGTTCGAGATGGCCGATGAGTTCTTCGTTTCGTTGAACTTGAAGAAATTGCCACAGTAGGTCATATTAGGGTTGAAGCCTTATAAATGATTTTCAAAAATATAATTTTTAGACTATTCTGGGACAAGAGCATCATTGAGAAACCCTCAGATGGTCGTGATTTAATTTGCCACGCCAGTGCTTGGGATTTCTTCAAAACCGACGATGTTCGCATCAAGCAGTGTACCCGAGTTACACAAGACCAACTTTTCACCGTGCATCACGAACAAGGACACATTCAATACTACCTGCAATACCAACATCTACCGCATGTGTATCGCACCGGTGCCAATCCTGGCTTCCATGAGGCTGTTGGTGATGTTCTATCCCTGTCGGTGTCTACCCCAAGCCATTTGGAGAAAATCGGACTACTAAAGAACTATCACGAAGATGAAGAGGCCCGCATCAACAAGCTGTTCTTGACAGCCTTGGATAAGATTGCATTCCTGCCATTCGCCTTCACCATGGACAAGTATCGGTGGGCCATTTTCCGCGGAGAAATCGAGCCTGAGAACTGGAATTGTGCCTTCTGGCAGTTGAGAGACGAGTATTCCGGTATTGAACCTCCAATGGTGAGAACCGAAAAGGACTTTGATGCACCTGCAAAGTACCATATCTCTGCAGATGTTGAATACTTGAGGTATTTGGTTTCGTTCATCATTCAATTCCAATTCTACAAGTCAGCTTGTGAGAAGGCTGGACAATACGATCCGACGAATCCCGAATTGCCTTTGGATAACTGCGATTTCTATGGAAGTGCTGAAGCTGGCAAGGCTTTTGAGTAGGTCTACACAATTTTAGAGGTTGTTTTTTTTTTTAATTGAACTCGTTTGCTTTTATAGAGCTATGTTGTCAATGGGTGCCTCAAAACCCTGGCCCGATGCAATGGAAGCCTTCACCGGTGAGCGAGTAATGAGTGGCAAGGCTATTGCTGAATATTTTGAACCTTTGAGAGTTTGGCTTGAAGCTGAGAATATCAAGAATAATGTGCACATTGGGTGGACCAAGTCTGATAGTAAGTTTGCAAGCAAGAAATCTTAAGTAGGTGAATTCTTTAACGACTTTTCTTTTTAGAATGCGTCTCATGAGCGGCCAAACAAAGATTTTAGATCATTAGATTCAGAGTCATCAAAAAAAAAATAAACTTTTTGTCTTCATTGTGTTTTCAATTTGTTTTTCCGTCTCAATTTGCTAATTGGGCGTTGAGGTCCTTAAGTAATCAATTTTTAGAGGTTGAACACCAAACTTGGTAGCATTAAGCAATATCTGGTCTAACTAACCAGTGATTTGTTATTCGGTTGTATAATTTTCATTCCTCAATCACAGCACCGCATTTTTTTCGCTGCCCACCCTCTTGCGAAATTCTGGCAAACATCCAAGAGTATACAACCGTCAGGAGACTGCATTCTTGTGGCGAAAATTAAACTTCGAACACGTCAATGAATGGAGAAGCCCTGTTTGAGGCCCTGCCAATCCTATTTCATTTCATTGATTTCATTGATAAGTTCTAACATTGACCGAGAACTTGGAGTACTGTGAAGTACTCGAACAGATCTTAGTTAATGTGTCCCTTCTGTAAAGTCCAAGACAATTTTTTTTTATAGAGCTTTTCAAGGACTGTCAATCTCAATGTCAAATTTTTACTGTGAATGGAACTTTATGGAACTTCTGATTGATTAAAGTTTGTTGACACTCCGAACCTTTGTGGAATAATGTGGAACTCATTCGTGTAGTGGTGTTTATTCGCTCAAACATTGTGCGTATTTTGCTGCAATTACATTTGACCGTCTGTTCCCCAATTAAGAGGAAGCTTTAATCCCTTCCTAATTTTCTTAAAAAAAAATATGGTATGACCCCTACATCAGAATGTAGAACGTATTTAAAGTCTCAAACAAATTTTATTCATTTAGCGGTATTCTATTTCGAAAAACAATTTTAAAAGGACTTTGTTAATACTAAACTGGCAACACGAATACATCTCTGAATTATTACGGTATACATTCTGAAAAAAGAAACGGTTTAATCAAATCTTTTAGAATCCAATTTAGTCAATCACTTACTATCAGACTTGGTCCACCCGATGTAGACATTATTCTTGATATTCTCCGCCTCCAACCACACCTTCAAAGGTGCAAAGTACTCAGCTATAGCTTTGCCGCTCATTTTGCGTTCTCCATTAAAGGCTTCCATTGCATCGGGCCATGGTTTCGAAGCCCCCATCGATAGCATAGCTCTACAGGGAAACAAATTATTTATAAAAACAAAACTAAAGGTTGATAAACAAAATCCCTACTCAAAGGCCTTTCCAGCTTCAGCACTTCCATAGAAATCGCAGTTGTCAAGAGGCAACTCCGGGTTTGTTGGATCATACTGTCCAGCCTTCTCACAAGCTGACTTGTAAAACTGGAACTGAACAATAAACGAAACCAGATACCTCAAATATTCCACATCAGCCGAGACGTGGTATTTGGAAGGTGCATCAAAGTCCTTTTCAGTCCTTACGACTGGCGGTTCAATACCAGAATATTCTTCTCGCAACTTCCAGAAAGCGCAATTCCAATTTTCCGGCTTCAACTCTCCGCGGAATATTGACCAACGATACTTGTCCATAGTAAACGCAAATGGCAAGAAAACAATCTTATTCAAGGCTGTCAAGAACAACTTGTTAATGCGCGCCTCTTCGTCCAGTGTATAGTCTTTCAGAAGCCCAACCTTTTGCAAATGCCTTGGAGTAGATACCGACAAAGCGAGAACATCGCCAACAGCCTCATGAAATCCGGGATTTGCACCAGTACGATACACATGAGGAAGGTGTTGATACTGCAGGAAGTACTGGATATGTCCTTGTTCATGATGTACCACGAATAATTGATCTTGGTTCACTCGAGTGCACTGCTTGATACGAACATCATCAGTGCGATAGAAATCCCATGCACTCGCATGGCACACCAAATCCCGACCGTCGGTAGGCTTTTCAATGATACTCTTGTCCCAGAATTGTCTAAAAAAATTCACCGTTAGGGATGAAACTGAATCAATAAATGGAGACTTACTTTGGCAATTTTTTCAAATTCAACGACGTGAAGAACTCATCGCCAACTTCGAACATTTTCTTTGCATCGTATCCCTGACGTATCATCTCATCGGTTACATCGACCAACGGCTTGTTGGGGAAGGGCGATATAATACTGCCAATTTCATCCCAAGTCTGACCCCACATATTGCCCAACAAGTGCATGGGAATAGGTCCCTTCTCCGAAACAATTTTATCACCATATACCTTCCTCAAACGCCAACGGACATAACCGTGAATTTGCTCATACAATGGACGGATTTCGGCAAAAATATCCTCCAACTGTTGTTCGAAGGTTTCGTCTTCGTACTCATCCAGCCAAACCTCAGCACCAGATGTAAAGTCTATTAGATGATACCATGGTTAGAATGTGTTGCTTCATCTTCTATTGCTACTTACTGTTCAATTTGGCGGCCTTCAAGTTCAGTTCCACATATTTTTCGAAAGGTTTTCGAACAGCTGTTCCCGCCTTGCTGTACCACAGCTTCCAGTAGTACTTCAGTTCTTCAGGATCTCGGCTTTTTGTCAAAATCTCTGTCAGTTCAGGCTCCAACTGCATGTCACACTTCATGGGATCTGTGTAGCTGCAAACCCTCACCTTGGCATAGTTGGACTCCATTTTTGACAATGTGTCCGTGAGCTCCTTGTATTCATCCTCTTGCAAAGCGGAATATCCCAACTTTGCCAACTTTTGAAATTGCCTGCGTAAATCGGCATCACGGAAGTGTTGCCAGTCGAATTGTTGCAGATCTTTGGCTACTTGCTTCATGTACTTGGCGGTTTCAGCGGACGCCTCATTGCGTCGTTTCTCGTTCTCATCGGTGATGTTCGAGGCGTATGCCCACGCCGCCTCTGTGTCAATGTAGGTCCTTTGATTCAGCTCAGCGTTGAGGTTTTCTAAATATTTGGCGGCACTCTTTTCAGAGTGGTCCATTCTAACATTCATTCCATGGCAGAGCTGCGGTAGTAAGGAAAGTTTTGGTTTTGTAAATATTTTGGGTGGGAGTGTTCTTTAATTTGTGGGACTTACCGCCACAGCTCCAGCGAGGAGGAGGAGCAACATCTTCATTTCTTCTTAAGAACAAATTGGTCTGAAATATTGAAAGGAAATGGTGTTTGAGTGGTGTTTTCCTATCTGTCAATACAAAGACTGGGGGTGAAGTCTATTAGTCTATTGCGTTGCTTGGTTTTAGGAGTGTAAAGTGAGAGAGTGAATCCCAATAAATATATCCGTGAACCAAAATTCTGACATCAGAAGTAAGTTTATAATCAACGGAGAGGAGACAAGCATCTTTGTCGACAAAGAAATTACAAATTACAATGACAGCGGAAGGAATATTAAGTGCAAACATAGTATTTGGTGCAAAAGCGGTCCTAAGCGAAGTTGCCTTTAACAATATGACTGCGAAAAGAATATGAAGTGCAAACATAGGATTTGGTGCAAAAGCGGTCCTAAGCGAAGTTGCTTTTAACAACATGACTGCGGAAGGTATATGTGGTGCACCTATAAGATCTGGGGCAGAAGTCGGGATCCTAATCGAGGTTGCCTTTAACAACATGACAGCAGAAGGAAGATGGGGTGTAAATTTAGAATTTGATGCAAAAGCGGTCTTAAGCGAAGTTGGCTTTAACAACATGACAGCGGAAGGAATGTGGAGTTCACCTACAACATCTGGTACAGCAACGGGAGCTGATGCTAATGAGAACATCTTCCACCTTTGGTACTTCCTAATCATCTGCAAAAGTCAAATTAATGGAAACTATGAGAGCGTGGATAACCACTCTAATGCAGCTCAAGCTCAGAACGTCAGACTACAGAATTTCTTAAAACAAGAGGTGCAACACTAAGAACTTTATGAGGCCTTGAAGACCTGTCTAATTAGGCTGTATTGTGCTCATTGCAACATCTAAGGCTTGAAACAGAAACTGCAACTCACATCAGTCTCCTCCCATAAGTGTCGTGTTTTAAATACCTGGATGTATCTATATTTTTAATGACACCAGCTAAAGAGGTACAAAAATTCAAGGTAGACCCTATTTTAAGAACCTGATTTACTTAGATTCTATAGATCTCAAGTAAAATCCTTCATTGCCGGTGTAATTGGTTAAAGAATCATAGATTCTATTTGCAGCTTCTCTTTTTGGTCGGTGTAGTCAACTGGCTTATTTAAGTCTCAAAGCCTCACAAATCATATCGGGGGATTCATCACAACGTCAAAAGTCGTTTAATAGACGTAATGTTTCACATTATGTCACATACATACAATGATATCTCACTGTCAACCACCTCTGCAAATAAATCAATTGAAGCAGATACAAGTACCGGCACAAGTGTCCACTTGCATTTATTTAATCTCGATACTAATCAGCACAATAAACCCTCTATCCGGTATTTCCTTGTTCTCACTTTGTATCTATGTTTGCTTGGTGCATTTTTCCAAGCTTTTGATAAGGTCCCATGATTGTTGCCAAGATAATCATCTCTCGATTATCAACTAATAAACGTTCTTAGAAAGTATCTTATTAGTCGATACGTATCTTTGTCATTATCGATGGGAATTGTGTTTTATTTTTTTGCGTCTGAATGTATTTGTAGTGAGGCATACAAACGTGGTTAGAAATCGAAATGATTGTCATTGGACATAACAAGCAAATTGTTTATTGTTTTTTTTTATTTACAAAAAGAGCGGGTGTTTTTCCATTATTTCCATTGTTATTGTTTTTTTTTATTTTTTTTGAAGAACGTCAGACAGTAAATAGTCGTTAGGTTGAGGTCGTTTGACCTACTTTAGCAAGAGATCATTGCTCTTGAGCTAGGATAGATTTATGCCGAATCCATCAATGTCAGATTGGGCATACAAAATGGAAAAACGCGAGGGATTTGGATTAGAATGGGATTTTTATTTCTTATCGGGTTGCGATACAGCACTTTCACAAAATACAATTGCGGTGCACCTTTTTTTCTCAATCTTTAACAGTAACAGTGTAACTCAAATTGTCTTTTTAGATTTCAATTAGATAGAAAACCTGATTGATGATGGAAGTCTTATGTCGAGAGATTGATTGCGAGCGATCGTAAGCAAGTTTTTTTTTCAGGAGAGTAACATTCGATCATAAAAAGGTTACCATCGGAGGGTAGGGTTGCTACTCCTGAATTTAATTTCTTGACAAATTTGTTTATATCGACTATCCTGACATTTTTTAATATGCTAAGATCACTGCGAAAGTAGGTATGTATCTACTCATGGTTCTAAGAGTTTCTTGCATTTTCAATTACGGAAAAGTCATGACCTACTAACAAGCCACTTAACAAAATAACATACATGTGAATTGACGGCAGAAAAAGTGTCAAAAGTGTGCGATGAATTTCTGCAACAAAAATTAGGACATGCACGGCACATGCCTTGCATCGAGACAAACCAATGGTTTCTATGTACCGAAGATTATCCTGATGGGACCTTTTCGGTACTTACAATGTACTTCATAGGAAACTCCTCAGAGAAGCTTGCCAATACCTGGGTACACCAAGTTGATAAACTCAACCAGCAGTGACACGTCCTGAAAGCGATACCGACTTAATGAATTTAGGCAACTTTATCCTACGTAATAAAGTTGTTGCGGAAATTCGTTTGGTTTAATATCTCAAATGCATTCAAACCAACTTAATGCCTCTCTAAACAGTCGTCAATTATTGAAAAACGTACGCAATATAGACCTAGGCAAGTCGAAAACCGGGCAAACTATCGAAATTGGTGGTAATACGTTAAACAAAAAATTTATTTCAAAATCCTCGTCGATTTCTGAAACTTTTATTTCGGTTGTGAATCAGGAAGATCGACCGGGGTTTTCTTTTCAAGCGGAAAGTATTTTGTTGATGAAATTAATCCCTCAATTTTAATAATTATTTTGCCGATTGTATTGCCGCATAAAACATTTATTTTTAATACAATCTTGATGTCAAGTAAATATGGAAGCTATGGCAAAATTTGACCTATTCCTAGAGTGCTTGTCTTTTTTATCAAAAGTATTTGAAAGAGTTTTACAAAGGCAAATCAGTACTTATCTGGAAGCAAATAATATACTCACTCCGAAACAATCCGGGTTTTGTCTAAAGCTTAGTTGTCTGACTGCTTTATTGAGCGTTACTGACGATATTATACAGGCATTGGATAGGAATGAAGTTACCATTTTGGTATTAATTGACTTTTCGAAAGATTTTGATACACTCAACCATGCTAACCTTTGTAATAAACTACGCCCTCATTACAACTTTACTTCATCTGCTACTAAGTTAATGTTTTCTTACTTAACAACAGAAAGCAAGCAGTTCTACTTGGTGACAATAATAAAATTTTCTGCCAAATGTAACTGGTGTTCCATAAGGTTCCATTCTTGGTCCTTTTTTATTTTCTATTTATGTTAATGAACTCCCAATAATTACTAAGAACTGCCCATTACATAATGTATGCCGATGACGTCCAATTATTCTTGAGTTGCCCTCTTAGTCTAATTGAGCATGGACAATGAGGACTTTGGTCTCATTCAAATATTTTTATTGTGAACCCTAAAAATTCAAAATACCTGGTACAATGTTGCCAGAGATTTTTCAACAGTTTTCCCCAGATGAACATCAAAAAAATCCCTAGGAATCCCTAATGAAAAATAAGTTTTGACAAAAAACGACCGAAAAGAGCAAGAATCAAATGAAATCTATGTTTGCACTATAACTTGGTACGAATGCGGTTGCGTTTGCAGTTGCCAATTGTTTTGGGTTGAGATCACTTCAATGTAATGCGAAAATAATCGAAAGTTTTATTGAATGAATATGTTGAGCGACGGTCCTATCGAATACGTCGAAACTGCAAGAAAAATCTCAGGTTGACATTTAGGTCCAGTATTTCAGTGCGAGATCATCCTAGTTTCGGGATTAAACTCGAGTTAACTCGAGAAAGCAGTTTTTCAGTCGTTTGAATCTAGAGTTAACTTCGAGTTAACATAGCAAGTTTGCTCAGTTAACTTGTAAGTTTGCGACAAAAGCATTTTCAATTGTTTGGTGAAAAGAAAACCAAACAGCTGATAAAGTGGTAACTGAGCAAAATCGATAAATCATGAGTGCTACCAAATTAAATCACCGCACACGGAGTCAAATTTAATCCTGCACTGAAAAACTGCTTGATGAGTTAACTCCAGATTAATTTTTTTTCGGGGTTAGTAAACTCTGGGTTAACTCAGCACTGAAAAACCGGGCCTTAATCGCTATCTGCCTTGGGATAACCATATAAATTTACTCGTCAGAAAAGTATATGATGTACTGCAAATACTGTGGGTAACGCAGTCTTTCACAGCAGTAAGCACACGTTTACTAGTAGCTAAGACCCTGATAATTCCGAAATTGATATATGAATGCGATTTCAAGAACATTAAAGACTTAACGCCGAAAAAACTGCACATCAAACACAAAAGATTAGGTCATTCCAGAATGAAAATGTTATAAGAAGGTATATGTACAGCTTGTACCTTTTCTTTACAATGAACGCATAAAATGATACTTTTCAGGCATTCGAAATGACAAAAATAGAATCGTTTAGAGGATAATGACATTTAATATTTAATGACATAAAAAATGACTCAATGTAAATAAAGCAAAACCTGAAATGTTTCTATTATCACAGGTTTTATCAATTTTTTTGATGGTTCTTAGGAGTTTTGAACAAATCAGTTAATTACTGAATGTTTGTGATCGACAATGTTCCCCAAAACAGTGCGAACTATCGCTAGGTGTATAAATCGTTGATGGTGTCCTTTCTCTGGACCCTTCATATCGCAAAATAAATTAGACTCGTTGCTATTTGATGTATTTGCAATTTTAATGGCGTATGAGTACAGATTGAACTTTTTAAATAAGCCATTGGGTACATTTTATGTTCGCGTTTTTTTTTGTCATCGTTTATAGTGCTTCTGTATGTATCTACGTCCATTTAATAGCAGTTTCATCGAAGTCGAAAAATTGTTTTGGTCTTGTAGATGTTCCGAGCAGGACTGGATCACATTTTAAAAATTGATTCCTTGCCATCGACAAATGACTATATATGGAAACGCAACAACAAATTCACACACATGGTCATTGGCTGTGGTTCATATGATAAATTTTATTTTTTAATCGAGGACATAAACATTTAAAACAAATTAGCCATTCAATCGCATAAACCCAATTTTCAGCTAACGATTGTCACGGTCTCTATTCAGCAGGTTAACTCTTCGTCGCACTTTCTGTTTGTACTCCTAATCCAAAAACCCCCACTGTGACACTTTTAATTGTTATTAAATATTCCCCAAACACAATAAAATAAAAATTAAATACAAACACTAACGTAATCACTTCAATTAACTAAATCTACACAACAAACTTGTTTTGTGATCCCAATTGCAAGCTCTAATTCGATTCACGTCTCAGCGCACACCGGACTATATATGGACGCGATGATTTGTCTAAAAACCATTAAATTCTCGCACTTCAATCAGAAACTGCAATTACAAGCATTTTTCGCTTGTAAACGCAAAAAACGTATCTATTGTCAGTTTTTTGCCTGCTAAGACTATTTGCTGCTTACCACCAGGTGCACACCACTGCGAATGAGTCAACTTCCTTGTCGGACACGGTGTCCAAAACTAACCGCGAAGGCCCTACGCCCGGTCGTTTTTATTGTGACAATTTTATTGTGTCTCTGTTTTCGCCTGATTCGTGGTTCTTTGACTTTTTTGTCGTTGTTTATCTGAGCTTGTTTTGTTTTCGTTCCGTTGATGGTACTTGAGAGTTGGGATGAACAGATATTAATGTATCGATGGTTGTTTGCTTCGAGTTTAAACTGCAAATACGATTAAATGAGATACCTAATCGATGCGGAGAATGACAATTATCGCAAATCTTGGATATCTTGGACTATTTTGCGGCTCACTCAAGTGTGCAGTGAGCGGCTCCGCTCAGACTGTGTCGGAATCAACTGTCGTTGATAATCATGGGATTGCATTTTAACGATACGGTTGAATCTATTTGTGAATCTGAGGTCTGGGAAGCGTTGGCTGAGCTCAACTTGTCGACGAACTTTGAAGGATACGACAGTAGTTTATTCGTGCAAAGTTTACAAGGTAAGGCTCAGGTCGTAAGCGCGTACTGTTCAGTGTGCCAAGAGTGCAGAGCTTACGTGTGAGTTTTACTTTCGGTTTCGGTTTGGTTTAAGTTAGAATTAACTATAAATGTTCGAAACAGTTGAAATTTGAGACTAGACGTCAATATAATAATCTACTCGGTCGTAGCGATCGCGAATAGATCGTCAAAAATTATCCAGATATTGAAAGATCTCCCAAAATGGCGTGATAATTCTGCAACGATATAAAAATTGACATCTTGGGAATTGTAATTGACTCGCAAATTTCCCACTGTGCCACAAAAAAAAAAAAAGATTTCAGCAAAACTCCTGCGTTTTTAGTTATTCTGCTAGTTGTTGAATTTCTGTAACTAACACGTGAGAAGTGCATTGACCATTTTTAAACTTGCTACTAAAACCGATAACTAAGCTTATTTTTAGTGTAAAACTGAACAAAAGTTAAGAAATCGCACTATTCGAACGTCATAAGTCTGAGAATACAAGGAAATTCGACGATACAAGCATCTTTTTAAATTTTGTCAAGTTTCGTTCACAATTCCGAAATAGCGATCTCGATTCCGTTTTTGTACAAAAATTTGATAGTGTTTGACAGTCTTGTAACATTTGTTTAGACTTATAAACTTTACTAATTTCTCCTGTCTGTTATAATCGGTAATTAGTTCCAATCACCGGTTGAGTAAAAGGTTGTGCGTACAACCTTAGTCAAAATCCATGAAATCATGATTTAAAGAAATAAAAATATTGAAATTTACGTTGGTTACTCGCCTATATACACACCAACTTTCGCTTAAGATTCTGCAAATAAAAACGAACATACCAAAAATATCGTCGTAATAGATCGGACAACCACCCATGAAGTCTCCACTACATCTAACATCTTTCCTGTATCACTCATTTTTCCTCTTCTTGAAAAATTCCCGCGCCAGAGTTCATTCCTCTTAAACGCGTAAAAATCATAAAAAATATCATGCTCCCTCATTGGCATAAAGACATGATTAATGTTGCCTTCAAATTCCTTGATCAGCCAACTTATCCAAGTAGACCTAGTACCAAAGAAATTTCTATATGTCTGATATCGCATGAGCCAAAGCGTAAAAACTACCACTTCACCAAAATATTGACTATAAACCTACGACTTAAAATCGCCTTGTCGGAAGTAAATGTTGTCGATATCACATGCTTCGATTTTAGGCAGTCCTTTAGCATTGCGCAACAATGGGTGCTTTCTTTCCGACCTTACTTTTGAAGAAATATGGACCGATGGTTCTTCCAGGCCATAAACATAACCAAACCATTGTTTTGTCATGTTTTAATGGCGGCTCTTGAACCTATTTGAGTTCCTCTTGAGCCCAACTGTAAAGTTTCCTTTTTGACGTAGTCATCAAGCCAGAAAAAATGGACATCATCGCTAAAGAAAATTTGATTGCATCCTTAAGCATTTCAAGAGCCCCAAGGCGGAGTGGAATGGAGCGCAAATGTAGAACACGGAATTCGTAATACCTACATATGTAGACGTTGTGTCGGGGTAAAGCCAACTTCAACAATAACAGCAAAACTTGTAGTACCAGGTTTATAATATCTAGTACCAGGATATATATTATGTGTAATATAACGTCGGACACAAGAACACATTTTAAACAATTTCTAACATTGCTGTTGCTGTTTTTTTCTGGTAGAAGTCTTTGCCATGATGGAATTTCAAACGAAACCGAACACAAAAACCATGACACGAGTCGCATGTTATTTATCATTAATCCCTGCTTAAAAATTGTACAATTATTACGCCATCTACCGGCTCCAAACATACATAATTTTTGTTCATTAGCAAGCATATATATAAAGGGTCCGCCAAATAACTTTTTTTTGTTGAAAATGCTATACAAAAAAAACTACTGAATATTTTCTCAAATTTCTTTTTTTATTTGAAAGTGCAATCCTTCCGGTTAATAATGGAAAAAAAATTCATTCAAATGGCTGCCTCGGCTGGCCATGCAGTAGCCTCCACGATTGGACCAATTTTTAAGCACATTATCGATTGTGTGCAGCTGTATTTCACCAATGGCTTCACGAATATTGTCCTTTAAAGCGTCAATTGTCTCTGGCTTGTCAGCTTAACACTTATCTTTTACGGCACCCCACAAGTAATAACCCAACGGTGTCAAATCGCAGATCCGAGGTGGCCAAACGACATCAGCTGATAATGCGATCTTCAAAAACAGGGCGCAAAACATCGAGTGTAGCTTCGGCTGTGTGGCACGTACCGCCGTCCTGTTGAAACCAAATGTTGCCAATATCCTCCTCTTCAATTTTTGTGAACAAAAACATGGCCCGATAACGATCGCCATTGATTGTAACGGCCACTCCTTGCTCATTTTCGAAGAAAAATGGCCCAATTATGCCTCTGGACCAAAATCCGCACCAAACAGTGACTCATTTTGGGTGTATCGGCTTTTCAATGTATGCGTGCGGGTTTTCTGTGCCCCAAATGCGAGCTTCATCTGAAAAGATGATTTTATTTTTGGCAAAATCGGCATCTTCTCTAAGTCGATCGAAGGCCCACTTAGCGAAGCGAAAACGCATTGGATGGTCAGTTGGCTTCTACTCCTGAACCAATTGGACTTTGTATGGCGTCATACCAAGGTCTTTATGCAAAATTCCTCTCAATGATGTCTCCGAAATGTTCAATTGTTGAGAACGACGGTGAATTGATGTTGATGGCGCTTCACGCACACTTTCTGCAACATTACCATGATTTTCAAAGTAATGTCGCAATATTTCCCAGTGTTGTTCAAGCGTATACACAACCATATTCGTTCAGCGGAAGGATAAAACTAATTATCTGTCAAATCAGACATGAGCTAAGTGTTACCATTCACGAAATAAGCACTAGTTGAAAAAAAAAAAACGTTAGATGGCGGACCCGTTACATTCTCCCCTTATTAATCAGTGACTAACTTTTAACATTTGCGAGAGTATTTCTTAATGAAAAAACTGTCAAGTTAGACATTGATTAGCTAATCGTGTTTATTAATACGGGGTCTTATTTTGTGTTAAATCGCTACGTCAATTTGAATATTTGAAAGAACACCACACAAGCGCCACCTATCGGATCAATGTGTACATATAAAATATCAAATCGCACAGAATATATTAGGGGTATTCATGCAACGTCGGAAAGTCGTCGTAAACGTTGTAAACGTGATAAAATTATTTAAAATGAACTATCAAAATTTGTATGGGAAATCTTTTCCAATAATATCGGAATTTTCTCACAGGAATTGGGTGCGTAAACTTAGATGGTAAACGTTGTAAACTTTCGAAATGCTATTTTGACATTTAATCAGTCACTTTTACACATTAAACGTATGCGCTAAACTGAAAAACAATATAGAGAACGGAAAGAGAACAATAGGAACAAAATTCTATCAATAAATAAATTACTAGAATGAGATTGAATTCAGTGGGTAGACGCATTATTTAGTGGTGCAGTTTAAGGGTCGTTCATGAAACGTCGTCGTAAAATTACAATCTTTAGCACGTAATAAAATTACGACGTTGCATGAATACCCTTATTTATTTTAGTAAAATGATACTAACGCCATCTAACGAGTTCAACATTGGAAAAACTAATAGAGCTTGACCGGAACTTATGGTGGAAATCTTAGCTTGGTAGCTCTTATGGTTCCGGATATCATTCGTTATGAACTAACTCACCATCGATTATGTATACCTACGTAGGTATGGAGAAAAAATTGTTTTCTTTAGTCAGACGTAAAAATTCTTTACAATTTTTTATTAGTAACAAAGTTTAGGGGTATTCATGCAACGTCGGAAAGTCGTCGTAAACGTTGTAAACGTGATAAAATTACGACGTGATAAATGAACTGTCAAAATTTGAATGGGAAATCTTTTCCCACAATATCGGAATTTTCTCACAGGAATTGAGTGCGTAAACTGAGATGGTAAACGATGTAAACTTTTGAAATGCTATTTTGACATATAAAAAGTCACTTTCACACATCAAACGTGTGCGCTTCACTGAAAAAAATTATCGATAACGGAAAGAGAACTATAGGAACAAATTTCTATTAATAAATAAATTACTGAAATGAGATTAAATTCAGTGGGTTACCGCATTATTTATTGGTGCAGTTTTAGGGCGTTCATAATAGGTCGTCGTAAAATTACAATCATTCCCACATAATAAATTTACAACGTTGCATGAATACCCTTATTAACTTAAAATCTGTATTCCCATTAAGCATTTTATCGTCGAAGAAAAACACATAATTCCACACAAATCTTAAAATATATAACTACCGAATATAAAATTGTTGTTGCAATTCCATGCAAACAATTTTATTGCAAAAGAAGTAAAATTTCCCTCAACATGCCAAACTTGGCAGCACTGCTAAAACTCAACGAACATAACGCACAGAGAAAAACTGGCGGTGGGTCTTGTCTGTGGTGCACGAAAATTGACAAGTGATTGTGTGATGTGGTAGGTGGTGCGGATATATTCTCAACTTCGTATAAATCCGAATTTTGTTTGTTTCCTTCGAAAAGTTTGTCAATTCAAATTGTGAAATTAGTTTTCGAAAATAATTTCAGTTTAATTTTGTGTTGATGAAATGTGCGTGTTTGGTGATTGTGGTTAATTTTTGTTTGTTATTTCGAAGGAATGTAAATTACGGGTCGATACCTACATGTTTGAACTTGCAAAATGTTGAACTATAGTGTAGTGTGTGTGTGAAAGTGCAACTCTGAAGGATCTGGATGGCATTATTAAATGATTTTACTGGTGAGTGTGGAAATAGGTTTAAGATTACTTGGAATGCATGCAATCATGTCCCTCAATATTCTCTGAAATTAATTATTTTCACATTTTTGGCGGACGCTTTAAGCGGTGCCTTCTCAGAGGTGTTTCAATGGAGGCAGTTAGGTTATGGTGGTCTCTTGTTGGTCTATTTCTTCCCCAGTAGACAAATTATAGGAAAACATGATATCCTTTCGGAAATGTTGCAATTGTTGACAATGCCTGTGTGCATTGTATTGGAAAGAAAAATTGTAAATCTTGGGAAGTTTTTTTTTTCAGTTTTATCAAGCTATGCATTTGCATTGATTGGACATCGAGTTATAAAAAAAATCGAATCGAGCACAAACCGCGTCTATGATCCACGACTTGGTGGTATTCTGCATGAAAGATATTGATGCAGTATGCACATCGACTTCAACAGAAACATTTCTTTCAGGAATTGCTCTAAATTTCGCTCTGATGCCATGCAAAACACATTAACATGGAAATTATGCTGTTAATGACGATGTGGATGTTGATGTCTCAAAGCGATTTTAACTTTGATGACTAAAATCGTTCCTACATACGCTTTTTTCCGAAGAAGCCAACTTCATACATTCTGGCGTCTTTTGGAATTCGGTGCAGTTGTAGGCGAAACAACCGACTTCGACAAAGTCCTGTGCTTTTTCGCAAGTCCTATGCTAGTTTGTCGCGTTTTCAGAGCTCCAACAAGCAACAACCCATAAAACCTAACCTAGTTTTAAAATCTTGTCTTTATTTCGTTTGTTTGTTTCCAAGTAGGACTTCCATTTTTTGTTAACTTGTTATTGACTCTGTTGTTAGGTTATTTCATTGACATTGGCAGAGTTATGTGTTTCTCTAATAAAAAAAATTTGAAAACAGGTGTTCAGAACCATCATCATGTTTGCATAAAACTGCGTGGAGGAAAGGCGACCAGCCAATACATTTTATATCGATCGGCCTTTAAAAATTCGCTTTAAGCATTCCTAAATCATAGAAAGACATACCAAAAGGTTGCCTAAGATTTTACACTCGAGCAGTGAAAGATGTCGTGCAAAAATTATTTGCCTGGGTAAATCTGGGCTTCAACCAACATGCCTCTCCAACTGTCTCGTTACTTAGCTACGCTAGCTACCTATAGTTGCAAACTTTATGTTAGTTGTGAATAGCCACTTATAAGGGTTTCCTACATCTTCTACTTCTACTGGGAATCTAAAACTCTAGGGCCGGAGTATAAGTGCACAACCCTCTAAATAAATATCCAAGCAATCTTAAATGTCGAATACCGAGTTTTTGTTGATCGACTCTTTGTCGCCGTACAGCGCTTTAATTTTGTGGTTGAATCATCGCATCAATATCCAGTCAACGCAAATGGCATCGCTCAAAAAGTGGAAGGATTACTTCATCCGCTCTTGATACAGTCCATGCTTCAGCTCCATAGATCAGGATTAGGACGCTCAGGATCATTAAGCAGTTCGAGAGATGGCTATTCCAAAATCTCCATTGCAGTCCGAAGAAATAGTTGCTCTTGATAGTAATTCTTCGATTGATTTATGAAGACACACCAAGTTTAAAGGTCGTTTCAGTAACTAAACCACTTTTTAGCTTTAGGTAAACAACATATCTAAGGATTTCTTTTTTAATTAAATAGGTCTTCACACCCTGTCCACTCTACACATTTAAAGTTGAGCTTCCATTTGTAGCCCACGATGTTGAACTTGAAAGTGAAGACAAATGCGATGATTATGTAGGCAATGCACGCGCCATTGTATTTTAATTTCCATTCGTTGCTATCTTTCATATTTTTACATGAACTATGCGCGAGTATACCTCTTAGTATGCAAAATGATGCTTCATTGGTTGGTCCGATTTCAGAGCTTATAAAGGGGGAAATATTCGTTGGTTTAGGCCCCGAACATATATATGAATGTTGACCGCTCAACATTGGCCACTCAGTTCAAGTCGTTTTCTCGTATTCTATTCTATTATTCCAGTGAATAGCAATCAAGAGGAAGTAACCGAGGTTATTTCTCCTGAACGCGCGCCTTTAACCGATGCAGTTTTACCAAGATCACTTTTGTCCAGCTTCAAAACAAGGGAAACCATTTGCTGCTTCCTCCGCAGTGTGGATTTATAGGAGTTTAGTCATGACGATCGTGTGAAGAAGGCAATGGAGAATTCCGCCATTACCTTCCGAGTATAGTTGTTAGTCCATCCGATCCGAGTATAATTAACTGTTGTGCTCCTTTTTGATATTAATCCTACGTTCTCAAACAAAGGTATTTTCCATTCCATCGGACATTCTTAAAAGGACTCCGAATGCGTTCTATCCTCGCGGTCAGTGGTAGAGGTCCTTGTGTGGTAATTCAATGGTTGCCCACTAGAGTTAGTTACAACTTTCTGTTTTTACTTATTAAGTCGGTTTTCGTTTATAGCCCGGGCAAACCTGAGGTGAATCCATCGATTCTTCTATCAGTCCTTCATTTGTCGTTTCCAGTTCCGCACACCGAGTTGGTAGAGGTCACCTGGTGCCTTAGCTTGTCCTGATAGCAATCTTCTGTCTAGGCTCGCTGCTGGTATAGTCGAGTCGTTGACTTTGAGTTGACTATTCGTGTTCATTCACTTTCCACTAGGTTGATCTCCATTATGTCATGGTCGGCACCGTAGATATGACCACTCATACGTAAAACGCTTTGTTCCATCCAATCCAACGATCTGATCTGAGTTGATAGCGTGTAGACTCTGTCAAACTGATTCCACGGTTCTTTCTGGATTTTCGATCTCGCTTCTGGTGGTGCTTGGCTTTAAATCAAGTGGCGTTGTCTTACCCGTGGCATATTTGGCGGCCCTAGTCACAGTCAAAACCTTCGCTCATTATTGCTGATTTCATCTTAGAGCTATGGTTGATGATATCACTGGTGTTCTATTCTTCTCTTCTTGGGCGGATTGCGTTTGCAATCGAATTGATTTACAAACCAATGTAAGACATCTATCCTGATTATTGAAGTAATTTTGTTGTCTTCAGAATCTGCGTATATAATAAGTTCCAACACAATATGCTACCGTCAGGGTAGGTGTAACCATGAACTTGTAGGACCAACTATATGATACAACTGACAATACTACCTCCAACCATCACAGAATATGTAACGATAACACAACCAGCGTGATCCTTAGTCTGCACCACCATCATACCCAGCTTTGGTCCGAAGTTTTTGTCGGTTAAGGTCCCACTCACAGGAATGAACACGGCTTCCAGCTGTGTTTTCTTCACAAAAATCCTCGACAGAATATTAAATTCAAAGACCGATCTTTATTTCAAAGTACAAGATCGAAAGTACAAAAATATTCGAGTCCCACATTAAGTATTGTGTGGATACCAGTTCTCAGCTCAATTAGACTTGCATTCTATAAAAAAAAACACAAAAATCAGTGAAATGATCTAAATCACGATGTAAGACTCACTCTCAGTGACCTCCCATCCGATTGGGACGTTTAATCGTTCAATTTCCGACTTCAACCAAGCCCTCAACGGCGCAAAGTATTCCAAAAGCGCAGATGAATCCATTTCACGTTCACCGGTGAACATTTCCAAGGCATCTTTCCAGTGCTTAGATGCGCCCAGTTTCAGCATTTCCCTAGAATGGGTCAGTTAGCAGGGCTTTAACTTTCTTAAAACGCTTCCACTTACTTGAAAGCATTTCCGGCCTCAGTGCTTCCATGAATATCGCACTGGTCTAGCGTCAACTCCGGATCACCCTCAACAAACTGTCCCGCCTTCTTGCACATGGCCTTGTGGAATTGGAACTGGAAAATGTGCGCTGCAAAGTACCTAAAGAGAAGCAATTTATCAGGCGGAATCAACACAACGTCGTGCAACTTACCTCAAATACTCGACATCCGCGGAAACGTGGTACTTCGCGGGCGGGTCAAAGTCTTTCTCGGACCTCTCAACGGCAGGTTCGATGCCACCATGCGCGGATCGCATTCGCCAGAATCCGCAATTCCAATCGCTTTCTTTAAGTTCCCCGCGGAAGACGGCATATCGATATTTGTCCATTGTATAGCCAAATGGAAGGAAGACCACTTTTTTGACGGCCTAAAGAGAGGTCTTAGTCAATGGGAAGGAAACCTGCGACAGCTACTCACATTTTTGAAAAGCTCATTGATTCGACTCTTCTCGTCCAGTTTTCCGCTCTTGATGAGCCCGATTTTGGCCAAGTGCTTGGGTGTCGACACAGATAGAGCGATCACATCACCGACAGCTTCATGGAAACCGGGATTAGGCGCCTGTCGGAAGGGTACCGGTAGATGCTGGTACTGGAGGTAGTACTGAATGTGACCCAATTCGTGGTGGGCGATGTAGAGGTACCTATTGGAGACCTCGGTGCACTGTTTAATGCGAACATCATCCGGTTGAAAGAGATCCCAGGCACTGCCGTGACACACGATTTCACGATCTGTCGGCTTCTCAATGACGCTCTCTTTCCAGAAGATGCTGCAGATGATAAAACCAGCTGATTCATGATATTAAAGAGGTTTGGATTTGTAATCGACTTACGGTGGCAACATTGTCATATTCAGCGAGGTGAAGAATTCATCGCCCAACTTAAACATCTTGACGGGTGTCAATCCCTGCTGCACCATCTCGTTCGTGACATCCACATACGGCTTTTCTGGGTATGGAGTGAATAGGTCAACGATGTCATCCCAACTCTGGCCCCACATGTTGCCCAACAAGTGCATGGGAATGTTTCCCTTTGCCGGCACAATCTCATCGCCGTAGAGTTCCCTGAGCTTGTAGCGAACGTAACCGTGTAGCTCCTTGTAGAATGGCAGCAACTGCTGATAAGTCTTTTCCAGATTCTCCTCAAAGTGTGGGTCGTCATACTTGTCAACCCAATCCTCCGCATAGGAACTGTAATCTACAGAAAGCATTACAAAGGAAAATCGCATCTCCTTATCAACTTACCATTCAACTTCGCCGCCTTCTTGCTTAGTTCGACGTACTTCTTGAAGTTTTCCCGCATCGGAGTTCCTGCTTTGTCGTAGAAAGTTTTCCACAAATACTTCAGCTCTTCGGGATTCCTGCTTTCTACTAGTCTCGCTTGAATATGCGGCTCGAGGGTCAGATCACACCTTTCTGCATCACCGTACGCACAGACTTTCAGGGTGGCATAATTCTTCTGCATCGAGGTAATCGCTTCCAACAGTTCCTTGTGTTCTTCCTTTGGCAGTGCGTCGAAACCGAGTTTTGTGAGGATTTTTACCTGCCTGGAGATGTTTTCGTCCTTCAAATGTTGATAGCCACGCTCCAACAGTTCCTCAGCAAGCGCCTTGTAGTAGACTGCATTCTCAGCGACAATTTCATTCAGTCGTCGAAGGTTTTCATCTGTGATGTTGGTGTTTGCCACCCAATTGGCTAGTGTTGACCGATGCGATAGCTGTCTGAGGGTTTCATACTTGCTTTCGAGGAAGCGTGACGCGTCGATTTCGTCCCTGGAGCAAGAGTCAGCCCATGTAGGAGAAAGTGTTCCCAAACTGAAGGCAACTACTAGAAAGAGTATTTCCAGATTCGTCATTGTACCACCACGACTTTGTACAGACTGAGTCTGGCGAAACGCGATTGCTAAGAAAAAATTGATACGCGACCTTAGTGGAAAGCAGGTTATCTCTTACGAAAAAAATATACAAAACCGCGCCAATTACGCTACTGGCTTGATAAGCCTGAGTGTTACGAACGATTGAACGAATCTTTTTATAGACTAACTAACGCAGGGAAACAAAAGTTGTAAACAAACTTCAGCCGGTTACGGTTTGCTCGACCAGTCGACCACGTCCACGAGTTTTGAAGAGACAGACGTTTATCGACCGGTTAGGCAGTGTACTTTGAAATTGAAGTGTTTGATGGGGAAAGGATTTTTTTGTATACATTGAGGTGGAACTGCAATGGGAAATTATTTATGTAAGAGGTGTATTTCTGCGAAGCAGTTTTTATACATGAAAACCACAATTTTAACATGCATTTGACTCAAATTTATTTGTTTAGGATAATATTTAGTTGAGTTGCTAATTTGGTATTAATCGTCTTTTTTTCTCTAATAACCCCTGTTTCTGTTGGCAAATATCAATACGATAAATATCACATGCCAATGAATAGGTATTTTCGTAATTATTCGTCAAATTTTTTTTAAAAACTTTGAATTGAATACTGATTTCAGATCTAACGTCATGAGATGTAATCTATTGATAATGTAATGGTTGTCAAAAATTTAATCAGTCATAAAATCTTTGTTGAAAAATAATTTCTGATTGACAAAATTGACAAATTATATGTCTGGTTTTAGAAGAAAATGGAAATGACGAAGGTTAGGAGATTCTTCAGTCCATTTTACTTGCAACTTTTCTGCAATATCTGGGTTTCCTTTCATTATTTCTAGAAACATAGCGAGTGGTTTTTTCTTCCAACGCATTTCTTCTAAAAGATAATCAGCCGTATCGACATATCCATTCGCAGAATTTCCGGAATAAGTCTAAATGTACAACGAACCAAAGATTATGAATTCTATATAGATGACGCACTCCATATAACAAAAATTGTTCTATGATGGGTCGTGCTGGCACAGCCCGCCATATGTTTTTGTTCTTGTTTTTCATGTGTTTTCATGCACACCGCCCACCCGTACGATGAAGCTACTGAGGAAAAGTTTCTGTTCTGTTCTCAATGCGTCATCTGTATAGAATTCATAATCTTTGAACGAACGCATAGATGCAAAACCAACATTCGAAATAAATTAATAAAAAACAAATGTCAAATGTCTATTCACAATTGGATTTCTCTTATGTCAATGTTCATAATGGATGTAAAATGTATCAATTGACATTTCAATTCGTTTGAGAAATTTTAACGTTTATTGAAGTTTGAGAATCGTAATGTATGTATATTGTTTGAGTGCTCAGAAAAGCAAACCATTTTTATTTGTGTCACTATCACTGGTGATTAAGGCAGTAGGCGATTTTCTTTCTTTTACTTTCCATAAAAAGAATTGGTGCCAAAACAAACTTAAACGGGAGTAAAGTGATTGATTCTTGTTTATTGTCTGTATTTTCGACTGAAAGCTTCTTTATTTTGTGTATGATCTGTTTGCATAACTGTGAAGCTCTACCCGGCATTTCAGCTTAGGGTTTTATTTTTCGCTCATAGATTCGCTTACGAGTATGATTGATATCGTCAGCACAGCTTTCTTTCCTGTCGATCATAGATCGCAATAATTTATAAAAAAAAAAGATATTTTAAAAATGACACAGGAAGGACCATTTAAATGAAATAAATGTCTTGACTGGACTTCTTATTGATTCAAACACCGGACATCATAGCCCGAAAAACATGATGAAGTCATGTTTTCTATAGCAATACTCTTTTTTCATAACAGCAATGACATTGATTGTTACAAAATCGAAAATGGAAAAATATTTTATAGAGGAAAGGACACAGTCTTAATACAACTATGAACTTTCTAATTTTTGTGTAGAAAAAGTAAATATACCGGATCTCGCAGACTCATATTTTGTATTTCAATTTGGTTATCTGAAGTTTTTCCTAAAGTACTTAAAAAAAGAACGGTTTAGCATTTTTGAACAATTATAGTATCTGTCTTTGAATTAAAAATTCCCAATTAAATATTTTATTACTTATTATTTGCTAAAAAAAACAAAAATATCTTCCGTCCGAAAAATTGTTCAATTATCCGTTTCTCAGTAAATTCACATCAAATACAAGCTGAAAATGCCATCCTTAGGAGGAAATTTACTTTATCCACAAATGACCTTTTTCATGAAGTCCCAGTATAGAATCAAAAAGTATGTTAAAAAATATCAATGCAACTCAAAATCTACATATTGAATACTTTTATTTGAAAAAATACTCTTCCACTAAAACACTGTCATTAATGTCATATGACATAAAAGTTCTAAATGTCCTTCGTGTTTTTGTTGAATTTTCTTGATTGCTATGATCTATGCCTATATTGAAGTACTAGAAATTTATAATATCAAATTTTGTATTCCGAAAATTGTCCCCGCTGCGCTCCGAATATTACAATACATGTTCCCATACAAATTTTACTAAAACTCCCGGAAAGTAATATATCTAAGGCACTGGTTATGGCTATCCTATCATTAAAGACCAGTATTCGATAATATATCTTCTACTGCATTTTGAGTCTCGTTTACTGCATTTTGAGTATCTTTACTGCACTTTGAGTCTTGATTACTGCTTTTTGGGTCTCTTTTACTGCATTTTGATTCTTTTTTTCTGCATTTTAAGACTCTATACCAGGTTGTCTGGAAACAAAACTTCTGAATTTTAAAACAACGTTATCAAACAAATATATAAATGTTCCACTTTTGTTTTTTAATGATCCGAAGACATTGTCACTTCGTTCAAATATATTTGTATCAATGATGTGGATTGTATTTTCATTTTTCTTCTGCATGATAACCCCAACCTCGAATATGTGTTCCCTCTTAGGGCCCAGATATAGCTATCATTGGAAAACATCATTGGAATACAAAACATGATGGAGTTGAAATTTGATCTACATAGCTGGTTATAGGAATCATTGGAAAAGTCCGTTTCATTTCGGTAGAACGACAAACATCACTTCAGAAAAATAAATCTTGATCAGTGAAAAATTTGCATTTATAAAAAAGTCGCAATGAATAAAAGAAAATTTCAAATGACGTTTTTCAACTGGCACCTTGCAGTAAAACTGCATTTTTTCTCTCTTTTTTCTCACTCCATTTCGTCCATTATTTTCACTTCAATGCATAATTATATTTTACTATTCTATTAACTAATAATCACTACAATTTATATATTACTTTAAATTCCAATACAGTAAAAAATAAATTTGTGGCATTTCTTCAAAACCAACTCAAAGAATCGTAAATATCCCTAACGCAAAATTCTTCACACAATTCCATTTTGCCATTGTGCCTCCACCCTACAGCAAATTTCATACCGACATCAGTCTACCTTACCCACAACCACCGCCAGTTACCTACTGCATCCGCAAGCAGCACAGTCGCCTTTGCAAACTGTCACCGACTGAAACGTCATTTTCAAGAGAATTCCGCAAAACTAGTTTTGCTCTTCAGTTTTGTTGTCACTTTGTCCCGAGCAGGTGGATTCGCGGTCTACCGTGGTCACGCGATATTTTTTGCATTTTTTCTGTTTTCCCCAACAATTGGACAAATATTCCTCCAATTGTTCGTCTTTATGGTGAATTTCATGTAAATTACTTGTTCCATTCAATGTGCGGTCGGAATACGTAAAAAAAATCAAACGGCCAAAGTGCTGATGCTGCGCTGATGCCCTACAAGTGCATTCACATCATCCGCGACGTCTTCGTGTAATCTCCGTTTCGGTTTAAGAAAGTTGAAATATTAAAAAAAGAAGAATAGCATGTAAGAAGTAGAAGCAAAATATTAAAAATAAGAAGTTTGAGGAAGAAACGGGTGTCGCGCAACCCCAAGTGTAAATTATTTGCTAGTGCTATGTTGTGCTCTTCTCCGCCGTCTTGTTTTTGTTGTTGTTTTTGTTGATGATTTAGAATAAAAAAAAGGGGCGAAAAAAAGTGTTTTTTTGTTTGTTTAGTGCAAAAGAAAGTATCTGTGTCACAATTCCACTTAAAGTGTGTGTGCGTCGTGAAGTGAAAATCGGTGCTCCACAATGAATAACCATTCAACACCTCCACAACAGCGGCACGGTCACGCGGCAGGTCATCATCCTGTCCTGCATCCGCCGTTCATAAGCAATTCGCTGGCCATTCGGCAGGAGATTCAGCGCTTCGAAAGCGTCCATCCGTCAATATACGCGATCTACGATTTAATTGATTTGCTGCCCGATGCACAGATTGCCCAACAGATCCGGGACCATGTTGTCTGCATTGAAGGTGGGTTTGGTTTTGGAGATTTGGAAGCCATAGTTTTTTTTTTTTTTTTTGATTTCATTTGTTTGTTTGTTTGTTTGTTTGTTTGTTTGTGAGATGAAAAAGTGGAAGGGCAAAGATTGAAGCAAGATGGAGAGAGAGGTCGCGAGAAGAAACCGGCTTTGCTTGAACTTGGTTTTTGTTTACATGAATTTGGAGGGAAATTTGTTCAGTTTTCGAGGAGCATTTCGGGTTTTCGTTGGACGACTTTGTTTGTGTGAATGCTGTTCGAGGAAATCTTGATTTTTGAGTAGATTATGGATGACAATGGGAATTAGGGTGTTGCTTCATTGTTGCAGGACTAATTCGAATCTAATTAGAATCAGTTGTTTTTGTAAATCAGGTTTTGAACTCAAACAGGAATAAAGGAGGTGTTGACTTAGAAACGTTGGGTTAACAAGTTGCAAATGTAGGTATTTCGATGGGTCTTTTCCATTAAGGTCCTTATATCCAACTAGCGAAATGGTCTTCAACGAGAACTTGATGGCGATGTCCCTTTAAAAGTCCGGTAGGAATGTAATGTTTTCCATTTGGGAATCGTCTTAGGTTTTTAGAAAAATAAAAGCAAACACTTCATAAAAATCGTCAAAAAATCAAACATGTGCTTATCCAGGCATTTCATAATTGGTTTCAGGTAGCCAATCCTAGGATAGCTGAATAAATGAGTTGGTCCAAATTACTCTTAGTGCCACTTGCACGAACGCATTTATTCAACTAACCAGTGGTTATCTACCTATCTAGGATTTGTTGATTCAAGCAGCTAACCATTGATTTGTTGAATAAATGAGTTGGTCCAAGTTGCCCTTGGTGTGCTTTACTTACTTACTTACTTAAGAGACGCAACAGGCCGTGGTTAACCTGGTCGTGAACCACGACCAACATGCCTTTCCAATTTGTTCGGAACTGCCTCTATTTGCATCATTTAAGTTGGTTGAAGTCGGTTATTACTTGGGGCGCTACTTAAGGCGAGGTTTTCATCTACTGCATCTGCCATCTACTTGGGAATTTAAGACTTTCTCTGGTCTGGAACATTCGCTCTACTTTTCCTAGCCATCTTAAACTTTTAATGCAAAATGTACCGTTCGTGTACAGCTCGTAAAGTTCGTGGTCAAATCTTCGTCTCCATAGTTCAACGCAAGCTCAAGTTTTCTAAGTTTTTTTTTTCTTCGAAACGCTTTAATATTCCTTATTCCGATTTGGAAAGGTAGTTGGAAGAATAGGTCTGGGATAATTATGGTCTTTTATAAACTCCAGTAGTTCCAGTAAAGGCCTTTTTTCTAAATTTGGTTCTTAGCTTGTAGAAGGTCTTACTAACGTCATGAAAAGCTAACCCGATGTTTACAAAACTTGTAACAACCTTAAAATTAACGTTCATTCCAAAAAAGAGACATGGTACCCAAAATTTATGTCGAAAGACGATCTTTTATAATTTGAGTATCATCTCTACAAAGATCGTTTGGAGCTCAACTTACCTGTTCTCTTAATTTTTAAAATTTATTGCAAAACCTCTCTAAGCTTTCTGAATTTAAAAAATCAAAGGTTAGTTTTGATTTTTAAAGACTTAGTCAGAACTGGTAGCCGATCTACAATCTGCCATGTAGTTTGTATAGGTTTTGGACCGGGGAACTACGCTCCCCATTCTATGACATCCATCTGAACTATCTGAACTCCGACACCTAGTTTTGGTAGCTGCTTTCTTCATTTTGATTTGCGGAACTGCTTATTTGTTCCTTCTTGTGCTGGCTGTGTACTGCCAGTTTATTTGAAAAGTACTGTTCTAGTTGATTTGAATTAGATATTTCCCCCACTCTAAAATCGTTTACCGGTCCTCTGTTCTTTTAGATGCATTCAGGCTACTGTCACTGGCAGATATAAAAAAGTGTTTTGTTACCCCTAAACTGAAAGATAATAAAAATATAGAAACAGAGTGAATGAGAGAATGGAACCTTGAGGCACTCCAGCATGTATAGACAACCTATTTCAAGAACCTGCGACAAAATTAACTTCCCATCCATCCTGAAGCCAGTCCGTATGCTGTTAATTTTCCTAACCATGTTCTGAGCCAAACTTCAATGTAACACTTCTCTATTCTTCATTGAATGGGTCACCTGCTCCTACTGTCGATTAAGGCATGTATTCTTATCTTTTTTTTTTTGAAGACGGTTGAAGTTGAGAAAATTTTCACCAACTCGGGAAAATCTGTTGCTCATACGACATAGAGAATACCTACCACCAAAGAAAATTGGCGAAGTACCTATTTCGAACAATAAGAGGAATCCCCTCAGGTCTGTGGATTTTCTTCAGTCCAAATCGTTCCAGATTTCGAAATTCTTGTTCAGAGTTCAATGTGGAATTTTCTGAAAATGTATTTTGCGCATAATTCAGATTTTTGTGTTGGTTTGTAGCAATCAATCCGTCAGTTTTGATTATGGGAATGACTTTTATTCTAAACATTCTTTGATTCTTCTGTTATCTGCTTAATTTGCTTGTCATTGCCGAGTCTTGTTCGCTGTTACTATACTTGTTCGCATCGTTTATTGAACCATGCTTTGCGAATTTTTTTCAATAAAGTCAGTAACGAATATTTCCATACCCAGGAGTAAGCGTATATACCGCTGGTGTTAATGTATACGATCATGCAACGCCATTGCAAATCTTCCACAATCACAAGAAATAAAATCCGTAAAGCCCTAGAATCCTACTTAAAACCAGCACAACATGTAGGCGCAACCAAATTTGTAAAAGAAGAACATTTACCGCCCTCCTACTGTTTTATTCCCTCCAAATTGCTTCGCCGTTGCCATAACGAAAACAGAAAAAAAAAAAACGAATTTTCCACACGACATGACGCCCGATGCCCGAACCCGCCCCACAATTAATTTCGATAAGACCTGCTATCACTGAGCTCTCCTGTCTGTCCCGCCGAGATGCATTCACTTGCTCATCCCAGAATCCATCTCAATTCTTCTTTGATGAAGTCTTCCTATCTCCTAAACTATTGGAAACCACTGATTAGATTGGGAATATGGGTCGTTTCCTGGGGGATAGCCTTGCGCCAGAGTTAAAGTGATTTCACTTCGCATACACACATGCGCAGGCAAGCACTCATGCATTCGCTCCAAATCAATCACTGACAAGTGACAGCAGCATAATGCGAACGAGGCGAAGGCGCAGATTGCCATCTCTCTTCGATTGCAAAACAAAAAAATTCGAAAAAATCCAATTTCGACGGATTAAAACGTCTCTGGGTAGTAAATCGGTTTCGCCAAAAGCCTGTGAAATGGCCACATTCACCCACCTCCAGCCGTCGTCGATGGTGATGATGATGATGATGGTGGTGTGCTGCTGGTTCGAGGCCTAGGAAGGCAGACATTACCACCTTTGCAGTGCATTTCGAATGCAAAACACACAGACCCGCACTCGATGAATAGAAACAAAAATGCAAAAGGAATAAATAAAAATATTTTTTTATGGTGCGGTTCTACTCGTGGTGACTAGTTTTCTCCTTGTTGCTGGTTGGCTTCCTCATTTATTCGATTCATGCATCCAAGCGCCGGTAACTTTCAATTTCAATTCGATTAGCATTCGCGCACTAGCAGCAGTAGCTGCAACAGCAACGCAACAACACCGACAACGTTGACAGTGGCAGTTGGAAGTAGACAGGAGCGTTTGTCGGTGCCACTGTCATTGGTTGTCGTCTATGTCGCTGTGCAGGACATTTGCCCGCCACTGATTCATGCTCCTATGTGGATGAGTAGCCGGTAACCGGTTCCTCATTCCCTTATGTGCCGTATGCGCAATTGGCCATTTGTTCGCCCTTTCCCCGCCTACGATGATCATATGCACCCCATTTCCGTTTGCATTGCAGTGACAATTGCATGCGATGCGGAGGAGTATTTCACTTCCTGTGTTGACAGTCAGAGTATCCCCCCCACTCTCACACACTCTCATCGCCTCTTGTGTCTATTCATGGGCACATACGCTCAACTCCATTCATGCTTTTCGGCGGCAGCGCTGTCTCCTCCACGGTCATGCCAGTGAATGGAAGATGATTTGCGCGTAATTGTTTAGAATGCAATTCGTTTGTGGGTGACTTCTTTGAGTGTGCGTCTCCCAGCCTCTGATGTTTTCGGGGTTGAAGTTTGTCATCCACGAGGGGGAATTTTGTGTGATATTGTAAAACGAGCAAGGAGCACCACCCTCAGAGTCATTTACAGAGATATGGCAAGCGATTATTCAATGACATAAGATGAAGGAATGACAGCTAAGACAGATAGTCTCAAGGGGACTACGAGCTTCAGAAGATTGAAGAGGTTTCCCTCAACAGAGTGTACGCACTTAAGGGTTGAAATCGATTCATGGAAATTTATTGACAAGTTTGAGGAAGCTGTCCTGTCCAGTGGTGTATGCTATGACAACTGGGGGTTGTTTAAGGCTTTTGTGAAGAATTGGCACTTGGGTGGGCTTGAAAAGAGAATTCATTTGGAATTGTTACAATTTGACTTTTGTAAGGGAAGATTTGAGACGGCGATGTATATTTGTTGTGACTAATTCGGTTGTCATTGTCGGAAGTTCAATGAAGTCTTTCATACTTTGAAACTCAATTGAGTTGGAGTTCTATAGATTTTGATATTTCCTGGTCGTCATGGAGGTTCTGTGAAAGATACATTCCGCAAGGGTTGTTTATTTTCGGACAGCATATTCGGCCAAATTTGAATCAAAAATTTGCGCAGTGGTTAAAACGCTTTTAAGAAAGTGGTTCTGTCGGGGGTCATGGGCTGCTAGCACGTACTCCATAGTGACTAGAAGTATTCAAAATGAACCACTCACCTCGATTTGTCGTTAAACAATTGCGAATTCCTTATTCCAGTTAATGCGCGATGTTGACAGTTGATATATATTCTCATATATGTATGTACCCCTATCAATGTATCCGCTCAGAAGAATTTCCGAAACGAAAGTCAGTCCCAATAGGAACTCAATTTGTTTTCGAGGTTTCCATTGCGAAACAAAATAAAAATGCATACAATCGCGTACGATTGTTTCCGCGGCAATTCTTCGTCGGAGAACTTCGGAGGAAATTCAACGCATAGCTGTCAAAAAATGTTGACTTATGACATATCGCCAATGCGCGATCATGTGCGTAACATTTCGTCGGAAGATATGTTCGAAATGCTAATCGGAACGGATATCTTTGTAAAAAAAATTCTCCTATTTCGAACAAATCGGAGATGATTTTCTTCCGATACTTCGATAGGGGTAATGATGTGATTGACAAATATTTAAGACACTCAAAAATATACACTACGTTACCATAAGGTTGGATTCAACGGACATCGGCCTTCAGCGACTCAGTGCTTAGGTTGTGTATCAAACAAGTGATGATTTGTTAACACGCGGTCTCGAAGCCTCCATGCCCTCTATCAGTGATCATATTTCAGTAAATGCTGTCTGATTATTTCTTCCCGAAATTGGATGAATTGAATTTTGGTTTCAACAAACGATAGGCACACACATCCTTAATAACCGGTGACTTTATGAGAAACCAAATCCAAAGATCGCATTATTTCGATTAAATGATCATGCGATTAAATTAAACTCTGTTTGAATTATTTTAATAAGATTATTTGAAAAGCAATCCCAAAACTGTATAAACAATTTGAGACCTCGAACTATGTTGTGTGCGAGAAGTCTGAGATTGAGGCCTTCAACGTGCTGTTTTGTTCCGTACATTATTATCATAAACCGAACATTACTATTCAATAAAGATCTATACTCACTTAACTTCCACGCTGTCTGTTGGCTCTTATTGAAATTATTGAATGCTGTCAAAAAGTTTGTTTTTCTACGCCACGCTAGGATTGCCATCAAGCATTCTTTTGGAATTTTTTGTTTAAAGATGAAAGAAAAAATTAAATTTTGGCCATTTGGTTCGTTTGGCATTTTTAACATTACTTTAGCTGTTGGCAGATTATTCCTAACTCACTTGTTCCTAACCACTTAGTTGTCCGTTGCAGTAGTTCGAAGACTCAAATGTTTTATGCTAAAAAAATTGCCATGTTGACGACTAGGTTGCAAAAATAATTTTGACAAATTTTAAAAATATTTCTACTATACAAAATTAATACACAAATCTTAAGCTATTAAGCTTACTCTTCTCAAACGTCAACTAACACCCCCATTTTTATAAATAAGGAGCACCGTCTTGTCATCGAGTTAAAATACAAAAATTAAGCTTGTACACACTAAGGTTCTTAAATGTTGGGACAACTTTTCTTTGAAAATACTTTCATTGCTTGATATACTTAAATTCTTACTGACAACTGTTAAATCGTCAGAATTTTTCTGCCTGTCAACTTAATTTTTTTTAAATTTCATTCTGAAAATTTTCCAGCGTTATATTAATTGAGAGAATGTTAGTCGTTGTCATTTCTCAAGTGTCGGTTTTTGAGTCATAATGAACAGAGAGTTGTTATCGTGTATACAAGCAGTTTAAACAGATCCTTTTGAATGGCGTGACTCTTCTTTATAATATGTATTTGCATTCACGGCATCTGACCCGCTCTACAGCTTCTCATCGTTTGTCATGAATGCGTGATGGTTTTATTGACGGTTGCTCTTTTACGTCAGCTGATGACTTAATGTCATACACGTACATGCCTATTTATTAAAACAAAGCAAACCTTAATGAGGATTTTTTTTATTCAAAGCTTTAGCCTTCTCATGACAGTTTCATACAGTTGTATGCGAAAAAAACTTAAGGTTTTGCTACTTTCGGGATTTGATTGACAAATACCCCTACATGGTCGTCCAACGTACGATCCATTGAGTGACTACACCCGCTGCGATTTCCATACGGCTTCCAGAAAAGTAAACTGGTGCATTTTTTTTATAACATGTATCATCACCAAGATGGCGACCAATTTAGTTTCGAATTATTGAGTTCCTATGAAGCTCCTTAGTATCACCAGCAATTGGCATGTTTTGGTGAGAACTACACACTCTAAAAAAACAAAATTCACAGGGTTTTTTTTCGAGTTACATTTTTTTAATTACAGTTGCATCTAAAACCACTTTTGACTGCAGATAAAATATAAGGAAATCTGCGGTAATTGTCTATTAATTCTCACTCTTCTAAAAAGCTTGAGAGCTGTTACTCTGTGTACACCAACAAATTTAATCGATTGCTAATTATTGAAAAGGTTTTAAGGAATAACTATCAACAAATACATTTCCATGTCCAGCTAATAATTTCAAGGAGATTTTCTGGTCAATTTATTACGAAATGGATTTTTTGACAGACGTCACATTGACCATGGATAAGTAAAACATGTAGAATATATTAGGTCAGTTTCCGTACAAAATAATATTTACTGATTCTTACTGATTTTTACTGATTTTTACTGATTTTTACTTATTGCCGTTCCCGTACGCAAAAATAAGTAAAAGAGACAGCTCACGAGAGAGCAAAAAACTACGCCTCCATAAAAATCTGTAAAAAATTTACTGCAGAAATTTCTGTTGGTAAAAATCAGTAAACTGTCAGTTGGTATCTAAAAGTGACAACTCGCTTGTTTTGACAGTTGTATTGTGTCATTTGTTCTTTCAAAGACATACAAAATATATAATTTTACTGTTTTTTTACTTAAACGCGTTCCCGTACTTTTTGGTAATTTTGTCTCTTTCTGAGATAGTTTCCCCCACTCCAAGAAATTTGAGAATTTACTATTTTTTACTGAAAAAGTACGGGAACAGACCTATTAATAGTTTTTGAAAACACAATTCAGGAGCCAAAATAAAAAGCAGGAGAAAAAAGCCTTTAGAATCTGGGTAAAACTTTAATGTTCAATCTATATTTTATTATTATTTTACTGTCATTCACCATATATATCATAAATATCTTCGAAATAAATTAATTCATTAACTTCCATCGATTTCTTCCACTTCCGAAATGAAAACATCTGCAATCTGATTCAATCCCATGACCACGGCCATCCCCCATTCATATTGAAAATATAAATAAATCACGGTCCGTATAATATAAATCCCATAATTATATTCCCCCCTTAGTCATCGATCCAGCACGTTCTTCCATCTTGGCTTCACTCGTATCTCCCTCTTAACTTTGCAAAGGTTCCTTCCACCCACTTCCATCAAGTGCCAGAATGGGGTGTTTGTTTCTGTGTGTTCGTTAAAATCCACCAAAACCAAATGGACCGCATTTGTTAACTGAAAAAACAAACACAACGTGCACATCTTTATTGCTGTCAAGTCGTAATAAAACAACGAAAGCTGAACAAAATGAGTAATTAAAACGCCACCTCTAATAAGTGCTTGGCAGCGTTAGCAAGTACAACCCTTGCGGCAGTCAAAAATTCCCTACACTGCTTCGGTTGGTATATTTTTTTTGTTTATCCTTGTTAACGCGTCCGGATAACAAGGAATTATGGATTTTATTTCGTCTCTTTTATATTTGCCGTTAATCGGATGGAATGTGAATTATGCGGAAATTATTTCAGTACTTTCCGCATGAGTGACGTTTAGTGGATGAAGATGCAAATTGAAGAGGGAGTGGGCGGGATGACATCATGGATCATGGGGAGATTGAAGGCGACAACTTGAAAGGACATATTTATTTTTGTTTTCATGCGAATTGAATTTATGTGATGGTGTTTTTTTTTTTTGACAGCTGTCAGCAAAGTGAAGTGAATAACTTATTCAACTTGTAGGAGGGTATCAATTAGTTGCATTTACTGAGTGTCAATATTAGGTTTAATATGCGATCAGTGTTTTAAATTAAAAGAGTAAGAGTGCTTTAAATTTCGTCGGCTGAGAATTGGTTTGACGTATACGCCAGAATGCACTTTTTGGACTATGAATGAAGTCTTATGTTTTCGAGTATGCCCTTTCCAAATATTGTATCTATTTGGTCCTATCTCTAGCCAATCCCGAGATATCTAGTATTGTTTTGACGTGTATCCACCCAAGTTAATAAGATCGAATATTGGTTTGACGTAAACGCCATTATTTGGATATACGTCAAATTTTCTATGCAATTCCCACTTTTTTTTTTGTTTAGTATTGTTTTGCCTTGCCGTATGTCCACAGACTTCCATCATACGACAAGAAAAATAAAAGGTATATTCAGAATTAGTTTGACGTACGTGCAAGTTATTAAGTAAATACATGTCTTTAATCGTACTCACGTACGCGTCAACACAAATAAAAAGTTTAGTGTTGGTTTGCCGTATGTGCATATGAATTTAAAGAACTTATAAAAGGATTCCGAGGAAATGGTTTAGTAAATAATAAACTAGAAGAGACTGAGCTAGTAGATAGTAGATAAGGAAATGGCGTATACGTCAAACCAATTCTCAGTCGACGGATGAGAGGTGACATGTTACGTCTAACTAGTTTTTCATTTTTTTTTTTTAATATTCAGTAACGCCTGGTTTCAATTGGTACTCAGTTATCATCTACAAGGTGGCGCAAAAGTTGTCACCCGTCGCAAAAGCTGTCACCCGATGTTTTTTGGTTGCAAATATTTGAATTCTTCCGCAAAAAAAGTAGAAAAATTTATTTTACGATTCATGTCCTATGCGCCACCTATAATAATTGTTTCGATTTTTTTAAAAAAAAATGACGGCCAAGAATCATCGGGTGACAACTTTTGCGACGGGTGACAACTTTTGCGACGGGTGACAACTTTTGCGCCACCTTGTATTAAATGAATGTATGGGATATGTTCGAACTGTCAAAATTTGTACAGCAATTTGTCTG
Organism: Rhingia campestris; assembly: GCA_932526625.1. NCBI lineage: Eukaryota > Metazoa > Arthropoda > Insecta > Diptera > Syrphidae > Rhingia > Rhingia campestris. The sequence continues at coordinate 116,618,833 of OW052185.1, read as the reverse complement.
TAAACCGAAATGGTTAACGTCGTAAACTGTTGGAATGGCATTGTGACATTAAATATTTAATCCACCATATCCACATACGTATTCTTGCATATTAAGAAAATTGTGTAAATCTAACAAAAATGAATAAAACATTCCTGAACTGAGATTTTATTGATTGGTTTCATCTAACCCTTACTATTTCACTTCACCATTTAACACTTAAAAACGCTCTTTGCAATTGACATACAAGCAGGCATATAAATGTATTCGAGCACATGTACATATGTCTACCAAATAGGCATCATTTGTACCTGACAGCTGTCAGTTTATAGATATAAATACAATTTATCTTTCAATCTATTCAAATTAAACACATGTAATACTAAAAAATAGTTGAAATTCCATTTATTTGACACTTGTCAAAACCTCTTTAAACTTAACTCCATTCCTCTTCAATACTCAGCCACTTAATTGAATTCACATTCACTATTTGCAGCTAAAAAAAACTTTTCACTGCATTCGACCATATTGTTGACATTTAATTCATTTGACACATGTCACTGTAATAACCTCTCAAATGGCACCAGTTATTCAATTCATTCATTCATTTCGCCAATATATATTTTCAACGACTTTTCACACCATACCCATATGAAGTGTCAATTAATTGTCACAAGTGTCAGTTGCCATTTACAAGTGTCATAAATTGATTGTCATTGGATAAAATCGAACAAAACACTCATTTGGCACCTACATCGTCAAGTGTCAGGATGGCCGAGCGGTCTAAGGCGCCAGACTCAAGAGCAATCTTGCCCACCAGTAGTGGGTCACTGAGCGTTCTGGTCCTCTCTGAGGGCGTGGGTTCGAATCCCACTTCTGACAAATGTTTTTTTTTTTTTTTTTTCAAATTTTAAATATTCAGCGCATTTTTTGCTTACTCACTGAAACGTGTTTCGGTGACGTCCCTTCGAAATGTAAACACGTCTCTATTGTCGTATTGGAATTTGATACCGTTCCGCAAACAAAAACAAGTTTTTCTTCCTTTATATCCTGTAGGGTTTCTCTTTCCCTGCGGGCTTCTGTGTTTATTGTTTACCCCAAGCGAATGACAATTGCATGCATGGAGAGTTTTTTTTTAATTCATGTTTTTTGGAGAGAATATCTTTTGCTGTATTTTGCCCGCCACCCATGGCGATGTGGTTGCAAAAGAGAGGACGAAGAAAAAAAAAGAACTCCACTGAAGTGGTCGAGCTACTCTGCTCCTTTTGTTGGGCTCTCCTTTCATTCGTCTTTGTGGTGGTTTTTCGTGTATTCGTTTTGTTTCAATGCAAACACATCAAAGTGGGCACTTTGACAAGTGCTCATGCTCTTTTGACACACTGGCTTCCGCCCGAGAGGGCTCTCAAGTGAGAGATATCTCCAATTTTAATTGAGGATTGCCAGTTGCAGCGGTTTGTGTGCTTTGTTTTGAGTTGTGGCACACGACGCCCGACTTGAGTGGTATTTAAGGTCGCACTTGTTGACAGCTGCTGTCAATCTGAAGGAAGGCGTCAATGTATCAAATGCACATTTGCGGATACTTAGTGATGTCTATACAGTTCGACCACTGTTAAGGGTCATTAATGTCAACATTTCCACCGCCATTCAGCGCACATCTACTTATTTCTAAAAAAGTACTTACTGACGTCGTCCCCCCATGTAGAACGCGCAGTATTCGTGCACCACTGGCACACGCGCACAGCATCTTAATTGCGCGACTTGAACATTTAATTTTGCAATTTGCCTCTTTTTCTCCTCCTTCTTGTGGCTATTCTTTCGGTTGTATGCTTGAACTGTCCGCACTCGGCCCCGATGTAGGCTAAGCTCAGTCTTATCATCAATTTGCAGAACGAACAAAAAAAAAGCCAGCACACATAACGTCAAAAGCAATTGTCAATTCTCGTAATTTGTCTCCTGTCATCGCGAACGGGAAAGCGAGAGAGGGATAGAGCGATGAATGCATCGGAGTCGTGTAGGTTGGCTTTTCCTGGCAATTAAAAGTCCGCTCCCCTGTGCGCGGCCCCTGCGCCGATAGATGTCGATTAATAGAATAATTGCCGGGTGGCGGAAGAGATTCGCCGGAGGAGTGCTGGAAGCGGTGAGCACACATTCGAACAATGCCAATGAGGATGGAATTATTAACGCGAGGAGCCGTCCGCTGAGTTATTTTGAAATTAAGAATTTATTATGAGGTTTCTTTTTTTTTGTCATGTTCGCTGATGGGACGACGGAATTCCGTGACTTGCAGTTCAAATGGGGTATTTAGACACTCTTAAGGTTGCTGCCTGACACATTCGAACATAAATTTTCGAAAGTAATGTTTTAGAGTGATTTCGTACGATAGTCATTAGAGGAAACGAGGAAGGCGACTGTCCCGTTTGTTGGGGTGGTGACATTGTGACAGTCCTCTTGTGGGAATGTTGTTTCCAAACATCTGGGAAGTAATGTATTTCAGAGAAGATGGAATCGATGGGAAATGCTGTTCTTGGTTGAAATTTATTATCCCGATTTGGTGGGGCATTTTAATGGGATGGGTATCACTAAACGTCGTTTTCTCCTAAACCTATAAAATTGTGGTAAATACTGGCAAGAATACGTCAGACAGTTTAAGATTATCTTAAATAAAAATCGATGGCTATTAGCACAGCTCTTCAGATGTGAATGGCGTGGTTTTGGCTTGGCTAACGCGATCTCATCTGAAAAAACGTGTCGAAATAAACCCCTTTTCCAAACCTGAATGTAACGCAACCCACAAAATTTTGTTCATTTCATAAGGCGTGCTTCAGTGAGTGTTAGCCCTAGGCCCCTTCCGGAATATCTCTATATTACTGTTTCTTTGGTTACCAACTCAGTTTGCACAGTCCAAGATGGTAAAGATCTTTCTATAATCGGTCGGGCCTTTTTAGACGAAGTCTTCTATCTATCATTTTAGGTGGAAATTCAAGATATAACATGCTTGGTTTTTGGATCTTTTTTCAGATGTTAGATAAGCTTTCGAATCTCCTTTTTAACTGCGATTCAGTTAAAAATATCCATTTCGTCGTCACCATAAGCCAAGATAAGCCGTTCTGGATTGGGAAAGATGCCGCATTTCCACCAGTTTTTGGTGGATTAGCTTCAGTTTCAGGCTTAGGCCAGTAATAAAGCCATCAGTCGAACTAGGTCGAATGTCGAAGCATGGACCGTATCAAAAGTGGATGAAGAAATTCTTGGTCGTTCTGAGAGGAAAATTATTTGAAAAATCTTCGGTCCCGTTTTTGTTGATTTAAGAACCAAGAACTATACGAGCTGTACAGCGACATGCCCCTAGTCAAAATTTCCGCATTGGGCGTTTAAGATGGTATGACATGTAGAATGAATGGAAATTAATACTCCGGCACAGAGTCTTCGATTCTAAGCCAGTTGTCGGACGCAGTAGAGGAAGACCTCGCCTTAAGTGGCGCGAACAAGTAGAAACCTACCTTAACCAACTTGGAGTGCGCAACTGGAGGCAGTTAGCTAAGGACCCGACTAATTGGAGACGCATGTTTGTTGAGGCCCACGTTCATTTCGGATTGAAGTGCCACTTAGGCCATTGTAATTTGAGTCCAATATCATGTTTGAAAGCAGCCATACACCTAGTCACTGCAGTACTAATGTTTGATGTGAGATTTTGATATTCCACAAAGAACGACGACTATCGCTAATGACCTGTTGTGTATAAAATAACATTTCCCACTCCTGTTCATCTCGCTCGCGGTTTTCCTGAATAGCCTTATCGATTCCTATACACTAGGGCACACTGTCTAATATATCCCCATTCCTCCTATCAGCGTTTATCGGGTTTCAGTTTTAAAGTACTCAATATATTATCATCCCAACCATGTTACGAGTTAGTTTCCCGTTACAGTCTTCGGAGAGTACTTCTCTAAAAATAATTCGACATAACGAGTACCCTACAGGGTTGTTTTAAACAACCTTCCAACGTTAATAATGATCAACTGTGTGAACTCACAGATGTCCGCACTCCCAAATTAATCGTCCTTGCCAAAGACAAACTTTTTTTTTAAACCAACAACACAAAAGCGAACATACCTTGATGTCAACCGTGAAATCCTATTTTCAAAAACACCCCACGTAACATGAAACGTTCTTGTCGTCCTCACATTCCATTACACAGACAAAAAGTATCTCAATTATATAAAAATTACCGTTGGAAAATGCAAATTTACATTTAATACAAAAGCACCTTAAACAGACGCCGCCATAATCGTCCTTATTACACGTTAAACACGGATTGAAATAGAATCAACACAACACAAAAAAAATGATCCAAGTCATTCGGACCAAGAGCACAAAGAAGAAAAGCCAATAAAGCATCAAGAGCTTTCCATCTGCTACGCTAGGAAATGAGGAGCAAAAAATCCTCCACACGAACGTAAACAATGTTGATGGGCAATTCTAGGAAAATTACCATAAATCCTTCTGGCCGAGGTATGGGCCAAGCAATTTTCTCCTCAACGAACGTGAGACTCGACTTCGTCCTCTGGCTGGTTGGGAGTAGGACAAACCACTTGCACAATGTGCTTGGAAGATAAATTAATAAAACTGAAGTTACTATCCCAAGTCGAAACTATAGATGATTTATGTCCTTTCCCAGCACGGTATAGTCTAATTGGAAATCCTGTTTCTGTTGTAACACCTTTCTCCGCAGGTCTTTCTCGACTGGAAACCGAGACTATATCAGATTACCATCTCTGGTAAAACAAATTGTTGTCCACCGAGCTAATGTAAACACAAACCTACAGCCAGACCGGAACTAGCATTCCCCCTACCGCCCCAATGTAAACAGTTTTGTTCCCTCTTTTCGTTTTTCCTGTGATGCAATGCGATAACATTCCGTGATCGTTTAACAGCTTTCCCTAAATATCGTGTTCCCTTTAATACCGCTCCCGACAACGACGACGATGACGATTTTATTTATGGCCCAGCGTCTGTAACCGATTTGGGTGCGATTGAGTCTCGAGGGGGGAGACCAAATAACGAACGACTTTTTAATTTGATAATAAATGGTTTCGGCGATCATTGAGAGATCTGTTATTACCTCTTTAACAATTTTTTTTTTATTGACTTATCGAAGTGGGGAGGGGAGGGGGACGCAAAGTTCATACACAATTCAATTATTGTAGATCATGTTTTGTTGATGATAATCCGTTTTAAAGCCTTCCGCCACCATTGGAGGGAGAGGCGCATACGAGTGGAACTCTGAAGTGGCTTTCGAGTTCAAGGGTTTTGAAAATTGGTTTGCATGTGACGATGATGATGTCATGTAAGTTGTTGTGTTGGATTTCAATAGTACTCACACACAGCCTAACGGAATCAATTTGTTGGCAGATATCCGACGGGTGCTGATGGATTTATTTTTCTTTCTCGAATTTCTTTCTTGTTCATGGGGGCTTCTTATTGGGAAGCTGGATTTTCTTTGGTCATTTGAAATTGTTTGGTGATGGTAATTTATGTTTCTTATTTTGCGTTCTGGCAGATGTTTGTTAAAGGAGGGGTGAGGACCCTTTGAAGTGGAACCAGATTCAGTAAGTCAGCAAAGTTTTAAGTGCTCAAGATGGGAAGCTGGCAGAGTGTATCTGTAAATCTTTTGGTGAAATGTTTAAATTTTAATTGAATACAGTTCAGTTCAGTTTCGAAAAGATGTTTGGTTTTATTTGGACGTTTTTTTAAAGATTTATTTCTCAGATTTATCTTCTCAAAGAAGTGTACCTTGGCATCAACAAAATAGAAAACATTTGTAGGTTTTTTTTTAGAGAAACAAAACATACCAAACAGACGTTTAAATAGATAATCTAATCATTTAAGTGTCCGAAGCTATCAGAGAGCCTTTTCAGGAGTCAGGTTCTTAATTTATGTAACGAAACTTCCTGTCAAACTTTACTTTATGGGTTTTCTAACCATAAGTCTCTGGCTGTGACAAGACAGCTTTCAATCTTCTTGATTCCTGGCTATTTCCACTTATTTAGTTTAAGTACTCTGACCTCTGAGGGATCACTATTCGTATGGTTAGTTGAGAACTTATGGTTTTGCGTGTAATCCATCTGATTAGATGATGATGTCGATCTAACTGATGTTGCCAGCCTGGATGAAATCCGTCCTTGAAATGAAATGGCTCTCCTTTCACAACTATTCCCTTATTCACTCGATAACTTTACTTGAGGAGACTGTAGCTCTTTATAGGTTTTGAAAAGCATACCATCGTATCCTTCATGGTGAACTTTTGAGTGAAATATTGATTCATGATTTTCTCCATTTTTTTACGTTACGGGTCATGACAAGGTGGCCTCTTATCTCCTTATCTTTAGATTAAATCTTCGTTACAAACACCAAGTGGCGTATGTGCAAAATCTTAACCTGCGTATGTAAAGATACATCTATTCGAAAGTATTAATAAATAAAAATAAATATAAATATAAATAAATATAATATATATAAATATAAATAAATATAATATATATAAATATAAATAAATATAATATATATAAATATAAATAAATATAATATATATAAATATAAATAAATATAATATATATAAATATAAATAAATATAATATATATATATAAAATATAAATAAATCTATATACATAAAAATGGATCTTGGTTTGTTCGGATGCTTAAAACTCGAAAACGACTGGACCATATTGGATACTTCCTTCTGCGGATTTGTTCGTAATTGCTCCGCGAAGGTTTAGGAAAAAAGAAAATTTGAAAAATTCTCAACAGGTGGCACTGTAGGCGGTCATTCCATTTGATAATGGCAAAACAACGTTTGACGGGCCAGCTTGTAAAATATAAATAATAAAAATAACACAATTTCAGATACAGATAGCTACGCCACTTCGTGTGATGATAAATACCGATCGGTAGATAACATACGCCAAATATCTCAAAATGGCAATTTTTGCATATACGCCACTTCGTGTTTGGAGCGACGACATAAAATGGCGAAATAGTCATCAGCATCACCTTTCAACATGAATAGGAACATATTACATATTGTGATACGCACTCTGAACGTATCTAAGGACAAAGTTTTATCAAAACTTGTGCAGACGTTTTTTTTTTTCAATTCGACATATAATCTGTCTCAAGCGTATAAAACAGGGTCGTTCCACGTTCGACATATGACCACTTGTATTTAATCCACCACAGGCCAATCGATCGCCCTTAAGGTATGAACTCCAGTGACGTGGACCAAATATATATGCCAGTCACATTTGAACGTCCTACCTTAAAATGGATGGTTGGATTATTGATTATGGTTATGATAAAATTGGCTCCAAGATGGCGGAAAAACTCTAAAATAGTCCTATTTGACTCGGAGTGGTGGTTTAAACATCACCGAAGACTATTAAGGCGTTACTAAAAATCTAGACAAACGTTTCCATTTATCACTTTGTGGTGGGAAATTTGTAACCGTTATTGTTATACGCAAACACATTGTAATTTCAACACGACCACACACATATGATATTCTTAAAGCATGCTGTGCTTACCCTTACATAACTCATCTTGTTCTCACATCAAAAAGTCATAAAAAGGAAGCCCGTTTCGACTCCAAACAATAAAAACCATAAATCGCCCTTCGAGGTAAGGTAAGAAAACCCAACTCGCCTGCATCATTAATATTCCGTTCCATTAATCAACCAAGTAATTGTTTTCCGATTGTTTTCTCATGTTTTTCTGTTACCTGTTGTTGTGGTTCAAGACAAGACAACAACCATCACATACCTTGCCACCGTTGTCCAGGAAACCATGTCTCATGTAGCAGTATTCCCCAAAACACGCACGGCGTCCAAAACATGTTGTGCCATGTTGTCATTCTCTTTTTTTTTTTTTTTGATAATAATATCTCGACTTAATGGGCCGACCGTCAACCTTGCCCTTTCGACATATCGAGTGTCACTCATACGCAATAGTCCACATAAGAAAGTCTTAGGTAAGCAAACAAAAAATGAATCATGTCCTTAAACACAGCGAAACATGTCGTCGTCAAACATGATTAATCTCCTTTTAAAAATTCCCCGGGCTTATCTCACACCCCAACACAATCAACAGAATGAAAAAGAAAAAAAAATCAAAACAACTCCCAAGCCTATTAGAAGACACCCTCCAAGTGTTGAAGCGCATGTTGCACTTGTTGGCTGTCGCAGAGCGTTTATTTTTAGTCGACACACGAGCAAGTGTGCTCATTGAAGGATTTTGACAGATGTAGAGGAGCGCCTTTTATGAACCGAAATCACCTGGGGCCGCCTCAACTGTTTTCTCTCTGGGTTGCCCCAATATTTATTTTTTCCATTGCCGGTGTGTAGGTACTCGAAAAACGTTTGCCTTCCGGTTCTTTAGAAACGAAACAAAATTCGAATCACTCAAGCAGCTGCGCTTCTCTGCGTCTGGCTTGAGGCGCCCAAATATGGTTATGCACGGTGGAACAACGAAGCGTTCACGTTGACCCAATAAATTTTGTCAATACGACGAGCGGTCCTAAAAAAAAAAAAAAAAAAAACAGTGGGTGCCTATGGGGTTGATGAACCCACTCTCGTGTTGGTGCGTAATTATCAAAAACCGCTCGCTGGTAGCTATCGTGGTTGTCTTGTTGAACTAATTAGTTGCGTTGTCAACTTTGTGTGTCACGTGCCAATGGTCGTTCGTGTGTAATTTACGACCAAATCAGGTCCGAAGGAATGTGTGCGTCGAATCTTGTTGGCTAAAGGGCTTTTCAAGGTAAATGGGACTTCCGCAGTGAGTGGTGAAAGTAGTAGAGACTCCTTTTTGTTTGTCTCCGAGGTAGTTTAGGAAAAGAGTGTTGCTTTGGTCGCTGCAGGAGATTTTCTGACTTCCTTGTGAGAGTTATTTAAGTGTCTTCTACTTTGTTTGCTCTGGAGCGATGGGACGTCTCGGGAAGATGTTAACAGAAAAATTATAGTTTGGCGAAAATTGCTACTGAGAGGATAGTCAGTTTTGGTGGTTCGGCCATAAGCGAGGATAAACTTCCCTGTGTGTATGGCTGGATGGTGTTGAAAAAATTATAATATCCCTTTAGTCCAAAAAGGTGTCGTCCTGAGCGGTCTCTTATCCAGAAATATGTTTGCATAGGAAAATTCTTTTAAGGTATCAAAATCTTACGTAGTCTCTGTGGAATAAGTCTCTTAATATAATATACGATACTGTTCTTCCATTCTGTTTGAACCTCTATGCAAACTCTTTCACTGTACTGTTAAAGCTTATTTATGGATCTCTCACTTTGTTTCCAATAAAAGGCCTTCTTTCACTGACTTGTAACCAGACTTCGCGGCGAGGCTGCAAGTTATGGAATCTCATCAATAATGCCCGCGTTGCGTTTAATGCTTTAAATTCACTGTCCTCCAATCTCTGAAGCGGGATATAAATGCAGCTAAATGTAAAATTTACAAAGTTGAAATGGTTTTCACCAATGACATATATGTTAGCCCAGACCCTCGTCAAAACTAACCTAGGGTTCCCCCGTGAAATATGTAAACGACCTGTCAGTCCTATGGATACCCAAAATTTTCCAAGTCAAACCAGGAATCCCACAATATCTAACTGCTGGTAAGAGGGTTGTGCTCTAGCTCTGGCCATAAAGATATTCTAACGCGAGACCTTTTGTACCTAAAAAAATTACATCACAAATGACAAGTACACTGACTCATAGGTGTGCACGTTAAAGTGCATCTTCAGTACAAAGAACATCGGTTTAGGTGAATCGATAAGTAACAAGTGCAATAATCGAATATTCCCATTGTCCTCTAGTACATTTTCTATCCCAATAATTCCCAGTCTATCATAAACAAAACTTCAACAATTTTAATAATCATACCAGCGTCACACAAGAGTGTTAATAATTTACATCCAACGGACAAGAAAACATCTCCAACAAGTATAATATCATTCGTGCAAAACATGTCAATTTATACCACCGTAAGAAATATTCATGTCGCATCCGTTCCAAATGTAATCTCCTACAGGATGTAATTGCAAATTGTATCTACACCCCCCTACAGCACAGCATCCCACCAAATCCACTACTTTATATTCACAATATACCCAGTAACAGTAATAGGCGGCCTGGAGCCATGCATTTTAATTAAATTCCAACTTCCCACATAAAGCCTAGTTTACGTAGCACAAATCTTTGCCCCACGTTCTAATAGTCAGATGTGCCTTTTACTATCACCAAACACACATATATAGACGCAATTGTTTAAGTGTCCCTAACAGGATGAACAAACAAAATTCTAATCTTCTCCCACATATGGTTCCCGTTTGTATGGGTCCCATCAACATACCTACAGATACACACTACGAGAGGGAGATGGACATTTTCCAGCATATTATGTCTATTTAAGTAGTCCTTTCGGGGTAAAGTCCGCACAAACAGCACCACCACCCTCCCAGACGATAGCATTTCCCAGTTCCAAGTTTTATTCATCACCACCTCGCCGCTATTAAATATGAATGTGCATCTATTTAGCAAACACAAGACGCTACAGAGACACTTTCCTGTCTCGCTATAAGAGAGAATTTATTTTCTGCACACACACAAAATTGCCACATAAAAGTGACATAAAGTACGAAACGAGAGCAAGACACATCCACACGGGACACGGGACAATCTGACACGGCTTTTATGAAATTCGGCAAATGGAATTGCGACTTAATACCGCCTCAATGGATTTCGTTTATATGTACAACCCTCGTGTTGCATGTCTCATGACATCGTGTCTATACGCACATGTATGTATTAGTCGTTTTGGGGATATAAGGATAATAATAATGACATGCTTTCGCCATATGAACTTGGCACCGGCAAGCCAGAGTGAAAGGGCCATAAAACCAGTACCAGCAGTACAGAGAGAAAATTTAGCCTTCACCTTCGTATGGCATGACATTAATAGCAGCAGCAGTAAAAAAAAATGTCACAAAGGCGAACCGCTCCCACAATGAAATATTCGAGCGATAAAATTGAGAACAAGTTTTAGTTTTCTGGGAAAACGGTTTACGGAGGACACTTTTTTTTCAACTCACCAGAACTGGTGATAAATTATTTTTTGCACAAAGAACGTAAAATACCATCTCTTAGATACTTTTTCAGTTCTTTTTTCGTTCTACACAGTGTTGGCACTGTCGCCTGTAATAAAATAAAAATGATGTAAGTATCTAAATGTCGCCACTTAGATTGGGGTACATTGACTTTGGCATACGTGTATGAAAAGTTGATTGAGCGGCAAAGTGTTTCAATAAAAGTTCAGAAGGTTATAGTAGGGTAAGCAAACGAGTGGGAGGTTCGGTTCAGATTTTATGGCTTCATAGCAAATTGGAGCTAAGAATGGGGAATGCCGATTTCATGGTTATTAGCGCAGGACTACATTTTTCATCAATCCCCTTATATTCGTGAAATACTTTTGGTTGTGAGAACAAAAATTGTTGTGAAAAAAGAAAATTCGCTCACGCCTTAACTGTGAGAAATCATGGATGGGTCAGAGCATAATCATGTTCTTGAATCTTGTCGCGATTTTTTTTTATCGCAACGATATTAACCGCAACGTTTTTTCTCCTATAAATTTATTTAAAAAAAATCTTTGAAATGTATGAGGATCATTAATATGGGGGTCAGAGAAACATGAAATACCCATAAAACCCTTCTTTATCCACGGGATCCTCAGGAACTCTCCAAAAAAGTTCGAAAGGTTTCTGAAGAGTATAACAAGCGACTCTAAAACGCGGATTTCTCAGAACTTACATTGGCTCCTTCTTAAGACCTAAGAAGGGGCTATGGGGTTGTAGCAAAATTCAGCCTCAATGAAATGAGAGACTGACTGAAACATACCAGGCTAGATATACTAAGAAAGTCTCCGCCATTATTGAGAATTACAAAATTCAACCGACCTTTACCAGTCCGGAATGGGAACCAACCTTTGCTAATCATGCTGGCCTATATCTTATAGTATTTCGTTCCGAAAGGCATTGCTGTTCAAATTTGCTTTTTGGCAGTCAGTATTACTTTTAAAATGGAAAAGTTTTTACTACGTTACCAACAAAGTTTTTGGGTTTTCATATTCGGAAGTACTAAATTTATTCCGCTTCCAAAATAGAGAGAAAGAATATTCGTTTTAGGAAAAATTTCACTTTCGGAACGAAATACAGAGTTTGACCCCAAGTCGGTAAATCGTAGTGTATAGATAACCATCCCATCTCAATTTTCCCAAAAAGGAGGGGTTTCCTTCCAATTTTTTTTTTCAAAAATGTTTTTTTTTTTTCTCCAAAAGGAGGGTGAAAGGGGGATCAATCAATATACTTAGCCGATCTAATAGCTAGTTTACATCGTCGCAATTGTTCTTCGACATTATGGTGGAATGCTATTAATCGAAAGATGCAGGGTTTGCAAAGGTGTGCTCGGTTTCTTCCGATTCCAAGGACCGAAGTAAGTGTCCCAGTTTTTCATCCTCCTTTTGCCCGGCCAATCCAATCGTATTACTTGGATGGTAGTAATTTCTGCTTAGTACCTTCCGCTAGTGGTTCAGCTACACGTCTTCTGTTTAATGTTCTCACATTTCGGGTGTAGATACGAACGTTGCGTCGTTGTCTATTTTACATTTAGCATGGTCGTGTAATCAGTCTTTTGGTTGCTTCGTATCAATTTATGGTTTCCGTGATTGAAAAGTTAAACCAAAGCAAAACCCACAACCTGTAGGGTAACTCAAATTTATAGACAAAATAGGTCCATCAGTATCCAATAAGGAATCGATCGATGGCGTTAGTCTTTTGGTGGCTTACCCTTGAAATGTTTGTATGTCCTATTGTCCGAATATGTCAGACTTGCTCAGTTTAATTCCGTTAATTCCTTCTTGGGAATCCTAACTCTGCCGTTTGGGGATTATTTTTTATTGATGACTTTACCCCTAGCTAGTTTTGTTTGAAAATGCATGCGACCAACCAGCGAGTTTTTATTTTTTTTTATCCCCTAGGGTATATTAGTTTTGATAGATATTCGTTTTCGTCTAGTATAAGCGTGTTGCCAAGCTCACTGCGGTGTTACAGGGGCGTAATATTATTTTCGTTCAAAAAATCGTGTTATAATTTCGATAGAAAAGAAGGTTTGGAACGAAGGATTCAGGGCGAAAAAGGAGGTTTGGAGGTTTTGAACTTTTTGCTTCAAAAAGGAGCATCATCCTCTCAAAAGGAAGCCAGATGGAAACCGCTGGACGTTTTTCGAAATTCCATCCTTAAGGGTGTGACTTGCAACATTCCAATACTTTTGTGTTTAAAATCATATTCTGCGATAAAAGCCTTGGGGGTCAGTAATATAACTTCATCCACAAAAATAAATACAAAAAATGCAAACCCAGGGCCTAGTTTTCCCATAACCATTTTATGCCGATTCCGAACGGTTAAGTTCTGCGCTGCAGTTCATTCCACTAACCATCGCGCCACTGAGCCCGTCACAAAAATGAATGGAGAAGCTTAATTTGAAATATGTGCCGTGAATGCCAGATTTCATTTTACTTTCACGGGGCCGTGTAGATTTGTAAAATGCTGCTCAAAAACTTAGAGCATTCGTTTATAACTTCCGATAACAAAAGCGTTCGTATTCCGAACACTGTAGTTTCCATGTATGAAATTATTCTTCGGTTACATGGACATTCCTCAGTTTTTGAACTCTAGATCTGATGTTGGACGAGATCAAAAAATGTTAAAAAAAAATTACTACGAAAATTCAAACGATTGCCGATCAAGTCAAACGCACTGTCCACTCACGACGTATTTTAACATTCCATCAGCTTCTCAAAAATTTATCTTGTCTGGGTCTTCAAAATGATGCCTCATAGCAACATATTGTTAAAGTCAAATATTGTGCACCCATAAGTAGAAATATTCCATCAATTACCTCGTATTACCTTGAATTTTACTTTTTTATACCGTATCCCATAGGGAAATATTAGTTTTGAAACATAGTTTGTAACATAGAGAAATAATTTAGGTAGATATATGTCTCGACTCAGGATCGTTAGCTGAGTCGATTTAGCCATGTCTGTCTGTCAGTCCGTCCGTCCGTCTGGCTGTAGGTCACCGGTTTTTAGGCCTTAAATTTTGAGCTAATATAATGAAATTTCGTATGTGTATTCTTCGTACGTGCTGTTCGAACAAGTGTAAAAATTATCAAAATTCGTCCACTTTAAGAAAAACCTTATTTTTGGTCAAACAGTTGACAATTTTGAAAAAGTGTCTCAAAAACATACTTAGATTATCTCAATATCTATGTTTCGTCCATATAAAGAGTTTTGCCATTTTAGTAAAAAAATTTCAATAACTCAAAAAACTGTTGATGCAAAAACTTTAATAAAATTAATATGAACATTTCGTCCTTAGACCTTTAACCCACGCCCATTTTTTTGGGGCGTTTTCCTACAAAAAACCTTTGTATACCCTACCCCATAAAATATGCAAGAGAAAAACGTTGTTTTTTGTGGAACAATAAAATATTTTGATAAACTTTCTGAACAATATGTTTTGACATTTTCATTTTCTATATTTCATCGCCGAAAAGCACACATTTTGAGGATATTAATTTTAAGGGTGGTATGGGATAGCCTTCTCATATGTTTTTTTTACGAAAATGACTCAACCGGCTCATTTGTTTAAGTTCTGTCTAAGAAATAGTAGGCATTGTTTTAGTATTTATTTATTTAATATTTTTAACTTTCTCTTACAAAGAGAAAGATATTGTTTTCGTGAAAATTTTCGACCTCGAGATTTTGATTGATTCTAACATTACGATGATAGCGGAGCCTAAAAAAGTGGTTTTTGGAATTCCGTCCATCGGTCCGTCTGTCCGTAATGGTCTCCCCAGCCTAAACGGCTTGGCCGATTTTCTTCAAACTTCGTATCCAAGCTTATTTTGGTCATAATTCTATGCCATTTTTTTTGTTTGCTTTTAGCCATGTTACTAACGGTACCTGCCATATAAAAATTACACATAACCTCAATTTTCTCGAAAACGGCTCTAACGATTTTGATTAAACTTTCTATATACTATAAGCATATTAGTTCCAACAAAACTGCATACCCAGTTTTTGCGAGAAAATCCATATAACGGATTTTGTCATTTAGGCCATATAAAGAAAATTGTTAATTTCTCGCAAACTACTATGTCAAATTGAATGAAATTTAATATATATACTTCTATAATATATTCCACATAATTAGTTCTAGCCCAACTATCACTTAACGGAATTTTCAGTTTTGGCCAATAACGAAAATTAATTATTTTTCATATAGACACCGATTCCTTCAAATTTCGGAGTAAACGTTCGTATAATCACATTTCGACATTTTATATAATTTTTAGCATTAATAATCAAAATGCGCACTATTTGATCTAACACCCAACTCGCTGTGAAAGAGAAAGTTGCGTACGACCCATTCGTGCACCCACCACTCGTTTTATACAATATTCATTATTTCTGTATTCAATATTTATTAACCCATTATTTATATTTTTCTTTGCAGGTGAGTCTCGATTACCATTTGACATTAAACAAATGATCGTAAGTCAATTTAAAATACTCAGTATGTAGATTTAGTATAAGAAGTATCATATTTGGGCTTTTAGGTCATTTATGAGATGACTATTGTGCTTTAACTTGTATATACCTCTAATTTGGGTAAGCAATCTTAAAAATAAATGTCATTATTCAGCTTAGAGAATTTATGTCAAGACTTCTGACTTACGACTTAAAATTACTTTTCTAAATTGTAGACTACCTAGCTGTAGTAGTATTTGAGTTGAATTCACTAAGCTATCTTACAATCACCGAAAGCAAAGCGTTTCAAATCAATACAACATCACCAAGCAATATATTTGTTTTAAATATCCTACACTACTTTTTGTTGATCTTTTTTATAAACTTTTCTCAGGCGATTTTTGCTAATATATTTATAACGCTCAAGTAGGGTTTCCATTTTAGTTCCATTCAGTACTTTTTTATACATAATTTGTAATGAAAATGGTTTTAAACAATCTTAGAAAAACAAAAGGGAAATAAAAAGTCCCTTCACCATAAGCACTTTAATTTAAATAGAGACTCCGACGACTACATTGTGAAAGTACGTGATTCTTTAAAGGAGACCATTTTAACAATAATTGCAAATTAATTTAATTCAAATTATATTGCCCTGTTTTGTTGTTGAAGGGCAATGACCATCGCTTTAATTCCAGTACTCACGACGGTGTGGATTTTTCAACGTTGTTTTTATTAACCTAAAAATGAATTGATGATTTTTGAAAATCAAAACCCAATTGTGTTGGTAAATCCCATTCAAATGCAACCAGCCATACATTTTTAATTCAAAACGAAACACTTTAAAACTCCGCTTTTTATAGCGAAATAAAATTCCCTTTCACAGTGTTATTACCACTAATCCCATAAAAAGTGTAAGCGAATAAAAATAAAAATCACCTCAACTTCCAATTACTCTAATTGCAGCCCTAAGTGAAGTACCCACGAACTCTGGTCGTTGATAACTTTCCCCTTTACTATTCGCACACAGAGCAGTGCACAGCATACATCACCTAACCAGCATCCTCACTGCATATTCAATGTCTCGTAAAAATGTCTATTTGTACATGATGGGTTTTTTTTTTATTTTGGGGGGATTTTTATTTACCATCAGGACTTGCATATGGAATACGCGTGGTGCATTTTGCTGCAATAACTTTCCTATTCCTACAAACGATTCACCCCGGGACGTATAGTTGGAAAACATAAAAAAAACGAAACTTTGTTTTGTTTTCAGCATTCTACCCTTTTCATCTAAATTTTTCATAAATACCACCGCGGTAATATCTGCACTGGACCGTTTTACTCGCCTCCACAATGCGCCTGCTTCCTGACCTCTAAGAGCTGCATATGCATGGATTGCTTCAGGAGTGGTGAAATAACATAACAAAACCGAGGATCCTTTCACAATTGACACATTGAAACATATTCACATACACACTCCGATGTGCAGAACAATCGCTATGCGCATATCATCTTTACGCCTGAAGGCTTCAGTTTTTAAACTCTGTCTGGTCTTGCCATCTCTCGCCAAAAAATTACACCACACAAGAATAGACAGCAAAAGTTTACCCCCTGTGATTCTATTTATACTTAGTAGTCGTTCTCTGGTAGGTACAGAGTACAGAGAGTGAAAAAAGAATTGGGATGATAATATCCTGCACGACCTTCAATTGTTTGCCAGGCGCTTATCCGCGCATTCTTCCTGTGTAAACATTGATGGAGCCAACACAAAACAGAAAAAAAACCGAGTACATCCCTTCTTCACAATGACTCATGGGGATATTTCCGCTCTCCTTTTCCTACGGCGACTTCCCTTTGGTTTTTATGCGATGACACACACTCACCAGAGTACGAAAGTAATAATGGATTCAAAAGGGGTATGACATTTGTCATGGCAGCAGTGCACAGAGTTCTAATTATACAGTTCCGAGATTGGGGACGAGGTTGGCAAAAGGACGACGAATACGGAGTTGGGGGCCCGCCAGCGAGTATCCGAGACAATTGTGTCGGAGCTAATAACGATTAAGTGCACGCAAGTTTTTGAATAACATATGAGAGCAGTGGACGGGGTCGGGTGGGATGATACAGATGGGACTGTCAGATAAGTAGGCAGTTAAGTGAATAGCAGATAATGTTTGTTTTCAGATAAAGGGTTAATGGGTGACAGGATGCTATCAGGTTTTACCCCTAAAAGTTGGTGTTGGATTTATTACTTCTACCCTTCTATTGTTAATAATCAGATAGCAAGTGTGGTGGTCACAGATTTGTCATTGAAAATCAGACAAAGCTGGGTTTCACCTTCACCTTTCAGATCACACACACACATGGATGTATGAGGATATTAATGAGCGGTTTGTTCGCAAGCACCCTCTTTGCACTACCTAAGCCGTCACTGGTATGTGTTCCACCCGCCGTTCATTGTGAAATACAATACTATTCAGCAAGCAGACTAATTCCCAAGACTACTTGAATGTCTTCTTACGTTCGTGCCACCTCTTTTATTTTTATTTTTTTGACGTCGCTAACCTTACTTTTCGACAGGCATGGAGAAAACCTCTTTCTCCGTTTACCACTTGAAATTCTAATAATACACGACCGAAGTGCACTCCTAATGATTGCCATTGTCCCCACAACAGTCAATTGAACGTCTCATCATCCCTTGTCATTCGGAAGGGTACGGCTATTCTGACATTTAAGACTAAGACGCCGACGAGGAATCGTATGCTCAATTGAAATTTTGTCTCTTCTGGCACATGATGGAATAATCAGTTCCATGTCTTGACTGCGTGGATAGTGAGGGATTAAGGTTCGATTGGCCATCGAGCTATTTGGGGACATTTGACAGCCAAACTATAGTCATGAGTAGACAATGACTGATGGCATTGGTTTAGGTCGAATAGTCTGTCAGCTTCAAAATTACCTTTATAAGGGCATTATTTGTAACGCCTGGAAAATGTCCCAAAATGTTTTATTTCTGTCGAATTCTGTCGCTGATATGATTTCAATTTTTCTTTTGATTTTTTTATCGTAATTTATGCGAATTAGTTTGTTCACTTTTTGTAGATAAATGTGTTTTCGAGGTGAATAAAATATTTCGTGGTGAATTACCTATGTACTTACTTACTTACTTACTTAAGTGGCGCTACAGTCCGGAATGAACCTGGGCCTCAACCAACATGCCTCTCCAATTAGCCCGGTCCTTAGCTAACTGCCTCCAGTTGCGCACTCCAAGTTGGTTGAGGTCGGTTTCCACTTGTGCGCGCCACTTAAGGCGAGGTCTTCCTCTACTGCGTCCGACGTCTGGCTGGGAATCGAAGACTCTGCGAGCCGGAGTATTGGTGTCCATTCGTTCTACATGTCCTAGCCATCTTAAACGTCCAATGCGGAGTTTTTTGACCAGGGGCATGTCGCTGTACAGCTCGTATAGTTCTTGGTTGAATCTTCGTCTCCATAGCCCGTCAACGCAAACGGGACCGAAGATTTTTCGAAGAATTTTCCTCTCGAATCTACCAAGGATTTCTTCATCCGCTTTTGATACAGTCCATGCTTCAGCGCCGTAGAGCAGGACTGGGATGATCAGGGTCTTATATAGGGTTTCCTTAGTAGTTCGAGTGAGGGCTTTACTACTAAATTGCCTTCTTAGCCCGAAGAAACAGCGGTTGGCAAGAGTAATTCTTCGTTTAATTTCTGACGAGATGTTGTTGTCAGAGCTAATAGCGGAGCCGAGGTAGACAAAGTCCCGTACTACCTCAAAGTTATATCTGTCAATGGTGACGTTCTGTCCAATTCGTCGATGTTGTGAGTCCTTTCGTGATGACAGCATATACTTAGTCTTACCCTCATTTACTGCTAAACCCATTTTCGCCGCTTCCTTCTCTATACTAGCAAACGTGGCTATGACATCACGTTGAGTCCTGCCAATGATGTCAATATCGTCAGCGTATGCTAATAGTTGCACCGACTTTTGGAAAATTGTGCCTCTGGTGTTGGCTTTGGAGTTTTGCACAATTCTCTCAAGAATCAGATTAAAGAAGTCACATGACAGCGCATCGCCTTGCCTAAATCCTTTTTTGGTATCGAATGTGTCGGTGAGATCGTTTCCGACCCTGATGGAGCAGCGAGAATTCTCCATCGTCATCCTACACAAACGGACGAGTTTGGGCGGTATACCAAAACTAGACATGGCTCTATACAGTTCGTCTCTATAAATGCTGTCATATGCGGCTTTGAAATCGATGAATAGGTGGTGGGTATCGATTTGGACTTCTTGAGTTTTTTCCAGGATCTGCCGAAGTGTGAAAATTTGATCGGTTGTGGACTTTCCTGGCCTAAAACCACACTGATAAGGGCCAATCAGGTTGTTGGTAAACGGTTTCAGGCGTTCACATATTACGGCAGATAGGATCTTGTAGGCGATGTTGAGGAGACTTATGCCTCTGTAGTTGGCGCAGTTCAGAGGGTCTCCTTTTTTGTGGATCGGGCAAACGATGCTGAGGTTCCATTCTTCAGGCATATTTTCATCCGACCAGATTTGGCTTATGAGTTGGTGGATGTTACTTACCAAGTCATCTCCGCCGGCCTTATAGAGCTCAGCGGGAAGGCCGTCATTTCCGGCAGCCTTATTAAGCTTGAGTTTAGATATTGCTATCCTCACTTCACTCAGGTCGGGTGGTTGGCAGTCTTCGCTGTCGTTGCCAATATTGAATGGTTCGTTCTGCCTGACAGCGGAATGTTGTTCGTCATCGCCGTTTAACAGTCTGCAGAAGTGGTTCTTCCATATCCTCAGCATCGACTGTGTCTCAACTACAATATTTCCTTGTTCATCTCGACAGGATTCTGTTCGAGCCTTGTATCCTTGGCTTTGACGTTTTACACTTTGGTAAAACTTGCGAACATCGTTCCTGGAGTGGCACCTCTCTATATCCTCGATCGCGCGCTTTTCTTGCTCTTTTTTCTTCTTGCTGAAAAGCCGATGTTCTTCCCTTCTTCTTTGCCTATAGAGCTCAATGGCAGCTCTCGTCTTCACCTGCAGCTTAGCCTTGTAGGCCTCGTTCTTGGCTGCGAGCATCTGTCGGCATTCCTCATCAAACCAGGGGTTTCTTGCTGGTGGGCGCGAGAAACCTAGCACTTCAGTTGCGGCTGATCTAATGGCCTGTTGGCATCGTTGCCATTGCTCTTCGACATTTGATGCTGGTGGTATGGTGTTAATCGAGAGGTTAAGGGATACGCGTTGTGCGAAGGTCTTGGCGGTCTCTTGCGATTGCAGTCTTCCGACATTAAATTTTTTCACAGTATTTCTGGATTGTTGTGGCGTGGTGGATATCCGCATTCTTACCTTGGCTGCTACAAGGTAGTGATCCGAGTCGATGTTAGCTCCTCGGAATGTTCGGACATCCAAAATACTGGATGCGTGCCTCTTATCTATCGCAATGTGATCAATTTGGTTGACCGTTCGTTGATCTGGAGACCGCCATGTCCCCTTATGGATATCGAGGTGAGGAAACCTATGTATTGGCCAATATTCTTTCCCCTTGAAATTTATTTTGCCATCAGTCGGCCGACAAAATGTATGGATAAACAAATTTTGAGAATCTAGAATACTGTCCACATTTGTCTAGGGAGTGGTGAATATCTTCTTAGGGTGAATATCTAATCATTTTCAGACTGTACACCAATGTATCTCATTTTTTTCTATTGGATACAAAAATACAAATTTTTGACGCAACTCGCTGTACCTAGGGCCTAGGTTTCTCAAAACCATTCATGTGTGCGAATGTACTTCTTGCATGATGGCGGGGCCTCCTGTTTTATGCCGACTCCAAACGACTCGGATGATTTGCCAGATCATTACATCTTTTGGATACAAAAGTGTATTTGTAAACAAATATGTCGTGGTTAATTTCTTTTTACTCGTAAATTAAGTACTTTTTTTTGAACTTTTGGATTGAACACATTTTGCTTAGCGATGTAATATGTTTTTCTTCCCTTTTTTTCAATGGTGGATGATATGTAGTTGTCAAACTAAGAGGTGAATACACCTCTTCTCCATTCGACATGTTCCACAAAAAAGTGAACCTCTCTAAGAACACTGCAACGAATTTTGATGAAATATCTGCATTGACATATTAATACTTTAAAGATACTCCATGGACACCGTTCAGCCACGTGAATTTGTCGATGAGGATGCCAGAAGCCAGGCAGAGGATGCAAATTTTTAGATAAAACCATTATCAGTGACGGAAGCATAATTGTTACGTCGAGTAACAAAACTTCTAACTCGAAATTTGACGAGTAGTCAGTAGTCCAATACAATGTTGGTTACGCACTTTCCACGCATTAGTGTTTGGTGTGGACTTTGTGGGGGTGGATTTATGGGAATTCCACATCCTAAAAAAAGAACAAAGCCCAACCGCTTATAATCAATGTGTCTGTAGTATTATCACGAGACGATCGTTGACATTTTCCCTTTCGAATTGGGAGATATGGCGTTGGATGACGTCAAATGTAGTCCAATGTAGGATGTAGTCCAACGAACTGCCGCAGATCTATTGCTATCGGACTGTGTTTTAAAAACAATTTCTTTCACAAAAACAAAAATCAGGACATGTGGTAAAATAGTTGTGAACTTCTAATGATGGCGAATATTTTGTGGTGAATATTATATTCGGTGGTGGATTTCTATTTGTTTCTGGATGTTTCTATGGATATTTTTTTCGCATTCATTACGTGATAAATTAAATTTTAAATTTATTTTTCGGTTGCCTTACTTTGTTTTAGAATTCATTGCTATGTGGGGAATTTCGCATATTTCTATAATTTGGTGGAAACTTCACTTGTTTTTGTTATTGTGGTATTTATTCATAAATCAAGAATTGTTCGAAATCTTTTAATTGCTTTTAGTAAATTTTTATTTTATATTTATAAATTTCAATAATTTTCAACTTAAAGTATTCCGTGATAAATTCCAAAGGTAAACTATGGCCGTCCGATGTATACCATTTTATTTGCTTTTTCAATCGAAATATGTCTACTACCCCCAGGCAATATCACATAAATTTCCATCTCTACTACATACAACCATGAAAATAGCACTAAAGGACTCATTTGTCCACATGACTTCACATATCAAAGTCGTTTTTGTTTGACGGTTATTTCTGTGTTTGGGTATCAAAAGGTCCGAAGAATACAATTTCTCTCGTTTTTTTTTTTTGCTTTGCAGCTCTTCGATTCCATCTATTTATACGTGCTTCCATCTTAAATATCTGTTAACCATATCTACCAACTTACCACCCAGCCTCGGGCTCCTCAAGTACACATTTCTTCATCTACGTCTACTTCTCTGACACTCTGACGCTAGTTAGATATTCATCACAAAAAGACGGTTCTGTGGGAGATATTTATAACAAAAGGAAGACATTCTCCCATACCTCCAGCATATTCGCACACTCCCATACTCTGGCATACCGCTTTCCCGTATGTAGGTACAAACATTTCCAATTCGAAGCATTGTGCGGCGCAGCTACTCGCTGTTTTATCTATCATGCATTGTTCAGGTATTCAAAGCGTGTTTTCAACAATGCAGCGTTTTCAATTTATATTCTATCGATTTCGATTTTATTGAAAAAGTATTAAGGTCTTGTTCCCTTTTTTTATTGGTCTTTTCGCCGGCCCGCCTCACCGCCCTCTTCCACTGTTGATAGTTGGCCTTTCTTCGACGTCGTCTTGTGCGAGCCTGATAAAAGCTTTGTTGGTATTGGCCGCCCTCTCTCCTTCTCTCTATGTTAACTGTCATTAAGTATGGAAGACTTGAGAATTTTGGTCGCGTCATGTAGCGCTTGCAAAATGTACTCTCTACTCTCGTCGGAGCGAGGCATGAGATTCCTTATCGGTAATGAATTTGTCATGTCTCCTCTTGAATGTGGTGGGTTTAGTGGTGCGGATGGGCCAGCATGAATGCCAGACGGAAGACGTGTGCGCTGCGGATGGAGTTGGGCTGAATGTGTAAACATGGTATTCACGTTAATGAAGTAAGAATGTTGCTTTTTTTTTGGCAATAAAACATACGAAAAATCAACAACAACAAATAAATAAACGGTGAACGGATAAATAAAAATAAATTGTATGTAGAAACTTGTTTCGATTGGGTGGTGCGGTTGGATTATGAATGGGGAAGAGTCAAGTGGAAGTTGGCCGTCGAGAATGGCAGTTTGATGAACTTTTGTGTTTTGGGACAGGATGAGGTATCAAAATACAAGTGAAACGGCTTTTTCAGAAAAAAGGACATTTACTTCGTCAAACTGCATCAAGAGATTATTAGTTTTTTGTTGTTTGATTTGACTTTCTTAACGATTACTAAGATCAATACCAGACGTAAAACTCTTGAGGTCTTCTACTAGAATAATAAGCTAAAGACAAGTAAACTATTTCGAACATAACGCAGGCTTTCTTAATCTTAGTAATAAATAAAAACGATAATTTAAACAAAAATCGAAAAGCCACCTTAAGCCCTCAAATACCATATCAACGAAATTGGGCTTCTGGAAAAGATGCTCCAAAAAAAGTCAAAAAATGCCGCAGATGAACAGTTTCTGGAGATGATTCGATGGATGAGCATTACTAAAACAAAAAAGGAGACCCTCTGAACTGCGTCAACTACAGAGGCATAAGTCTTCTCAACATCGCCTACAAGATCGTATCTGCCGTAATATGTGAACGCCTGAAACCGTTTACCAAAAACTTGATCGGTTCTTATCAGTGTGGTTTTAGGTCAGGAAAGTCCACAACGGATCAAATTTTGACACTTCGGCAGATCCTAAAAAAAACCCAAGAAGTCCAAATCGATACCCACCACATATTCTTCGATTTCAAAGCCGCATACGACACGAGTTATACAGAGTCATGTCTAGTTTTGGTATACCGCCCAAATTCGACCGTCTGTGCAGGTTGACGATGGAGAATTCTCGCTGCTCCATTAGGGTCGGCAACAACCGACACATTCGATACCAAAAATGGATTTAGGCAAGGTGATGCACTGTCATGTGATGATACATTTAATGTGATTCCAGAGAAGATTGTGCAATACTCCCGAGACAACACCAGAGGCACAATCTTCTAAATTCGGTGCAACTACTATCATACGCCGATGATATTGACATCATTGGTCGGACACAACGGGACGCCATAGCCACGTTTGCTAGAACTAAGTATATGCTGTCTACATGAAACGACACACAACATCGATGAATTGGACTTCACCATTTACAGATATCACTTACATTAGCGCCGCTATATAAACTCTGACAACAACATCTCCTCAGAAGAATTACTATTGGCAACCGCTGTTTCTTCGGGCTAAGAAGGCAATTCAGTAGTGAAGCTCTCACTCGAACTACCAAGGAGATCCTATACAAGACCCTAATCATTCCAGTCCTGCTCTATGGCGCTGAAGCGTGGACCGTATCTTCGGTGTATCTTCTTCTTGAAAAATGTTTGATTACGGGGCTATGGAGACGAAGATTCAACCAAGAACTATACGAGCTGTACAGCGATATGTCCCTAGTCAAAAACTCCGCATTGAACGTTTAAGATGGCTAGGACATGTATAACGAATCGACACCAATACTCGCAAAGTCTTCGATTCACATCCAGACGTCGGACGCAGTAGGAAAAAAACCTTGCCGCGCTCAAGAAGAAACCGACCTCAACCAACGTAAAGTGCGCAGCTGGAGGCAGTTCTAATCTAATTGGAGAGGCATGTTGGTTGAGGTCCAGGTTCATTCCGGACTGTAGCGCCACTAAAGTAAGTAAGTAAGTGCTTACCTTCAAACCTGTGCAAAGGGATGGATGAAATTTAAAGGAACCGTTGAGAGATAGCTAGGGTGCAATAACTACTTTTGAAAAATGGCGATGAAAAACCCTATCCCATATAGGGGCATATTAGTTTTGATACATAGTTTGTAACATAGAGAAATAATTTAGGTAGATATACCTCAAAGTATATGAATCGATTCAGAATCGCTAGCTGAGTCGATTAAGCCATGTCTGTCTGTCTGTCCATCCGTCCGTCCGTCTGCATGTCACCTATATAGGGCTTACATTTTGAGCTAGGAAAATGAAATTTGGTTTAAGAATCCTTGATCAGAACAACTGTAAAAAATTAAAATCCGCCCACTGCCCACTTTTCAGATAAACGTTGTTTTAGGCCAAACGGTACATTTTTTTTGAAAAAGTGTCTGAATAAAATATTTAGACAATACCTATATTTTGTGTATACAAAGTTTTTTACCACACCCACTTTTTGGGGGCGTTTTAATTAAAAATGATTTTCAGTCAAATTTTAAAATATTCGAAAAAATATTGATGCAAAATCATTGGTAATATTAACATGAATATTTCCCCCATAGATCATTATAGCCCACGCCCACTTTTTGGGGGAGTTTTCCTACAAAAACTGCTTGTATACCCAACCCCAAGGAATATGCAATCGAAAAACGTTGTTTTTTGTTGAACCATAAAAGATTTTGAAAAAACTGTCAGAACAATATGTTGTGACATTTTCAATATTTCATCGCCATAAAGCCCACATTTTGGGGATATTAATTTTAAGGATGGCATGGCATAGGGTATTAAACGATCCGCACAGAGGATTGTAGCCTTCTCATATCTTTTCTTCTGTCTTTACGGTTCCCACACCTCGTTGTATGGAAGTTTGTTTTTTTTTTGAAAATGTGTTGATTTCTATTTTTACCCGGAGCTCAACTTGGAAGCGAAATACTTTCTTTAAGAATGGCTAAATATTTCATGCAGATTTGTGAACATCTGCATGACCGTGTATATTATGGTTGATGTCCGAACAAAACAGGAAAAATCGTCCATTTAGACTGAAAACTCACCGGATAAAGCAAAACGTGATTTTTTTGTTTCGGGAAACAAGAGAAGATTGTTTCTTATGAGACTACACACACCAAAGAAGAAAACTAAACAAAACACGCATTTTTGGTTTGGAGTGTTTCGATATTGGTTGTCGAACATAAAAACCAAAGTAGGACAGAAAAACATGTTTCGTTGCCGATAGCGGACCTCTTGTTTTTTTGCAAAACAAAATGTTGATACGATAGTTCGTATCTTGTTTTCTAAAAGCATTTTCGATAAATCTTAGCAATTATTCAAAAGTTTCAATCTGCATTATTCTGGTGAAAATTTAATTTTTCAGAAGAAATTCTTAATTCTGCTATTAAGTTTATTATCACATCTTCGGCATTTCGTTTTAGATTATATGGATACATCCAACACTCTCTGCTATTTGCGTCATTTTCCTCAATTGCTTCAAAAATTTTATGTTAGATTGGCACAACTTGATCGTCAGACCACATGTTGAAGAACACTTAAAGCAAATTCCATTCCAGCGAAACAGAATGTAACAAAACAAAATGTTTTGTTTTCTTGTTTCGTTTGGTGAGTGTTCAAATAACAAACGTTTTTTTGACTTTCGAATAAAAAAAATTTAGTGTGTGTGTTTTCAGCCTTAGATGTGCTTCCCAGTTTACACACTTAGACCCACTTGCACCAATGCATATATTTACCAGTAACAATTGGTCGGAAATTCACTAGAAAATGCCTAGATAGTGAATGAATTTCCAGAGCCGTCTTTCTTCTACGCGTCAATTTCAAAAAAGTATATCAACTTTCTTCAGAAATAAATAAAAAAAAATGTTGTTGTTGTCGAAACTTTATTTATCCAACTCCTTAATGCGTTTTCCATCGCTTTCGAAAATTCAATTTGAATTGCATACACGTTCTTTGACAAAAAACCTAAAATGATCCCAAACTGCGTTAAAATTCTTCCACTATTTAGTCACCAACTGGAAAAGTTTCCGCAATGAGTTAATGAATTATTTAATCCTGTTATATATCCTTGGGCGATTCCACTACCACTGAATTAAAAAAGGGACAATTGTCTTTTCGACTCCCATTTCGCATACCATGGTCTCATCGTGGCCCATAACTTTTAATAGGATCAAAGAGGGCTTTTTGTACGTTGGCCAGGGATATCTCCAGGTATCTAACTTGCTCCTTTCCGTTTGCAGGAGGCATTACAAATTTCAATTGTATTCCCGAAATTAAATGCCAAAGACAAAGGAAACTTCTACATCTTGGTTGTAGAAGTAAATTGTCTTGTTTACTTTGTGGCCAAAAGTTACTTAAATGAGGAATGGTGCGGTGGCGGGGAATATACGTAAGCATTTATGAAGCTGAAACAAGCGACGATGACGGTTGGGAGTTTCTTGGATGTTTTTCGTTGGCAGCTTGACCATGTTTTTGGGGGAGGATAGCTTTATGTGGTTTGTCTGGGATTTGCTCTTGGGGTTTCATTTGAAGGGGGTTCTTAAGTGAAAAGATGGCGAGTTAATGGAAGTGAGGATTAGAAACAATTAAGACTACATGGATATTTCATTTCTTGTGGTCGCTCACCTCTGGTGATAGTTGAAGGTGGTTGATTTCTTTGTTTAGTATCTTATCCACCAAATGCTGTTTAAATTAAGAAGATGACTTCAGACTTACCCTACGTAATTTAAATTAATTACCCAACTCCTAGATCCTTTTAGTTTTACAGCTCAAAAACCATTTTACGAATAACATCCAATTAAAATTTACCCCTAAACAGATTTCAAAAATCAAACCGTACAACTTGTAGATAAATGTCCACATTGCTATCCATTTCATGGTACCTACTTAATCCGCAACTCCTCCCCAAAGCGACTAAATTTCCCACTTGAAACCACAAAAATCAGCTGACACGACAGTCAAAGTAATGCAATTATCTATTCATTCCCTTATTGATGCAGAAGCACACAGAAAATAAAATAAAAACACAAATATTTAGGTACATCTGTATCTGCATCTACCCACCTTCATGCCCAATGGAATGACAACCACCGAACAACGAAAGGACCAACAATCAACTGCAGCCATCACCCTGGCAAATACAATTTACAAAATTCCATTCCACGGATGATACAACTGGGACTATAGATGACGATGCGGTGAATAAAAACCGAATCTCCCTCTGCAGTCATTTGAAAATGGATCAATAGTTTGCTATGGGCTGGCGGGGGAAAGTTTGGGCGGATATGCAAAAAACCGTTTTATTCATTTTATTCAACGCTGGGAAAAGCCATAATTATGTTGGTTACATAATTTTAATTAAAGTTGACGGTGATTAAAATTGACCTCAGATTGGGGATATGGGAAGGCAGGACCCACTGCGGCCAATCGAAACAAATTATCCTGGAAATTCAGTTGTTTTGGCTTGGGGACCTACCATCCATCGAGAGGACAAATTTTCACAAAATGGCACTACAAATAATTGTGGGGGTTCATAAGAGGCCTGGGGTGGTTAGTTGCCACTGCAGGAATGAGCTTATATCGGCAGACGTTCATTGTGGATTAGGGTGGAATTTTGTGATTTTAAGTAGAGTACTCAATTTTAAGTCGATGAGGTCATTTGCTTCCAAGGGACCTTAGGCATGATTACAAATTCATTTACCGCAACTTGTTTGAAGAAGGGATGCTGTGTTTTTATGGAAAAGTGGAGACTTTTAGAATCGTACTTTATCAGCATCAAAGGAAGGGAAATACAAGCCCCTAACTCGACTCTTGAAACATAGGTTAACTCTAGATTAAATGATCTGATTTATCTCCGAAATAACTCAACAGAGAGTTGAGATATATAGGCAATAATCAAAGTAATGCATATTATCATCTCCTGAAACGTTAGCTTCGCATCATTTCCGTTTTCTATAGTCAACACTCCCTCAGCGAAAAATAGTTGTGCAAAAAAGGGGTTGAAATGAAGGCAAACATTTATTATACAAAGAATAAATCGTAAAACATGGACAGACAACTATATACCGCTATAATTGTATGGCTATTACGATTGAAAACATATGTATGTAAGGTGTCTATTCGATGGATTCACATCAGTCTTATCATTCATGGTCTTTTCCATTGACAAAAAAAAATTGTAATCCAGAAAGAAATTCCCTTAAGTTCCCATCATATATTTACCAATGGAAAGCACCATTAAACACCATATCTCGCGATATTAAAGCGATACAGATGATGTAGTTGGATTCATCGTTGAAAACTCCTTAGACTTAATTTTGGATCTATATAGTCGCGTGTGAAAGAAGGTTATACATGAAGAAATGTTGGGTATGGAGAAGAGTCGGTGGTGTGAAAATTATCGCGTGATGATTATGAGTGTGGTTGGAATAAAAAATCATAATTTTGCGACATTTTTATAAACTAACAATTTTTTCCCATACCCTATATCTACTTAGACACTACTTGTTTAAAACCTGACAAATTTCTTGCAATAAAAAGGATATCATATTACTGTGTATTGCTTATGCAATCGAATTAGAATATGAAAATCAACATTCTGATCACGTGGGAGCACCAAATAAAAAAAGAATAAATCCATTTGCAAATAACCCCCTTTCAAATCGTTCGGCTCCTTTACACCTCATTTTCACTTTGCAACTTTTCACATTTGCTTCCAAAGAAATCCTCCACTTTTATCCACATTACCAGTTAAAAATGTTTCAAGCTCTTAAACCTCATACACAAGTGCTGCAACGAAATATTTCGCCTGAATTGGCTAGGAATGGCATTCAGGCACACATGGTTCATGTGCCCATTGATGCCAGTCCGACATCCTTGAAGTTTGTGTGGAAAATCCAAGATTTTTCTTTTCAAGTAAAGTAAATCTTTTCAAAATAAGCGGTATACTTTCGATAGGCCTTCCTCTCTAAACCTCCCTACGTATAGCGAAAGAAAGTGGATTTTCCATATAACATCGCCTCCAAGTACCCCGTGCATTAAGCTCGTATGTATGCCAAGATGTGTGCCCTCGTTTTTTTTTTCCTCCTCCAGACGAACGTTCCCTATTTATGCGCGTACAAATGCATGTTATGGTAGCTTAGATACTTTACTCTCTCCCTCTGTTTGTATGGCGATGAAATAACAACAATTTAGAAATTCCTTGCAAAACTAAAAGGATGCAGCCAAATCGATTTCACATTCTTCCAAACCGCATGTTTGGGACACATTTCGTCCTTATAACGATAGGGAGGACTTTCTTTGCTCCTTTCCGTCTCGATACTTATACTTTGTATACATCACCAACAGCAAGCAAACTAAAATATCACTCCAGCCAGCAGTCATGTATCCTTAAAAAAAAAACACACACACACAAATAAACATAAAACACACCACACCGATGCAATGGCTTCCGTGTCATTTGTAATATTTTATTCAGTGAACAGACTTTTTGCTTCTGTTGATTTTTATGATCCTTTTTTGGTGTTGTTGTTGTTGGTTTAGGGACTGAAAGTTGAAAATTGAAATTTAACTGGGCTCTGGGAACATTACACACATGTGATTGTGAAATGTAAAATGGAATAAATATTTCATATTTTATTTGGCATCGAGAGGGAGTCTGCTGTGGTCGTCGATCCTGTGGAGAATACTGATTTGTGGTGGTTTTCATCTATGGGGGGTGTGCGGCCACACAGTTGTCTGGATGCGCTCCCATAAATCTATGAAATGCTAGTGTATCTGATAGAGGGATTTGCCTTTTGGGAATTTGTGAATGGGCGGTTTTATTTTTTTTATCTTCTATTTTTCAATTTTAATAAATATGAGGAGGGAAGTGGCATTCAATTGGGATGGCTTTGTCTAGGGTGAAGTGGTTAAGGTCACGGTCTTGAGAGGTAATTGAAAAATGAACAAATGTGTGCATGTGAATATTTTTCAAATTGTGATTTATTTGATGGCTGAGTTATGGCGGACTCATTGTGTGCTTAAATATATCAATTGGGGGTACTTAGGAAAGTTGCAGAGTTGACAAGTTTGGCTAGGTTGAGAGATAGGATTTATTTTATAATTTTTTCGTGGGAAGGCGTTTTTTTTATATTTATGTCCCTCAGGTGAGGAAAACTTTGTAGCGTCGGAGATAATTGCAGATGTTTGGTAAACTTGCTCTTCACAGCTGGAGATTGAAATTTGATCATTGACCATACTTAAGGCTTACTTTCCCACTTTTTGTCAGTGTATGAGAAACATTCAGGAGTAAAAAAAACTGCAATGAAAAGCTTCTCACATTATACGTTAAGAATCGGCGTTTAGTTCCAGGTTTTTATTAATACAATTCTCTCAGCTCAGGTGAATTTAAATTGCTGAAAAAGTGTCCCCTAATTTGTAGCAAAAATCTAAATGTTGGCTCCCTATGTGCCGTCTATGCCTCCAGATATTTATATGAAATCGAATTGATTGAAATGGCATCATGGCATTCCATTTCCATTAAGAATTTAAATTCCACAACCTCAAACTACGTATCTTGATCAAATTTATACTGTCATTCTAATAATCTCTTTCATCGGAAGCGCTAAAGTTATGGTTCAATTTAGGCCTTTCCAGTTATCAATGCTTTAAGCTGAACTACTTCAAGTTGCGCACTCAAAGCTTTTTTAAACTCATCTGCCATTTGGTTGCGCCAACTTTTCCAAGGTCATTTTTTACAGCGTATCACATCTGGGCGGAATTGAAAAAAAAAAAAAAAAAAACTGCAGGTCGGAGCGTTGTTTTGACTACATCATCGTCTTTGCATAGTTTGAAACTTTTTTCGTTGAGTCTTCTCCTCCAACAACGCTCATCAGAGCAAACGTTATAGAAAATGGAATTATCTCAAAATTATTCATCTGCTCTTGATAGGATGATCAGGGTCTAATAGTAGTTCATGATAGGATTTTCTTATTCAACGACCTTCTTTGCCCGAAAATCGGCAATTGGTCGAGCTTTCAACTTATTTCTTATCTTTCGCTTTCTACTCACAAACGCTGCGGTGGGAATTGGCAAGTCTCTGTAAAATCCATGACCCTTATCAAGTTTTTAAAAAAGTATGCCTTATTGCTCATTGATTTGAATATTATACCGTTATTCCTTTGGCCAGTAGTTTTAGCCTAACAGCGTTTTCTTTCCAACACAATGTAAAAGGCTGTGGTCTTTCTCAGCACCGACTGGAGCTGATACTAATTTTAATTCGTCATCTCAACAGTATTCTGGGTACTCATTCCGTAACTTTAAAACCATTATCGTTAACGATAGTGTAGAAAACTTGCTAGGTACGTAGCGTGTAAGTTATATTTTGTGTGTGTGCACATGTATACAAATTTCACGGTACGTAGCCAGAAAGTCTTCTTCGCTATCGTCAACGATTATCGTTTTGAAAGTTACGAAATGAGTACCTTAGGTGAAATGGTCACACACCTTTTCTTTAGGGCGACCTCTCTTATTATTATCTTTAACGTGTGCATCTTGACTGCCCTTGTCGTTTTAAATTCAAAAATATTTGCTAGAGTGGCATTTTTCTGTCTAATGTTCTTGCCTGCTTTCAACTTTGTCTGTAGATCATGCCTGTAGCTGGAGATCTCCCCATCGCCTAAAGCATTTCATTCTACTGGCTTAGTAAAAACATCTTCTAGTTCATGGGTAGTTGGTTATGTGATAGGCTAATCAACTTCTTCCTGTTGACTTATAAAAGTTCGACGATCGCATACGTATCAGTAAACTCTGTTTAAGTCAAGGCGGTACCGGAGTTATCCGCCTTTGCATCATAAAACTGTCCCGGAACTGCCCTTTTAAAAACGACTTTCGATCACAGTGTCGCTTAAAGAAAATCAAACAAAAACCAAACAGGACAATGTGTGTTTAGAGGAGAAAACACCAACAAAGTGAAAGCGTTATCATATCCAAAACTAAACCTCTCTACAAAGAGAACGTTTAGCTAAATAAACTCAGTCTTTAATAACTGCGCCGCTTAAATCGGTCCGCATACAGATTTTGATTCCCAAAACTTCTTAAACGTCTTAATCACTTCTCCGAAACTTTTACCAATAACATTTATGTCAATCGCTTATTTTTCTCAAAATACCTACATTACATGCTCAGTTTGATTCGCATAAAACGCACATGCGAAAAACATTTTCCCATAGTAGATACATGTTGTAAAAAAAAGATAGAAAATTCCAAATTCCAGTCACATATCCTTGGCACCCGCAAAACAAATCGACGTACAAAATTCAAACGACCCCGATCCCAGATATACGTTGGGATGATGATGATTCACCCCTAAGGGCAAATTGGTCACACACGTAGTCGTATCTCCATTTCACTTGACTACCATCCCCATCATCATAATCATAACAATCTCCACAGTTATTTTAATAGAATGACAAACTCAGAATATTTTCCATCTTGTCGATGAAGAAGAACTTTTGAAATCCCTAGAGTCAACCCCCACATGGATGTTGTCGGAGTGGACAACATCACCTGTGTACGGAAAAGAATTTGAGGGTGAAATAGTCAATTGATGTGC
Source organism: Rhingia campestris (assembly GCA_932526625.1). NCBI lineage: Eukaryota > Metazoa > Arthropoda > Insecta > Diptera > Syrphidae > Rhingia > Rhingia campestris. The sequence goes on along the minus strand of OW052185.1, from coordinate 116,584,749 downwards.
GTGTAGATTGGCATATGGTGCACCTCGATAAAAGTAAATTAAGGCAACCATGTTCCACAGAATGGGTCCGCAAATACAATTTGTTTAGACAAATTGGGACATTTCCTAGGGTAAACGCCTTTCCCGGTGAAAGTTGTCATTTTCAAGTAGGGGGAGTGGTGTGAAAATAGTCCTGATATAACAACTGGTGACAGTATTCGGCGATTGGCTCAGCCCCTGAATGTGTTTAACGATCAATTTATCCGACTCGCTTTGTGGAGGTCGTTTACTGCAGTGAGCTATAAATTGCCTAATTGCTAGGCCCTTGCATAGTTGAGGCAGTGATTTGCGATGTAGCTATGTAATGGTGGCGATAAATATCATGTCCCTACAATGGGCGTTAATTTATTGTCGTGGAATTTTGTTTCGATAAACTATCTTCGACTTAAATTTTAAACCCTTTCTCAAATCTCATAAATAATCTCCTTATCGCTCAATACGCACTCAAAAGTGACACAAAAGTCACCCAACCATAGTCGAGCAGATTTCAATTCCATACCTCCCACCCATAATCCCAATAAATAACCCACACACAACACTAGCTCCTGATCTAAACATCCACTTTGCATATCGCAATTAATTAAGCTGATAACACCAAGTCACACGCATGCAATCCCCCTACAAACGGTCCCATATTCACTTCATAATCACTCACTGGCACTTAATTATCTAAGTAATTACCATTGCGGGGGTTGGAGGCACTTCAAAACAACACCCCCAAAACCCTATAAAGCGCCGCCACAGTAAACAAAAACAGCAAACCACTTAAATGTCCGCTGCACAAAAGCTATATGGCCGAAAAGCCATCATCATCATCCACTGCCAATGGCTTAAGTAGTCCGCAACAATGAGCACAAAGGCGGTGCCACACACCGAGCAGCCTTCCAAAAGTGAATGCGTTCTCACAGCAAAGACAGCAAAGGAACGGAAATTCAATCGGCAAACTAACTACGAACATGAAGTTCAAATCAACCGGAATAATTATGTAATTCAATTTGGTTATGATAAGGCAGGCTTTTGTGTGTTTCAAAGGAGACGGGCTGGGTTGTGTTGTGCTTAGTTCGATGGTTGGTTCGATGGTATGTTTTAAGGGCGACCTATGAAGGGTTGTTAGCCAGGTCGTTACAAAATTACAGCTCTGTGGGTGATGGTGGATGTAAATTCAGAACCTGCACAGACTTTGTGAAAAGTTGTCGAAAAAAAAACTGAAATTGGCAAAATTGAATTGAAGTGATTTTCTTCTTATGGAGTAAGCTATAACTGTACGTTGGGGACATTTTTTTGTCTGCAATTTAAAATTATACTCATTGATTTTGCTCCTGGGGGATGTGTTGTAAGGGAGACTATTGGGACTGGGGGGATTCTTTATTGAAAATTGTACTCAAAAGTTTATATTTTAAATTTAAATCTGCTTCGATCAGTATCTATGTAAATTGGTTATGTTTTAATCTATCTTTTATTAAAAATAACTGTTTTCTTTCGGTCTTTGCGAGAAGATGCCCGTCGGACAGTTTACCATATTCACCTGATTTGCATTAATGGCGAAACGGATTTGCTTCAGCATAGCAGTAGCAAAACTGGCATCTGCTCAACTGTTCGAATTCGGCATTAAATTGTCGGTTCCGTGACTGTGCAAAAAGTAAACACGAAGTCATGAATAGTTGTGTATAATAGATCAGTACCAATAAATAAATCGAATTAGCCATGAATGTCCGTCCGCCCGTCTGTACCTTACCAAGCTTTATGCTATAAGCTATATTTGTTTGTTTGAACTTTTGAAAACTTACTTTTTCGACAAATCATTAAAAAAGTATCTCAACACCATTATCAGAGAATAGTCAACCGCTATCCATTTTTACTTGCCATTTACATGTGGGTACCGGCAGCTACCACCTACATAAATAGGTGGATTTCCTTGAAATGGCTTACTTACTTTTTTAAGTGACGCTACAGTTCGGAATAAACCTGGGCCTCAACCAACATGCCCGGCCCTTAGCTAACCCTTGCGCACTCCAAGTTGGTTGAAATCGGTTTGCACTTGTGCGCGCCACTTAAGGCGAGGTCTTCCTCCACTGCATCCACGACGTCTGGGTGGGAATCAAAGACTTTGCGAGGCGGAGTATTAATGTCCATTCGTTCTACATGTACATCTTAAACGTCCAATGAAGTTTTTTGAATATAGGCGTGTCGCTGTGCAGCTCTATAGTTCTTGGTTGAATCTTCGTCTGCAGCCCGTCAACCCTAACCGGACCGAAGATTTTTCGAATAATTTTCCTCTCGAATCCAACAAGGATTCCTTCATCCATTTTTGATACGGTCAATGCTACAGCGCCGTAGAGCAGGATAGAGATGATCCAGGTCTTATATAGGAGGAGGAGCCGAGGTAGACAATGTCCCGTATTACCTCAAAGTTATATCTGTCAATGGTGACGTTCTGTCCAATTCGTCGATGTTGACAATCTTGACAGTGTATAACTTAGTCTATCCCTCATTTACTGCTAGTATTTTTGCCGATTCCTTCTCTATACTAGCAAACGTGGATATGACATCACGTTGAGTCCTACCAATAATGCCAACATCGTCCGCGTATGCTAGTTGCACCGATTTTTAGAAAATTGTGCCTCTGGTGTTGACTCGGGAGTTTTGCACAATCCTCTCAAGAATCAAATTAAAGAATTTACATGACAGTGCATCGCCTTGCCGTCGTTTTCAAAATTCTCCATTGTCCATCCTGCACAGACGGACTAGTTTGTGCGGTATACCAAAACTAGACATGGCTCAATAATTCATACCATATAGCTTCACGTATAGTTCGTCTCTATAAATTCTGACGTATGCGGCTTTGAAGTCGATGAATTGGTGATGTGTATCGATTTGGACTTCTTATGATTTTTCCAGGATCTGCGAAGTATGTATGTAAATTTGATCGGTTTTCGACTTCCCTGGCCTAAAACCACAGGTTGTTGGTAAACGGTTTCAGGAGTTCACATATTACCGGAGATAGAATCTTGTAGGCGATGTTGTGGAGACTTATGCCTCTGTAGTTGGCGCAGTTCAGAGGGTCTCCTTTTTTGTGGATCTGGCAAACAATGCTTATGTTCCATTCTTCTGGCATACTTTCATCCGACCAGATTTGGCTTATGAGTTGGTGGATGTTACTTACCAATTCATCTCCACCGGCTTATAATGCTCGGGGGGAAGGCCGTCACTTCTTGTAGCCTTGTTAAGGTTGAGCTTATATATTGCCGTCCTCACTTCACTTAGGTCGGGTGGTTGGTAGTTTTCGCTGTCGTCGCCAGTATTTAATGGTTTGTTTTGCCTGACAGCAGAATGTTGTTCATCATCTCCGTTTTTTCATATCCCCAGCATTGACTCTCGACAGGATTCTGTTCAAGCCTTGTATCCTTGGGTTTTACGTTTTGCACTTTGGTTAAACTGGCGAACATCGTTCCTGGAGTAACCCCTCTCTATATCCTCGATCATGCGCTTTTCTTGCTCATTTTTCTTCTTTCTGAAAAGCCAAAAAGCTTAGGCTTGTAGGCCTCGGTCTTGGCTGCGAGCATCTGTCGGCATTTCTCATCAAACCAAGGGTTTCTTGCTGTTGGGCGCAAGATACCTATCATCTTGGAACGCTTTAAGTTTTTTTTTAGAATAGTTGCGTTTGATTTAACTTGTACTGCCGAGTACATGGACATGGTAGAAAAGGAACGCACTACTTCTATAGATACTTCTTGGTACTTTTTGGGACCGTTTTTTTTTTATGTAAAAACATTCATTATCTTATATTTTTTCGAAAAACGCTTTCACAAAATATATTTGTTTTAGCAAAATTATAAAAAAAATGTTGTTATCTAAATTATTAAGCCTAATCCAAGTAAGCCAATGGCCTACTTCGTCAAAAGCATCTGTTAGATATAAATTCGAATTCCTAGTGAAAAAAATTACTATGGAATCAGTAAGTAAAGGGTCCGCCAAATAACTTTTTTTTTTTGAAAATGCTATAAAAAAAAATTACTAAATATTTTCTCAAATTTCTGTTTTTATTTGAAAGTACAATCCTTCCGGTTAATATTGGAAAATAATTTCATTCAAATGGCTGGCCATGCAGTGGCCTACACGATCGGTCCAATTTTTAAGCACATTATCGATTGTGTGCAGCTGTATTTCAACAATGGCTTGTCGGCGTAACACTTATCTTTTACGGCACACCTCAAATAATAGTCCAACGGTGTCAAATCGCAGCTCCGAGGTGGCTAAACGACATCAGCTCTGCGGCTGATAATGCGATCTTCAAAAACAGGGCTCAAAACATCGAGTGTAGCTTCGGCTGTGTGGCATGTAGCGCCGTCCTGTTGAAACCAAATGTTGCCAATATCCTCCTCTTCAATTTTTGTGAACAAAAATTCGTTCAACATGGCCCGACAACGATCGCCATTGACTGTAACGGCCACTCCTTGCTCATTTTCGAAGAAAAATCGCCCAATTATGCCTCTGGACCAAAATCCGCACCAAACAGTGACTCGTTTTGGGTATATCGGCTTTTCAATGTATGCGTGCGGGTTTTCTGTGCCCAAAATGCGACATTTTTGCTTGTTTACATACCCGCCAAGATCAAAATGAGCTTCTTCTGAAAAGATGATTTTTTTTTTTGGCAAAATCGGCATCTTCTCTAAGTCGATCGTAGGCCCACTTAGCGAAGCGAAAACGCATTAGATGGTCAGTTGGCTTCAACTTCTGAACCAATTGGACTTTATGTGGCGTCATACCAAGGTCTTTATGCAAAATTCATCTCAATGATGTCTCCGAAATGTTCAATTGTTTAGAACGACGGTGAATTGACGCACACTTTCTGCCACAGCAGCAATATTCTCGGGTGTACGCACTGTTTCTGGCTTTTCACGCTTTGGTTTATAGATGAGGATGCCAGTTTCTTTCATTTTTTTCACAAGATAACGAACATACGGAGCTGACGGCGCTTCTCTTTTTCCAAAATCCGTACGCAATTTTCGCACACATTCTGCAACATTACCATGATTTTCAAAGTAATGTCGCAATATTTCCCAGCGTTGTTCAAGCGTATACACAACCATATTTGTTCAGCGGAAGGATAAAACTAATTATCTGTCAAATCAGACATGAGCTAAGTGTTACCATTCACAAAATAAGCACTAGTTGAAAAAAAAACGTTAGATGGCGGACCCGTTGTATCACCAACTACGATAGACTTTCTTTGCATTGACTTTTTATTAAAGTAAAGTGCATGTCGGTAGTTTCGTACTTATCAGGGGAACAATCTAAAATGCCTGATGAAGCTTTTTCGATATTACGTTGATCCCAAAGACAAACAGCTTAGCGTCTTTCAGAAAATGAAACATTTTGGTTTTTGAATGCTCCTTTAAGGCGCTTAAATGAGGAATAAAAATGTTAGTCCTTTAAACATATAGACATGCGTATGAAATGAAAAAGACCCTTTTCCCCCTGCCACCCTATAATCCAACCGAATGTGTTAAATTCCTTTTTCGTTGAATAAGAGTTGAACTTTGTTGCAACCTGTGTTTCCATCCTTTTTTTAAAAGTCACTTACAAGTCCTAATGAAACCTTATCGTTCACCATAAGGATGATTTTTCAAAAATGAAAAAAAAGTCCCATCCCATTAACCCAAACCCCCTGTGGGGCATGATTTTCTCGCAATTCAGTCGTTATAAATCAAATGTTCCCCCTTTGGGCCATTTAAGCTTTTTTTTGGATGAGAAAAGCAAAAAACTGAAAATATAATCCAAAAGGATTTAGTCGCACGTTTCGTCTCTAACAAACTCTTCTCGGTTGGGATTCCTTTTCATTAAAATACAAAAATATTCACCGCTCTGTGCGCTCTTTTAAGGGGATCAAAGAATTTTTCATTCGGAATTTCGTCGTTTCTTTTTTTTTTGATATCCTTTTAAGCGGTACGGACATGGACAGTACGCGCCGAGTACACACAAAATTAAGGATTTTTCATCTTGAATTTATGACCAGGATTTGAAGGCAATTTACGCCTAAGCATGAAGGAAACCATAATAAAGTGGGGTGTGGTAGTGGTGATGGTGATTATGGTAGGCGGTTGAAATATTGAAGAAGTAAAAATGTCTGCAAAATAAATGCGAAGATGTAAAAAATTATGAAAACGAAATTTCCGCTATCTGAGAGTGAGCCTAATTTGGGATTTATTATTTTGAGTTTGCAGACGAGGGCATGGTGGTGTTGTTAGTGTTTTTTTCTTCGTTTTATTGGGGTTATTTATTTTTTTTATTAATTATCTGTTGATGCTTTTAATTAATTTTAATGGGCAAGCGGCTATTTGGAGGTATGTTGTCTCCCTTGGATTTTGAATGAGATATGATTTTTTGAAATGAAGTGGTTTTACGAAGTGTAATGGTGTTTGGCGATGCCTTGAAGCGGAAATAGGGTACCTGATTGTTTAAAAAGTATGAGAGTTCAGATGAATTTGAAATGATAACTGAAGATAGAAATAATATTTAAGGGTTTCATCCAGAGATAGGGGAATGATGGTTATTGAGGTTTAAAATGAAAAAAATCCCTCTTTTGGTCAATAGTTTTTAGGGTGTTTGTGCAAATAATCCGATGTTGTCTTCCAATAGACAAATATTTCCTAGACAGTTCTCGAAAAAAAAAAAACTGTAGGTTGCGAAGTACGTGTAAAGCATAATGAAGGTTTGAAAGTACCTATGACCTCTTCATGTACAAATAATGGGAGCTGTAGGCGTTGAAATTAAAATAAGATTCTTCCAATGTGACCATACCAGCCATTTTTTTAGCTTTTTAATAACTTGTGTGGCCTGACGATTGACTATCTTGGAAAGTGTTTCAGGAGCCGGAGTTAGGGTCCAGTTATAGCTATCATTGAAAAGTCACATTGGAAAATGTCTTTTACTTCTTGCGGCTTTTTTTATAAATCATTGGCGAGTTGATGTCAAAACAAAGCTTTTCAATTTTAGAACAAGATTTTCCAAAAATGTTTGTCGAAATGAAACGGAATTTTTCAGAGATTCATGTAACCAATGGAGGTGGTAAAATTTTAATGCCATCATGTTTTGTTTTCCAACAAAGTTATTCAATGATAGCTACAACTGAACCCTTATAGTTCTATCTATACCTTTTGATAACAACTTATTCATACATTAGACCCTCAGCCCTATCGAGGTATCCGTCGGAGCGGAAAATTCTCCGATTTTGTACGATTCGGAGGATTTTTGCTTCGAGGTATTCTTCTGAAAAGCTGTTCGGAATATTTCTCCGAAATTTTGTAAGACATCCCGGCGAATTGCGTTGAAATGCGTTCAGTAGCATTTTTCGTGAACATTTTGACAGCTATTTGCATTTTTTTATCGATTTCTTCCGACACAAATTCTTTGCGGAATTTATCAAGGAATTGTAGTCAAGTCAAGCCGTCGCATTTGTGTAGTATTTTTTTCCGATGACACATAAATCGAATGGAATTCGAACGTCCGACGAAGTATGTATGCGTTGCGGAAAATTATCTGCTACGGCGGATACCTCGATAGGGCTGCTTGTCTCACATATGATGGATTTGATGTTGGATTCAGAACTGAAATCAATGTGGGGTTATCCGTATAAATCTGCAAAAAAATACAAATTTTTGACGCAACAGGCTCGTTAATACCCAGGACATAGCTTTCTCATAACCATTCATTTGTGCGTGTGTACTGTTTGTTTTAAGCCGAATCTGAACGGCTAAGTAGAGATTATCTATTCTTCACAATTAATCATCACTAGAGGGGGACCAGTGAAAAATCATCTGGGTATCGAACCCAGACCTTCTGCGCGGCAGTTCATCGCACTTACCATAGCGCCACTGCGCAACAAAATACCTCCTGAAATAATATTCCAGAAAAGTCAAATCACTCAATTTTGGAAAGTAGGCCAAGGCCCATTTCTAGATAAAATGTTGTCATTGCACCCATCTGCAATAACTCAATGATTTCGGGCACTGTGCATGTGGTACAATCTTGTAGAAATCAAATTTTCTGCAGACCATGTTTAGCCATTTTTAGGAGTAACAAATCGTTGAACAATACCATTAACTATGACATTTTGATTTTTCCCATTTTTCAAGTTGATCCTGCTAAATAATTCATTTTCCGGGGTACATTGGCAGTCGCATTGAGAACCTCTCATAAATTTAAGCCATATAACTTCTAGATTTCTTCGATTCATATCTTGCCAAGTTGGATCAGAGCTGAGTCCGTTATCACTCATTTGAATGTTTCATCTTTTTGTTATTAACCGGTGATCTCCAGTCGTGCCAACCGAAAGATTTTTATGCATACATGCAAAGTAGTTTTAATATGTTGAATTAATCGCTAGATTCACCCTTACGTCCACCTTAATTTATCTAGGCTGCATAATTATTTTCAATAGTAGATCTCAAATTCATGAATAGGTAAAGGAAATACCCTCCTTCAGTCATCATTCACATCTTTCCCTAACAGAAATTACACATCTTAATACAATTCCGTCAATCCCCAGCGGACACAATTAACCCCTCAGAGAATGCATTTTCTTTTCCGACCAAAGAAAGGTCTTTCTTCATCAAAATCATTTGAATAACCCACCACCCCCTTGGGGAATCCATAGTCCTAAGCATATCCCACACTCCCAAACATATCCATTTCAAAATGCAAAATCAAAAGTATGCGTATATCCGTTTGGAATTGAATTAATTCACAACATCAATGGCAAAACTTTCGACACCCTTTTGCCGTGCTTATAGTAGATTTCCATTCCATTAAAGGATCAAGAGGATGTGAAAAATTAAACAGCACGAGGAATTGTGTAATAAATCCAGCAGCCATGAAATCTTGAATTAGTTGTAAAATTACAACTTTAAGTGTGCTCAAGCCACCGCATACGATTTGCTGTCGGGAAGCTTTTCATGTGGTAAATCAAGCTTCAATTGTTGGCCAAACAATGCCAGTTGGGTTCTGAAAAAGAACAAACCGCACATACCAACCACCACCGCGTGATGTTCCTCGTCCTCGGGAACAATAATAATTATACCTGCTTGTCGTTGCACCCTCATCAATATCGCACTCACCCCCGCCACCGCCGCAGCAGCAGCAGCATGGCATTCAGAATCCTACTTTGCATAGAAATGATACGCTATGGAGAGGACATTGTAGGTGAGCTCATAGAAGGGGTGATGTATATATATATATATACACATACCTACTCATAGTCGTCTATTGAACCACACTGTGAAATGTTTTGAATGAGCAAACAAAAAAAAAATTATACACATACTCGTACACTTGAGTTTTGAGAGGACACAAGTGGGTAAAACGGACGGGGACGGATACATTGAAGGATATAAAATTAACGTACAATTGTTCGATTCCACATTTCAATGTGAAAATCCACTTTGCGGTTTCGGAATGTACCCGCACTCTTACATCCCAAAGAGAAAACATTTCTGTGGTTGGAGTTGAGTGACATTGAGGGCGGCCAGCCTTGAATGGATCTAAACCTGTCAACGGGGTTGCTAGGATGTGGCGTCACAAAACTATCGTTTGAATGTGTATATATAAGTTAGGAATAAATAGGAACCCATTTGACTCTTTGTCGTCAGGGATTCAAATGTAAATTGGAATCGATGCTCGTATTGGTTTCAGGAAAGGAACAAACTTTTCGGGAGGAAATCTCCTGAATAGTGATTGAAAACCATTTCAATAAAAGACTGCACTGGGTTGAGGTTGTTTTATGCAAATGTGCTACTCTCAACGGCAGCTGACTCGTTTAAGTGGGAGGGAAATGAAATTAAATCGATGTCGGTATACAAACAGAAAAATGTATCTAGGTACCCAAGACAAAGATGATACAAAAATTTATTAAAAAGTGTAAGCAACACCGTAACAGTTCAGAAATCATGATTCTATCAATAAATCTCATAAGAACTCATTTCACATAACAACGGAGATGGTTTTACAAGAGATGCAGAAATTAATGAAATAGTGGTCTTAAATAAAAAGTTGCACATAGACCATACATAGGTCCATTGCGATACCACTCTGAGTGCCAGGGTTCCTGTGCTTAGGCAGGTCAACCATGCCGATATTGTTCAGATCATATAAATTCTTGTAGAAGTAGTTACCACAAAAAAGGAGACCCTCTGAACTGCGACAACTACAGAGGCATAAGGCTCCTAAACATCGCCTACAAGATCCTATCTGCCGTAATATGTGAACGCCTAAAACCGTTTACCAACAACCTGTCCGCCCCCATCGCATCGGTATGGTTTTAGGCCAAAAAAGTCTACCACCGATCAAATTTTAAAACTTCGGCAGATCCTGGAAAAAACGCAAGAAGTCCAAATACCGATACCCACCACCTATTTATCGATTTCAAAACGGCATACTAGAGCATTTATAGCGACGAACTAGGTCTAGTTTTGATACTCTGCCCAAACTCATCCGTCTGTTCAGGATGACGATGGCGAATTCTCGCGCTCCATCAGGGTCGGAAACGACCTCACCGACACATTCGATACCAAAAAAGGATTTTGACAATTCGATGCGCTGTCATGTGGCTTATTTAATCTGATTCTTGAGAGGATTGTGCAAAACTGCCGAGCCAACACCAGAGGCACACTCTTCCAAAAATCGATGCAACTACTAGCATATGCCGACGATATTGACATCATTGGTCGGACTCAACGGGATGTCATATCCACGTTTGTTAGTATAGGGAAGGAATTGGCAAAAATGGTTTAGGCACTAGCAGTAAATTAGGGTAAGACTAAGTATACGCTGTCAACACAAAAGGACACACAACATCGACAGAACGTCGCTATTGACAGAAATAACTTTGAGGTAGTATGGGACTTGTCTACCTCGGCTCCGCTAGCAACTCTGAAAACAACATCTCGTCAGAAATTAAACAAAAGATTACTCTTGCCAACCGCTGTTTCTTCGGGCTAAGAAGGGGGGCGACATGCAAAGTAAACATCATAATGGTTCTTCTTCTCTCTCGTCTCTGCAATTTGTAGGGAGTAACCAGCTTCATTTAAATTAGCGACTTTGACCTGTTAATATCAAGTGCTGGCCATATGACCCTGAATACATTTCGACTCATTTAGCCACGTATGACCACTGTTGACAACACTGCCTGTCTTTGCAAGCATGTCCCGTATTGATCTTGGTTAGTTTGGAGGCAATTGGGCGCAAGTGAACGCTCTGGACAAAATTACGCTTTTGTAGTCTAGAAAAAGGCATCGGCGCATTGCCAAAATCAAGATTTGTGCTCTTCGCCAGGAACTTCCCTTAAATGTTCGAGTGACCTGGGTAATTTGAGATTTGCGCCAGTCCTTCTCTACTCTAGATTTTGAGGTATCGGATACTATTTAATTTCGGTGAAAGATCAGTTTGGTATGGAAGATAACGTCGTTATAGTATAAGCATTTTGTCGTCACCCAAATTATTCCATTTAGGCCATTTGACAGTGTCCCCTACCCTCAGGGCTTTGGCAGTAGTATTTAACCTCAGGGCATGAAATAAATGCTTTAAATGCTTCATTCACAATGAAAGCATTAAGTCGTGTGCCATTATTTACGACTTGACTTGGTGTCCATTCCCACCAAGGTATAACCTCCAGGCGCTTAGGAGCAGATCTGACAAACATTTCCAAGCATTTCGTAGCGCTACTTCATCGTTATAAGTTTGCTGGACCTACAAAAATAAAATAAATAAAAAATACACCATCTACATGTCAAACCTGGTACATTTGTTTAAACCCTAAGGTACATCCCTACGACAGTATAACCTTACACATCAATTGAAAAACATTTCCAGTGCCAACTACATGGCATCAAAAACATGTTCACCAAGAACAAAATATTTAATAATACGTGCGCTCAATAACCCACAACATTTTGCCGACAACCCATAATTATCTCTGACGTAATGACATCCTATCCCCATTCTGTCCAACTCTGTGTAGTGCAACCGCACACAACACAACCAATGTCTGTTGCCGCCACCGCCACACAAAACGAGGACACAAGCCCAGAGCGGGTCGTGGTGTGAAACGAGACTTGAAAAAAAAATCTGGCAAATTACCCCTTCATGGATAGTAAAGTGAGACCCAATTTGTAAGGAAGCGGGAATAATATTTTCGCTCCATCTCTTATTAAACAGTAGCGGCAGTCACGGCGCCTGAATCTAGCGCCACCCACTCTCACCACCCTCCACAACTGGCTCGGCAAGGGAGATGATCCTCTTTTTGCTCGACACCCTCGCAAATGTCTGCATGAATGTGGTACATTTGTAGAATTTTTTTGTTAAAAAAAAAAATTGTCTCGCGTTTTCACAGTTTCATGGTGAAAAAAAATTCCAATTAGTTGTGGAATGATAGCTCTGGGTGGGATAGTTCGTCTAAAGTGCCTTTTTAACATCCTTTTTTGTGATTGCTTTTTCTTGTATTCACATCTACACGAGTACCTACTCCTACACCTGAGTGGAAGTTAGTATGTGAGTTGGATGAATGGGGCAAGAAAAATCGACAGAAATTCTCGGCGGATGGAATAAGAAATCCCTTTCGACTAGGTGCATGATTATAATATATGCATCTGCAAACTTCTTTAATAATAATAAGTGCTTAAGGAAAAAGTGAAAAATGAGTAAGCAAGTGTAAAAAACGGAGCCTTACAACCATATCGGGTTTAATGTTCCTTGAGTTCCTTTTTTTTTGTTCACTTTTACAAGTTTATCACAGGTTTTCGTAAAGTTTTCGAAATGATTGTCATATCTTGTAATGGGTGGGCCTTTGCTGTTAAGGGTTCATGCTGGTAGGCAAGGAGAAAGTCGTCATCATGTTTTCGAAGTTTGAAGTTCATATTCGAGAGGTTATCTAAGGAACCCTGTGCTACAAACCCGTAATTTGAAAAAACGATCATCTTTGAGACGATTGTTTGAGAAAGGGTCGACTCTGATGGGCAATCTATTGGACACATCGTCCGGTTTTTTTCTCTTAATAGCGCAAGAGAAAATACGACGAATTCCTACAGTTTGTGTCGAATTAGTTCAGTTTATCTTACGGTGTATGATTCTACAATTTTTAAAATCAATAATTGACTTGACTACCTTCTTAAGACTGATCCCGGGATTTTTAATTTTAAAGCGCTCTCACTATACTTAAAGTTTAAGTCACTGAACTAGATACATTTATTTCGATTTTGATTTGAAAGACTGCGGAAAACGCAAGGAAGCTCCTCAACAAGTAAAATGGACTAGGGATGTCTTGGAATCATAAGACGTATTGTCTAAGCTTGTCGCATATTACAAATTCGCTTCCCAATAGCCTCTGTTTCTGCTCACTTTACACTGAACATAGTAAATGTCTCAGTTTTCGTTCCTCCATCCGCCTTTCCAATGGTATTTTCTGGATACCAGTAATGTCTGCTCTACGTAGCAGCTTACGACCTCCAATAGTGTTCGGCAGCATCAGCTGTGTTCTAAGATTTTAGGTGCAAAAACGAACGTCGTTATCCTTTGTTCGTTTAGCATGGTTGTCAAAAGTAGGCATTCGTTTCCAAGAGATTTAAATGCTTTATAACAAGTTTTCATCTGGAGGGCCAATTCCTATTCCATTCTGACGGGTGATCATTCAAGAGGTATTTTTTTCAAAAGGGGGTTTTGGCAGATGGCACTTGAATCGTGTCAAGTTGCTATGTGTTTTTTATTAAGTATTCATTGACATTTTATCGTGGATAGACTTACATCAGAACAACAACAGTGAATGGGCTCTCGACAGACTTGCTGAACTTGGTGTTTTCGACCAAGATTTTGTTCAGCGATGATGACCATTTCTGGCTCAATGGATACTTCAATAAGCAAAATTGCCGTATATGGACCGAAGAACAACCGGAAGAGGTGCAAGAGCTGCAGTTACATCCACTCAAAACAACCGTGTGGTGTGGTTTATATGCAGGTGGAATCATCGATCCGTATTTCTCCAAAAATGAGGCTGATGCCAACGTTATTGTAAATGGGGATCGTTATCGCGCCATGATAACGGTGAAAGTGGTGAGAGATCTCGACAACATTTGGTCCCAACAAGACGCTACTTGCCACACAGCCCGTGAAGCAATGGACACATTGAGAGACTGCTTCGGTGAGAAATTATTTTCACGCTTAAGACCAGTGAATTGGCCAGCAAGATCGTGCGATATCACATCGTCAGACTTTTTCCTTTGGGGCTACGCAAAGTCTAAGGTGTTTGTGGATAAGCCAGCTACGATTGAAGCATTGGAGGCCAACATTACCGGTGTTATTCGCGAAATACTTACGAATATGCTCGAACGCGTCATCGCAAACTGCAACGTCCACATGGACGAGCTATGGCACAGATGCGGCCAACATTTGAAATGGATTATCTTGAAAAAGTGAATGTCCAGAATGGTTCTTTAGATTAATAATAAAGATTTCACGATATATTTGAATTTGTTGTGTTATTTCGCATTTTGAAAAAAATACCTCTTAATTGATCACCCTTTATAAGATAATCCTGAAACGCTGGGCCGGCATCCAATGTCCACTACAGGATTAGGTGCATTCGTTTGCCTTTTCTCTTATTTCCCTCCATCTCTGTTCCTGCATGTCATGTTAACGAATATTTCAGAGCAGTTCATGTAGGTTGGTCACTTTGTTCATCTTGCCCAGCTGGGATTTTATATGCCACTACTCAACTTTAATTCTTTGTATACATTAACTGGAACACCGTCTATTGAGTACTTTGACACTTTATTTACAAAGCATCTTTCTACTCTACCCCTCTCTTTCCTACATCACACAAAATGGCAAACCTATAAAAAGTCAAGTCCCTTGAGAGAGCGCTGATTATAGATAAAAAAGTTTACTGCCCATTTTTGCAGGCTAGTATTTCGATAGTCGTAGTGACCAATATGGTGGGGATGAAATTCGCTCAATGTTTTGTGGGTAGATTTAGATCTCAGATTAAGGTTCCACAGCCTTTGCAAGGCAAAAACAAAAAAAAAAAAAAAAAAAACACCCACTCCAGAATCGAATTGCCTATGAAGCAAGCATTTGAAACCATAAAACCTCACTGACGCGACGAAAGGATTTGTCATCTTACCTTCTTGAAGGTCGTGACACTTTGTGAATCAATGGTGTATGTCAAAGTATTTCACTGTTCTATTAAATGTAAGTCACGGGGTAGTCAAAAGTTTGCAGGAGAACTTTTTTAGATGCCAAAAATCCTCTATATCTAGCTATGAATACTTTTTTAATAATTTTAAAAATATTAAATAAATACTAAACATAATAATAAATAAAAAGATTATTTCATAAGATACACAAAACACATATCTATTCCATTTCTAAACACACAAAATGTTTTTTTTTTCTTTTTAGGTAAGCCTCCTCATACTATCTTCCTGGTTACATCATAAACTCGGTAATGTACTAAATAATAACACACGCCTACAACTAATTGTCCCCTTCAAAGCCGATCTAAATAAACTTTATTGTCACTTAATCGACACACCCAGACCCATCCACATATAAAGCTGCAACTACACTGCTGCCTGCCCCCCTGCAAATAGTGGCAATATTTTCTGCTCTATTGCATCGCATTCGATTTGCAAAATCCCCTTAAAAGACCAGCTTAAGTTTTGCAATTACTATAAATTGCCTCTAGAGAGAATCTCTCACTCACATATTCATTGCTCTGCTGCTTCGTCGTCGTCGTCTCGATATCGGTATCGGTATCATTGCCGTTGCGTCTTTTCTTATGGGGGAATGCCAACTGTGCTCACACACAAATATCTGTCCAGATGTACCCGTATACCCAATACCCATACCTATCTATATCTTTTCTATTGCACTAATCCAATTAAAGCTTTTGCTTCTAGTACTCTAGTTGTATGGGCCTATAACAAATGTATCTGCAGTTACAATCTCATCAGCAGGTATACCCCATCCCCCTCTGATTTGGTTGCATAGTAGACCCAGACGGGTCTTTTAGCCTTAGCTGTTATTCATCTTTTAGTTTAGAAAATATTATGAAAGAGAAATAAAAATCCGATTAGTAATATTTACGGTTCTCTTCAGAGTCTTTGGTTGTAGTTGTTTTTTTTTATTCTTTTTATGAAATTCTATCTTTTATTCTTTTGCATTCGCATATACATGAATTGTTCCTCATCTTTTCCATTGTAATGAAGATCAATGACTTTTGAGTGTCGTCGTCGTTATGATAATGTGACATCCAATGGGTGCTTAGATGATTATTCAAACGCATATTCAAAAGTCGAATTATCGATAATATTGATGTGAGATTCATGGATGCGTTCGGTTTAATTGGACTTTCAACGGGAAGCTCTATTGAAGTGAATATGTTTTTTTAGGGATTTTTTCAAACAGTTATCTGTTGTTAATTACATGGCTAGTAAATGCATAAGTTCGAATTTCCATTACTCCAAAAGATACAAAATCAGATAGATTTCCATTATATTCAGGTTTAAAAAAATACAATTTTTTGGCGCAACAGGCTCGTTAGTGTCCAGGGCCTAGCTTTTTCTCACAACCATTATGTGTACGTGTGCACTTCTTGCACGATGCATGTCGACTCCAAACGGTGACTGGGATGATTTGTCAGATCATTACAAGAGGATGGCCAGTGAAAAATCATTAAGATGTTGCTACGGCTGGGAATCCGTATCCAGAACCCTGACCTACTGCACGGCAGTTCATCGCACCACTGAGCCCATCCTTGTTTATAAGCATACATTCTATTTGTCCAGTTTCGATTAAGGCTGTTTTTTTTTTTTTAACAATAACGTGACAAATTATGTTCATCAAGTCGAGAATGATTTGAGAATTATTTACACCACCACAGCATCAAATTTCGTTCTTTGCGAAAAAGTCAAATATTTCAATTATTTTATGGCAGATTACACCAACCTGTAGAATTGAATGTCGCCCAAGTCCATGCTATCAAAATCCGGCCACAAAGAAGGCTACAATGCGGTAGGAATTCTCATTTTGAAAAAAAAAAAAAAAAAAAATGTCCATCACACGTGCATTTCTCTTCTAAACTGTGAGTTCGTCAAATGATCGATTGATAGTAGTATTAGGTGAACCTTAAAGTCTGAATTATGATATAAAAAGGGCTTCGTAAGTTGTGTAATTGTAATTCCTATGTATTGCCCTATTGTAGCTTTTGGAGCAGTTTCATCGAATTTTCACTCATTTTTGCTCACCTACGAAATACCAAACCCATTCGCTCTTTGGACGAAGAGTCATTGTACCTTTGCCTTTGACGCAGTTTCATCGAATTTTCTTTCATTTTTGCTGAGTTACGAAATACCAAACCCTATTGTGTTTATGACCCGTACGTACCCCGAACCCCGCGATGAAGAGCGAGTAGGCAGCCCACTCGACCTGAATGTTCCATCCGAAGAACCTATTACCCTTTCTGGCACTATCATCCGTAATGGAAAAGGCCTAGTCCATTCATCGTCGCATGCTCTCATCATGTCGAAGTTCGTAGCACTCCCCTTTACTAACTCTATCCACTGTTGGACCCTTGGGCCAGTCCGGGCAGATTAGTAAAACGGGTGTCCAGCCTTCATACGGCTCAGGCATATCCATCAGCATGCTAGCACCTGGACCGTGGTTACATTTTTATTTAAATGAAATTCGCGAGGAAAAGATGTTAAACCATCGCACTGGTAATTAACTCCTAAACCTGCAAGACCCAAATTTCGTATCAATTTAGTTCGCTAAAAAATAACCTAAATTTTCCCATGAAATTCTGGCCTAAACTCCAAAATGAGAATAGTTTTTAAGGCCTGGTGTTACTTGAAAAGAAATTTCGGAGGCGACAAAGCTCTAGAGGGGTATCTTCGTTGAGTAGCTGCTTATTTGATGGTTCCTGTTGTTACCTCGATACATCTTAACTAACTTTAACGCCTTGAAGATGTTTTTCAAAATTTCGATTGGCATATTTCGACTACAGAATCAATTCTGAAGTGACATCTACTATGTCCCCTATCAAGCACTTTTCATAATTGGTCCGGAGAAGCTTATTACCAAAGCTGTGGCTATTCGAAAGCCCTTTTAACGATATCACCACTGATCTTCGACATTTGATCCGTGAAACCGCCATTTTGCGATCGTATATTCATTCAAGTAATACTTTACCGAATAAATACCTAAGCCATATCGCAAGAAGTACTTCCCAATGTGAACATAAAATTCGTCTTCATGTGAAGGTGGAATTAGGAAACAAAAAAGCCGTTTTTGCAACAAACATGTGAGCACACTTTTATAGGAAAAGCTTCTTCATATATGCTCCACATATCTGTTTCAACATCATTAACTTATCAAATCCCCTTACAAAAAAAAATAATAAAACGTTCCTTTCAAATTTGAAATCAAGTCTAACCCAGTATCTTACACCAGACTTATTCTAGGGCAGCAAAAACCTACCAAAAATACAAAACAATCCGATTTGCATAAGCAGATAGATATACCGGCGCAATTTTACAAAAGTAGGTGAAATTCATAAATTTCATTCATAAATCGCTTTTTTTGTATTGTCTACACTGGAACCTGATTCGAAATAGTAAGCACAGCACAACGAAAATTCACGCTTCGCATGTTTAACGCTCCAGTCTCGTAACATATGTACCTATGGTTCCGTGCTCATCGGGTACTCAAAAAACAATTAATCAACAACACGAAACATATCTAAAACTAGCCGTTAGGTTATGACAGATAGTTTTTTTCTGTTTAATTGTGAGTAAATCAGATAACAACAAAGAGGGGCGTGGCATTAACCACAAAGGCACATCCATCTTGATGGTATATATCTCCATCTAATTCCTGTTCTGCTCCAAAGATTGTCACAAACACATATTGCTGTTGACAGAAATGCTTCAAACTGAAGTGCTGGATTTCCTTGATTGTGAATCGATTAAGCAAAAGATACCACTTTTAGATACGAGTTCCACTCAACACCATGCGAGCTCATCAGAGCGGAACCAAACCAATATCCCTGTGGCAGATGGTTAGGGTTTTTGTTTGTTGTTGGCCTTGTGCTACTTCCAACTGCTGTTCTATCATTAATCGCGTTTCTCTGTACAAATGGAAGTATCTTTCCTAATTTGATGAATAGATACCGTGTATCTAAGCGGGATTGAAACAAATGAGGAAATACCCGCGCTAAAGTCATTACGTGTTCGAGAAACTCGGGAGACTTTCAGCATCCATCATCGTCATCATGCGGAGGTTCGTCTATTGCCATTTGCGTGTCTTGTGTCATTCTCGGTCTCGATGTAATTATTTCTCATTTCTCACTTCAGTCGAGACTATATGCGATGGCTCACGCACATCAGCTACATGATGAGCGACTCTGGCCTCTGATGATGTTGCTGTTCGGTTGGATGGTGGTCTGGTTAAAATGGACCGCAGTTTCATGTCATCTGTCACTTTTGTCACGAATGAAACATTTTTGCATGTGACAGCATTAAAATATTCGCACTCGTATCTGGCGCCTATCAATTTGGTAATTATTGCCACTGGCGGCGCAGCAGCAGTGCACAGAGTAGCCCTGCTGATGCGGTGGCGAATGAGAAGCATGAAATCTGTTTCGTGTGGAGATTCTCTCTGTGATATGGCCAAAGGCAAATGAAATGAGATACGTAATATCTGTGGGGTAAATAAATTTACATTTTGCTTTAAAAAAAAAAATTTTGCTGCGGCTAAGCCGATAAATCATTCGTATAATGCCGGCTCGCGGTTAATGACTTTTATTTAAATGGTTAAATTTCGTAAGATGATTTGTGGATGGCGGCTTTTCCAGGTCAGACGTATCGCTTAATTGTGTTTCGGGAGGACATTTTAAAATGAATTTGAAAGAAGTGGTTAGGGGTGGCTTGTGATGTGATATTCACGCTTTACTGTATTTGTATTTGTCAGAAGTGAGATTCGAACGGACGCCCTGTTAGAAGATTGCTCTTGAGTCTGGCGCCTTAGCTTTGTTGTGGCAAGATTTGCCATAGATTTTTAGGCTGAGGAAATCGTTGCAATTTCGTAGTTTTTTTTTTTATTTTTGAGTGAGCCATGTCCCACGGCCACGAGATGGTTTTATTAACTTTAAGTAGATGAAAGTGCTGTTCAAGAACGTCAAAAGTTGTACTGAACACGAATGCACAGAAAGATTTTGATGGTTTCTTTATTTTAGTTGGTATTTCAAGCATTTGATGTCATTTATGAATCACGGATTTGCTTGTTCTACATAGTCCTCTCAATGGAGATTTCCGGCCTTCGAATTTTGTTTGCACTTTCTATGCCAATTAAACAAAAATATTGGTAGCGAATGCTTCCTTTAAACTGGTTACATACATTATTTTCGTCAATTTGTTTGGTCAAAATACTGAATTATCTAAAAGTGTATATTCAGCAAATTTCTTGTAGATAAGAGTTAGTTCTTGACTTATCCTTAAACAAATGAATACCGTGTTTTACCTACTTAAATTCCAATTACCATCATTTGTGAAATGTGCTCTAGATACTCGGTTAGGGAATATAAATTACTTTGCCCGACACTTTTCATTCTGTGCTTAAATAATTGTTCTCATTGTTTGCATCGAAAATACCTCTTTCATCATCTTAATTTCTTAAGCGTTAGTGATCGATAACTCATTTGTTCCCATTAAAGCGGTCAGCGGGTACCTTCTCAATTGGAAAAACGTGTTTCTTAGCAGTCTTCAAACTTAACGTTGGAGCAATTTATCAAAAAAATCAAAATTTACTGCTCATAATAAATCTTCAAATATAGCTCTCTATCGGCCATAATTACGTACTTAAGTGCCATATTAATTAGCGTCTGTTTAATCACAAAGCACCCTTGTATACTATGAACCAAAACACAATAAACCAATTCAGCTGCCGTCCGATAAACAAATTCAATGCCAAGGCCAATATATGTGTGTGTGTGTGTAAAATTCGTATCTAAACAAATGTTTCACACCCATTTGACGTTGCTTATTTATTTTTGTTCATTATCTACCAAGATAAAGCCATCTGACAGGAGTGTCAACAATGTCATATGGGCCGTATGATGGATATTTTTATTCCGACACATTGTTCAAGTTTTAGTTATCACAGGTGATGTAAGTAGATACGTAAATCGTTCCCGTATCTCTGTTCTATTTAAAAGCGTAAAAAAGTATTTGTCAGAAGTGGGATTCGAACCCACGCCCTCAGAGAGGACCAGAAAGCTCCAACGTGACCCACTGCTATAGTAGGCAAGATTGCTCTTGAGTCTGGCGCCTTAGACCGCTCGGCCATCCTGACTATTGGAAAGTGAGTGTCAAAAGCGTTTCATCGTTTTGTTGGGGGGGATGAATGTATGCGATGTTTTCTATGTTTTTGTTATTTTATTTAGTGCAGATATAGATATATTCAATTTGTTGAAAAAAAAAATCAATGTTATGTATTATATAAAGGTAGGTATATATTTTGTATTTTTATAGAAATATATGAAATGTTATAGATACCAGCTGATATACCTGATGTTGGTTGAGTTTGAAGTAAACCTACTCATTTTATAAATTGTCCTTCTATCAGCTGGTAGAAATAATTACAACTATGGAGGTATTCGTTGGAAGACAGAAATTTCCGATTAGAATTTTCTACCGACGTATACGTTCCGATTAGAATTTCGAAAAGATCTTCCAACGAAATATAACGCACATGATCGCGCATCGGTGATATGCCTTAAATTTCTTCCAAAGTTGTCCGACGAAAAATTGCTTCTGAATCAAACGAACGCGATTGTATTTTTTTTTATTTTGTTCCACAATTCGTTTAAGAACGCGTCCCACGAGCACATCGAAGTGCAGAAAAGAAAACGTGATTGAAAATGCGAAATGTCATTCTTTCTCTCTTGCGGTTTCCGGCTTCTTAGTTGCGTCCATTTTCTCCTAAATAGATTAGATTAGATTAGATTAAGATTAATAAAAAATCCATTTGTATACTGGATAAGTAACGCAGTGTCTAATTATTTCATGCGTGTGTGCGAATTGCACACAGCACGGATACCTCGAAAGGGGTGAATAGTTACTGTTCCATTTTCTTTGAATTGATTTATTGTCACTTGTAGGAATATCCATAGAAACCAATCACAAGATAACTAATCTTAAGAGAAATAAATCCCAAGATTGCTTATCGGTTTTTGCATCCATGAACACAAGCCAAAGATAATTTTCCTACTAAATGATAAATGTCGGCGTATCGTATTTTTGTTAAATGTTCCTAACTCCGTTTTAATTTTTTTACTTTTTCGTATGACACCTTCCTGTCCCTAAAAGCTAACATGGGATATAATTCGTATACGTAATACATTACTAAAAGTTATTTTAGACATGACATTATTATTTTTCTTTCCCAACAACTCAGATATTATATTTATCAAGTGTCAGGATGGCCGAGCGGTCTAAGGCGCCAGACTCAAGAGCAATCTTGCCCACTAGCAAGTGGGTCACTTTGGAGCTTTCTGGTCCTCTCTGAGGGCGTGGGTTCGAATCCCACTTCTGACAAATACTTTTTGTGTAATTATTCGGTAAAAGATAGAAGTGTTGATAGACATTTTATAATAAAACCACCACACTGTCCTTTTCATTTAAAATTTCAGATTTTACCGAACAAATTTATTAAAAAAATGCTAATCTTTCAGTCTCTAGAAGTAAAAATAGAGGTAACGACTTCGAACGTATACAGTATACACGGAATCCGTATAATTAATAACGGGTGATTGTTAAGCGTAGTTTTTTTTTTTTAAATCGAATAAAACACTGAAATTTACATCACATATTCAAACAAATTATTATAATCGATAAATAGGCCTTTGCCATTTACGTTTTACACAACTTCATGTAAATGTTGTCCGCGGCTCCGTTTCAAATGGTCCATTCGGAAGGTCCAATTTTGCATCACTTTTTGGAGAAAATCGGCCTGTATTCCACGAATTACGCGTGTTATGTTATCCTGTAAGGCTTCAATCGTGTTCGCCTTGCCCACATAGACTAACGACTTTACATAACCCCACAAGAAATAATCAAGAGGCGTTAAATCGCATGATCTTGGCGGCCAACTCACAGGGCCATTTCGAGAGATAAGCTGCTCATCAAATTCATCCTTCAAAATTTCCATTGTTTCACGAGCTGTGTGGCATTTGGCACCGTCTTGATGAAACCACATGTCAACAAAGTTCAACTCAGCCAACTTGGACAAAAAAAAAGTCGCGTATCATGGCTCGATATCGTTCGCCGTTGACAGTAACGTTTCATCCCACGATCGTCTTTGAAGAAAAATGGACCGATGATGCCAACAGCCCATAAACCACACCAAACTGTCGTTTTTTTCGGGATGCATCGGTTATTCTTGTTTTGCTTATTTACGTATCCGTTGAGCCAGAAATGAGATGAGGCTCATTTCTGGCTCATGAACACAATTTTTCGATAAAACAGCGGATTTTCATTTTTTTCACAGAGCACGAATTTCGATAATAAATTTCAATAATTTACAATCGTTGCTCGTTTGTAAGTCTTTCCATGATTAAATGGCAAAGTATACTGAAAACTTTTCACTCTAACAGATGACGTTTGGACGCCATTACTAACCAGTGCTGCCAACCTGAAAAACTTAACTCTTAAAAAATCACCCGTTACAAGCAAACTTGAGATCCGGATTCTTTAAACAGGTGTATTAGTTCACGCGATTATCCATGTATTCTAATAATTGGGGTTTTAACTTTTAATGATACAAACAAAATAGACTTCTCTTCAAAAAAAAATATATTTGTAGAATCGCTCTATTTTTATTTAAAAGAACTAAAAACAATAATATATTACACGAATAATTAAATACACTGATAATTATTAAATTACGGATATACGGGTACACCGACATATTAAATACACGTTTCCATTAATTACACGAGTATCCGTATATTGTATTATCCGTGTAATAGAGAGCTCTATTAAAAATAATTCTTATTGCTAAAAAAAAAGCATAAGCTGGCATCACTGCTTTTAGAAATTTAATTTATTCAAGTGTCAGGATGGCCGAGCGGTCTAAGGCGCCAGACTCAAGAGCAATCTTGCCCACTGATAGAGTGGGTCACTTGGAGCTTTCTGGTCCTCTCTGAGGGCGTGGGTTCGAATCCCACTTCTGACAAATACTTTTTATTGGTCTTTTATACCCGTTTTTATAATTATGTTGACTTTTGAAATTTGTATCGTTATAATTTTGCTTATAAAGGGTGTGCTATAGAGTAGAGCAATTCAGAGGCGGGTAAGGTTCAAAACTCCAAATGGCTTCTCACACAAAATAATAATAATGTTCAGGTACATATGGCGTATGTGGACTGTATTTTAATTGTCCCTTCCAATCCTAGAAAACACTTTTTTTTAAAATAAAACCGTACTAGGTCTTTGTTAGAACAGTTTTTTGAAAGGACTATCCATATCCATAGAGCAGAGCAAAGACTGGGATGATGGTTAATTTTTCCATGGCTAGATTTTTGTTATAATTTTTGTGCACTTAAGGTGTTAGAAATACCCTTTAAATGTTTTACCACTGTACGAGCATTAGAGAAGGGGAAGAAAGAGAGTGATAGGAAAGATGTTGGATGTAGTGGAGATTTCCTCCATGGTTGGTGTCTGAACTTACTTCGGAGAGTCACTGTTTTTTTGTGTTTGTTATGTTCGCAGATCTTTCAAGTTGGTGTATAGAGTAAGATGAATGTAGATATGTCACTCCTCCCATAAAATCTTTTCTATTGGCTTCGTTATTCTCTGTCCAGTTATGTCTTGCAATCCACATTAGGTGCAATTTGCCTCCTTGGGATATTTTGTTATCTTAAGTTTTGTTGATGACGTAAGAATAGTGTTAGATATTGCTTATATCGATTAATGTGGGAAGACCATATCGGTGATATTGATTTTTTTCTTTTATTTAAAGTAGGTACGTGGCTATCTTTATGAGTATAAAAATACTAAGGTGTATACAGAGAAAATGGTGAAGCCACGTTGCATTTTTTTTTTAGCATATTTAAGTTCCCCATTATGTTAATAATTCCGAATCCGAGACGAGGCCATCTCGTCTGTTTATAAAATGTTTCAGTTGTTGCTAATTAATAAAAAAATTAAAAAATTAATTTTAATGGATGTCTCGCATGGCACATGAAATTCGCAGTATGAATATTGAATTTCCATATCCCATCATATCGGCTCTATTTTACAGATACTTTGACATAATGTACGTATACGACATGGTTTAAATATCCATATACTTTCAATCTCTACCATAGTTGCAAAAGTGTCTATATTTCGTTTATTTTCAAGCACTTCCTTGTGTTAAAAACGAAAACTAAATATCTACATCATACGAATATCGTTTATAAAAAAAAAACTATTTGTCAGAAGTGGGATTCGAACCCACGCCCTCAGAGAGGACCAGAAAGCTCCAAAGTGACCCACTGCTAGTGGGCAAGATTGCTCTTGAGTCTGGCGCCTTAGACCGCTCGGCCATCCTGACACTTGCGACAATAAAAACGCGCCATAGGCCTATGGGCCGCTATCTCTACTATAGATAAACAATCTAGATAGTCAATTTATTTTCTGCTTTCTCATCTTCTCATGAGCAAGTGAGCCCTCCGTCTTGTATCTAAAAATAATTCTACACCCATTTTGCGATGTGCTCGACACGAATTACTCATTTTCCAATTTGTTATGAAATTTGTTTTTATTTTTGTTTATTGTTACACGATTGTTTGGTTGGTGGGGCGTATACGACGTTGATATATGACGAATGTATACTGACGAAACCTTGAATCGTAAATGGAACATTTTAAAGCGTCGTCGGATGTAAATTTTTGTCGATGAATTGAAATCCAATGTATGTGTGAGTGTGTATGGGTTTAATGTTGCTAAAAATGCAAATGAATTGAATTAAATAAATGAAGGCAAATTGACATTTGCAATTTGATGATATATGCGCGCAATGCAGTGAGGTAGTTAATTTATATTAGAATTGTGTGTGATTGCACATTTGAATGAACATTTAGCTAGACGGTGTTGGGTGGAATGGAAATAGATATGTTTTGTGTTTACTTTTGCTTTTGAATGGGACTCGGTTGCTGGAAATTAATTAGTATTATTAATTTGTCGAGGGGATGCTTTCAAATGCAAAGTGTATATAAATTGAGAGAGCAAAGTCAATGGAAGAATGTGACGTTTGTTTGATTATCGCGATTTTTTTTGTATTTTTAAGGTACGAGGTATCTGATCAAACAGTTGACAATCGAAATGATTGGACTCGTTGAATTTTTAATGAATTTCAAAGGCTATCGATTGGAATTTGGGAGTATAGTAATTGTGTTCTTTGCAATAGGGGTATTCGCATGATGCTATTTTTTGAAAAGGCATTTTTTTTATAGATCGTAAAAGGTACCATTCACGGTTTTAGTTTCTAAATGAGGAAATTGTATATTTTATTCTGTATTTGCAGCTTAATTAATTCTTCATTTGTTTTTTTCTTTGCACAATTAACACCGTCACAAAAAATACATATTCATAGCAATTGAGTACGTGCAAAGAGTATAAAACTACATAGAGTGTGCATCTCATACAACTAGCATTTTCTATGTGGGATACTGATATTGATACTCCAGTGTTCACATTGCTGCTCCAGCATCAGGAAATAGCATAGCATACGAACGATGTGATACGAACGACGAAAATTCCCCTTCGCACTTCTGAAACGGCTACAAAATATATCTGTGATGCGTACTCTATGTGTTTCTATACTTTTTGGTTCTGTAACATTCGTAACATTGGTCCTGCAACATTCGTTGCTGTGTAAAGCTCAAAACCTGATCATCATCGACTAAAATTTCGTCAGCATTTTCATGATTAGTCTCACAGTGTGAACATATTGTCAACGAAAGCATGTACCATAGAGTAACTGCAATAGCTTTCGATAATCAAAATTACTCCCCAGGTATAAAGGCAATTCAAATACGTTAAGTCTCGATTTAAAATTCGTTAGCCTTTTTCATAATCTATCTCAGAGGGCATTGAGAGCATATATAGGGTGTTTTCTTAGAGGCATAGAACTTTTATTTCAAAATCAAACAACAAATTCAATGGAATGACCAACATTTTGACTTTTTTAGCTCCCAAATTTCATGGCATTTAATGTTTAAAAATAAATAATTTCTGACATATGGCCTCTGCGACTGCGCTTTATAAACGCCATCCTGTCGGTTAAATTTTGCACCACTTTTTCAAGCATTTTTTTTTAGTCAAAAGTGGTTCATCGCTGCTGATTTATCAGCATAGACCAGAGATTTAACGTGCCCCACAAAAAGTGGCCCAAAGGTGTCAAATCACACCAACGAGGTGTCCAATTCACAGGTCCATTTCTTGAGATGATTCGTTTTGTCTCAACAAAGTCATGGCTTCATGGCATGTTGCGCCGTCTTGTTGGAACCATTTCTCACCTAAATGATTTCCAATGACATGGGGAATAAGAAAATCAGGAATCATTTGCCTGTAGCGTTCGTCATTCACAGTAATGTTGGCACGGTTTCGGAAACAGCACCAAACAGTGATTTTTTTCGCGCGATGAAATGGAGTCTCAAGAGTCTCATGAGGATTGTGGTCAAGACAGAAATGAGCCTCATCGCTGAAGATGATTTGATGACGAAATTGAAGCTCCGCTGACTTTAATTCTTGGATATCATATGGATGTAGGCCAAGATCTTTCCTCAAAGTTTTCCAAGTATAGTGGACGGGCAGAGACCGAGTTGCTGAGAACGGCGTCGGATCGATAAATTCGGGTCCTCTGTCAGACTCACATCTACAGCGGCGATGACTTCTTCTAAGCGCACGGTACGGGCTCGATTTGAATGAATATTCAGCCTTATCGAGGTATCCGTCGGAGCGGAAAATTCTCCAATTTTGCCGATTTTGTACGATTCGGAGGATTTTTGCTTCGAGGTATTCTTCCGAAAAGCTGTTCGGAATATTTTCCGATATTTTGTAACGCATCTCGGCGAATTGCGTTCAGTAGCATTTTTCGTGAAATTTTTAACAGCTAAGTGCATTTTTTTCGATTTCCTCCGACACAAATTCTTCGTGGAATTTATTTATGAATTGAAATGGAGTTAAGCCATCACATTTGCGATGACACATACCTCGAATGGAATTTGAACGTCCGACGAAGTGTGTATCCTCTCCGACGGATACCTCGATAGGGCTGATTATCAAAATGTGGTCATGAATCGATTCATAGTATTGCGTATAAGCTACTCAGATGGACGATTATGCGTCCCGTGAACTTGACGAAGTGCTCTATAAATTTTGCGAACAGAGTGCGAATTTTTGGAATAAATTTCCACGATTTGTAAATCTTGTTCTGGTATAAGTCTTTTCATGGTGATTTGCCAAAGTGAAGATCAATTCATAAAATGTGCTACTTCAGCAAACAAAGTGCTAAGAGTTTGTTCGTAGCACTATTCACTATTTGTTTTATTTTACTAAAAATTCCACACTCTACTGGCTCACTTTTAGGTATTTTAAAGCTTTACGCATGCTTTAACGCGTTTTGGGCACGGATTTCAGCAGATTTTGAACAATCAAGGCTAAGCGAGTTGTAAAGCATTTAATATGTTGACATGTAATGGGTGATCCATTTCGAGGTTCCCTACTTTTTTAAAGAAAAAAACACAGAAAATTCAAATTTAATGGAGAATGTTTAGTATCATTTGAAAGAACATTCTTTGGCATTTATTTTTTGAAGATTATGTCTATCAAATGTTGGCCGTTGCTACGTCGCAGATGGTCCATCCGTTGAGTCCAACTTTCGGTCACTCGTTCGAGCATTTCGACTGGTAACTGGCGAATGACACGCGTGATGTTTTCCTCCAAGGCCTGAATCGAAGCGGGTTTGTCGGCATAAGCTTTTGACTTTACATATCCCCACAGGAAAAAGTCTAACGGTGTGATATCACACGATCTTGGTGGCCAATCGACCGGCCCAAAACGTGAAATTATGTGCTCACCAAAATATTCTCTCAATAAGTCCATTGATTGATGCGATGTGTGGAAAGTGGCGCCGTCTTGCTGAAACCAAATGTCGCCGAGATCACGAGCTTCAATTTCAGGCATCAAATAGTCGGTTATCATGGTCCGAGTTGCTGCGAACGGCGCCGAATCGACTCTCCACGGTCTTCGTGTACACTCTCAGCTACGGCCGCTATATTTTCTTCACAGCGTGCTGGACGTGGTCTATTCGGTCGAATATTATCCAATAATGAATGCTGGGTCTCAAAATGGGTGATGGTGTTGCGAATAGTACGCTCAGTAGGCCGATTATGTTGACCATAAGTTGAGCGAAGTGCACGAAACACATTCCTCACAGAACGTCAATTTTCATAATAAAGTTGAACAATTTGTAAACGTTGTTCACGCGTAAGTCTTTCCATTATGAAATGCCAAACAATACTAAACAAAAATAACATGACAGCATGACACGACTCACACGTGATCTGTCAAAAAAGTATCTCTACTTGGATCACCCTTTATTTTATCAACCACCTAATAGGCCGAGCTTCTCAGTCAACTGGCGACATATTTTTAGAATCTAAAGCGAGATGTAGGAAGTACACGTAGGTCGATGTTTTTCTGAGTCTAAAGATGCGCATAACGACTTTCTCTCTGCCATTTTCTCGGGACAGGATAATTTGATTTTCTTGATTATAAATTTTGTATGAAAGATTTAAATTGATTTTGACATATTAAGGATTTCACAAAAAATTTGACTCTTCATTTATTTGTCCATTTCAGCTGATGAATGCTATTTTGCTCATGAAACCCTTCTATGGATTTAATCGAAACACTTTATTTAATATTTTTGTTTTTCCATTCATGATTTCTACTCCCTCGATCATCATTGCTGCAGAATGAGATATGTTAATCATTATTTAATTTGTTTATTTCTTCAAGTCCCGAATTTCTTTACATCATTTCCATTCAAACTAACGAGTACTTTTTTCTCGAATTGTTATCATTCAGAGCACAAAACCTTGTCGGAACGATGTTTATTGCAATTCCCATAGTACACTACTAAGGGACCCCCTAATGACCTTGCTGTCGAGGCACAAATCCGAACCTCCCTCCAATGAATTAATTACGAGCGCTATGACTCGCATCTGGTGCGATCTTCCCTTCATACAATAAAATCAGCAGCTGTAGTTGATTATTAGTGCTGTTGACATCAGCGTAATTGACCGATTTAAGTGGGCGTACATCTACACTGAAACATCCATCAGCACTCAATTAAGTCGGAATGAGTTCGTTTTTTGTGTGTGTTTGCATGTGATTGCTTGCCATCCAGCAAAGTCAAAAGTCATTGTGTTCTGCAATCGAGTTGTATCTACACACATAAATATATCTGCACGTAGGACTTGAAACATGGTTCCACCTGATATTGGAAATTACGTAACCGACACATGTGGAAATACTTCAGCCGCCAAACAAAACCGCCAACAAATACCATTTAAACCACCCTACACCGCGCACTGATTGCTTTCCTGCTCAGCTAGCCAGGCAGCCAGAGTCCACCGCGATGACGGAAGCAATATTCCAATTCGGATGTTGTAAAGTTTTTTTTTTTTTTAATTTTTTTTGTGTATGAAAAATTACTACGGCATACAATTATTCGTCTTGATTTTATTTTTGTCATTAAAAAGGAATTTTTATTTTATTTGGGTGCTTACTGGTGCAAATGGAGAATGTGTGTGTGCAAGGCGAAATTTATTTATTGCCAGCAACGTCATTTCATTCATTTACTTGGCTGTTTTTTTTTATGGGGAATTTTCATCCGCAGATGTTTCCCTAAGTGACTGCATGGCATGGAGGAAGTCTTACGTCATTGTGAAATTGAAAAAAAAAATAGTAAAGCTCTTCCACAGTAAAGGACACTCTGTCCAAGAAGTGATTTAATGCGTGTTGTTCACTGTCTCGTTCAAAAGGAGGACCCTCAGGACAAGCGTTCACAAAGGGAGAGAACCCACATTTATAATCTCTGTGTGGACGGCAAAGTGACACTGCCATGAAAAATGAGAGAAAAATAAGTTTTAAAGCCAAATGGCGCACCATCTCCGTCATCTCGGATGTGTGTTGTGCTGGGCGACAGTTTCATACGTCATTTTCCTTCTGTGTCCAAGATGTTGTCTCGAAAGCTTTGCCCGATGGTCATTGTACCCAATGGAGTGTGGAAGTCTTAAGCTGGCAATCTGTCGTGTTCTCTTATTCGTGCTTAATCCAATTATGATGACGGAAATGAGCCACAATGCAAACCTAAAAGGGGCACGCACCAAGGTCCGTATATCTACGTTTGGCATGCGGGAATTACTTTGTAATTTGAATTGATGGACTTCTGGTAAGATGTTCGGTATCCTAGAGAGCATGAGATTTCAAATGATGAAATGCTTATTCGAGCTGGATGATGTTGACATGCATTGTTGGATATTAATTAATTTTTAAATTTAATTTGTTGTAGGCCTTTCGGTTGGGCCCCTATGGGGGTTCTACATGAGTGATGATTTCATTAGAGAATTTGGTTATTGATATCCTGGGGCAAGTGAATTGGATGACAAATATGTTTATTGAAAGTGTGGGGTGACTATATGCCCTGACAGACTAATCCTTAAAATAAAAAAAATTGTAATCAATTTACTGACTTTAACTATACATTTTGAGAAAACGTCGTGAAGGTTAAAATTTGAAGAATTATCTTTGGATTGGCGGTGTGTCGATCTTGCAAGTTGTTCTTCTTGTTGCTAAATCACTTTTAATATTTTTCTATAAACAAAGTTTCAAGTTCCTGACAAACAGCAATATCTGTTCACATTTGTAGACATTAAAGATCACATATAGGCTTGTGGCCTATAAAGGTCTCTCTGTACATATTGTCGCTTGAAAAGCAAACTTACATAAGTCAGCTCACGAACTTTTTGCACAAACTTGCGTATAGCAGGCGCTGTGGGTGCTTCATTTCGGCCAAACATTATTTTCAAATAACGAACATTTTGGGCTACACAGCACTCACTTTGGAAATATGTTTTCAATATTTCCCAACGTTGCTCAAGCGCAAAACGCCTCATTTCGTTCCGTGGAGGTATGATACGGACTGTTTGTGAAGATTTCGAGCAGGAAACAGCTGTCAGTGTCAAAATAACCTATGATTTAAGAAGAAACCTCTTTATATATGCGGAGCTTACGATGTTACCCCATGGACCTTAAGATCAAATCCCAACGTATACTTTGCAGAATACATTGCCGATGTCAATCTCCCTTGTCAATTTATCAATATTTATCACATATGTGTATGGTTTGAGAGTGGAT
Source organism: Rhingia campestris (assembly GCA_932526625.1). Lineage (NCBI taxonomy): Eukaryota > Metazoa > Arthropoda > Insecta > Diptera > Syrphidae > Rhingia > Rhingia campestris. Next base: position 116,552,197 of record OW052185.1, on the reverse strand, counting down.
AATCAAGATGGAGCTATGCTTACCTTTGATGCCTATCAGTGGAATAAATTTCGCGCATTTTTATCAATTAGAGATCAATAAGTATTCAAATTCAAGTCTTAAACTGATTTTACTTCCAAAAATGTGTATGATCATCCCGACGCAGATATGTGCTCTTAAAGTTAATGCCAAGGTGGTGAATATCGAACAATGTACGCATTTTATTGATCACTTTACAATGATCGTTGCCTTTCAAACTCTGGATTTCTTTCAAACTCCGGATTTCTTTCAAACTCCGGATTTCTTTCAAACTCTGAATTTCTTTCAAACTCTGGATTTCTTTCAAACTCTGGATTTCTTTCAAACTCCGGATTTCTTTCAATCTTCGAATTTCTTTCAAGAATTTAAAATACAGATCATTGCATTGGTAGTGGCAGGATCTTGAGCTCACATTCTGCATTTAATTTGTCTATTGATCTCGATGTGAAGATTAGGACTGTCGATTGATTTTTAACAATTTACTGATCTTTTTGGCAGTGATCGTGTCAGAACTATCTCAGTGTTTTGAAACGATCCCCAAAATATTTGCTCTTTCAAAATATGCTCGATGACGCACCTAGTTTAAACAAAATTGTGTGTGTATCGAAACACATTTTAGAAATCCAGCGATCGTGCTTCTTAACCAATTTAAGTATCTTAATAAAGATGATCAGACTAAAAAAAAACATTTAATGCAGAAAACGACTGCTTTTATACGCGCTTGCATATCCGATTGATGATTGTGATGATCTTCGTAACTGATATTTGCACAAACTTTACGTTCATTGTCAAAACTCATAGTGATGACCGTAACTGATATTTGCACAAACTATACGTTCATTGTCAAAACTCATAGTAATGACCGAAACTGGCAAAAAGTGCTCAAGTTAATCCAAATTGTCAAGACAAATGTTAAACTTTATTATCTGAGTATGTTCTCCGCGGATACTTTGTGCATCCGACAGGCTTAAAATGCTTATTCACCTTCTAACTATGGCTGCTACATTTTGAAATTTTATGTGCCCGCCCTAAAAGTTCACCCTTACAAGTTCTCCTTTTTGTTTATGGGTCTGTTTAACCCGCAAAAGCTTTTTAAACCTCGTGTAATTAAATTATTTTTCATTTAACTGTAGGAGCCTTTCTGTTTCAAAGCCACAAAAAAAAACAAATAAAATTGTCCTCCTTCAACTTTTCAGTTGTGCTCGCCCACGCTTGATAGTGATAATGTCCCCATCACACCGCAGCTACGTACAACAATTATTCTACACCATCCTTCCACCTGGATACTTATGGCTTTCACTCGTTAAGTAGTTAATTACTAAGCCATTTACAAAAAAAAAAATTACTTACAACTTTCTGGATGTTCCTCGTTAAACCCTTTCCTCGTCTCTGTCTAAAACAGCAAATGTAATTAACAAAGAAAATCCCTTGCCCATCCTACTCACCAAGTTGCTCCCTCAAACCAAAGGAAGAGACAAAAAAAAAACACTTTCCCTCGCATCGCACCACACGTTTACACTCAACTCCTGAGGGAGCATTCTCGCCCGGATGTTGATCTTAAATGCGCATAGTTTATGAAAACCACAAAACGACATCAGTCTCCAAAATTCATTTTGTAAACTTGAATCTTTTTACTATTTCCTCCGACTGGAGCAGAGGAAAAAATCCCACCTCCCTAAGCAAATCAAGCAAACAAAGAACTCACACAAGGACGATACGCTGCATGTAGCCCCTATTTTTTTTGTGCTCCTGGTAGCGTTTTAGTGAATAAACCACAAAGTTTGCTATTTAAGGAGAATGAAGTTTTCGCAACAAGAAGGAAGGTACTTCTGTCTCGCCTGCAATGTGAGAAACAGCAAGTGTTATTGTGCGCAGCGTCCTTGGTGATGGGAAGGATATGTGCTACCCTTTTTTCAATGAGCTACTTTGGATGGTAGTTAGGTCGTCTGTTGACTTAAGGTAGAGTAGATGGAGTTGTTTTTTTTTTTCGTTTTTCCATTTTGGAAATGTGCTCTTAGATTGGAGTTACTGCACGTGGAATTGGTTCAGGAAGTGTTGTAAACGGGTAAAAGATGATGAAATGAAATTCTTGTGGCAAGGAACAAAATTACGCTTTGTTTATCTGCACCATACTTCATCGTGTTGGTGTTGGGGGAAAGAAAGTTTTTAATGAAAAATGTTTGACAGACGAAAATTCTTCCGCTCTGAGAATGTGACATGTGATAGGAGATACGAGATACATTTTTATATTGTACTAATCACCCAGACTAGGAAATTAAGGAATTTAATGTAATCAACCACGGATTGGGTCTGTTCACAGGTGAGACTTAATTGACTTTGTTGTGTTAGACGACATTGTTTCTGAATGGTCCGTCTGATGTAGTAGTTAAGGTAAATCTAACGACAAACACATGACTGAAGGACCAGGTTTTGTGTGACTTGAATTCACTTGGGAATTTACTGGCTTGAAAATGCCACTTCTACTGAAAAAAATCAGAAATTTATAACGCAACTGAAGTTGAAACTTTATAATTACCAAGAGAATACCTAATCTACCTTAAAAAATACCTTTCACACGACAATATAATTTCGAGATAATGGTTGGTAAAGGACCCGAAATATGCAAGAGACTGCTGACCAAGGTTTTTCGGTCAGGGTTTACTACCGCAATAGCAGTCACCTTGCTCAAGTCTATGAGGGATAATTCCTAACTTCCCTCCAGTTACCACCTGTCGTTCTTCATAGAGTCTTCATATCACACCATTGGGCGATCCCTCATAGCCCCACATTACCATCAAAAATAACTCTGCTCCATATGCTAAAATCCAAGTAGAACCACAACCAAAGGCAACTCCTTGATAAAGAGATTCAAATGATCTTATAACAAAATTTCGCGTAACGAAGCTTAACCTACCTTTTTCAATGATCATGATCATCTACTTAGTCTTAGTGATCTTTGAAGACATCAAAGATTGGTTGATATATTTTATACCTTTCTCAATTTAAATTTGACTCCAAATGTAAGGCCGGTATCCTTAGGACCAGAACTAAACAAGATCATGATCAGCAACTCACTGGTACGAATAGGAGCATAAAAGACAAGTTCATTGGGATGATCATGTAAAGGTATTCAGGATCCGTTCGGAAATTAATTTTTTCCGATGTGTTTGAAATGGGAACATCAATTCGAGTAGCAATTTGAACCAATCTTACGACAAAATGTATCGCACATGACCGCGCATCGGCGATATGCGTTAAGTCAACAATTGTTGACAGCTACGCGTAGAATTTCTTCCAAAGTTGTCTGACGAAGAATTGTTTCGTATGCTTTGGTTTTTTCGCCCGCAACGGATACCTCGAAACAAACTGACTTTCGTTTTGGAAATTCTTCCAAACGCATACCTCGATAGGACTGATTAAAAATAATTGTGTGATCTTGTCATCAATCATCATCCACAATGATCCAAGAAGTAGTGGTTTTAAACTGTCAAGATACCTGAAGCAGTGGTTTTAAACTGTCAAGATACCTATCGTGGTATCCGTTCGGATAGTAATTTTCTACGCAACACAAATCCATTCGGAGACTGAACTTACGTTCATAGAATCCGTTTTCCGAAGGTGCATCTACGCATTCATTTGACATCAGGAAAAATCTGCAACCTCTTCTGGTGAAATTCCTAGCTACCTCGGGTTTCTCATGAATCAACTCAACCAAGAGCTCTTATTATTTGGTGCTTGTTTTTTATTTGAATTTTGCCTAAAACACCCGTTTTCGAAAAAAAAATCCACAAAAACTAACGTAAAGTTATTTTATTGGTTACAGTTCATTTAACAATATGTTCGCGACGAATAGATGTCGGAGACCATTGAAGAGAAATTGACATGTGGCTGTCAAAAACAGATGCAAAAAATGCAACCCATCGCAATGAAACGTAGACTGCCGATATGCGTTACGCTTTGTCGGAGAATTGTTCCGAACAACTGATCGAAACGATTACCATGAAAAAAATCTCCGATTCGTACGAAATCGTAGAATTTTTCTTTCGGAACGGATACCATGGTAGGGCCAATTGCTTCAGAGATGCATCAGGAGATATTACTTTTCGATCTGTTATCGGATGGTCACTAAAACAATTGATCTCTCTCAAATTAGGTGTTCTGAAGATTCGTAAATTTTAATTTAAACCCTTCAAATATGAGGAATACCTCTGCTTAAATGTCGATCACAAACGGCTTGAACTAACATACAGCGCGTAACTGGGGCGCTTAGCTACGGATCAGACTTATTAGCATATGTTAGCGCGCTACCACGACAAAAAAATACATTTTACCACAGCTTTTCTGTATTTCTTTTTTTTTTTTTTGTTTTTATGTCCGTTTTCCTAGGACAAATATCCGAATACTAATTTCTTAAAAACCCACAAATTTAAGTAATAATGATAAACAGAAGCACGCTGTTATTACACCTCAAAAAAATTGCCAGTAAAAACGGTGAAGAAAATAAGTTATTTTGAGGTGTGAAAAATAAATGAAACACAATTTTACCATACTAGGATTCTACAATATACAATTTTTGAATAAATTACTTCCAAAACCAACATCAATGCTCGGACAAAAAATGCTCTGAAAAACAGTATCTATGGAATATTTTATTTTATGTGGATGCTGACTAGACATCTTTACAAATCTCTAAAAATCCATTTCTCCTCACATTCACTCAAAAGCTTTATTCTAATCCAACTAAGTGGACAACAATCTCCTAATGAATCTATAACAGCGTCGTTACAAAAGCTCACCACTTCACCCATTCTCCGACTCCCTAACAGAATGGGATTACTCATCTGAAGCCATACAACATCCTACAACACACACGTTTCTCCATACATAATTCACACAAAAATTCAATCGATCAATCCTTTATTTCCGATTTGTCTCTGACAAAGGACCTGTCCACAAGTACCGCTGTGCAAATATCCGCAACAAATAGAGAAACATTGCATACCCACTCGACTGAATCGATAAAATTGCATACAAAGACGACGATGGTCTTTATGAAATATTTCCAAAAAAAAACGACAGAACAGCTCTAGCTCTAGGTCCATCAATTAGAACTTCGAAATGGAGGAGAGAAAAAAGTCCAAATACACCAGTTACTGTAATTGTGAACAAAGAACGAGGACACGAGTACATACCCACACAAAAAAAATCCAAAGGATATTCCTATTTCAAATAATGGATTCGAATCTTTTGTTTGAAGTGGTTTTTTAGGTGTGCCCCAAAGGACGAACAAAAAAAACGAACCAAACTATAGGTGTTGGAATAAATTTCCCTCACATCCATTCATTTGAAAATCTTCCTTTGAAGTTTGATCTATAATTGTCGGAATGAGCAGTAGTAAGAGTGCAAACACAAAAAAAAAACGCGTTCCACTAAATACCGTCCCAGACTATAATTAAATGCCAACACTAGCAAATAAATTCTAGAATCCTCTCAAAATTCTAAAAATATCGCATCGAGTGACTCCGGGGCTCTGGATAAAATAGCCGCGCCATGCAAATATTTACATTTCACTTACAGCGAAAATAATACGATCGTGTATTTTTTTTTTTCGTTTTTGTTTATTTTCCTACACCAACGAAGGTGCGTGTGTTATTTTAGATTTTTTTTTTTAAACACACATTTTCGGATTGAGATAATAAACATGTGTAGCGTACGCGGTGTATAATTGTAATTCATTGGGAATTCGAGTTGTTTTGGTGCATAGGTACATTTTTGTCGGAAATTTGAAAGAAAGGGTGATTTGAAAATTTGGGGAGCTATATTTTTTTTTAATTATTTAAATGAAAGTTTTTATCATTACACTGTGGTTGGTTGAGTAAGTCCCGGTTTTTCAGTGCTTAGTTAACTCTGAGTTGACACAGAGTTAACTATCCCCGGAATAAATGTAATCTAGAGTTAACCCATGAAGCATTTTTTCAGTGCTGGATTAAATTTGACTCCACGTGTGGTGATATAATTTGGTAGCATCCATTATTTATCGATTTTTCTGTCAAAAAATTATCGAAATGCATAGAATCTACAACAGATCAGTTATCAGCTGCTTGGTTTCCTTTTTTCCAAACAAATGAAAATGCTTTTGTCGCGATCTTACAAGTCTTTTTCTTATTACAAGAGTTACACTCAATATTTTATACAATTTTGAGTCGTTGAGATATGAATCTGAATATATCTCACACGTATTTAGTTCCTAAACATTTATTAAAATGTCAACAGAAATGGTATTGAAAATGATTGTTTTTTTTGGCATATTATCATCTGTCAAAAACATCTGATCGTTTAATCCCAGGGTTAACTCACCAAACTTCCTGGGTTAACCCGATGTTAACTCGGAATTTAAATTGACTGAAAAAGTACTTTTTCGAGTTAGCCCGAGTTTAATCTCGGACTGTAAAACCATGCCTAAGAGCTCTAAATTGGTATGGTAACATCCACATCGATATTAACATTTAGAATTCATGTTGACAATTGCATTCATGATACAAAAATATGAATATTATATAAAATTGTACATGCTTTGATATTTGAAAAGGATCATGGTTGCATAAGAAATTCTCCGCTAAGTATTGAAAAATATTTGCATGTATGATATGTAGGGACAGCGAATTCCAAAGAACGTAAAAAAAAATTGTCGTGATGTAACCAAACATTTATGACATGGTATTTATTTAACACCACGATGTCATGAATGTTTGGTTACATTGCAACACTTCTTGGGTTCTACCCATTCTAATTTTGTTGAAAAAATATTCCGGTGCTTTGGTTGTAATAATTTTATGAAAACATTGAATCATATTCATGAGGGCTGTTAAAACTCGTACTTTGCTTGACATTGGTGGATATAATATGCTCATGTCTATTTAAGTCATACATGTATCAAGGAATTGCTTTAAATTTGCTGCTGACCGATGCTGTTAATTTCTCATTTACCTTACAAAATACACCGCCTATACAAATTCTGTTGTTAACGTCGATGGATAATAATGTCAATGGCCTTCTGGCATATACTCCATGTTTTATGCCTAAAGGACATCGATTTCAAACCATCAATCACCCAGATTCTCAGTGGACTTTAAAATCATATCTACTTCTAGTAGAGAGACAGTTAATATGGTTATCTTTCACCGCGTCCGTTGTTTGGACAACTTCGACAAACATCATTATTAGCCAGGTTTAGTCCTTTTGTGTATAGTACAGGAATAAGTGAACTGTTACAATCGGATTAATATCTCTTGCAATTTATTTGATACCAGCCAAAGCCCCCGGCATTTCTGGTCTTAAATTCCTGGCAAATCCTTGCATCTATTGATTTCTCCTTTAATCTGAAATAGATACTTCAGTACAAATTGCATTATAAATCTTCAAGAGGGTGTCCCATAATGAACGCAAATTTGAATTTTGCGCCATTTAATAGTAGGTACTGTGCTGCCAACGAAAAAAAAAAAATAACAATGTGACAGGTGACAAATCGGGGCTGGTAAAAATGGAGCGCTATACGAAATAACAACGCATTTTCCTCGTTGAACAATATTTTAAAAATAATGAAGGTTTGCTAGTTACAGTTCGCAATTTTCGTACAAAATTTGATTTAAAATCATCAACTGTGAAGAGAATATTTGAAACATTCAGGGAGACTGGATCAATTTGTGATCTAAGACACTCTGGTCGTTCAACAGAAAACGTCGAAGCAGTTCGGCACAGAAGTCAAGAATTAGGCATTTTAAGAAGCTCTCCACAACGAATTTTGAAGAAAGACTTGAAACTTCGTGCTTACAAAATTTAATTGACTCAAGAACTGAAGACTACTGAACATGCAGCGCGAAGAGAGATCATTGAATTGATTTTCGAACAACAGCAAGTGGATGCTGATGTTTCGAACAAAATAATCTTCAGTGATGAAGCTCATTTTCGTTTTGACGGCTTCGTTAATCGTCGAAATTGGAGCATTGTGGATTTAGAAAACCCACGACAAATCGTTGAGAAACAAATGCATCCACAACGCGTGACTGTTTGGTGAGGATTTTGGGCTGGAGGCATTATCGGGCCATTTATCTTCGAAAATATGGCTGGCCAGTTGTTAGCGCCTAAATTACAAGATATGGAAGTGACCAACATTTCGTTTCAATATGATGGTGCAATATGGCATGTGGTACCGTCTTGTCAGACAGAGAAATAATTCAATTACCGCTTGGCCGTTTTTGCGATCAGAATTGGCCATCCAGATCGTGCGATTTAACGCCATTGAATTTTTTCTTTGTTTTTTTTTTTAAGTCAAAGGTCTATGCAAACAAGCCCATGACCACCAACGCCTTGAAAAAGAAAATTGGAAAAAATATTGATGAAATTCAGCCACATTTATACGAAACGGTCATAGGAAATTTCAATAAACGAGTACGTATTGGCAGAAAAGCCGTGGCTGCTATTTATCTGATGTGCTATTCCATAACCCCAATCTGTATACTCTATGAATCAATCAAAATTATAAACTTTCTAATTTAAAACCTGTATTTTCTATTAAAATTACATTGGTGAGAATTGTGGGACATTCTTGAAAAAGCTAAGGACTTTTTCCTTTTTCTTATCGAACTCAACTCGAACTGAAGCCATACTGGGTTTTTGTCACATTCGCTCTGAAGTTAGTTACAAATCTCTAAAATGGTCTATAAAACCCTGAAGGGGATTACAAACCTCTAAATTGGGTTACAAATTTTGCATAACCGAAAATGTAGGAAGTTCAAGAACTTAGTGACTTATCTATACTCGCCATACATGTTAGCCGAGATGTTCATTAGCTTTGCGCAATATATTGCGAATATAGATATATCCAGCCTGTCCATCTGTTTAATCGAAATACTCGTGATCCTTCATCCTCACATTCATTTTGGTTGAAACCTACATATCTTTGGCCATACAGTCAAATTTAAAAAAAATGCTTCTTAATCATATAACACGAATATGATATAAGCCTATGAACTTCCGGGAAGTGTTCACAAATGTTCCTTTAAATGACCCCCGATCTTTCCGCTACAATGCTTGATCGGCAAAAAGCTCACAACATATAACGTTCTAAGTCTAAGACAGGCTAAACGCCAATAAGCCCTTTAACAAAAATTCCCATCGATTTCTAAAGTAAGTGAGGATGGTAGAAAAAACTTTGACAAATATCTCACAGGTCAAAAAAGCTTTAAGAACCCATCTAAACAAAATCTAAAAGTCGTCATTTGATAGCATCGCCTATGATTTGAAGAAGTTTCGTCTTCAGAACACAAACTATGTGGTTGCCTATCCTCTAGTGACAACGTCCTCTTCAGGGAGCAATTAAGTACCGATGAAATTAAGAAAACCTCTTCTAGTATCATAAAAAATAAATATTTGGCATTAACGGCCTATACAGGGTCTCAAACCTAGGTTCTCCCTTCATTGTGCGTGCGATGTTATAATTTTTGCCACAAAGAAGAGGAACTCCTGTTTAACGCGGAATCCGAGCGGCCGATTTGAGAAGCTCCTCATGACAATTTAGCTCTTGGATGTTTGTCAAACTTTCGTAAGCAGTAAAAAAAACGTAGATGTTATCAGTTTTGGAATTTGAGGTCCCTGGTTCAAATTCCAAAATATTTTCTATTCCATTTGAGATTCAAATAATTCGATCTTCTCTTCTTGCTTTTTATACACAAAAATTAACGACACGAGCAAAGCAACACCTAAACTCGTTGTTATCCTATAGAACAATTACCTGGAGTCTTAACAAACCTCCGCGAACCCCTCGAGGATATGCTATAGAGTTCTCCCTTACTTGAGTATCACTAAAATAAGTGTGGACGTTTGCAATAGCTTAATGGATCAGACACTTGTAATTACCCACCGAATGTATCATTTTTTGTCTTGACGTTCATTTACTATCTCTTGATACTATCAGTTTCGACAAATGATTGCCTGTCAATCCTTAATGGTAGCGTTTCTCAATTAAACCCTAATTTACGAAACCGAATCACTTTCGCTAATCACACAAAAAAATCTCATTAACCCCAAAATGCATTAGTCGAGAGTCCTTCCCAAAAAAAAAAAAACCAATTAACACCCAGTACATCTCACCCCAGTCAAATATGGCGGCCAGTCCCAAATTCCTTTGAACCCACATTACTCGTGTACGTTATTATTTTTTCGATTCATCCTTCGAAAGCTTCAACTTCCTTCCGTTCTAGACGAAATACGAAGAACCAAAAATAATCGATTGGATACTTGGAATTTGTAACATGGTAGGGTGACCATAAGTACAGGAATTTGTATTTTTTGTGTCTCCTCTGGTATCGTTTCGCAGAACAAAGGCGACAATGAGAGAAATAAAAACAAGGATAACAACTTCCTAGCTAGAGATTTGTATCTGAAATTAAACTCAAAAGGCGGAAGGAATCCATTTCAAGGAACATAATAGAAATGTTTCTCTGCAATCTTTGAGGCATTTTCGACTAGAAACATGGGGGTGGTAGGTGGGCCCCCCCTAGCATGTTTAACAGTTGATGATGATTTGAAGGGTGGTTTGTTTAAAAATCCGTTTCATATGTGTTTCCTCGTTGTCACGTCAGATTAGTTCTGTTGCTGTTAAAAATGAAACGGAGGCAACAACACAAAAAAAAAATGTTTCAACCGTGCCAGTGTATGCGGAAAGCACTTCCATGGAGCATATCATTAGACTGGGGGTTATTGTTCCACTTTGGCAAGGGAGCGCCTAGAATACAAATCCTCCAATGAGACATCTAGATCGGGTTTTATTTTTTGTTTCGTTATGGATTTTGCATAACTAATAACTTCGTCACCCTCACCAACCCCCTAGCAAACATTCTCTTCCCCATCTGCTAGCCCGTATTTTATTATTAATTTTGAAAATATTTCTGCATTGTCATGAGGTTTTCTTCTTATCATTCATATTTTTCATTTCGCATTTTTTCGCAAAGACTTGTCTAGTGAGAGACTTTTAGTCAAGTTATAGTCTCCTACCCCTTTTTTTAGGACTTATGGTGGAAAAACTTTATAAATGAAATCATGAGTTTTAAATTAGTTGGTGGTGTGTCTGGTGTCGTTTGCACGAGTGAGTGCTCAAGCAAGCTGGTGTTACCCTTAACTTTTCTTTTCACAGAATAATGCGGGATACATTTCATTTTGCATCAGTTTGGAACGTTTATTTTGTTGTTGGACAACAAACATCCCTTAATCGCAAATTTGTGTGTATGCAATAGATGAGAGTGTGTGTTTATTTAATAGCTGCAGGAAGTTGTTAGTGAAAGGGGTGAATATATCGCACTTTGTTAGCGGATGAATGAAATTGTTAAATTTCGTGGACCGAATATTAGATGATAAAGCACATATTCACGGCTCGTTTGGGCAGCAATTATGATGTTCACATTTAACGCAAGTGGAGTTGAAAAAAAAATTGGAGAGTTTTGTTTTTGTTTTAATGCGGGCATGAAATCGAGTGAAATGCTTTGTCAGATAAAATGGTTAAATACGGCTGATAATGCCTCCGATGAGACATGTAGATCGGGCTTTTTATTTAATTTTCGATTTTTCTTCGACCACCTGCTCAGGCCAAAATAACTGACAACTTATCATACACACGTTCAGGTATAACTGCACAGTCATACCGGACAGTTAAAACTGCGTGTGTGTAGCCGCCTTTAAGCTGAAGAGCAACCAAAAGACGTTCACTAGTTCTCAAAATTTGAGTTCGCACGCAAATGTATTATTTACATAGAGTATCAGTATTAATACTACAAGGTGGCGCAAAAATAACCTTCCGATGTTTTTTGGCTGTAATTTAAAAAAAAAAGAAAAACTTTGATTCTTCTTGTGGATTATTTTTATTTGGTCTTTTAATTTTTTTTACATCAAGTCGAGAATATGATGTCATGTAAATGGCAGCCGCCACAGTTGATTGTCATTTGAGCCCTTTTTATGGCATTTTCCATCACTTTGGCCAAAACTTCCGGCGATAGGTCCTCACATTCTTGACGGATATTGTCTTTAAGAGCTGCAAGAGTCTGAGGCTTGTTGACATAAACCCGCGACTTCAAAAAGCCCCACAAAAAGAAGTCTGGAGCGGTCAAATCAGGCGATCTTGCTGGCCAGTGCAAATCGCCAAAACGGGAGATTAGGCGCCCGGGAAATGCATCCGTCAGCATATCGGTTGTGGCACGTGCAGTGTGAGCCGTTGCACCGTCCTGTTGGAACCACATGTTTTCCAATCCCAATTCATCAAGTTGCGGCAAAAAGAACTCGTCGATCATTGCTCCAGATGACTCCTCCAGCGAAAACAGCACACCATACAGTGACTTTAAGCGGGTGTAATGGCTCTTCGTGGGTTACACGCGGATTTTCAGGGCCCCAGAAGCGAAAATTTTGCCTAATTTTTTTGGAAATGGGCCTCATCACTCATGATTATTTTTGATGAAAAATCATCTTCCTCTTGGTGGTGATTAAGGATGGCTTGAGCGTATGTTAGACGCGATTGGCGGTCAGCAGCTAACAGCTGATGCACCGTCTGGACTTTGTACGGAAACATCTTCAAATCTTGTACCAAAATTCGCTGTAAAGACCGTCGACTGATACCCATTTGCGTGGCACGTCGTCTGGTCGATGTCGACGGCGCTTCCATGACATCTTCGGCTACAGCAGCAATATTCTCTGCAGAACGGCTCAAATAAATAGTCACCAATATTCCGCGTTCTGGAGCAGTGTAGCGTAACATTGTTTATTAACGTGTATTTCGCATGTGTTTACTACACAAATGTCAAAACAGAACTGAGATTAGGGGCCAGTCGCAAAATTTATAGCATTTTCTGATAGGAGGATTACTTTTGCGCCACCTTGTACATTCCAACACTCATTCTTAGTAATTGGATAACACGCTACCCCATTGATCACATCCTGCAAGTTGTAAAGGATATATGGCGGATGTAGCGTAAAAACCAAAGAGGTTCAAGGCTTTCTATATCTCAAAAAGTAAGCGTGTAATTGGATTATTCTTATAAATCGTTCGTACTTTTATTTTTATTGGACGTTCCAAAGTATGTCATCTTATTCGAAGAATCAGTTTTATCTTACACTCATTTGTTTAATTTTTTTAACTCTGCTAAAATTGATATGAAACGTCCCTCTATGCCCCTCCTCAATTGTTGAATTCCGGTCTTCCTTTGTTTACTTACAATACGAATTACACCAAATACCAACAACCCAACAAATACCCTCTGCTTCTACGTCTTGCTAATAAGTAATAACCAAACTCCCCATTCGACAACTGATGTCATTTCTTAAAATGAGATGACAAAAACCTAATCAAGTCATAAGTGGGTTTAACGAACCAATTGCCTTTTTTGCGATGAAGTTATTCTAATTGCAAGCCAAAAGCTGCATCTCTAAATCCGGTAGACAGACTTCATGTTCACTTGACATTTTCCACATCGTCCGCCCACCAAAGTCAACCATATCAGCTTTATATTATTGACCGCCTTAGTTCACAACTCAAAAGGTCCATGACACCGCACGTAAACGCTTCAAGTAATAAAAATAGATATACCGCGAGTAAAATTAAACAAGAACCACTACATCCATCACCCGAGTGTGACTCATATGGGTGTCATTATTCTCACATCGTGAGTACTAGTTTCACCGCTAACTGTCTAGTATGTCGCCATAGATATTAACATGGCCGTCGTTCTTGTTGGTGTAATTGTCAATGTGTTCGCGGCGCACAGGTGAAAAATCACTGAACATCATCATTATGAAAATTACCCGGCGCACTATACATCTAGAACAAATGTTAGATGTTAGATCGTTTCGAATCGCTTGGTATACTAGGCTTAAAAAAAATCACGAAACGACTAAATGGAGTGTAATCACAGCAAATATGGAAATTTGCGATTCGATGTAATGTAGATCATGGAAAATTGCTGGCACGATTGACAGACCAGACCGATGAATAAAAAAAAAATGAAAAATCTATTTTAATATGGTCACGTTTACGTAACATTAGTGTATGCCAAGAGTAGAGCGTCGTGCTTCGTCTTAATTTGCCGCGGTGAGCATAGTACAGCAGGGCTCAAGGTTGTCATGTTCATTTTTTATTTATACCAAATATTGAGGGACGAAAGAAAAAAGACAGATATTCGTATGACCTTAGGTTGTAATTGGAATGAAATTATAGGGTAGCGCCGGTAATTTTTTAATGGGCACTGGAAAATGAGAGTTTGGAGGGGGTTCCTCAATTATATCTAATATATAAAAATTAAGTGTCATCATACCCTGTTCCATAGGGGTATATTCGTTTTGATACACAGATTGTAACATAGAGAAATAATTTAGCTAGATATTCCTTAAAGTATATGGATCGACTAAGAATCGCTAGCTGAGTCGATTGAGACATGTCTGTCTGTCTGTCTGTCCGTCCGTCCGTGCGCACATGACTGTCAGATGTTGTATCAGTTTTATTGGATAAAACATTGAATTTTATTGTTTTTTTTTTGTCAACTTATAATTTGTCGTATTGTGCCAACCCAGTATTCAAAGGCAATCCAGAAATAATTCCAAATCCCGTGTTTGAATCATGTCAACTTCATATCGATCCTGTTCTAATATACATCCAATCCATGCCCTACTTCAATAATAAATTTATTTCATTATTTTAAACTATTTTTCTCAATACAACTTCGATGACGACTTTGTTTACTTTCCGCCTGATAAGCTAACTAAGTGAAAAGTCAACAATTTTGGCGCGCAAAGTTGCATTTCAATTCGCATTTACATCTCGCTCTACTTTCTCGTTTCATTCGCTGCAGGTCTTGCATCAGCTTCAAATGCAGATTGATATTTGCAAGCAGCAGCATCTATCTATATTTATTTTTGTTACGGTCGTTGGGATTGATTTTTTATTTTCATGTTGCATCCGTCGAGTATGAACCTCCTGGCATGCAGAAGAAATGTTAAAACGAAAGAACAATTTGCTGAGAACTGAATTCCATCGTTTCGTGATAATTTTCCGTGAGAAGGTTGTATCTTTCAATGTTAAATTGAGCTCAAGACACGCAGCGGAACACAAAGTGTGTTGCAAAAGATGCCGACACACATTGGGAGGGGCATGTACTTTGTGGTAATTGTATGGTACTCACTGGTGATATGGGAAGATGGAATTGCCAATATCTCACAACGGAATAATGTTTGGCCGATGGAATTATCAATACTCCACACAGGAATAACGTTTCTCAATAAAATCGCAGTAAATCATTGGAATTATCAGTGTCCATTACTAATGGTTCTATCTGTATAGCGATTGGACTTCACAATTGAATCACCAATTGGAAGAAGGGAATTAGTCCCAAAATTTCTAAAATGACATTTTGATGCAAATGTAATCTCTATACGTAGACACATCTGTAAAAATGTATCTAATGCAACTCAAAACATTGAGAACCTTATGTTATCCATTTGTCAAAAATTTGAGAACCATCAAATAAAGAAGTTATTCAGGTTTTTGCGTTTTCCCAAAAGTAAGGTCAGATGGATCTATTCCCTTTTTCAATTGTGACCATCAAATTAGATAACCGTTGCCTATCCCACATTGCATTTAACTCGAGTCTACTGAGACGTAAAATCTTGAGCCATCATTAATTATTCCCTGTCGCAAAATTAATTTAAAAAATACGCACGTCCCCCAATTGAGTATCTTTCAGTTTTTTTTTTCACAATTCCCACCCCAGACTGACCAATCAACTATTTCCCATCAACTTAAGCTGCTAATTAGTTTCCGATTCTTTGAAGCAAAAAGCTCTTGAGCCAAACTTTTTCCAGGAAAACAATTTTTTTTTTCATCAAAATAAGGATTAAAACAAACAAAAACCAAACTCCCCGAATTCTAGAGAAAACCCAAAAACTTAATTTACGACCATTCAAATTGAAGACGGGAAATAAAATTCGAAAAAAAAATTCATCCGCTTACGAAAAAACTAATTCCATTATAACTTCCGTTCAGAGGTCCTTAATCAATTCATTGCATTTAACAGTGAGCCATAATGTGATTGCAAAGAATTGATTACCGAGTTTGTTGGCCCAAAAAGTTCCCTCTGCATACCAAGCAATTGAGTGAAAAAAAGGAAAAAAAAAAACTTGAAGTTTCTCTTCATTTTCGCAAGGACCCACCGCACTTGAAGCAGTACAATGAAAAACACAAATAGCGTCAAAATAAACTTGATTATGTGATTCCCTCGCATAAATATAAAAAAGAACGCACTCCCTCCCTCGCGCATTTAATGTTGCGACCTTCATCCTGAGGGATTTTTGCACTTAACCCTTACTACAGATTTTCTTACATGCTACTCCATTCTCAAATGAGTTTGGGGTACGTATACCACTAATTAAAGGGGGTTGCATAATCTTGTGGAATCCTTCCACATCCTCTGGCATTTCGTCGGTCTACACAAATTTCATGGTGAAATATCCAGTTAACTCACTGAGTAACAATGGGGAAAATAGGGTAAAAGCCAGACATAGTTATTTGATTGTATTGTTGTGCCCTTTTGATTCACAGAGCCCCCCCCTAACTATGGCAAACCAACATCAACGTAATCATTAACATTAAATATACATTCGAGTTGGAGGGCGTAGCATCGGAAGAGCATCGTGGTTATCCTGAAAGGGTAACTAGCGGAATCTTATTATCCTTTCGTCTGTAATGAAATTTGAAAGAACCCAACATCGTGCATTGAGCTTTTTATCCTTCCCGCTGACTATGGATGGTGAACGGTTGTTATAAATAGAATTGCAGCATCGCAAGGTAGGGCAAATTTAAAACAAACATAAACAACTACTTACGCTACTATGTATTTGTATCATTTTGTTCGTATCCTTTTTGCTCTATATCCTTCGGGGAGAGAAGAGAGTTGTTTGTTTCTATTCTTTGAAGTTGTAGTTTCGGTTTTTTGTTCGCTGCTGCTGTTGTTAAATCGGATTTCTATGAATGAAATTATGGTATCCTGTACCGTCTGTGTCGTCTGTAAATCTGTTGTTCGTATTTTTCCGGTTGTGCAGATAAATGGGACAACAGAACTTTTGATGAATGCATTTCATCATCATTTTGAACAAGAAATATGGTTTTTGTCGTAAACTACTAGGCACGCGTACTTTGGATAGACCTGGTCTTAGGTTAAACATTTTTGTATAGCCCTTGATCCCCAACATTGAGAAAAGACCAACCGCCCTACCACAGCAACCATAGTAATAGCTGTTGAGCAATAATGTTATTAATCTTTCTACTGGTAGTTTGTTTGCACTCGCAATTGTCCTGAATTGTGCCTTATAACAATCACTGGCCCGGTACAGGATACGTTGAAACGCTAAGATAGGAATTTCTTGTTTGAAAATTATTAAAATCTTGAACACAAGATCGGTTGCCCGTTGATAAGCGATCTTGATCCACCCACTTTAAAAATCAGTTGACTGATCGCACAGTCATAGTGCTCAGTATTGTGCCTTCATAGAAGTGTGTTCCAGGCTGGGGTGCAGCAATCGCTGAAGCGGCTCATTTGTGTCAATAATGGAAATACCACACAGTGATATCACCATATTATTCATTGACAGCCAAGCGACTATAAAAGCAGTATCTGCTATCGAAATTAAATCAAAGCTAGTTCGCCGCTGTCGCGAAGAGCTCAAGGTTCTCTGCTCACAGCATAATGCTGATCTCTGCTGGGTTCGGAGGTCACAGGGACATAGACGGCAACGAGATGGCCGACGAACTGGCAAGAAATGGATCTGCTACAGATCATGACAAACGGTCGAACCACCACTCTGTAACCTCAGAGAAAGAGTGGAATACAAAACCCGAATGAAAGCCAATACCAGGTGGAAGTCATTGACTACCTGCGAAATATCTCGGAAGCTCTGGCCAGAATACAACAGAAACCGGACCAAACATTTTGCGGTACGACAGAAGCTCCTTATCTAAACTGGTAGGGGCTCTCACTGGTCACAACTTTCTCAGAACCCATACAATGAAATTAAATCTCTAGGATGACGATATCTGTAGAGGCTGCGGCGATGAGGAAACACACGAGGATACACCTCATTTCCTCTGTCACTGCCCGAGTCTCTGTCACCTGAGGAACAGAACACTTGGAAGCTACTACTTCCAAGACATCCAAGAGCTTTCCGATATTCCATTACCCTATCTTTACAGGTTCCTACGAACTGGATAGAGTGGAGTAACCCGTAGTAACGATAGGGAAGGACGTAATCCCACCAAGGGTATCACAATGGGTCCACATGGACCTAAGTGTGGCGGAATAGAGAATCCTCTACTCCACCAACCCGTAAACCTAACCTAACCTATTGTGCCTTCAAATAAATCTCCAAAGATGACATACAATATTGAGAAGAAAGAAATTTTTTTTCTTTAAAACTACTATTTCAGAGAAAATCATTTTTTTTTTCAAACTCCAGAAATCAGTAGTTCAGATGATGAATGCTAGATCTTCTTTTTTTACGATCCGTCTACCCTAGTGACGATTAGTATTCTTATACCTCCGTAGGCCATAATTACGAAAACAAATGACCACATAGTTGAATCTAATTTTGACGAAAGCTCTAGTCTACCAGGATCATTATCTCATATAGTACGAAAATCCATATTTCAATATCTGATGAGTAAATGGTGGATCAAGAACAGTCTAGTCTGCGAAAATCGCTATATTTCCAACTTCAAAGATCAAAATTTTAGAATCGATGATCAAATAGATTTTGTCTTGAAGATCTCTCTTAAGTGCGAAGGTCATAGGATCTGTCTGTAGTAAAGTGGTTATTTATTAGGCTGTCGAAAGAGAGGTTCTGCCAAAATATTTTAGTCATTCAATTGTTTTTTGAACCTTTACCCCATATCATGTCCATAAGTACCTGACATGGCTTATTATCATATCTTTCCCAAAAGAAATGTTTATGCCAAAGTTGTTATCGTTAGCTATAATGTTTTGCAACACTTGACTTCAATATACATAAGTTAGTCATTCACTTCTTTTTCTACCTCACAAAGTCAGTCACCGAGCCAAGTATCTCAAGGTTATGGTTTACAAAATGTGTACTACTGCAAAGGCATCCAGCAAATGCCAAATAAAAACCCAAATCGATTAATGGAGGAATGCCAAACCATGACCATATGTTCCCATCAAAGCCAACCACCCTCAACCTTATGCCTTACTGCCATTCACTTAAATACAGTCTCACTCTGCACTTATTTTCCACTCAACAATCAAAGAGCATTCTAAATGAAAACCACTGCCCAGTCATTCCTCAATAGCATTCCTTTAAAAAAAATCAATTACTCTTTCCCCCACCACCCTCTCCTACATTTTAAAATTCAACCCCTTTTTAATGTCAACCCTTCAGTTCAACCCAATTTCAGTTTGTTGCGAAAAAATATCTACTACCGCTAACATGCCTCAAAAAGAGAAAAATAAATGTCTTCGTCCTTTCGTTTTGCATCCACCCTTATAGTCAGCAGAAATTTTTGCCAAAGCTAAATTGATAACAGAAACAGGGCCGCTTGCATCTATTAAACCGATCTACTTAACACAATCACAACCATCCCCCATTTCAGCATTAGCCTACATCAACGTCATATTGAAACTCGCTTCCTTTCTTCCTTCCACTCGTTTGCATCGATTCTCCACTTCCCCGCTCATTCTCTCTCGTTTTACATGCTTAATGAAAAATCAATTCCTTTGACCTGGTTATGTCCATATCAAAACTTGACGCCTTTTATCCTTTCTTCTCGCTCTCCACAACCCCCATGTTCGTGTGCCTTAGAATACGGAAGTGACGACGACGCCGCCACATATACACATATCACGTCCTCAGGCATTGTAATGCAATTGTATTTTTCGTTGAAGCTGACTCGACTTACCTTACCACCCCCTTCGTGGGGTAAAGGGAATTTTATTAAAATTCTATCCTTGCCTCCTGGATGTGACTAATAAAGAGGAGGGTCAACATAATGAAATGGTGGGTGTATTGATTTTTTGTTCGGGTTGTATATAAACCAACTTCAAGTCCTCATACTGGAGATGGCAAACAGTGTCCTAATTTAATAGAAAATAAAATTACAGGTAATCACAGGACAAAAAAAGGATAATGACATGTTTGAAAGCAAATGCCGTGTTTTGGTCAATATGTTTCGTGTTTGTCATGTAAATAGTTGAGCATGTAAAGTGTAACCATGGGGCGTAGGAAGTGGAAGTAAATATCGATTTAGGGGAGCTACTCTGTACGCGTTTATAGAGAAAAGGCTTGATGGGGGACATTTTGTTCGATTTAAATGTTTCAATTGTCAACAAAGTGTACAGAGAGTACGGGAATGGGGTTTCATTGTCTGGCACAAAAATTTCAGGGATTATTACTATGGAGGCATAATTTATTAAGTGGCGTAAAAATTTGACGTTCCTTAAAGTTTGCCTAGAGAAATTATATAAGAGAGCGAAAGTAAAAGGATTTAATC
This sequence comes from Rhingia campestris, assembly GCA_932526625.1. Classification (NCBI taxonomy): domain Eukaryota; kingdom Metazoa; phylum Arthropoda; class Insecta; order Diptera; family Syrphidae; genus Rhingia; species Rhingia campestris. Next base: position 116,531,592 of record OW052185.1, on the reverse strand, counting down.
CCCGAAAATGGAATTATTTTATGGCTTAAGAATTTAGTAGACTTTATATTTTATTTATTAATTTTTTAATATATTTTAAATGATTTAAAAATGTGATTACTGATACCATTCTCTCTTTTCTTTTCAGGTAAGTCTACCTCATTCGATTGGTTTTGTAAAACTCCTTCAATATGTAAGTAATTTGTTTAGATAAGTTAGTCCGTAATCCGTATATTCAACCAAAAATCAACGTAATCCGCTTGATTGACTTATAGGTTAGCATAATGGCCTAGTTTTTACCGGGGACAGTATTCGGATTGGCCCTTTATGTTTTTGTCTTTGACTTTTTTGTTTACACCGAGTAGGACTAAGTGCAGAGCTGACAGTGCCGTTTCGAAAAATGTTGGCAAACTTTTCGAATTTTGTCAAATTTATTGCAATAACTTCATACATTTTTATACCCTATCCCATAGGGGTGTATTAGTTTTGATATTAAGTTTGTAACATAGAGAAATAATATCGACAGATCTATGGATCGACTGCGAATCGCTAGCTGAATCGACCTAGCCATGTCTACCGTCTGTCTGTGTTGGTTTTTTGGCCTTAAATGTTGAGCTATAGTGATGAAATTTGGTATATAGCCTCTCTTTAAACGTTTCTCTTCAGTAAAAAGTTGTTTTCGGCCAAACGGTTAAGAATTTTGAAATAGTGTCTGAATAGCATATTTCGACAATCTTAATTATTTCGTCCTTTGCCACGCCCACTTTTTGGGGGCGTTTCCTTAAAAAAACACGGTACAATTTTAAGAATATTTCGAGAAGAATACTATGAACATTTCGTCTAGAGATCATTTTTACCCACCCCCACTTTTTGAGGACATATTATAATGATGGGATGGGGTATTCAACGATTCGCACAGCGGATGATATGTTTTAATCGTTTCATAATACATATAAGGTGTCAAAATTTTTCACACGCTGTCACGGTAGCAAAAAGTTGTTAGACCAAAAAAATGTTTTTTTTTTAAGGTACCTGCTTCATTTAAGATTTAATGAAGAAAAATGCTTTATTAGTTTTATATTTTTTTTTAAAGTTCAATTTGCATTTTTTTTAAAATGCAATCGTTTAGTTTTTTATTGCCTCTCAGAAACATTCTCTAGCTAGAACTTTGTTGGACCTAATTTTGCTTTTATTACATCTGCACATCGGCGAGCCATTGACTCAGATAGGTTTTTTCCATGTGGAAGCTGGTGTACTAGGTCGGGATAAGTTCATTTTTTAGGTTTTCAATTGACTCTAGACGCTTCTTCGCAACCTTTAGTTTCATTATTGACCAGAAGTTCTCAATTATTTTCTTCAAAGTAATATCTAATTTAAGAAATAAAAAAAGCAAACATTATTTTTATGCATCTAAGTTCTAGCTTATTTAAAAGCTTGATATTAGTCTTAAAAAAAAAAAACAAGTCCATATGTAATATTTAGGTTGTATGGCAAGTAGCATTTTCCTAATGAAAAATGAATCTGCAGGTGTCAACAAAAAGCTCCATCGCAGAGGGCTCTAATACATTTTCCAGAACCCTAAGGCAAACTTTTGCAGTGACTTTCGATTCTAGGAAGACCATTCTACATTTTTCATCTCCAAAGAAGCTCAACAGACCGTCACACCTTCGCTTTTGAGGCCATCCGTACGATGCATTCAGAGCTTTGTCTTTCCTTTGGTTCTCTTAGCGTAAAAATTTTCCCATCTCCAATATGCATCTTAAACTTTGTTCGTCGGAAAAGATAACATTGTTCCACATATCTTGAGACCAATTAAAATGCTCTTGATCCCAGAGCAATCGTTTTTCTCTGACTCTTTTTGGAAATTCGGGCTTCAGTACTTTAAGTCCAGCTTTCACGACCCTTTTCCTCATTGATCTTGACGAAATTATTTTGCTTGTAGCTTGACACAGATCGTTTTTAAGATCCAGCGAAGTCTTGAACCGATGCCGACTGCTGTACAGAACCAAAAAACAATTTTTCACTTGGGTCGTCTATTTTTTTTCCTCTCCGAGCCTTTCTTTCTGTTGATAGTCTCACGATATTTTTTTTAAATTCCATGCCACAGTTTGTTGAACAAGATTTAATCGTTTCACGTGATGTAAAATTAAGACAAATATTAGCTCTGCACTCCGAACTGATTTTTCCCATTTTTTGTTCACTAAATTACTTTGGTTCGTTCCGGACTGCTACCACGAGCTAAATGCACCTCTTATTCATAATACCATCATCTTTTATGCACTTTTTGAACGACATCTTGCTACCTATTGCAAGAAAAACCCCGTAGCTCTCAAAAATTTCAAAAACTTTGCCCGAAAAGGATAATAAAATGTGTGACCAACATTTTTCGAACGGAACTGTATGTAAATTTTTTATAAGAGTTCTCCAAATGTCAAAATTCTTACTGCATAATTCTTTATTATCTACAGTCCAGGGGTCTAAATGTGTATTCCACCCGAAAGTCATTTCCATTCGAAAGTGCTTTTCGTTCCGTTTTTTGTTTGGCGGTCTGTAATACTAATAAAGGCAACAAAATTCACTTTTCAGGCTTTCATAATTGGAAGTTGTAAATTTTATTTGGCTTTTGACAAAAAGAGTAAAAAAATATTCGTTTTCAGAAATGTTCAGTTTTGGAACATAAAACAGAGTAGGGCCCAGGTTACCTTGAGTTGGAGGAGATACCAAAACACTTTAGTCCCTGTTCCCTGGGTTAACGCCGACGAGCCTAAACACTATATACACCCCTAGTCAGAATTTGAGTCCACGGTATAAATATCGCCAATGGGCTTTTCATTTTCTACTCACCGCATTGCCAAACTACCGTAGGTCCGCTTGGTCCTCCCGTAGTGATACCGCTTTTCGTATTGTGAAACTAAATTAAAGTCGAATTCAGTAAATAAGACATAAAAGGTATTGATGTAGATACTTCCATTTGGACAAGGCATATAATAGTAGACACGTTTCTCTAAATTATTTTCCAAATCGATTGTGTCCCACATGGCTATCCATTAAAATCTTTTTGGTTATTTTTGGCATATCGCGAATAAATTTTTCCGGGAAACTTTTCCCATTCCCGGTTAAATTTATTTGCGATAGGCCTGATTGTCTTAAATATTTAATTGTAGTCTGTTCATTTCCATTTCATATTTCCTTCAAAGAGAATTTAGCATCCCTGGCTATTTTTAAGAAAGCAAATGTGTATCAGGAAGATGACACGGCCCTACCCTAAAAAAATGTTCTGGAGTTTTCTAACCCTCACATATAGGTGATCAGAAACTTTGAACCAGACAGGCCGACGTTCTTCAAATGAGTCAGAATTTTAGAACTTCAAATTGCCCCTTGTCAATGAAATATTTGTCGAACTTTCATCGATATGATTTTTGTCATCAAATTCAATTTGCTGTTTTTAAGTAATTTTTTGGACACCTCTTTAAAAACTTTAAAATCTTAAAAAAAACTCTTCTAAATCATTACAATCGAGGTGCTAAAAAGAAACTTAGACCTACTTTGTTGACTTTAGCCATCTGAAATGAAAAGTGATTTGTCAATGTTTACACATACCTCACTTAAAAAACATCTCATCGCGTGCTTTCATTTAAAAAAAATTCCAAAATCCAGGAGATGCTAACAAATCATGACATCACTCGACGCACTTTCCCCCCATCACTCATCCGTCCGTTGCAAACTCAAAAGAATTCCACTTCCATCAACAGATCGCAAAATCAAGAAAAAAATGTTCAAAAGATTTCTCCTATGAACAGAAAAATACCTTTACCTTTGCATAATGCCTCTGGTCCCTTCAATCGAGATTGGGACAAACAACACGCAAAAAAAACCTTAATCCACATGACTACATACCAAAAAAACATACCCCAACAAATATATGTATTTATTCCGGACATTAGCACCACCCGGAGGTAGACGGCAAAAGAGGGTGCTGCTGCAACCATTCAGAAGCTACCCCATGTTCTGGTTTTGTCGTCCCCCGACTAGTGTGGCACACTCCTTATGAAAAATGCATTGACGAAGAGGATTATTATTTTCTTCCTTTACCGACAGTCTGGTTCCGTTGCTGCTTTATAATATTATCCTGCCCTTGTGAAATCGAGACGAAGGATGACCACGGGTAACTTTCTTCGACAACGCAAAGACACGGAAAAAAGACCGAAAGTTTCGGTTGTTTTATTCATGAGAACCACGCGGAAGGAATTCCTCCTACGGTGCAGACGAAATCGTTGCTTTTAAGACTACAGTGCTTCTTCTCCCTTTGGTATGTCTGGGCTGGGCTGTGTATGTGACTCTGGACAGTATCTGAAATTCGCGTTAGTGTCGGAGAATTTCTTTCCGCAAAAATAAAACTACACCCGCGAGGACAAAGAGCCCCGTAAGTCTTTTTCGACATGGAGTGGGAGAGGATGAGCTGGTGAAATAAAGTGCTGTAATATGTTTATTAATAGTGCCGAGGAATGGTTTATGTCATTTTGCTGAACTCGTAGGATTTTGGTTTCTGTTTGGGCTTCCTAAATGCGGATTTACTGGGGGGTAGAGTATCTACAACAACAAAAAAGAGGGGAGCGATGAAAAACGAATTAGGAAGATTTTAGTGAGGTTTTTGATGCGAAAGTTCAACGCGGAAAAGTTAATCTTTTGTAAAATGTGGTGTTGGTAGATTTGTCACGGGTTTTTTTTCGATCGATGGGGTGTTGTTTTTACCCATTTGAGATACTAATTACGGTTGGTGGCCTTTGGAAAGCTTTGACATCACCTTGAAATGTATTTTTATATCCTTATTTGAGAATGTAGATTGGGGCTGTCATGTACCTATTTCTAATTAACGTTGTTGTACCTTCCGGGTTGTCGGTTTGCATCTGTTTCAAGCCAGTCATTCAAAGAATTGAACGAGGGAACAAAATTACCAAAAACCAAAGCTTTCGAGGGACCGTATACCCATGCAGGATGACCTTCGTTTCTGTAGAGCTGGGCTATGGCAAAGAAGATGTTCTTCAAGCTCTTTAAGAGCCGCCTTTAAGGATATCTTCGCAGATAGTTATTTCCATTTATATTAGGTTAATCGATAGGACTGTCTCTGCTACTTTTTTATCCCTGTAAATCAGCTTGAAAGACACTGTCAGTTAAAATTACTGGTTGAGAAGTCTAAAGGTCCCTTTTCTGAGTTGCATCTATCTGTGAAGGTAAATATAGGCTTTAATAAAAGTGCTGAGTAAATCCCAGTCCGTAACTCAGATATAAGGCTTAAGAAGCTTATCAAAGTCAAACCGTGTCATTAGCTTAGAAAAAAGGTATCTCAGATTCAGTGACTGTTAGGTAATGAGGATTGGTGGAGTTCGTATGCGTTAAAGTTGTGAATGACACTTGAAGCTAGTACGATGGGAAAATGTCTGTATATGCATTAAAGCTATAGTGTACCTTGAGATATTTCCAATTGTCAATAAAAAATGCACCTAGAGTGCTTAAAATTCCAGTCATCACAGCCGGTCGACCACAGCCGAGTGAAAAATTTGTTTCTCAAGTAAGCTTAGGCTAAATGGCAAACATAACCCTATATATTCCATGACCATGAACACATTAACTGACTAAATAATCCGAAACGAAGCCGATTTCCGCCTGCCGAGTCCCGCAGGACCCCCAGTTAGGATTCCTCTTTACGAGATCATAACGACTGTGTGATGCAAAACAGTTAGGTCTGCAGAAACATTTTGAGGTCATAAAGTTACGATTCCTCTTTAACATATCATTTCTTCGTCAATGATGAAAAAAGGTAATAGCTGCGACATTCCCTTCGTTTGGTATCGGTAAACTAAACTTCCCTCTCAACTTTAAAGTTTCCAAATGTCCTTTAAACTTGTAGTTGACGACCCATCTCCCACTTCATATTCCTCACCTCAACGCAATGTTTACTTATGAAATTTCCGGAAAAAATAAATTCGCTGCATAATTCGTCCTGATCAAAGGAACCTCTCCTCCAGCGAATAAAATGCTCAGCCTCCTCTCGTATATTCTCGAGGCTAGAGAATAACAAAATAAGACACATAAATTCGTCAACTCCCCTTGAAGTTGTCTCCAAAGAACGAACAAAAAGGACACAAAAGGACCCACATAAAATACACCAGCCGCCGACGATGCCATATCCAAGAAATGGATTTAAAATAAATTGCACGACAAAATGCCCAAAAGAAGAGCTTCATAGAGAATGTGGCATTACCAGTGATGGTGTTGCCCGTAACGAGGACCTTCCTTCCTTCATGTCTCCAACAAAAGTTACAGTTTTTCCCGTTTTTCTTTGAGTTATGACTCTCTGCAGATACATATCCACACTCAAACATAAATAAACTCAGGTGAAATTGCAATTGCAGACGACGAGTAAAAGATATTCTTTTGAAAGTGAACGACAAGGATACGACCGACTAGGTCCTTTCTATAGGGGAAAAGTTTAACTTTATTACATTTTGTCCCGAAATGTGCGAGTAATAGTACCCACAATGTTTTGAAAAGGGATGAGATTAATTAATAATCCTTGAAGCCTTTACAATGTCAAATTTAATTGACACCCACCTGATGCAGGACGGGGATGAAATTGCCCTTCGTCAATATGTACGAATGTTTGTGTTGCTTTTTAGAAATATTTATGTAAGGGGAATGTTGCTAATTTGTGCCGTGTAAACAGGACAACCCCCTATAAATCCTTGTCGCGAAATTAGCGAGGGAGGAAAAATAAAAGGATTCAAGTCTTCTCCGCCGAAAAGAATTAAAAAACCCCGTCAGGGTTGAGATGAATTGATTTCTGTTTCCTGTGTTTTCTTTTTTTTCATCCTGTAACCGCAATGTTGAAATGATTTCGTCAAGGAATACTGCAAATCCTTAAGTACACACTTATCGAAAGGAAGTGACTTTTATTGTGATAAATTGATTGAGGTTTGAGGCTTTTCACGGATCAGGTTTATCCGGGTTTGTGTTGAGACAGTCGACATCCGCGACGCCACCGGAATTGTATGGACACGGAGAAAAATGGAAAGAAAATAAAATCCGCATAAAAGTCGGATTTGCACAGGAAATAAGTCAACAATTTGTCTGGTTTCAGGATTAACCCGGCGACTGTGCGGATTTTCGCCTCAAAAATTAATTTCCACCACCTTTGTGTGGGGAGGTGGTTCCTTAAAGATTTGTATCTATTCTACGTCTAGGTTTCCTTTTGAAAACGCGGAATTATCCTTGAAATCACTTTTACCTTTGGGTATATATATAGTCTCTTTTGGTGTATAAGGATATAAATAATCTTTGATAGCTAAAGTTGTACGGAATATGTTGACTGAAAAGATGTTCTTCTTTGAGTTAACGTGGCAAGGGGCAAATATTTCATTTTTACAGCCCATCTTTACGTGGATATCTACGATTACTTCTCGTTGTTTAGATGGCGTCTTGTTTATGAAATTTTTTCACCATCCCTCCAGTCGATTATGGTATGCCTATGAAAATGGAAAAAGTTGCTTTTTATTCTAGGGGCAAATTAAATTCGTATCATCCGAAGAGAAAACTCGTAAAGACGTGTTTTATGGAAAAGAATTGTTTGCATCGGGCTCTTCCAGGAATTGAATTATGTTTGCCATTAAGGGAAACCATGCTTGTTGATAATGACATACTAAATCTTTTGTTCATTTCAATTTAAAATGCGAAATCCACATTAAAAAGCACGATAACATGGAAAAGGATAAACTTTGGCATTTCAACATCGGTTCAACGTGCTTATACAAAATGTATCTAAGCTTTGTATACCCAAAAGAACAATCCAATTACGAGAAATTATATCACATTAGCTCCACGCCAAATGTAACGTCAAGACAATTCACGTGCTTGGTACATGTTACCCTCACCTTTTACTTTTACTGTTAAGTTCTAGACAAGAATGCTTGAATCTAACTTTTCTTAACATAAACTAATAAAAACTAACTTAACTAAATATAATCGGAATGCAAGCACTCGTTGCCATAAGCCCCGACTGGTTGCCATCCGAATTGAGCCTTTGGGTACCTGGCCAGCATGTATGGATAACCACCAATATGGCTCAGACCTCTTACCTAAATTTAATCACCCCTATCGAGGTATCCGTTTGGAACATTTTCAAAAACGAAAGTCAGTTCCAATTGGAGCTCAATAAGCTTTATAGCTATCCGTTGCGGAGCAAAATAAGAAAGAGCATACAATCGCGTTTGATTGATTCCGCAACAATTTTTTATCGGACAAATTCAACGCATAGCTGTCAAAAATTCTTGGCTTAACGCAAATCCCCGATGCGCGATCATGTGATTTACATTTCGTCATAAGATCTGTTCGAAATGCTAATCGGAACGGATACCTTGGTTGGAAAATTATCGGTAGGGGTTAATATTCTTAACACTAAAGAGTAGACTAAAAATTTGGCAAATTCCTGAGGCAGTGCAGAAACACTTCACTCATTTAGCCACCAAAATTCGGTGCGCTGCTTTTCAGCATCGTTTTATCGCGATCTGAAATCGCCGTGCTAGAGCGGAGGAGCTCCAGAGTATTGTCGACGTACCCTTCGCGTATCAGGTGCTTGGCCCGCGCACCACGGTGGAGGTGATGTAATACCAGGATACCGTTCCTTTCTTGAACTAATCCTAGCGAGTCAATATAAAAGAATTCCTCTGGAGGGATAACATGAGCGTGCTCTCCATGTATATATCATTGGGTTAGTTAGCCGCGAAGATCAGGCTGTTGTCGCTAGCCATCGCCCTTAAACGTGCCTTCGAATCACCTTAATAAAGAAATTGTCAATTCTATTCAGCTGAGACCCATCGTATAGGACCTTGTTGCGATAATATTTTATGTACTCGGAAACTGGCATATGGTATAATCCTAAACAGGATCGGAGACACGGCCTCTCAAACATCCGTATCTTTTCCATGTAGGATGGTGCTACAATGAACCACACGGGACAACCGTAAGAGATGCAAGGCCATGTAGCAAATTACTTTTACCCTTGAATCAAGTTGACTGACTTGAAACAGTATTTTACTATTTTTGTCACAGCATAAGCGCCCCTAGCCCTGGCCAGACAAGCATTTACTTTCTTAAATACAGAAAGCCAGATGCCAAGGTATTTAACTTCACTTCTCAACGCCAACGGCTGGCCCTGCTATCCAATGTTTTTTCAGCTTTTTTCTGGTGCAGCAGAATTGTTTCGTTTTTTTTTTTGGAGATCTTCAACTTCCAAACATCGCAATATCCCTTAATGTGTTCGAAGTCACATTGCAAAAGTATGTTGATGACTTCGATTTTCGGACCTGATCTGTACGCCACTAAATCCATCTGCGTACGCTGAAGCGTGTCAGAGGGAAACAAGATCACTTGTATAAATATTAAACAATATCTGGGAGTTCACCGCCCCCCTCTAGAGACCTTGTAAGCGGCAGTTCACCGCACTAACCATCGCGCCACTGAGCCCACTTTTTTGGATTCAGTGCACCTTTCTCTCCATTACGATACTACTTACACTGGGAAAGTAAAAAATTGATAGTTATGTATATCCATGTCCTTACTAAAGGATCACTTTGGATTCATATGACAAAATAATTGTAATAATTATTATTGTTGGTGGTTTGTGTTTGTTGTTATGTTTTTTTTTATAATTTGCAATATTTTGTACCATTGGAGTCGATTTAAGAAAATAATGTACCATTGTACCATCATTCCAAAATGTGTACCAAAATTGTACTAATACACCAAAGTGAGAACGCCGACGAAGTTAGGCGTTGGACGAGCAGAGCAGGGCCTTGATACGTCATTTGTTTACACCCAGTCCCAGTTTATATAAATCTCTGCAGTCTGCATGCTACGTCTACGTCTGCTTTTAAGCACTCTCTCTTGTTCTCACACCAGTCTTTCTCCCGTCTTATTGCATTCAGCTTAGCGTTGCCACTTTAGAACAATTTTTTGCCGTAGATTCTGTAAAAAAGGGCTGAAAATGGATTTTTTTTGCAGTTGACATTTATTTCAATCAAAACCAAGTTAAATAAAAAAAAACCCTTACGATATCTTGCTGGGCTCGGCAGTTAATTCAACATCGAGGATCTCATTGCCCTATGCGCTCTCTGAGTTTTACTGTTGAATAAAAAATAACAATTTCGTAAGCTTTTCACATTTTCTAGGTCTAGATGTGCATATAATCGTACTACAAAAATTAAGTAAATTTAAATTTTTTGGTAGTAGATTTAAATTTTGAAAAAATGCAGAAGGTCACTGCAATTGCATTCAAGTGGCAACGCTGATTCAGCTTCTTTCTCCGTTCATTTGTGCGTAAAAGTTTTGTGCGGTAAGGTTGTTGCGGATTTTCACTTTCGTTTCGCAAATTAAAATCGAATCGTATTGCCTTGTTTTTATCAGTTTAGTTAATTTTTTTCATTAAATATGTTGTTTTCGAAAAAAGTTTGTGAAATGGATACTCACGGAACAATTTTTTTTCCACAATTGTGTCAAATCAAATTGTGAAGAATAGTTTTCTTTAAATTTGCAAGTCCAAACATGTTTGTGTGTGTTTTTTTTTTGTTTGTGTGCTGTGTGTGAATATTTCTTTGGACATCAACTATACACGAGTGTTGGAGATGGTGTACGTGAATATTTTCATTGTGGGATTGTGGCGTTTACATGTCAGATAGGTAAGTGGATAAGCCATGATTTGGTTATTGCACACATATAGCAATATTTACTTAAGAAAAATTGAAAAAATGTGATTCTTAGGGTCCCAATATATTTATTTAATTCAATTTAATCGATTCGTTGCAGGAAACCCTTATTCATTGTCAAAATTCGGCCGTTAGGCTACAACAATGTCTTTCATACCTTTAGGCAAGGCACGATATATGTTTAAGCAATATATACCGAATTTAAGATTTTTGCTAAATAAATTAAATAAACTAAATTAATCTAATTGGTTACCTATGCCCTGTAAATGGTGGCACACACACATTATCTTCATTGCAGTGAAGGCAGTTTTTAAAAAGGGAGACCAGCGTGTCTTCTAAAAGAGTCCCCTCATCGTGGTGACTGTTGTGTAATGAAAATTAAACCATATTCCACCATACACCACCCTTGAATAAGGAGAAAACCTAAACCGTCCTTTTTTATATCTCCCTCAAACTTGGATAACTACTACAGACGATAGTTTTAAATATTCGCATCACTTTTAAGACGTGTACTCGTAAATTCTCTTGCTCAGGTCAGAAATGACGCATCTCATCTCAAGATATCTCTTCTCAGTTAGGTTTTTTTTCCATTTTGCCAACAACTGCCTGTCGTCTTAAACGGGACATTGAAGATGCATGAGGCAATCAACCTACAGATGGAGTAGAGAAATCGTCCCTGTTCCTGTTCGTTCCTGTTCCTGTCCAGCTAAATAGTTCTTCTGGGATAATATGGATTGGGGATAAATTGCAAGCAATAAAAATATGTAGTGCCACTTTTCTTTTTATATTCTTAATGAATGCTTAAGTTTATTTTTCATATAATTAATTTGGTACCAACAATAGTTTGTTGTCCTGTTATCCACCAAAGCTCAGAATACGTTCTCGGGAATGTAAGCACTTTTCACTTCAATTTGGTTCTCAGAAAAATGCTTCAAATTCCCTTTAAAAGCACTAGTTTTCAAAAAAAAAACTTTTTAAAACAAAGTTCAACCAAGAAGTGAATATGAAAATAGTACAGACACACACTTCATTCATATAGTAAATGCACAAACCCGTAGTATATTATTGGGATCAAATATTTCCCAATGAAAACGTCATTGTGAACTAATCTTGTTTTCAAACTCACTTAGCCGCGATACGAACCATAATGCTGTTAGTATGCTGTTTCAGGAAGGATATTCGCTAGGCTTTAGTAGCTTTATTTTACAAACATAAAGTATCTAAATAGTACACCATGTAGGCGTAAGGTGGCAATGACTTGATAGAAAAATGATGTCCATATTTAGGGTTAGGTTCTCGATAACCCTAACATTGTTCCCACCAGAAGCGTCTTAGGTCCTTTGGTTTTTATCAAAATTGTTGATTCTCTACCTAAAGGATAATAATTGATGGACTTAAAGTAAATCTTTTCTTTTAAAAAAAAACTTCTTAGGTGAGATGAAAGGAACACCCTGATATGATAGATGTTTATTGACTCTGCTCTTGAATTTTTGTAGATTCGTTGATAGTGGGAATACTTATTCTGGTTGTTCGTTCCATTGCTTGCTTGTTCTATAACAAAAAGAGTTTTGGTACTGCGCTGTTCGTGTCGCTGGTATAGATGGGCAGTTTTCCTATGAACTGCAATTGCCTGACTTGAATTGTAGGGCTGAATTCTCTTTACTCCTCCGATACCAGATCTGCTACAAATATTCGCTGATCGAAAGGTTACCATTGTTTATAAGGCAGATTGCTCGTCTTTGTAAAGAGTTGCCTTTAAGTACACCAAGTCTTAGCTTAGACTGAGTCTAAACCGTCAGTATAAACCAGTCACCATTAAGGTTTTAACTTGAAATTCGACAACCCTATTAGCAAAGTTCCACAATGCAATTATAGTGTTTTTTTCTGGCCCAAATTTGGAGCTGTTAAATATACACACCAGCTAATTTTTAGCCTTAAAAAATAATCTGTCGCGGTGTGTTCCGTTCCTTATAGGCTGTGCTCCAAAAATGTTAGTGTAGCGCAAACAAGGTGCATGCCAATTAGTTTGCCTATACTTTGAAGAAACATTCTTCTCTTATTGGAAGAGTAATTGAGTCGCGACATATAACTCAATTTTAACATGAACACCATCTTCCAAAGATAGTCTGATCACACACCACATAGTTCTAGGTGAGCCTCCCATAAACTATCACCCAAGACAAGGCTTGACCAGTAGGGTTCTCCAAAAAACCGCCTTTATTTTCAAAGTCTTCAACGTATCACTTTCATACGATATGTCAATTAACAAAGGCAAAACCCCTACACCTACCTAAAATAACTCAAAAATGAAATGCCTATCTTATCAACTGAAAACCCAAGTGACGTCCACATACTAACCCACCAATTACCAAAAAAAATACAGTTTCGTCAAAGAAATTCCTTTTATTCAACACAACATCACATTCGTTCAACTTAAGCCCATGGATCAACTGGAACACAAACGGTTGCTGGTGTATCAGATGGTGTGCTATTGAAAATCATATTCCAAACAGTCCAGAAGTTGTTACCCTTCAACATCTTGTTGATACGTGGTACCAAAGCAGTTTCAAGTGCGTTGCTAATTGCTTCGGTGTTGTCGTTGATGCCAGACACAACTAAATCCTCGATCTTGTCGTTGATGAAACGGTTCCACTTGCCATTGCCAGCAATGCCGGTGATGCTGGAGTTGCAATCTCCCAAAGTAACCAAAGCATAGAATTGAGTGATCTTGATTGATCCCCAAAGAATTGGAAGTTTGTACTTCAAGGTGCCGGAGATGGAAAGATTCTCCAAGCCAAAGTCGAGATCGCCATTGCCTTCATAACTAACCCTCAAACCCAGTTGTTTCAACATATCAATAACGGTATTGGTGGAGTATTGACCCCTAGCACGGATATTCTTGAAGAGGAAATGGAACTTGATCTTGCTGGTGATGATGTTCATCTTCATTGTCTTGATTTTGAAGTCATCCAAACCATCAAGGCGGAAACGGAAGACTTCATTGAGGGATCTTCAGAATAACAAAAGCACCTATAGGACTTGAAATTGTTGCAAAAGAAAAGTTTACTCACTCAATGATGGCGAACTTAAGGTTCATATGGATTTCTTCCTGAGTGAATGGGGCAAGTGGAGGAATACCTTGGTTTGGCCAACCGCATGGCATCTGGTTCCTCATCTCCTTCAGCATCTTACGAACTTGCCAGGAAATGATGAACTGGGGTTGAGCTAGAACACAAAACGATTTGGTGAATTTCATGTTAGAGAGTTTGTGCTAAAAAATCATAACTCACCAATAATAGTTCCATCGTCTCCGACAAGATTGATTTCGTTGTTGTCGACATGGGCGAATGCTACCGCCGCGAGGGCAGCTAAGACTAACAAGAACTTCATGATTGGTTGTGATACTAACCGACTAATAGCATTCAGCTTTTATAGACGATCGGATGGCATGGCGAAAATTTCTTCAATTATCGCGGATTATCTGCAAAAGAAAGAAGGGGCCTTATCAGCCGCCTATTTTCGACCAATAATTCGCGATTCACACAAACAGGTGCCCAACTTATTATTACTAGATATCTACAAACACACAACGCTTATCGTGTGAATAAAAAATTAAATAAAAAACAAGTGCGGCTAATCTGTCAAAGTGATTTCAATTTATTTCAAATGAACGCTCTAAATTCGTGTAGCCCAAGGATCTGGCGGTGGGATACATTCAGGAGATGCTGGCGGCTTCATGGTAATGAGGTCCCAAAGTTTGTTGCCCTTCAAGGCGTCATTAACTGTCGGCACTACAGCTTCTTCGATTCTATCACTGATGGCACGTTGATTGTCGTTAATTGCTGACAAAACTGTGTCTTCGATTTTGTCATTGATGAAACGGTTGTACTTTGGTAATGGCACCAGTCCGGTGATGTTTGACCTGCAGTCTCCAAGGGTCACAACGGCATCCCACTTGTAAATCTTTGCACTACCGAAAAACAGTGGCAACTTGTACTTGAATGAGCCTTTGATGGACAAGTTGATTAGGCTAAAGTCGAGGTCGCCCTTTCCTTCATATCGAACCGTGAGTCCTAATTCCTTCATCAGATCGGCAAAGGTGTCAGTGTTGAAATTCGAAGTGGCCTGAATCTTTCTGAAGATAAAGTGGAACTTGACCTTTTTAGACATGTAGCCGATGCTCATTTTCTTTATTTTCACATTATCCAGGCCGTCAACTTTAAGACGAAGCATCTGAGTAGCGGTCCTGAAATAAAATGAAATTGTTTTAGAAATGTTCACACAAAAAAGTATCCTACCTTAGAAATGATCTGCTTATGCTGACATTGAGCTCCTCTTTTCGGTATGGTGCCAGTGGGGGGATGCCATGATTAGGCCAACCACAGGGCAGTTGTTTTAGCAAGCCCTTGACGGCCTTTTTCGCCTGCGATGATAAAATTAAACCATATGGTGTAGGGCTCTCGTCTTCGAAGTTGTGTTCCACACTGTCCCCAAGAGATATAAGATTTTCAAAAGAGTCCAGATCACCAAAGTTTTCTTGAGCGACCCCTACGGTGGCGATAGCCACCAATATCAAAAGAAATGTAAACTTTCCCATCTTGTAACGGGAATTGTAGTTTAATTTCGTGGTTCACTGTCTTTTATACTTATAGTCGGGGCACTCCAAAAACAAAGTAATTATCAGAAATGCAGTAGCTGTTTTTAGAATGGATTACAAGCTTAGAATTTATGACCGTTTTTTATAATTATTTAGCTGCTCAAGTACCTTTAAGTAAGTACGAGTGGCACTGATTAGGCGAAAATCCGCCTTACACGTAAACAAGTCCGATAACGAGTCGCAGGTTTGCCATCGAATTTGTAAAAATAAGGTTGGGGAACGATTGTCGTTGTAATAAATCAAAAGTCGATGTAAAGGTGATTAAAAGATGGTAAAGTCCAGAGTGAGCGAAAATGGTGTGGAACGAGAAGGTTGAAAAATATTTTGAAGTTTCTCAAACTTTGTTTTTTCATTGATGTACCGCTTTAGATACTTTTTTTTCGAAATGTGATATTTTGCTGCAAATAATTGTGATGCACATCTCGACAAGAGAAAGCTGAGCAAATTAATATTTGACTTACGCGGTGTCCAGAGCCTCTTCAAGCTCGATCTAAATCATATAAAGCGCAAGGTGTTTATGTGTTCAACGAAAGAGATCCTTATTATAATCCTGATGCTCCCTTTTGAAAGTCGAATCCCCCTTCCCAGAGAAAATGTGGCGCTACAGTCCAGGGTGAACCTGGGGCCTCTAACAACAAATTCTCCCTAGTTAACTGTCTGTAGTTGCTCACTTGTTGGTGAAGGTCTGTTTCTACTTGTGGGTGGCACTTAACCGAGGTGATCGTTTACTGCACCTAAGTTCTGGTAAGGGGTCAAAGATTCTGTCGTCCGGAGAATTGGTGAATTTCGCTTGCTTACAAGATTTTATTTTAACTTGCCATTTCTATAATGAAGGTCAGTCGTTTACATCTTGCTTAAGCTAGGACCCCAATTATCTCCACTGCAACATCATAAACAGCCCTCAATTCATTGTATCTAAGACCTTTGTCGCTGATCTTATTTTCTGATCTTGTTGCTTGATCATTCCGATTTGAATTTCGATTGATACTCGCCCTACGATCCGTCCTTAGCTATCTTCTGATGACCAATTGCTCTTGTTCCCCTGCCTCTTACCAACTAACCTGTGTCCTTCGGTTTTTAAGACCTTTTTCACATAATTTCTTAACAAAGGTTAGATCCTAGCGAATAATTCGCAAATAATAAGCCCTCTAAGAAAATCCGTTTTTCAACTCGTAAAAAAATATAACCGCATCTTTCTCACCCGACTTTCTCAAGACCTTACATGCTCTAAATTAAACTACCAAACTTTACTTGATACTTTTTTATTTGGCTGCATAAAATAACTGGATAGAGTGGATTAGTTCATTAATACCATGGTTCAAGTGTTGGTGGGACACATTTGGGACTGCTGCTTCCACCCAACATGCCGAAGAGATACCAGATCTTGTGTCCCTTCATGTAAGCGTTTACCCTTGGAACAATAGTATTCTCGATGGTGGAACTGATTGTATCTTGATTTCCGTTGATACTCCACATGACGGTTTCCTCAATCTTGTCGTTGATCATTTCATTGATTTTGCCATTGCCCATCAAGCCATTGATGTGTGACACGCAATTTCCAAGAGCGATGGCAATTTTGAACTTGGTAATCCTGATGCTGCCGAAGATGATTGGAATCTTGTACTTGAACTCACCAGCGATGTTTAGATTTTCCAATACAAACTCAAAGTCGCCATTGCCTTCATAACGGATTCGGATACCATACTCCTTCAAGAGGTCAATGAGGGTATCGGTGATGTATTTGCCGCTTACCCTGATCTTGGGGAAGGTAAAGTTGTACTTGACTTTCTTGGTGAAGAGGTAGTTGATCTTGAGCTTGTTGATCTTCATGTTATCCAAACCTTCGATTTGGAAACGAATTAACTGGGTGATGGTTCTGAAAATATGATACCATCATAGAATGATTGGACTTTAGAAAGGTGAGGTAAAAAAGGACACTTACGAGATGACGGATTTCTTGAGTGCAATAGTCATTTCTTCGTTGCGGTATGGGGCTAGTGGTGGGATTCCCATATCTGGCCAACCACAGGGCATCTGAGCGAGCATGTTCTTGATCATCTTCTTGGCCTCACCGTTAACGATAAAGCCATGATTTTCAGGATCTAAACAAAATTTTTTTTTAGTTTAACTCAAAGTCATAGTTTTTTTGTAATAATTACTATTGAAAATGGATTCTTGTAATTCAGCAGGTACTGCAATTTCGAGATCATTGCTCCCGGGCTGTAGCTCGTTCAGCTCGGCCAAAGCAGCGAAAAGCTTTTTGCCAAAGTCATCGGGATAAGTTGTGGCGCTAGCCACAGCTACCACAGCTAAGAAAACAAACAAAAACTTCTTCATGTCCAGACTTTACTAAACTAACATGGCATTGCTAAGTGAACCCAATTTATAGAAGGCTGGTATTGATTTTAGCGATAAATTATTCTGTCATCGATATGATTTTTTCGTAATTTTAATCTTATCATGGAACACACCGTTAATATGTCAGATTTGGAATCCTTTTTTTGATCGCTCAATGCATGATTACTCTTAAAAAGGTTTTATAATCCCTTAATCAAAAATTTAATTTGCCTTAATGAGATGGAGACTATCCTTATGTCGATCCTTTACTATTGTGATCCTCGATTCAAAGTGATAAACATCAGAAAATCGGGTTATCGTGGTTTAAAATAGCTACAGAAGATAGGAGTCTACAAGTCTTCAATTATGGGGGGCATAGATAAGAAAAGCGTTTTTTTTTCATAAAACCGTTTTCTTTTTTGCCAACACAAAGTGAATAACAATTTTGCGCCCATTTTTGTTGATGGATTTTTATGATTATTTATTTTTTTTTGCATTAATTGCTTAGTCTCTCGAAGTGATTTTCTGATATACCTGTGATTTGCACACAATAAACGAATTTGCGCAATTGGACAAATCAGTATCTGCTTAAGGTAAAAGATAATAGTGGTAGATGGAGGACTCGATTGATCGGGTTCTCCAGACGGTAAAACCGATTTTTGTTAATATGAAGGCACTTTTTAAAGCCATTTCCATAATTTATTTGTTGAAGATTGTGACTAGTCATTCCATTGTTAAGAATATATCCTTTTAATTTTTTACATGCCACCGAAAAAAGAGAGGCAGGCTAACAACTTCTAGATAAGAACAGTTGCATCACAATTTATGATGAAATTGTCAGAAACCGTGGTACTTTTTTAAGGTAAAATCTGCAATTAGGTACTTCCTTTGTTCAGATCGCACAGATCCAGTTTTTCAGTGCCAGATTATTCTAGTTTCAGAATTAACTTTGATTAAACATTTTGAAATTACGTTAACGCAAAAGCTTGGTTCATTTAACTCTAGATTAAATAATTTGGTTCAACTCAGAGTTAACTCAGCACAGAAAGGGAGGAACGAATACGAAAAATAAGATTTATATCTGAAAAGGATCATTATATATCAAACTCAAAAAACGTTTTTCTGTGGCAATGGATTTTTATGATGTCTGGTTAAAAAAAAATACCAGTAGTATCTTCTTCATGTTCAGTGAAGCTACAATCCGGAGTGAATCTGTGCCTCAACCGACATGCCTCTTCAGTCCTTAAAAACGTGTAAAGAATACCTTTATTAATAAAACTTAAAAGTTTCAATTTAATTTTAAATTCGAAACTCTTTTCTCGGTCAAATGATAAAATTTAGTTCATCTTAATGTGAACAGTAACTCAAAATGAAAAGACTCACCAAATACCCTAGCCAAAGATCTCAAAAGCCTAAAATCATAATTTGATAATCCAAACTTTTAAAATCCTCAACTAGCTGCGGGTTACGGTTGATAACAATTGATTTTAGCATTTTGGTTTTTGGTTCTGAGGATTTAGATATTGTAATTTCGGATTTTAGATTTACCTAGTGTAGCCACCACAATTTTCGAAACTGTGAGTTAATTCCATTCATCATAAAAGGTTTTCTTAACCCGGTCAACCAGTTGAACAGCAAGTTTGGCAGGATCTCAGTTTGAAAACCTCTGGAAAGCAAAATGTCATCCTAAATTGTAATGGGTGACGCGGATAAGAAATGTCTGTCTGTCTGTATATCACCAGTTTTTAGACCTTAAATTTGGTATATAGAATCCTTGGGCGTTGCTACAGAAATGCGCATACATTTCAGAAAAACGTTGTTTTTGCCAAACAGTAACAAAATTTGAAAAAGTCTCTGAACGACATGTTTAGACAATCCCAATACCTATATTTTATAGATACGCCCACTTTTTTAGGGCGTTTTTATTAAATAAAAAAACAATTTTCAGTCAAATTTCAAATATTCTAAAAAAAACTTTAAACAAAACCGACCCGTGAAGAGTTTGCCTGGGACTGCAGCCTTCCATCATCTATGATCCCGGGCACGCTGCTTTCAGTTGTTCAGACCAAGCGCTCTGGCATCCGAACCTATTTCTAGTTGTTTGATGTACTAGTATCTTCACCCACTCCAATTAGAAACCCCGGATCTCCATATATCGCAACATAATTTTCATTTCTTCGATTATATGTGAACTGAGTAAGAGAATGAGATCGATCTCACGCAATTAATAGTTTTCTCATGTTTTTGCATATCAAAACGAGCTTTTCGAACTCACAACATGAGATTTAACTCGGTCAGTGTATTTTTTTTCATACCATGTTAAGAAAGATCTTCGAAAAATGAGTTAACAGCTTGAACTCATCTTATTGCATACGACCCATTGTCTGACATCCCCATGACCAAGCAAACGTGTGTAAAATGTCAGCCCTGGTTATTACTTACAACTGGTCTACTAGCAACAGTCATTACAGAAATCAATCAAGGAGACCTGTATTCGATCCTAAACAAATTTGGAATTTTTGAAGAGATTCGATAGCTTTCTACAATCTTGCAATCAGTTTTTTATGATAGCCCCCAAAATGTGGGTTATTTCACAAACCACCCCCTACTGTGCTGCCTTTTCTCATTACGCCACCTTATCGTGGACTCTAAAATTTGCGAGTTTGAAAAATCCCTATTGATAAGGCTTTTAACTAATCTTTGTGAAAGTTCAATGGTTACGTGAGTTGGGATTTTTTTTTTTTTTTGAATTTTTTGATAGACTGTAAAATTATTGACATTTTGTTTGAAAATGAAAACAGTTAACCTCTGCGTTTTCAATTTTCAATTTAAATTTTTTTATTCAACAAAAGCCTTGAGATTGTAATGTCTTTTTATGGCTATTAAGAGTTGTCTTAAAATAGAAGAGCTAAGTTATTCTAACCAACAGGAACTTTATTGCATTCTTGTTACTTACTTACTTATCGGGCTCCCGACCCGAGAAACTGCAGCCTTCTTTCCTCCCGGGCACGCTGCTTCCAGTTATCCAGACCAAGCGCTCTGGCATCCGCAATGGCTTGGTCTTTGAAACGGAGTTTCAGCCTTCTTTGCCTTCTCGAACCTGATAGCTGGAATTCGGAGATTCTCTTAGCTGGAGCATTATTGTCCATTCTTTCGATGAGCCAAAATAGTCGACGTCTTTTTGCTTTTTGGACTTCATCCGCATCTTCGTACAGCCCATAGAGTTCGCGGTTGTATCTTCTCCTCCATTCGCCCTCCTCACGCACAGGACCTAAAATCCGCCGAAGTATTTTTGTTTCAGAAAAGCCCAGCCAAGCCTCAGCTCTCCCTTCTTGCATATCGTCCACCCCTCGGCATCATAAAGAAGAACTGGCAGGATAAGGATTTTGTAGAGCACTCATTTCGTCCTTCGAGTTAGGAGTTTTTTTTTTGTCAAACTGAAGTATCAACGGTTTCCTAGGGTGATTCTTCGCCGGATCTCCACTAGGGTGTCATTCGTGGGGATTATGTTTACTCCGAGGTAGATGAACTTCTTAACTACCTCCAAATTGAAATTCTTGTTACATTAGTGCCATATCCACATGGATTTTAGTGGTTTGCTTATAAAAAAAAATTGACAATATTAAAAACTTACGTTAGTTAAGTAACAAAATATCTATTCTACCCATCAAAGAATATAACCTATCTGAGATTTTCACTTCAAGTTCATGTCCTAGACTGAAGATACAACCAGTGGTCAAAAACACAAGTGATTAATCGAAAAGTGATTAATTACTTTAAATATATATTTCAAAAATATGGTTATGCACGCAACACAATAGTTTGTAGATACCCATAGATATACTCGGTTTATCCAGAATTGGCAAAAAAAATTCAATTTATGACCATCTGAGATAACAATTAGCCTTATTACTAAGATTAAACTTAGAAAGTTTTGTCTCGCAAATCAGTTATTAAAATTGTATCGTCAAATCCATTCACATTCTACAATCAAATTGATGAAAATACGATTTTTCTTCAACAGTATAGTTCACTTTGATGAAAAGTTATCTTTTCTTTTCTCACCATCCATTCATGAAAGCTGAGGTTCATTGCTACGATCAAATTGATAAAAATACTATTTTGCTAAGCTGTCTGTTGAAAGAATCATAAACAGATAGTTATTCAGTCCAAGTGGCTCGTCACCTTATGCGTCTTATAATGCAGCCACAACATTTCGTGGATAAATTTGTTTTTTTTCCTTAATCACTGGCCCCCATATGACAATTTTGTTTGATGCGCATTAGCATCTAAAAAATGTGATCCATCAGAATAGTTTACTTTGATGAAAAATTATCTTTTCGTTTCATCATCCATTCAGCAAGGTTGTGGTACATTGTTTTTTAGAGGGGAGTTCTACTTGCAGATCCCTCAGAAATGTTCCTCCACTAAGATTTTGTTGATTAAGTGGGACAAAGTTTTCAGCAGAAGAAAACAATTTCCTTGCTTTGCAGCTTATAATGATAAATTCCTTTCATGAGACATCAGATATATCCTTTACTGGGTGAGGAGATGAATGATCAGCATATTGTAGAAAATCCCCATTTTTTTAGGTGTAACTTGCGGATTCGCCGCACATTAGCTCCATCATAGGGATGGAAACTGTCTAATAGGTCGACACGCATTCATTCGAACGACCTTTGCATGAGCTGTATGGACGAAGAGGAAGAAGAAACAATACTTCATCATCTTTGTAACTTCCCGGCCGTATCGAACAAAAGGAAGCTTCATCGTGGAACTTACTTCTTTCAAAATCTCAACGATTTGACAAAAACGGAAGTGAGAGGTCTCCTTTGCTTCATTAATCTCAGCTCAGATTCGTTTTCTCACGAGTTACAAGGAGAATAGACGAAATCTATGTGGTATCACGGTGGATTAAAAACTGGTCTAAGTGTGCTGGCGAATCGCTTGCAGCCACACTTACCTAACTTTATCTAACTTGCGGATTTTTCGGAGTTCTCAGAGGAATACGTAACACCCCTAATGCTTCTGTCGTTTGGATTTTAAGTGTAAATGAAAATCGTCCTTCGAAA
Source organism: Rhingia campestris (assembly GCA_932526625.1). Taxonomy (NCBI): domain Eukaryota; kingdom Metazoa; phylum Arthropoda; class Insecta; order Diptera; family Syrphidae; genus Rhingia; species Rhingia campestris. The sequence goes on along the minus strand of OW052185.1, from coordinate 116,508,790 downwards.
TTCTGCGAAAAATCTAGGCGATGCCCAATTATTGACAGCGTCGATGAATCGAGGTGCGTGGCTCATTTTTAACACTTTGATTAAATCAGTGATCTTTTGGCGTGTAAAAGTGCTGATCGTGTATGTTGATCATGTAGCTTGACTCGCAGACTGAAAGAAAATTGTGAATGAATAACCCATTGCGCGAATTCCAGGCCCAAATGGGTAAATCAACGCAAAATTCATGAAAAGTGTGAAAAATTCCCGAGCCAACACCAAAGACACAATCTTCCTTAAATTTGTGCACCTTCTAATACACGCCGACGATATTGACATTATTTGTCGGATTCAACATGATGTCACAGTCACGTTTGCTTGTGTAGAATGAATACACATAACATCGACGAATTCGACAGAAAGTCACCATTGACATATACAACTTAAGTGACTTTTTGTCTACCATGGCTGGTCTATAAACTCAGAAATAAAACGAAGAATTACTCCTACCGATTGCTGTTTATATGGGTAAAGAGCAACTAAGGGGAACCTATACAAGACCCTGTATCATCCCAGTCCTGTCTACGGGGCCGAAGCATGAATTCAATAGACCTCAAGCAACTGATGGTAGATATACTGGACTAATCTGGAAGGTATTTTATTTGACGCCCAGTTTCATTACAAGCTGAAGCGATTTGTTGATTGCAAAACACCTGACTCTAAATTGGTGATTTATTCAATGTTGACTTTCAAGACTGGCAAACTTTCAGGAGTGTATTGCTTGTCTTCGACATAGTTCTGTACCTGACCACACCATAAATGTCAAAACATTCAATGACATTAGGATCACTTTATGCCATTACTTAAGCAGGGCTTAATGAAGCTTTCAGATGTTTATTGACTCTGTTCTTGAATTTCTGTAGATTGTATGCATATTGGTGGAAATGCGTCTTCCGGAAGTTTGTTCCTTTATTTGCTTGCTCAAAATAAATTTTAATATTGCGTTTTGCGTATCACTGTTACTTGGGCTACGTGCTGCATTATTATTACGTCCGAAGGGGCCTTTATAAAGACCCCAGTCAATTGTATGTTTCTTAAATGAAATCGGTGGGTTGTACTAATGTTATCGGTCCAGCAGATCGACTGCGCCGTTTTCGTCATTTTTTTTGCAATCCTTTGAATTTCAACAAAACTTGAAAGAGGGTAAAATATTGGCTCACATAGATGCACTTTTTCAGAAAACAAGACAAAAGGCTGAACTGGTTTGGACACAGTAATGTGTGATGGTCAATCCACATCACAACCACTCATATTTTGACATTTAAATGACAGTTAACAGTTTCCTTATTGAAAAAAAAAAAATATTTTTCAAAAATATCTTTCCCTCACGAAAACATTCAAACCACCTTCGTCTGCTTCGCAATAGTCCCTCGAAAACAACTTGCGAAAAAATAACCGACCACCAATACTATTCATGTCGAAATCAGGTGCCTAATCCGACTGATAAATAACCACCCAGCGATAAGGTCGCCCAATCAGTTTATACAGTAATTTCTATAAAAGCTGCGTATAGACCTCACCAACTCGTTAGTGTTGCTAATATCTCCGTATCCAGCAAATCCAAAGACATGAAGCTCTTAATCGTACTCTTGGCGGCAGTCGCCGTCGCCTCCGCTGGCATGATCAATGCCCGCGATGGTAAGTTTTCGCAAGCCCAACATTGTTCAGCTCCTGTGAATGTCAAAGCATATATTTGCTCCTTTTAGCCATGCCTCGCAGTGTTGCCAGCAATATTGTCGATGCGATCGAAGCCTTCCGCGATCAGATGCCATGTGGTTTCGAATCAATGGGTATTCCTCCACTAGCTCCATTGAATCTTGGACACCAACAAATCGGAATCCAAACCAGCGATTTCAGGTAAAATTCACAACCGCACACCCCTTAATCAGAAAATGGTGCTATAACAGATTCCTGCTCTTACAGTGTTGAGGGAGAAGTCGACGATGCCGTGATTGAAGGTCTTAACGATTTCGAAGTCGATGAAATGAAAGTTAACATGCTCACCAGCAGGGTCACATTCAAGATGACCTGGAAATCCATCCAAGTCAAGTCTCTCTACGATCTGCAAGCTGTTTTGAAGTCCTATGGCATCACTGTTGAAATCATCGGCAATGGCAATATGTTTATGGCTATCAACGATCTCGTCATTTCCGGAACAATCAGGTACTCCTTGGGATTGCTCGGTGGTGGACTTAGTTTGAGGGAACTCAAGATTACCATCGCCATTGGTGAGGTTGACTCACAAATTGGAGGATTATTAGGCAACGGATTCGTCAACCGTAAAATGAATGAAATCATCGAAGAATTTATCATGATTGCTGTCAATGACAACCAGGCTGTGATCACCTCAACCATTGAAGGCATCGGCTTGCCATTGGTGAACAACATGATCGGTGGCAGGACCTTAACTGATATTCTTGGAAGCATTGGTGGTGGTGGTGGTGGAAGCAGTGAACCAACTGTTTGCATTCCCCCAACCCAATAAGGATCAGGTGTAACAAGAAGAAATTAAACAAAAATAATAAAATGGCTTTCCTATAATTTATGTGTGTGTGTAATGTTTACGGTGTTATTTTTTTTTTCTTTATTGGTAAATGTTATCGACAGTTTTTTTTTGTGAGATAGCAATTAAAATTGATTCTATCGATCGCTTAACAAATTATTGGCAATTAATCGCAATTCTAGATAGGGGCATTTGAAATAAATGCGGAAGCTTATCGCCACAAAAGTAGTAGAATTGATTTTATTATTATTTAGTGGAGTAGATTGTTGATGAGATTAAAGGTGGCATGAGCTGAGAATTAATATCAACCCATGATTTATTATTGGTTTGGGGTTTCTAATCAACCCACGCAATTTTTAAAAGTTTTTATTATCAGTGAAATCGATCAATCGATTGCCCATTTATGCAAAATTTTTTGTTTAGTAAAAGATTCATTCAAATCGGTTGGGTAGCTTTTTTTAAAAACGGGTTTCACTATATTGCCACGCCCCTAGGATCAACGAGTAGCTTCTGCATTTATCGAGTTGATTAGTTTTTACGTGACTGTGACTGTGATAACTTTAAAGGCGGTTGGATAATTCAAAATCAATAGAAATGATTTCTGTTAGTGGTGAGTTCGCCTTGTTGTATCTTTATTTCGTCGAGGTCTTTCCTTCTTGCTCGAATCAATTAAGGTCTTACTGTGTTAAATGTCTCAGTGGAAGCCACTTTATTTCTTTTGAGCGTCTCCTAGTCATTTCAGAAGCGAGATGCGTAGTTTTGTTTCATTAGGTCCGTTAGATAATCTGCTGGTGCAAGAGCCAAAAAGAGAAGAAAGCAAAAACCACATGCATAGATTTGACAGCTCGTGGCTATGGGTACTTCAGACGGAATTCTCCTGTAGGTTGCGCTGTCGTTCTTAGTTTCTTCTTTAAAGAAAATACCCAATAGTCCTCCCCACTAATTTGAAGTGTACCGCTCCACTGGCCTCTTAAGTCTCACTTTTGCTGGTAATTTCAATTCACCCTGAAGTCTATCTTTGGATGTACTATGAAATATAGAGATTCATTCCTAAGCCGTACAACACAAATGTGGAATGCTTTACTCAGTTACCAACGCGTATCGGTATCTCCTCTTTTCTTCCCTTAATGCCAGCACTGTGCTCAAACACTAGCGCGTGCTAATTAAAAAAAAACAACTTAAGCATCCGGAATTGCTCTGGCTTAGCATTTGTTAGTATAACTGCCTTCTTGGTCCCTAATAATAGATACTGATATTGGTATAACCCTTACATCTGAAACATTGACGGTGGTATGCACTGTAGGAAGTTGTGGTATTCCATGTGGGAATCTCAAGATTTGGTCAGCATCTCTTCGCCAGAGTCTTCCGATTCACATTAATGTGAGGAAGTCCATCTCTTCGAACTATTTTTGCCGAACTCCCATTTCCTGTCCTTATTGGTGTAGTTCCTCACCGGCACTCTATCTCCGGATGGAACTGCTTTCCAGTTGGGTATATTATCCCCAGCTTTCCCCGGACGTTGCTTTCGATGGTGGTTCGAACTAAGTCCAGAACGATGTGAATATCCCTTTGCAGGAACAATGTAAATGGTGCCACTCCGGATGTAGCATTTCGAGTTTTCCTATATCGCATAAGGTATTATAGTTAGCTGGTTTGAATTGTATGCACCTGTCATATTCTGAACAAATTGTTCCGCCTGACCGTTTGTGGCTGGATGATATGTTGCAGTAAAGTTGTGTTGAATTCCGTTTCCTCTGATCAACTCCATCAACCCTCCTCCGACGTAAATGTAGGGCCGTTATCGCAAACCATGAATGATAACCCGTATCTTGCAAATATGTCTCGTAAAACCTAAATTGTCTTTCATGCTGTCACGCCATTTATCGGTATGCCTACCCACATAGAATGAGCGTCGACAACTATCAAAAAAAAAATTATTCATGAACGGACCAGCGAAATCGATATGGATCCCTTGCCATGGGGCATATGGGTATTCCCATGGATGTTGAACTTTCTTTGCTGACTGCTTCATCACAATCCTGCATGCACTACATTCGCGTGCTGATTTCGCGATGTCCTCATCGATCTTTGGCCACCAGACATAGCTGCTCGCCTGGACCTTCATTTTGACTATGCCGACGTGATCGACATGCAGTTTTGAGAGTACCGCCTTTCGCAGGTTTCCGGGAATCACCACTCGATTGTACCTGAGGATGGTGCCGCATTAGACTGGCTTCACCAGCTTTTTCCCCAGATACAGGAAATTATTCGTACATGTTGCTTGAATCTGGACAGGTGACAGGAAAAGTGTTGATTTAGTGCATTTGGTATGCGTAAGCGGGATAACGCATCCGCATTTCGATGACTATCTGTCGCTCTACACACAATTTCATAACCATAAGTAAACCCTTGAGGAAACTGGGTATAATCAAAGAGTATAGAACTACATAGAGTGCGCATCACAGCTAAAAATTTTGTAGCCGTTTCAAACGCGGGCGGTATATGTGGAGGGGAATTTTCGTCGTTCGTATGCGTCTGCTATGCTCGTGTTTTATGCTGGGGTATACTAATGTGAACACTGGGGTATCAATGTCAGTACCCACATAGTAAATTTTCGTTGTATGAGATGCGCACTCTCTGTAGTTTTAAAATTCTTTGAAAATGTATGGGACAAAACAGCTCCCAGTCCATATCCGTTTGCCTTAGTTGCTAATGACAGCGGAAGCTTTGGGTCGAAAGCACAGTACGACATCTGACGTGATTTCCGTTTCGATGAGGTTGAACATCTTTTCACCCCTTGTGTCGGAATACTCAGGAATACTGGGCTTGAATACTCAGTTCCCTTGTAGAAAGTCGATGTCATATGTTATAACTGATCTGAGAATGACCATTTGCTGAACCACCTAAAAATTATAAAGCAATCCCCATTGGAGCGATACTTATTTTTTTTTACTTGTGAACCTTTTTCTCACTTCCAAATGCAGCTTTTGACATCTAGTCGAATATGCAAGCAGTTCCAAGTTTTAAAGAATAGTATTCATCTGATGTTGGCTTGTGGGATCTGTAAAACTTTCAGGTTCCATATTAAAGAAGTCACGTAGCAGTGTGTCAAGTCTCTTTAGGTATCCTTCTGACCAGTTTGGGCAATATATCAATAACTCGTCTGTTTAAATGCTTCAAATGCTGCTTCTTTTTCTCTAGCAAGGGTAGGCAATAGAGATCAATGTTAACGTCAGTGTGATATTCTTACTAAAACCCAATCTCTAGTAGCTTGTGGTTCACCCCGCTTTCTGGTTTGATGTTCTTTAGCTTTCTGGTTTGATGTTGTTTAGCTTTCTTGCTTGTCTGAGCTCTGTATGTCGACCATTGCCTGAAACCTCTTGCCATATAGAAGATGTATGTAGCAATGTTGAGCTATCTCCTCTAGACGTTAGCAATGCTTCTCGGACCTCCAGCAGGCTTGCTTCCTGAAAAGCAGCGTCTACTTATATGCCGCTCTTGCCTGATGCCTCTTGCTATATAGAAGATATGTGTAGCAATGTTGACCTCTCTACTCTAGACGTTAGTAATTGACTCTCGAACAGTTTGCTTCCTGAAAAAGCAGGGCGTCTAACTTGGATGCCTTCTGGTACTCAATGTTAAGTCGGTCATCTATCAAAACGTCATAAAATCCTATACCTAGTTGAACTGCAGCTTATATTCAAAGTCTCTCTTGCTCTGCGGCCCTAATAAGCATAATATATTTCAAATGATCCGAAAATTATGGACTCCCAGTATGAAGTCAATAGTTAACCGATGTGATTATTTTGTTGTTGAACGGTTAGTTCTTGTTGGTGAGCAGGAGAAGACCAGCCCAGCTCAGCCCCATCAGATATCTTTCGAATGGCTTGTCGTCAGTATCGCCATTATTTTTTTTATATTTTATCCTGACGGTATCCAGGAACTAAAAGGATCCTATATAAATCCATGGTCATGCTCTATGTTGCCGAAGTACCATGGAGCATTTGCTAGGGATGGGTTAAGAAAGAGGGTTGTACAGAACATGTAGAGCGAATAGATACCAATACTCCGCCTCGTAGTCTTTGATTCCCAGATAGACGTCTAGAGGCTTAAAAAATAATATAGTATGCAGCCTGTGAATACCTTTAAAGTGTTTTTGCACAGTTTGGGCTTTTTTAGGATAGAGAAAACGATTGTTTACCTATTTAGATTGTGTGTGCTTATAAGGCTTACATTAGCAATTCAGTCCTTTTCCCCCGATATTAAGTTCCTTGGTAAGACATGCTTCAGTTGTCACTTTAATGTTTCGATTTAATTAGGCTTCTTCGACGAATTCAAACACTTCCCCTCTTAAAATTAAACCCCTTACTCGTTCACTTTGAATACACTTTAAAAAATGAAAAAAACTTACCTAAATCCTTTTTGATGACTTTAAGTCAAACGAACAACCACTTTAGTAATTAAATTCTCTGCTTAAACTTTTCACCCCTTTGCTTGAACCAACAACAGAGATAGATGGTAACTTACCCTCAAATAGATTTTACCTCCAAAAACCAGCCCTTCACTCTCCTCCCAATCGTCCCCAAATGTGTAGCAAGTGTGAGTGTGTACATTGGATGCCATTTAAAAGTCCATTTCCTCGTTTTTCCTTGAGGTCCGTTTTATTACTTTTTACTGTCAGTGGGTTGGAGATCAATTAAGTTCATAAAATTGCCGATCAAAGAGGATTCCCAACGATGACAAGGGTTCCTGACGCCTGCATCGGGCAATTTGAATCAGAAGTGGCATTCGTGGTTCCTGGTTCTGATTCTAGTCCCATTTGTCATTCCAAAGTGTGAGCTTAAGCAAATAAATATTTGAAATGATTTTTAATTGATGTGCATGACTAAGTGAAGTGGTTTTTGCATTTACGGGGATTCAAATGGGGGAGCTATATGTATCACCTGACGGTATATCTACGTGTGGGCATGTGGATCCCTGATGGAATTGAATATACGAGTATACCAACACGAGAGTATTTGAATTTTTTAGGAGGAGAGATGTTAGTTGTTTTGTGTAATGCATATTTGAGGAGTAGGAGAAATTCATTAGAGATGCTAGATGGACGATAGATAGGCAAGTGTGTTTGAAAGCATGTAGGTACATACATACATATATTTGCATACCAGCAGATGGTTCATTGATTTTTTTTTTGCTGTAGCATGGGGTATTTAAATGTATTTGAAGGATGGGAGGACTAGTGCGAGGGTTCAATTTAGATTTCGGTCTGTTAAAATGTGGAAACAATTAAAAGTAAAAGAAACTGTTACTACAAGTTTCTCAAATGTTTCGTTAGGGAGCGATGGAATATTGTAAGATCGTTTTATTCGTGACAAAAATGTAACTACTCACACATATCTAATTTTTTTTATAACATACGTTTTGGTCAACAAATAGGACCACCGGATTTGGTAGTTTCCGAAATTTCTTCAGGTCTTACTATAGTCTGTATGTTGATCTCGAAAATAAGGGAGAACTCATGAAAATTCCTCTTCAGTATCCTTACCACGTCTAACTAAGGTTCTTTTAAGCCCCATTGTGATACCCTTCAGAAGAGCTTATTCGTCACTATAGCTTTTCTCCTTTCTTCTACTTTGGGTTACTTAACATTGTCCAAACATTTTGATGTTCTAAGAAACTAGTAAAGATTGGATAACGAAATACCGGAGACTTTGAAATATATTGATTGATTTTGAAAGTCTGAATTGTGGGTCTACTTATCACCGTGCCTCCACAGATGTTGTCATTTTTAAGATTTAGTTAAATGCTTTTTTTTAAGACCATTGCTAGCATCTGGAGGACGGGCTCAGTGCCGCGCTGAAGGTCTGGGTTCGATTGCCAGCCGTAGGAACACCTAAAATGATTTTTCACTGGCTCTCCTCTCGTGATGATTTGACAAATCATCCGAGTAGTTTCAATTATCAAGAAAAACTTTTCTCAACTAAGTCGTTCGGAGTCGGCATAAAACAGGAGGTCCCACCATGGTGCACGAAGTACACACGCACACTTGAATGGTTGTAAGAAAGCTAGGCCCTTAGTACTAACGAGTCTGTTGCGCCTAAAATTTGAGTTTGTTTTGTAAGGACATCCGGAAATTCTGCTATACAGTAGAAGTTCGTTTTTTCGGTTATATTCTGCGTGGAGCATCCGTGGTAACAAAGACTCTGCACTAGATATTGCGGCTTTCATTCGGCTCTTGTAATCTAATCGTTTTCTGAGGTTGCAGATGTAGTTCGACGTTTTGATGTGCCTGAAAATGAGCTTTTGCAGATCTATTTCTTGGGCTGTTCGTCCGCTATATTTCCATGTTAACAGAGAGATCTAAGATCCATGAGCTCTTTGAGAACCAGATCAGATATTATGGCAGATAATATTTTTATGGCAGCATGGCTGTCAATAAGAACAGTGATATCACTTGGAGCTATTGCTATCATTAAAATCATACGGTCCGCATTGGCAATTTCCATCAGTTAACCTAAAACTCATTTCGATGATCAGACAGCCTATTTAAAGTGCTTATTACCAACTTCTCTGAGAATGTGCCAGCACCGATCCCACAACTCATCTCGGATTTATCTCTTCTTCGTGGGATAATTTTTTGGCCCATTCTGCTTAAAAAAAACGGAATAATCTATCAAAATTCAGATAATGAGATATGTAATTAGAGTTAACGCCGTTCCCATTCTTTTGTTTAGAATTTGTTCATGTCAAGAACATGGTATCTATATGGCTGATTGTTACCCCGATTTCTTTCTGTTTTTATAGACGAAGTCTTTGATTTTTTGTCATTTGCCCGAAATTGGTATCCCTGTCTGTTTTTTTGACACCCAGCTACACGAATGTCGGATATTTACATAGAATTATTTTGGGTTTTTATCTCAACTTCCTTCATAGGATCCTGTTTTACTTGACAAATAAAATGATAGTACTACGTCCTTAGAATTGCGAATATCGGTATGCACTGAACTTTTATTTCCAATACATAATGCTAATGACGAGTAGTGATTATCTTCACTGCTCTCATGACTTATGAAACCTCTAAATGCCATTAGTCCTTAGTCATACTTGGAAACTCTTTGTGAAATATAGTGAATGGCAATTATCCAATTCTTTTCTCACTGTTAATGGTGGAAGTCAAATCTATCCAATCAGAAACCTGTATTTTTTCCGTTTACTATTTAAAGTAGGTCATTTAATAGTGACCGCTGCAATCAAACAGGTATATCAGGTATTTAGTAGTTTCTCTAACCCCTACATCGAGTGGACCGAGTAATCATCTTCTTCTTCATTTATCGACAAGGTTATGATCTACTTCGAGCAACACACCGCAATTCTAATCGCCAGCTCTAATTTGGTTTTCAGCTGAACCAGGATATTTCGCCCAAAACTTGAGTTCAACGCCCACATCTGGTCAGGTGCAGCAAAACCATCATTGCACCTACTGGAAATGATACAAAAGCGAGCGATGAAATTGATAGGAGATCCAACCGTAGCGAACTCTATAGTCTCTCTTGAACATCGTAGGAATATCTCCTGCCTAACAGTTTTTTACCGCTATTTTAACAGGAAATTCTCAATCGAAATAGCCAGCTGCATTCCGGCCCTCCAAACATTCAACCGTAATACTCGCCATGCCATAAATGCTAATCAATTCACCCTCAAGCCTATCTTCGGACGTACTACGAAATATAGAGATCCATTCCTAAACCGAACAACCCGAATATGGAATGCTTTACCAAACGCAGTCTCTCATCCCCATTACAATTTACAAAAATTTAAGACCAATGCACATCAGTATCTCCTCCTTTCTTCTCCCCAATTTCATTAATGCCCACGCTGTGCCCAAACACTATAAGGGCATTCATAAACCCTTTAGCGCGTGCTAATTATTAAAAAAAAAAAAATTTCTGCCAAATCCAAAAAATTATATCTGATACTTCAAATCCACAAAATATAGATGTTTGATCGCGTTCTCCAAATTTAACTTAAATTTGAAGACCTGATTTAAGATTAACGTATCTGGTTTCTTTCGGAATGCAGACTGCAATTTTTGTGATATGGCTATTTACAGAATAAGTACGGCTACCTGAAAAAATCCATAACCGTCATATCACACAAAAATAGATCGTAATACGTCAAAACCCCTGAATTGCTGATTACCTGCTGACCTATCGCAAAATCTGTAATATATCTGAATACACCTAATCATCTCTTACTGAACAGATTGTTAACAAAGAATAGCCCAATTGATTTCCATCTTAACTGCGCGAGCGAAAAATTTAATTGACTTCTGAGGATCGCCAAACCTTTTTACAAGTGGGTCCGCCAAATCACGCCATAATCTAGATATTTCGTGTTATTGTAGCTTCGTTGATTTGTAATTAAAAATTAAAAAAAAACTATTTATTCTTATCTTATCTCTTAATCACATTACCCCCAGTCATGTTCTTATGCAAACAAAAGCAGAAGGCTTTGCGAGTTTATATTGTCATGCTAATCCTAAGACGGGTAAGAATAACACCCGTTTTTTAATGAAAATATCCCAACCCACCCAAAATCTCCTTTTGAAAGACAAAAATATTTGCGCACTTCATTTGAAATTTAATTAACGTTTACACTTCAAAAAGATAGTATTCAGGCAACCCATTAACTGGGTAATCCCAACTCGGATTATAATCGTAACCTCTTCGCAGCCATAAGTGACTTGTTGTCCCAGGTGTTTGCGCTTTTATCTTCAGGTGTGCTTACTTATTTGCAACACATGAATGTCACTTCTTGAATTTGTTTGTCATATTTGAAGTGAAACGGGCCTCTAATCACTGATGGCCATCAAATAATTTTTAAGTGCTGTGGCTAATTTGTTAACGGTAGTATCGTTAATCTAAGGCATGACAGCTGGTCATGACTAATAAATTGATCGCGATGATAAAATGCGTAAATTTTCTACTATTGAAATACGATCACACCATACGGAAGTCTGGAGTCATATTTCACGTTTTTTTTTCGGGGGGATACTCTTCTAAAGCTTCCTGGTGATTATGTATGAAATCAGCATGTTACCAAAACCATTAAACCACTGTGTTGGAATGAAGTCTGCCATTTCACGGAGAGTGTATAACTGGTCATGGGATGTGCCTGGCTCTCGGGATCGGCGTAAAATTGAAGGTTCCTTCCTTTCTGCTTTACCCATTCAAAGGATTTGAGAAATTCACCTCTATCGAGGTATCCGGTTGCAATCGTTTCCCAAAAAGCATACAATAGCGTTCGTTGATTCCGCAGCAATTTTTCGTCGACAACTTCGGAAAACATTTGACGCATAGCTGTCAAAAATTGTTGTCAAAACGCATATCGCCGATTCGCGATCATGTGCGTTACATTTACTCAGAAGATCTGTTCAAAAACTAATCGGAACGGATACTTCTGTAGAAAATTTTCCGATTTTGAACAGATACCTGGAGACGGGTGACTATATTTTACTAGGATTTGCATGATGACCAACACATATTTGCAACACACTTTGTGCGCTTCATTACTCTCTTGTTGGGGTTGTCATTCATAAGACAGAGCAAGAAATATTAGAGCATGCACTTTCAAATAAATATTTCAAATCTCTTTTAAACCTCAATTCACAAAATCCAAACTGCTAATCGGCTCTACCAATCTTCCAATGAATTCGTCTATCCATGAAAAAATAATTTTTGGATACGACCGCCTGCACCTTGAAAGGAGATTTTAGCGAAATCGATTTTATAACTTGGAAACTTTGAGATTTTTTAAAATAACCCACACTTAGGTTACGTTAGGTAGATGGGACAATGGAGCAGACGATGTTCGTCTTTCCTAATCGCACTTAGGTCAATGGATATTAATTGTGGTGGCTGCATGTATAAGTTGGGTTCTAGTTTTACTTCGTTTGTGCGCATTTAGTCTGTTTCTAGACGACCGACACCCCAAAAATCTTGGAAACTAAGATTTCTTGATCCGTAGCCGTAGAAGGTCATGATTTTCTCTTTTCATTCAGGCATTTAAAATTTTTTTTTTTTTATTTGTGTTCCGACTTTACGGGTCTCATCAGCAGCATAATCATCTAAAAGATGCGTTTCAATATATGTATGCTTTAAGATAAACTTAAGTCTGGTTGGTATTTCCACCAGTAAGCGCCCACCAGATATTCGAGCTTTTGCGTTTTTTTAACGATTCCCAGTGCTTCTAACCCACTCTTACTAAGACGACTCTTATTCAGATGTTCAAAATAGAATAGGACCACCCATGGAGAGAGTCTCCAATAATACACCCATCATCTTTCCTATCCTCTCTTTCCTTGACTTCTCTAAATAAGAAAAAAATACCTACATTTGGGAAATTAAAACTTTTAACAGTGTCACCAAAAAACCCCCTCCTTACCATAAGGGGTTCTTTTTTAGCTGTGACACACTTACACGCTTTTGGAGCTCCAATTTTGCAGTCTATAACCCTACAAGCTTAATGTTTGCTTTGTCCCACAAAGTTGTTGAATTATCTCTGAATAAAGTCATGTATCTCGAGTAACTCGAAGTTAAATCCGAAACTGGGATGATATCGCAAGTAACTGGTCCTTAGAGAGTTCAACGCTTGTGCTTTCGGTGATCGCATTGCTACCATTTGACCAGCCTTACATCTAATTGTTTCAAAACAAAAACATATCTTGTATTTTTCGTTTAACTACTTAGGGTTCTGGTGTGAAGTGATATATTGATCAAAGTGATCTCCAAATATCCAGAACGTACGTGGCGTTAAATTTTTATATTTTGTGTGTGCACATGTATACATATTACACGATACCTACACACCCAGAAAGTCTCCCTCAGTATCTTCAACGATTATCTTTTGAAAATTCCGGAAAGAGTACCCAGACCTTTTGAAACATTTGAATCACCTTCATTATTCCCTATCCCATAGCGGTATATTAGTTTTGATACATAGTTTGTAACATAGAGAAATAATTAAGCTAGATATACCTTAAAGTATGTATATGGATCGACTCAGAATCGCTAGCTCAGTGGATTTAGCCATGTCTGTCTGTCCGTCCGTACGTCTGTCTGTAGGTCACCGATTTTAAGGCCTTAAATTTTGAGCTAAGATATGAAATTTGGTATATGCGATACGCCGCTGTCACGCCCACATTTTAGAAAAACGTTTTTTTTTTTTGTCAAACTGTTGAGAATTTTGAAAATTGCCTGAACTTATTTGGTTTACGGTTTTACGCTGTATTTTCGGTTCAATATTAAAAAAATCGAAAAAATTGTTGATGAAAATATTTCGAGAATAATACCATCAACATTTCGTCTACATATCATTTCAAGCCACGCCCAATTTTTTGGACGCTTTCTTAAGAAAAAAAACCCGTTTGTAAAACATATCCCATAAAAAACGTCTTTTATTGTCGGACCATAAGATATTAAGTTGAACTTTCTGTACAAGATGTGGTGACAATCACAATGTCATTTTCTATATTTCATCGCGATTCAGTTTTAGGCACCCCACTTTTAGGGGATGTTCATATCGGGTTATTCAATAAGAGCGCTACAAAAGTTTTTTTTAAATAAAACAAAAACGGTTTTGGATATCAATGAAATTCTTTATTCCTGTGAAAGTACGTTCGATGCCATTGTGTATGGAACTCGATTTCTTTTGCATGGCCACCACAGGCACGCTTGCAGAAGTCCAGACACTGAACCCAATTTTCGACGGTTTTCAAGCATAAATCGGCCGATACTGCTGCAATTTCACGTTCGATATTCGTACGAAGTTCATCAATCGTCGCTGGCTTGTTGGCATAGACCATAGACTTGACGTAGCCCCACAGGAAATAGTCTAACGGCGTCAAATCGCACGACCGAGGCGGCTAAGCGACTGGACCATTTTGTGAGATAACACGTTCTCCAAACTTGGTTTCCAATAAATTGATTGTGACATTCGCTGTGTGGCTTGTGGCGCCGTCCTGTTGGAACTACATGTCCTCCAAGTCCATATCATCCAATTGGGGCCAAAAATATTCGGTTATCATTGAACGGTAGCGATTCCCATTCACAGTAACCTGCCGGTCTTGATCATCACGGAAGAAGTACCGCCCAATGACGCCGCCGGCCCATAAACCACACCAAACCGTAATTTTTTCGGGATGCAATGATGTCTCATGGAGTACGTGTGGATTGCTGCCTGACCAATACCGCATATATTTTTTATTGACAAAGCCATTCATCCAAAAATGAGTCTCATCGTTGAAGATGATTTTTCAATGAAAATCCGAATCATTTTCAAGTTGTTGATCAGCCCAATTCACGAACATACGCACTTCTGGTGGTCAAGCGGCTTCAGTTCTTGCGTCAATTTAATCATGTAAGGATGTAGGCCAAGATCTTTTCGCAAAATTCGCCACAACGACGTCACAGAAATGCCCAACGCTTGCGAACGACGTGTGAGAGACACATTTGGGCTTTCTTCAACTGAAGCCTCAGCGGCAGCAATATTCTCGACACTACGGGCACTTCATTGTCTCACTGGCACGGGAACATTTTGTGGATTCAAATTTTTCCTAGGACGATTATGACGACCATAAATTGGACGTAGCGCTCTTAACGTTGAGGCCACTGACTCCGAATTTCGGTAGTAAATTTTAATAATTTCGACTCGTTGTTGGCTCGTATATCTTTCCATCATGAAATGGCAAACCTTCCTGAAGAAAAATGTCAAAAGAGCGGCTAGAAATATGGCGTCGTTTTCTTAGATGTAAGTAAATTAAATTATCGTTAACGCATTAATTGTTTTATTTTGTACATTGTTTCTGTCCCATAATTTTTTTTTCGTCATACCACATGTGACTTAATTATTATTTTAGAAAATGGTGAAGGGTAAACATGGTGTCATCTACTTTGTTCAAATTACTTTGCCACTACTGTAATCCAATTGGATTTGGTTTTTGGAAAAAATAACGCCCCGCAACCCATGATGAAATGGTTTATGTACATGGTTGCAAACGAACCAAATCGGTTGTTGCCTAAACTAATTCTCCTTTTATATAGCATATTCTTAGGTGCTCATTTTTAATCTCATTTTTATCAGTTTCTTTCCTGTTCCTATTCGCACTGATTACCTGTGCTTAATCCTTATCTGCTATACACTTCAATAATCTTGTTGTGGTTTTTATTAATAAAACAAAATCATTCGCATAGTTTAGCTACTGCTTTATTGCTACGAAATAACCAACAAAAACCCGTTACAAAATACAATTTCAAAGAACTCTTTTTTAAAGTTCACAAACTGGCAAATCACTTTCCGGTGCTAATCCGAAGATCAACGCCATCAACTCCACCATTGACACCTCATTCAGAAGACTATTTACATTCGGGACAATAAAGCTGCTGATTTTATCGTTGATCTCGTTCTGGTAGTCTTCGAAGAAGAGCTTGAAAAACTCCTCTACAATGTCGTTGAAGATTTGGCTGAATATAGGACTGTTGTTTATTCCGGTTGTCTTCGACTGTACTTTATTCAATTCGAGATTGCAATTGAATGCGAATATCTGAAGGCCATTCGAAGTAGTCGGGCGTATTCTAAAACTGCCACTGAATCGGAGTTTCTCAACAACTAAATCCAGGTCTCCTTTCCCATTAAGCGGCAATGGCAGCCCAACGATTTGTAGACCACCGCGTGCGATATACTGACTAAAGATTTTAATTTGATTGAACGTGAAATTGAATTTCAATCTGAATAGCGCTGTTGAATAAGCCAACTCCGTAATGTCGAAGTCGTTTAAACCATTAACCGAGAGGTTAGTAAGGTTACCCTTTAAACTAAAAATGAAGGTAAAAGTTGGTCAACGGTCGGTTATTATACATCACAACTTACTCTACTCCTTTATTGGTAAAGTCGAACGCTTTGAATTCACTGATATACGGTGCTAGCGGAGGAATTCCCAATGATGGGAAACCACAAGGCATCTGCAGCTTAATGTATTCCACAAACTCTCGCAGATCATCATCAAATCTTGTCGCTGATGATGAGCAGACTAGCAAAAGACTTGCAATAAGGAATAGGCACTTCATCGCGGACTATCAAATGGTGGACTAAAGTACTACCGAACTTTTAGCTAATCGGAGTTTTTATAAAATCTTTGCATGATTACGGAGGTAGAAAGTTTTATTAGAATCTTATCAGACAATGTTTGCCAACTTTCAAAGTGATAAAGCCGATGACTGACGATAAGTTATGGCCGGTGAACATTTTGTTTAGTTTTCTATCGCTTAGGCATTTGCTAACACGTAACAAAACACATTTTTCTTTCCGGTTGTAAATTTATTTTAATTTATTTTATTTTCCTTTCAGGTGAGTGTAACATTTTGGGGAATTTCCTATAACACAGTGATCTTGATGAGAGGTAAGGTTTTGTTTTGTCGCCTTAAAATGTGTCTTTAGTTCAATTTGAGGTAGGTAGACGGTAGACGTACTCTTTGTGAAAACAATTAGAAGGGAATTTAGACTCAAATTATGTATCTAACTACTGTTATCGGCTACAATTTAATGTGATAAGCACTTGAAAAGCGATTTAAAGCCGATTATTTATTTTTCGATTCCAGTAAAGTGGAATCAAATGTGTCAGATATTCAATCCAGTATTCCAAAAGGTCTTTAAGTTAGAGTAGGTCCCAGCAGGTCGCTAGACCACTTAGACTACCATTGGTCTATTGTCCTCTGATGTTGAATTTACGTTCACAGTTTCGGGACAGTTTTATGATGTATAAAGTGTCGGCTGCTAGTCTCGTCTTGATGTTAAAATTGGCTTAATGGGTTTTCCTCGTGTAGTCGATTTTTGTCAGATCTTGGTGCAGCGACTTGATGGTCATTCCATTAAATTGTTAATTTTAGAATAGATTTGCTTAATGCATTCGAAATCACTTTATATTAATCAATAAAAAAAATACTAAGCCCAAGAAGCACGATCATAAGATCATTCTCCACTCCTAATACGGAAGTTACATATGAAGACGTATGGCTTAAGAACTAGCGCATCCTCAAAACCAACTTATTTTATATGGAAACATGTAATTGGTATTAAATGTTTCACCACATCATCAAAACTTCAATTGTGATTTTCCCACATTTGTGTCCTATGTCTGTCTGTCCGTCCATCTGTCTGTTCGTCACCGATTTGTGGGCCTTTAAGTTTGAGGTGGGACTATGAAATTTGGTAAATAGGATTCTTGTCCGTCCCTACAGAACAAGTGTACAAATTTTCAAAATCCGCCCACTGCCACTCCCAATTTTTAGAAGCACGTTTTTTGTCAATCGGTAAAGAATTCTGATTAAACGTCTGATCATATAAAGTTCTTGCCACGTCCACTTTTTGGGTGTGTTGTTAGAAAAAAATGTTTTTTGGTCAAATTTTAAAAAATAAAAAAATTTCGATGCAAGTACTTCCATTATGTCAATATAAACATTTCGTCTTTAAATCATTTTAACCCACGCCCACTTTTTGAGGGCGCTTTCTTACAAAAACCCTGCCCCAAATACATAGAAAAACGAAGTTTTTTTGTCGAACCAAAAAAGATTGATATACCATCTGATCAAGATGTGGTGACAATGTAATTTTCTTTATTTCATACGCATTCAGTTTTAAGTCACGCCCAATTTTTGGGGGTATTAATTTTAAGTTAGTATGGGAGAGGGTATTCCACGATCCGCAGTCTTCTCATATGTTTTTCTGTTGTACCTTATCTTTTTTAACACTGATCCTAAAAATGATTTAAAGAGTATTAGACTGCGATCTTAAAACATGTGATCTTTCAAAATAAATCGTTAATTTTTCCAATTGTCAACTTTGCCCTCACAGTGGATCTTCAGAAAAACGTTTTTCTTTTACGTAGTTTAACCGATCTTGTCACGTACATGGTCCATAATTTAGACTGCCGATCTTCTACATTATTTTTTGTTATTTAAAGATCTGGTATAGATCACAACATCACAACTACTGATCGTGAAGTTTAAGTGGCTTTGTAACTAATGGTACAAATGGTCTGACAAATCATTTCAGTGGTCTAACCAACTCTTGAAAATCAATGAAAAGTCTACGATATCAGGTACAGAGTGATCTCCATGTATTTAATACCGATGCTGAGGCTACTAGATTTTTAATATTTTATTTTTTCCTATTTATTTACATTTTTTTGTGTTTGTAATACATATATGTATCAATAAAAGTGATCTCCAAACCATGACGATTGATCTTGTAAAAAGGATCATTTTGATTACCACTGCTACATTTGCCACTACTGCTTCATATTTTTTTATTACTTACCGTCAAGTAAATAAAATAGTTTTTCGAAAACCGATTCTGACTCTGATCTTCAAAATATATTCTTGCCGATCCTCTTTTTTTTAAGCTTGCTTTGGGCTTATAAAGGTTCTCTCTATGAGGGCTTGACAACTTATTTTCTAAATAAAATGCAAATTACTTAAGACATCTAAAAAAAATGTTATTGCCTTGAATTACTATCAAAAAATTTATGAATGCAATTTGACTTCGTTCATAGTCTGCCACGGGAAAGTTGCAGTGGTCGATACGTTAAACCCAATTTTCGATGACTCGGTCGCACATTTCGACCGATACGGCCGCTATTTCTCGTTCAATATTGGCTCTGAGCTCCTCTTAGCATAGATATAATGTAGCCCCTTAAAAAAGTCTGGGGTCGTTAAATCACATGATCTCGGGGGTCCATTGACGGGTCCGTTTCTCGAGATAACACGTTCACCGAACTGAGACTTCAATAACTCGATTTTTGCACCCGCTGTGTGGCTTGTGGCACCGTCTTGTCGGAACCACATATCACTGATGTCCAATTCATGCAATTTCTCAAGAAAATAACGTTCCAACATGTCTCTTAAGCGAATACCATTTACTGAAACGTGAAGGTCAGTTTCTTCGACAAAAAAAGGCCCAATGAGCATAAAAACCGCACCAAACCGTGACTTTTTGTCGATGAAGTCCTGTTTCATAAAGCACATGAAGGTTCTCACCTGTCCAGTATGCGCTTCATCGCTGAAGATGATTTTGCGATGAAATTTTTAATTTTCTTTTATCATGTCCGAAGCCCATTTCGAGAACTTACGTCCCTTCATATGATCAACTGGCTTTAGTTCATGAGTTAACTTGATCCTGCAAGGGCGCCATAATTCGTCTGGGAGAGGCCCAATTCTTGAGAATGCCGTGAAATTGACTGATTTGGCTTCTTCTCTCCACTCTTAGCAAAACGTAGTCTCACTATCACGGCAACATCAAGCAGCGAATATTCTGGACTCATTTTTTCCACTAGGCTATGAATTGCTGGTCTAATGGGGCAAGAGTTACGACCAAAAATTGGAGTTAACGCTCTTAAAGTTGCGACCAACGACTCGGAATTTCGGTGATAAATTTTAATTATTTGTAAACGTTGTTCCTTCGTGTACTTCACCATGATAAAAATGTTGATTTTACTGAATATTTAGGCAGTGACAGTTCGTTAATCGGTTTAAGGGTGCGTTCACACTGTAAGTTTCAAGTTTGAAGTTGTCAAGTGGTTAAATCATCGCCCTAGTGACACAAAAACGATGTCAGTATTTGAAAATTTTCGATTTTTTTGCGTTTTGTGATTTTTTTTTACCATTTTTCAATATTATGAGTTTCATGAATACTTTTGTAAAGTGCTAACTTCTATTCTACTTCACTTAGAGGTAATTTTTTTTAGCACAATATAGAAATTCTATATTTTAAGTAAGGTGGCATACGCAGCCCAAAATCAAAAAAAAAAAGTGGTTAGGTTCTTCTGTCACTAGGGCGACGTAAATGAAAAACCGCTTATAACGTATTTATCGAATATGTACGATATATCTGCTGTCTAATTGACTGAACTCAAAGCAGTTTTCATGATCGGTAAATCTATTTCACCAAACATCTGCAAGCATCTCGGTGCGCAAGTTCTGCGTCAAGAGTTATGTTCGATATATCTGCTGTCTAATTGACTGAACTCAAAGCAGTTATCATGATCGGTAAATCTATTTCACCAAACATCTGCAAGCATCTCGGTGCGCAAGTTCAGCGTCATGAGTTTGCCTCGCCTGAGAGATCTTTCATTATTAATATCGTGTACGATCAGTGATCGTATAAATTTAAATGTAATTTTAAATTTCCAAGCATTCCATTTGATCAGCATTCTTATGACAGAATAGACTAAATGTGAAGCCCCTCGGGCATGCTCTTTTTCCTCACATATCGTATCACTTTATTCTGCTAACAAGACCAAATTTATCTACACTATGCCCAGTGCCTTGATCTTAATACTATACCTACCATAGAACTCACTCCCTTTTGGAATTCCAATCAAAAGAATACAAATTAGTTACATCTTCGCAACAAGTCGCCAAACAAAAGCATCGGCAGCAAGCTGCTTCTGTCTTCTGTCAACCATACCGACAGGATCAAGTTTTTTTGTCGCGAATCAGACGAACCCTTCGCAAAACAAAGACACGTCTAAAATTTGATTCGGTCTCAATAAGCATGTTCCTAACAATTGCCAAAAAAAAATGCTTCCTTTGGGAGAAAATTAAACGAAATTCAAATCAAGTTCAAGATACAATGCACTCGTATCCTTGCCCCCGGGGGAACTTTTTGGTCCTTCATCTTATCTGAGCGCTCTCATCTATTAACGACCATTAACAACTAATTTCCACAAAAACCGTGAGTTAACGATTTGTTTGTTTGGGCTGCGGGTTTTTGTTCGTCCTTTTGATATAAAACGACAACGAAATATGCAAATGAACAGGAGACGTGAACTTTATTTATATCTACGATTCATTAGAATTGCTTAATTTGGTGGAAAATTTACTGGTTCACCGGTGAAAACTTGTTCCTTTTGCACTCCCTATATATCCTTTCCGGAGGCATCAGGATATGAAAAGTTAATCCAGGTCTGAGGAGGAAAACTGTGTACTTATCCTTAAGATGTATCAAATAGTGAAGATAATCTATGTATGTTGTGACACAGTTTATATTCATATCCCACACGTATAACCTCTGGCGAGAAAGGATATTTGTGTTGAAAAATAAATGAGGCTTGTCTCTAGCCTACATTAATTAACCCCTTTAATGGATCGCCATCACCATCTTGGTCGTTGTTTATAATAGATGCTGTTTGTATCATATTTTGAATAGGATACTTTTGTATCCTTGCTGCGCAATTTTCCACGTGACTGGATTCGCTGATCTACATTCGGGGGCTGTTGAATGACGACGTCTTGCAGAGGAGAGAATACTTTTCCCAGATGCTGCTGTGCTGTATCATATTCCTTTTTGGGATCCTTACTTTTTACATTTGATTTAACAAGGATAATTAATTCCCTTCCAAAAGGATTTAATTCAAAGTGAACGTTCTCTTCGTGTCGTCATCGTTTGTATTTTTTTTTTTCGTTTGACTTGGTTTCTGCTGCAGTTTTGCAGTCAAATTAAAAAGCGATCAGTTTTTCCTTTCAAGGAGATGCGTATCCTTTTTTTTGTATAAGGATGCACCAAAATGAGCAGTCTTTTGTGAGACAAACTCAGTGCCGCATGTAATGCGCACTGTCATAATTGTAAATTTGATTTATTTCGATGCGAGAGAAAATTGCAAGGACCTTTTGCGTGGTTGTCCTTTTCTTGTGAGGTCTGGGTGTGTGGATAATGGAAAATTGCAAAATCGCAATTATGAGTTGTAATAACGTGATTATGTGTGTTCAAATTTAGGGCTGACAATAAATTAGAAGCAAAACGAAAGGTTAAGGTTGTTGTGGACGACATGTAAAAGACCGAAACCAGGATCTGTCGCTCGGAGATAATTTCACGGATATTAGTAAGAGTTATGACGAACTTTTTGGTAAAGAGAAGTTTTTCTTGTGGTTGTGAAAGGGCATTTGTCGACTTAATTTTCAATCAACTTTCGATGGAATAAGGATTTAATAAACGGGTTTGTTCTTGTAAACTAGAAAGGGATCTTGAGACTGATCTTCGCATTTTTAGAATGCTACTGATTTTCCATTGCGATTTTTAGTAAATGTTGACACATATTGTGTTGGAAATCTTACTTCAGAAAATCCTATATTTATTCATCTCTGCTTGGGCAGAAACTGATCCTAGCAAACATTCCTTTTGTAAATCTTTTCAACTGACTCCTCTCAAGGTCATAATTTTAAGCTCAAGATCATAAACAATAAGGTCAACTAGATCCCCCTTTTGCAATTAATTCATTTTCGATGTAAACCCAACAAACAAACAAATATGGCTCAACACCACAACCCTGTGGAACCCCACACTTTCATATAACAAAAAAAAAACCCTAATCGGATCCTGTCATAATACACTGAACTCTGCACATCATGATAATAGTCCGAAATTTTATTCTACTCTCAGTCGATAAATCATACTTAAAGTCCTTAAGCGGATTCTTTATGACATCTGAACACAGCTCAATCTCAATCTGCACCGTGTGCTGTCGATATCTTATTTAACTTTTCCGATAGCGCACCATCAGAATCAGTACAAAACGGCAACAGCATCAGAGAATACTTTAAACCGCCCAGCATGTGGTCACCGGGTGGTCTCTCGTTATCCTTTTTCGTCCTAAATATTTCTTGTGTGTGTTTATTTTTTTATGTACGCTCCTTTTTTTTTTGCTTTTGCCCAGATGTATCTGGATGAAAAAATAAAGTAGCACACGTCAATATTCCTTTTTGACACCAGGACGATGCGCATGAATCAGATTATAAGTACAGCTAAATATATATTGAAAGTGAGAGCGGCTTCTGTTAACGCCACAGGATATCAAAAAGTGAAGGCATGGCATTTGCCTAACCATAGTACGATGATGGTGATTTCTGCACAAAAACGGCAGATGAAATTCCATTATCCTTGGAAGATGGATTTTTGTTCAGTTCAATTATCCTAGACCTAGACCAACCGCGCGCTTATTGGCTTTTGAGTGTCCTTCATTGTTTCTCCGCCGGTGTGCCTTTACCCATAAATATTACATTCTTAGTTTCATAATCGCATGATAGCTAAATGGAGATAACATAACGAAGGATAATGGAAATTGTCACATAAAATGTAAAAACGATACACTCAACTCCTGGCGAGTGAAAGGAAGACGACACGACGACGTGTCAAAGGACACAGAAAAATGAAAGAAAGTTATTACAATCCCAGTCGCGGTTCGTTGATTTTTCATATTTTTTTACATCTTTCTTGTGGCATGTCCCTGGCAGAGGATCTTTCTCTACCGGTTGGTGACCATCATAATCAACGGATTTTTATTCAATTTGAATATTTATTTCCCATTCGGTAGAGACAGTTTATGGTATTTATTCTTTAAAAGGACAATGGGATTTTTATTACATTTATTCGTGGTAAAATATTTTCACATCCTTACATCCTTGGGAAATAGCATTTACTTTCGATTCGATTAAGTGCATTCCATAACCGCTAAAGTTAATTATCGGGAAAAGAAATCCATTAACGAAATCCTCGTGCCAATTAAATCAAATAAATGTCCTTAAAGGACACATTGAGTATGGCGATGAAAAACGTTAACCCATTAGCAGTGATTAATGAACTTTGCACTTTTTTTTTCGTTGCCATTAGTCTAAATAGGATTTTGTGGGACTCTGAAAATGTCCTGTGCAGCTATTGAATTGTCCTGTCAGCATTTGTGGTTGAGCAGCAGATAACTACTTATGTACGTTCGTTTACTCTATTTTGCAGCTTCATGCGGGTAGAAATTCTGACACGTATCTAAATAGACGACGACAACAACGTGCAAAAATGTAAAGGGATGCGGGACGTCAGTCCTTTCGCTAAATGGATATGCTGCGAAAGAGAACTGATTGATCAGGGAGAGGTGGAATTTGAGAATTGTCATCAAGTGGAACTTTTGTTGGAACATATACGTCGAGAGTATGAAACAAAGTGTGACTGTCTGAAGGACTCTTAATGGGTATTTTGTATGACTCGTGCTGTGTCTGCTATTATCGAGATTTGCAAGGAAATTTGATGATGGACGTACGAGTGGCAAGCGTGCTGGAGGAGTTGTCAGATTGATTGGCGAAATTCTAGAGGAAGTAGGAAATATAGGGGCTTTTGAAATTTGTAGGTTTGACTTATTTAGAAATATGTTGTCGACATGATTTGGGAAAGGATCTCCTGTTTGCATTTGTATTCCGATTTTTAATCCAAAGGAAAGAAGTCTAAAACATTTCATAAGCATCCCACGTGCTTCATATTAAGTAATCCGTTTTTGGAGAACATTTTTAAACGAGTTTCAACATTATCATTAGTATTCGTTTAGGAAAACTTCAATCACCGTGAAAGGAACATCATTCTGACAGTTTTCAAACCAAGAATTACTCTTGACAACAAGCCCTTAATCAAACTGCTTAGCTGATTTTCTATAAGAGCCTGATTTTCTCAATCTTTGGTCGTTTTAATTGAAAAAATCGCTGATCCTGTTTGCATTCATGGGTTAAGCAGACTATAATTTAACCACGAATTTTAAGAGCTGTATACATTGACATAGACTTGGTCAAACTCTGGTTTAATGTTACCATCTAGTACTTAATAAAAAATAAGTTTTTTGTGATATTCGCAGTATATTTCACTTTTAAAATATCTTATTGAAGTGAACTTTCTTTTGAGACGGTGTGAGTTGGATTTTATGAAACGAAAAAGTGTAACGAAGGAAAGGCAACTAGGAGATAAAACGCATACATTTTCACTTCTACCGTCTGTGAACGCACACTCGATTTGTTTCTTTTAATTACAAGTAATACACGAAAACCAATATTGATCCAAAGGACTCGCTCTATAAAAGTTCTTAATTTAAATTGGTTGTCATTGTTTTACCAAATCAATCGTGACATTTGTTTAAAGATTGCTATTGTTATAACTATGTGAGAGACAAATGATGACCCTAAGTTTACTCAAAGCACTTCAATTCCGAAGTTTTCGAATGATTTTTAGCACCGGCATTGATCTAAACTAATATGAGTACGTACGAAGTCCTTTATATTTAAAAGAAACGTACGAATGGTCGCCAACAAAAATTTCGACAAGACAAATAAAAATTTCATCGACACTTAAAATGTTGACTGAACGATTGATATCTGTACTTAGTAAGGTCACATTAAAACAAAAATGGGTCCAAACACTCTTCCTTTCGGTACTTCAATAAAAACACTTTCGGTGTCAGTTTTTCTCACGACTTTCATCGAATGTGTGCCAATTTACTTCCTTTCTACATATTCAGAAATATAGGTACTGAAAAACAAAAATAATTTGATAAGCCTTCTGCCAGTACCACTCGCATTTGTCCGACATTAGCGGAGCAAAAGGGCAAAAGGCACTCATAATTGCAACTAAAGGATCATGATGTTTCCCCTGACCTATGTCACAGCTTGTCAATCAAATGCAATCAATGAAATAGCAGCTCTCAAAACTCTGTATGATCGATTTGAAAAAGTTGAAGAAAAATAAATCTGTCAAATGTCAAAGGACCTACCCTCAGCGCTTACACCCTTAAAACTCTTTTATGATTTTAATTAGTGGGATAGCGTTTTTTTTCCACTTCTTCTGTGTGGCCCATGAGAAGATTTTGATCTGTTTTTTTGAAAACCCGCTACATCATCATTATTGTACAAAATCGGATCATAAATATGCAACATAAAATCAAAACAATTCAAGGACCAGGTGAGAGTAGGGTCACGATCTGATAGAAAAGCAAAACATAAGGGACTTTCGCGGTTCCACGCACACACACGGTTTCCGCGGAATACATTCCCTCGGGATACAGAAGTGTCACAGCAGCATTAAGATGTGATATTGTCAATTTGATTTAAACGGATTAAAGGGTCACATAAGATGCAACCCTTTCTTTTGTTTGTGACACATGTAGATTCGATTAAAGAAGGACAACTACATGCATGTAAACAAAAAGTCGTAAAATACGATTTCGTATGCATTTGGACTACCACAAGGGGCGGCAATTAGTCGTGTTTGATTTCGGTCTCGTTTAGAGTCGATTGTTGTGATTATTGTGATTATTGTCCCGCGCGATCGATGGGAAGATAAAAATTTGTTCCATCTCTGAACGTGTCGTGATGAATAAATTAAAGAAATCTTCTAAGATTTGCATCTGCATATCAAAGATCTGTAAGCAAATACAGAAAGGGCAACAGTATCACTTCGACAAGAGTCTGTCAAGTATTTACTTTTAATAAAAACTTCAGTAATTGAGAGGATCCTTGAGAAACTCGTATTCAAATGACAAGGGACATTTCGCAATGTTTTCTTAAGCATTGCCTGAGAGGAAAAAAAAAACAACTTGGAAGAAAAATCTCAAGGAGATGAACACAAATCCTCGTTGCAGGTGGTAGATGTTCATCTCAAGTAAAACATGACGAATGACTGCTGTTATCCTTGTAGGGATGAAAACGAAACCGAAACCAAAATCAGATCACACAAATCCCTCTGTGGTTCATTCACAGAATAAGAAAAAAAAAACAACATCACACAGTAAATATCTTCCGTATTTTGTTTCGTCATCCGACCATGACTGACAACATGACATTTGGTGTGACAAACATCATACAACACGGATTTCTCGCAGCATCCTTCTCTGGTAACCACTGCGCGATGAGACTTCTTATTATAAATGCAAATCAGGATGCAGACGGACGACCTTTCCAACAGTACAGCAACATCTGATAGATCCTTCCGCATTTCACATTTAATTAATTCCAGTTTCTTTTTAAACATCCTCCTGCGTCAAAGCGACGAGTCCTTTTGAAGATTTTGTTACAATTTTACAAATGTCTTGGAAATGCATTTCAGCGTATGCCTGCTGATATTCGATACCGAAAAAGTTTCTGATTAATTGCAATCAATTTATTTGTGTCCTCTTTGAATTGCGAAGGATATAGTCCATTTACAATGAGGTTGGACTAAATGTTTATCTACCATTTATTCTCACACACAATTGGGCAATATCGAGACATGTCCGGTCACTGAACGCAAGAACAAAAACATGTCTGCCCCCTTTTTTGCAGTGTACCTCATGCAGGACATTGCCGGACATATTGATTAATGTCCTGCAAAATGACAGAGCATTGTGTGAATTTTAAATATTGGCACACAGATTTTTTTGCGACAAATGCATGTGCTGTTGTTCCACTTTTGAGTTTGATGTTGAGAAATGCGTGTCTATTAAATCGTGACAATTGTAGTTTTATGTTTAAGGACTCATTTGTAGTATCTGGAGTTACTTAAAGGTTTTATTTCGCTTGCTCTGTCTACCTATCGATGCGTCTGCCTAATGGTTTCATCTGTATCAGATATGTTGAGCCTACAGTAGTCAAAGATAAACACCCCCATGGATCTTTATCCTTTGTCAAAGAGAATCTGCTCTCCTTGAGGCAAAGTGTGTCGGCAGGTGACAACACAAGATATATCCTTTCGGCAGTATGCCAAACGAAATCTGTTTATTTCGTTGGTTCTTTGTTAACTGGTTTCAACACACAAACACCGGTTGGGATATAAAAGTGAGCACTAAACTACTGATGTCCTGGTGGCGATAAGGATACTTTGAGATTGGGTTTTTTTTCAACCTGCATGTGGTTAAAGTTGAAAATGTGGCAAAGGACTCGTGCATATTTTGTTGCAGTTAAATGCTAAGTTGCGGTACTTCAAAGATAATGATCAGAGGCGAGGTGAATAGTGTGGTTTGTCGGGCAGGTCCGGAAATGTGAAACAATATCGGCGTAAGATGGGTATCTTGTGGTATGTCACATTAAATTTATTCTTTTCTAGTCGGGGAGAGATCTTGAAATCCGAATCAAAATTTACTGCTGAACATGCGTGAGAGACCTGAGATTTATTCTAAAATAAAAGCGTTGATATTTAAAATTTATTTATGTATTCAAATAATTTACAAATAAATTTAAAAATTATTTTAGTAAGGTATCAGGACCATAGGCGATGTCGTTTTTTAGAACGTATATGATTGATATAATGAAAATTTAATTCAATTTAAGTAAAACGTACAAATTAATTAATATTTAAGTATAAAATTAAATTCAATATATTTAATTAAATTAGATATCATTTTATCTATTTATTGTGAGCATCTAGGCAATTTTTATTCTTTGGATTGTCTTATAATCGGTTGGGCTAAGGATGGTAGATAATTCTTTGGGTATGCGTATGCTTTCACGCGACGGATTGATCTTGCGTGATAGAGGACATTCTACAAATATGTGTTAGATTGAATGAATTTCTGGGAGTTCATTATTATATAGATACAAGCTGGCCCGTCAAACGTTGTTTTGCCATATAAATTATTTATTTATTTATTATTACTGTGCTATCAAATGGAATGACCGCCTACAGCGCCACCTGTTGAGAATTTTCCAATTTTTCTTTTTTCCTAAACCTTTGTGGAGCAATTACGAACAAATCCGCAGAAGGAAGTATCCAATTTGGTCCAGTCGTTTTCTAGTTTTAAGCATCCGAACAAACCAAGATCCATTTTTATATATAAATAGATCTGGTGGTAAAACTTGTTTTTCCAACTCTGATTCGGAGTATCCTTATACAAACTTCTCTTGTAAACAGTCTATTGTATGGAATGCGAAGGATATATTATTATGAGTGCAAAGGAATTTGTGACTTTTATTCGAATTGTTTTCAAGCTCCATCTTCTGCTGATGCAAAAATATCTGTGTAGAGGTTTGGGGTCTAGATAATAAGTAGGCACTTTATAGCATCTTTGACTGCAACATACGCAATTTCATTACCTTTGATTCCAGTATGCCCTGGTACCATGCTAACATGACGTTTCTTGTCAATGTGAGTCTTAGTTGTTCTAGTGTGTAGCAGCGGTTGGTTTCCTTTTTCAGGCCTTTTTAGGATCCCCAGGTTATCTGTTGAGGTAATACTTCGCAATGGATATAGCTTTATGAATTGCTGCTAATTCTGCAATGTAGTTCCCCTGCCTTCTTCTTTAGGGAGTAATAGTCCTTGCCAGAGCGTTGAAGTTTTTGAATATTGTTCTCATTTTACCACTGCAAAGACGATGTGAACCATCTGTATAGAAGATATGGTCAGGGTTGACGTTTTGGATCATCTCTTGGTATAGCATTTGGAACACTTCATTTGGGGTATTTTTCTTTTTAAATTCGGCAAAGTTGATATTGAGGGGCTCAGTGGCGCGATGGTTTGCGATGAACTGCCGCGCAGGAGGTCTGGGTTCGATTCCCAGCCGTAGCAACACCTAAATGATTTTTCACTGGCCCTCCTCTCGTGATGATCTGACAAATCATCCGAGTAGTATCAATTGTCAAGAATAGCTTATCTCAACTTAGCCGTTCGGAGTCGGCATAAAACAGGAGGTCCCGCCATCGTGCAAGAAGTACACACGCACACATGAATGGTTGTGAGAAAGCTAGGCCCTGGGTACTAACGAGCCTGTTGCGCCAAAAATTTGTATTTTGTTTTTTAAAGTTGATATTGATTCCCAGCAAGTTTCTTTTCCGTGGAGGAGTACTTTCTTCTATGGAAACTGGTTCAGATTAGGAATTCGGTTGAACAGATACCCAGCTAAATATTTTTACAAGTGCAGATATAGAGTTTTTCCGTTTGTTTGTTTGCGAACTGATAATTTCATTTGCAGTGCTATAGAGAGAGTGCTTTGGATCACCAAGGGCCTTGCTGTCTAAGTTGGTTCATCTTCTTTTGCAGAAGTTTTGGAAAGAAAGTACCCAGTTTCTCGTCTAAGGACCGGTATTTCAGTGCGAGATTATCCTAGTTTCGGGATAAAACTCAAGTTAACTAGAGAAAGTGGTTTTTAGGTCAATTTAAATCCAGAGTTAACTTCGAGTTAACATAGCAAGTTTTGTGAGTTAACCCTGCGATTAAATGATCAGATGTTTTTTAATTCCATTTGTGTTGACATTTTATTAAATTTTTAGAAACTAAATTAGGTACGATATATTCAGATTCAGATCTCAGCTAATAGAAATTGTATTAAATATTGAATTTTAGGAAGAAAAAGACTTGAAAAATCGTGACAAAAGCTGAAAACTGAACTGTTCCTTAACTTTTACGTAACTTTTTGACAGGAGAAACGATAAATCATGAGTGCTACCAAATTAAATCACCACAGACGGAGTCAAATTTATTCCTGCCTGAAAAACTGCTTCATCAGTTAAGTCTAGTTTAAATTTATTCCGGTTTCAGTTAACTCTGGTTTAATTCAGAGTTAACTCAGCACTGAAAAACCGGGCCTTAGATCCTTAATTTTTGTTGACTTTACTGCTCCTGAAGCTATACGAAAGCAATTATTGATCCCAGTGTCGATTTCATTACAGTTTTTGATTGTTGTCCACATGTTTGTAGTAAGTCCATATTGTAAGTTACCTTCAACGAGGGTTTTTTCTATTCTCAAGGCTGTTTCAAGATTAAATAATTAAAAGGGTGGGACTTCAAAAGCCATCAAGTTAAGCATCATCTTGTTGTAAAATTAATTTATTTCTAGCTTCTGTTCTGTCATTAGTTTTCTAAAGTCTGCAAGTATAAATGCAGAATCGAAAAATGAGTCGATCCGTCTGCTTTTCGTCCAAGCGTCCGTCTTTCCAATCTTGACCACTACTAGGGCTAGATTGATAGAGATTTGTATATGAAGTTTGTTACATAGATAAAAATCTTCTGAAAACTTTTTTTTTTATTTACAAAACAGTATAGGGGTCAAATAAGAATTGTGTGGTATTCCTAATTCTACTTGCATTCATAGTAAAACTATGCATTTGATGAGAAGTAATATGTTTTTTTTTTTAAATTGCGCATGTTGTTTGTATATGTTCACAACAAATGAGGTCCGTATTAAGCCTCTTTGGATATTTAGGCTATATTTGTTTTTTCCATTTTTCAATTCCATAAAGTAACTTTCTTTCACGTGACTTTCTTTTAAGTATTTGTCTTTTACAGGCAATAGAGGTCTGCCATAATAGTCTTGTGGCACACCACTACAATACATTGTATTTGGTATACAGGGCTTGCAAAAATTTGTTTTAAAATAAAAATCCTATATAATTTTCTCGATGGACTACATCCTTCTCCTCACACTCCCTGCTGGCATTATAATCCCATAATTCATACTGCAGAGAATCTGCTCTAAATGTTGTGGCCAACACTGACATTTAAATGTTTAACGCATTAAAAGAAAGAATTACTAGCTCCGTTTCTCACGGATAATGATTAAGGGTACAAAATTTGCAATTTTTTAAGCGGATGTAAAAAAATACAACGAACACGCCTCTAAATCCGGAAGTTTACCTCTTTTCCACAATACCAAACCATGTATATCCTTAACCTCCTGCAATGCCAAGTACAGACCAAATTAGCAGAATAAATTTTCGACAAATTTAAAATCGATTTCGACAATAATAGAGCACACTACACCAAATCGACTGTCATTGCAAGGATTTTCCGCCCTGCTGGAGGACCTTCACTGTCTTTTGATTAAAAATGCAATTTTGTGAAAATGTCGTAAGAAGGAAAGGATTAAAATTGTGTGCCCATTTGGAATAAAAGGACTCCTACCTGGTATTGGCAACATGTGTTTGACAGTTTTTCTTAGGCGATTTGTTGTTTTTTTTTCAAATCACCTAAGACGATTTAAGAGGACTCGTTGTTGTGGAAAAGGAGTTGAATGTTTTTCGCAAACTGATTATTTGCCAAAAAAGGATTTGAGGTTTGGGTCATTAATATCATTACAAATTGTGAATGAAAAGCAAAGGATTATAGAGTTTACAAAACAGAATAGACGGAAAACAACCCCTCTCTCACCCTGTGCAGAGACAAACACTCCACAGGATGTTGACGACTTTGGCATTTAATTCAGCACTTCCGTCTAAATGCATCGCTGTCAACCTGGGAACTAATAAAATGCAAAATTTATTTGACATTTATTACCTTGATGGTATATTTTTACCCGATTTGTCGGAAAGTGACCGGATTTCCATTGAGAATGAGTGCTCGCGACAAAGTGTGGAACGAGTTTTAATGTAAGGATTAGTTCCGCACTGGCCATTGTCGCCGTTTGGTTTGGTGTATAAAACAGTTTTTGTTATCCTTGAATGCGATTGTCACATCACGTTTTGTCATTTTGATGGCACAACACAGTGCACGATGATGAGATTGGGGAGAGTGGACATCACGCGTAGGATTTTTGACGCAGGATTTAGTTTCGACATGCGGATGAGGGTGGGTTTATTGGCATTTGCCATTGGTGGGTAGAGATGTCTGGTTTCTGCAGTCTAATTTACCATAAAATTTGTCATATTAAAAACACTCACATGAAGGAATGTAGAAAATTCGTTGGCACATGCCGAAAAACTCTCCTTATCGCTTATTAGATCCCGTCATTTTTGATACATTTTATCTGCACGGATCAACACGAATTCCAATTTGTAACTATCAAAAATCACCCAGATAATATCAAAACCTCCATAGCACACCTACGTGTTTAAATTAGAGGCGTCCTCTCGTAGTTATTAGGTAAAGAGGACTAACAATTAATCAACAAAAAATGACGATAATGCGCTTTATTTTGCCGTACAAAGTCCTGCCGGACCTTTAATTACAGTATCCTCAAATAAATACAAACACTTCTGGTAGACACGTGCCCTCTGAAGCAGCTACGGATACGCTCGCGACTAACATAATTGTTGTGATTCCAATCATACCCCCACTTATCCAAAGTAACAATTTTGTAAGAATTAGAAGATCAAACATGTGGAGGAAGTCATATAAATTACAGGTCGGCAAGGATAATTAAATTAAGAATTCACCCCCAAGAATTCACCGACAAAAAAAAACAAGATGTGCTACCTCAGAATATTTAAGGACATACCGAGGGTGGGTGTATACTCGTATCATTCCCACTGCAATACAATGATAAATGTACCTGTCAGTCGAAACAAAGGTATAGAAGGACGACAGAGAAATGTGCAAAAGACATACTAGGGGTAGAGTCACTTAAGCGACAAATTACACACGGTGGTGATCTACTCCCACATCAAAGAAAAAGTCACGCCAAGAAGCAACGACGGCATCATTTTTTATTTCTTATAAAATATGAACCACCCGAACGAATTCCCTCTGACAGATGGGGTGCCACAGTTAACCACACTCAGACCAACATTCTTCGCATGCCAAATATTAATCATTCTCTACTCTCTCGTACCATTATCTCAAGATCAATCATCATAAAATGTCATCTTACCCCGACTACTGAGTGTCAGTATCACTTTCTCCGGTTTATGTAATCGATCTTTAATTGTGCGTTCCAATTGATCGACTCTCCGTGTTTGACGAGATCAATGGTTAATCTTTTTCATAGATAAACATCAGCTTTTGGAAAAAAAAAATCAGTTCGTCTCTTAAGAGATTGCCGCCTGAATGTTACAATGAAAGTCTTGCATCATCTTAGAGCTGAGATTATATAGAGCATTTTGACAGAACAATTAGTTGAAAGATGACACTTTGAGTTGTCATTTGTGAAATCGATTCGAGATTGTTGCAGCAGAGGGAGTGCATGTGGTAGCAGTAAATGATTTATGATGCAATGATGGGTTTTTATGTCTCGTTTAATTGTGACCAGAGACGTTGGAATTTTGTAAAACATTGTAAAGAAAATTAAAAATTGCAAAGCGTTGATTTTCTGGCGGTCTTGATGATTTCAGAGGATATTTTAGCTTTGCAACTATTTGGAAAATCGAAGGCTTTTTCAATTGATTCGACAAGATAGTTTTGTATCAAAAAATATCATATATCACCAAAGATCAATATAGTCCTGTAATGGGAGAATTTTCTCTCCGTATTTGAAATTCTTCTTCTGCACAAATCAAGCAAAATAAAGTGTGAATATGATCCCCACGTAACGTGCTTAGTAGGCTTCAAGTGTATTTTCTATATGATCCTTCATTCGCATATAAATTATTAAGCTGCTTTTGGTCTAGGGGATCATGGTTTACTTCGTGACTTCGCTGATTAGGTGCTTGGTCAGTGGGAAGTCAATACACTTTTACCGTCAAATGTTGTTCAGATATGAGGATTTTGAAAAATTGTCGAAATTGGCGCGAGAAAAATCCTAAGATGATTTGCTGCCAACGCATCGGTTGGGTGACATATGTCGGCCACCCTGTATATAACTTCTGTTGTCAGAATATGATCAACAGACCTCAGCCATTTTAGTTACACACTTCTACTGGCTTGTAGAGCAAATTTTGGTGCCAGATTGATCAATTTTGTATACCCTATCCCATAGGGGTATATTAGTTTTGATACATAGTTTGTAGAATAGAGAAATAATTAGCTAGATATACTACCTTAAAGTATATGGATCAACTCATAATCGCTAGCTGAGTCGATTTAGCCATGTCTGTCTCTCCGTCCGTCTGTAGGTCACCGGTTTTTAGACCTTAAATTTTGAGGTAGGATAATGAAGTTTGGTGTATGTGATCCTTGTACGTGCTGTTCGAAAAAGTTTAATAATTCGCCTACTGCCACGCCCACTTTATAGGAAAACCTTATTTTTTATTCAAACGGTTAAGAATTTTGAAAAAGTCTCTGAACAGAAAATTTAGACAATCTCAATGTATATATACCGTTTATATAATTTCGTTTGCCACCCCCAATTTTTGGGGGCGTTTTTAGTAAAAAAAACCTTTTTCGGCCAAATTTTCAAATATTCGAAAAAAAACTTTTGATGCATAATCTTTAAAAAAAAATTAATATGAACATTTTGTCCTTTCACCATTTTAACCCATGCCCACTTTTTGGGGCCGTTTTCATACAAAAACCATTTGTATACCCTAAGCCCAAGGCATATGCAATAGAAAAACGTTGTTTTTTGCCGAAACATAAAATATTTTGATAAACTGTCTGAACAATGTGTTGTGACAAAGTGTTTTTCTATATTTCTTCACTATAAAGCCCACATTTCGGAGATACTTATTTTAAGGATGGGATGGGATAGGGTATTAAACGATCCGCACAGGGGATTATACCATTCTCATATTTTTTTTTTTGTAAATTCTATTTTTCAAAATTAAAACTTATTTCAATGCTAACCAAATAAATCAAAAACCCTTTTCTAACTCAAATGAATTTTTTTGCCAATTGCATGCAATATTTCCCAAATTTCACGGTAAATTTAATTATTTTTCATTGTTCAAAAATGTTTGACATTTCAACTGACAAACCACAAGAAAAAAAATCCTCATTCACTCCCGAGGCACTCTATTCAACAAAAAACGAAAACCCCACCACCACTCAAATTAATAAATTTCCCACTAAAATGCAATTATGACAGCTGCTGTTGGTACAATTAAAGATCTATCTGCTATCCTACCCCTTTCCAACAATCCGCATCGCAGCGCTGTTCATTTCCCGAGAAAATCTTATTTCACCCAAAAAAGTTGAAAAAACAATATTTTCACCCTTTCAGCGAATGCAATCCGTGAAGTCCATAACAATCATATTTCTGACAAAACACATGTCACATTGCAATACCTATCCAATCGGGCTATGATTTAATGCAACAAAATTGAAAACAGAAAAAAAAACTGCAAAGGTCCGACACACTCCATTTTTGTAATTATCCCTCTAAAAAAATAAAAGAGCCGATTACATCGATATAGCGAGTGACTTTTTGACTCCTGCAGTTCTCTAAGCGCAACCCTTTGGTCCTTGTTACATTGAACCCCATGCCGGCCACTGGGCATTTGCCAGTGTCCGCTAGTAGCAGCTGAGGCTTGTCATGTAACTTTATACATGTACTCGTATCATCTAGTACAAATTATGACATTTCCAGACACCGAGTCGCGGTGTGCAACCACCCCATGTGTCCAAGATAAGTGGTAACACATGCACCAAATGGTAATGTGTATGTTGCTTGGAATTGAATTTTTTTTTTTTTTGAAAATTTGCGCACGTGTCCATTTGCACTGCAAACACACCTTTGTGTGCCGTGATGGGTAAGACGCATTCTAGGAGCAATTAACAAATGGCACGCGATCTTGAGGTAATTGTCAGATAGTGCTTTTCCTAACAAGATGCATTGCGAAGTGCATTCAGACCTTGAAACGGAGGTTCTGGAATGGCTTTGATCTTGTTTTCTTGATTGCAACCTTTTTAGGGTTAATTGTGTTTAATATTTTAAATTTAACACATTTCCGCTTGCCTTCCTTGACAATGTAACGTCATTATGACTTTCAGTAGCAAATGTTGCTTTGTGCTTCGTTATTGAAAACAAAATCGATCG
Source organism: Rhingia campestris (assembly GCA_932526625.1). Lineage (NCBI taxonomy): Eukaryota > Metazoa > Arthropoda > Insecta > Diptera > Syrphidae > Rhingia > Rhingia campestris. The sequence continues at coordinate 116,471,801 of OW052185.1, read as the reverse complement.
CCTTTTAGCAGATCACTGACTGGTCATATCCATATGTTAGGCTTTAAAACAATTTTCGTGAAAGCCATTGAATTTAACTGAGTGAGTGCTTCTCCGATGACTTAAAGGCGAAGGAATTTCAGACTGTTTTCCATCTCAAAGTCAAAATGTCCAATCAACTCACCCACCCCTTTCTCCATTGCCACTCTCAAAAAATCTCATGTCAATCTTTCAGCTCATCATATATTAGGAAACTTAAAACTTCCAAAATCACACCCTCCCTTCAGGAGTAATCCTTTTCCCAAATAAAAAACACACATACAACGGGTCATTGTTTACCTTGTTAACTCAATTAAAATAATCCGCTTCTTTTTTCAGCCTCACTAAATGCCACTAATGCGACATTATTGTGCGCGCATGCATTCCCATTCCCGAATTTGCGTGCTCTAATGATGTGCGCCGCACCTCACCAGTCACCACTGTCCGGACATTCACTCAAATGTCCACCGTTACGACGCGCGGGCATCATTCAACCCATATACCCTTTCAATTCAATTATTCAATTTCAATTAATAAAAGTTATTTCAACAACCACTCCTGTCGTGGTACCGTGTCCGCGTTTCGTCCTCTTTTTTTTTTTTTTTGATCCTGATGCGCATCCGCACTATTAGCTGTTCAGTTTAACACCCTTTTTCTCGCTCTACATGCTCTGACCATGTCCTCCACGGAACGACGTGTGTATAAAAATTACGAATTCATACCGCGTATCCTTTGATGGGATCCTGCAAAACCTCTTTCAAACATCTGTCCGCATACATGCTGCACATGCAGCAAACTAGTGAATTTAGAAAGAAAAAAAAACAGCGTCGTCCTTTTGTGTCCGTGACCGCGAAAACAAAGGCAATTATAATTTAATAATGAGTGCGGGACAGAAACTTATGCATTGAAAGGATATCCTTGCAGAAGAAGAGTATATTCGCATTGCTTCCTTTAAGTGCGTTATATAGGGTATTTCCCTTTTGCGGTGGGTAAATTGAATAAAAAAAAACACCACGATAAACAGAAATAAATATCCGTTTGCAAAGTATTTTTATGTCCTGGAAAAGTGTGTTTTCCAGATGGTCGTTGAAAGCTTTTGTAATGAGTTTATTCTCTGCCAGGAAATTGCAAAAAAAAGTATGCGCGCACAAACATTGAAGAGGAAAATTCCTGCATTTGCGAATGGAAATCTTTTGAAATGACATCCGTAGAGGCGGTTAATAGAGTGGTAGATGAATGAGTGAATTGTGGCATTTAAATGCTGGAGTTTAGGTTTTTTTTATTGATCAGTATTTACAAGTTCAGAGCCGCTGTAATGCAAAGGAAATGCGTCTACCAAAAAATCAAAGGAAATGCGTCTGCCAAAAAATGAAAGGAACAAAATCCCAATAGTAAATTCCTAAAAAAAGAATCAGGGAATTATAAATGAACTCAAAAAAATCCGCTATTCATTCCATGAAGTAAGTGAGCACTTCATCCTAGATCTTTTCTATCTTTTTCTTCTCTTTTCATTAGAGTCTTCAATCGAAGCTGCATCATCAGAAAATTAATCCTACTCTAAAGTAAACGTTCATTGAGTGGGTGACAGTCAAAAATCTCATTATTTCCAGAACGATCACTGATCTTCAGGTGACTGGACTGTCGTCTTAAATAATGTTTTGATATATCAGGGGTAGCTAACACTATATTTTATTATGGCTTGATCAGTTTAGTTTTACAAACAATAATCTAAGTCTTGTTTTTGTTTGAACGATCTTTTAGATCTTCTAATGATCAGATATCGCTTTTTTGACACGTTCATGTTCCTATTTGTATGTTGTTTGTTTATCCTTTTACAATCCTCAGTTATATTAACCCACGAATTTAGGTGCACACTTTCGAGGCCCTTTCGCCTTTATTATGTTAAATTTGTCACTGACTCACCTGGATGTTAAGCCGCTTTTTAAGACAAGCGGTATTTTTCTGCAGGAGCTGCATGCATGGGCCTTATGTTGGAGATGATACATTGATCACACTTTATTTAGTAATTGTACTCCAACCCTGTTGCGGGTATCTGGCTGAGACAAGGAAGCTTTCTCTAGATCATGTCCTGGGCACGATTATCCAGTAACAATCCTTGCAGTCAGGCGACATTAGTCATTATCGGATCAGTGATCTCCATCCATAAAAAAAATATCGATGGCGTTTTTGCCAGAGTGTTGCAAAGACGCCATCGATATTTTTTTAGGTTAGGTTAGACCAGTTTTTGGTCAATTGTGATACCAAATGGATCTTGTGCTTTCTCCTTGTTAGGTGGCAGGAAAACCAATCTATGCTATCAATGCAACGGAGGAGACTTCTGACTTTCGTGTTCGACAGATCATAGAAATTATGAAAGATATAAAGTCCAAAAGAAGAATATGAAGTTTTTTTTTCATCTTTGCAGCTAATGCAGAAGTCGTTTAAATGAAGTCCTAGCGTTTCTGCGTCCCTACCTATTAGACAGTGTCCAGTGATGACACCTAAGGTGGCGCTAATATATGGTCTAACGAACGAGATCACTCCCTTGGATTTTTTTAAATCTAGCTTTGTCCACATTTGTTTGGTTATTTGGCACGTTGGTGTTGGGTACGGCTGGTAATTTAGTTCCATGTCTGGCGAGTTCATTACCCTTACAGTTCCCTGGAATGTCACTATACCCAGGCGCCCAGCATAGGTCAATATTAAACTTTTCAGACATCTTTTGGAGAGATGATCGGCAGAGATTTATTGATTTATTGCTAGCAACTCTGCTAAACGAAAAAAGGGCAATGACGTTCGTATATGTACCTGGGATGCGAGAACTTCAAACAGGAGAGGTGCATGCGAATAACTAGCGGAAGCCCTAAGCTGCTACAAAGCAGACATTACTGCCATCCAGGAAATACGATGGAATGGGTCGGGCGAAAGAGGATGAAAAACTGTGACATCTACTACAGATCCTGATATAAGTGGCAGACTTAGGCAAGAAGCCTTATGTTTCTAAAACATTAGCTAACGCCTTATAAGCGCTCGCGCCGCGACGGAGAAAAAAGGTGATATAGCTAAAGATTGCTTCTACGATCTCCTGGACAAAACATGAGCGACTACCGAACTACGATGTTAAAATCATGCTGGGAGATTTTAACGCAAAGGTACACGACAACACGTCTGGCAACGGACTTATGCTTATTGACTTCGCTACAGAACGAAATGGTTTCCTGTCCTAGACATACATAAGGGGACATGCCGGTCTACAGATCAACGAGCGTTCAACCAAATTGATCAGATTGCGATAGACAAGAGGCACGCATCCAGTATTTTGGATGTCCGTACATTCCGAGGGGCTAAATTCGACTCGGACCACTACCTTGTTGTAGCTAAGGTAAGAATGTCGATATACACCTTGCCACAACAAATCAGAAATACTGTGAAAAAATTTAATGTATCCCTTTACACGCTGCAATGATCAGGAAGACGGAAAGATCGGTTTAGCTGAGGTTTAGCCACTCCGTCATTTGTTTTGGCGCCATCGGTGTCAAAATGGATCAGGTCACTTTGTGCAGTTTCGTTACTTTCCCATGACGATCTGTCTGGGATTGTGACCTGGAATCTCTTATCGAAGTCGATGATCATACAATTTTTAGATTGTCGTGATCGTATTATGGCATGTTTTTCCTCTCATTGGGCAGGAACGTACTTCGTGTTCAAAAACCTTGTTGAATCGTGTTTTTGAAAATATTTTGGAATTTTGTAAATTATCGTTGGCATTAACATTCTGGTGCAGAATTCTCACCGTAAATAGCTTTTTATAAGTGAATTTTGTGAATCTTTTTTTATACAAACAAAATCGGTTACAAAAATATGTGATGATTGTTCTTAGAAAAAAGCTTACATATTTAGCATGTTATCTGATTATTATTAAGGGTAAAAGTGTTTAAAAAAAAATAAAAGAAATATTAGTACCCATCCCCCATTCCCAAATACATATTTACGAAACAATTCCAAATTCGATTTAAACCAAATCCCTTAAAATTTTCCATTACTAACTTTTACATTTTTTATCCTTTCAGGTAAGCCGATAATTTGTTGTAAATTTACGCCCAAATTCGATTCATCTATCTCTCCACGGAAGCCATTTCTTTTGTACGTAAGTAGTGATACCCATGAGAAATCTTTAAAAAAATAAACCAAACCGCGTTAACGCCCATATGAAGATCGATTTTGAAATACTCTTAAATCCCTAAAAAATTGCCAACTATCAAAGAAAAAAAAAACATCCCAAAATCAACCACACGAATCCTCCTAATCCTTGGAGATAAATTGATAAATATTCATCATCATCTTCACCCAAATACACGACAGATCCAGATCCCTTGATCTTGTTGTATTTTTGTGTGAATTCAAAGACATTTGACGGATATGTCGCAGGATCCTATTGTATTCGATTTGTGTCGTCCTCCCTTTTTGCTTTCTTTTTATTTTTGCAAGACTGATCATTGCAGATCGAATTTCTCCCCACACATGCACGTCAATATGATTGATTTTCGATGTTGCTGACATTTTTGTTTTCTTCCATGTCCTTGTGTACAGTTATTTTGGTGTCTTTCCATCCTCAAAGAACTTACATTTTATAGATCTCCTTTTTTTAATGGATTCACTATTATGATTGATGATCTTTCTCAAGATTCGCTTCGGTTTTCCATCAAGGATATGCAAATGTTTTCCTGTGGCTTTCGCTTTCCATCACAAGATCATTAATAATTATTAAGAAATAATTTACAAAACATTGCAAGGATAATCCATATTCCATGCACGCACAAAGCGCATCTATTGTGTGTGAAGATGACTTGTGATTGGATACAGAATCAGCTTTGAAACATCTGCGGTTGCGGCAGCAAGATAAGATCCTTTACGTCAAATCCAATTTTTTTGCTTACGTCATGTCTTGCATAAGATATTAACTCGAGCGTAATAATCCAAGAAAATTTGAATTTTTTTCAATTGAAATGAAAGTGTTTTTGTCCAAAGGACAAACATAATCCCTTGTCAGAAAAGAAAAACGGAAATATCCTTGCAATTCTTGTGAAATATTCCTCGAATATTGGTGCGAGAAGTGTGCACTGGAGCGAGGATATTTTCCAATAATGCGATTTTGCATTTTTTTCGCACATATTTATGTGAAATGTTTCGCATATATCAGGCAGAAATAAAGGATGAAGGGATTCAAGGAAGAATTATATTCTCTTGTTTGGAAAAAAATGCAAATAATTGGGTAAAGATTTATGCTGAATTGGGTATATTTTTGGCACTAAATTCAATGGATTACGAGTGATGATGCAGCTGTTGGAAAATTACCCGAGAATTGATGTATTCAAAAAAAATCGTGTTTTACCTTTTTTGACATTGATGAGTGGCATCTTAGCATCATTATTTAAACAAGTTGCTTGTCAAAACATACCTAATGTCTGCTTAGATCTTTAAGTACCATTTTAGATCATGAATTACTAAAATCGAATTCGCGCTGTTATACTCATTGATCTTCGTTCATGTCTAATCGTTAGTTGCAGCCTATAAACTCTATTTTAATTATAGGCCCTTGAATATTCACTTTCATTCATTTCAGTTTTTTTAATGCACTCTTCTGTGCTAACTACATAGTACTGTTAGTAACTTATAATAAAGCGATAATACCAACGATCTTCTAAGAAGATAACATCTGTTCTCTTATTTAGCCACCAATTCGGAGATTGCAATCGTTTGGTCGTTATTCATTCATTTTGTTTAAGGATAACAAGGAACAATAATCTCAACACTAACTAGATCTTCCTTATCTTATTTATTCTTCTCTGAAGGATCAAGTCTTCTTAATAAAGTTAATTATTAATAATAATTAATTCTCAATTCGCGATCACCTACTGCACTAATCCATTGTAAGTAGAGTATCACTCCTCAAATTTGCCTTCTACTGAAAGTAAGTAGTAACGGATAGATATAGGTGCAAAGATGATTCCGCTTCTCTTACATTAAAATAATACGATCACTTGAAGATCAAGTCATTTCAGGCTTATCTTCTGTACTACTCCACTAGAGTTGCAGTCAGTTACCCATAGCTCACGATCGTTAGCAGGATGAACACTATCTTCAAATGGTCAATCTTAGGAATTTAATAGTTTCTACGAGTAGTAGTCAAGAATCATACTAGTCTTTTGCAATGCGTAGATATTGGCACGATCAGCTACATTAGGCGTGTTCCTCTTACGGATCCCATCGAGATTTTTCTCCGAAGATCTCTTCGATATTTCGAGTCGAACAGGATTTCGTACTTAGCAAAGCGAAGTTTTTTTGGATTCGTCATCTCACTCTGTCTGCTAAAAAAGTACAACTGGTAATTTTGCATGTACCATGTAGGAATTTCATCATTATTGAAAGCTGAACACTAAGAAAATCGTTTTTTACTCAATAAATTACCTCAGCTGAGAATATTGTTCTACTGAATACAAAATCTCAGCTAAGACAGCAGAGGGAATTCTCTGAAAATCCGTCAGTGGAACAAACCTTTTCACTTTCAAGCAACATGATCACTTGATGATCACGATTTGAGGATAAAATGCTAATTAAGCAGCTGTTTTATGTTATAGAAATCGTTTTTTTGCCAATCTGTGTTATTTTTTAAAACTAAGCAGACGTTTTCAATGCCTGCTTAAATGTGTAGCCACGATCGTAATAAGTGGATCACTATTCTATTTGGTAAGACTCCCTAATCCAATAGTGATCCTCGTGGATCACTGACTTGATTGTTTCAATTTCTTTCACTTTTTACAAATGATCACCGCGATCTTCCTCATTCACACTAAAGCAACCTGATCACTTAACGATCAAGCCTTTCTAGTAAATTTCGTGAGTCCTTTCGGGATTACCTACTCTGCTACTCCACCATAAATTAAAGGATCAACTCCCCATCGGACATGTCATTAGGATCGTTTTTTACTATCTCAACGTTCTTTGCAATTTTCTCACTGCAATAAACTACACTATTAGTACCATCTCTTATGTCCTTTTTCCGTCACTTTCATTTTTTTTCCTCCACAAAAAAAAAGAACAACCTTCTTATAATAATCTCCATCTCATAAATTGCCATCATTTTATTAAAAAAAAAAGATTCCCACCACTTTTCTCAACTTTTTTACTTCCTAACTGTGTTTGACAATAATTCGCATACGTTCTTGAGTAAAATGTCAAAAATTTCAAATTTAATTTATCCATACAATGGAACGTACAAGACCCCACCTTAGGTAACCACAAAAAATCATCACCTTTTTGCAGCCGTTTTGCCATGATTACAAAGGCAGGCAGCACCTTTCATCGTCGAGAATTCCCTCGTAATCTATAATAATTTGCAGAAAATTTCTAAAAAAAGAAAATATTCAGAAAAAGATACAATTTCTTCAAGTAAAAGTGAAATTTCTCCCTCTCTAAGGAGTGTACACCCCTCTTTGTAAATTGCATGTGCAAGCCTCTGTGTATGGATAGACGTCCCCCTCGTAAATTCCAATTCAACTGACGGCACTCATCATCGTCATTCCAGTGAAAAACAGTAATTAAATGGGGTGCAACGATAACGACAGAATATGTTAGACAATCCGCCCGACGAAGGACTTGCATACAGGGTGTCTATGTGTGTATGTTCCTCTCGTTGGTACTACCTATCTGATGCTGAATTTATGTGATATGAGATGTCATCGTTCTCCTTCGGGGCACATTCTATTTTGGATGTGATTTGCGCAATCACGCTCTCTCTCATTATATCCTGTCCACTTGGTCATTTTTGGCTGTATGTATGTTCGGACACAGCGGGAAAAGCTTTAGGACACAGTCGGTCCAGTTAAGAGGGCGGATTAATCCGATATGACGTTAGCAGCATGATAATTATGCAAATGAATCCTAGTGGGGTGTCGGACAAATGTAAAGGATTGCATTTCTCGAATCTGCACGCCGCAGGATACCTTTCAAACTCATCTGCCTCAGATTTTCAAATAAAAATTTCATAACGCTTGTACGTACATTGCATTCAAGCGAATATAAAAAAAAGGATTCGCAATCTTCTGCAATAAATTCACAACTACGTTCGATCAATGAAGATGACATAATTATTGCGCAAAACTAATCCCTGTCCCCTTGTATCGTTGTCGCGCCTTTTCAATAGATACATCCACCGTATATCCTTGAAGACGGAAAACAAAATATCTGCAGATGACACACGACGCAATTTCGCAATTTCCTTCGATTCGATGCGGTTGACAAAAGGTGAAAGTATTTATGAGCGAGTGCAGCCGAAAGTGTTATTCGGGCAATTGAAAGGACCTATATGTTGTCACGCTCTAATTAGTTGTGTATCCTTATTTGTAATTTATTTGTTGCAAGTGAAATTGCAATTTTCATCGCAGAAATTGTTTTTATTGTTTGTCGCAAAATTGTGCACCACGAGCTTAGCTAAAGAACGGAGGTTGTGAGAAATTGAAAGTAAGATGTTAGAACGGATGACAGCGTGGAAAGAATCATGCATCTGGTTGATCCTTGCGAGGATTTTTTTTAATCGGGAATTTTGTTTGATCAGAGAAAAGGAATGAGAAGAAGCCATGCAAAATGATAGTGAAGATCAAGGAGCTTGGGAGTGTAGAGTTTGTATGTAGAGTTTGAATGCGAAGAAGCCATGTGAAAAGATCGTGAAAATCACTGGGAGCTTGAGAGTGTAGGGTTTGTATGATCGTTTGCGTTGTGGTGATATTCGTAATAGCAGTTTTTAATAAGTGATATCGACAAGATCACTTTTACTTGCTTAATTTGGCTGCAGAAAAGTTGTGCTCCAAGTCGATGTTGGCATCGGCCTCTTGTCTACCGTAATGTGATTTCTTGATCTGGAAACCGCCATGTCCCCTTATGGATATCAAAGTGAGGAAACCGTGTGCTGGGTATAGTGACGTTTCGTTCTTCAGCGAATTCAATTAGCCTACGTCCGTTGTGAGACGTGATGTCATGTATGTTTTACTACACTACCCATAGCTCATAGGTTTTATTGAAAAGCTTATAGAAACAGCCATTTGCAATGTCATAGCTTTCCTTCTCTAGAGTGTGAGCACATATAAGGCATATAAGGAGTATTTTGGTGAATTTTCCCTTGATGCGGATTGTTACGATCACAAAGTCTGTCGCTTATACCGAATACGCATCCGGATAGTTGATATTTCTGGTCACTACAATACGGACCTGATCTCACAGTTTTTCATCTTTCTTTTGCCGGGCCTATCCCATTTCTGCATATCAGTTATATCTGCTTTCTACTTAGGGCTTCCGCTAATTGTGCTCCTCTTATGCTTTTAGTTGATTCGTAACAAAGACAATAGGTTTTTCCGTTAACACGGGGCTATCAGTATCCACTACTGGATTTATCGCTGCTTTTCAGCTCATTGGCCACCATGGGGTCTGACCAACCCTTGAGATCCGTACCCTAATTGGCCTGACATGATCACTGGATGATCAAATCTCCTTTGTAGATTTTGAAGATTATTTCCCGATCACTGTGGTTCCTGCGATCACTTTAAAATTCATTTTAGAAAATTTCTTTAAAAATATGCAAAAGCATGATCAAAATCGAAGATATTTTCGAGAAGAATCTGAAATCTTAGATTTAGTTCTGTTTAAATGCACTTAGCTCTCTAAAATACTGATCTTTGACCTCCAACATTGGTAGGGGCTCAAAACGGGTATAGTTTAGTATCTTCAAGCTCAAACTTGTGATCCAAATGTTTTTTCTGTGATAACTTCCTCTTATAAGTTTACGTGCAGACGATCAGTGGGTAAGAATGTTCATTCTCCAAAAACAGTTTGTATACCTTTGTAGGGTGTGAGCACAGCACTTTCATTTGAAGAGAACAGGAAGATAGAAAGATATTGGAGGCTTTATCTACTCTTGATGATCAGTGATCATAATAATTTATTAAGACTCGTTTTGTTTATGATCAACATTTTTGTATTTTTCTGATCAGTTTTGATAGCAGTAGATATCTATTGTTGATGATCAGTTCGTATTTTTATACCGAAGTTGCTGAGATCATTTAAAGTGCCTCACAGATTTGATTGTCATCTTCTATTCCTGGCTATAGTGTCCATTAAATTGTATATTAATCAACTCCTTCTAACATTTTCAGAACTTTGAGGTATTTGAAAAATTACGTTTCATTCATTACCGCGACCAGTATATCAAGATCGCTGTTATTTTTTTATTTTTTTTATTTCAAGATCAGTTTTATATTTTGTGAGCAAAAACTCTGGGACTTTGTGATCTTAACTTAGCAGACGAGAGGTTCATGATCTTGTCGAAGTGTAAATATTCGTCACCAGTGTAGACTAATGCATGTTCGCCAATTTAAGAAATATAGGGAATTTTGGACTGCACTTTGACTCCCGAATTCTATTCAGGTTGTGACACTAAGAGAACATTTTCATTCCATTTAAACGGGATTAGTGGATTGCAATCCTTTCGCTTTCTTCGTTTAACATAGTTTTTTGTTTGGTTTTTAGTACCATAGTAGTTTAACATAGTTTTTTGTTTGGTTTTTAGTAATAACAACATCATTGATCTCAAAAAATGTCAACATAGTATCCAGTGTAAAATGGGTTTGCTTTGGTAGCCTTAAGGCCGTAGCTACCCCAAATTCTTTGGTTAAACAAAAGACCGTAGTCCGATATTAATTTTCGACGCATCCGAGTAGAAAGCTGTTGTCATTGCCTCTTTATCCCATTTTCAGGATTGTTCCCATTGCATCCATGAGTAGGTACGAAGTAGTTTTTCTTTTTTAGTGCTGAAATATTTTTTTTTAATACGTCATAAGTCATAAGCCTAACCAAAGTTTCTTGTATCCAGTTTGTGACTTTAAATGATGTAACCATACCGTGCCATGCAGAGTAGATACTTCTTAAACAAACTTTTAAAATGTCACCACTGTTCTGCTTCCCAGGTCTGAGTCACATCGCCAAATTTTTATTTTTGTTCAACTTATTACTCATAAATTCGCATATTCATTCAATTACCTGGAATTTCATATACAACCCGACCTTTTGCGCTGAAAAGCATTTCATTATTAAATTGCAATTTAATTTGTCAGAGTGACTCCATCATTCGCACGCTTTCACCGTCAATTTAATGGCGAACCGGGAAAATCCTTCAACTTTTCAACCCTTCAAAGTTTTTTTTTTTTTTTTAAAATGAAAAATTTACCAAACAATCCGCTTGCTGAGGTGATTCCATTTTGTGTCACCCCCTAAAGCGAGAGTTTTATTAAATTTATCCATGCGTTGCCTACAGGCTATGGAGTTAACAAACAGTCCCTACGCCCCCAACCCCGGTGAGGAAAAGCTCTCAATGAAATATTAAAACGAGGCGACATATCCACTTAAGTGGAAAATGTTTTACAAAATAACAGGGAAAAGTGGGGAAAACACATGTAAAAAGTCGTTAATTATGAATACAGGACCGTGTCGAATGCACGTTTCAAAGGACATCTCTGTAGCCCAACTGCCGATGGCCGTGCATATACATAATTTGATTGAATGTCCAGCAGACGTGAAGTAAATTTATTAGTTTTCCACAGGTGCGCAGGATGCCAGATAGGTAGATACTTGTGGGCATTTATCGATTGTCAGGCTTTTGGTTTGGGCCTCTTAATGCGATTGGGAGTATGCCCGAACCCGCTTTAAGATGTGCAAATGCGATTAGAACTTTTGGTTTAGTATACTCCTAAGGATTGAAATTCAAATTCACTCACATTGGAAGGGGTTATTAGTTTTATACGAGTCGTCATCCTTGTAAGTCCTTTCACATACATCGCCATATTTGGAATTATACATTTATTACTTCCTTTCGATAAAGTTATCCTTCCCATTTGAGATGTTAGGCAGAGATCAAAATGCAAACGTTTTTTTTTATTTCCTTCTCATCCGTAAAGCCTATTATTGGTTATGATGTCCTTTTTGTGTGAGGCTTCTATGAGTTCTCAAAGCTGTTTTATGACGTTTTATTGGCTTGTGCACGAAGATGAAAGGGAATTCTCGAGATGCAGGGATATGAAATTTGCTCCCCTGTTTTTTTTTTTGTTGGAGTATGATGAAATCAATTTTTTTGTGTTTTTCGGAAAATGCGTAAAAGTTTGAGTTGAGTAAATTTTATTGATATGACTCGGTGATGGTGTTTTGGGGGGGGTTAGACAAACAAATGATGTTGTGAGCAATTCAATTTTGTCGGAGTGGCATTTCGAATTCAAATGGTTCTTCATAATTCAGAAGGACGATGAATGTTAACGAGGGTGTCTGACCTAGTTTTACTGTTTTCTTGTCTGTCAATTGGTTTTGGGTCTTGAATAAGTTTCAAGCGTTTTAAGAGTAAAAAGTGTTTGTGTGGTTCTAGTTAGAGAAAGTATTTTTTTTTCAAATTTTAATATCATGGAAACTTTAAAAATGTCTTCGAAGTAGATGTGTACTTGGAAGTTATGGCAGTTGTGCGAAAAGTGATTTATGCTAAATTTGCCATGACTAGGACTAACCGAATCGATACTTCAATGATGTCGAAGTTTTAAATATATGGCTTCATGATTGCCTGATGGAGCTTAAAAACAGTGCGTTTTTTGTTGGTTCTAATTTTGACATTGATTGGTTTAATGGTACATATTCCTATTTAAATTAAAGACTATGGATTCGTTTAGAGTGAAGCAGTTTCTATCCGCGAACCTTGCAGCGCTCGAAATAGTACCCCAACGATGTGAAAACCATTGTCGCTTGACATACTCATATCAATAATGGTTACAAACTTGGAACGAGCAATAACCACCAGGGTCTAGATCTGTAGATCGAGGTTCTGATTGATTTTATTGATACTTGAATCCGTCTGTAGTTGCGTCTTCATTGCCGTAAAGCAAAATTAATAACTCTTTATTTGTGGACGTGTGGTAATTAGGTTTAAATATACGAAGCTACAATCCGCTGTGCAAACCGTTAAATACCCTATCCCATCCTTAAAATAAATGTCCCTAAAAAGTGGGCGTGGCAAAAAAACTTTATACTGACGAAAGATAGGAATTGAGAATGTCTTAAAATCTTGTTTAGACATTTTTGTTAAACAACGTTTAACTGAAAGGTAGGCGTGGCAGTGGGCGGATTTGGAAAATGTTTATACTTGTTCTGCTTCGTCGGACAGAGAGTCTATATACCAAATTTTATCACTCTAGCTCAAAATTTAAGGCCCAAAATCGGTGCATACAGACGGATGGACAAACGTGCAGACAGACAGACAGAAAGACATGCATATACCGACTCAGCTAGCGATTTTTCATCCAACATCTCTTCTTAGTTATCCAGGATAAACGGCTCTAGTTCCTCACTTTCAGTTGTTCAAGTTGTTTTCGTTTAAGTCGCAAAATTTAATGCGACTTCTTAAGATCTTTTACCATCTTGGTGGAAAGCAAAAAAAAGCGATCTTATCAACTAATTCTAAGTCTCCTAACCATCTCAGGCGTATAGTGGGTTATTTCTTTCTCTCAGTAAAAAGGAAGCTTCATCTGGGAGGGTTCTTCTTCGATAATCTAATCGAGCTGGCTAATATTATGGTATAAGTATGCACACGCATCGCGTTCAACCACTACAACCTAACCATGCTTCAGCGCCGTAGAGCAGGGGCCTATTTCATAAAACTACAACACTAATAATTATTTGTGAATTCACTTGTAACTTGTAAATTATGTGCACATTTTTGTTTCATAAAGAATTCCGATTCACTAATAACTACAAGTGTGCCAGGCTTGTAACTACAAGTGAATTTACAACTGCGGCGAACTTTTCTGTTTCATAAAAGTATTTGTGCAAAAAATTATTAGTGACAAACTTGTAACTACAAGTGAATTTCTTACAAGAGTAGAGGGACTATAAAATCACGTGCTGCAACAATTTTGTTTATTCGTGGTTCAAAATTAGTGCTTACAAAACGTGTGGTCAAGAAGTTTAAAATAAAAATGATATCAAGCAGTGACGATAGTGACTACGAAAGTAATCAGACACGAGAACCGCGAATTTTTAAAGAGCGTATAAATTTTGATATTTTAACATATGACACATTTAATGAAAAATTTAGAATTAACTTCTCCGCTTTCGAGACATTGCTAAGAAGCATTGGACCGTTAATACAATGAGCTTCAATAAGTGCACCAAAACATGATTTTACATGTAATAACGGCATTTAATAAACGGCACAATTTTTTTTTTACTATGGCTAAAGTAATTGTAACAAAGAATGAAAGAAAGAAAGAAGAAGAATGAGAAATGCTGCGGACTTGTAGTTCCCCGCAATTAATTGTTAACTTGTAGTTACACACTTGTAGACTTGTAGAATTTAGACCGCTGCACATATAATTTGAATTTGCCGAACTACAAGCGAGGAAAAATGTTTATGGAACACAATATTACAACTCCATACTTTATTTGCGCTTGTAGTTACAAGTCTACAAGTACAACACTTGTGGTTTTATGAAATAGGCCCCCAGGACTGGGATGATCAGGGTCTTATATAGGATCTCCTTAGTAGTTCGAGGGGCCTTAGTACTGAATTGCCTTCATACCCTGAAGAAACATCGGTTGGCAAGAGTAATTCTTCGTTTAATTTTCGACGAGATGTTGTCGTCAGAATTAATAGCGGAGCCGAGGTAGACAAAGTTCCGTGCTACCTCAAAATTATATCTATCAATGCTGAAGTTCTGTCGAATTCGATTTTTTGTGTCCTTTCGTGTTGACAGCCTATACTTAGTCTTACCCTCATTTACTCCTAAACCCATTTTTGCCGCTCCCTTCTCTATACTAGCAAACGTGGCTATGACGTCACGTTTAGTCCTACCAATGATGTCAATATCGTCGGCGTATGTTAGTAGTTGTACCGATTTTTGGAAGATTGTGCCTCTGGTGTTGGCTTGATAGTTTTGCACTCTCAAGAATCACATTAAATAAGACATACATCGCCTTGCCTAAACCATGAAGGAGCAGCGAGAATTCTCGTCATCCTGCACAGACATGGCTCTGTTAGTACGTCTCTGTAAATGCCGTCTTATACGGCTTTGAAATCGATGAATAGGTGGTGACTCGACGATTTATTGAATATATTTGCATGATCGGACAACTGATCATCATTTAGTAAACCCGTATTAATCTGGTGATCAGCTTTTGTTTTTTGTTTCATTTCTTTGAATTTGGAGATTTATTAGGATTACCTGGCAGGTATGGCAGAGAACTGGTATCATACAAAAATATTTGTTACATAGACAAGCTTACAAGGATGTCGATAAAATGTTCCTGTCGAGTATAACTTGCTGAAAAACGAATACAATTTCAAAGACCTTCATTTTTAAAACAATTCCCTAAAAGTAGCACCTTACTCCCTGTGAATAAGTTATCCTCCCATTACTCCCATAAACGGCAATGACAGATTTAATTTCACCTCCTGTTTGGCTTCCTCCCAATCCCAATCCAATCAAGCAAACAAATCATCTCTTTACAAATTGTAATCAGATACAATTCCCGTTCGAGCCAAATAACAAAATCTCTATTTGTCTTCCCGGTGAAAAACGAAACTCACCATCGCACACCACCATCATCCGTGCAAGGAAAACAACGACTTCAAAGTGATGCGTTTGTGTTAGTAAAACTAAAATTGCATCTCAAGACAAATCGCTGCGGAAAATCTCTAAACTTCCTCACCTCGCTGGCACGAGACTCGACTGCCAGACAATTGATATACGAGTACCGAAAAAGTGTTTTTCTTTATTTTTACGATTTTTTTCTTAATTTGCCTCGTTGTTGTTAGCGTTGTTGCTTTTGTGTAATTCAACGTAATATTTCATTTTTTTTATTGCGCACTTCGTGACGAAAAAAATTAAACAAATACAAAAAAAAAGTGAAACTACTTTTTTTCTCTCTGACGAAAGTTTAAGATACAATGGCGTAGATAATGTTTTCCCTCTGTTTTGAGTGATGCGGCTTTTGGGGAATCAAATTATCCGGCATGACATTGATTGCATTTAACGAAATTACCCGTTGCTTTTGATTAACCAGCTAATTTGGGCAATTCATTAAAATGTGGGGTTGCCTAAAATATTAGTTTCGCTAGGTGATTTATGAGATACAATTTATTTGCATTTGTTTGTAGAAAAAGTATCTTTCACTTGACTCATTTGATTTGTTTTTTTAAGAAAACCATTTCAAGTAAATTTGTTATTTTATTCGGTGGTAGGTTCTATTCGCTGGGTGATGAGAGATATTCAGCGGGCACTTCCATGGTACCACCACATGTGGGGTGGGGTTTGTGCTGGCGAAAACACGAGTGTAAAAGACCTTTGAAATAACCTGCCAAATGTCGGCATTGAGCATGAGCATGATTTCGAAATACATTACTTTCTCAATAAATACACAGAAATTTATTTTTGGATTGAGTTCAGGTGCACAATGTTAACGAAATGTAAGATTGTTTTGCGGAATTGTCAGTTGAACGAAATTGCGAATTTGGCTATTTTTAGCTGGCAGTCATTGGTATTTTTTATTTGTCGGTATAAATCGGACACGAGTGAATTTAACTCGACAGATAAATCGTTGTGTCTTTAGCAGAGAAATTCGGAAAAATAGACTGTGATGTGTTGGTTTTCGCAGACTTTTGAACGACATTTTTCATGATATAATCGTTTTATAAGGATCAAGTGAAAATGAATATTTTATTAATTAATAACTTTAGGAATCTTACTTTTAATTTATGAAAGTGGATGAGTGATCATAAAGTGATCTTTCACACAATCTTAAAATAAAAAAATTAATTAAAATCGTCACTTAGTTTTAAGGTATTACATGCGTTTTTTGAGACGCTATAGCTTTGAGAACGGGCTCAGTGGCGCGATGGTAAGTGCGATGAACTGCCACGCAGAAGGCCTGGGTTCGATTCCCAGTCGTAGCAACACCTAAATGATTTTTCACAGGTCCTCCTCTAGTGATGATCTGACAAATCATCCGAGGAATATCAAGAAAAAATTATCTCGACTTAGCCGTTCAGAGTCGGAATAAAACAGGAGGTCCTGCCATCGTGCAAGAAGTACACATGCACACATGAATGGTTGTGAGAATGCTCGACTCTGGGTACTAAAGAGCATGTTGCATGTTGTATTTGTATAGCTTTGAGAATCGATCGCAGAAAAGTGTAAAACTGATCCGCAAACATAGTGATATTGCTTTAGGGATTTTATGAACTTCTCTTAGGTAAACCAACTTGCAGATGATCGTGTATCGAATGAGAGTCTGAAACTATTAAAGTGATTTTTTTTCGGAAAGATTGTGTGTTCGATACTCACAATAATTGATTTCCACTGGCCCTGCTTACCCAATGGCACACTTGTTAATATTAAAATACCAACTGATCAAAATGTGGCGCCGCATGCATGTGAACATCATTCAGTTTGCCCCTGTCGTTCAAAAATCCACTCTCGGATAATTGCTAATCTTTACATTAACAGTATTATTTAAATCATTCACAGAGAGCATTCCTGTTTTATTTTAGATAAAAGGCGTCATTTGTATCGACAACTTTTCAATCGAAATTTTAATGGTCTGACAACTTTTTTTTGTCGATCAAACTTCAGTCGACATTTTAATAGTCGATGAAGTTTATATTTGTCCAGTTGACATTTTTTTGTCGACCATTTGTACGCTTTCCGCTAGATCACCAGTTATTGATTTTTTTCTGGTCATTTTCTCGGAATGGCATGAAAAGCTTGAGTTTTAGTCTCCATTAGTCTTAACGAGTCTGTTCATGGAAATAAATATAAATAAATAATAAATATAAAAAGTTTCATATCGTTTGAAATGCAAATAACATAGAAAAGATTAAACCAAGTCTCCCAATATTTTTTTATTTGAAACGCCCTCCATTGAAATTTCATAAGTGATCATCCACTTTGCTGAGCATACTCAATATTGAAGCTGAACTTTAACAGCCACTGATCATAAATGGTGGCAGTTGAAAGCACTTCACCACTGCTTTGAATACATAATAAAGCGAATCGCTCACCAGTCCATTAAAATATTCAATACGGTCATGACTCATGAGCATTCTTGATTGACAATTATTAAGTATCTCACGATAAAAAGACTCATGACTATTTTATTATAATATAAACTAAGGCACCAACAGGCAAAGTTTGGGATCACCAGCGCAAGTGATCCTCAACACATAAATGAACTGATTATGAACATATATACTTTTTTCAAGTGAGACCAACCTATAACGCTATACACCGGTGATCATGTAGAAGATCTAAATAGCCACTGATCTACAACTTTTATTTGCATTTGCTACTCTTAAAAGCACTTACAGTAAACCCAAAAAATCTGTGCTCTTCTTTAACTTATTCGTGATTGATCCTCAACAAACCACTATCATAGCAAATAAAATGAATTGGAACCACCTCTGGATCACAACTTTCTCAGAACCCATACAATGAAACTAAATCTCAAGGCTGACGATATCTTTAGAGGCTGCGGTGATGAGGAAACACACGAGGATACACCTCATTTCCTCTGTCACTGCCCGAATCTCTGTCACCTGAGGAACAGAATACTTGGAAGCTACTACTTCCAAGACATCCATGAGCTTCTCGATATTCCATTACCCTATCTTTACAGGTTCCTACGAACATCAAGATGGCTGGATAGAGTGGAGTAACCCGTAGTAACGATAAGGAAGGACGAAATCCCAACAAGGGTATCACAATGGGTCCACGTGGACCTAAGTGTGGTGGAATAGAGGATCCTCTTCTCCACCAACCCGTAAACCTAACCTAACCTAACCTACCACCTCTGGATTGGTATATTTACGACGTATACTGATAGAATGTTTTTTTTTTTAGTGACAAATTAAATCAAACCCCTAGAGTAAAAAATCCTAAGTTTTTTCACTGCCCCACCTCTTGCAAAAGTCTGGCAAAAATCTAAGAGTGTAAAACGGCCATGAGAAGCTTGTCAAATTTAACGTTTGAAGTCGGCGTTATTGAAGAATGTTTGCTTCTTCTTCTGGTTAAATTTCTGCCAATCCACAGGATACAAAGCAATTTTAAGTAACGGGCGATTTTTTAAACTTTTTTCTTTAAATCGAATAAAACACTCAAACTTGCATCTAATATTCAAAATTTTTATTGTAATCGATAAATAGGCCTTTGCCATTTACGTTTTAAAAACAACTTCATGTAAATGTTGCCCGCAACTCCGTTCCAAATGGTCCATTCGGATGGTCCAATTTTACATCACTTTGTCGAGCATTTCGGACTTTATTCCACGAATTACGCGTGTTATGTTATCCTGTAAGGCTTCAATCGTGTTCGGCGTGTCCACATAGACTAACGACTTTACAGAACCCCACAAGAAAAAATCTTGGCGGCCAACTCACAGGGCCATTTCAAGAGATAAGCTGCTCTCCAAATTCATCCTTCAACATTTCCATTGTTTCACGAGCTGTGTGGCATTTGCTACCGTCTTGATGAAGTCACATGTTAACCAAGTTGAACTCAGCCAACTGGGGCAAAAAAAAAGTCGCGTATAATGGCTCGATATAGTTCGCCGTAGACGGTATCGTTTCTTCCACGGTCGTCATTGAAGAAAAATGGATCGATGATGCCACCAGCCCATAAACCACACCAAACAGTCGTTTTTTCGGGATGCATCGGTAATTCTTGTAAGGCATGGGGCTGTTCATCACTCCAGATGCGACAGTTTTGCTTAATTACGTATCCGTTGACCCAGAAATGAGCCTCATCGCTGAACACAATTTTTCGATAAAACAGCGGATTTTCATGGAGCTGTTCTAAGGCACATTCACCAAAAATTAATCGTTGTGGTAGGTCATTCGGCTTCAATTCTTGCACAAGTTGAATTTTATAGGCTTTCAAACCCAAATCGACACGTAAAATTTTCCATTGGACGCTACGACTGCAATATTCTCTTCGGTACGCATGCGAGTCGATGGTTTAATGTCCAACAAAGTAAATTTGGTGCGAAATTTGGTGATAACAGCACGAATTGTTGATTCACCAGGTCGATTATGATGACGTGCAAACGGTGCACATTTTTCACAGAGCACGAATTTTGATAATAAATTTCAATAATTTGCAATCCTTGCTCGTTTGTAAGTCTTTCCATGACTTAATGGCAGAGTATACTGAAAACTTTTCACTTTGACAGATTACGTTTGGACGCCATTACTAACCAGTGCTGCCAACCTGAAAAAACTTAACTCTTAAATAATTACAAATCTTAGGGTATTGATCATTTTTGAATATTGCCAGTACTCTGAGGGGATCTTTAGAAGGCTGATCTTGAAGTGATCATCGACCACACTATGTACAGATAATCGATTTATTTATTAATCGCCAATCGCCAAATTTTTGATGATGATTGCTCCTTGATCGGCTAAGCCATTGTTAGGCTCGCTGGAATTTGGAATTTTCATAGAATACATGCACAGATATGCCATTATCTGTTCACAAATCTGGTCGCCAGGTTCTTAGCAACCGATCCACTAACACAACAACTATTAAGATACAATTGCGTTCATAACAATCCTGTATGCAAAGATTTCGTCAGACTACTCGTTTTTCAAGAGCTTCGACATAGTTGCTCTCAATTCAATTCATTACCTGAACAGAGTTAGTTAGCAAGTGAAGTACCAAAGTATTTCAAGTGGCTCAAGTATTTCATAAGAGCGTTACCTTTGCGAACACATATTTGCATTAACAGCTAGGCGCGAATACCACCTCAGCTCGAACAATAGATACATTGATCGCAAAGTTACAGCCTACCGCCAGCAGATTCAATCGATTACCTAATTAAAGAATTACCATTCAACCGCATATGTGAGTTCCCTAAGCCGTTGCCAGATGTATTATTTCATTATCCTAACCACATCGGAAGAGAGTTGGTTTTTGTTTTTTTTTTTTGCATCTACTCTAGCGCAAATGCGACCACTTTCACCCAAGTACCTAGTCTTGGCACTAACTGCCGGTTAATAGGTTTTTCTTCTCCGCAGCTTGTTACTGCCACAATTCATATTTTTCTGGTAACCAATTTCACTGTCATCTCTGTGGCGAATCTATTCCTTCTTCCGCTCCTCGCATGGTGGTGCTGCGGCAGGCAATAAAATTATGATAGATACTGTATAGATAACATGCTCGCATATAGATAGATTTCATTTCGATGATGATGGAGTAATAGCTAAGTTTTCCTATCGCGGAAATTAGTTTCACGGATGTTAGCGATTACAAGTAAGAGGCTATGAAAATCGCTGTTGATTGTTGTAGCAAAGCAATGATGTTGACATTAGGAGGGAGGGTCTCAGCGTGACTCATTTTTCCACATTTCGCATGGTTGTGCCGTATGAGTTCGACGTGCGCTTCTTGGCAGTGGCACAGACAGGTCTGGTGGAGTGTATCTTTATATCTTTGGTGGCTTTTTTGTTGTCCTGTTTTAATGGCACGGCAGAGTCATCTCGAATTGATTTTTTGAGGCATGCTAATTGGTTGCGGGTGTATTTTTAGAGTTCACTTTAAGGAAGCGTCGTAAAAATGGGTTTTAAAAAAAGAAATTCCCCGATGGGGAATATGGAAAACAGGAAAACAAATAATGGAGCTCTTGTCATTCATTTCGGTAAAAGCATTTGCATTCAAGCCCCGCAGACACATGCAACCGCGATTTCACACCCGAATAAATGTCAATCGGAATTGACGGCGTGTGGAGCAAAAAAAAAATCAGCAAATTATTAGGTGTGGATAAATGGTACTCTCTGTATATTCACTCGGTTTAATTTCACACCTTTTTGTAATTCTAGGGTTTGGGATTTTAATTTAAACGAAAAGAATGAGTGGTAGAACACCAACAAACAATTCTTTGTTTGCCCAATGGAGTGAGGAGGTCTAAATGGAAAGTAATGAAGGTTTTAGCAGCACTAAGAGCTAAATGGCTTTAAGTTGGCAGTATAGGATTGAATAAGAAGAGGAACGAAGAGTGACCAAACAAGGGCAATCGTTGGGAACTTGTTTATTGTAGTCGAAGAAAAATTATTCAAAAACTTGGTAACCAAAATTGAAGCTAACGTTATGTATCAAGAGGTATTTTTTTCAAAATTGGGTTTTTGACAGATGGCGCGTGAGTCGTTTCAAGTTGCCATATGTTTTTATACCCTATCCCATAGGGGTATATTAGTTTTGATATTAAGTTTGTAACATAGAGAAATAATTTCGATAGATATACAAGGTGGCGCAAAAATAACCTTCCGATGTTTTTTGGCTGTAATTTAAAAAAAAATGAAAAACTTTGATTAGTCACCAATATTCCGCGTTCTGGAGCAGTGTAGCGTAACATTGTTTATTAACGTGTATTTCGCATGTGTTTACTACACAAAAGTCAAAACAGAACTGACATTAGGGGCCAATCGCAAAATTTATAGCATTTTCTGATAGGAGGATTACTTTTGCGCCACCTGTTACCTCAAACTATATGGATCGACTCAGAATCGCTAGCTGTGTCAATCTAGCCATGTCTGTGTGTGCGTCCCGTGTCACAGATTTTTGGGCCTTTAATTTTGATCTAGGGTGTTGAAGTTTGGTACAGAACAAGTGTAAAAATGTTCAAAATCCGCTTACTGCCACGCCCACTTCTCAGTTAAACGTTGTTTTTGGACAAACGGTAGGGAATTTTGAAAAACTGTTTAAGTGTGTCTTTTTAAGTGTTTATGTAGACAATCATAATATCTATATTTCGTCCATACAAGGGTTTTTGCTACGCCCACTTTTTAAGGGCTTTTTCATAAAAAAAAAAACATTTTAGTCAAATTTTAAAATAATCGACAAAACGTTTGATGCAAAATCATTGATAATATTAGTATGAATATTTCGTCTTTGGATCATTTTCCACGCCCACTTTTTGGGGGTGTTTTCTTAACTAAACGATTTATATGCCCTGCCCCATAGCATATGCAATAGAAAAACGCCGTTTTTTGTCGAACCACTTTTGATCAAATGTGTGAACTGTATGTTGTGCCAATGTCATTTTCTAATTTCAACCCAATAAAGTTTTTAGCCACGCCCACCTTTTGGGGCTATTAGTTTTAAAGAAAGGATATAGGGTATTATGCAATTCGCAGAGCGGTTTGTAGCCTTCTCATATGTTTTATTCAGTATTCATTGACATTCTATCATGGACCTATCGCTATCGAGAGACTTGCTGAAGATCCATTGTTTTCGATCAACATTTTGTTCAGCGATTTGGCCCATTTCTGCCTCAATGGATACGTCAATGAGCAAAATTTATCTATATCTGCCGAAGAATAACCGGAAGAGATTCAAGAGCTGCAGTTACATCCAATCAAATCAACAGTGTGGTGTGGTTTATAGGCAGGAGGAATCATCAGAGTCCGTATTTCTTCAAAAATGAGGCTGGCGCCAACGTTACTGTAAATAGGGCTCGTTATCGCGCCATTATAACGGACTATTTTTCCAAGAAATTGAAGCCCGAGATCTCGACAACATTTGGTTCCAACAAGAGGGCGCTACTTTCCACACATCCCGCGATCCAATGGACGTATTGAAAGAGCGCTTGATGAACGATTATTTTCACTCTTCGGAACAGTAAATTAGCCATGCGATATCACACCGTTATAGACTTTTTCCTTTGAGGCTACGTAAAGTCTCAGGTGTTTATGAATAAGCCAGCTACGATTGAAGCATTGGAGGCTAACATTACCCATGTTATCCGCGAGATACCGACGAACATGCGTCATCAAAAATAGGAACGTCCGCATGGACGAGCTACGGCGCCGCAGTTGTGGCCAACGTTTGAGAGGGATTGTCTTTAAAAAGTAAATGTCAAGAAAGGTACTTTGGATTTATAATGAAGATTTCACGATATATTTGAATTTTTTCTGTTTTTTCGCATTTAAAAAAAAATACCTGTTGATTGATCACCCTTTAGTTAAGACATCAACCATGTAGGAGGTTTTTCTCTGATGTTGGTCGACTGAGCTGTCTTCAATGACACTATCTTGAGAAATTTGAAAATATAACTTTTTTGAGTGGTTATATTCGGGCCATGAATTGGTAGTCAAGAGAACTTACTTACCTCCTCACTTAGGTGACAGTCTGGGGTTAACAAACATGCGCTCTCTAATGAGCCCGATCCTTAACTACCTGTCTCTAGTTAGTTGGGCTCGATTTCTACCTCTACCTTTTGCACCTACCATCTAGTTGAGAATCGAAGACCATTCTCTCCATGTTCTAGCCACATTAAACGTGTTATTACAGTCTTCTGAGGGCTCAGTGGTGCGATGGTTAGTGCGATGAACTGGCGCGCAGAAGGTCTGGGTTCGATTCCCAGCCGTAGCAAAACCTTAATGATTTTTTCACTGGCCCTCCTCTCGTGATGATCTGACAAATCGTTTGAGTAGTATCAGTTGTCAATAATAGCTTATCTCAACATAGCTTTTCGGAGTCGGCATAAAACACCTTAATGATTTTTTCATTGGCCCTCCTCTCGTGATGATCTGACAAATCTTTTGAGTAGTATCAGTTGTCAAGAATAGCTTATCTCAACATAGCTTTTCGGAGTCGGCATAAAACAGGAGGTCCCGCCATCGTGCAAGAAGTACACAACGCACACATGAATGGTTGTGAGAAAGCTAAGCCCTGGGTACTAACGAGTCTGTTGCGCCAAAAATTTGTATTTTTCGTTATGTATTACAGTCTTCTGATCAGCTCTATGTCAATCTACAGTTCGTCTTTGCATTTTCCTCCCTATAGGCCCCAAGGCAAACGAGACCGAAGAATTTTTCTGGCGAGTCAAATTTATCTGATTGATCCTCAATAAGAAATTCGTTTCTAAATATCACTTCTGGTTTACTCAGAAAAGTACTTGAATCTGGTTATGATGTAAGCTATATCAAAAGTGATCGTACTACAGAAATTAGTCACGCAAAAATATCAAAACTATGCTAAATGAATTAATTCTGTAGACACACCCAGGAGTGACTCAATATGGTCGAAAATGATATCAATTATTGGCACGTTTATTGATTTTAAATACAGATACCAGCATTAATGGGGAATATCTATAGAAACCTTTTCTACTTTTGCTAAGCCGCCTAAACTAGCAGCTTTTTGGTGCGACTAGGGTTATTAAGTAGTAAAGCCAAAACTGAAACTATTAAAGCAGATCTTTTGTAAGACCAGTTGGGCTTTTAGAAGGACTTTTCACAGAACTCCTTTGTTAGCATTTTGCACTATTAGTCTCGAGAATGAGTGACTTTTAGAAGTACTTTTTTGTCTGATCTACTTAAACATAGATTTTGTATGATTTATCTAGCAAAAGAGTATCCAATAGTCGGTGACTTGGTGACCGAAATTCTCCTTTTGCAGCTTCAACTTTCTTACAAAAAACAGTACTTCACTCGATATCTTCCCCATACTGCATTTCCACACATGCCACATGGCAAGATCATTGATCTATAAAGTACCAATACAAAGGTCAACCTATTGAATACTAAATTTATCGTAAATCTCCTCTTTACAAATATTTATCCTTCCAAACCGAATCAAGATTTCATCAAGTAAACCAGTACCGCCGATATACGTCCGTTATTTGTTATTCCTGTTTCCAAAACATTGCAAGGCAATTCAGATCTCGTATAATTAACAAAAAAAAAAAACCATGCAATATGATTAAGTCATCAGATCATCAACCTCCGCCAGCAGCCAAACTTACTCATTCCGCTGCGAAAACTAAACGCTGATATCATAAACATAATGAGTAACGAAAAATCTCCACCTCGGTGCGGCGCACATTTTGGAAGTGGCGAATCTTCCATAAAAGCATCTAAATGCAAATGAGCCCACAAATTGCGCAACACCCTGGTGAGGAGCGCTTGAGTGTGAATCATCGTTGGTGTTGAATAGAAGCATTACATCAAGTGATTAATTTACATCATCAATGATGCACTTTTTGACAAGTGGCAAGTCTACTAAAATCACGATCTTCGTGTGCTCCCCAGATAAAAATGCAATTACGTTTCAAATGACCAAAAAATGAGAAGTCTAACTGATTGCTGTGCCTCGGAAAACCTGTCATGTTTAACAATTTTGGCAAGATGCCGCACATTTGTCCAAAACGAAAAACATTAGCCGCCCAATAAATCATTCAAACCGAAAACACAATAATTAAAACAACAGCGGCCCACAGCATCTCCCCTCGGTTAGTCCATTTCGAAGACAGCATACTTCTGTCAAAATTAACCAAAAATTGCTCGAAACAATTTAATATGACAAATGATCGTGCCAACAACATTCTAATTGATTGTCGTGATCTTTTTCCTATAAATAGCCTCACAAGACTATCACGTACGAGTAATATGCCCATTAGCCTTTCAAAATGCCTGCATGTGAACGAACGTCACTACTCCTCGCGTGTGAAGTGACTTCATTGACAACGTCAGAGTGGAAAGCAGTGACGAACCACATGAAAATTGGTTTATTGCTAATTCAGTCTGAACTACATAATTGTTGTTGTTTTTTTAGCGATTTATCTATCGCGTGTTTGAGGTTTCCATTTGAATGTTTGGCTGGCGTGCGAATATTAATCTTTCAGCCGCACCCCGATTTTGATTGGCAGGCACATAGAAATAGTGAAACATTCGACTTAGGCTTCTTCTGCTAAATCGATTTTAAAGCTACGTGATTCGATTTTGTTTACAAAAATGTTTCACTTTTTTTTTCTCTGTGCGTAGGTGTTGGACAGATATTGTGAATAAATTCGGAGAAAATGTATCTTTTCCAGAAATTTTGTTTAGATTTAATTTTTGATTTAAAAATATATAATTTTTGTTTTTTGGGAAAATTAAATGGTTCATTGGAATGCTTTTGGAAAAGCTGGTTTGGTTCGTCACCCAATTAAATTGTCATAAAATTCCATTTACCGACCGAAATATGCAAAAAAAAACATTAAAGCGGTTCAATGTCAAATTCGAAACGGGGAGACAGTGATATGCATCGCAGACACTCAATTCACTAATTGACATTTAATTTAGAAAAAATGAGTGGAGATGTGGAAGAAAAAGTCGATTTTATCAGCGATATCAGTAGGAAGCAATGCGGTGAATGGACAGATACAATTCAATGAAGCAATCATTGAGTTTTATGTGACGGTTCAGTGAACTGGGAGTGAATTTTTACACGCGCCAAAAGAAAGGGGTCTGGGTGCCCGGTATTGGTACATTAATCAAGTTCGTTTGTACACGTTTTGTTCGTTCTAGTTTTTATCTTGGTTTGCCAATTTAACTAAGTAAACTCTATGGGTGCACTGTCGCGCTTAGTGGCAGGTAATCCATTTTGTATTAAGTTGGTTGGGTTGTGTCAGATAAACCAATTTGCTCATTGGTTGTGCATTTTGTCTTTATTTGCGTTAGGGAAGTGTCAAAAAATGGCCTAAATTATCAACCTTGTGGCACTTCAGCATATTTGCAATGCCCCTTGCTCATCATTATAGCAGCTCTGCATCAGGATTTAAATTTGGGTAAACAAATTGTTGCTTTACGTTGAATAACCAGTCAGGCATATTAGTTTATTCGTTCTGAATTGAATTTTGACTTTGTTAATGCCTTATGGGGCGCTAAGTAGCAATAAATACATTTTTGTGACTACCACTCTTCTCGCAATGATCTAACAAATCCCCTTATCAGTATCAATTGTCATAAAGAGCATTGTTCTGCATAGCCAAGAAGTTTTTTTTTCAATAAATAGTGTAAATGCAACCACATATTCCTCAAGGATATTGGTGATCTATTAGAATTCACCGTGATACACAGCTCCGTTTTTCCGCGCAGGGAAATTCCTACCCACAGATTGTTGCAGCTAGTATCACAATTCACAGCTGATTAAAATGTCAAACGGAACCTGGTCAGAGTCGGTGTGAAAGCATCCAGTGGTTTACGTAAACTTTTTGCCGAAAACTCAGTTTATGATTCGGTGTGTAAGCACTATTAGAAGTATATTTCTTCTTCAAACAGTTAAACTCAATGTCTCAAACGATTCCGAGTCGCGGAGATCTGAATCTGAATAAATCGTACACGTTTATATTTTCGAAAAATATAAATCTTCATATAAATAGAATTGAAAATAATTTACGCTTATTATTTTATCATCAAACTTTCTGGGTTAACTCGAACTTAACTTTTTAAATTGACTGAAAAACTGCTTTGTTGAGTTAACTCGAGTTTAATCCCAAACCTAGAATGATCTCACACTGAAAAACCGGACCTAAGGGTTTGAAATCTATTAGGCAGCTCAACTGCTGATTAGTGACGATCTTTACAGAAATTTGTCTGTGGCGATCTAAGCTTGTGTTTTTTAATGTTTAACTTAAAAAAAAGTAGAGGCTTCCTAGTGTAACAGCAGTCAATTTGATTTTCACATAACTCGGTCATTAGTTTTCTGTTTGTTGCAGGGACATCCTCATGTCAAAGTATGTCTGTTTTCTTAAAATGCAAAATCAATACAGGAAATCATTTCCAATCCTTAATTTTAGTTCAATAAACTCCTCAAATATGAGAACGTGCAACCAAAAAGTATTGGCCCATCAAACCTACCTAATGGCACACCAGCCTATCCAACACTATTCACTGATTTTGCTTTCCTTCCAAGTTGAATGTCCCTCTATACAAATAATGCAATCATTGCCAAAAAAAGAAACACAAAAACCAACAAGTGCAACGAACGACAAAGCCACGGGAAATTATGTCTCAAAAGAAAAGAAGATGAATAACTGCAGCATATGGTCGTACATGGTTCGTCTGGATGCAGGTGGTATTTGTCGAGAAAGGATTTACTCTCATCTGCGCGGCGTTGGTTATAAAAGAAAGTTAATGTCCTTTGACTTGTGTCTTTCTATCAAAAACAATAGAAAAGACGTTGAAGAATTTTGTTTTGTCCTTAAGAAGGAAGTAAAGGTGATAATTAGATGACAATTATATCTTTCGTATTCACAGATGGAAAAAATGGACTTAAAGAAAACAATGCGTGATGACTTCTTTTACAGTTTGGTTTATTGTTGGGAAACTATAGGATGGGTTTGTTAAAGGATTTAAATTCAGGCATGGCCTTTTTATTATTCAAAATCAAGTGTTGAATTGAAGTTTTCAGGCATGTATCACTTTCTTATTGAGATAAATCCTTTCAACAACATTAGTATTTTCTTGGGCATTTCCAATGTCAATTTTCGACAGCTAGTTGAGACTGAACGCAAAACGTTCCACCTGAGGTATTAATTAATTGTTTGTGGTTTATTCGCATTGACATCTAGTTTTAAATAGCCCCAAAGGAAGAAATCTAAAAGCGTTAAAACATTCGATTTATAACGGGTGGGCCAAATACAAGTTTCTTTTTCTTTATATGAGCAAACGTTCCCCCATTAATAATGGAACACAACGTCGTTCAAGTGGCTGCCTCGGCTGGCTTCGCAGTAGCGCATTCTCTGTCACTCTAATTTTCCAAGACCTTGGTGATGGTTTCGGGCTGTACCTCACGGATTCGCTTAGATGATATTAGCCTTAAGTCGTTGAATAGCTTCCGGATTATTGGCATAATATCGGTACTTCACGGTTTCTCACAAAAAAAAGTCCAACTGGGTCAAATCGCAGCTGCGAGGCGACCAATTGGCATCGCCAAGACGGCTGATAACACGATTTGGGAATTTGGTGCGCAAAATATCGATTGTGCCATGGGCTGTTTGGCATGGCGCGACATGACGGGTCAATTGGATCTAATAATCGAATAATCCGAGAACTTTGTGCAGAATTCTCCTCGGGGTAATGTGTGAAATGTTGAGCTGTTGAGATCGATAGCGAGTTGATGTCCGTGAATTGAGTCTCACACCCTCCTCTACAGCAGCCACATTCTCGTCTGTGCGCATCTTTCGATTAAACGAGGACCATGAGTTTCGTACACTAGCATACCATATTCACGAACTGTTTACACAAACTTGCGTACAGCAGGCGAGGTGGGTGCTTCATTTCGGACAGAACTGCTTTTCAAATAACGCAGTGTTTGGGCTACACAGCACTCACTTTGGAAATAAGTTTTCAATATATCCCAACATTTCGTTCCGCGGAGGTATGATTCTGACGAGCGGGAAACAGCTGTCAGTGTCAAAATAATCAATGATTTAAAAAAAAAGCCACTAGATGGCCCACCTTGTATTGCCAGCACAGGTCCCAACCACGCGAGATTACCATGCCCTCAAATCGTTCGTGCAGAATGTCCGTCCTAGCATCATTCTGTTTAAATGCTCAAACACGTAAGGAAATATATAAGCCCTTTGGCTCGTAGCAATTATCCAGTTTAATAAGTTGCTTTTTATCGACCATTTAAGGTTATGGCAATGCCTGTTTTGATTTGAAAAAATCACGAACTGATGATTCCGCCAGACCCGATTTCCCACCAATTCGCGACTTTCTCGGGATGTTGATTGGTGTCAGATTCAACAATTTTGCCCATTCTGGCAATCATTCAGCTTAAAAATTTTAAAAATTGTTTCTTGGGCAAAATTTGTGGCCATTGCACAAGAAGTTCACATGCTTCATGAATGATTGTGAGAAAAGCGTTAACCCTGTGTTGCTGACGAAAATGATGTGTCAAAAAATTGTATTTTTCCAACTGCTCCAAAGCTCAAATACACGGCGTTGTCTATAATCTGCTACCTGAAGTTCTTAGGTTTTACTTATTTAAGTGATGCTACATTCCGAGAGGAACCTTGGCCTCAATCAACAAGCCTCTCCAATTAGCCCGCTACTTAGCTAACTACGTCCAGTTGCGGACTTCAAGTTGAGGTCGGTTTCTACTTATGCGTGCCACTTTAGGCGAGGTCTTCCTCTACTGCGTCCGAAGTATGTCTGTGAATCAAAGACTCTGCGAGGCAGGGGTTATTGGTGCCCATTCAATCTACATGTCCAACCCATCTTAAACACCCAATGCAGAGTTTTTTTTGGCTAGGGGTATGTCGCTGTACAGATCGTATGAGGTTAGGTTAGGTTTATGGGCTGTTGACGCTCGAGTGAGCCGACGAAATCGGAGATACCCTATGCTGAGGAGTTTTGTACTTGAAAGCGAATGTTGTGCTATATTAGAGAGTGATACTTATGTGCAGTTCCATCTGCTTCGAAAAGATATTTGCTCCATCTCAATTTACAGCAGAATCGGACGATCTGCGCTATTGGGATTTTTGCTAGCTCCGTCAAGTCCTCGTAGTAAAAGCTGCCAAAGAGTTTGTTACGGCTGTTGCTGATCATAAGGTATATAAATTTGTAAATCTCTAAATAGTTTCTAAATCGTATAACAGACAATTTTGCCCTAAACCCCTATTTATAATTTTTTTTTAAATAAAAATAAAAGAAATATAAATAAACTTCTATTTTCGAATTAAACACCATTTTGCAAAGTATCTCCACCACTGTTGGCTTGTATCGCAGCTTTTTCAACCCACTCACGTCACAAATTTAAAATGATTGCTTACAGCCATGTCTGTCGGTTTGTAAAAACTCCCTCCATATGTTACACTTGTTACTTGAAAGTCTCGCAAGTATTAAATAACACTCTCAGCTCTCAAGTACCACCAACAGTCGCAAAGCATAACGTATCCACCAAACAACAAAAAAAAGCACGCGCACGACATCTCTCCATAATTATGATATTACTGTCAAAGTGGGTGTCTGGTGTACACATACATTCGCATACTCATAGACCGTTCCTAGTGAACAAGTGACTTCTTTTGACGTTTCATTGTTGAGGACATAATAAACTTTTTAATCTGCAACACCCGATGATAAAGGAATCAGACTCTCAAAACATCCCTCCCAAACGTAAACGACCACCACCAGCCAGTTAGAGGGTGGAATTACGCGCCTTTTTTCGACTCTTTGTCCGTCACGTAATTCGGATACATGGTGAATGAGGTTTTCGTTCACAGCTTTGTTTGGCCGCCACCATTGGTATTTTTAATTGAAAGAATTAATATGCACGTCACCCTCTCGAATCTATTTGTGTGTGCGTCAGCGACTTGTTTCCCTTTTTTCCTAATGTGATTTTGTTTTCAGATACTAGTGCATGAGTACGCAGTACGCACCCAAAACAAGGGTTGCGACAGGTTGGTGAAGAAATTTGTCATCAGTTTAGGTGGTTGATGCAATATCCTGTAACATCTTTGCGACTTAATTATGTCACTTTGGATTCGGGAAAAGGACGAAAACTCATTTCTTGAGGGTGGATACACGAAATATGAAGGAAAATCTTGGCGCACCCCGTTCAGATAAATGTAGACTTGTCATCCAAACCCATTTTGGGTTCATTTTTCTAGCCGTGGGGTGAAAATCGCCACCCCACGAAGAGATTTTAATCTCTCACTTCTTTATTGTTACTTCCTTCGGGCAAGAGGGGTGGTGGTCTTTTTTTTCGGGATTTTTAATCGCCAAGGGTGGAGAGTGCGCGTGTGGGTGACGATGACTGACTGCAGTGGAACTATTTTTATTACAGTTGCCATCAAATTAGTTGGGTGATGGATTGGACAGGTTTTGTTTTTCCCCGAACAAAAAGAAGGCGGAACGTTGAAAATCGCATTTCGATGGAAGCAACATAAGGGTGCCGTAGCCGCGGGGGTGATAAAATGGAAATTTAGTTGGGATACTGTATTTATCTATCGGATTAAGGGACTTATGGGTTGTGATTTCGTTATGAGGGGGTAATAAGTGTGCGCAAATAAATTGAGCATTTTGATGAAGTTACCGAAGGGACAGTTTCTGGACAATCTGATTCGTTTTGTAGTTCGATTTAACATGCAGTCCATAGAAATTGGGAAGTTCTAGTTTGTATGTGTTAATGAGGAAAATAAACTGAAATTTTATAAATTTGCGATTAAAAATTGAAACATTTCAGACTCATCGTGGTCAAAATCCTGCTATTGGTTGTGGAAGAAATGTAATTTCGTACACAAATGAATCGGGAAGCTAGGTTGGAGGCCCTGTATGTTCAGATATTTTTTGTTTTATCAAGAAAATATAAAAAATAACACAAAATGATATAACTCCTGTTTTCAAGAAGTAATATCTATTCACAGAACGCCGTATCATTAGAAAGTTCAGATCGATTCAAAAGTTATCGTTTAATCAGTTTTAAAGCTCAAATATTTGCATATTCTAGACATGTCTTCAGTTTTTCTTTGACATCAAGGTATAGGAAGTAAATGTCTGATGTGGGTTGAAAGTTTGCGAGTAGGAATTAATTGAACATTTTTCTTGATTTTTTTAATCATTTGTCTTTGGTCGAGAGAACGAAGAATTAGGACTATTATGTGCGCTTATCACTTGAATCGGACTATAAGCTAATACTTCAAACAACAACCCATTATCATCAACGTATGTTCCAAAAACAACTTTTCAATATAAAAACAAAACACTTCACACAAGTAGCCTTATTTTTAGCTATAGCTTGTCATGTATAATCTAAAAATTTAGGTGTGCAATGGCTCAATGAATAATGATTGGACTACTTATTGTCATACAGTCTTGGGGAAGCAGGAAACCCACCGAAGGAACTTCGGTTCAAACCCTCCTACTATCAATACCCAAAGCTTAATTAAGTGATCCACTGTCATTTAAAATTGGGAGGCACAACGTTTTGAAAATTTGTCAAATATTCAAAAACTAAGAGTGCTGACAGAAGGGAATTATAGCGTGTTTTTTAGAGGCATAGAACTTTTTTTTAAAAAAAAATGAAACACAACACAAATTTCATGGCAGTTAATGGCATATGGCCTCCAAAACTGCACCTTATGAACGCCATCCTCTCGGTCCAATTTTGCACCACTTTTTCGAGCATACCCGCTCTAATTTATCAATAGTGCGTCGAATGTTGGATTTTAAGTGATCAATCATTGCTGGTTTATCAGCATAGACCAGAGACTTGACGTACCCCACAAAAAGTAGTCCAAAGGAGTCAAAGCACACCAGCGAGGTAGGTAATTTAAAACACAAATACAATTTTTTGGCGCAACAGGCTCGTTAATATCCAGAGCATAGCCTTCTCACAACCATTCATGTGTGCGTGTGTACTTCTTGCACGATGGCGGGACACCCTGTTTTATGCAGACTCCGAACGGCTAAAATTTGACAATTGATACTACTCGGAAGATTTGTGGGATCATCACGAGAGGAGGGCCAGTGAAAAATCAGTAAGGTTGGGTCTCGAACCCAGACCTTCTGCGTGGTAGTTTATCGCCCTAACTATCTCGCCACTGAGCGCGTATGTGGCCAAATCACAGGTCCATTTCTTGAGATGATTCGATCACCAAACGTTAGGATCAACAAAGTCATGGTTGCATATGCTGTATGGCATGTTGCGCCGCGCCGTCTTGTTGGAACCATTTCTTCTCCAAATGATTTCCAATGCCATGAAGAATAAACAAATCACGATTGATTTGCCTGTAGCGTTCGCCATTCACGGTAATGGTGGCACCGGTTTCGAATTAAAAGACAAATTGGCCGATGAGGCCTTAGCCGTAAACAGCACCAAAAAGTTTTTTTTCGGGACGTAATGAAGTCTCAAGAATCTCATGAGGATTGTCTCACTCCAAAAACGACAATTCTGCTTGTTTACATATCCATCAGAAATGAGCCTCATCGTTGAAGAAGATTTGACGATCAAAATCTGGTTCAACTTCCAGTTTATTCTCAGCCCATTCAGGGAACACATGAGGAAATTGAGATCAGCTGTCTTAAATTCTTGGATCTTATATGATTTAGGCCCAAGATCTTTCCTCAACATTTTCCAACTAGTGGACGGGCAGAGAACGGCGTCGGTTCGATAAATTCGGGTCCAAGTCACACTCACGTTTACAGCGGCGTGCCGTACCGGTGGCTCGATTTGGATGAATATTATCAAAAAGAGTAAATGTGGCCATGAATTAATCCAAAATATTGCGTATTAGCTGCTCAGATGGACGATTATGCGCACCGTAAACTTGAAGAAGTGCTCTATGAGTTTGGCGAACAGAGCGCGAATTTTAGAAAAAAAATGTCCATGATTTGTGAACGTTGTTCTAGTGTAAGTCTTTCCATGGTAATTTGTCAAAGTATACTGAAAAAAAGTCAAACAAACTCCATTAGTAGAACAGCTAGTTTGACAGTTATACCTATCGGAAGTTCTATACCTCTAAAAAGGACACTTTATAATCTGAATGTTTTCTGCCTTTGACACCAATAAACCTAAGTTATGTGACGCCTTTAAAGTTTGACAACCAAGTGTCAGTAAAGTGTTTAAAATACTCCGTTTTAGGAAAGTTCAGCTCTACGAGAACATGAAAACTTAGGTGTCAAAATCGTTGTTCAATAATAGATTGGAAGTTTATTGAACACTCATTGTAGCGAAGTTTTCTTCAAAAATGCATTCTCTAATGGCGTTTTCCATTGGGAAATCTTGATTTTGATCTGAAATTTGATCTTTTTGAGTGTCAATGGAACACGATTCAGATTTATTTTTTTGTATTGGTGTCATTTCGTGTCTGTGAAGTTAGCGTCGG
Source organism: Rhingia campestris (assembly GCA_932526625.1). Classification (NCBI taxonomy): domain Eukaryota; kingdom Metazoa; phylum Arthropoda; class Insecta; order Diptera; family Syrphidae; genus Rhingia; species Rhingia campestris. The sequence goes on along the minus strand of OW052185.1, from coordinate 116,436,059 downwards.
TGTAGCTGCCAACATTAAAAACATAACAAACATTTTTTTCAATCAATTTAATAGTTCACGTATAACTTTCTTTTCTGTGTCTATATCCATTATTAATATCTAAACCCAAAGCACTCTTGTTTTTCACAACCGAAGTTAAAAATCAAAATGAAAATCACTGTTGTCAAACTGACAGCTATCATTTGTATTGGTATTGGTAAATCTGCCGAAAAATTCAGATTCGCAAAATTGATCTCTGATCAAAAAAAAATTGATTTTTTTCCCAATGGAAAACGCCATAACCAATCACTATTACAAGTCCTTTCAGTGTAGTGACGACCCTATTCCCATACCGACCAAAAGACACAATAACTGCCTCGGCAACTCTCTAAAATTTGCACATCCTGCATTGGATCCACAACAAATGCACTTCCACTAGATATACTGCAATGATACTGGCAGACGGATGGTCTTTCCACGTTCCTACCTATCGCTCTCTCGCACACTCTCTACATCTTCTACCCTACTTCTGCTACGTCACATTGCAGATTTAACATTCCCGATAACAGTGCACATTACCTTCATGTCGTATGCAACCGCAACCACTTGCATCATACAGCAACATGTTCAATAGCCCTTAACAGAACCAACCTCCTAACAGTTGCACCCTTGTCAGCTCTGCTAACCATTTTCCAATTGCATTCCTCTGCAGGAGGCCTTACGCTGTTGCATCACCATTATTGAATTTTTAACTACTCTATTCCAAGGGATGTTTCCCCCGTTATCCCAGGCACAACAATACACATGTATCCCCTGCGCAACGGGAAATATGTGTCGAAACTGTGTCAGAGGAAACAACGTCGTAGACCCACGTAGTCGTTAGTAGTAGTACTTTTACTCCCGTGAGTTGTAGGAACTTGTCTGTGTGGCTCATTGTTTTTTTGTTCACCGTTGGACCAATCTGGGTAAGAACAAAATCATATCCTGGGAAAACGTTCCTTCCTTGTTTCGACCCCCTTCTCCCCATTATCTGTGTGTTGAGTAAAAACAAAAAAAGTAACCTACTTTATGGCGCAATATTGTTTCGGTGTATACAGTGGCGGTGTGCAATATGTCGTTGTTGTCTGCTAATCACTTGGCTTATTTGCAAGTGCGCGCCGGTAAGGAGGAAGCACAATCGGTTTTACGTTGCACAATAGTTGGGCTACCAGTGGAATATGGAAATCGGGGTTCGGATTTGACCTAAATGCTGCTGCATATCGGTTTTTTTGTGTGTTTTGCTGCAGAGGGGGAGTGTATTGTAGGTGTGAATGGTGAACCAGTTTTCTGGAAGTTTTCCGGGACTTTCAGTGGTCCATTGTTTGAGCCGGGAGATCTCGAGATAATGGAGAGGAATTCTAATTGGGTTGGCGCAGGTGGTTTTGTCTCTCTCAACCAGCTGTGGTGTAAAGTGGTAGTTTTGTGAATTTATGGCTTTGTGGGAGATTATGATTGAGATTTCTTTTTAGAGTCCTTTTTCTATTTTTTTTATGGTAGTGGTGCTTTGTTTGTTAAAGTTTATGTTGTGACAGCGGCAAATCCTTAAGCTTTGAGTATGAACCGGCATGTTTATATTTTTGTGTGAATTTGCAGTGATTAAAGCCTGTGAGATACTACCTATATAATGTTGGATTTATATGAAGTGGATGTGGAAATATTTTTAAGGCAGAATCCTTTAAGCAGTTTTATCGTTTTTTTATTGTTGATGGTCTGTAATATAAATATAACATCATTTCTATTGACAACAGAGTTTTGGTTCGTCGAATATTCTACTAAAATTAATTAAAAGTACCTTTGGCTTTTTTTAAAACCTGCAGGTTACTTTCAGGTTGGTTTGCTAGATTACCTTTCGAAAATCTGACTAATATTCAATAAAATTAACTTTCATGAAGAACTTCTCAAATGCCGTTCTCAAGTGCCGTTGGTGTAAAACTTTAGGTGCCTTCCATGTGTGTCAACATTTTGGTAAGCTGGGTTTTAGGTTGGGTTAATTGGCACTACTTACATAAGTGGCAATGTAGTCCAGGGTGAACCTGGGCCTATACCAACATGCAATTTCCAGGTTCCCCGGTCTTAAGATAACTGCCTCTAGTACAGACCTCGTTGCCACTAACATTAAAAAATTCCAAACTTTACCTAAAATAGAAAAATGTTTCACGAATTAAAGATTTTTATCTAAAAATTAGGGCTTGTATATGACAATGAATGACAATTTGTAGTCGTACCAACTTAACAAAGTCGCTATTTTAAAATTAAAGTTGAAATGGTATACTTATCGGTCAAAAATATGCACCGGGGTAAAGGACACCATCCAAAATCATCTCAGTGCTTCTCAGAATATATACCTTAGGGTCCATGGGGGGATGACTTACGCTGCTTTCGACTTGGCAGCAGCATCATCGATCGTATATTTTCTCCAAGACTATCAATTGTTAAATGTATGACGAACCTACTGACAGTTTTTTTCCCATAGGAAATACTCGTGAAAATGTCAGAAGTTCGGTATCGTTTATAGCTAGTCCGCTTTTATTAATAGGAGGGTAACTGAATATTTAATCAAGCCTGAGACAATACAGCCTTCCATCTTCTTCGTTCTTGGACTCGTTGCTTCTATTCGTTCAGTCCAAGCTCCGTATTTGCTCTGCTTTCCTATTCATTGTCCAGCGTCGTAACGTCGTTGGATTAGGGTCCTGTAGTCGAAGCGTTTGGACTTTCGAATTTTAATTCCTTTGCTTCGCAAAGCCAAAGTACCATCGTTTTCGTGGACCGAACTTAGTGTCGTCATAGGGCTGATAATGTCGACTTTCGGTCGGTGTTTTGTGATACAGAGAATATCAAAATACTTCTTCTGATAAAACGATTCATACGGCCATGGCTTAGTCATGCAGTACCTACGCACGTGTTGCTAAAGTTGTTTTTTTTGTTCATTAAAATCCCTCAGATGGTCTTGATTCGATTACAAAGTGTATGTTCTCCACTGGTTCTTCTCTCGACACAATCAAGCAAATGATTTAAGAAATCAATTGCAATGAAAAGGCTGTCCTAACTTAAGCCTTCGGGTAACAATGCATAAAGGGAGGCTGCAACGAGGCTGTTGACCCAAAACTATACACCTAAATCGACTTCCGAGACGTGCAAACAATTCCAGGCTATCGACCCAAAAATGAATAGCTAGACCTCTCACTTCATAAAGATTTAAAAACAATAAGGCAATTGAATTTTCTCCCGGTTATTTGCACTTGGCGGCAATTGAACTCGGTCACTTATTGCCCGATTGGCTTACTTGCTGCAATACATACCTATCCAGCTTTAGATATCCCTGTGATTGAAAACATATTAAACGTCATCATTGCATAACATGTATTAATAAACTTAAATTTGTCCAAATTCCCACGAGTTGCATAAGCTGCAAGCTCTCATCGTAACCCCAACGCCCAACAGATGAACTTCCACGAACTTTTCCCTTCACAATGCCGCACTCCCCAACAGCGCTCATAAAGAACCTACCTTCAACATTCAACAAATCCATAAAATCCCGCCCATAAAAGGTCAATGCTTTCCTGATAACACAGAGCACACTCTCTACAAACACTAGCCATGCCATACCATCCCATCCAACTACGAGTTAACCCGCCATTTGTGTACATACCTCTCTATAGACTGCTACTGATAACGAACGCCGGAATGTGTACACAAAAGATACAACTTGCTACTGCAAAGAAAAAAAAAACCCAAACAGATGCAAAAGTATCTATTGCGTCATAGTTCGCAAACCAACCAAAAATAATCCCTGTTGCAATCGTTCATACACTGTTAACCCTCTGTTGTTCGATCCGAACCGTAAATGCTTGTGTATCTGCAACCACACTATACACTGCCGGTTTTGCACGGTGTAACCTCAGTTGGTGTCAGACTGTGGACGTGTTCACGTCGGGGGTTTTGTAGTTTATTTCTTCGATAGGGATACAAAAAAAAAACGTTTTTGTTATATCAATCCGCGGTGTTAGAGAATCTAATTTTCATACGGATACTTGTGGATTATAATTGTAACAAATAGTGCCATTTTGTCGTGCTCCATCCCCCTCCCAATGTACTTAAAGTCACGTTTTATATCTGATCTTGTGCTCACAGTGTTATTATGGATCGGCACCGTAATCCACTTAGTCATTGAATTATGTTAAATGTTGAATGAAATGAGAATCTGTGTGCAAGTGTAAATAACGTCATACCCCGTCTGATGACAAATGTTCAATTTTGTGGATTACAGAATATCAAGAATGAAATAAATTTCCCCCCAATTGTTTGTGCGAAAATGACGTGTGTATAATAAAATAAAAAAATTGACAAAAGTCAGTGTAAATAGTTTGAATAAAAAGATAAACAACCAAACGGATACTAAAAAAGATACAAACACAAAGAAAATTTAAAGAAATTCAATTCATCATGTTGGCTGTTAAAAATTTCTTCCTGCCCGAAAGGAAAGCCCCAGAAACCCCACAGAGGTTCTCGCGAATGCCAGAGGCATTTCTACGCTCGATACGAAGGCGATCGTTGCGTGTGAAACGTGCCAAAAGTTTGGTAGTGCCCGATCGGGAAAAAAGGAAATCAGGTGAGGTATAGTGTTGCGACAAAGTGCAGATAGTTTGTTTGGGGGAATGTTTTGGATACTGTTGACATTTAGATAAAAATGTAATTTCTTTTTGAGGTTCAACTTATTTGCATTTTTTGATCATGTTGTCAAATTCATTTTTTCGTATCTTATCGTTTTTTTATGATGCCAATAACGGTTGGCAAATGTCATAAAGAATTTAATAAAAAATTGTAACTAATTGGACGTCTTTCGGGTGAGTTTTTGACGGTCTACCTATTCATGTTTTGATGGGACGACTGCAGGTCTGAGGAGGCAACTGGCAATCGACAAAAGACATTTCAATGTGATTAAGCTGTTATTTTGCACTGCAATTTTATGCCAACTTTTAGCCACAAATAGTATTCCAACAGATTCGATCTTTATTTCGAACTATAGTGGTTAAGTCATCTAATCCAAGTCATCAGCCGGTCAGTACCTAAGTGCTTGCAAGCATGTAACGACTTGTGTAACGTTTGGTTCTATAATAAGGCTTTCGATATAGAATTTCAGACCCAGTTTTGTGATTTATTTTGGACTACAAAACTATGTTTAGGAAATTCGTTTGTTGTCAAACAAAATACACTAAAGGTACCATTGTTCCAATATGTAACGATTTTTTGCAACGTTTGATTATTTAGTTTTGCTTATTTAATTTGGTCTTAAAATTAAATTTAATTTATTTATTCAACGATCCAAGCATTTTCTTGTTGATATTCATCAGATTGTTGAAAAAATGAGTTGTTGCAATGATAAGTTGCTCAATCAATCGGGACAATTATTGCAATTTTTTCAAACATAAAACAATTTGCTTACTTATCTTCATTAACCTTTTTTATGTCGGACTTAGCTCAAATCAGAGTTTAATATTTGTCAGAACTCAATGGTCAATTGATTATTTAATTCAATACAATCAGCTATTGCCAATCAGGCAGACTAATTTATTTTGTTAATTTTTTTGGAAAATAAATTATTTTTAACTTAATCAGTTACGGTTACCCTCGCTTACGTAACCAATGGATGTTAGTGTCTATTAACAAAATTTAAAATTGTATATCTGAATTTCAAGTACATTTTCTCACTCAGCCCTTTAGCTAAATTTATAACCCAGGTATTATATGATCCGGAGTATACCGAGATTGATCTTTTCAATGCAAATCGTCAGCCAAGTCTTTAAAGGTCAGGTCTTTAAATTCTTGTGATAGTCAGAATCTATTCAAAATAAAATTAACCTGCTCTCCATTTAAAAACAGCCAGAGAGTGTTCTGTCATCATCAGTCAACGATCATCCATCAACTTGCTTATTAAACTTCTGGGACATCCATGTTTCCAAGGTCTGTGAAAAAGAGATGAAAAATCTTCCCGTGCTAAAACAAACGTCTTATTGTTTGGCATTTTTTTAATTCTGACCACTTCCCTCCAATGACCAACACCCCATTTAGCAAAATTCATTTAAAACCTCGTAAAAATGAAATCCTTACCCGCATCTTTTACCACCACTGATTGCAGTTTCCATAATTTTTATGACATGTCTTCAATAATTTTTATGACTTTCTTTAAAAATCTTTGTTTTTGTGTGTCTTTATCTTTCATTCAACAAACACGCATATGATGAAATAAAATTGATTGCGATTAAAAGAAGAAGCATTTCCTTTGTGTATTCCCACTAAATCACATTAAAAAATATCTGGTGATAAGATTTTCCTAATTTAAATTTCATTCAGCAATAATAAGCGAAAATATCAGGGATACCCATGGGAAAAAGATTTCAATCTGTCTAGCCGACGAAATTTCGTATAGATACTTTTTTTCTAAATAAAGATAAAACAGTTTGCAAAATAAATGTACAATAAAAAAAGGCAAGGGCCTCTAAATGCCATTAGTGCGTTTCATGATATCTTCACATTTTTATCTGCGATGAGATTATGATTGTTAAAGTTATCAGTACACAAAGGTGTGCGAACTTCATTATAGATACACCCCCCCATGCTCGCAATGCCAATGCCAATATGAGAGATATCCACAATACGTTTTGTTTGTAATTAAGGTTGACGTCATTTCATTATCAAAATAATGGCAATTAATTTTTTTTGTTTTTTGTTTTTTAATGGCAGTCGTATGAGTTGGACACGTGGTCGTACATAAAGTGTGATGAGAGTTGTCACCAAATTTTGGGACAAGTGTTTATTTGATGGTTAATAGTCTAGGCTTATGTTTGTTTGATAAACAATGAAATATGGGAAATCCCCTATCTTATGTGTTTAACAAACTTTAGGATTTTTTTTATAATTGTCACAAACTTTGGGACAATCTTTTGTTTTTTATTTGAGATTTTTTTCAAAATTTGTTGGGACAGATGTATTTTGCTATTTTTGTAGCAAAATTAATATTATTTTCTTGAACCCTTTCATATAAAGATATAGAAAATGAAATGAATTGTACATTCCCTATAGACAAATAAAACTTTAACAGTAATTAAGCTTATTGCCAAAACAATTAAAAAACCAATTCACCCCCTTGACACAACAAATCAAATTTATAAAATTCAGTTAATTAAAATTCCCCAAACTTCAATATCAGTTCCACTTCTAAAAATACCTTAAATCATCCCCAGACAATCAAGCAGACAAGTTGTCAAGCGTAAAACTTTTCCCTCTCTTCCTTGTTATTGAATAATACCACGATGAACTTTTGTTCGTTGTCTATTTTCAGCAAATTTGATAAGGAAAACGTCTCCTCTTTGTCATTAAATTCATCATATACACCCAGTCGTATGCCTTACGATTGAGAAGAACGTTTTTCAAAACAATCCCGCTAATTAATGTGCTCACAACACAACGCGAAAAAGCGAAACCATAATTGTAGTAATAAACTAACAATTTAAGTGAATCTCGTTACAAAAAAAAAAGATTCTCACTATCTTGACTGCTACTACAGATAATACTTTCTAATTTCTTTGTTGCATTTAATTAGGGTTTTCTTTCAAGAACACACACTTTCATCTTTCTCGAAAATGTTAATTTTGCTCCCCAGAGGAACAAGTGGGGTAATTATTTACCCTACGCCCCTTTGAAACGACCTTATTGGCAACAAGTTGACTCGTTAGATCCCAAAAATAACCACATTCAAATTTTAACTTCTGAGATACTTTTCTCTTTCCGTATTCATCCTGTTTGATTGATTGATGAAAATTGAGTGCACACACTGAGAGTGAAAAAAGTTATTTTCGAAAAAAAGAATCAGGAAAACGTGTCACGTGAGTTGACGTTCTGCATATCGAATGAGTGAATGTTTAGTTGAGACGCATGTGTTCAGATGGTGTATCTGTTTATCTGGGAACCTGATAATGAGACAGAAATTCGATTGTGCTACAACTGCGTTCTTGCATACGTATGGGGTGGCAAATTTGGATACAGTCAAATACGGACGTGATTTAAAATTTTCCTCATGAATATGTTGGGTGGTTTTGATTATGGGAAAGGAGATACGTTGACAGGTTTTTGTTTGTGTACAAAGTTGTAAACGATGTTGTTGATGTTTTTTTGTTTTTTTTTTTCATTTTTATAAGGTGGAAAAACATCGTATAATTATCTAGGAAATGGGTATTACGGCGCCATAAAGCTGTTGTGTATGTTTGACTGATTCTTCTTTAACAAGGTCTTTGAAACTATGAATTTGCATCACTAAATTAATTATTCACAGGCACATTAAATATATTATTCAATTCAAATCACCTTCCAATCATTTTAACACTGTCCCAAATTTTGGGACACCTATCTCTCTATCAACTTTACTAATTTTTGCATTTTTTTCCCTTTCAGGTATGTTATCCACCATATGACTAATGTATACCCCATCTTTGTATGTAAGTTGTTCCACTTTTAAACATTTTCACTTTGCAAATATTTGCCAGAAATTTGTCATAGATAAGTCACTTACAGTCACCTGTATACCTTTGAATAGATATCCATTTCACGAAACTAGGACAGATATAAATGTTTAATGACCAATTCCCTGGCAAGGAGTATGTTTGTATACCTATGCCCCCCATTTTGGAATACACACTTCCATTCAATTGAGCGAAAGACATTTTAAATCACAGCCCAGGGTTAGTTTGACTATATTAAGTATACCCAGTCCTTTTATGAAGGAGTTTGTGTTCCAGAAATGTATACAAAGACGATACACGATGAATAGGATACTTTTTTGAAGGACGTGCGCTAGTTTAAGAGAAAAGAATTGAAAGCTATTAATGGGAAAGGAATTTTGTATGATATCATTTAAAGCTGCCAAATTACTCATATTAATTGTCGGCTCACATCTGCTAGCTCAATGCAATGAGATCATTTCAACTAAGATTAAGAATTAGACGGTTTTTTATTTATATTTTTTCTAACGCAAAAAGATACATTTACTTTTTTGTTTTTGTAGCAAACAGTAATCAAATTCAATTCCGCATTCTTTGCTGAAACTCAGGGTCATTGATATTCTAAGTATCTGTCTTATCCGATTTAGATACAATGTCTACACAAAAAAGGAACAGAACAACACAATTACCATACCAACTTATCAGATACATCGCCGCACACACAAACACTGTTGAAGTGGGCCCTTTTACGTGTGGGATGAAAGAGAATATTGAAAGGTGTACGCAATGATCAGATCTTCATGATGATGATGATTAATTATCATTTAAAAGTGTTCATTAAAGTGACTCCCTCAAGAGGTGCAAATCATTAATCATGCAGCGGGGGTTATATGATATTTAGACACATTTGGGTAGTTTCTACGGCTGTTTGAATAGATAGATACGGAGTATCTAAACTGTCAAATTGAGATGTTTTAATTTTGAGATATTGTTGCGTGAAGAGTGGGCGATGATGTCGTACTGAGAAGGTTCACTACCGTGACGAAAGGACGGGACTACTGTTTGGCCATATGTCGGGAGTCCTTTTAATCAATATTTTCATGTGTCATTTATTATGTTTCTTAGGCGGCTTGTTTTTTGTTTCTATAAGTTGGGTTTTCGCAAATGGAGTGCTGTGGTTGTTGACAAACTATGAGTTTTTCGAATGATATGTGAAACACTTCATCAATCAAGTTGTCTAGAGCGAATTTAGTCATCATATACCCAATTTTGTATCGAATAACTTTCTATTATTTTATGCTAAAATAATATGTTAGGTAAAATTGATCAATATGTCCCAAATTTGGGAACGCGCTTTGTGACACTCCACACATTACATACGTGGCTATGCTCCTAAAATGAATTTTCCGACAGTGACAAATGACAGTTTTCGTTGTCCCAACTTTTGGGACACACTGCAAGTCTATTTGTATTAAGGACTATTCACTTGATTGTCGAGCGAATAGCTTCGAAAAAGTGATACAACCTATTGGCACAAGTTCCATGCATTAAATTCGCTAAAAATACTGCTTTCCAAACTTTGGGACACCTTTTACGGCCAAATCGCACGTACAATTCGAATTTTCCCATGCCCACATTACAAACAGTGACACAACATAACTTTTCTCACCATAAAATGTAATAACTCACCACTTTGACACCACTCTTTACACGAGCAATAATCTCTGCCGCGAAGGTCACTTCAGTTCTTCCATCGAAATAACCTCTTTTGTTTATATCCTCAAACTAATTCCGCTGAACTATAAAACAGAAAAAACTAACAAACCTCCTCAAAATACTATCACGTCGTCAAAGTACGCATAGAATTACGTGTACTACTGTCCCACACACAGACGAAAACCTGTCACACGACTTTTCTGCATAAATATCATTTTACCAATGTCGCGCGACGTACAATCTTAAAAGAGTTTAACAGACTTTTTCTCCATTCTGCTTTTGCTTTCGTACTAACTTCTTAAGACTTCATGCTGACAAAGGCTCGCCAAATGCATTACAGATGCCAACAGCTGTCGTCGTCTAAAAAGGCTTAAAGCAAATAAAAACGAAGATGTCAGCGTCGCGTGTTTGCATTGTGGGTGCAGCTGGGGTCCGAAAAATCTTCTCCCTGAATCATGTCCACTTCTTAAGAGTTAATTAACTCTGAATGACTGGTTGCATATAGTGCCTTGCCACACCACAAACAGACTTAAAAAAAAAAAAAAAATAGGTGCGAAAACGAAACTACCTATCTATGTCTGGGCTCTCTGGCGTCGTCGCTATCTTTTCTCCTGTAATTGAACAGGTTTGGCTCCTTGTTTTCACGTTAAACTTGCAGAAAGACAACGTGATGAATTTTAATTTCGATTGATCAACTTGTCATACCTGTATCTGTATTTGGAGACATTTTTTTAGCTCTGGAAAATTCATCTTTTCGCCGGCGGAGATAATAAAATTCAATTGAAATGTTTTGATGAAAGTCTGTCCCAAAGTTCATGAACACACGATTCAATTTTTTGCTGCCCATTTTGGGGACCTTTAGTAGGTATATTCATAAAATTGATGAAAGTTTGTCCCAAAGTTCATGAACACACGATTCAATTTTTGCTGCCCATTTGGGGACCTCTATTATATTCAATTTTGTCAACCAAATACGGTTATGCTTAATGGGCACACACGTGTGGTAGGGCAAGACTAACGGACTGCTTTTCCTATGCGGTTATCTATCCACTCATCTATCAATAATTGGCAGGGAGAATAAACTCAGAACCATGCCGGTGTTTGTGTGTGTCCCAAAACGGAGGGAGAGCAATAAAAACAAATCTGAACCGGAAAATGCTATAACATTGTGCTGAAATGCTCACACCGCAAAGCCATTCAACCGCGATCATGGATCGTTGGATAGATCGCCCCAAAGCGAATGTCTATGGTCATTCAAAGTTGGTTGTATGTGTGTGTTATTAGAAGTCGCGTTCTCCCTTTTGGTGGTCGCTACGTGCAATGGATTGTAGTATCATTTGGGTAGGTGTAGTGGTTCCGTGTTTGTTTTTAATCAAATCAAAAATAAAATACAAAACCACTGACCCTACGCTGCTGACTATGCTAATCCATGCTATGAGCCATGCAATGGTAATCAAAGAGTTATCGCTAGCATTTGAAATGCTTTCTTGGCCGAACGATGACCTACAATTGGGCTTAGGATTAGCGAATGAGAAGTCGTTCGAAAGACTCCAGCTATAGGATGGACGTATATATTTTGCTATTAAATTCGATCGTGCTGTGTAATTGAAGGCCTTTTGTTGGTTGTGATCTTTATCGTTTTGTTCTTACCTTTGTTAATGAACTGAAATTGATTGGGATCTGTAGGAAATGAGCTGTCTTCCGGGCAATAAATGGGGAAACTTTTTGCCATTGATTTGAAGTTGTTTTTCGTAAGTGGGTTAAATTGTCGCTTTTATTTTTTTGATACCATTACCAAGAAAAGAGAAGAAATCGCCTGAATTTGTCTCCACTAAGCTTGGACACAAACTAGAATATTTTAAAATGAGAGGTTCCAAATGAAACCATCCATCAGATTGATTATGACATTCACACTAAACTAGACGGTGCTTAGTGTGAATGTTATAACCGCCTTTCTTTCACCTACTACATTCAAAATCAATTACAGCATCTTGTCCAATCGTTCTTCACAACATAAATATCCACAAACAAAAATTACCAAACAATACTTTGGCCTTCTTAACAAACACATTTAACATGTACAGAACGTACTCCAAGAAAATGCAAAGCCAACCACATCAAAAGTCGTGAGTTCTTACAATCCCCTGCCTACACAGTCCTCCTCCTTGTTTGTGTCCGGAATTGAAAGACCGAATGTTACACTATCTGCCCATCTATGGCATACGAACGTATCAAGTGGGTTGGCACCAAACAAACAGACAAAAACAAATCCAAAAGATATATTATTTTTCAAATCTCCTTCTCTACGTTGCCTAGGACAACCCTATCGCATAGCATAGATCGGGAGTTCTATTTGACTTACTATTTCCTACCGGCAGCTCACTGGTTATGCATGTATCCACACATTGAATTGAACTTGAATGCAAAATTCAATCGAGAGATTCATCCCAAAAAAAGAAGCGAAACAAAGAGTTCCACCACAAACTTCTGTTCAGTGATTTCCTTCCGCTTTTGTACACAGTTGGCGGCCGATTCAGAGCACATTTGCACAGAAGTTCCATCAAGGGAGTACCTTTGGCTCCTGATTCCTTTCTCTTCTTCGCTACGTTTTTTTTTTAAATCCATTTGTATGTGGCATTGTTTTGTTTCGCTTCCATTTTTTGTGTGTGTAAATTATGACGACTTCTTTGAGTCCGATAATGTTGTTTGTTCGCCTTTAAAGCACTAGATACTTTATGTGACATTTTTATGGTGGTCAGTCATGAATTCGTTCGCCATTTTTTTTTTTGTTGTCCATCCGTAGCCAGTGAAAGATGAAAGCAATTGAATGAGAAAGTGAAAAGATGGAGAGATTCGAAGCAATTCGATTTGCTTCAAGAACAATGAATTAGAAATAAATTTGTATGGTTTGGCTTTGTGCCAAAAAAAAGATGACAAGTCAGATGTTATTAGATTTTATTAGGTGTAATAGACTCATATCCAGCTGGCGTGTTAGATGTCACATAAACTAGTCGTGATTGAGAAGTAATGATTAGTATGACCAGTGATGCAGAAGTGATAGTTCTTTCGAATCCCGGGGGTGTGGAACGATGTCATAGTTTTCTGATCAATTTATGCCGTTCAGCTATTTTCATGGATTTCATTGATTCGATGGGCATTATGACATGCTGGTTTAAAAATGTGGTTTTACTTTCGACGAAGGAGGGTATATGTTAAACTTTGGAACTGCCAAATTTTAGTTTTTTTAAGCCAGGAAATAAAAAGAGAAAAATATTTCCCGCCGCACTTTTGTGCAAATTATGTGAACTTGTAAATGTTTCGAAATTTGGGACTAGAAATTCGGCCATAGGGGGACATTTTTTTTTATTGTCAGTTAAATTAAATAGATTTTATAAATGTACCTTTCAGTTTTTGTATAATTGGACAAATATACATCCGTTTCAAAAGATAGCCATGCAAAATGTCCTTGTTGGAGCAAAAATGTAAGACATTATTAAAATGGAAAAATTATCTTTTTATGCGAAATTTAACCTAATCGTCAAAAATTATTATTTTGCTATGGAATTTATGCTATTTAGCCATTTATATGGATTTATGTGCATTTTGATATCTAGGACACGTACTAAAAACCGCTGTTTGGTAAGAAAACAATTTTTGTTAATTTATTTATGAATTTCCACATCATACAAAGATTTCTAAATCAAAATATAACTGTCCTAAATTTTGGGACACGTCAAATTACCTTAGTAAAGCACTCTAAACACCAAATTAAATCAGAAAAACATTTTCTAATGGGAAATCTCTATAACTGTTTCAAGTCTATCATCATTTGTATTTTGTAGCCGTCATTGATTCGTCAATACAACACTGATCACATCAAGTGTAAAAATAATTTTGCAACCAACAACTGCTGTGCAAAAAAGTCAAAAAAAAAAAATAGACAAACAAGCAAAGAACACCTCTCCGCCATTCGTCCAACTCCAAAAGCAGTGAGTGGGTTAAATGAAAATTTACGATATACATTCGCCAATAACCACCCATGAATACATAACGTTTTTCTAGCTTATACCTGCAGCCGCTTCAGTGACGAGTTTATCTATAAATAGACATCTATTTGATATGGCAAACATTAAATGCCAATCACATAGAGTTGCTTATTTATCGTCATCTAAACGAGCGAAAGAAAGAGAAAAATCTAAATTTAGGACATGAATAAATTCCCCGTACTTTTTTTCGCCGACATCACGTGAAATTTTGTATCCTTGTGCGCTTTAGAATTTCAAGGACACACGGTACATAACCCCAACAAAGAATACACGTTCCTTTTGATGGACACAAGACACATCAGACACAGACAGACGGACGACGACACAATTTAATTTGGTAAGATGCACGAAAATCCCTGAAAAATGAGTGGAAAATCGAAAGAAAACGACATCGAATTTATGACATCCTTTCTCACTAACCGCACATCGATACAATGGCATATTTTATTGACTGTGACAATATTGCTTTTATTTACTTTCTCTCCCTCGTCCCTGTCATAATTTTTGTCCATCAGCTGCTGTAGAGGTGATTTTCCTTCAAATGCGGAATAATGACAATTGAATTGACAAGAGTCGGACATGTTTTCTTGGGTTCGGTTAAATGTGTGTGCAAAGCCGCTTATGACATTTTGATCGGTTCGGATGCATGTTTTCTTTGGATTCTTGAATTTGCAAAACCGCCTTGTGAGGTTTGTTTTTACAACTGCATTTGTTGACCAATCGTTTTGTGGTCATTATTAGGTATCCCGCATTTTTCACATCCACACGTATGAAAATCTGTCGCGCTGTATTTTCGTTTTTATCTGTTTTTAGTTGCTGAAACGCAAATGGCTACTGCACACGAAATATTAGCTTCACCTGTTGTTTTGATATTCGAAATTTCGAATGCGATAAAATGATGCCGAGTTGTGTGTCTTTTTACGACTCTTTAGTTGTCAGTTTGGTAATAAAGGTGCTTTTTTATAGCCCTTTACATAATCTCTCTATATAAATGGAATGTGTAGCGTGTCGTCATATATCACTTGAATTTTTTTTTTTAATTTATCGACAGGCTACACAAATCTGACTATGAGATATTTCGCTTGATGAAATATATCTCTTGTGTATCGTATAAACTATGTCTGAGATGTCCCAAAATTCAGAGTGCATTTAGAGTTGTCATTATAGTCCAATTTGAAATAAAAAATAAATAATATCTGACCCAATAATTGGGACATGCCAAACTCTCTTTAATTGGGTTGGAAACGGTATTAAAAATTTGTTAAATTACTAAATTTGGCAATATCTCGTTAAAATATGACATCGTTTATTGACAGCCTACAATGATTTGAAAATTGCATATCTTTAGGTATTTTGTTATGAAATGTATCGCTTGTATATCGTATTCAATAAACTGTCACTCTAGTAAAATTTAAAACCAATCCAAACTTGTGAAACACTTTCTATGATTAGTAACAGCTGTCCCAATAATTGGGACACCCCAAACACCCTCCAATTGAGTTGAAAATATTATACAAAATGTATTAAATTATAAAAAATATATTCAATTGGCAAATTCCGTTAAAAACTGACACCGTTCCTTTCATTTTTCTGTCAAAATGTCAATGTCAATTCAAATGCAATAACTTCATTTCTTTCACGCTGCAAGGATTTAAATATATTCCCCAATTATGCACAAAAATTAAGAAATGCACCTCATTTCTCCACACATTTCAAAAAGCGAAACCCTCACCGACTTGCTAAACACCTGAAGTTCAAGGTTGCAAACAATTTCTTGAACCAAAGCGACAGGTAACTGGTTTACATGTGTCATAAACGGCAACCAGATGTGTCATATGAATATTTTCGTGCCGTTGACTGGTGGTCATTAGCATATTGTTTGATTTTAAATGCTCATGCTAGTCTTTAAAGAGACGGCTAATGAGTTAATTTTCGTCTATGAATCTTAATTATGTTTGTAAACACCAAATGAAATTTGATAATAGGTTTACTTTGGCGTGTATCTTTCGCCCTTATATGGACGTTGAGATACTTAATATTTTCGTATGGGTTTTAAATCAGATACACATGTTTTTCCAGATGTATAATCGAAATTGGTCACGGCGTAAGGTCAATGAGTTATAGATATCTGTTTGTATGTCAAGTTGGGGCTTCGAGTTAAGATGTTGTAGGATTTATATATAATGCAAAATTCTTGTTACAAGATGTTGTGTTGATTAAATTTCAATGACATTGCAAATCTATGCTATCATGAAAAACATCCAAGTCTCGAACCACAAATTTCGTTTATTCAACTTTCATGCATTAGATCATTTTCCCAGACCTAACAAGTAGCCCTCTTAAAACTCTCGACTCTATCAACAATGTATCAAGGGACTCTTGAACTCTTTAAACTCAAATGAAACGATTGCATCAATCCCTCAATGTATTTGCAAACTCACAGAAGAAAGTCGCCCAATGAATGCAAATTCCCTGCACGTCATTAAATCCCCCACTTGAGAATGGAAATTCCAAACTTGACACAAGACAGCAGCCAATTCCACTAGCAATCGTTATGAGTGGACTGATTTTTATTTTTAGTCTCCTCTAGAATGTCGTTGTTTCATTTTGTCGAAGTTGAAAAGTTCAAGGGTAAGTACCCCAGCCGAATCAATTAAACGACAAAAGAGTAGAAAAGTTAAGCATTTTTTTTTGCATTCTTAAGCAAGAATGAAAAAAATCCTGAGATTCACTTGAAAAGGTATTTTAGTCGATTAAAAACAAAAAAGTTCTACAGAGCACAAGAGAAGACGTAGAATAGCTCACCCCCCACTATAAATAGGAGAAAAAAAAAGCAGGAATACTAAGAAAGCTTCAGGGCGTACAAGTATAATTGGATTTAGACCGAGTTCCATCTATTCGTTGTGTGTCTTGTGCAGTTTTTTTTTGTTGACGTAGTAAACGAATTCTTTTCTTTTGCCAACTGAGTACTTTTCAAACTAGACCCCCCTCATAGTATGGTGCGGGTGGTGATTAGACACAAGGTTAGTCGTGGGAAATATCGATTCCATCAGCAAATGTCGAGACGGTCGTAATTTAATTTACATTCGCACATCTTTAAGGGCAAACAATTGGAAAAGTTGTTTACACACACAGAATAATGAAAATGTGCTCACATTTGTTGATCTTGATAAAGTGTAAACCAACACTTTTTTTTTGGAACCTTGGACCTGTAGACAAGTAAACACTTTGCTTCCGACGTCACTGGGTGGAGTGATTTACAATCGCGGTAGTACTACAATTCATTGGCCTTTAAATATTGTTTATGTGCGTAGGCTAGCTGTTTATAGAAATAATTTAAATGAGGCAATTTATTTTGCAAGAAATTAACATTAGCGTGGCAAATCGACAGATCATGGGCCAAGTGGTAACAGCTAAGATAAGACTAGTTTTACAAAAAATATTTGAAAAATCTCTTCAATTTAATACATTGGGACACGTAGTTTTTGCAAAATATTCACATGCTCAATGTTTGAATAGTAAAAGCGTGTGCACGTACCCTGAGATAATTATTAAGCTTGGTTTGGAAAAAAAATTGAACCATAAAAAGTTGGTTGTATATTACTCCACTAATTGGGTCATGAATAAAAATGCACTTTCACCTATCTGGAGTGGAAATCTTTTTATTCAAATTCACCTTTTTCGTATTTATTCTTTGTGTTAAATAAAACTGGAGTTTTATATCTACTTTCGTATGAGTTCGTGACTGAGTTTATTATTTTATACACGTAAACTCTAACCAAAAAATAAAGAGAAGGCCAACAATGCAGTTTTACCTTGTCCCAAAATTTGGGACGCGAATTTATCTCATACCATGCTGCAAAAAGTTGATCATTTTTCTAAATCCCACTTCATATAAATAATTTCTAGTCCAAAAACCAAGAATAAGCTTGTCCCAAAAATTAAAACAAGGATAAAACTCATCCATTCCCATCTAGAGTGGAAAATAATTCAAAAACACTACTTCATCTCAACATATCTTATAATAATATTTTCATTTTTCTCATTTCAGGTATGTACAAACACAGTTGCCAACCGCTTAACCCTAAAACACAACCCCCTCTCCCAGATAAGTATAAACCTCCTATCTAGCCAATAAAATATATAAAATCTACTCGCCGTCTTACCACCCCACCAAAATGGGCGTGTTTTCTTCACCGTTTGACTTTCCATGCTCTCGCTATCTTACCTACCTAAAAAACCGGAAACAAACAACTTGAAAACTAAGTATACACTCCTGCAAATTAGGAACAACATCAACTCCTTTAGCAGAACACGTTGATACATACAACAACAAAATATAAAAAAAGGAAGGGTTAACTTCGCCTAGAAAAACTTCTCTGCAAACACATAAATCATCCAGCGCAACATCCACCTCTCAAGTGCATCGCACTATACACAGCCGTAGAAATGAAGAAAGCCAACAGAGATCTAATTAAAAAAAAACACACATAGTAAAAAAAGGATATACAATCTTATATGTGCGCATACACATCCTTTTTGTGCGAATGAATTATTGCTTATTATTTGTTAATAAGCCAGGATGTACCTCAAAGGAACGACACCAAACCCCAGAAATCATTCTCAAGTGCACGCACAAGAACAAACATGAATGCTTTCCATACACACATACCCAAGTGATAAGGACATTCAAAAAAGACGCGTAGTTTAATAAAGGGTTACCTAAATGCCGGTTGTGAATTATTTAATAAGAATGCCATCCTTTTTTATTACCATTTAATGGATGCGAACTGAACAAAAAAAACTAAGAAATCTCTTTTACATAAGGATGTGCGCCTAGAATCAGTTTCATTTTGCTGCAAAGGGACTATCAAAAGGACTTCCAAGGTGCTTTTTCGCATTTTGTTGTTGCCAAGTGCCTATGTATTCCCCTTTGGAGACATACGCAAAAAAAATAAGGACTCAAACGCGCCAGACAAAAAAGCCTGAGCATTAAATCCGAATGAACAATTTTGCGCGATATTTCACGGTGGAAGGATATTTAACAAAAGTGAAAGGAATCCTTGCTTGAAATCCTTCTGTGTGTGTGGTCAAATTGTGCTGAATATTTTTTCGCCTAAATTTGAATTTTATTTATTGTCTGTCCATCGTCTGTGTTTTTTTTTGTGTTCTTTACCGAAAACAATTTTTCGGTGATAATAAGGAACAAATTTTTCGGCTGAAGAAAAACCGGCCGCAAAAATCAGTCACACTCGAGTGAACCCATTCAGTGTGGAGAACAAGAATATTCGTTTGCTATTTGCGGTAGATTTGGTGTGCACGCCTGGGAGTGATTTCTCCTATTTGCGTATGAAATTTGCATCTGCCTTTACAAAAATAAAAAAAATGAAATGAATCGCCCCTATCAGGATTTCGCTAATTATCCTTAAATGTATCAATAAAAAATTAATAATAATTTCCAAAAAAAAACCCTATATCATTGATGACGGCTATAGCGTGACAACATGAGAGGTATCACTATAAAACTGACAAAAAAAAATGCCATCAACCGTGATGTCCTTTTTTACGAGCGTCCAGCTCTGTTCATGCGTAACAGTTCGATTGGACAGCGATACAAACATCCGCCTTATGTTGAATTGTGTCGTTCGGCCAATGGTCTATATCAAATGACCCTTATTCTCTGTATATACAAATTTTTAGGATTATTTGCATCTGCGTGAAGCAAAGGATCTTATTATCCCTCGTTAGAGAATTTATGGAAAATTGTCATGCTACAGTTGCATTTTTAGTATTATCCTCACTTTTTGTTCGACGAGCGTGTTTTGGTGTTGGTGTGTCTTTTTTTTACCTTTCCTTATTTTGGTTCATTAGTTTGCAATTATGTTTGGATTGCCCTTTTCGGGGGAAACAGGCATAAATCTTGGATGTAATTAAGGATTTATTGTCTGTTTTCAGTTGGCGTGGGTTTGTGCATTGCAAATTTTAGAATTAAATCAGGAGGTAGCTCTGATTGGTGAAGTAGGTTCTTTATGGAATAGGTTCTCTAGACTGTTAAGCACAGAAATGAGAAGAAGAATTATTTACAGGATACTGGCAAATTATGGTCCAGTTATACCTATCATTGAAAAGCCTCATTATAAATTGTCTTTTATTTCTTGCGGCTTTTTTATGAATTCAATCATTGGATAGTTGTCAAAACAAATTATTTTGTAAATTATTGTTTTTTTTTATTATCAAGGTTTATTCTTCTGAATTAATGTTTCGCATTCCACCCAAATGAAACAGAATTTTTCGAATGATTCCTATAACCAGCTACCGTAGTAACATTTCAATTCCATCATGTTTTGTGTTCCACTGAAGTTGTTCAGTGATAGCTATAGCTGGAATATGTCATAAATATTAGCTGGGAAGCGTACGAATGTTCGACAAAAAAATTTCGACTGGACAAATACAAATTTCATCGACTGTAAAAATGTCGACTGACGTTCGATCAACAAAAAATTGTCGATTGAAAAATTGTCGGTAAATAAATGTCGACTTTTCCGTATTTTTACCAATTGACTTTTGTTAGGTCGACATTATGACGGTCGATTTTTTTAAATCGACATATTGAAAATCGGAAATCGTTCCCAACCCATATTAACCATGATGGTTTTCGAAAATCCTATTTAGACAAACAACATGTACAACATCGGTTTGCTAAACCTTTTGGTCCATTAAGGATAAAGTTAGGTATCCAATTTTTGTAAACTTGCTTAATTTGATTTGAGGCTTGAGTTCGTTTCGCTCCGTTCCTAGAGTCGTACGACAGATAGTTTGAAATTGACCGTGATTTGATCTTCCTTACTTTTGATTTTTCTGCTTATGTATTGAATATTTCTGTTACTTACATTTTTGACGAATTTCTAAAAGCTCTAATTTTGTAATTCTTGTGGCTCCCAAATTAAGCTTTTCGTCTATCGAAATGAAGGTCCTTTAACCTTTTTTTAACATTGAGACCATGCAACTGGATTGAACCTACCACTAAGGCATTTTCATAAAATACTTCCAATTCATATCATATTAATAAGATTTGCAAATTCCGATTTTATCAGAAAATTCTGGAGTTCTACACAGCAGAAAATTTTTGAAATCCGCCCACTACCACGCCCCCTTTTTAGAAAAATATAGTTTTTGGCCAAACCGTAAGAAAATTTGAAAAAAATGACTGAACAACATATTTAGAAAATCTCAATGGCTATATTTTGTCTATGTAAAGTTGTTTGAAACGCCCACTTTTTGGGGGACGTTTTAGTAAAAAGACGTTTTTTGGTAATATTTGAAAATATTCGAAAAAACTTTCGATGCAAAATTATTCGTTATGATTATATAAAATTTTCTTCTGTACATCATTTTAACACACGATTTTTGGGGACCTTTTTCTAAAAAAAAAAACATTTGTATACCCCACCCCAAAGCATATGCAATAGAATTTTAGCCCCGCCCACTTTTTAAGTACATTTATTTAAAGGATGTGATGGGATAGGGTATTCAACATTCGCACAGCGGATTGTAGCCTTCTCATATGTTTTTGATTTGAAGTCCGGTATCCAATACTGTAACATGTGATCTGATCATCACATTGTCTATAACTAATCAGTTTTATAATGGAAATGAAACGATTTTTTGTAACAATTTGTATGTTACTGTTAAACAAATGGCAACCAATCAAAAAACCATACATACCGCATTTAAGAGTAAAAACATAAAAAAATATCTATGATTGTGTTCGGATATCTTTCAAATTATTTTTTTAAATTTGTTTTGCTTTTCCTACTACCCACAGTTCAACCTGGAATCGACCTTGTGCACTGCAATAAGTCGACAATTTGTGAAAAGGCTTCAACACGCGACACACTATTCCCTACTGACATTCCTCCAACTTGCGCCTCTCAAGTTGACAAGTCAAACACGTAACACGAAACAATATTCCTTGCATGACTTCTCCTATCGTCTTTGTTCTCCACGATATTTTTCTATTTCCGATGCAAATTACACACAACATCCGACCCAAAACAATAGTCACTCATGCAGAAATTTAATTTTCATGGTCGCGCTACACGCATCTAGATTAATCTGCCGGTGTTACGCACCGTTTTTGTTTCGGCTTCGATTTTTTGAACTCTCCCCCAAAATTTTCGATTCGAAAATGGAAAATACCTATACACCTTGTACAAATGTGTGTGTAGTATTGATTTGGTATTACTTTTCATGTGATATAACAGTATTTCTCGGCTATGGCAATTAAATTTTCCACACAAGTCCATAATAGTTAAAAAAAAATATTTCCTCATAAACCTACCAGCACGCTCTTTACTTTTTGGAGAAAAAGACGCGTTATAATAATTACACCACATGCTAAAGTATACATCACACAACTGTATATCAAATTGATTGCAAACATATGAAATCACTATCATAATCATACGACACAATAAGCGGAACTTTGTTCGATAAAAATACAAAAAAAAAAACATTACAGATACAAATTTTGTATAGTAGCGGATGTAGATAAGAGTAGAGCTATGTACTACTATTGCAATGCAGTTTGATCGATGATTACAGCGTGGCGCTTGCGAAGCCCTACAGCAACAAATGCCTTTGATTGACGGACGGTTCTTAGGTTAAATTGGATTTGTAGAGCGCGCAATGTGCATGCTCTTCATGGCGACCTTCAGTTTTTGGGACACGTCAGACGTCAAACGGCACACGTGTTTGTTGTTTGTTTTTCTTCTATGCCAGCCTTTGGCCAACGGTAGTTTTATTATCCGTTTAATTGCATTAGTGTATTTTTATTTGAATCTAAAGGTGCATGTTGCAAGTTGCACCTTGTTGCGTGATGATTGATGGCAAAAGTGACTTCCCTCACAAAGTGACAATAAATATACCTTCATTGTGGTTTTACGCCTTTTTTATGTGCCTGTAAATTTTGGGACACGTTCTTCCGTGTAATTTTAGCTCGTGGCCGATGATAACGTTGTCCAAAAAAAATATAAACACTATCAGTCTCTAATAAGGTTGCAACCTTTGTCGGAAATTTATCAACCCGTTTAATAGTTATTTTTTAAGAGGAAATTGTTATGATGACCACCCGGTTTTAACGAGCGTACAATTTATATTTTTACCTGGCCCTGTCCCAATGCCTTATTAGTTCTTCAATAACGTTGACAAAATAATTATGCCGCGAAGATGACACACACAATTGGGTGCGTTCTTTTGAGGAGTGTTACCCAACCGATGATTTGAAATTCTAGCCTCTAAACTTCTGACTTCCAACCCATAAACAGATTTTTAGTGTCGCTTTTTATAACCCATTCAGCCTTAACTTGTTCAACCACACAAATGATAGATAAAAAGTGAACTTCACTTTAAAATAAAGAAGGTCACCAACATATTCGCATTTTAACACACTCCAAGTAGCACCAGACAATAACAAACTCCACACAATTATATGGGGAAGGAAGATCTGTTGGTGTTTTCTTTTTTCGAAACTGAAACTTAACCTCACCAAATAAGGCGACCGACGACCAATTTTCAACCCACTCCATGGGGGGAAAAGTGGTTTCTTGTGTTGCTATATTCGATCTGCCGATCGCTCATGACACTGCATGATTCATTTGGCGCGCGTGAAAAAATAACAAGATTGAGAAGTTTCCATAAAAGGTGATAGCCTGAGTTGCATAATAAGAAGCCTAATCGAGGACATCTTTTCTATTTTTTTTAACTAAAGGTGCTAATGAGACAACTTCCTTGACACAAAACGTATCAATTCATCATCATGATAAAACAATAATCCCCGACAGTTTGGGTTGAACTTTCACACAAGGGGTTATCACGCTGCTGGCCAAATATTTTGACAAAAACCTGTTCCCGAGATATACCTAGCCGTTGTCTAGACCATGGGAAGCGACAACAATCCTTGACCCCTAGATAACCCTCTGCATAATTTCCCAAAACCTAGATAAAGTAGAAAAGCAAACACGTAGCACACCAATGCCACAGATGATGGCTCTTGAGTCAGTTAATCCTTCAGCTAAATAGCACGATCATTTACATATTTTCCTTGTGAGACAAAGGGGAAGAAGGAAATAAAAATCAATTCATCAACTGTCAGATATGTTTGTGTGTGTGTGTCCCAGAAAATAACCTCGAGGTGATCTAATTCTGTGGGCAATGCAATACCCAAAAACTGAGAAGATCGATGCAGAGAAACATGCCATTTAATCCTTTTACATGGACATCAATAAAAAAGACGAGGATTGATGCGTACGTTTGTTGTTGTTTTTGTATCTGCGTGCGCATAATATGTCAAACGTCATGTGTGGTGAAGAATTGCATTCTTGTTCACAAATTTGTTGCGGCAATTTATCAGAAGGATTAGCCCTGAAGCGGAACAGTCATTTGTCACCGGATAGTTGACAATGATTTGCATAAAATCTTAACCTCAGGCGAAGACAAAGGTTTTGATGTTTGTGGGTTTAGTTAAAATTTATTTTGCAAATTCGTTTATGTCATCGAATGTTATTTCTGCTGTTTTTTTTTTAATATGCCCCAAAAGAATGCAAATGTGTAAGAAAAACTGCAATGTTTGGGACAGCCATTCATATTTCCTCTGCGAACTTTTATTGGACCTTTCTTCGAGGTTCACTTCTTCTTTCTTCTTCTGATAAATGAAAATGTCAAAATGTTAGCACAAGTATTTTGGTGTTTACATTTATTTTGCAACCGATGTTTGGGACATCTATTCACTGTCCCTTTGTAAACTTTTATTGAACCATTTCTCTTCTTTGAGTGTTGTTTCTTGCAGAAATACTGCTGATAAATGATTTAGTAAATTAAAAAGAAATGTCCCAATTTTAGGACAAGTATTTTGCAGTTTATATTTATCTTGCAACCAATCATTTGGTTACATTTTACTTAAACTCCAATAATAATCGCATGTAATACTTTATTTTTTACTTCAATGTCCGAAAATTTAGGACAAAGTTTTGCACATTTCATTACATTTTCTACTTTTAAATTCATGAAAAAAAAAGTCTCTTGTGAATTTCTATATAACCCAGTCAATTAATAAATAAATAATTCGCTGTCCAAATTTTCGCAAAGCGATTTTGTAATTTACTCAACCTTTCAAGCGTTTGTAACGATAAATCAATTCATTGTCCCAAAATAAAAATATTCCAATCGATGTTGAAACTCTTTTCGAGGTATCTCACTATCTACTTTAGTATTCTCTAGAAAGAAATCCATTGTCTCAACGTTAAGGACACAATTTTACGAGTTTGCAAATATCCCATCAGTTGCACATTTTCTCACCAAAAATAACAAAAAAAAAAAAAAAATCCTTCCTGTCACATGCTAAAAGACTCCATAAAATCTAACCATTAAAACTGCATAATAACCTTAACAACTTCATTGAAATTTTTACGATCTCTTAAGAACTCCAAATAAATAAACCAACCAAAGCTATAAAGGTGAGGTACACCACATCCTTGCACAAAACTGTTACGCATAATAAACGTAATTTTACGATATTGATACTGGTAATTTTCTCGTAAATAAAGACCTATACACCATCAACAGTCCATAAAAAAAAACTTCAAAGGATCCCATCATCCTTTCAAACTAAACATAAATGTCAAACTTTATGTCCTTTTCGTTGTTTTCTCCTCATCTTGACCAGTGCCATTGTTGTCTGTGTGCGCTGCGTTCGTTTCTTTCAAGTAGTAGACAAAAAAAGGATAATAAACGGTAATAAAGTGAATTTTATTAAGGACTTGTGTGTACGCTGGCAAATAAGGATCATTTTCACGTACTGTAAAATGGGAGTGAGTCGATTCATAGAAAACTTGCTGCCAAGGATGTGTGCTTCTTTAATAAGAAAATAAAAGGGGTTGACCACTGCACCTCTTGAATGGTTCCTTAACTGATCGTAAAATATAAATGTATGGGCTTGTAAAGACATGGAAAGGGTCAATTATTGTCGTACTTGCTGAAGAATCCTTTGAATATATATATTGTTGTGTTGTCGCGTAACTTGTTTATTTTTTTTTCTTCGTTGGGAGGATGCTAGAACCCCTTTTTCTGATGACAAACGCATTGTCCATCGATTAGATGCAAGGATGTCCTTTTTTTTGGCTATATTTTTCCTTCGAGACTCTAAGGTAGTCGCCGTGGCCTGCTGCTTTTCTGCAGTAGTTCGCTCTAGTTCACCTTATGCGGAAAAGCAATTGTACCCATGCATCCTAGATGTATCCTGTTTGTTTACGATTTATTTTAAAATGTTGACCTATGGAAGGGCGCACACAACAACATCTTCGAACATCTGCGCGCGCCTTTTTGTTGTTGATCCTTTCTGCTTGCTTTGGTTTCCTTTTCGTAATCTCCAGAAAATTCGTTCTTTTCTTGAGGGGATTTACTATGACTTGTCTTCTATATTCCAGAGGGTGGACTAATCGCGATTGACAATCTTTGTGTAGGATAACTTTACACATGTATAGAAGTCCGGCGTTTTGTCATGTTACCCCTCTGCTCTGATTGTATTTCTACCTTGTTGTTATTGTCCTTTTTTTTTTAAAGAGATGACATGTGCCGTATTGATTATTATTTTTAATTATGAGTTTCTTTTTAAAAGAACGAAATGTATTTTCTTGAGGATTTTTATGCTCACCCAGGATAACCTCATAAATAAAGGACTAAAGTACAGTTGAAACAAGGTGTAATTGGGTGACAGAGGACAGACAATTTAGAAGTTATTGTTATGAGGACGTATGGAGTTGTTGGTCTAGTTATTTAGAGTATGATTTTGAATGTCTCAATTGACTGAAGCCTTTTTCTAAAATATCATTTTATGCAGCTCAAAACTCTTTCCGAAAAGTTGTCTACACTCTTTTAATCCTGTCTCACAGTTTTGTGACACATTATCAATTTGAAAACTATACTAGCTAAACAATAAAACGAATCGAGCAAGATATCCAACAAAAGTGTGCTCTTGATTTCCCAATTTTTGGGACAGGATATAAGTTTGCAAATTATTCACGTTTCACGTAAATTGTGTTCAACTAACATCCAAATCAAATATTACTAACATTTTTCTTTGTCCCAAATTTTGTGACACCCTTTTCACCATCCTAACCTTAACCATTGACGCAAAAAAAATTAAAGATCACCTCATGGCTGGTTTCTCTCTTTATAATAGTTGAACTTGAATTGGTCACACATGCAAAACAAGGTCCGTGTCCACATCGTAACGATACCCACGGAAATCAAAATTTCTCGCCCCTTTAACAGTCTTTTATGTCTTTTACCACCATTATCCTGTCAATCATACGTCCATCAGAAAATGTTACAATATATCTTGGGCTGTTCTTTTACTGTTCCCTCCAAGGTGGCAATGAGATGCCCGAGTCCAGTTCAATTGCAAATACTTCATACCAAAGATAATGCTAATCACGGCAAGGACTGGTTTGTATGTCAAGAAAACAGGGAATTGTTCATAAGCCTTATGATCTACTTGAGGTTGCTATGTTGTAACCTATGATGGGTGACATGTCTTGTCAGTCATATTTCTAACTAGGAAATTTCAGGACTTACTTTTTTTTACAGATATTTCCATTAAAATGTTAATGACTTCTTTGGAAGAGGGTGACACAGGGTTAGATTTTTTGACGAAACTTTTTGATTCGATCTGGTTTGTTCCAAAGTCACAAGTATATTTGTAATGTACGCTGTCTTAAACTATGAATAGAAAATCATGTGATAGTACTCCAATCTCGCAACAAGGTGTGAATTAAAACGAAGTATTGTCCCTTTCCCGTCTAACTCTGTCTCTGGTATTTCATTCATTGAGTATTCTTTTCACTTGCCCATCGAGTTATGAATAACTTATCAGTTCTCGATGTTAGTTCATTTTGTATTAATAACATTTTGGATGAAGAGGAAGTTTATGGTTGTCAATATGATATTATGCTTGTATGGGTGCGTGATGGAATTTCACTTAAAAAAGGGTTTGGTTAATCAATGAGGTGTGTGCTTATACGTTTTTTTTTTCCTTGCAGATTCGTTTGTCAACAGCCAGGAATGGACAATATCACGATCTGTTCCGGATCTACGACTGGGCATTGTGGGGTCGTTGAGTTCTGGCAAATCGGCCTTGGTGCATCGTTATTTAACTGGTTCCTATATGCAAGAAGAATCACCTGAAGGTGGTCGATTTAAGAAGGAGATATTTGTTGATAATCAAAGTTATTTGCTGTTAATACGGGATGAAGGCGGTGCTCCCGAGATGCAGGTGAGTTTTTCTTTTAAAAATTATTTTTATATAAAGCAACCAACTGAGAAAGGGTACATCTTCATTTAAGCTACTTGAAACGTCATTTTGATGGTAAACAATTTAATATGCCCTAGCATACTCCTTTTTTAATTGAGTCTTCATGGTTTTTTAGCCAAATTGGTTTGGGACTTTGCTAAAAAAATATTGTCTCCACTAAATATTTGCATTTTAATTATTCAGAATCCAATTTTTTTGTTCACAATTTAACTATTTGAGGTTGTTTTGTCATGGCAATGGACAAAAGTTAAACACGCAACTTGAACAACAAACCCCAGAATACATTAATTTAAGCGAGGTCACTAGACTCCCAGAATGCAATTAAATGTAGACCTAGACACATTAGTTTTTATTCTTACAACAAAGTACATAGTCTTATACACGAAAGCCAATGATTAATATAGTTTTAGAGTAATTATAGCCTTTTCTTCAGTAATTTTAAACTAAATTTTGTACACGTGCCACCGATTGCACTCCATCTAACCTTTTTAACCCCATTTATTCAAATCCCATTTTCAACCTTTCCCATCTAATTACCATGTAACCTTGAGCTGAACATTAGCAATCGTGAAAAAATGGAACTATGCTCGTAATAAAATGAGTTCCATAAAGTCTTCACAGAAGTTAAACGAACGAAAACTAGTGGTAGAGGGTGAAACCAAATGTTACACCCTACAAACACGCAATTAAAGGTTGGAGACTATTTCTTTTTGTAATCCGACAACCGACGTCACCCACTCCCATAATAAATAAAATGGGCTTTTCCTGTTTGGCGCCACAGTGACCTACTGTTCACATTCACAATTCTGGGGGGTTGGATAAACTCCGATTCTCCATATTTTCACCCTGCTTAATGTAAATGTATTAAATTACATTTATGATGGAGCTTTTGTGCATACAATGTGAGACGTTTAAGAATTTCGACTAAAGCATGACAACAAAATGTCAGAAGCATGCTATAGCGAAAAAACCCCCAAGGTAGGATAAAAGCAGGCGTATAAAAACATACAAAACTTCAAAGTGAACCAAACTTGGTTATGCTGTGTACCATGCTCCGATGGAAGTTTTATCCTGCAAAAAGCAAACAAACTGCCACGTAATTGTATAAAAGCAGTTCGCGATTTTTTTTGTTCGCGCTCCACAGGAAATTTGTTCTTGCACTCATATGCTGTGTTTATTAAGTCGGAGTGAGAATAAGTGCTCTCGGGTAGGGAACATATTTCCGTTTTTTATTTACGCCAGTAATACAAAAAAAAAATGGGTGAAGGGAAGCGAAACGTTTTTTAAGTTACCCGTAGTCTCGATGACTTTTTGCAGGGAAAAGTAAGACTGCTTGGGTTGGCTGGACCGATTTGGTGGAATTTAAATAGAAATGACTTTTATGTAGTTAAAGTTGGATTTAGTTTACTAATTTAGTGAAAAGAGGATATATTATCAGTAGAGGGCGCTGTTTTATATTGGATGAGCTAAAAAGTTTACCAAGTTGTCTTGGTAAATTACATTAAAATCGATTTCTTTTGTTGGTTGACAGTTCCATCTGCCTTCACTTAACTTCAGCATCTTCCCCAACTTAATATTAAAGCCCTACACTTATCTGATATATTTCCCCCCTTATCTCATCCTCGACAAGACTTGTTCTCGTTAAATATTCATAAACACCATACTCCATCCGTTCGGAATACAAAACAAACACACCTACCACCCACTCGTTCTTCTGCAAATAAAGTGGCTAAATAAAAACAAAACGAATGAATACCCAGAAAACAATACCAAAACCACCCCTAAAATGAAATCTATTAACACGATTGCACTATACACGAACAGCGCAAACCGATTGAACTCCTTCACTGACTCTACGACAACAATACGTTGGCGGGGGGAAACACAATGACACACCGAGCAATATCATGATGTCAGCCTGATTTTCAGGTCAAACTTGTGCAATTTAATTCCCCTTTAGTCCTCACCGGTCCTGTGTAGACGAT
The DNA here is from genome assembly GCA_932526625.1 of Rhingia campestris. NCBI lineage: Eukaryota > Metazoa > Arthropoda > Insecta > Diptera > Syrphidae > Rhingia > Rhingia campestris. The sequence continues at coordinate 116,405,431 of OW052185.1, read as the reverse complement.
TGGATACATTCATTTAATATTTAGTTCCCGTCTAACTGGTTTTATTATTTTTTATTTCATCAATAAATGATTTGATGGAGAGGGCATTGCCAGGGATGTTATGCTTATGGGTGATAATTTATCTCTAGTGGCAACCCTTTATTTTTGCACACATATACAAACACAAATAATGCCTAAACAAATATCCGATTATGATGCTAAAATTGCCATGAAATCGATACGCGAATATGTGAATGCATGTGTCAGCAAAACTAATGTGATAAAATGCAAAAATAAACCTAAATGACAGCGGCAAAAATCGCATGACAGCTACATATGCAGACAAACTATTCGCTAATGCAAATGGCTATTCATTAGGTGGCTGATTAAAGGGGTGGGATTTAAATAGATAGCGTCTTTTAGTGCGACAAATTACAGAGTGGACAGTTGTCGATTAGAGGTAGTACGGTACTTTTTGTGACAGCTGACAGTTGCGGCGTTTCCGCAAATTGTATAAAGATAATACTAAGCACCTTTGGATAGGTATATTATCGAGTGAAATATTTTATTCTGTATACATATTGGTACATACTTTTGCGCAATGTATGGTCAAAATTGTCGAATCTCTCATTTCAATCCGTTTGTCTGTTTGTTTTTTTGACATCTCGAGATGTGTAAAATGTGTGTTTGATTTAAAAAATGCGCTACTCTGGCACAGACCAGAAGTGTTTAAATTAACGATTTTTAGTATTATGAAATTTTATTTCAATTTTAATCCCCATCCTACTCAATAGGGAATCTATTTCAAAAGGTGACAGTTTGCGAGGAACAATCAAAAACGTCACAATGAAGCAACGATGTACATAAAATAGAAGCCTGTACGTACTACTTCTTCCAGTCAACACATAATTCGCAATGTAAATCCTTTCATCTCGTAACTTCTCCCCGCCGCGAACATTTAGCAAACAAAAAAGGACCATAACTCACACTGTGTCATCATCGTCAACATGTCAACCCTTAAGACACATATGAACCAGTAGCATTCGTACACCACACGCCTTCTGAGTTCTGACACGCGATATCAATAAAGAATCCTAGAATCCATCTCTTTCTATTAAAATAATATCCTCTTTCCATGTCCTGTCGGTGCATAGAAATATTGTGCACTACTCGTGTGTGTGGTAGAAATTTTTAATCCTTGATGAGTTATTGACGTCGACTACATGTATTGTGTGCCTGCACTGTCTATTGATCTCGCAACAAAAGGATTTATTGCAGTTGCTTGCAATCAAAATATTTCGCTGCAAGGCAATTGATTTGTTTCTAATCCTCTCAGTGTGTGGTACCGTACACCGTATACAGTGTGGTGAGGAACAAAAACGTTCCGAACTTTAAACGTACACTAACCTAAAAATTTAACAAAAAAAAAAGGGTGGTACCGCAGAAATTTTTGATTATGCTTTGTTGTATCATGTGCGGTTGTTGCTGGTGTCAGAATAACTCCCCTGTGGCGGTTTTGTACGAAATTCATTTTATAAACTTTTGCAGTGTTCACTCGTTGCACCTTTCATTTTTTTTTGCATAATACCACCAGCTCAGCCTCTAGGCGAACATTTTATGCTAACATCAACAATTCCAGGCAAAATGGTTCAGTTGCGTGGGGTTTTTTTTGTACAAACCCCCATTGTAGGGTTGGAGAATGTACGTTTATCCAGATGTATAGTGCACTGTCCCATGTGGTATAGGTAGGAGCGTCTATTTTGTTTTTTAAGCTTGTTGTACTATAAGGGGGGTTTGCCTAATGAACTTTTGTATATAATTTCCGGGGGTGGATGTATGTGCACGACGTAGTAGTGTTGAGGATTTGCTGGAGTAGTCTTTTGTGCAATTTGTCCAAGTGAAGGTTTTTGTTGACACTGCATGTTAATTGGTGCGCGTTATTTTTCTCGTTTTCTGCTGAACTATTTTGAACGTGAAATATTTTTTTTAGAGAATAGTGTCAGATAAAGTTTTGCGTTGGGAATTTAGTTTTTAGCTGGGATAAAATGCAAATGGAAACATTTTTATGGACAACCAGCTAATTGGATTAGAGGGGACTACATGTAATCAGCAGTAGTAAGAAGATTGAAAAAGTACAGGCCTAATATCATGTTGTGGTTTGGGTATGTGCTAAAAGCTATCTGTTGGCCAAGACAAATAATTTGTAAACTCAAAGTTTGAGCGTGAATTTGGTATCAAGCGAGTTTTTTTTAACGCTGATAGATCATCCGTAATTCGTAAATCGGTACATGTACATAGTTGAAACAAATCGTTATTGAGACACCGTATACTTTTTAAACGTGATGGATTCAAGCAGTCTTCCAAGCTACCAGTAGACAGAATCATTCAACGTACAGTGGCCTAGGTGTTAGAGCGTTGGTTCCCTGTTGAAATCCCGAAAGTGATTCAAATTTTCCGTTCGGAGTCGGCTGTATAGAGGGTTTCCATTATTTTTGGCAAAAATAAAACTTCGCAGACACAAATGGTTGAAGAAGCTAGGTTTAGGACCCCTAAATGGACCTTTAATGGTTGGCTTTTTTAACATAAGAAGTGATAGTTCATTGGTCACACCATGATTCATGACAGACAGGTCTAAGTATAGTCTAATTTTTTATTCTCCAAATTGTGGTACTGCTCTTGTTAGTGTAGAACGTAATACAATAAGACAGTTTGCCTAAGACGCCTTCTTTCCCTATGCTTCTAGGCTTTAAACACATTTAAACACATTCATTGCATCTCCCAATAAGTCCTTCAAAATCATATTCAAAACATTTTTCTTTTTTTTTTTCAAAAAGCCCAGTACCCAACCAAGTTGCATAACTCCAAGTTCAAAGACAGTCGTGTCCTTAATGTTTTGTCCACTCTTCCTCACATTGACTTGACGCACACTCGTGCACCATCCCTGATCTCAATCATCGTAGTGCACATTTTTGAAATGTCAAGGAACATCTCTTTTCATTTGAAAAACAACTTATCTGCAAGAACAATTCCTCAGTTTATTTCCACACTCGTTTCCTGCAATTTGTCACACTTCAAGGTTCAGGATATTAAAGTAAAAAAAAAATATCCTTCCCGGCAATTTTTCTGCTAGAGCAGCAGCACAAGAAATCATCATCATCCACTTCCACTATACTCAACTATTGCATGGAGAAAACCACCTCTCAAGGATTGGTTGTAAACTCCATCCATTCATCGCCTCCATGCGCTGCGGTTCTATTATGCACTTGGAATCAGTCTACCATTGCCGCCCCCTCTCTGCTTGAGTTGACTGATGGTCCGACATGAAGTCAGTGTCAGTGCTCGGCTGGTTCGTCGTTTGAGGACGATGAGCGGAGATGAGGGTTATATTTTTAAAAAATCATATTGCAAGCCTACAAGGCCTTCGAAAATGACTGAGTGTGTGTGAGAGAAAAAAAAGTGCTATCCACTCTGAAGTTAGCCGCAGTTCATAATATCTACCCTGTGGATGTTGATGATGACATAACATTGCATCGGGTTGTTGGATGAAGACAGATAGAGGGGTGGTGGGTGATTTCAATCACATTTTGTATGTACAACAACGCGCGCCACGTGTACTTGAAACTCGCTATGCATTCAACCATCCGTCCCGCGTCGTAGTATGCAAATATGGCGGCTTTCCACAACATATAGCGACCAAAATTTCGAGTAACACATTGCTCGCTTGTATGGGTGTCTGGCCGGTGTTTCTCTGATTTTCAAAAGCAGACTATGCTTGCCACAGGGCAAATGAGGGTTCACATCCCGTTGAGGTGGGTGGTATAACTCATTCGTCATTTGTTCGACAAGGGTGCATGCCATACAACGACACCAACAACATCCGCCATACACAAAGCACACAGCACCAAACCAACAAGGACACAAAAATCCATGACAACTGCGGCCCGGCTTTGCATTGCCAAACAAGAAATTTCAGTTCATCGTTGGTTTTCGTCCTGCACAGGACGATGATGATGGCGATATATTTTGTTGTTGTCGAAATTAAATAATCAATAACTCCAGCATTTTCCTTTCAAGGGTACAAGACTTTGAATCCTTTCAAATCACGTCGAGTGACTATCGAGTAACACCAAACAAAGTTTTTGTTTAAGACGCAAGATCAAACGAAAAAAAACGAATTTCAAGGACTCGGAGCGAATATTATGTGTGATTTAGTGGTGATTCGCTGGCAAGCATAACAAAAAAAAACTCTGCCTGCGCATTGACTTGAGGACTTTTTGAATCGCGAGTTCATTATCCTTGCACATAGCGAAAGGGGTGCACAGAAGGTAAACACACCACCGTACAGAGGCTAAAACAATTATCCTTTTGTTCGTTCTCTATATTAAAAGGTATTTTACGGGAAAAAAAACAAAGCAGGGAGAATTTAACTTAAAACAACACAACTTTTCAAGGACTACGTCTCAGTTGGTGGCTTTCGCTTACAAATACATCAAAATCTTGTTTTCGAATGCCAAGGACTAATTTTCTTTTTATTTTCTTTTCTTTCGCACACAGTTTGCCGCTTGGGTTGATGCTGTAATCTTTGTATTTAGTTTGGAGAACGAGGCTAGCTTTAACGCTGTGTACAGTTATTATACCAAAATGGCGCATTTCCGCAATAGTCAAGATATTCCAATTATTTTAGTTGGAACTCAAGGTAAGTTGTTAACGTCCGGTGGTGCCTTGTGGAACGTAAATTTTAAATTTTTGTATTTTTGTTGTTGCAGATGCCATCAGTGAGAGAAACCCGCGTGTGATAGACGATTCGCGAGCTAGAAAACTGGCTAATGACTTGAAGCGTTGCTCATATTATGAAACCTGTGCCACCTATGGCCTTAATGTGGAACGTGTGTTTCAGGATGGTGAGTTTTCTTTTCGTTTAGTTATCAATTAGTGTGTTGGACGACTAATTTTTACCTATCTAACTTGTTTCCATTTCTCTTTTGTAGCCTGTCAAAAGATCCTCCAACAACGAATTACCACCTGTGTTCCACCCGTCAATTCCCGACCAACTACACCGCAGGGCACTCGCCTCGGCATCGCTAGCTTTCACCATTCCAATGCAGTCGCTGCAAACGGCTTCTCATCTTCAACGCCATCTGTTGTTCAATCTTCGGGTGCAACGTTGCCACATCGACATCATGTGTTGTCCACCTCATCGCACCACATTCCGATGCGAATGAGCGCTGATTTTGTCCACAGCGAACAGCAGCAACAAAAATGGGCAGCCGTCTCATCAGCCCACCATCAGTCCCAGCAACAGCAGCACTTTGTCACCGTAACGAATGAGAACAACAACGTGACCAAATTCACGCCCGGTGCTGTGACAGTACACCATTCAGCTGCACCCTCGGCGGAAAATCTAGCTCCCCTTTCGTTGGTGCCGCAGGGCAAGGATTCCGGTAAGGACAACAGCAGTGGTGGTGGAAAAGATCTCCCAACACCCACTTCGACACCGACCACAAGTCGAAAATCGCGACGACGATCGAATCTCTTTATCCCGTCATCGAAGAAGGGTGATGATAAGTCAAAGAACGGCGAGCTCGGCAGTGGCAGGTCGATTCCCTTGAAACAGGGATATCTGTACAAGCGCTCCAGCAAATCGCTAAACAAAGAATGGAAAAAGAAATACGTGACGCTGTGCGATGATGGGCGGTTGACCTATCACCCATCGCTGCACGATTACATGGATGATGTTCATGGCAAGGAGATTCCCCTGCAATATGTCACCGTCAAGGTGCCGGGTCAGAAGCCACGTGGTTCTAAGTCAATCATCACCAACAGTGCTCTAACCTCGTCAATGTTGTCAAATGGAAAAGCCAACCAGAATGGTTTGAGCGAAGGCATTGGCTGCCTTTCGATTGTGAAAGACAACAAAAAGCTGGCGGAGAAGGGTCTGCTGACCGCCTTTGACACGCTGTGGGAGCCTGGCAAGTCGAATTCCTCTCAGCAAACATCTGGCGATGAGGGAATCGCCATGAGCAACAGCAATTCGCAAACGTTCATCGCGAGTGACAGCAATCAACAGCTGTTAGCTGGTGCTAACAAGCTGGACGCTCAGACACCAAACGTGAAGAAGCGTCACCGGCGAATGAAGAGCAGCGGCGTCAAAAACCAAGAAGTCGACGATTCCGACGGCTACGAATTCTACATCGTTTCACTGGACAATAAACAGTGGCACTTTGAGGCGGCAAATAGTGAGGAACGTGACGAATGGGTTGCCTCCATCGAACAGGAGATCTTTAAGTCGCTGCAGGGCATCGAGTCGAGCAAGATGAAGCCGGCGACGTCAAGTGAAATGGCGAGTATGAGCTCGATAAGGACGCGGGTGCCTGGCAATGGCTACTGCGTCGATTGTGATGCACCAAGTAAGTTTGCTCTTGACCAATGCGAATCGATGGCATTTATTAACTCCTTGTCTGCTTTTTTGTTTAGATCCTGAATGGTCGAGTCTTAATCTGGGAGTGCTGATGTGCATAGAATGTTCTGGCATTCATCGAAATCTCGGTTCGCACATCTCCAAAGTGAGATCGCTTGATTTGGACGATTGGCCGTAAGTATTTTGGAACACTTTACCCTTTCAAGTACCGCATCTAATTTGGATTTCTCATTTTATAGTCCTGGTCACCTTAGTGTTATGTTGGCTATTGGAAACAGTCTGGCAAACTCCGTTTGGGAAGCCAACACCCGGCAACGACAAAAACCGCGACCAAACTCAAGCCGAGAAGAGAAAGAGTCATGGATCAGGTCTAAATATGAGGCTAAAGAATTCCTACAACTGTGCAATCAAAACTCGAACGCCACTGCTGGTCAGCAGCTAATTGAGGCGGTGATAAGGTAAGGAGAACCCTCCAAGTCATAAACAGAGCGAGATACTAATTTTTGTTTTGTAACCATCAGGTCTGACATGAAATCGATTGTGTTGATCCTTGCGAATGCAACCAATGAAGTCACTAACTCTACTGTGAGTCCAAGGGACGTGCGAACGCCTTTGCTGTTGGCGTGTGCAATTGGGAATTTGGCAATAGCCCAGCTCTTGATTTGGGTAAGTTCAAGCAAAAGATGACTTCTGTCATCAAAACTAATTTTCTTGTTTACCTTTTTTTGCAGAATCACGCTAATATCAAGCACACTGATCACGAGGGACGTACCTGCTTAGCATACGCACGCGCTGCCCAATCCCTAGCCACCGCTAAGTCCCTCAAAGCAGCTCAAACCAACTCAAGCAATACCAGCACCACGTCATCGACATCCTCAACCAACAGCTCGTCAGCTACGACGGCGGCGGTGACAACAAATGGCAGTGGCATACCAACGCCACATTACAGTGTCGAGGAGACGACCGCCTTAGTAGAACTGCTCATGAGTCTTGGCTGTCCCGAATCGGCGCCATTAACCGCCAGCGGAACTCTACCCCGACGAAGGGATACCCTAGGAACGCCCTACGAAAAGGCTGTCTCTGGTGTTATATAAGTTCTTTAAATCTCTCTCTCTCTTGAATAGTAATCGCAATTTTATTGTGTTTGGGGCTAAATGTGTATTTTATATGTATATGTAGACGTACGAATAGGTTCTAAGACACCACGTTGACTTTTTGTTTTATTTAATTTTAGTCTTTTTCCCTGTTTAAATGTTATGCAACATGAAAATTGAATCTTATTTATGGCGGCCAGTGATGCTCTTTAATGGGCCCAAAAAAAAACATACATTCTCCATCTCTTGTAAAATGTTTTCTTTATTGTTTGTATCCTCATTTGTTTATTTTTGTTTGAAAATGTATTTTATGTCTATTATCCTTGGAAGAAGGTTAAAATTCAAATTTATAAAACTATTCCTTAAGTTGTATGTACACTATTTTTGTTTTGTTTTAATTTTTTTTTATTATTATTTATGAATGTGATTCACACTTCTTTTTTTATTTTGTAATGTGTAACATAATATATATGCAAGGACAAAAGGATTTCGTAAAGAACAATGTCCTCTATAAACAATAAATTAAACAAAATATATAAAAACAAATATAATATAATTTAACAAAACAGAGAAACACTAGCTCGTAAGGTATTAAATTATTAGAAAAGAAAAAAAAATATAGAGAGCGCATTAGAAACGCAAATCGACTTAGTAAACTCGCTCGCTCTAGTGGAATTTTTAAACGATAAACCAATGATGATAAAGTAATTTATAAAATACACCTCTTGCTGAATGAAATTCTTTAAACAAAAAAGTAACTGAAAGGCAAAAGCAAATTTCAATAAATTGTTGCAATTCACATTTACCACATTTTTCAAAAAATAAAAACAAATTCTTGTAAGAAAATATACCACAAAAGCTGCAAATTATACATGAAAACGTATATAATTACATAAAATAAATAAAAAGGAAATATACCACACAATGTAAACAAATGTGTTTTATTTTTGAAAGTATCTGGGCATTATAGATGGTGAAACTTGAAACAGGTACATAATTCACATATCCTGTTGTCAATCTCCTGAAATTATAAGCCAACTGGTAAGAAAATAGTCCACACAAACTTCACCCTGTTTTTTTAGGATCGCCCTGTAATCGAATCGCAGTGTGAATACGATTATCGCAGTTCTTGTGTTTTTATCTTTCAAATGAGCCATCAATCATAAAAATCCGTCAAGCCGTTCTCCCATAATGTGCAAGAAACGAAATCATTAAATTTTACATGAAAAAAAAATCGCGTAATGCCAATTTTTTGATACCGACAAAATACCGACATTTGGGTTGAATCTGTGATGTTATCCCACCGACACTGTCGGTAAACCTCACAACCGACATCATATGTCGGTAATATCGATCATATACCATAACTCACTACATAACCGACCGAGTTACCCAGCAACGTGTCGGTGCATTCGTTGGACGGGTAATCTTAAACGTGACTACATTACCGATAATGAGGAAATTCATTTGCTGCCTCCGTTTTATTATGTTGCAGGACAACTACTCAACGGATTTCAATGATCGACCACTCATTTTAAAGCTTAAAACATCTTACAGATGATGATAATACTGCCGATTCAATTTATTCTACCGATTAATATTCTACAAGCCGTGAAAACCAATCAATTTACAAAATCAATAAAAACAACATTTTTTTTGCAATGCATTTTTATTTGACATATATTGTTTTATAAGATTTTTATTTGTTTAAAAATTATACGAAAAAAAATTCTTCTCCCTGCGAAATTATTACTAAACACACACATGATGTTATCCCTTCTATGTTATGTTTCGATTTTCTTGGAAGATGGACAGGAAAAGGAGAAGAGTGGTAGGGAAAAGACAAACAAATAATTGTAAACAAATCTAAGGAAATATGAAAGCTAATTTTAAAAAAAGTTAACTATACGGTATGCAACTAGTTTAAAAGCTGTAAACACTACATACTTCAGTTTTTTTTTACCATCCCTTATGCTGAAGCTATATAAACTATTGGCACTTCCATTTAAAACGGAACTTCTACGTACAGTACTTGTATGGATTTTTTTGAATTAAAACAAAAACCGAAAAATAAATGGAAACTAAATTAAATTATTGAAATAAAAAATTCGACTAAGCTACTAACGAGTAAAATATTTATGTATGTTCCTGCATGCAGGTGAATTGATTTTAGCTTTTTCTTACTAAGACAACGGACCATGAAGTTTTTTTTTGTTTTGTTACCGAAACAGTTATTATCGCCGAAAATGTTGTTCTTTTTTTTTTTAAAGAAAAGCAAACAGGTTTAGCGAGAACTCAAGTAAAAGTGATATAACGCAGAACAAATGAAGGATTTCCTATGAAACGTTTTCCTCTCCTCGTCGTCATCGTCATCATGCTCCTCCGCGTTGTACTCTACACTTTTACTGCTCGTGCTGGTGGTGAATAATAATTATGATGTTGGGTGGTATTTTTTTTGTTTTTTTTTCTGTGACCTAAACAAGGACATTTTTGGAAATGTTTCTAAAGGTTTAGATTGCTGAAAAAGGATTTTTTTTTCGTTTTTGTTTTAGGGTGAAATTTTTGTTTTACAACAGTGAGTCGCGTGAAAGGGGGGGAGCAGCACCACCACTCGCCAACACACGATCTCACTTCGTTTTCTCTCTACACTCTCTGTTACTTTTTCGTCGCCTCTACTCTTCTTATAAAACAAAAATTTGTTTACTGTGTACACATAAATGTATGTATGCTGTTTGTTTGTTGATATTTTTTTGTAAATACGTTTTTGCCCTCTGCATGTTGTTGTTGGTTTTGTTTTGAGATGAACACGCTCGCGCAATTGGGTTTTTCTTCAACGGTTCGCCTTAAAATTCTTTTGGTGAAATCTTTTCTTATGTTCTTCGTCATTGATGGATTGATTTCGTTTTCTTGTTCCCCCGTTGGTAACGTTCCTCATTTCTTGTTCATTTTGAATTTAGCATAGAAATTTGCAATTTGATCGTGACGCACTGGAATCGCGTCCAGAATGCCAGTGAAGCTGAAATTGGTGTGACGCTTCTCGTGGAGGTTGTCACCGGACAGATAGGTGACCACGTTCGATTGGAACTCGGTTGAGTTGGGATCGGTGTGATTGGCAACAAGATGGTTGCAGAATTGAGCGATTTGCACAAAGACTGTTGCTTCGCGATCTGAAATTGAAGAGAGTTGTGTTAGGATATTATGACGCCTTTTATGGATGGAACCTTGATTTTTTTTAATAAAATTGATTGACTGATTCTGGAATACAGAACTCCAGAGAAGCTGCGATTCTTTTCATTTGAGTATCAACACAGAAAACATGAAGTTTCGGAATCCAATTAAAAACCTGTACACCAGTGATGATGTTTGACAGTTTATCTGGCGTACAAAAACATCGCTGCAGCGACTATCATGGTAGCTTTGATAAATCTTTTGCTTCGATCTGAATCTTAAAGTACATCGAACTACCTGGTGAGCTGTTTAAAGCGCAAGAAGATGCCTTGATAAATTGTATACCCCTATGCAGTTGTGAAATTCCGAGGAACAGAATTATGTACAATTAATGAAATCTTTGCATTGTGTTCCTAATAGCCAAGGCATGTAATAGTATAGTCATACCAAGTTTCGGCATTCACCTGTATTAGCTGTATTAGCATGATGCGTTTTGGAAAGCGTAGCTGTGGAACATTTCAGATTTAGGCGAAATCTCGCTTAAATGGCTTAAATGACACTACCGTGCATATGACACGAGCGCACCCATAAACTCAGAAATTACTCTTCCTGTTCTTCGTGGCAAAGAAGGTGCCGTCAAAATTAAGCCACGAATATGTAAATAACTTCACTCGAGCACCGTCGAATTTTTTGATGCAGTGCCATCCCATACATAGCTTCTTTTCGATATCCAGATCGTTTAAATCATGTTTCCGGTTGCCTTATCAATTTTTATCTCTACTTGCAATTTCTCTTAAAAAAGAATTTCATTCCACCCGCAACTGGGTTTTTTGAACCAATTCTAACTGTTTCAGGATTATTAAAAAAAGGACTACCACGAACAACCAAAAAATTCAACACCTCGACCATACTACATGTATCGGCGGGAAAGGAAGATTACTCCTGTGAAGAAGATTCAATGACAAATGTGGGTTTTGCGCTCGCATGACTAGGGTGATGGTTTTGAAGAATCACGAATATGGCCTCTGCTTTGAAGACTTCTAGCTCATGTTCGAGCGCGATAAAGTCACAACTTGGAAGTAACGAGCAGAGTTCCAACCGCATATGCAATATGAGGATTCGAGGCTGATATGTATGGGGTAGCAAGTTGGCTGCATAAACTGCCCGTCATAATCCATGTCGCGGCTTCTGTCGTATGATGGTGATATACTTCTCTATCTTGACAGCAATATAGCTTGATCCACATGCTTTTAGCTGTTTTAACAAACTGGAGTTTTTGAGAGGTTTACGCTCTGATGGATATATGGCGTTTTGTTGGGCTTTTTCATGTGTAATTGGAGGACGGTACTCACGTTCGAGAATCCTATTGTGATCTGTATTCCATTGCCAATGGTCGTCAAGAAACGTTTTGACAATAAATCCGTATTGGATCAATCAATTTCGTTCCGATTGCTGGGCTTACGACTAAAGAGCCGTTTTATTTGGTTGCGCAGTAAAAAACTTCATTTGTCATCTTGAATTCACGATTGAGAAGCTTAGCCTTCAGACATTCGGCTGCGAAAATCATGTGTCGTGAATAGGTAATACTATCAGGAGACTACATAGTTGTCGAGAAGAGCGTTTTATATCAGAATCTCCTGTAGACCAACCGTGTGTCGTATTCCGCTTTTAAGTCCTTAACTGCTTTCTCCCCCAAAAGCCAATGTTAAGGACGATTAAAGAACTGTTGCAATGCATGATCCCTGACAATGGGGGTAAACTCATGCTAGTGTGATATCAGGAATTCGATACAAAAATTGCAAAAGGTCCTATAATAGCCGATGCTGCTTCAAATCTCACCATCAAAGTACCCCACGTAGGAGGTACATATATAACTGCTTTTTACTTAACCCAATAACTTACCCAACTTCCTTGGAATTTTAACCAAATTGAACGTCATATTCTCATTGTCCCGCTGGGCACGCATGTGCCTATTGCCATGGGTGAACTCCTGCTCCAGCCAACGAATAACATTGCGAGCGTTTTCGCTTCGCTTCTTGAGATCATCCAACTCATTGAAAACTGAAAACAAACCTCGTCATTTAACTACTTCGATATTTTGCTCTTTTGGTAAACCTCACCTGCATTTGGGATAAGAACGATAAACTTCTTGCTCTTGACCAAGTTCTTAACGATGCCTGTGTATTCAGTCAGCGCTTTGGCATCCACCACCACAAATGGTGTCATTATCATGTTCAGAGGATTCCTACGAAGCTGAAAAGAGATCTTCACTTACTATCCTCTCCCATTATAAAATCTCTCAAGTAGACTTACCTCTTCTTCCAAAGTCTCGACTTCATTCTTCAGCCACAACTTGCCCATGATTTCACACTTCTTGTTCACTTCGTTCTTCTGCGCCTCGCTGCGCTCCTCATCTGCACCACTGCTTGACTGCAGCTTTTCGTTTTTATCACCTGCATTGCGATTGCGCAGATATCCTTTCCTAGGCAACCGCTTACACTCCTCGACGGTGTCCTTCTCCTCGTTGCTGGTGTAGCTCTTGCGCACAATTCCATTCTTGCGATCGCTGTAACGTCTGGTACGTCCCTCTACCCGTTTTCTTGAGTTCTTAGCAGACCGCCGTTCCCTACGTCGCGACGACGACACTTTCTTTTCTTCGCGCTTCTTTTTCACGTTCTCGGTGAACCTCCTCGACTTTACACAGAATCTGTAGTTGAACTTCTTCTGTTTGCATATGAAAAACCCAAAGTCGACCATTTTGAAAATCCTCAAGATGTTCTCCTCGTTGGGTGTGATCTTCTCGCGGATGGTTGTCTCCCAGTCCAACTGCATCTGAGTGCTTTGGAACAAATCAAAGTTCTTCAGAACAAAGTCCTCGGACATGGGCACCGTGGCTCGCACATCAAAGAGCTCACTCAGGGGCTCCCGCACATTTGCTGCGGTCAAGAATTCACGCTCGAAGAAGACCTTACGCGTAAACATGTCAATGTTGCAGTAGTTCAGCAGCTTCATGATTTTGTGAATAAATTCGGGATTCGAGTGATAACAGCCAAACAGGATTTCATGGTTGATCTTCAACCAATCGAAGAGGATTTTCAGTGCACGCATGGTTGGCTCTGTCTGTACAAAGTCAACGATAATGTTCGGGTCAATCTTGGTGTACTTGTTGCGATAGACGAGTTTCTTTGGTGGTTCTCCAAGTTTGATCTCTTCTTCGTTGTCTGATTTGAAATTTATGGCGCCCAGGGAAGTGCTGTTCATGTTTAGGACCTCAAAGCCTTTTAGCAGCTCTTCGCTGTCCACTTCTTGGGACAGATCCGCCCCGGGATAGATTATTTTCTCCTCCTCAATCACGATGTCTTCGTTGTCCGAAAAGGTCGGATAGTTTTGATTCTCTACCTCGTCCTCTTCAGAGTCTTCCGGTTTCTCCTTGACTTCCTTGCTGATTTGCACTACTCCGCCGTCCTCAATATCACTGAAATCACTCTCGAAATTCGAACTCAAATCTGAGTACTCATCCTCTTCCGAGGAGAAATCTGTATCCATATCGGACTCGGAGTCATAGCAACTACTGTCGTCGCTCTGGGCGATTTTCCTTCGACGACGACGCAATTTCATGCCCTTCTTCTTGCTCTTACTAGACAGAGGCGTCTTCAAGTCGGATTCCTTCGCCTCATCACTACTCCTGGTCGAGTTTTGGGGGTTCTTCTCTTCGCTGTCCTTCTTGGAAACCACCACAGATGTTTTTGGCTCACGTTTTTCATTGATCCCATCATGATCGTCCGTATCCGAGGGAGCTTTAACCTTCTTCTCTGGTTCTCCAACCGCTGCCAGCCAATGTTTATACTCATTGCGACTCTTTCTTACCAACATGTCGAACTCTTCAAACCTCTTTGCGTACAGCTCATGGAACGCATCGTTCTCCTTCGACTTGGCCAGAATCACTTGCTCTAAGTTCACGATACATGCATCCATCAGATCAGAGCAAACGGCGACTAGAAACGCGTTCAACGAATACACCTTCTGGGAGTTGATCATCTTCAGCTTGGACAGACAGAAGAACAGTATGTTGACAATCTTAAACACACTAGCTTCGCTAATGTTGATGCTTTTCGAGCACAAGATCTTCCTCAGATCGACTAGAACGCAGTGGCACAAGCTATTAAAGTCGGGCACCTCCTTGTCGAAGAAGAATATGTCTACGATCAGGTAGAACCGTGCGTAGAAGTCCTTCAAATTAAACTCAACCTTGTTTGCGTCCAATTTCTCGAGGAAATCGGCATGCGCCTGGAACAGCTTGCAAACGTTGTTCTCACTCAACTCAAACGGCACAATACACACCAGCGAGTACAGATAATGGTAGATCGAGTCCAAATCGTAATTTTGTCCGTAGTACAAGGTTCCCAATTGATTCTGAGACATTCCAATGGCCGGGTTTAGCTTGAACGCCTCAAAGTAAAACTTGGCCGCCATCTTCTTTGTTATCTTCGGCTTGGAGTCGATTTTAAAATCGATAAAGTACCGATGTAGGTCGCCTAAGGATAATAAGGCCGAGTGTATGGTATCCAGAGCAAAACTCACCGCTTCCAGACTCTTGTCCACCACGAAATCTCCGATTACTTCTTCGCCATCATTGATCTTGTAGTCTCCTTCTCCATCCGCACCTTCAATGAAGACGTTGAAGTTGAGCAGAAACTTTAAGTCCAAATCGTAGATCTCCTCCATTTTGGACGCGATTCTTTTGTAGTTGGTTATTCCGCTAAAGAGGAACTTCTCCAACTTTTGCAGATTCTCTTCGGCATGATCGCCCTTTAGCTCCTTGTTCCAGTTCTTCTTGACGAATGCTATAAACTCGTAGTAACCCTTGCGCCAGAGAATCTCACGCGCCTTCTTGCCCACCGCCTGAAAGTCCTTAAAGATGATGGCCTTGCACAGTTGCACCAACTGCGATCGTTTATCCTCGATGTCGTGATCGAAGAGTTGCGACATCGATACAATGGACTTTTTCTCATCGTCCAATTGCTTTGCAACCACATACAAGGAGCTGAAAGAGAACATAACGAGGTGTGGATGAGTATTAAAGATTTGATTACCACATTCTAGTAGGAACAGGTACACAATATGATAAACAAAGCAAAGATTAAATCGTTAAAACAGGCGCAGAGGAGAAGAGAAATGGAAGCCTGTATGTGTTTTTTTTTATCTCGCCAAGGTCATTACCCAATTAATGCGTGGGTGATTGTTTTATACAATTTTTGGTAAACAGACGTCAGTGCTTCAATGAATATTACGCTTTGTGATGCAGAAAATCAGATGTTTCGTAGGTATGGAGAATCATTCAGTTTTTCGAGATCTTTGGTAGTCTTTGCTGTTTTTTTGCAGTTGCGAGTTCAGAGATAGGTAGGTAGGTTGAAGTGGCGGTTCGGCATGAACCCAAGTAGCACTTATGTGCCTTTTTGTTGCCACGACTCGTGCGACCTTTATTATGATTGTTGTTGTGGATGTGATACATCTTGTATCCTTTTACCCGAGATGTCGCTGAGGTTGTCGAAAAATGGTTGGTTTAACGCACGCAATCTGGCTCTTGCTAATGCCGGACATTTGCAGATGAAATGGGAGAGGATTTCTCTCTTATTTGTGTTCCCGAAACTGCGGCATTGAGGGTTGTATGGGATCCCTAGTTTGGCCGCTGGTCTCCAATTGGCCAGTGCGCCGTGACTATCGTCGTACATTTTGCGATATCTGGGCTATCTATTTAGTCTATTTAGTAGGAGGTCCATATTGTCCTCGATATGACGGAATTTGATTACCTTCACCATTTGGAGTCGGCCTTTTTCAGGAAGTATGTATTGTATGTGTATTTGTCCCATAACCGCCCTGAGCTGAGCCTTGCCAGCTTGTCTGCACTCTCGTTTCCTACAATGTGACTGTGCCTGGAACCCAAAGAAATGTGACCCTGATGCGTTCGCCAAGGTGGGCAAGTTCGCGTTACATAAGGACGCGTATGCTTTGCTGTTAGATTAAGTAACCGCGATTAGTATAAGAGGAGCTGTCTAGGAAATACAGAGAAGCTACTAATCGTTCTATATGTCGAATGTAGCCTAGTCAACGATTTTGTTTCAATAACCGCTTGCAAAATGGAATCTAACCAACCTTCAATTTTAAAATGGGGGTAAGACCGCTACAGCGCTGGCATAAGGAATATTAGAAGAGCGGGAATTATCCATGAATGTCGGTATTCCTGTAGTGAATGGGTAAATACATCAACTGTCGGTTAAGGCTTATATATGGGAAAATCACATCGAGGCCATTAAATTCTGCAGAACCTAACGATAGATTTAACAATTTAAAACTGAGCTGCAAGGAAGCATCCAAGTGGATGATTGACACGACTGGAAAATACTGGTGTGGTAAATAAAAGACAAAACAAAAATCAATAACAGGAGGATGCACGTTTCAAATAAAAAAATCAATTTCTAAGTGGTTAGTCAGCTTAGTTCCTCCGCAACAGGTATACGTTCGATTCATAACAGTGGAAACACCCCTTTTATTGATCTTTACAAGCAATTATCTGATAAATCATTGGAGGAAGTATCAATTGTCATAAAAAGCTTATCCCCAGATCCCTTCATATTTAGCATACAAATGTTGATCCAGAAAGAAGTACACTGATCAATGTCATGAATGATTGTGAGAAAGTAGTCCTAGTTAGGAGCTTTTGTTCTTTTAACTACAAGGACGAATTAATGTGATAGAAGATCTAATATCCAGTTGTATTTCCTTTCTTAATGGCGCTACAGTCTGAGGTGACCGAAATACATCTGCTGTTAACATGGCTCATAGCTTACTCCTTCCAGTTGCGCACTCTAAATTTGTTAAGGTCGGTTTCTACTTGTGCGCAACATTCGCAATGAGGTCAGCCTCCACTACGTCTACTATTTGATTTAAAATCGACAGCATTGCGGATCAAAGTATTGGCGCCCATAAGCATTATATTTCCTAGCCACCTTTAACTTCCAATGCTTATACTTCTGATCAGGTTTATGGAGCTGTGCAGTTCGTGCATTTCAAGCATTTCTACGTGCATGCTTCAGGGCTGTAGAACAAGACTAGGAGGTTTTTGTATAGGTTCTGATTTATAGTTCGAACAATGAATTTACTACTAGCCATGGAAATAGCGATTGACATGTGGAATTCTTAGTTTGGATTCGGACCAGGTACTATTATAAGAGGCCGGGGTATTGAAAGACATTTACTACCTCTTAAGCTGTCGATTGTGATGTTCGTCGATGATGTGTGTCGGTCCTGTCAAAGTGGTCTTCGACATTAGATGCTGGCGACATGGCATTAAACGATGGTTTCGCGTTCGCTAATGCCTGGGCAGTCTGCAATTACAGTCTCACGATATTGAATCTCTTTAAAGTATTTATTCCTTCCAATTCACGTGGTATCACAATGGACCAACAAGTGGTCTACGTGTGCTGGCTAATCGCTTGCAGACACTCTAACCTAACCACACCTATTTATGCATAACTGTACATAGTCAATGCCTGTTGTTTCGAACCACCATGTCCTCTTATGGATTTTTAGGTGAGGAAACCTTGTGCTTACTATGATAGCATATAGCTTAGCTGCGAAACCAATTTGCTTATGTGGTTTTGTGTAGGCTAACCCTAAATTGGCAATGAAATCACGCTCCAATCGCGTTATTTAAATAAGGATCATCATCGGCAGGATAATTGAACAAAATATGGATACAATGGATTGATGTATTGACTGATATTGATCTTGATTATACAAGGCTAAAGTTGCAACACACTTATCAGCATGTATCAGTGTGGCTTCCAGCCCGACCGATCGACCATAGATCAACAAAGGCATATCCTGGAAAAGACAAATGAATTTCAAGTCGAGTCACCCCATTTTCCATCGACTTCCAAGGCCGCGTATGATAGCATCCAAAGACAAGAGCTTTGTAAAGCGAATGCAGAATTGGGGATACCAACAAAACTTATACAGCTGTTCGCCTAACACTAGCGGACACGCAATGCAACATTCAGTTTGGAAAAAGCTCATCTGAGCTTTTTGAAACTTGTACCAGTTTCCGACAAGCCTAACATTAGAGGACACGCGATGCAATGTTCAGTTTGGAAACAGCTCATCTTCTACTTCTACCCGATTCCGATAAGGAGATGCGCTATCATGCGATTTTTTCAATCGTGCTGGAATAGATTGTGCGTTTTGCAGGATTTAATACCAGCTACTGGGGTACGCAGACGACATCGATATTATTGGTTGATACTATCGTGTCGTTGTTGAAGCATTTACGGCCATTGCGTTGGTCTTGTAGTTAACCCGGCCAACATAAAGTATATGCTATCAGCAAACCAAGTTCTGTCGACGCACAACCTACGAGAAAATGTCACTGTTGATAGAAACCATTCTGAGGTAGTTAAAGAGTTCATCTACTTCGGAGTCAACACTTAACCTACCATAGTGGAAATACGATGCAGACTGTCCCAAGGACCGATGCTACAACAAATGGGCGCAAAACTCTTAACCCGAAAGACCAAATGTTTATTCTACCGGACCCTAATCTCAGCCAGACGTCGGACGCAGTAAAGGAAGGCCTCGCATTAAGATGCGCGCACAATTAGAAACCGACCACAACCAAACTGGAATGTGCAACTAGAGACAGTTATCGAAGGACCGAGCTAATTTATTTGGTTGAGGCCCAGGTTCATTCCGGATTTCAGCGCCACTTAAGTAAGTAAGGACCCTAATTGTACCAGTCCTACTTACCGCCGCAGAGTGCCGACTAATTAGCAGGAAAGCGGAGCAAATATTAGAAACTTTCGAAAGGAAATTACTTTGTAAAATGTTTGGCCTGTGTGCGAGGAAGGTGAATGGAGAAGAAGATTGAACCGATAACGCTATGAGCTGTACCAAGATGTGGCTGTAGTACAAAAGGTAAAAGAACGTAGACTACATTGGCTCGGCCACATCGAACGAATGAATAGAAGAATCTTCGAATCCCAGCGATCAGGTTTGAGATGACAAAGAAGATCAAGGGATTGCGGATGCCCGATAACTTGGGCCGAATAACTGACAGAAGCGTGCCCAGGATCGAAGAGGATGGAAGGCCTTAATGGGTCGGCAGTCCGTTAAGTTAATAAGTAAAGTTGATCGCTAAAATGATGTCGTTGAGAAAATTGCGATTATATGATCTTACTTAGTGTTACCGAAAACAAAAATCACGAGGGGCCCAGGCCTAAGTGATGTCATCTTTGTCCTTTGTCGGAACTTAAGGGTAACTAAGGGTTACGAATAGCATTTGTATGTTCTTGCACAGTGCGGGTATAAAGAAAATTGGGGATAAGGAGAAAAGAAGTACCGCAGCACATTGATTTCAAATGTCGGTAAACTACACTGCTAAGTTTAAAGAGAACATGGCATAGGATTCAACCTCCGATTAGTCGATCCTTGGTATAAATGTTCATCCGAAGATATGCCTAAGAATAAACAAATTTGCATTGATAGTGCAGCGGTTATTTGGCCTTGATGCGGATTGTGACGCGTAACGTTTGCTGAAATCGTCGAAAAATAAGACTTCTTTTCCAATTATGTCCTTCATTACAAATCCGCACCCAAATAGTCAGGAAATATCACGGTTTTTCATACACTTTTTGCCAGACCCATCATGTAATGCTTGCTTAGTAGCTTAAAGCCTCTTCTAAATTTTCGGATGTACCTCTTCAGTTAAGACTTCTAACATTCACTAACTTAGTCGTCCTTTGATAGTGAACGCGTCCTTATTCCCTCTCTATGTGTACTGCATATTAATGTAAGGACATACAAATAGTTCGTTCTTATTCGTTTTGTAACATCGTATCTATGAAACACTCGAGCGAAATGGCCACATTGCCTCATGGTCCGCATTTAAAAATGTTCCGGCCTAATTTTATCAACGTCCACAGGCCCTCCAATCGAATGAACCCTTACTTGATTTACTTTCAAAATGTCAAGTCACCTAAAGCTCGTGTTTGCGGTGTTGTCGCAGCAAGTTTCGTGTTTGCTTTCCGCTCGTTTACGATTATATCAGCAAATGCAAATGCGACTCTTCGTTTGTTTAATGCAAATTTACATTGTTACGACCGCGACGCAGACGAAGGTATTAGTGCACGAGCTAGACAAGCATGTAGGCAACATTTTCTTATTTTTTGAGTTTATGAAGTCACATGCAGATCGGTTTGACGCTTTAACAATAGGAATAGGACAGGTGCGAAATAAAACGTTTTATATTTGCTGAATCAAGTTCTTCCAAGTGTTTCCACAATACACCCTAGGTGAAGTAAATGTGTAATTGTAATCCCCCATCAACAAATCGTAGATAACATACAAAGTATTCCTTCTAAAGAACAGCCCTTTCCTGTAGGAGAATTCACCGATAGATTGCGTTCAATCACCTTCACCACACACCAATACCACCAGGAAGGCAAGCAAAGCTCACATTTCCTTTCAAATATTAGCACGTCATGATTCAACTAACTTTTAAAAGCCGACGTCACCTTGACGATTTAAACGGAAATCAACAACCCAATGAGTCATCCCGTCTACCCTTCTTCCATTGTGACGAAATTACACATGTACAGCTCAACCTACCTCAACCATTACATGGCGCAATACTTCATACAGTCACTGTCCTGCGACATCGATTGCGTAGTTATTTTGTTGCTCACTGTTGTGCATTCGCCCTCTGGGGCCTCCGATAGTCTGTTTTTAAAAGTGTAATTGTTTGTTTGCACAAAATTTAGCACAGCCACGGAAAGGAGAATACGATAAACACAGCAAACAATCAGAACGAAGAATTAAATACACACTCGCGGATTGTGTCCACATTCTGCTTCAGTATTTTCCACCGCAGTAAACAGAATAAGAATCGACATAAAAAAGGCATGATAAGAGACTGTGTGGGGGCGGGTGGAGCGCGACGAATATCACGGGGGATGATGCAGCACAGTATACTGGTATACATCGTGGGTTTATTTTTGGATCACTCTCCCTACCAATTGTATATTTGCGAATTGTAAGGATGGACGACAGCACAAATTGATGACAAATTGATCTTAAAAAGAATGAAACTCACCGATATGTCTCCTTTGGGTCATGGCTGCCAGAAAGTTCCATGGTGGTTGCCTTGAATCTTCCTCTAGCCCTCTTTGATTAACACTTCAATATCCAAAATGTGAACTTTGATAAATGCGTCGAAGAAAACCACTTTTTTGTTTTTTTTTTTCTTTTGCAATTCCTTTTCCGACTTGTAGATCTTTTCAACCTCACCTTTTTAATAGACGTGTAAATTACCAACAAATATTTCTATTTATGCGCTAAACAGCTTGGCGAAAACTTTTTAACACGTTTTCAGCTACGTAGAATTACAGCGAGACTATTTTTGTGAGTCAAGACGTGAACTCCATTGTGTGTTCAGCTGGCTGTTTTTGTTGTATCAATGGTCGTCCGAGTTAGTTTGTCATTTTAGCAACATTTTAGTTGGAAGTTCCTATCAATGTTGGTGGATATTTTGAAAATATTCAGCTTTGAAATTGTTGACAGGCACTAGAAAATAACAAATTGCGTTGATTCGCGGGGAAAAGTTTTAACAAATTGCTCAAATTTCGCTATTTCATACAAAATAAAAATGAAAAGATTCCGATCGACTTTTTTTTGTAGTTTCCAGTGGAAAACCACAGATGTTATGTCGGTCGGGTAGGTAGTGCGTGCGAGTGGAATGGAAAACAACATGGCTGCGAATGGGTGTGTTCAGGGGAAAAATTCGTTTTACAGAGAGTTGTGAAATTAGTTTCGTTGAATTTTTTATCGATAGTATGTATACAAAATTTTTTTAATAAATTATAAGCTTTGATAAAATGATGGATGATTGTGAAATTAATGAGAAGCCCGTGATGGCGGTATTGTAGATGTGTTTGCTTTTCGCCTGCTCATGATTATATCAGCAAATGCAAATGCGGCTCTTCGTTGGTTTAATGCAAATTTGCATTGTTACGACGCAGACAGAGGTTAGATGTGAAAACCGTTTGTATGTTGGTTAAATTTTTCTCCCATACAAAAATCGCTATGGAGAAAAAAATTTGCGAGTCAATTCAGAAAAGCTTTTTGCTGTTAGCGAGATATATTCAATGGCTAAAATACAATCACACGTTCCGTTGGCTAACGCAATTAGTTCAACCATGTGAAATCAATGTTACCGGGGGGATCATTCCGTGACTTTTAAAACGATTATCATTCGCAGGCGGTAGTCGAGACTTCATGAACAATCTCTCAATAATCGTCTGTGATTTGACGATTTTTGTATTAAGAGAAGCAAATAAAGTGATATCGCCGAAAGCAAAAACGTCTATTGATCTTAAGTGATGCATGATATACCGTCGAAATGTCATCGTCAAACGATAATCACTTTACGGAATGAGGGCCCATGGTGTTAAGCTTCAACCTCAAAATGAAAAATGTAAAATCTAAACAAAGTGTTGCTGAAAAGCTTGGAGAAAGTTGGAAAAAGTTTGTATTGGTAAAAAATTGTTGTTTACTGGGTTATTCTCTAAGGGGTTGTAGAGTATGCTATTTTTAGAGAAGATTTTAATCATTTTGCTCAGTTGAAACCGCTCAGCAATTAAATATGTCAAAGCGTGCGCAAAGCAGTTGGGCGTACCGTCGACAAAGCTAATCTCAAAGGCGTGATTGTGTTTTCGCCATTACTTTTCAACGGTTTTGGTGTTCTATAGCTGCTAATTCCTCCACCATAATTTTGTAAACGATACTATTCATTTAAATGCGAATTTTTCCACGAACAAAAATCAGAAGTATATACATTTTAGTTCATTTATAAAAACTCTATTCGGGTACTCATATGGAAGAGTAAATTTAAATAAACTTCGATGTGAAAGCTGTATGCGATTGCGTACTTAGAGAATTGTAAAAAGATGAACGAAGAAACAAATTTAGTTTCGTTAATTTTTTCTCAAATTTCTTCACGCAGAATTTCGATTGGTAAGAAAATCTTCGTGTTCCGGGTTTCAGTTATAGTAAGATATCTCGATGAAGCTCTCTTCTCATTGGATAATCGACCATTCACGTGACAGTCACGTGACATTAAAGGAGAATTGACTGACGAAACAAGTTGACAATTTACAAATGGGCACTTAGATATATGAGTGAAACAGCTGATTTTTCTTCGACTTGTTAGTTATTTAGTTAGTTGAATCTTTATTTGGCATTTATTTGCCATTATTGTTATAACTTGTCATAATGATATAAAGATACCCGATATCATAGATTTATTTAAGTTATTTTCAACTTTTCTGATAAAGAATAATTATTCTGTATTGCTAAATGTATTGGCATAGTTCGACATTTACATTACCATTCAGTAAGATTTTGCGTTCCACGTTACATTACCTTATTTTTTCATCTGAAATCCGGAACACCGCCAATGAAAAAAAACCGAGGAGTTTGAAAAACAAAATAATAATTCTTCCTTTTATTCCAAAAATTATGTGGAAATGTTTATGTTTTGAAGGTTTATTGTAATATGCATTTGAGTTCCTTAAAATAATCTTCGAATGTTTTATAGGCAAAACTCTGAAGTGGAGGGATGTTTTTGGTTGTCGTCTCCATCAAATCTAATTCAAAATTTGACGTTTAAATTTGTTCGTTGAGAAAGCGTACGGGTACTTTAACTTTTCGTTGAAATGAGAGAATTCTCTCTTGATATTGGAGATTTGACATTTTTAATTTCTCTTTAAGCAAAATTACCCGAACCGAGTTATTCTTTTGGTAGAATTCTCAAAATGGTAGTTAATTGTTCAATCAGTTGAGAAAGATAGTCTTCCTGCCGGTTTCGATGTGAATTATTTAAATTTTTTTCAAGCCGATTCAGAATATGAGGAATTAATTCTTGGGAAACAAAATCCTTAGAAAAATTTCCCCGAGAATATTCATATTGGGGCTGCAGAATGAATCTAATTTTTTTTTGGTTAAGTTGAACAAAGTTCTCTGTCAAACAACAATTTCCTTGCTTTGCAGCTTATAATCATGATGAATTCCTTTCATGATACAACAAAACAAACAGAGCTATTTTTGCAGAAACGGTTAGAAAATGAATCCAATTGCTGAAATCTCCACTTCTTTAAGAATATCAGGTAGGCGTCAGGCCTTCTCTCCTTAGGTCCAATGGGCTTGATCCTTGTGTTTGTGGTTTCAGTTAAGTACTAAATCGCCGTAAAAAAAATATTCAGGAACTACCGAAAGCCTTGCAAAAGACTGTTGACGAACATCCTAAACATCCTCAACAAAAAAGGGCACCAGAATCTGCTACATTTGTCTTTTATTTACGAAAGTTAAGGGCCGACCAGAATGCGTATCTGTAGCTGAGTGAAAAGTTAAAAACAAGGCAACCCGTAAGCGCTTACACAATGTGTATCTTCGTGAATCTGTAGCTTGAAGTTGAATAGAGGGAAAGATTATGAATTCTATACAGATGACGCACTCCATATAAGAAACATTGTTCTATGGCGGGTCGTGCTGGCACAGCCCGCCATAGAACAATTTTTCTTGTTTTTCATGTGTTTTCATGCACACCGCCCGCCCGTACCTTGAAGCTACTGAGCCAACGTTTCTGTTTTTGTTCTTAATGCGTCATCTGTATAGAATTCATAATCTTTGATAGAGGGCAACTTCATGCAAGAAATGTATCTGTCTTTTGAAAGCGATGCAAGATACCAGATTAGTGGTCGTGGCATTAAACAGTGCGAACGGTACGGAAACTATATTATTTAATTTAGGTGAAGAAATAAGCTCTTGGGGTCTGTTCAAGGAAAACATGTTAATAGGGGACAGTCGACCGTCCGATGGGATAGGATTTGCTTGTAATACGATTCGTGCGCTTCGCATAAGCGGCTAACAACCATCCAAACAATTATTTAAACGGATAATTTACACACAACTAATGATTAGCCTAATATAAGGTATTGCATTTTATTTCTTATTCAGTAGCCATCCACACAGGAAAATATTTTGTATAACAGTAATGGCAAAGTTTACTTGCCTAATAGAATAACAGTATCATACGTTTAGGATCTATCCGCCTAAAAGTACGCACACATTGGATTGGTTAGGATTTAACTATTTTTTTTTTGTTTAAACATACAACATAATAAATTCTCTTGGCAATATTAAGTTAAAATAAATAACAACAACAACAATATTATAACTGGAACTGTATAACCACCTTTCGTTCTTAGTATGGAATCTGGTTTTGGTAGTACTGAATCATATCGTACGTTCTTGTTCTGAAATTTTGATACGAATTTCTGATGACGGCCAACATATGAGCGGCAGCTTCGCGATTATTCTTCGTTGCGACAAAGCGTTGTTTCAATAGATTGATGGTTTGTCCACGGAAGCAGGGCAGACGCGTATCGAGCATGAGAGACACCAGTGAAACAATGGCATCTTGGTAAGGACGGACGGCCAAAAATGCCTGCACACACAATTCGCAGAACCATTTGAAGGCGGGCGCTTCCATTTTGCCGCCCATAATCATGACCATTTCGTCGGTCAGCTTCATGTCGGGTTCGAATCCAATGTTGCCGCCGGGCGAGGATTCAAACATAAAACCAAAATCGATGTGGATGATATGACCATCTTTGTCGATCATGATGTTGCCGTTGTGTCGATCCTTGATTTGGAGGAGGTAACCGATCAGGGAGTAGGCCGCCATTGATTTGACAAAGTTGGCACGAGCCGCCTGGAACTCCTTGGAACTCTCGTCGCCGTACTGATGCAGGAAGTACTCGTAGAGTCCAGAGTCTGTTTGACGACCGAGTTGATCTCGCGATTTGGCATTTGGGACACACTCAATAACACCGCACTACGAATGGGGACACATAAACACAAATGGACATATGGACAGAATTTCAAACTTACCCCAGGAGCAGTGGCCACCACGCGATAAGGGAACAAAAACAAATCCAATCCCACTTGCTGGAAGATGTTCTTAAAGATCGTGATAACCTGTAGCGCAAGCATGTCCTGTCGCACATCGTCTCCCACCTTGAAGATGGCCGCTTGCCATGATTCAACTCCGAATGTCGCATGGGCGTCCTCTTGAGAGTTCTAAACGAGAAATCAATGGTCACTTGGGACAAATTAGAAATACGAAGAAAACTTACTGGATTGTTAGAAACTTCCATTGCACGGGACTCCAGCTCGGTGATACCACACCGATAGACCCTAAACCTCGCTAAATATGGCGCCTTTGCAGCACTCTGCATAGGTGTTCCACTATTGTAGTCAATATCTAGCACCATTGCTTCTGGATTCGACGGCAGGTAGCATCCCGATTGCACCTTAATGCGACTCAAAGCAGCCAGACACGCGTTCTTTCTCTCCGGACCTTTGGGGAATGAACGAATCTCACCAGACACAGCTGTGATTTTGCCAAAGAAGTCGAATTCCCGCTCGTAGAACCTCTTTGCGGAACCGGAGAACGAAGCTATGATGTTTTGACTCAGCGCCTCCAGTGCCTCAAAGAGAAGGGGATCCCTTTCCTGCTGATCCTCATCCATGTACATGTTCGTTTGCATGTTCCAAATGAGCTGATGGGCAACAATCTGCGATCGCTTCGAAATGTTCTTGATGAACTCGGTCACGTAACCCATGGTGTCGTGGCGCAGAGCCTGCACAAGTTGTGGAATGTATGGAAGAACCGATTCGGCGGGATAAGAGGACAGAGTCTTCACGGCATACTGCGCCGTCAGTGGATGTGATGGATACTGCCTCGAAAAGTAGGACAGCGCCTGAATTGGATTTACAGCTGACCAGGCTAGAATGTACACGAGGTCCGGGCTCTCCTGCAACAGGTTCTTCGTGTTGACGAGATATTTCAACGCTTCAGGTATGTGAGCAACGGCAATTGGATCTGCGCACACAAGTCGCGTCACCTCATCTTCAATGGAATCCGAGTTCTTGATCCTCCAAGGGAGGAATACAGCCAACGCTGGATTGTAAGACCAGGCAAGGCGTGTATAATCCCGCCAGACGTTCATTTTATATGGACGGGCACGCCATTCGTTGATTTGCTCTTCACCCGGTATAGCCAGGTCGGGCAGACTGTTGGGATTGTACCAAATTATCATGAACTCCAGTTCAACAGCCAGCAGTTCAAGGATCAAATTTCGTTTCTTCATGTAGTCCTTGTCGTAGGCGTCCTTCTGATACGGAAGTCGTTTCGAGCGTGTCGATCGCTTAGAAAGCGTCGAAGTTGAGTGCGGCATCGTGTTGTACCAACCACCGGTGACCGACATTGATCGGGTTATATCGCCCCCACTGATTAGAGACGCTGTCTCTGGGTTCTGCTTCACCGAAAGCATTTGATTGGAGGCTGTAGTTCCTACCAGACTAGCCACTTCGTACTCGCCCACTTCTGTGGTTATCAGATGCTTCTTTTCGCTACGCATTGTCTGCCAGAACTTGAGCAATATCAAGATGTCATCAAGTAGCTGTTCCTTCGACTGATTTGGGCATGTCGGAGGTCCACAGAAATAATCGAGGGCATTGTTGTAGATCCTTTCGCGAAGAATATTCCGAGCGACAGATTTTGGAATCGTGTTGCCCTGTAATAGTGACAAACCGCACTGAAGCAGTTTGAAACGGCACCCAACTGTTGACACCTGTCGGTTCTGCTTGTTGTTTTTCGAAATCGGCAAGCATCGGTGGAGGAGAAGACAAAACATCTCTACCTTGTCGCGATTGCAATACTTTGCGGTGTCAACCATCTCAGAAAGCAGTTGAAGCCAGATGAGATGGGGCGCTATAAGAATTGGCTTCGACACCAGCTTGCAACCATCGTATGCGGCTAGAGGGTTGGTTATCTGCACCTCGTCGGAAAATAGGCCCAACTTCTTTTCGAATGTAATTTGCCACGCGCTTACCATTTCCTGAATGAAGCAGAGCTCGAGGTCTTGTCGAGCTGTTAGCACCCATTGCCAGCATTCGACCGCAGTCTCCATGGCAGACTCTGTAAAGAGCTCTACCTGAGATGTCGCTGCAAAAAGAGAAACATAAGAAGTGGAAGGGTTTCCGGTATTCGAAGATAGAAAACTTACAAATTGCATGCAACAGCTTCCGGTTAATACCCGAACAGAGAATTAAATATGCCGTGGCCCTCCAAAGCGCACCACGATGTTTAGCGTCACTCTTCTCGGCACAAGCATCCCACACATCCTTTACCAGTCGATCGCCAATGCCCGCTTTATCTTTATCACTCAGCGCGGACAGTAAACCCGAGATTTCGCCCGCGTACTTGCTTCTCAGGCAAAGAACCGAAACAAACCGGGGCGTATCACTGTTGACGCAATGTGGCCGCTTGCTAATCGACGGCAGAGCGTTAGGATACAGTGTACTGCTACTAACCACAGAGTCGAATGCTAGCGCCAGACCACTATGATGAGCCAGCACCGGAGTTGGAATCTGATTGGGATACTCCTGAAGATGCGACCTCGTCGATCGCGGAGCCCACTTCATTGCTTCGTTGACGATCCCCTGACATCGATCAGCGAAATCCTTAAGCCGGCCTTCTCTTGCAGGAAGCGAATCCATCAAATGGAGAGTGTACGGTGTGGACACTACTCGCAAGGTAGGCGTTTCTTCGTTTGGATCAAGCGTTAACGAGAACGCCAAAAGTTGGAGAATGTCCAACATGCACCATAGAACCCGCCGATTCCAAAGCAAATGGGGAAACTTATCGACCAACTGGGACAAGTACTGATCGGCGACAAGTTGTATCTGCTTGTGAATGTGGTTGAAGTAGACCAAGAGGAGTGTGGCCTGAGATTCGAGAACCTTCTCGCGAACATCATCGTGTGTGAAGAGGACGTTGCGGAATTTCTCGAATACTTGATCTGCAATGCTGGAGAGAGAAAATTTAGTAATCCACCTGCAAGAACCTTTGACTACTCACCATTTGACGCACTGCCAGATCCCAGACTTGTCCTTCTGCAGTGCTGTGTCACAAAGATAGCCCAAAATCGGCTCCAAGCTTGGTTCTTCTGAATTTTCCACTCGCAACGTTTCCAACCAGTATACACTCAGCAGGAAGGTGCATTGGGCAAACGTAAGTTTATTGATGCAAGCCGTCACATCCGCTGGTGGATGATCCAGGAGTAAGAGAATTTGACTTCTCAACTCGTTCAAACTCACAGAGTCACTCTTAATCGCCGTGGTGTAGTTCAACTCACGCATGTCGGATTTGTGTGCTGTCTGCGAAATGAGCAGCGGCGACTTTGCTGCAATCTGCTGCACTCCTTGATACCAGTCTGCAGGCCAGAGACGGGAATTGGTGAATCCCATGACCACGCAGTACACCCAAAAGTCCTTGAACAGCTTGTGGAGACGCATCTTTGGGTTCTTGATAGGAGGCAAACGTCGGACAAGCACCGCAATGACGGGGATAAGCATTCCCAAGTTACCAGCACTTGAACTTGCCTTCTGTGCGCCGGGTGTGTTATCGTAGGAACGTTCTCCTTCCAGGCCAATCTGTACAAACAGCTCGAGCAGTTTGCCGAGCAGTTCCAACATTTCTGAATCGCCCTGAATATTGGCTGCAATATTTCCCAAGGCATTCACCACGGCATCTGACACGTTGTGAAACTGTTTGCGATGATCTGGGTTGGAAGTGTAGGCCAATGAAGCAGCTTGAACAGTGACTCGTGAGAACATCTTCATAATTTCGTCAAAAACATGCGGCTCGCACTGGGAAATGATCATGCAGCCTAGTTGATCGACAATGAGCACATTCTGCTCAGAGGGCACCTTGCAGAAGCGTTGGATAAAGAACTGGAGAATGTTTTGCGTGGTCTTTGAGGTGTCCTTGAGGGCGACAGCAACGTGACCAAGCATCACAATGATGTTCAGGCTTACCAGACTCGATTCGCTGTAAAAGAGGAGAATGTCAGACAAAACGTTTCAAATGGAACTGATTAACAATCTCACGATTCATGTTTCTCCGCGGTGAATAATCGATTGGAAACATTCGCCACGAGTGCAGGAACGCAGAACTGATCCAAACAATGTGCAGATCTCAGTGCGATGCTCAGATTCTCAATCGCAGCATCGCGCAGTGCTTCAAAGGCGGCTTGCCCTGTTTTGGCAAGTCCCCCCTTGTTGGGATCACCAAACGCATCAACTGCTCGCATTTCCATACTGTTCTGGACTATAATCTTAAACGGGGTAATTTCCTTCATGTCCTTTTTCAATGTTTGCTGATGCATATTCTGCATGGTAGAGTACACGTGCAACTTTGCCAATATCGGACTGGGATCGACCAGGAAATCTCGGAGATATGAGATGGACGTGCCGGCAATGTTGGGAAACTTCTGCGCGAGCTTGCCCAATCCCTCCAAACACACCATCAACAGCGGCATATGATCCATGACGATTTTATGACTCAAAATAGAGTTCAGCTTCTGCGAAAGACGGCCGCAAAGCTTGTCCGCCTCTGTTGGAGAAAAGGAAAACGATTAGCGTTAGCAAGAGCCGCGGTTAAACCAGTCGAGTAACGAATAAACTATCAAACGGGAATGGAGAACAAGGGAATGAAAATCGCAAAACAAACGAAAAACTAACACAAAACCAAAAAACCCCTTTTAACCTTTCGTGAGTAAATAATTTAAACCGTTCTGCAAAGAAGGAACATTGAAGTCTTCGTCGACTGTGAAAAATCTAAAATTTTAGCGAACTACCACTTGTCTGCAGACGTAACCAACTGACCTGTTTCGTCGCGAATAGCCCACACAAGTAGATCGACGCAGGCCGCGTTCGCCATGACATTCACTTTGTATTTATTGACCACGGGTATTCCCCCGTTGTCCTCCTTCTTCTCTTTTTCGTGATCCTGTTGCTTGTTCTGCAGCTCGGTTTGGCCATTAAGGAACAGACGCTTCACAAACTCCTGTACATCTTTGGTGAATGGCGTTGGCAAGTCGGTCTGGTTCTGTAGCAGTTCACGGAGGAGGGTCACCATGACTAGGTTGAGAGTCTCGGAGAAGCTCTTGTAGCAGTAGCCCTTGATCTGGTGCAGGGCGAATATGTCGCTGGCTTGTTCATCAAGATGTTCTAAGTTCTCTTTTGTCAGAAGCTTCTTCGCCATGGCGAAAATCGTCTGTAGATGTTGAATCGGGAATGTTGTGGGGTTGTGATTGCCATTGGGCTGTTTTGTTGGCGAGTCGCAAACGCGCATATTTGGGAATTGATTGAAACTCGAGCCGTACTTTGTAAAGAAGTGCGTCTTTGGGTCATAAGGGACCGAGAAGTACGTTTGAAATGATGGCCGCTTGACTGTGTTCGACTGCTGCGTAAGAGCAGCCACGTGTCGAATTGTCCGGGAATCCGCTGAGTCTTGGCTCAAACTCCCCGACATGGAACGTGGTATGATGGAGCGAAAGTGACTAAAGCTCCCCAACCTTTCATTCGAAGTAAACACCGCAGTTTCCTTATTCTTCACCACTGGCATCTCCTCCTTCGGGAATATCCTACATAATAATGGCGGGTCTGTTGCGGCATACCTTCCCATCGACCTTGCCAAACCGAACAGCAGCGGCACTGTCGCCTTACACAGGATAATCGGTGGCGGCGCATTACTGCTCTCTTTACTAGATTTAATTATGTTCGTCAAAGCACTCAACGTCTCCACTTGATTTACAATAATTTCATCCCTCAAGTCGGGGCACCTCGAAGCAATATCCGACAGCAGTGTATTCAAACAAAAACTGAACTTTTCCGCCGACGGAACACCTGCATAAAGGAAAACAAAATAGAAAATCTATAAATATTGTTTACAAGCTGACGTCACTCTTGACCTACGATCGATTTTACTCCACTTTGAGTCATCAATCCACACGGCCTTGGGCAGGCACTTTGCCAACCTCAGCAGATATGGCACTATTTGGTCTTCATGCTGGCAATTACTCTCTAGAAAGTAAAGTCCCAGAGCGATTACTGCATCCTGGGCTTTCCCATCCAAGCAGAAGACTCCAGCTGCATTTTCCTGCGGACAATATCGATAGAGCGATTGAACCTGTAAATACGAAAAAAAAAATGTACACTATCGTTTCACTTTTGATAACACTGCGACGACGACTCACTTTTTCCCAAGGTGCTGGATTTAATTTGGCCAAAACCCTTGCGAGATTCTGGCACATAGATTGGAACGAGAAATAGTCCGCACGGGCAGACATTTTCCGAGGGCGGAATTATAGTTTTTTATTACTTTATTATTTTGCAATTGGATTTTGCACCTTCGACGATTAGTGGTTGGACAGATTTTTTTCACTTTTGACATTTGTCGTGACATTTGTGATTAATCAAAACAGTGGGTAGGGAAGTGTTGTATGTAGTTGCAAATAAGTCGATCGGTAAGGTGGTTTTCTATAAGAGAAAATTTTATAAAATAAATTATACTACGTTCTCACTGGGGTTCAAATGAGATTATTTCCAATTTCACCAAAAAGGTGTTCTCACTAAGTTTTCGAATTACGTTTGACAACTGGCGTTTGAAAACAGAGGAAAACAGAGGGATATGCAAAGACTTCGGTTCCGGATTCAAATGTTATCGACTCTGAAATTAAAATCGAAAAATCCAAGGAGGTTTTGGACGAAATAATAGCAGCAAATAGAGAGCAATAAATGTACCATCAATTGTTGTATAAATAGCAAACTGAAAATATACATTTTTCGGGAGAAAGTTTCCAATGTTTACATTTTTACGATCAACCCTTCCTTATTTTGTCACATGAATCCCATCTAATTTGACATTTTAGCTGTTCCATTCCAATGAAAAAAGGTTTGTTCATTTAATTGACCTCTTATTTTTTCATATTAGAAACCACATTTCCCACAAATGTGATGATATTATCACATTACGGAAATTTGATTTTGTATGGGAAAATTAATCGTATTTGCAAATTGATTTCCGAAATGAGCTTTTTTGCTCAGTGAGAACGTAGTATTAATATGTGTACTTGCGATTTTGTAAAACTTTACAAATGAATTCCACTAAACTAAAAATAAATGTATCCAATTTAAGAATTGTCCAAGCAGAGATTTTTTGCATTTTGCATAAGGTAAATTTTTTCTTTGGTACCATCAATCCGCTGAGGCAGCGGAGGGAAATCTCTGAGGGATCCTTAAGTGGAACATCCCTAACGAGTTCAATTACTAATTTTAATTAATAAATTTGTTTTATAGTTAATGAACTTAATTCTTAGACTTATAAAAGTTAAGGTTATTAGGTTACGTTTTTTCGAGGGTGTTTTTTGAGTCCCTATGACACAAAAATACATTTCAGAAAATGGAAAAATCTTTTGATAACATACAGCCGTATTTATTAGATTCCCTTAGGCGATGTCTCAGAGGTTGCCTAGTTAGGCATGTCTAAATATTTAAGTTGTCTTTAGGCAACGTTGCCTAAATTTCTTATCTATAATCGATTTAATATTCACTACACTTAAAGCATTCACAAACAAAATGTAGCTTGAGTCCATTTTTATTAAATTAGTTTCACTTTATTGAAAATCACCACACAAAAACTCAAAATAAATTTTCAGACGGAAATTCTCGCAAATGTCAAAATGAAATGAAAATTACTTAGGCGGCCTCTAGGCGACCTCTAGGCAGGGTTCGTTCGCGCTTAAGTTAGGCGAACTTTAGGCAACGTTGCACTTAGGCAGTACTTAGAGGACCTTTAAAATGCTTTTATAAATACGGCTGATAATGTGTAACAATGAAAAACGACAAAAGTAATTTAGTCAAAATGTTTATCCAACTTAAGACTGTATGACACTACCCCTTATTTTTTGCAACCCAGGCACTGGTTCACGTTCAACCCAACGAATTCCATTCCAATGAACCCCATGGCCACACACAAAAAAGCGTCTTTGCAATGGCTACGTTTACACCGTGGACAATCACCAGGACTAAGCCTACATTTGGTGTAAGTCCCATCGGTGTATTTATTTAGGTGACCTAGACTAAACTGTTTATTGTACCTTCGTATATATGTCACCATAAATTCATATGAAGTGGTATACAAACTGTTAGGTTAGGTTATTGTCCACGGTGAAAACGTAGCCATTGGGTCTGATCTTGTGAAAAAACATTTAGTCATGCCGGACCAAATATAGTCCACGGTGTAAACGTAGCCAATGAAGTCATAGTGTCTCTAGAACCAATATATTGAGGGCTGCACTCAGTAAAGGCATGCTCATACCAAGAATTCAGTTTGAAATGTATTCTCGATGCAATAGTCCCTTCTCTTTTTGCCTCGCATAAAATCTACCTTTGGGAGATGACTTTAATTCTATGGCACGTCCCAATTGAATACGCTATAATTCAATTGGGACGACACATGTTTCTTTTTTGATGTGGATCACTTTTTACTTTCCAATGGAAAAAAATTTGTTTCGGTCGGAATTACAGATCATTTTGAAATAAAAATCAGTTTAGTACTACAATAAAATGTTCCTATTAAAAAGATGTTCCGGGAATGATCGAAAAAAAACTGGTATGCAAGTTTGAACTCTGCTGTGAATTTAGCGTTCTTCTTATATATTATGTTGCCCATCTTTACTCTCTGAATGCAAGAAACTATCGTTTTGACTGTGTTGTGAGATAGGAATGACAAGCAAAGGATTTTTGAGAAACGATAAGTTACATCACCCTTAAACTACCGTGACTCCATGTTTTGTTAATCCCCAGTTAGTCCAAGTCAAAAAGTGGTTATTATTACTATTGAAGCAAAGCGCTATTCCAAGAATAAATTTTCGTTATTAAAATGTAAAGTAGAAGTAAAGTGAAGTAGGATTTTTTTTAGCAAATCTAGTACAATATTCTACTGCCGATTAGTTCCACAATAGGATTCAAGTGTGGATAATTTTTAGAGACTCGAGACTTGTATTTGCAAATTACGCAAATATTTTTATAATTTGGCTGTTTTTGTTGTTTTTACTTGAAAACGCGAGTAACAACCTTAAAAATATAGTAAACCTTGCAGCTGCATATAGTTTTAGTTTTTTATTGCTTCAGTAGCTACGGTTGTTGGAGTTATTGGAAAATCCTGTTTCATTTGGGTGGAATAAGACACAATACTACAGAAAAATCAATCGTGATCATTAAAAAACGTGATTTTCAGCGAACAGTTAAATTAAAAATTAAAATATTTTTGTATTACCTTGTTTAAAAGTAATAGTTTCGTTTTGACACCAACTCGCTAATGGTTGACAGCCGTATTTATTAGATTTCCTTAGGCGGGGTCTCAGAGGTTGCCTAGTTAGGCATGCCTAAATATTTAGGTTGCCTCTAGGCAACGTTGCTTAAATTCTTATTTATAATCGATTTTCCATTGCTGCCTAACTAGGCGAAGCTTATGTCAAATAAAGTAGTAGTATTTACAAATCTAGTATAAAAAATTAAGATTCTTGTACTTTGTTTACATCAGATTTTCTTTTTTTTTTGGATTTGACAGCATATGTTATTTGTAAACAAATATCTTAGAGGAAGAACATGGAGCTATATGGGCAATGTTATATTGCTGTTCGGAATCAGTTTGAGGATTCCACAGTGGAGTGAAAAGAATGTTGGAGCAGGCATAGCCCCCATCATCGAGTAAGCGTTTTGTATATTTTTGGTCTCCTACTAGTTGGAGAATTCATAATATTCACTACACATAAATCATTTACAAGTGAAATGAAGCTTGATTCCATTCTTATGAAAATATTTTCACTTTATTGCAAACCACCACCCAAAATCTCAAAATAAATTTCAAGATTGAAATTCTCGTAAACGTCAAAATGAAAATGAAATGAAAATTCCTTAGGCAGCCTCTAGGCAGCCTTTAGGCAGGGTTCGCTCGCGCTTAAGTTAGGCGGCCTTTAGGCAACGTTGCCTAAATGTGAAAATCGATTATAAATACCGATTTTGCACTTAGGCAGTACTTAAAGGTTGCCTAAAGTTAGGCAACCTCTAAAATACTTTTATAAATACGGCTGTGAGTTTCTAAGTAGAAGTTAAGGAAAATTTCCAAAGAGACTTTGGACCCTAAGTGTCAATAAACCAGGGTACTGTATTTTTTTCATCTTCAATCTTTCATGGGTGCAGTAGCCATGTTCTGGTTGAAATTCCGAAAGTAGCAATGGCTATGCTTACACCGTGGACTATAATTTGGGCCGGCATCAAATATTTTAGTCTCAGACTTTTCTGATTTCACCGTACTGGACTAAGTGCAGAACTAACGACATCTATAATTCATTAGACATCTTTGGTGTAAAAGTAGCCATTATCAGACCCAATTATGAGCGATGTTTGTGGTGACTCTGGGGCAAAGTAGAAAAATCCTTCCTTAGTATAACAGTTATTATAACACTTTAGTTGAATTTAGGGTGACATCTAACGGAGGGTAGATGAAATTTAAATTTATTATAGTTTTAATTAAGTTGACTGACCTAATCAATTAAGTGATTGTTCGACGTGTTTAAACCCATAAAACTTACACCCAAATGTAGGCTGAGTCCCGGTTATTACCCACAGTGTAAACGTTGCCAATACTAACCTATTTTAATCGTCCCACACCTTGCGAAAGTCTGACAAATATCCAAGATTAAAGGCTTGCTCAGAATGCATATCTGTAGCTGGTATCTTGCATCGCTGTCAAAAGGGAGATACATTTCTTGCATGAAGTTGCCCTCTATTCAACTTCAAGCTACAGATTCATGAAGATACACATTCGGCCCTAGCGAGGTATCCGTCGGAGCGGAAAATTCTCCGATTTTGTACGATTCCGATGATTTTTGCTTCGAGGTATTCTTCCGAAAAGCTGGTCGGAATATTTCTCCGACATTTCGTAACGCATCCCAGCGAATTGCGTTGAAGTGCGTTCAGGAGCATTTTTTGTTCAATTTTTGACAGCTAAGTGCAATTCTTTTTCCGATTTCCTCCGACACAAATTCGTCGCGGAATTTGTTTACGAAGTGAAGTGGAGTAATAGAAAAATGTATGTAATTATATAAAACTATTTATTTAAGTAATTTTCGTACTAATCGTTTGAATTTGTGTTTTCAGGGCGAGCTCAATGGAAAAAACCACCCCTGAACAGTACGAGCTTCGTCGTCGCATTTGTGTAGTATTTCTTTCCGATGACAAATACCTCGCATGGAATTTGAATCTCCGACGAATTATGCGTTGCGGAAAATTTTCCGCTCCGACGAATACCTCGCTAGGGCAGATTGTGTATGCGCTTATGGGTTGCCTTGTATTTAACTTTTCACTCAGCTACAGATACCAGCTACAGATATGCATTCTGAGCAGGCCTTAAACTGTCATGAAAAGCTTCTTAAATTTGTTGTTTGGAATCAGCGGTAAACAGGAGATCTCATTCTTTGTGGCACAAATATTACTTCCCACACACAAATGAATAGAGGAGCTAATTTTTATGTAATAATCATTTTCTTGCACTAAATTGTTTAAATGAGATAGCAACACATTGTTATAATGAGTTCAATGCAGTTCTGCAGAATAAATTTGCTTTGTTTCACGGCGAAACAGTAAAAATATAATCAACCCTTTAGAGCAATGGAAATGTTTCAAAACAGTAGCAAGCGGCTTAAAAACGTAAACCGTAGATCAGATTATTTTGGATATTTTCGCTTTACCTCATTTTCTGTGCACTCTTTACTGACCTTTGTTTTTTTTTTTGTGAGTTATGCGGACTTAAACTTAATTTTGGGAATTTATTGGTCACCATTTTGATTTTATTTGAAAATGGAGAACAAAATGGGCAACAAATGAAGGGTCATCGTCATGTCATAGATGAATGTACTAGAATTCTGAGACAAAGTTACAACTCCAAGATTTAAATCTGCTACCTCGGCTGATATTTCTTGGTTAATGACGTTT
This sequence comes from Rhingia campestris, assembly GCA_932526625.1. NCBI lineage: Eukaryota > Metazoa > Arthropoda > Insecta > Diptera > Syrphidae > Rhingia > Rhingia campestris. The sequence goes on along the minus strand of OW052185.1, from coordinate 116,366,752 downwards.
TCCATTTGTAAAAAAAAACAATATTTTTGTTATCTAGATCTGTTTTGTTCCATTGGGCAAAAAAATTTATTTTTTTTTTATCTCAGATCAATTTTGGAAATTTGTTTTTTTTTTTTTTTTGCAGATTTACCAACCCTTGCACTCACACTAATACAAATGATAGCTCTCAGTTTGACTAGAGTGGTTTACGTTTTAATTTATTATTATTTCTGTTGTGAAGAACTATTATTAATCAATAAAACTGTAGCAGTTCAATGTGAAATATAAATTAACCAAAAACAAACGAGTGCGACTTGAAACTTGACAGCTACACCGACACCAGCTTCATAGACTAGAAATTTCAATAATACAGAGACAAAAAGAAATCAATCTGAAAACGTGTTCCATTGGACCCAAAAAAGATCAAATTTTAGATCGAAATCCAGATTTACAAATGGAAAACAATTTAGCAAAGGGGGAATTTTTCTGTCAAACAATAATTTACTTACTTCGCAGCTGAGAATAATGATAAGGTACATACATAAATACATACCAAATCCGCGCTGTACTCTTTTTTTTAATAGAAATGTGTCAGCATATTGCAGAAAATCTCCACATATTTACGATTGAAGTAGTATTCGATGGAATCCATAAGTGCATTTGGATTTTTCGGACCGTATCTGTAAGTGGAACATGCCTTTTTAATATGTGGTTGTCTGTTGGTTAAAAATAATAATAGCAACGTCGGAAAGTCGTCGTAAACGTTTAAACGTGATAAAATTACGACGTGATAAATGAACTGTCAAAATTTGTATGGGAAATCTTTTCTAATAATATCGGAATTTTCTCACAGGAATTGGGTGCGTAAACTGAAGTAGTAAACGTTGTAAACTTTTGAAATGCTATTTTGACATTTAATCAGTCACTCTCACACATCAAACGTATGCGCCAAACTGAAAAAAATTATCAAGAACGGAAAGAGAACAATAAGAACAAAATTCTATCAATAAATAAATTACTAAAATGAGTTGAGTTCAGTGGGTTACCGCATTATTTAGTGATGCAGTTTTAGGGTCGTTCATGAAACGTCGTCGTAAAATTATAATCTTTCGCACGTAATAAAATTACGACGTTGCATGAATACCCTTAATATTTTTTTGATTTATATCTGTCAAAACACACGTTCGGCTGTGAAAAAGTAATTGTTGATTACTTAGGTAGTAGGTACAATAGCTTCACATCAACGAAATTTCATCAATAAAGACACCAAAAAACAATCTGTAATCTTATTCCATTCCACATAACAAAATCAATTTTAAAAAGGAAATCTAAAATTACCAATGGAAACACCTCTGAACTTTTTAAAAGTTTAAAAAGAAAACAAAATGTTTCCATTCGAAATTTTATTCAGAATGAAATAGAAATTAATTTAATTTTATTTTATTTAATAAAAACAATAAATAACGTTTCAAAATATTGTTTTTATCAATTTCATAATGCATCATAGTTTTTATTTTTCTTCAAATCGAAACTACTACACCCATATTAGAAATCTACTACATTTCCATCCGCCATTATTCAGCAAAAGCGCTGTCAAAATCTATTACAAAAATTGTTGACACGAGCAGAAAATTCGTGTGTTCCTTTTTTGCTTCCTTTCCTTCTCTGTTTTTACTCCAAGATGGGTGAGTGCGGTTTTTTCGGTTTCTAAAATAAATCTATGTGCATCGAATGAATTTAACTATGAAATCTTGATGATATTATCACAAAACGAAAAATTGCAATGTGAACTCTCGAGCTGTGTAATTATTTAAAAGAATTTCGCTAATTTTCACGATTAATTCGCAAGACAGAAATTCGTTCATACACTTGGGTTATGGTTTTGTGTTTTCTTCGTGGAAATTGAGTGGTGCCGTAGATTTGTTGAGCCTTCGAAATGGAGTTGGGTGGAAATGTAATTAAAATGTGTTCCTTTGTGTCTCTACAGGTATTAGTCGTGATAGTGCTCATAAGCGACGGGCCACTGGTGGCAAACGCAAGTCTCTCCGTAAGAAGAGGAAGTTCGAGTTAGGACGTCCAGCCGCAAACACTAAAGTAAGTATAATGGCAATGTAATGCAAGGATTGCTTGTTCAAGGCTTGAAATGATGATACTGCGTGTCACCTGTACACAGTTGATGAAAGAAAACCTTTATGTTCGGACTTCTGATCAGCCAAACACCATAAAGCAACTTGTAATCCCTTGTGTTTGTAACTTCGACTAATGTTATTCACTTTCTCCTTGTAGCTCGGTGGTGCTCGCATTCACCAAGTCCGCACTCGTGGTGGAAACGTCAAATACCGTGCTCTCCGTTTGGACACTGGCAATTTCGCCTGGGCCTCAGAGGGTCTTGCCCGCAAGACACGTATCATCGATGTTGTGTACAACGCCTCCAACAACGAGTTGGTGCGCACCAGTACCTTGGTGAAGAACGCCATCGTCGTCATTGATGCCACCCCATTCAGACAATGGTACGAATCCCACTACATTCTGCCTTTGGGACGCAAACGTGACCCCAAGCACGCACAGAAGGACGATGAGAACGACGTTCTCAACAAGAAGCGTAGCGACCGTGTCATGAAGAAGTACTTGGATCGCCAAAAGTACGCTAAGGTCGAACAGGCTTTGGAAGATCAATTCATCTCTGGCCGTATCTTAGGTAAGCAATGTTTTGTGTTAAGTGTGATTGTGTCTTGGTGTCTTCAAGTGATGTTAACACTCTAAAGCGATCACCAATCATAGAGCTGAACTTGTTCTAAGTGAAGCTCTAGCCGGTGGAGATGATTTACGCTTGTCATAGTTACTCTGATGATTTTGCCAAGACTTGTAGTCTGCTTCTCAATCAAAACCTATGGAAGTACTAATGTTGATTTTTGTTTGTTTACAGCTTGCGTATCATCCCGCCCAGGACAGTGCGGTCGCGCTGACGGTTACGTTCTTGAAGGCAAGGAACTTGAATTCTACCTTAAGAAAATTAAGAAATAAAGCGGAAGCGCTATCCACATAGTTTTATATGAATATGAGCGGTTTTACTTTCCAATGAGTAACAATAAATCTTTGTTACGCTGAACACAACACCCAAAAACAGCGGGTTTTCTTTTTTTTCGTTGCTTCTGTTTATTTCAACTCGGGCGGGCGAAAGTCCAATCGGCTGTTGGAAGGTCAAATGGAAATTTCTTAAATTTTCAGGTAGTAAGATGCTTGTGGTACAATCAAAGGTTCTTGACTTATTGTGAAGTGAAGGACGTTCGCGCCAATTTGATGGAGTAAATAGTCTCAGCATTTGTCTGGGTACAACGTCGTTATTTGCAATCATCATCTGCGATAACTCTTCAAAGAAGTTGGGAATCACACGCAACTTAGGGCCACTAGCACCAACGGATTTATTAAGTTAGCAATGAATTTTCTAGATTGCAGACAGGTTAGCCAATGGTTGGTTTAATAAATGCATTGGTGCAAGTGGTGTTTTAAATAACTTTTCAGAGGGAATAGTATGGACAGTTCGAAACAAAGAGTAATCATGTGCTGGAGACAGACGACACGTGATAACGAAAATTAACGATTGTCTGTGATGGAGTTTGCTTCTTGTCGTATCCACCTTAGGTAAGCAAAGTCACCTTTATAATTTATTACCCCTTTCTGAGTCATCTGTTTCAAGTGATGTTAACATTTTAAAGCGATCCATCAATTTATAGAGCTGAACTTATTTTTAGCGAAGCTCTAGCCGATGGAAGTGATAAGCTTGTCATAGTTACTCTGATGTTTTCTTTGAAATTAAAAAATGTTTGCAAATACCTTGCATTTGTCTGATTTGGATTTTTTCGTTTGCAGATTGTGAGATGAAACTCCATGTGGTAATATTTAGACACCAGAAAACCAGTTGAATTTCTATTAGCGGTCATTCGTGGTAACCGGAAATGGCTTCTTGGTAAGCCCTATCATCAATTGTTTTCATATTAAAAATAAATTGAATCGTCGCCCCCAAGGGCAACTGAGTCAAGACTTTGAGGCTTTTGTTATAAGATGTTACATTAATTATACAATAAAGACAACGCACACATCTTAAAAGAAATCATAAGGTAACGATTTTACTGCTTATTTATGATACCACACAAAAGATTCTATTATGCCGTGCAGTGGATCAGATTTCTAACTTAATAACAGCACAGGCCGCAGCACATGTTTGTGTAGGATATGTGTTTTGATTCCTAGGTATGCCAACTAATAATCGTCAGAATTTATAAATCAATTTTAACATCATAAAATGATGACGCTACGCTTCGCTCATTTACTGAAAATAAGAAAAGCTTATGAGAACTTCCAGAACAGAAACTTCAGCGATGCATTCAGTTGGTGTTTGTTTTTTTTTGTGGACGTTAGAGAAATGTCATTCCCTCCTACAAACGTGAACATGAAATGAAACCGTCAGTTTGCACTTTTGGAGTAAGTAAACCGCAAAAGTGTGAACTAAACTGGGTCCATGATTTATGTATGCTCATAGGAAAGTAGTACCACCAAGCGGAACTAAAAAGTAATATTCATGCAAGATGTTACAACAGATGGCTTGTTCGAAATTTAAAAATTTGAATTGAAGCGCTAAGAAGATGAAGGTCTTTCAGCATAATGGATGTGAGAAGAAGCAAGTATTTCAAATATACAGGCGCTACATGCCACACAGCCCGTGAACCAATGGATAGTGAATTGGCCAACAAGATATGCGATATCACACCGTTAGACTTTTTTCTTTGGGGCTACGTAAAGTAAGGTGTTGGTGTTGCTACGATTAAAGCATTGGAGGCCAACGGTATCGGGAGATTTCTGCCGCTTCCTTTTCTATACTAGCAAACGTGACTATGACATCACGTTGAGTCCTACCAATTATAGATGGCAGTGCATCGTCTAGTGAAGGACGTTCGCGCCAATTTGATGGCGTTAATAGTCTCGAGGCATTTATCTGGATACAATCGACTTGCCAATATACTTTTTTTTTGGTATCGAATGTATCCGACCATGATGAAGTGGAAAGAATTCTCCATCGCCATCCTGCACAGACGGACGAGTTTGGGCGGTATATAAAAACTCAACATGGCTTTGTACAGTTTGTCTCTATAAATGCTATCGTTCGCGGCATTGAAATCGATGACTATGTGGGCCTGGGTATCGATTTGGACTTCTTTCCAGGATCTGCCGAAGTGTGAAGATTTTATCAGTTGTGGACTTTCCTGGCCTAAAACCACACTGATAAGAGCTGATCAGGTTGTTGGTAAAATGTTTTAGGCGTTCACACATTATGATGTTGAAGAAATGTATGCCTCTGTAGTTGGCGCAGTTCAGAATGTCTCATTTTTGTGGATCGGGCAAAAGATGCTGGGGTTCCATTCTTCAGGCATAGCTTCCTACGACCAAATTCGGCTTATGAGTTGGTGAATGTTACTTACCAAGTCATCTCCGCAGGCTTTATAAAGCTTGGCGGGAATGGCGTCATTTTCGGGAGCCTTGTTAAGCTTGAATTTAGATATAGCTATCCTTACTTCACTTAAGTCGGGTGGTTGGTAGTTTTCGCTGTCGTCGCCAGTATTGAATGGTTTGTTCTGCCTGACAGTAGAATATAGTTCGTCATCACCTTTGAACAATCTGCAGAAGTGGTTCTTCCATATCCTCATCATCGACTGTGTCTCAACTACGATATTTAATTGTTCATCTCGACAGTATTCTGTTCGGCCCTTGTATCCCTGGCTTTCACATTTTACACTTTGGTAGAACTTGCGAACATCATTCCTGGTGTGGCAAATCTCTATATCCTCGATCGCTCACTTTTCTTGCTGTTTTTTCTTCTATCTTGAAAAAACACATAAAGTACACACAAAAAAAAGAGGAATGACCGGATAATACAACACAAGCACATGCAAGCTAAACCGAACTAGTTAGAGCAGAACTTAACTTCAGCAAATTAAAGAAAATAGAATTCCGAATAGAGCATCCTTTTTGATAGCGGTAAGAGTGAATGATTAAACATATTGGGTTGGGTAAGGTACTATGAGCTGTAGAGCATGAAGAAAGTTACAGATCCCGTCATCGAAGAGTCTTTATCTTTCGTAATTAGCAATTGAAAAATACACCTTTGTAAACATTACTAGAACGACATCAGGATGTTAACTAACATCTTCATTTTGAATGAGTATGTATAATGTACTTTTCTATACAAACTCATTAAATATCTCTGAAGTAATGACATATGTCCTAAAGGAAGTAGACACTAAAGAACATACTCTAGCATATAACATGGCAACATCTGTATGTTATCCTTAATAAACATAACGTACATATAATAAGCCTACAAAATGAATGACCAACTCAAGTAACCTTACAACAAAAAGTTGCCTAAACATGTAGGTAGTCTTAAAAAATCATGAAACCATCTGACCACAACTGATTTCAAACTAATTTTTCACTTCACATGTAAATACTACATTTGTCGAATTTTCAAAAAAAAATATGAAGACAATTATTATTGTCTGCACGCATAAAGACTAGGAAATGTTTTAAATAAGCTCCACGACAAAACGACAAACCCAATGAAAGAGACATCTACAATCCCCATACAAAGCATGTCGCTCAACTTCGGCTTCAAAGTGAAATAATGTTAAATTAACTTTTTATCCATTGCCCTCCTCCATTAAGTTCTTTTTCTTCGTCTTCAGGATTCAATTTGTGAACGTGACTCTGTTACGTAATTTCATTTCAAGGACGAATGCCGGCGCGTGAGTGCCCTTTGAAAGTCGCATTTCATTTTTTTGTTGTTGCCACCCTGTGTTTGTTCTTCGTCCCGCTAATAGGTCTGCTACTCTGCTGCGCAATAAAGTGACGGGCAAAGTCTTAGCGCTGCACTCTGGCATTTCTCTGGCTGAATTAAAAAATAAAAACCATTGGCATGATGTATTATTTTCTGTTATTGCTATTATAATTATTTTATAACAGAAATAACGTTAGAAGCATGTAGCTACCTACTGTTGCTGATTATTTTTCGCTCTCAATATTTTTAATTATCTGCTGGAGGGGGAGTCCAGTGAAAGGTGCGCGACATTCAATTCAAATTGATTGCTTCTTTCGTTGAAATCGGAAATATATAATGAAAATAAAATGCAACAGCAACAGGAAGTGGATGAATTGAACATTGGCCGTCACATTCGGACTTCAGATTCCTATTGAGAAATAAGGTAAGGCGATGTGGAAGCAAAATCGTACTGAAAAGTATATGTCAAACTATTAGCGTTTTCGATTGGGATACAAAAAGCACTCTTTTTATACTCTAGAGCACTTTTTTTACTCTAGATTAATTTTTTCGTTTTCGATTGGGATACAAAAAGCACTCTTTTTTACTCTAGAGTACTTTTGATGAATCTGGATTCCAAGTCAGATTTACACCAACATGCACCAACACAAAAACATTTAGGTAACATCTGACTTATGTCAGTTTGAAGTTTGCATTTCGCAGTTTGATTTGTGTTTTTTGTTATTTCTGCGAAAACTATAATTAGAAACAAAAATATTATTGGATAATCATGTTCTAAAATTCATAAGCTTTGTTTTGACACCAACTCGCCAATGGTTGAATTTATAAAAAAGCCGCAATAAGAAAAAGGAAATTTCATATGATGGTTTTCATTGATAGCTAATAGCTATAATTGCGGCCTAAAGATAAACAATAAGTTGTCAAATGGCACACTTCCACACATACAAAACCAGAGTAACCTCTTTAATGTTCGATTGGGACGGGTAAAATCTGAAATCTGAGAGTAAATCTAAAAATCCCAATCGAAAACGCTATATGCTAACCCTTAATTTGCAATTTAATTTTCCCATATTTATAGATTGTTATCAACTTTTATCTATTCAGAATAATTACTCTTTATAAGAAAAGTAAGAATAAACTTAAATAAACCTATAATATCGGTTAATTTTACTGAAATCAAAAACAATTTTATGACAGGTCGAAGCAAAGTCAGCTGTAGGTATCACTCATATCTGAGTACCCATGTGTACATTTGCAACTTGTTTTGTCAGTCATATCTCCTCCAATGTCACATGACAATGGTTGATTGACCAATAAGAATAGAGCTTCATCAAAATATCTAACCAAACCCATTTTTTAGTACACAATTTGTAAGAAATCTGTCATTTTAAATGGAGATTTTAAAAATCCCCAAAAGTTCGTGTCCAACTGATGATACTAATTATAATCATGTAGAGCTATGTGATAGACAGAATGTTTCCATTTTAATGTGTCGAAGTTTAGAAGTTATAATTTGTTACCCTACAGGAAGTTTCCATTCTGTCACACTGTCACTCTATATAACAAATCGGCATAGAAGTAAAGGGATTCTTATTGAATCAACGGTGGCAGGTCAAAGGAAACACTTTTACGACCATATTTGTCGGACATTTTCCAAAAATCAAAATGACCTTATTGACGATTGAATGATCGTTTCTTTTGTGGTGAAACTGAGAAGCTATATATTAGTTGTCTGACAAATTGTTGAACTTTAAATTTAAAAAAAAGACAACATTCGCCTGATTATTGACATTGACATTCAAGGCGAATTACATTTGCTCGCAAACAGTGTAAAACGCGGTTAAGAGAAACCCGCTTGAGAGAAAAACCCGCTCATCTGAAACACTTTTTTCATACCCAAGTATTTGTCGAACGATTACTTATAAAACACTCCGCTTAAGCGAAACTCGCTTAAGTGAAAAACCCGGATACCTGAAACATATTTTCAGTTATTTTTTATATTTTTCATTGAAAATAACTCTTTTAAGTGAAAAAATATCGAATCGAACAGAACAAAAAAATTGCTAAACGCTTTCTTTTCTTTTTTCTCGAAAATCACATTTGAATTTCTGATATGTCACAATAAGCGTCTATTTTCATTTTGTAAACAAATTGCTTTTTGATTTTGCTCTCAAAAATCTTTAAATTTAGGCTTAATGGAATTTTTAGACCCGGTTAAGTGACATACTGTTTTCACTTATCCGGACTCCGCTTAAGTGCAATTTTTTTTCACTTAGGCGGGGTACGTTTAAGTGAAAAACCCGTTTAAGTTAAAAAAAGAATGTGACATTTTGCTGTTTCTCTTAAACGGGTTTTACACCAAAAAGTCACATTCGCGCAATGTTTAGTTCGACTTCCGAACGGTTAACAGTGGTGAACACAAAATAAGTGAGATCGCAATGTTTATCTTAGAGCGGAATTTCATAGTTCGCTTTAAAAAAGCAAAGCAAGTGCACTTCAAAAATTAGCTCCAGGAAGCGCAGACAAACTTTCCCAGTCATCAATTTTTGCGATTTAATGCGACTGTCATATGTCATTTAGGATTTGACATACTTCAATGCGGGAAAATATTAATTCCGTTCGGGTACTCTTATGGAAGAGTAAATTTGAATAAGCATTGACGTGAAACTTAACAAATCTGTACGCGTACTGAGAAAATTGTAAATTGTATGTTTGGTAGAAGAGAAAGAAGAAAGAATACATCATTTCCTTTGTCACTGCTCGGCCCTATCGAACAAAAGGAAGCTTCATCTTGGAGCTTACTACTTTCAAAAGCTGAGCGATTTGACAAAAACGGAAGTGAAAAGTCTCCTACCTTTCATAAACAGATCAGAATGGTTTTCTCAAAGGTAACAAGGAGAATGGACAATATCCACTTGGTATCACAATGGACCAAAAAATGGTCTAAGTGTGCAATCGAACTCGCTGGCAGCCACTTTAACCTAACCTATGTTTGGTAGATTTATTGTAAAATTTGAAGTCCGAACAATATAATCAGTGAAGGTTTTTTAGGCAAAACACTTAAATGGAGGTATGTTTTTGTTTATCGTCTCGCACCGTACATACTGAACAAATTTTAAGTTTTTCATTTTTCTTTTTCTTTAAGAAAGTGTACGGGTACTTTTTGTTGAAATGAGAGAATTCTCTCCAGATGTGGAGATTTGACATATTTCTCTTTTCTTGTAAGATGGTTGGATGTTGTAGAACGAGGGCAAACTCTGATTGGCTTTAACTTATCGAAGCCCAGTCGTTATAACTTTGACTACACATCAATCGTGCTTATTTTACCTTCAAGTGGTACCATCGGATACTGTCTCATCCATTCGGAACTTTAATAAGTGCGAGTGTAACAAGACGAAAAACAGCAGGGATATGATGTCCTAAGATGAAGTTAGATGAACTGCTTCGACATATTCCGACAACATGTCATTTAGGAATCTCAAGGGTGAGTCAGACCCCTCGAACAGAAATGGTGGCGGATGAACAGGGAGGCCATCGGCAGCGCTCAATCTCGTAGTGGAGACTGATGAATCCGTGTCCTAGGGGTATCTAATAAATTGGAACTGGTTCTCCATGTTCGGAGGTTGAGTTATGGGTTAACTTCCCACCCATGTCACAAAAGTATTGTTACGAAGCAACCAATAGCCTCGGGAAGTGCTGATTTTACTGTTGATGACCCTGCTAAACGAAAAAAAGGACAACGACGTTCGTACCTGCACTTGGAATGTGAGAACATTAAACAGGAGAGGTGAGGGCGAAAAACTAGTGGAAGCCCTAAGCTGCTACAAAGCTGGCTTTACTTACATTTTACCATATCCAGGATTTGTTTTTTTTTCTATTCTGACAGTTTTTACTAAGTTGTCCTGTTCTGTTATGCTATGAGTTTATCTTTAGTAAACAAAACTAATCTTACAGATTTTTTTTTAATTTTCGGAAGTCTTAACGAGCCGTGCATCTTAATTCACAACTGCCAGATCGTCAATATGTTTTTTTTTGTTCTTAATAATCGCTCTTTTTTACCTTATTTTTTCAGTAACTTCTGGACCTAGATCTTTACATTTTGAAGTTTACGTGGAAAATCCCCTTAAATAAAACGGATTAAAGAAAACTGGAAAAGCGGACATGACTTCCTCGAAGGAAAGAGGTGGGTTTGGTATAAAATTCTCAAAAGGAATCGGCTACTACATTCCATCAAGTCATTTATCTAAACGGATTCAAGCCTTCGACAAAAGTTTGATTAGTTCCTGTTAGTTAACCAGGGGCTTAAAAAAATAATGAATTATAAGGTAGGATCATATGTGGACGCGAGAAGATCAACACTGCAACGCACCCAAGACATTAACGCTTAAAAAGAACATTGAGATGAGAAAAAATACACCTATAACATCTCAAAACTACTTCGAAAGTGGAGCCACCTCAAGATAACGGGACCTGTAAAAGGAAGATTATGGCAAATGGGATCCATAACATAACGTAGCATAGAAAAAAAAAAAACTTATCTTGTTTAAGATACAAATGCAATATTATCCCAAAGTAGATATAAGCTTTCAAATGACTACCCCAAAATCAGATAACGAGCATATTTACCAACGACCAGCCTTGAAATCGATGATTTTCCTAATTCGAATACGCTCAATGGCCACGCAAACAATACCCGGTACCTATCAATCAATACAATCTCTGAAATTAAAGAGCAAATATTAACCTTTGCCTTATTAATGGAATAAATCTATTCAACTCGATGCTTTGATATACCATTAGCTATCCTCCATGCGTATCACCAGTAATTTGATGATTTCACAGTGAAATCTACACATCCGAAAATTTGCTGGCATCCTATTTTCATTACCCAATCAAAATGTGAGCTTCATATCCTTTTTTGGTTGGGAAGAAACTCCCAACCCGACACCATCGATTAAGGCTCGTTTAAGTGGAATAAATAAACAAATCCAATATGTGGCCGTACACCCATCCACTGAAGCGCCCCTCGCCACGCGCGCTGCCATTGGCAATGAGCACACATTAGCATTCACATCATCCTGGCATCATCATGATCGTGTTTTGCTAGATAACTATCTTACACACAGCCACACTCACCAAATAAACATTAATTATCCACAGTTACGATAGTAATTAAATTAAACTTAATTTGTTCGCAAAGGAGCAAAACTATATACGACTACGAGGATATCATAATATCCTCGGCGTTTGAGTATTAGCTGGTGTAGACGAGAGCATATTTCTTTTTTTACCTTACATCCATCAGCATTACCGTAAATGTTAGTTGGAGCGTTGCTAATTTCTAAGCGTTGGCGTTGTTTGAGATGGAATTAACAATATCCTTGCTCCGCCAGGCATAACTCGGGCGTATACGTAACATTTTTTTTTTGCTTTTGTTTGTATTTACATTGTTGTTGCGTTTGAAATTGTAGCTGCAGATAAACGTCGAGGAGCGAAGAACTACAGGTGAAAGGGAAAACGGTAAGTTTGATCCTTTTCGGCGTACTTGGTTCTCATAACGAGAACGGTTTATTTGCACAAGCGATTGTTATATGCCTTGAAGAGTGCGGGATGTATTTTCCTTTATTCGTTGCCATTACAAGCATAAGTATGTATAGGAAGGAGATGTTTGTACGGTATAGTCTAAGCGTAAGCATAAGAGGGGAGTGAATACAAGGCTAACCTTTCAAATTGGAAACAGAATTGTGTATGAGTTATGCTGTCCGCATGAAGGAAACTGGTTTCTCAAAGAAGTTGGTATCACAACTTACTGCAGCGTTAAAACAAATTCAAGAACTTAAAATAAATCTCCTACTACAACTCATAATTAAAGTTCTCCCAACATCGGTCTCTTTGACAATGTAATTAGGTCAACGACATCTGGTTTGAGAATTAGAAGAAAAGAAAAAAAAAACCTCATAAATTCCATTATATAATATTCTCCACAAACATTGAAGCATCTAATGACATCTTAGCCCCAAGTCCCGTTTGCATTTATAATATTTTCGTTCGTTTTAAAAGTCCAGCAAAATTCAATAAGCTCAATATACGCTCAGCAAAGAGGACACTCCAAAGAACCCATCTTGAGATTCTCCATCGAGACGATCTCTTGGGCATATACAAACAAAATCAAGTAAATTCCACATCAATGCAACTTTACTCTGCTGTGTGCAACATGTCCTTTCCATTGCACATTTCCCAAACGGGTTTGTCGGAATATATAGCACACAAGAAGTAAGTAAGGATATTCCCCAGTAGAGGAACATTTTCATAGAAAAAAAAGTACACCCGCCTTACCACCACTATTACACAAGACCATTGGTTAAGCGAAAACTATTTGCCAAATAGCTAAGAAGAGTGCAGTGCCCTGACGGCCCCCCCCTCAAAGAATAGAACGAACAGGAGCTAAACAAATAGAAAAAAAGGAATGAAGTAAAATACAAAATAAACTTCACCATCTGTACACAGTCAAAGAAGATTTCCCAAAGGACTATTATACCGACGGCTACGACGACGACGACGCGGACGACGGAATAGGTTAGAGGAATGTCCTTTCTCTTCGGGCTGCGGTTAAAAAGTGAAAAAAAAGAAGGTAAATGGTTCAAGGTATTTCCCTTACTTACTCGTGGATGGTCCCAAATGACATTCAACATATTTATTTATAACGCTGATCATGACATGTTACAAAATATAGCTACACACGTACAGATCCAAACGATATGCGAAGCACGTGACGGATTAGGGATTTCCCAGATTAGACTACCGGGTATTTAAGTAGAAAATCGATTTTTAATGAAAGTGTGATAATGTTTTTAAGCACGTACAGATAATAGTGAACATGTCCTAAAGTATTAATTTTATTTTTCATATTGTGAATCAATTTACATGGCATGTTTTCAAGAAGTCAATAGGTTTATTCGTTACGTTACGTATACGTTAGTAAACTCTTGGTTTTTGCCTTAAAAAATGGGTCAACGTTTTTTTTATAAAAAGGCAAACATTAAAAGAGAACTACGGGAACGCGGCTAAATAAAAATAGTGAAAAGGTTTGTTTTCCTTTCAGAGAACAAATGTCAAACACTGTGAAAATTAGTAAGTATCAGTAGAATTTATACTGTACGGGAACAGAGTTAATTTAAGGGTCTTTCATTAAGGACTTCTTTTTTAAATAAAATGCCAGCTACTTGAGACATCTCAAAAAACTATTTATTGACTTGAATTGCTATCAAAACATTTGTGAATGGAATTCGACTTCGTTCATATGTTCACCACGGGAACGTATGGAGCGGTCGATACGTTGAACCCAATTTTCGATTTATCGGCCGCACATTTCGACCGATCAATATATATATTTTTTAAATATTCAATAGCCATGTTTTTTTCTCTTCATTCCAAATCTATATAGGCTAAGCACACAATTTACGTGTAAAATACAACAACACCTTAGCCTATATAGATTTCGCGAAACCTGGATAATTATCCAGTCTTACACCCTTAGCCTGGATAGAAAATGTGCTACCAAACCCATTTTTCTCAATTTCTTTGAAAAAGATTGTCGAAAATGTTAAAAATGGCTGCGGTACCACATCCGGTAATCATACGCTGCAAAATATGTGGGCAATCAATGTTATATGAAATAATTGGATGTGAAAATATTTTTATCTTTGCTTTGAATATAAAATCAAAACACTACAATAAGTGTAGTGGTGGATAAAGTGAAAAAATTGGTTTTTATTTGCAAAAAAATAAATGACACAGCAAAAATTGAAACCCTGCACTGTCATCTGTCGACGAGCACGTGTTTCAGTATCAGTGTTTCCAGATCACCGATTAGCGTTTTTTTCTCATGTGTATCTAAGCCTGTACAGAATAAGAAACAAAACATGCCTAAGGGTCCAGTTATAGCTATCATTGAACAACTTCATTGGAACAAAAAACATGATGGAATTGAAATTTTTCCCTCATAGATACCTAAAGGATTAATTGGAAAATTCCGTTTCATTTCGGTGGAACGACAAACATTACTTCACAGATATAAATCTTGATCAGTGAAAAATAAAAAGTGATTTTCTGCGATAACTAGAATTAAAAATTAAAATATTTTTGGATAATCATGTACTAAAATTCATAAGCTTTGTTTTGACACCAACTCGCCAATGATTGAATTTATAAAAAACCGCAAGAAGTAAAAGAAAATTTCCAATGATGTTTTTCAATGATAGCTATAACTGGGCCCTAATATTGCCTCTGAGCTCCTCTTACGTCGGCGGCTTGTTGGCATAGACCAATGATTAAATGTTGCTCTATAGGCGTTCAATCACACATCTCGGCGGCCAATTAACGGGTCCGTTTCTTGAGATAACATACGTTCACTGAACTGAGAATTAAATAACTTGATTATTGGCAGTGGCAGCGTCTTGTTCGAACCACATATCACTGGTGTCCAATTAATGCAATTGCTCGAAGAAATAATGTTCCAACATATCTCTGTAGTGAATACCATTTACCGTAACGTGACGATCATTTTCATCCAAGGAAAAAACGGCCCAAAGACGCCACCGGCATGAAAACCGCACCAAACAGTAATTTTGCGGATGAAGTGCTGTTTCATGAAGCACATGGTGGTTCTCACCTATCCAGTAACGCATATTTTGCTTATTTACGAGGCCGTTTAACCAAAAATGCGCTTTATCGCATGTGTACAAAAATGAATATTAAATCGAGTGTCTGAACAAACAAAAAAAAAAAAAAAAAAATATGATTTTATGGTGAAATTCTTAATTTCCTTCCATCATGTACAGAGCCGTTTCATAGGATCAAGTGGCTTGAATTCATGAGTCAGCTTGATCTTGTAAGAGTGTAGGCCAAGTTCCTTACGCAAAATTCGCCAAAATGTGTACTAGGAGAGGTTCCATTCTTAAAAACGCCGTGAAATTGACTAATTTTCCTCGTTTGTGAAGGACGTCTCTACAGTATCAATATTCTCCACACTTCGGGCAAAACATAGTCTAACACGGCAACATCAAGCAGCGAATATTCTGCATCCATTTTTTTGCACTAGACTATGTCTACTGAGACGAGAATTATGGCCGAAAATCGGCGTTAACGCTTTTAAGGTTGCGATCACAGACTAGGAATTTCGGTAGTAAAATTAATTATTTGTTCACGTTGTTCGTACTTGTGTACTTCACCATGATGATCGTTTTTTTTTTAAATGAATATTGTGACGTTGACAGTTCGGTAATCGGTTAAAGGGTTCGTTCACAATGAAATGCCCTTTATTTGATAAGATATAGGAATGTTTGCGTATAAAATAGTTTTTACTGACTCTTAAGAATTTTTGACTTAATTTAGATTCCATACGCAAAAATCTACTCCAGGAAAAAAGTCGGTAAGAATAATAACAAAATTGTATGTGGGTGCTTATAACTAATCACTAATCACCTCACAAAACTACTCAAACGTCATAGTTAAAGCTCATGAAAACTTAACATGGGATATTACATGAGATTAGTTGACTGGCTTGACGTCATCAATGCAAACGTATTGAAGTGTCCAATTAACCACCATAGAAAAAGTATTTCAAAAAATACTCTTTCATCATTATTATTTCATTATTATGATTCCTTTGCACCAAACATTATCTTAATCCCCGCCTTCAATCACTATCAACAATTTATGCCCGATTTTAAATCAAACCGATGCGATCCATCCCAAGCGATATTTATTAGGTAATAACTTTGAAAAAATCACACGATTTTTCTATCCATCTGACTATACTCCCAGCGATATATCTACTGGCAAAAATATCTTCCTCACCCGTCGGCCATCACCGACTCCTATCCGTATACGTTTTTCTACACACGATCTTCACACACGATTCACACACAGCTGGCTTACGGTATGAAATTTTTGTGGTTAAGAGGAGAGCACATTAAACGCAGATCGGATTCTTAAAATGATCTTCTTAATATATGAATACACCTTTATGACTGTTCCATCGTTCGCAGTCCAACGATGGACATTTTTTATGCATGATTCGATGGGTTTTTTGAGCAAGAAGCTGGTGACAGCTCAAGGAATCGTAAGAAAGCTGATCCGATAAGCTATTACTGAGTTGGGGATGTATAAACACTCTTGAGTCTTGATTAACAAATAATCGCAAGGCAATTTGAAAATCCTTTCTCAAGGGTTATCTATGTCATAATAGAAATGAGTCCAGTTCCTCAAGTGATGAATCGTTCCACTTTCGAAAACCTCAAAAGAAATCTAATCGCGCCTAATGTCCGACTTCAGCTTGTGCATAAGCATAAAATGTTTTGCCTTTTTACAATGTCACGAGTTCTTCGGTTGTAGTATTGGATAAGTTTTTTCAGCTTCCGTTTTCATATTAAACTTTCAATTTTCAAAGGTCAAGATGACCATGAAATTTAGAATTCTTCTGAAAGTATGCTATAAATTTATACACACTTCATCAACGTATGGCTGCACGGATATCATCTCAAATCTATTTAATTAAATTTATGTTCTTGTGCCATATAGCAGACATTACAAGCATAAAGTATCCTTCTTCTTTTCCGACTTATCCTTGTGATGATAGACTTCCTTCCTCTTCTCCATTTGAGACACCTTCAAAGGCAAAGGTAATTTAAACTATTAACTAGTTACCTGACCCGAATTGCTCACAACTCTTACCCAAACATATGAGTGTGTCCTTATACGAGTTCCATGCTACTCCCTCCGGGTACTGCTTGTCAACCCAAAAATTTAGAAGCGTGTACTCTGAACACTCACACATATTATGGTACGCGTCTTGTTATACTGTAACCGAATACCAAAATTGTCTCCACAATCCTCCCATACACATTCATGTTTCCACACTGTTTCACAGGAGAATAAACCAAAAAAAGAAAAGAGGGTTCAAAACGAAATCACCAGTGCCGCTCGGCGTTCCAACTGTCTCTTAGGAGGACATCGAAAACAACCCGCAGAAGGAAGGCAAGAGGAAACGCCTAAAAAAATCTCCTACATGTCATGCATGGGTGGACTATGCCTTTCTGCAAGAGTATGCCTACTCTGTAAGCGAAGCCACTATATGCCTTCAATTCACGGATCCTATTTCACAGTTTCTGCTTGTGAACTAAACATCAGTTTCTTCCCAGTTGCAGTTGTCGCAGTAGAGGGGACGCGCTGAGAGGCGATGTTTTCAAATTTACTTTGTGAAAACGTGCGTGAAGTTTTAATTAAAAACTTTTTCATGCTAAAAGCCATTAGCTCATTGAAAGGCATAAAAATGTTCATCGTCACACGGTGTTTTGAAGGTACTCGAACAATTGAAAGAAAGACAACTCTTTATTCATATAGGATAGTTTAGATGTGGATATGGATAAGGATAATGATGCTGTTGATGGTGGGTGGATGCATGCGTATGCGATGGTGGATTTTGCAATTTAGTTAAAAGTGTACAAATACAGAGAGTTGGCAAGCAGCAACTAACTGCGATAAAACAGGCTCTGACTGGCTGGCGGGGCTTTTTAAGCATCTGGGTAAACATGAAGATGGTTTTATTCTTGGAGGAGCACATTTAACAAGCTTATTTGTACTAATTACGGTTGGATATCGTGTATAGTTATGCAACAAAATTTACGAGGTATCAGCTTAGGATGGGTTTTGTATTCATGTTTTTTTTTCAGGTTGTCAACAAAATGGCTAAGAGTGGGAGAATGTTTAGAAATTATTGTTTGATAAGAGGTGCGTAGTTTGGATGAACAAAGGCTGCATTAAGTTGAACCTTGTTTTCTATTTCCTTTCATGTAAAGTTGACTTAATGAATTTATTTCAAAATTGTTTTTCTTTTGTGTAAACGTAACTATTGTTTGCGGTTGACTGTCGGTAGTGAAGTTCAAAAAGTGTTTTGGTTTAAAAGCTTGATCCCTAACAGCTATGAATTTTGCACTATTTTGCACATTTTGACACTAATAACCCTTTTCATATAAACTTGGAACTTGGCGCACGAAAAATTATATTTAAACTGAATACAGAAAGTGAAGTAAGATTTAACACGGAAGAGTTGTACAACAAATGGCTTTGAATTACTTTAGCTTTTTATGTAAAGTAAGATTGAATTGGGATAAACAGTACGTTACTTAATATCAGAAGGTGCTGAAAACACCTTCCATTGAAAGGAAATGGTCAGCCACAGTGGGCCAACTTTTTAAAATCCGCTGCAAAATTATATTTCGCATGTGCTTAAAAAAACTAATTTATTTATTGGATAGCGAAATATTGGAAGCTTAAGAAGTTTCCTTATTTTTAAAATAGAAGCAAAAATGTTGTTTATGAAAATTTCCAGAATATCGGCGTAAAAATCTAGAAACCTAGTTTAAATTTTTTTTTTGAACTTGTAAAAGGACCAATTACAATTATGTTCCAATTTTTTTTAATATTGCAAAATTTTAAGATTTTCCGAAATCTGTTTTTGACTTAATTTTTTCACTTTGATTGATTGATTTTTAAACCATAAATGAAAATCGGGCCCAATGTGTATTTCGACAACTAACGTCAGGCTGACTATTGCGAGTAGGCGCACCAATCTTGAGATATTAAAAAAAGATCTTTCTTGCTCACCCCAGCAAATAAATTTAATAATTTTAATGAACGAAGGATTCCGTAACAATATTCCAAAAGCTTCTAAAGGGTGTTTTTTCCAGAGGTATAGAACTTTGAAATGGATTAAAACCAATTTGATTTTTTTTAAATTCAAAGACGAAATTTACTTTATTCGAAAGATAATCTTCTGGCATTAAAATTTAAATATGATTTTTGGCATATGACCGCCACGGCTGGCTCGGACGTAGTCTAATCTTGAAGTCCAACTTTCGACGAATTTTTCCAACATTTGTGGTCACATATCGGAAATAACGCGGTGAATGTTTTCCTCCAAATAAGCAAAACTGCCGTATTTGGAGTGATGACAATCCTCAAGTGTATGTTGAGATACCGTTATATCCACAAAAACTGGCTGTTTGGTGTGCTTTATGGGTTGGTGGAATAATTGGTATGTACTTCTTTAAAAACGATGTTGGCCAGAACTGTACAGTCAATGGTGATCGCTATAGAGCCACGATTACTGACTTTTTCGTTCATCAATTGAACAACCATGCTGTGCAGGAGCTGTTTCAACAAGACGGCGCAACGTGTCACACAGCTCGTCCCACAATTGATTTGTTGAAGGAAACATTCGGTGAGCGCATAATTTCGCGTTTTGTTCCTGTGAATTGGCCTCCATGATCGTGCGATTTAACACCGCTTGACTATTTTCTGTGGGGATATGTGAAGTCGGTAGTCTACGCCGATAAGATCGAAAAGATTTACCAAAATTACTAAATGATTGACTAAAAAAAAAACACCCTTTATTTGTTAGAACGTGACGGGATATTATCCACTTTTCAAGTTTTTAGTTGTTTATTCTGTCTATGACGATATCAGATGTATATTCCCACTGAAAATATACTGGGAGAACAGTGTATTTTCAGTGCACGCATTCAGCACTTAGCCTCAGTTTGACAACTCATTCTAAATTAACCTGAGTAAAAAACTGCTTATGAATACATAGACATGCCTATTTATTCTTCAAATGCATACCAGGCCAGTTTTCAATAATATATTGGTACCAAAAAGAATTTCAATCGATGCTCAATCGTTTTTAATGAGACAGTTGCTATAAGATACGATTTGTGCCGTTTTACAAACCATTATTTAACGATATATTTTAAACCACTACATTACCGGTAATTGTGATGCAGTTTTACATTTTAAATTTTGTTAGAATTTGATACTATTTCATCGTATTATAAGCTTCCTTCGTTATATTACTTAAAGCTAGCTCGATTCCGTTATAATGAAAAATAGAATTTTACTTTATTATACTGCAACATGAGCTACAACTTACCTAGTATGTAATTCATACAAATGCTTTTCTCTCTTTGAAAATGAAAAAAAGTATCTACCTTATCGTCATGCAATCCTTACAAAGAATGAAAACGGTTTAACATTTGGTAGAAAAAACAAACAGATGAAAAAGAAGAATGCATTCCTAGCTTTCCTTCATATTTTTGCTCGTCATTTTTTGACAGAATATGTAAAAGTGAAAAGGTGAAATGTACTTGAAATGCGGGATGAAAAAAAAAATATTTCCACCTCTATCAAGGTTACGTGTGTGGAGTGCAGTTATATGAACAATTTATGAGGGCATGGATAAAAACGTGAAGGTATTCCTTCATTTTATTAATCATTTCTGAAAAATACAGAAAACGTGAAAGAGTTGCACAAGAGTGTAGCTAATGCATATACCAATTCTTGCAGTATGCAAAATGTATGCAAATTGTATGTTATTGCAAGTGAAAAGGCGGTAAATATTTTAAAAAAAATTGATGAGAATTCGCCTTACAAATTTTGCATTTACAGCAAGACAGAAGGTATATTCTTGGCATGTCAAGGGATAAATAAGAAAACAACTTTTTTTTATTTTATACATATGGATGACGGATATTTATCTCTGTGAAGGGTGAATACAAAAGTCAAACATAGCTTTCGTTCATCAATTATTGTCAAAATCGATATGAAAAAGAAATTTCGATAAATACAGTTAAGTGGTTATGTTTTCGTTTAAATTACTTATTTCCTTATGATTTTACCTCTAATTTAACTTCATTGAAATGCCCACTACGGGTTCGGCTACAGCTCATGGTACGATACGATGATTCGATCGTATTGGTTATAGCGACTGCCTTTCTTTAACATCATGTTTTAAAAATTAAATAGTCACCGAATTGACTTTCGAAGTCATTGGGAAATTATAAAAAAATGACAAAAATACTAATTTGCCTACAAATTGGGAAATTGGATAACATAGATATTCCCAACTCTGAGTGCTACGATTGATTACATCTGAGTAAAAAAAAAGACTATAAAGTTCGAAAAAGTTTGTTATGCATAACTAAGAATTTATCAAACTACCCTACCGACACAAATCTCGTTTATCAAAGTTTATTATTGTGATCAAAAATAATTAATGGCTAATGTTATCTTCGCCGAAACCTTATTCTATTACATACTACCACCCCACTAAACAATCTAAAGACCAAAATCTCCCTTTCTAATAAATTTACGCTGATTTGTGTACAAAAGTCGATTGTAAACTAAGATTTTGTGGGTAATGGCAGAACAGGGCTGCCAATAACCACAAAATCCTCACAATAATATTAATATCAAACAATCTCCTCAAAAAAAAAAAAAAAAGAGACAACAAAAAACAAACAATCAAACTGTATTCAAATATCCCGTATCTCATCCTTAAACCCACAAGGATACAAAATTCAACAACACTGGCAATAGTTTTCAATCCACAAGCCCAACAACATCAGGAGTAATGTATGGAAAAGGGATACAAGTTCAATATGCCGACCATCGCTCAAAATGCATTTCGTCTTCTGGTCACGTTCGAATTCTCGGCACAAGTTCTACTTCGTGTTGGTTTACAATGTGTTGTAGTTGTCGGCCTTCGCCTTTTGCTTTGGAGCTACGTTTCTGTTTTTTTTTTTTTGCACCCAGCGGCAGGGCGTTTTATGTTGAATCACTCAAATAACACACACATACACATCATGAGATGAAACTTGTTATTAACATAGCGGATTTCTTAAGGAGATCCTTATGCTTTCCTTTCTTAACATAGCTATACCGACGGGGGCTCAACTCTTGAAGATGATATGATAAGCAAGTGACTGTTTGCACACGGTCGTGGGGATGGGGCGCCAGCGTTGAGGATGCTATGAATATAACGATCATCATCATCGTCCTTATGACTGGGGCAACTTTAAATTATTCACATCGACATTGTCGTTGCATGCTGCTGCCTGTGGATTATCCTTAAAATGTTCTTTATTCGATTAGATTAGATTTTGTATACCCATGAGTATTTTGTGGATGCATGTAGGGAAGTGGTGGGTGTTCCTTTTCAGATTAAATGTTGCGCTCGCTACAAGATGTAGGACTATTTATGGGATTTTGTTTTTTTTTCGGGGGAAGTTCTTGTTTAACTTGGATATGGGATGTCTATACACGCATCTGAATGTGATTTTTGTTTTGTTCGGGCCGTTTCTGACTGGAGTTGGGTTGTTTTATACTGAGCAGAGTTTGCCGACACAAAACAACTATTTGCGTGTCCTAAATTTTGTTGCCAAAGAGGACTACATAATTGAATTTGGGATATATGTAGACCACAATGTTTTGGTTGTGTATGAGATGGAAGCGAACAACTTAAGCCTGACGGTCATTTAAAGAAATTTCGATATACCAAGTAAAATGCATTCCAATTGAAGTTACTTACTTACTTAAGTGGCGCTACAATACGAAATGAACCTGGACCTCAACCAACATGCCTCTCGAACTAGCTCCGTCCTTAGCTAACTGCCTCCAGTTGTGCACTTTAAGTTGGTTGAGATCGCTTTCTACTTATGTGCGCCACTTAAAGCGAGGTCTTTATCTACTGGGTCCGACATCTGGCTGGGAATCGACGATTCTGCGAGCCAGAGTATTGGTCTCCATTCGTTCTTCATGTTCTAGCCATCTGAAACGTCCAATGCGGAGTTCTTTGACAAGTGGCATGTTGCTGTACAGCTCGTATAGTTCTTGGTTGAATCTTCGTCTCCATAGCCCTTCAACGCAAACGGGACCGAAGATTTTTCTTAGAATTTTTCTCTCTGGATCCATGCTTCAGCGTTGTAGAGCTGGACTGAGATAATCAGGGTCTTATATAGGATCTCCTTAGTAGTTCGAGTGATGGCTTTTTCTTCTTAGCACGAAGAAACAACAACAATTTCTGACGAGATGATGTTGTCCGAGTAAATAGCGGAGCCGAGGTAGACAAAGTCCCATACTCGCGTACTCGCTCGGCCAAGATGTTTGGGACTTTGGTGCGCAAAAGATTGATTATGTCATGGGCTGTATGGCATGGCGTGCAATACTGCATGAACCAGAGGTCGTTCAAATTCATATCTTCAATTTCAGCAAAATAAAAGTCGGTTAACAAAGCTCTGTAGCGCCTACCGTTTACCAAAACATTTTTCCCACCCTCATTTTCAAAAAAAAATAGACCAATGATGATACCACTCCACAATCCGCACCAAACTGTCACTCTCTGTGGATGCATCGGCTTCTCAAGAATAACGTGCGGATTTTCCGAGCCCCATATGCGGCAATTTTGTTTGTTAATGTAGCAGCCGAGATGAAAATGCGCCTCGCCAGAAAAGATGATTTTTCGCCCAAAATTGTCGGAGTTAATAACGGAGCCGAAATAGACAAAGACCCGTACTACCTCAAAGTTATATCAGTTGATGTTGTGTGTCCTACCATATAACATATGACGAGGTTCCATCCTTCTCGTTGACATGTCAAACCATAATTAATCATTTAAACATCAATAGCACAAACATGTTGAAACTCTTCTTGGTTACATATACTACCATCCGCAACACTGATTCCACATACTGACCTACATTCGTCTACTCTATATGCCTGAATCCTTTCGCTTTTTACGATAAACCTAGTCCGCTTTAGCAGAAACCGCTTCAACTTTAAGTGGACATTTTTTCCCCCTACTGAAGCCAGAATTAATTGCTATCTATCTGATACGGAAGCTACATTCCAAAAAGAGCATCTAACACACACTGGGGGATAAACTCCTAATTACTCACTGCTACTACTACATTCGCACTCCTCAACCATCGTATTCATGACAGGATGGAGTGAATGAAATCCAACCATAAAATCCCCAGTTCTCAAGGGATCAGCTTGGGTAACGAAACCGCACGACACTAATAACACAAACCTTTGAGGCTCAGAAATCCGCAAATAATTACCAATTCCATTCGTATACATAGGGAAATCGAAACGGGATTACTAATAGTGGCGGTACACAAATATCAAAGCAGTTAGGGACCAAGTGGCAAGAGTCAACAGAGCAACAGCATCATCGGGTGCCAGTACACGTATCAGTATGGCATATCATGTCAATGTTTTATATCCCTTAATTACTTTCCACCGATATATGTAATTAGTGGAGTGTTGGATAGGCAGCAGCATATGTATATTTGCATCAACGTCTGGGAATATAACCATGCAAATCAAGGACTCTTTGAAAGTTTGCCTTTAGGCAGGTTTACCGTTTTTATTTTGTTTACCGAGTTCGGCGCAATGGGGTTAGGTTCTCGACGTTTGTTGATCTCATGACCTTGTTCAGATTCAACGGGAAAATCTCTTTAATGTTTTGCCAACATGAGTGAAGTGGTTCTGGGGAAAAGATATATCTATTGAAGGATTTATGAAAATCCTTTGAGATTACAAATTGCGCCCGCCAGTGTTTTGAGGTTTGCTGATATCTGTTTTTGACAACGCCCGGAGAGCGCCAAAAATAAAATAAACCAACAAAATTAAGGAAATTGAAAACACCGAGTGTTGTGTCATATCCGGTTTTTATGCGGTCGTAGATAGTAATTGGAATAATTGGGATTTGATTAAATTATTAGCTTAATCTTCGAGCTTAGCATGGAGTGTAGGTTGTGTGACAAAAAGGTTATTTATAACCATTAAGCCAGAATTGGATAATTGAGGTTCGTAAATTTGTTGACTTGCTCCAGAATAACAGGCATTGAGTTTACAGTGTCTGCTACATTAATACCTGGGCCTATGGGATCGTTGAACTCGTTTTTGAAGGAGGAAACAAGGCAGCGACGTTCGGAAATGTACGTGGAATGTGCGGAACAAGTGCAGGCTGTTGAAATCCTATCATAACCTCAATCTAGGATATGTAATGAAATAGGTTGGACAAAATAACCATTGAGAACTATGATAGAAACACAAAACAGTTCCGCTGGGGTGATCTTAATGCAAAAGTGAATGATTATCAGAAAAATAAGAAGAAAGCTCTAGAAAAGCTGTGATCGAGGGCCACTAAAGAAATGATCTTTGGAGGTTTAACTAAAAGGTAAAATGTCAATGCCAATTTGGGAGCGAACAAAATCTTGACCAGATTTACAAAACAAGATTGTAGTAGAGGTACAATTGTGCTTTGAATATGCTTTTGCATAAGGGCGACGTCGGCGATCAATATTTTTCTGTAAAGCAGAATGAACAATTCGTCGTAGACGATCTAAGTCAAAACTACCGTTCATATCACCAAAACGATGTTTAAGATTGCTGGGCCTCTTGAACTGGTCTACGTAATGTGGGATTAATGCGATGAACAGCCTTGCAAAACGTCTGGATTCGATACCAGCAACACCAAAATGATTTTTACTGGGCCTCCTCTCGCGATGATCTGAAAACTCATCCGAGTATCAGCAAAATGTGTAAAAAAAACTGGAGCTCTCGCCATAGAATGGTTGTGATAAAAAGTTCGACTTTTTTGGACATTTTTCAAACGAGTGGTCCAAAGTTTCTTTTTGAAATGCAATAAAACATTTCAAAAAGAAACTTTGGACCACTCGTTTGAAAAAGATCCGAAAAAGTCAAATGGTCAAAATTAATTTTTTTAAAAGTATGAGCAAACATTCCCATTCATTATGGAATACACCGTCGTTCAAGTGGCTGCCTTGACTGGCTTCGCAGTAGCTCATTCTGTCACTCCAATTTTCCAAGCTCTTTCGTGCTGTACCTCACGGATTTCTTGAATGATATTGGCCTTAAGTGCTTGGTCCTTCACGGTTCCCCACTAAAGAAGTACAAAGGGGTCAAATCGCGGCTCCAAGGCGGCCAATTGACATCGCCAAAACGGGTGATAACACGATTTGGGAATTTGGTGTGCAAAATATCGATTGTGGCATGGCGCACCATCCTACATAAACCAGAACTGTCACTTTGTGGATGAATCGGCTTCTCGACAATAACGTGAGGGTTCTCCTAGCCTTCAGATGGTGCAATTTTATTTGTTAACGTAGCCGCCGAGATGAAAATACGCCTCGTCAGATAGCCTAAACTGCGAAGTGATAACGAAGCGGATGGTCGTGGGATTTCAATTACCGCAGGCTCCTCAGGCTAGTGCGTGAAAGGTTGAGCTGTTGAGATCGTTGGTGAGTTGATGTTCGTGAATTGAGTCTCATACTCTCGGCTACAGCAGCCACATTCTTGACTGTGCCCACCGTACGACGAAGGGGACCATGAGTGTTGTCCACTAACATACCAGACTTACGAACTTTTTGCAGAAACTTGCGTACAGCAGGTGCTTTATTTCGGCCAAAAGTTAATTTCATATAACGCACTGTTTGGGCTACACAGCACTCACTCACTCAAATAAGTTTTCAATATTTCCCAACGTTTTTTAAGCGTAAAGAGATTCATTTCGTTTTTCGGGGGTATGATACTGACTTTCTGTCAAGATTTCGAGCGGGAAACAGATGTCAGTATCAAAATAACTTAGATGGCCTACCCTGTATACTTGTGGAGAATACTTGCTATTCTATGTAAATCAATCAAAGACCAACCCAACATATATTGAATACCGAAAATAGATTCGGACAAGGTGAACGCATGAGGATATGTTGAATATTGTACTTGAAAGGACTATCTAGAATTCACAAGCCAATACCTTAAGATGGTCAGCCTTTGGGAGTTGCCAATCAAATGTGTGGATGCTTCATGAATTAAAATATTGATCACACAGTAGGTACTTGTAGTTTGAAAATAAAACTTTCATCGGATCCACTTGCATTGAAATACAAGTCCAATCTTTACCACATGTTGCCACGTAATTAGACAGAAACCCCTTCAGAAAAGTATATTTACTGTACCCACCCATATTTCACTTAATTATGTTAGAAACATCCGTGGCGTATTTCTATGTCTGCATTTCTCCTAATTAAATGTCACTACTGGAAAATAAATGTTCACATACAGCGTTATCCGTGCACTCTGATACTTGTAGCACCTGATTACCAACAACTGGCGTTGCTTTTTGCTGCTGCTACTGCTGATGATGATGATGAATTCCCCAGAGTCCGATGCCAGAGCGCCCCTTAGGGATGCACATATACTCCTGTCTGCCCGCCTGCCTATGCAATCTTGTTGTGAATATTGGACACATGTTCAAGTAGACCTAATGCTGTGGGATTATGGAGTAATTTAACTTCAAACTAGTGTGACATGGTTGCGCACATGCAGCGCATTTATGTGGCAACTAAATTAATGTTGTCTACTTGCGAAATGACATGCATCCGATAATAACTCAACCGTATGACCTTAAATTGGGTCAAGAATATTTTTGGTGTAGGAGTCTTAAATAATTTACGGAGAGGCTCATGAAAGGTGTTAGCTAATAAAGTGGTTTTGAAAAGGGATTTATTGTCGGTTAGGGAGTGCGTTGAATACTTTATCTCTTAATCTCATGAATTCATGTCTTTTTGCTTGGTAACCAGTACATTATCAGAAGAGTTCGAAGGTAGCTCACAACTACCAAAAAGTGCATTCTGGTGATTCTCAGAAAGAATTTCCGTTTCTGAATTTCAGTACTGAATTTTTTGATAATTATTTTGATTTTACCAATGGAAATCGGCAGCTGATGAGTAAATTCATTTTCGTATACACTTTTAAACTCAAGATACTTAAAGAAAGTGAATTACACCCTCCAGGTGGCGGTTGAACATCAGTGTAACATGGAATAACAAGGAATAACTTTAATTTAAATCAGTGACTGGATCACCGTTTCCATAACATGCGTCAGATTTACGAAAGGTCCTCCAATGGAGCTTCGAGGAAGTCCAAAAACTTTTTCAGACCGCACCAAAGTTTTTATAGGTATCAAACTATTCCAACAAATTTGTGAAAGTATTGCCACCGACAATCGGAATAGGTTGCTTGAGATTTCACTCAGCTGTAACCTATGAAATTGAAGTAGGTAATAGTATTCCAACTTAGTTGCATTTGATATACAATTTTACTTCAAGTATTTAATATCATTGAAAAAAAAAAAACAAATTTTTGGCGCAACAGGTTCTTTAGTGTCCAGCCTAGTTTTTTCTCACATCATTCATGTGTGCGGATGTACTTCTTGCACGATTTCGGGACCTACTGTTTTATGCCGAATCCGAACGGCTCGACATTCAATACTACTCAATGATTTGTCAGGTAACCACTAAAGGAGGGCCAGTGAAAAATCAATTAGGTGTTGCTAAGGCTGGAAATCGAAACCAGACTTTCTGCGCGGCAGTTCATCGCACTAACTATCGCGCCACTGAGCCCGTCGTTGTGCTACGATAAAAATGGAGTAATCTGCCAATCTTGTTTGATTATACAAACATGTGTTCATGTGTTAAGGAGCTTTAATAAAAGCCTTCTTAAAAATGTATAGATATCTTCTATTTTCAATTAAAGTTTACAAGCGACAACTCACAATTTTGCTGCTGTGCGAAAAGAGCGTTACACGCAACAATTCTCTGCTTAAAAAAATGCATCTCACTCACGCCGAACATTTCTCATTGTCAGCAATGTCATGCATGCGCCAGATTTTCGCAAACATTCAGCGAAAATCGAAACCCATTACATCCCGGATAGCCAACCCGCTCTCTGTTGAATATCACAGCGCCAAATCTTCCACTTCCTATTGCCCGCATCTATGTACGTCGCAAATAATTGTAACCGATTTCTGGTTCATATTCGAGGGGGGGCAGACCATTCATATCCACATCCTGTATTTCAGACAATTCCCAAAACGACAACGATTAATCATTTCCCGAGGTTTTTCTCTGCGTTTTAATAAAAGGAATGCCGTCCCATACCGCACCAAACGCGCTTCATCGTCGTCGTTGGCGTCCTCTCATTCACCATCGACTTTGATATACGCCTCCAACCGCCAAATGGCAAATATTTCGCAATAAATAATGAAATCCATGCGTCCGTGTCCCGCTTTTGTTTCGAAGAACACACTGCTTTCGGTTGCTAACGAGTGGTTTTTGGGCCAAAGAACCTCAATTTCCAGGATGAGGGATGTATGTGTGTGTGTGCCTTAGGATAATGTGAAAATTGTTTTGCGCGCTCACACACAATTCGCCGTCGTCCCTTGTCGTCGATAATCCGGCGAATCATTAGTTAGGTTTGAATGTAAACATGTTTACAGAGTTGTTTTGTGAGATTCGAACACAAAATAGGACATATCGCATTTCAAAGGACCCAACAGAAAACAAAATGGTCACAGAAGAATAGATGGCATTCACGTGGACGAGTAATGGGAATGTATCATTTTTGTGGGTGACGTTCATTATGAGTGCGTATTAATAATATCCTTTTGTAAGACCATCAATCTCTGTAAAAATTAAGTTAACCACTTTTGTTGTCAGTGATAACATCGCTGCTGACACAATGGTGGAGGCGGTGTGTGTTGGCATGTATAAATAACATGTCGATTGACAAGGATGCTCTATGGAATTGTCGGAATGTGTGGAAAAAAGTGGGAATTTTTATTAATAGCAATGCTTTCTGGAGAATAAGTGACCTATCCTAACAGTTCATGTGACAGGTTTAAGTAATGCCAGACATTGCATTGACATTTTACTGTCAGGACTCTGCTTTTATAGCGTTTATAACTGAATTCTAAGAGAATTGTCCATAAAAAGTTTTTATTTTCAAAGACTTAAATAATTAGGCTTCAGCCAAATGGATGTCCAAATGGGTCATTCGGATGACTATTGAAAGCCAACAAGAATAGGGTCATATGTTACAATGGTGCCCGTGTGATCGCTGCATTACCTACATCCAATTTCGCAGATAGCATTTTTACACGGGGGTGACACGTTCGCTTGGTCATCTGGGTGACAGACGATTACATGGGGTTGACCAAAGTTATCTGGATGACAGTGAAGATTGGTTATATTTGGCGAAGCGGATTACGTGTTATTTAGAGTCATTGTTCATATTAAAAAAATATTTAAAATCAAATTATTTTCGTTTTATTTTGAAATTTCGAAAGGAGACTTGTAAATGACAATTGTTGACAATGACATCAAGGGTCGTGATGCGCGGGCAAATAACTAATCGATGGATCGTCAGCAGCAATGCTTTTGTGCAAAATTTTCGCTTGAAATGACTTGTTTTAAAACCATAACTACAAAGATTGATATAGATAAATAACGCTGTATAGGTAGCATGAATCATGCGAAGTGGTCATCCAAATGACCGGGTTTTAGAAAATATTTGTTATCCTGTCCCAGTAGCAATGTTATTTGGTTACCCTATCATCCGACTTAGTAATTTCGATCATCCAAATTTCGCGTCATGCAGTCTGCCATCCACCATCTGCCATCAATGGACAAATACTGATAGGATGGCCGATTTTGGATGACTAATCATAGCTTTAGTCAATTTATGATGGTGCGACATTTAAGAAGTGGGTAATTTCATTAACAAAAAAAAATTATAAATAGTCAGAAGAAATTGTTGGAAAGCAAAGCGCATAGTAACTTTCGCACATTCATTCTTATATGTAAGTGGACCTCGATTTCTATCCGAAATCCGAATGGTGGCACCCATTTCGAAGATAAAAACAAAATTTCAACCGTGATTTTGCCTTTGTCTAATTTCACAACGCCAATTACATTGGTCTGTTGAAAATACACGCTTTGTTGGTGGTCACGGAAGTTTGTTCATAACTCATAAAAAGTCGTCCTTAGTGTGAACGTGCATGAAGTAAACCTCTACCGCGTTTTTACCGCTACATCTGTACCGTTAGCGCATACCGCACAGGTTTATGGGTTCCTTAATGCATAAATACCTCATGCTAGGAGATATCGAAATCATAGATATTGTTTCCAAATATCAGGCTAATACGTAGCTTCGATAGCTTTGATGATTAATAATTTACCTTTTTGGTGAATTTTGCTAAATTTGTATGTTCATTCGTAAGAAAAGGCCGTTTGGCATTGTCAAGTTACACGATATATTGTCATCGCTATCAGAATGTCCCATCTTGATTCCACGAATGACTGTACGAATTTGTCTCTGCGCCCTCGACCTTAATAACTAAAATTCTAATCGCTCAAGGGATTTATCCAGAATTTAATCGACAAATATTTCGTTTGATCGCTAAAACAAAGTTGGAAATTGGAATATTCAACATTTAGCCTACCTTGATTGGATTTTCTTGAATTCCTGTAAAAGTTTGTCCTCCAATATCTCGTTTCCTTCGTTTGTGATGGATTGCAGGAAGACCAGGTCACTAATGATTATTTTTATTTAGTTTTTATGCACACAATACACACTCTTATTGGAAGGTAAGTTTAAACAATCGCTTTTCACTTCAATTCACATCAATTCGGATCAACTTTGCACAACATTGTTCAGTTTTGATCTGTCAAAAGCAAAATTATATTTGCCCAGTGCGATGGGTGCATCCAGCTACTGCTTGATGTTCGTATTAACTTTCGTTCGATTAACAAAAGAGGGTGGGAAAATAAATTTACATGTTAGGGATATTGATGCAACTTTGGAAATTCGTCGAAAGCGTTGTAAACGTGATAAACTTACGATGTGGTAAATAAAATGTCAAAACTTGTGTGGGAAACCTTTTACAAGGGAAATTTACGAAAATGAACACATGAATCGAGAATGAAATTCCACCGAAATGGAATTTCATAAACTTTTGAAACTGTATTGTGAGATTTAATCTGCCACATCCAGAAATCAAACTTCTTCTGTTAAGAAAATTGCTTCTATTATGAAAATTGTTAAAAATCGAAAGGAAGGAGATACAATAATTCTTTTTAATAACATAAATACCAACTGGAGATTAAATTGATTGGCTTAAATTACTAGTAGTAGTAGTGGCTAGTAAATTACGCAAAGGTTGGCGGTAAAAAATTAAAATTTTTTGGCAAGTTGCGAACTTACAACGTTCTATGAATACCTGTATTAACACGTATAGAGTAAAATGGAGTGTTTTAGTGCAACAAGTTACTTTGGATTGTGTATAAAAGGTAAAGTTGCTATTGTTGGCTGTAGAAGTATTAAATATTTCGAAACAAAATAATAATCACTTAAAGAGTAACCAATTATATATTTAATTATCATCATCTTTTCCAAAGTGATTAGACGTCAATTGTATTTTAAAAATACTTTTCAAAAACAAAGCGCACAGAGAAACTCTAAAATGTATTTGCTTATTAAAGTCTCAAGAATGTCTGAAAGCAAAATATAGAAAAAATAGCTTCAAACTCCCAACATTTTGCTATCACATTCAAATAACCTTTCGGTCGATTTTATATTTGCTATATCCTCATACGAAAAACAAATCCTACCATAAGGAGCGCACAAAAATTCGCTTTTAATAACACGTATTCAACATTTTTTGTTGTTGTTTTTATTTCCTCTTTTTGAGTAGCTTTCAATGGCGCTGGGTTAAAATTGAATTTTACGAGTTAGTTCATTCTATATACGTTCATATATGAGAAGTTCTTTTGAATTTTGTTGTTTTTGTCATTCTCTTCATGCTAACGGTCACTTCTTGTAGTGTTGTTTACTCAACATTTTAAATGAAACACTCTATCCGACATTGGATAGAGGAGTTTCGTCGAGAAGAGGATTTTAGCTTCGAAAATTGCTACAATTTCATACCACTAACTGTGGACTTTCACCTTTTTTGTTGGTTAAACATAGGGGAGGGGTTTGGTCATTTAAAATAGCAAAATATTAGCAAATATTTATCCCAGCACCATGATATTATTTTCTAGTGGTGGAATTGTAGAAAGAGATGTAGGGATGGTGGTGTTTGCAGGAACTTGAAGATTAATTTTGTGGTGATGGGGTCTTGTTTCAATATACTTTTATATTGTGAGGAAAAGATTTCATTAGTTTGGAGGATATGATGTTGATATAATATGGATGGTGTGGGATGATATTTTATTTAGTTTTTGAAAATGGAAGGTACAGGGATTGCGGTTGGTTTATAGCCGTAAAGTACTTGTATATATTCTTTTGGAACTTTAGAACATTTATATATATACATGCACCTAGTTTATTAAATTTATAAAAATGATTCTAGAGATCAATGTATGTTTGATAGTTGACAGTTCTCATGACTTTTTAGTTAATTTGCTAATCGGTTCTTTTATAATGCACTCATTACGTATTCATTATCATACACTCTCATAATTAACACTTTTGGTTGTTTCTCATGCGTTACAAATTGGCAGAAAACGAAATTTCTCATCCGAAAAACCATACAACACCATG
This sequence comes from Rhingia campestris, assembly GCA_932526625.1. Classification (NCBI taxonomy): domain Eukaryota; kingdom Metazoa; phylum Arthropoda; class Insecta; order Diptera; family Syrphidae; genus Rhingia; species Rhingia campestris. Next base: position 116,332,632 of record OW052185.1, on the reverse strand, counting down.
CTAAACTTTTAAGCACCATCTATATTGACCCATCTCTTGTGAGTTCAACAGAATATGGGCGTTTGTGTGTATCTCAGTAAAAAAAACCGTCGTTTCTATAACCACCGCCAAAGCCATGTAAAAGTTTCAATTAAAAAACTTTTTTTTTACTGCAAGCCGCGTAAATTTTTACTTGCCACCTTCACAGTCACCATTAAGCCCTTACCACATTTCACCACAGAGAATACCTTACAAGAACATTTTTCGCCGCCGGAATATCTTTAAGGGAAATAAATATGTAGTTTGGCTAAGTTGTTTCTGTTGTCGTCTGATGTACGCGAAACTCTCCGATTTAAATGTCGGTAAGTGCGCTTTTTTAAGGGTAAAATACGTTTTACCCTTCCCTAGATTTCGAAGTCCGTGGGTGATTCAATGAAATATGACGCCCACAAAATGTGTTCATTTTTTCGGTACAAAAAACGAATGAAACCCTTAAATTTATTACTTGAAGTTGGGGGACGAAAGTGTTGTTTTACCGTTATATTTTGTGCACTCCTTCGTTCATCCATCCTGGCCATCTTCTCTCGCGTAACAAAGTTTGCATTCTCTTGGCTTTATTAATGAAGTTCTGCGAATAAAAGTAGTAGTTGGAGTATAGTAGTATCAAGCCATTATGGTTAAGAGTTAGCTCCTTTAAATTTAACCCGGCGGCGGCGGGTGAAAGAATGTAAAATGATTATGGCTTTTTATGAAGCCGGGTCAATGTTTGAGCCATAATAACTATTCAGAGGTACATAATATATATACATGTGTCTGTTCGTGTTTGTTAGAAATTGCTGGACGAAGCGCGGTGTTATAGTGCTAGTTGGTTGTTGGATTAGTCTATTACGTTGTTGGTAATCGAGACTGGCTTTTGTGGACGTCTATTCAATGAAGTTTGAAGGTGTTTTTAAGGTCATTGAGGAGGTGAAAAATTATTTAAAATTTGCTATAACTTGCCACTTAAATAGCAGCATTACCAATGTGAATTTATTTTCTCATTTCTAATTATTGTGTGACCCGACTTTTTATTTTTGACACGAAAATTATCCGAATGTTGACATTTGGCAGCACTCAAAAGCACATTACTATTTCATTTCAAACGTTTGACAATTAAATCCTATTAAATGTCATCGCCTAGCGGTGACGCGCAAATTACCATGGATCCTATGTACATCTGTTATAAATAATTTACAACAACACATGTATTAACTGTTTGTACGCATATATGACACCCGTAAAATCAACCAACACCTGCATGCACGTGTGCTTAATTGCCGGTGTGATAATGCAAAATTACGTAGCAAAAATGCACTGCGACCAGAAAGCAGCACAACAACGCGCAATATGCCTCATCGGCATGCAAATGTAAACAGCAATTACCATCCCAACCCCATTGACATTATGAGGGTAGCCGCACTTATGTGGATGTGTGTGTGAGTACATTCCTTCACTCACCCGTTCAACACATTCTCTAACCATTGGAGATGTCAATAAATTTTGCAAACTTTGGAATCTCTGTCAAAATGCGTGATGGCGAAATGGAGATTTGTTGATTTGGGCTCATTGTTTGATCATCGTTGGTTTTGTGGGTGCGAGAACTTCAAGAATGCTGACAATGTTTCCAAATGATGGAAGCGGCAATTTAAATGGCTTCCCAAGAACAATAGTATTGCGAACACAATAATGCTTCAACTATTTGCATTATAGCAGCAGTAAGGTGTATTGGTCATGGTTTCACGGGAGCGGGTGATGGCCAGGATAATAAACGCAATTAAACCACGTAATGCTATAAATTACGAATTAATTACCGTTCTGATTATTGTAATCTTGTGGAATGGTATCCACCTACATGTATATCAGCAATTTTGTTGATGAAGTGTACTGTGTTTACCTTTTGCGGTGGTTGTTTGTTCAGTTGGACTGATTGTAGATTATGACAAAGATAATCAAAATTTAATGCTTTAAATTTAGGGATCTTCAGCCAGATAAGGCAGCTATCATTTGAGGAAAATTGTTTGCATTCATATTCACAAATAAGCTTTAACAGTGTAACTGTATGGTGCAACATACACAGACTTGCCCTGACTCGCAATGTAAACCCAAACACAGTGTCCTACTTCTCCCATCTTTCAAAATGATTCTTCGGCGTGATTTGTCACGTTTTCCCGCAAGCACACGCCAGCTGGCGGGAGGGATGTTGGTGTCAGAAAGTAGTGTATAAACTACATTTTATTGGATCTCGATGTCGCCAGGCAACTTGTTCGTCTCGTCACCATCGCTAACCTAACCAGAAACCACTGCATGCATCCACCGCCATAATACACAACATCGGTTGGTGTTTGATTTCTAGCTGTAAAAGCGCACGGGTCACGTGTTCCATTAATTGAAAGTATACGTTGTGTTGTCGGCGACGACAATTCACAATTGACATTTGAAATGGCACCATAAAGTCAGCTGCTGTTATATGCACCAGATTGGAAAAACCGAAGAATTTCCAGTATCCTAGTGTGCAGCAATGACGAAACGTAAAACGTTCGAGATATTGTGTGCGAAAACATCAAAACTGCATCCGTCCCAAAGAATGCTTCCCGTCTCTGAGTACCAATTCCTACACCATTGTTATCAAAATCTTTATTTCGATTATGACTCATGGAGTCTCCATCAATTGTGTTTGTGTGTGTGTCTGGTGTACACTCTAGGGGTGACTCAAATGAAATATTACGTTCAGTGGTGCTTGCATCCTGTTGATTATGATACAAGGAAGACAACGATGACGATGGCGGCAGCAAAAAAAACAAGAAACGCTTTAAACAAGGCGTAAAGTGAAATTTATTTAATTGTCCTGTGGAGACCATGTTTTTATGTTGTTCCAGTGAAGAGTATGTCCTTTGGGATGTTCGTCTATATAAAATGAGCTGAATAAAAGTTTTTTCATCAAAATTAAGTGAAGCGTTTAATCTGCGACATAAACAGACACCAAAGAGGAAGTCGCATTATCATAGCCAATGTTGGACGCACTTCTGTTTTTTTTGTGAATGAATGTTGTCAGATAATCAGATTGAGCTTATTAGCCTGCGGAATTCTCGAAAAAAAAAACATTCGAGTACATTTTTCTCCATGGACATCATTATTATTTGTCACCCACAGCGGACAGATAAAACGAAATACAAGAAGTAGAGAAACTGTAAACAAATAACAGACAGGGAAACTGTTAAAGTTTCTTTTTTCTTTATCTACTGAGTTTGGTAAAGAATTTGAGATTTTTGATTCATGAAATATTTGTTTTTTTTTATTTCTTCGTTTTGGGTAAGTCATAACCTATACTCAATCATTTATAGAATTTCAAAAACAGCACATTATTTCTTTTAGGTACATACTCGTTTTTTTAGCCTGTGAAGAAAATGTCCACTCCTCAAATGTCATCCTGTGATTTTGGGTATTTAGTAATACAAAATTTCACGCATTCATTCATTCTTCTTTAAAAGCCAAACGTCATGTTGGTGTTTGAAGTGGGATCCACGTTCAACTATTCGACTCAACTATTCGTTGCTTTATCACCAGAAGAACAAGAGACAAAAAAGGAGAGAGAATTATATGTTTGTGTTGATTTTGGTTAGGTGTGAAGCAATCCATTTTTTTGATTTGAGGTGATGGTATTTTTCATAGCAATGTATGCGACATTTTGTATTGCCTCATGTATGAACTACCCATCACTCCACTATCAGAAGTAATACATGGTTACGACATATTTTTCGTATACAGAAATACTCCCCCAGCTCCACTCGGACTTTCGGAGTCAACTTTAAATGCAAGCATAATTGTCAACGCCTCACGCTCACTGTTCAACCACCTGCCTGACTTCTTGTTTCTAGCTAGTTGAATAACTCAAGTACAAAAATCACTGCTTATAAAACTTGCTTATATTCTATCACATAGTTTCTTAAATTAGTAACAAAATTGTATATCAATTTTTTCATTATAATCGAACTTTTCAAATAAATCAACCAAATTATTTTAATTTACTAGTAATATATATATAAATAGCCTGCTGAACGACTTTCATTTCATTTTCGAATTGCATTCATAATGTAAGCTTTGGATGATGTCATTTTGGGTGACGTGGCGGATGCAACAATTTCCGGCAAATGGTGGTGTGAAGTGCAATTTTGCGTATGAAAAAGTTTTCTTCTAATAGTTTTCACAAAAAAAAGTGGCTTTCATCAAAGAAATTTGTAAATATATGGTGAGTAAGTTGTTTGTACATGAAAATATATAATTTTTATTGGGGTGGCCACAGGTATTTTGCTTTATTGAACCAAAAACACATTTGCTTCTAGGTGCGTACGATGTTTGGAAAATATTTTAGTTTACACATATTTTACACGATTTGGGCCAAATTCCTTTGTTTATTGTAGTTATTGGTGGTTTTTACGCAAAATGCGATCATCAGGTGGTCATATTCATTCCAAAATAGAGCAACAGGTGGAAAAAGATGTTTGTGGCAAATTTTTATTTCCGCATATTTCACTCGATATGGAACAAATTCCTTTGTTTAATCAAGTTATTCATAGTTTTTGGACAAAATGCGATCATCAGGTTGACATTTTCATTCCAAAATAGGGCAACAAGTGAAAAAATATTTTTTTTGATATTTCAGAGATCGAACTTTTCAGAAATGTCAATAATTTACCTTCATGTAGTTGTCGGTATAGTAGTCATGGTAAAGTGGAGCAGTAGATTTATTTGTATAAAATTTATAGTTGCAATAGTTATAAATAAATGTTTTGACAAAAATTAAATTTTATAATGTCGGTTAGCTATTTTTAATTAGAATTGCTAGGGTATGATTGAATATAGTGATAGGTGTAAATTTGTTTTTTTATGGAGTTAATAAGTCTTCGTAGGCATCTTTAGTTACTTTTTGTGGGAAGCTTAGGTCCTCTATTACGTTTTGAAATGTTCTATTGTTGCTGATCACTTTAGGTAGGCCGTTAAATAAGCCAAAAATACAAGAAAAATATTAACAAGACGATTTCTGGTATTCCAACTTTTTAAACTGTGGTAATTACTTTGGTTTCATACCATTTTTTTTTCAATTGTGGTACCTCTTTATTATAAATTCAAAGGTACTTCCAAAGACTACAACTCTGATAGTTGGTAACTTCAGCTTTTAACATTTGCTCCATTATATAGCAAGTCAAATTATTGTTCTTGGTTGTATTCTTTCATATACTGAAGAGTTTTAGTTCCGTTTCTAAAAAAAAAACAAAATATTTTGGACAGATAAAAATGAATCAGAAGTCAGGGTTTCCTTATTTGGAGAGCATGCTCCAGCGAATGGGAACCACTTCTTTAGACAAATGGTTTACCAAGTGTTCATTTGATGTGAACAAGCTTATAACTCTGCAATATTGTAACAAAGACCATTAAATCCTTTATTTTTGAGAAAATTCCCAAAGTACGTAAAATATTTCAATAAAAACGTCTCCAAATTTATTTATTCGGAACTAAATAAAAATGCTCCTGCATCATGAATCAGCAGTAGTATCTACATAAACAAAGACATTACTAACTTCTGAACTCAAAAAAACTTCCCACCAACTTCAGCTAAAATGTTAGCTTCTACTCGATTTCACTTCATCCCCACAGAATAATCCCATTTTTTAAATACCAAACTTACGGTACACAACACACTCTCAAAAGTGCATCTTTTTTTGTTCAGCACATTTTCACACAAGTAAAACCTTTGGAGGAAATATGAAATAAGAACCAAGGAATGTAGATATGACAGTCACAAAACAACAACTCCCTAGGCTTTCATTTATTTTCTAAAGAAAGTTTTTATACCACGTATTATATGTATGTCAACATTCCCAAGACCTCCATCAAAGTGTTTTGTTTGTTTTGTATTATACATTACAAAGGAAGACGAGAATTTCAAACATTAACAAAGTTAAACTTTTTGACAAGTCTACTATCTTTTAATTTTGTAAAATCGGGGTTGACATTTCCCTTCACAGGCATATGATTCAATAGATCCCTTCCAGTTCATGTATAAAGGATGACTAATTCGCTTAAGAATTTTGGCGCCAAAATACTTGGAATTTTTTATCAGCACATTGTCGTAAACTCGTAACTCTACACTATCTCTCGCATTGCTTTGCTCCGCTTATGCGCATGCTCACCACAGTCCCAACTGTTATAATGTTATTGACTGAATAAATCTTGACAGTAGCTTTTTACCCATATCACCCCCCGATGATATTACCCCTAATTGCAATTTATTATCTAGAACCTGAACCCTAAAATGAAGTTCCCTTGAGAAAGGTTAACGTTTTTCACAACTAAGGTTGACATTATAACTTTTGACATATTTGTGTGTTTGATCCTGTTGTGGGTGGAAATGGTGGGGGTGAACGAGTGTGTGCTGCATATCAATTGAAGGAATAACAGCAAGGACGGAGAATATAATTTAATTTGGGAATTCTCTTGTTGGATGATGATGATTTTTGACATTTGATGAAGTTGATGGTTAAAGCAAAGCGAGTGACGAACGGAGTTTTTTTTTTTTATGTATGCATGTGATGTATTTTTGCGTATTTGGCATTTTTGGTGTTGGCGGATTGATTTATGAAGTTTTGTTGAATGTGATTCATATGATGTTGGGAGTCAAGGATTTCTTAGGTTGAGAAGACTATATGTGAGTGTAAACACCTTTTGAATGCGTTTTTGATAGGGTACATGTTCAACTATTTCAACATTAGAACTCGAAATTTAAAGTTGTATTTCAGTTATACTGGCGATAATTTTTAATGTTTGCTAGACACATAGACTCAAATAGAACTCATTAAAAAAAGCACGTTGTCCAATCATTAATTCGCCATGGCTTCTTTTCTGGTGATATTATAAGCACGACTAATGGAAAATGGGCTAACACGGGTTCATTATCAACAAAAATATATGGAAACACAATTCAAAGAAATCAAACAATAAAACATATACTCGGCAATAAGTAAAGTGAACTTTCAAAAAAATGCAGCGGTTTCTTAAACCTTCAGTTCGGATACCACCCATGAAGTAAGTCTTCTTTCCTTCAATGAGATGTTGAATTATTGGGTTCTTGGATAACAGCAGGAACGTCAAGTCTTTTCATAGACTAGCAATCAAAATAATGCCAAAACAACCCTTTCAAATGGTACATAAGGACACTTATCATCTCTAATAGTTCGTCAAATACTTATGTAGCCTTATAAATGATATTCAGCCTCATTCCCTTTCAAATGTGACACAATGTCAAATATAAAAATGAAAAAAAAATCTGGCGACCTATTGACGGGTTAGAAATACAAACTGCGATGGTACTCATTCGGTAGCTTCCTTCTGTAATCGGAATCCCACCGCCTTAGGGACACAAACATCTTTTCGCAGATCTAACACAAAAAAAAAACTGTCCACTCCCTCTCAAATGATAAAGAGTCGTTTCCTCTTTGTGGCCTTCGAACATCCTACTTCCTTTTAACAATTCTTAATCAATGGTTTTACAAGCTAACCCAAGAACTTCCTTGAAACAAAAATATTTGTCTCCCGTAGTCATTGTCAATAAAAAGTAGATATTCCTACACATCTCCTTGGCTTCCCAACCTTCTCACAGTAATATAAAACTATAAAAGACCTCCTCCTTAAAACAGGAAAAAAATCAATAAATTTCCAATTGTTTACAGACAACTTGTCGCCACAACGCACTCCACAGCCTTTGTACGTACCCCGCGTAGATATTATCCTCACAAACAGAAAAATCTAAAAATCACTTCGAAAAAGGAAGATAGTAAAAGAAGGAAGGTACCTTTTGCAAAAAAAATAATATCCCGGACCTAAGATAAAAATAACCCACCTCCTCCCCCTCCACCAACTCGAAACACAAAAGACAACAATTTAGAGTAAATAGAACTTTTCAAAGAGTTAAGGTCTTCATCTTCATCTGACTGACTGTAGAAAGGTTCATTTTGCCATCCCTACGCTCCCTACTCAAGACCACGATTGCCTTGCCAACTGAAAATTGATAAGAATATAAAAAATTCATAGCGCACTTTTAAGAAGTCATAGTCGTCCTCTTCGTCGTCGCTGTCGACGTTGTCTTTTTTGTCTTATTGTGAGATTGGAGAATTGAAGGCAACACACAAAAAAAGGATCCTCGCCTTTTGCAGTTCAAGTGTGCAAGATTGAACAAATATTTGAGAGATAATTTCCGACTCGCCGTTGAATAGCAGCAGCAAAATTCTACTCTTATTGATTGTAATAATTCTGACTCTGTGTCTGTGTGCAAGCGTATTCTTTTCCTCCCCCAATTCACCGAGAGGGATAAAACACCAAATCACACACTATACGAGGCGATTTTCATCTCCATCCCCCTCTGTCTAGACGTGATATAGATTTTTCACTATGCTGCTCGTACTTGGTGACAAACAAGCAAATAGCGATATCCTTTATAGAACTTTGACCTGGCAAATCCGCACACATATACATCCGCAAGAGCACACGGCGCGATGTAAAACATTTTTACGTCATCGCCAACTTTTATGACTGCCGTTGGGTATCGGCAAAAAAAAACTAGGATGCAGGATGGTTTCACTTGGGCTCAGGATGTTTACCCCAAAACACAGAAGGCAAACGAACCATTTTTTCGAATTCATTTTTCACAGCCACTACTAAATGGGCCTGGATATGTGTGTGTGTGTGTGAGTAAATGGATGCAGGATGCTATGCTATTTTAGTGTCGCCAAAGTGGCGCCAATTGACGAATGGAAAATGACAGAAGCCAACCGAACCCAACATTGGGGGCGATAAACAACAACATATTCACCAAAGGAAAATGGAATGGAAAAGGAAATACAAAGAAAACAAGTATCCAAGGAGAAGAAATATTAAAGAAGATTCCCAAATGGTTATGTTGAAGGATAGTTTGGCAAGAAAAACCACGCTCAACATAGACAAGATGATGTAAATATGTACAGTGGCCAAACTGAGAGATGATGGCACAAGCCATTAAAGGCATGCCCTGGTAAAGCAGAATTGGATCAATGAAAATTGTAGATTCATAGTTTTGACAATGTTTACAGGATTGCTGTGGGGATATACTTCAGAGACTGCATATTGTGGCACTTGTGATTTATTGGTTTTTCTGTGTGTAAATTCATAGGGTTTTTGCCTAGTTCTGGGAAATATGTAGGTCTTTTGAATGAGGAGGGAAATGGGGTGATGGTCCACAATAAGTGTGCAATTTGAAGGGAAGTTAGCCACCTATCCTTGGTTCAATGAAACAGGATAACTTGAGATCGAAAAAGGAAAATAGGATTTTTTCACTTCTTTGAAGATAAGGTATCACAGCTACAGGTAAAGATCAATGAAAAAGCCACAGCGAACCCGAAATGCAATCTAGACGGGTTTCACTTAAGTGGATGGGTTAACGTCTATCTCTCCCAGAAGGATGGGTGCTATCGAACGAAGCCCTTAAAGTCGATGATAATGATGTTTGGGATGATGGGAATTTTAACCTGGGATATCTTTTTGCATTTTGTAGTTACAAGCTTCATGATTACATGATCACTGATATTCTGCGTTATTAACATTTTACAACGTAGTTGGAAAGGAAAGCTACCTAAACTTGGCTCTGTTTCTTATTGAAACATTCACTTTTAAAGTATCAAAAGTCTATGACCATCGATTTTTGGAATCCGAAAATGGAGTAACTCTGTTTTGGAAAGACGTTTATTAGTTTTGACTTTAAGTTTGTAACATAGAGAAATTATATATTTACTTTAAAGTATATGGATCGACTCGAAATCAATAGCTGAGTCGATTGAGCCATGTCTGTCCGTCTGGCGTATTTTAAATTTAACCTGGGAACTGCCGAATTTAGACCGACAATACTGGGGTAAAAGTCAATAGATAAGTTCACATCCAGGGCGGCAAAGTTAAGGCCAGGGAATTCCTACATCGGGAAAGACTGCCAATGAACTTACCGACGATATCTTAAAGCAACTCAATGATGATACTCTTGACATTAACCTTTGCCGGACTCAGGAATATGATAATGCTACGACTATGGCGGGTATTCAAGGAGAAATTCAAAATTTAGTTCGGCAATTAAATCCAAAAGCTATGTTTATGTCATGTGCAAACCATTATTTAAACCTTTTTCAAATTCACTCTTTGGGAAAAAGACCTTTAAGTACATACAACGTTTTTCGGGACAGTGGAAAGACTTTTTTCTCAACATCTACGCATCGTTGGGATATTCTCATAAAAAAAATGCAGGTATATCAGTCAAGAGACTTGTAGACACTAGATGGAGCGCTCATCACAAAGCTGTTAAGCCATTGAGAAACAAATTCGTAAAGATAGTGTCAACTCTTGAACTTGAACTCCTTTGCGCTCCTCAAAAGGAAAATTTGGATACAAGAGGTGTTGCAACCATACTCTTACCTGCTGTATGCGACTTTTTTTTTGTGTTATCTTTCATTCTGATGCGATATTTTGGAACAAGTTGGCGCAGCAAAACTTGCAAAAATCCGGGCTCACTCTAGTAAAAAGTGTAATAAAACTTGAGGTACTCGCGAGTTTTTTTCACGAACATAGTTATGAAACCGTAAAAAATGTCATAATATACGCAACAGAACAATGTACTGAGCTTTAAATGCAATTTAAAGTCGGGGAAGAAGCAAAAAGAAAAAATGTATGCCAAGCGAAATGTCTCAAGATGCTGGTTTGACGTTGCACGAGGAAACACGAAGATCCATGTTGGAATGTCTGTGTAAAGCCTTTAAATTTTGAAGCTTTATTGTGAAGTTGGGCTTTTCAGACTCGCTACAGAGTCTGTCATTGTCGATTAGAATTTATATAACAATTTACGCCTCAGTGGAACTGTGTGAACGAAGATTTTCAAAATTAGTCAAAATTGGTTGACTAAATCTGGCTATACGTTCAATCGAAAAGGAGATTTTAATGATTTAATCGAAACCTTCAGTACAAAAAAGCTCAAAAGCACATTTAAATAAAATCTTTGTTCGTGTTTTTTCTCAAAATTTTTAAGGGTGCAAGCTTGATTTATCGTCCCTGGTGCAACTGCCTTATAGATAGCTTTAAGATAGCTTTGAGTGTAGATTGCTTAATCATATGTTCATTAAAGTACTATTTGAACAATGATTTAATATTCGTTTGTGCATACTATCCTATGGTAAGAGGTAGGTTCTGTAGGTTATTATTAAAATCCATTTTAAATATTTTAAAACAACTTGCTTCAGGCCCTACCAAATTAAAAACAGTGTAGCTGTAGTTTTTGTTGAATATGCTACCTATCATCATTATTTGTAAAAACATCAACAAACAATGTTTCAAGCAAATCCCTGCAGTCATTTCTCAGAAAAACATCAACAATTACGCCAAGTATGTTCATGCATACCATTATTTGAATTTCATCAGTCAATGTGGTTGCTTTCTGGAACTCTGATCAATATGCAAATTTATGCCAAAATGTCGTGATTCATTTTCAAGAACCAGCTATACAGTTCAGCAGTGTAAAGGTTGTAAAATCTCTATAAAGCATCTGTTAATATACCTAACGACCCTGGAATTAAGACAGGGATTTAAATAAAATATCTGGCATAACAGCCTATACAGGACCTCTAACCTAGCTTCTGCGTTTAGTTGTGTGTGCGAAGTTATTTTTTTTTCAACATAGAAGAGAACCTCCTTTTTAACGCCGGATCCGAACACAATTTTTAGAAGCTCCTCATGACAGTTTTATTCTTGGATGTTGTCAGACTTTCGTTATAAAGTGCCGATGTTGTCATTTTGTGAAAATGTTTTTTTTTTAAATTAAATTGTCCATTTACATCGAATTTGGCCCCTTTTTAACGATAAATAATCGCACATCTGACAGCCCGCCGAAATGTCTCACTTAAGCACTAAAAATAAAACAAGAAAAAAACCCACAACAACGCCTCCATTTAGAGTTCAACGTCACGTGTAATTGTCGTCTTCTTGCGTATAAATAAATGCCCACCTTTTCCGTTATCACGTACGCACCAATGAGATACAAAAAAAATTCAAATCGCTGTTCAAATTGACCCACATCAATCACATGTCAGGATGGCCGAGCGGTCTAAGGCGCCAGACTCAAGAGCAATCTTACCTACTGTTGACAGTTGGGTTACTGAGCGTTCTGGTCCTCTCTGAGGGCGTGGGTTCGAATCCCACTTCTGACAAAATTTTTTTTTTCATCATCGAAAATATTTCATGAAAATTAATTATGCATGCGTACCAAGCTTTACATTGTTAAATTATGCGCGCGTTCAGTTTTGAGACAATACCCAGGAGGCCAGTGTACCGCTCGTAACAGCTGAATATACTAACAAAAGAGTTGAGTAGACTGCTAATATGTTCTTAAAAGCTCCGGGCAACGATTCACCTCACACATGTATTTATATTAGACATCGTTTCTCATAGAATACATATTACTTTTGCAGTATACCCTGATAGTTTCCTACGCGAAACAATCAATCCTCTCAAGCATGACTCACTTTGAAGAAAATTTTCGCTGGAATTCCAACAGAATTATTACAAAAAAATAAAAAAAAATATATTCCCTTCCCTTGTAACCAAGGGAGCCGAGGACGAACTACAACTGTATCTTGATATCTAGCAATTTTGATTTATGTGATTTTTTCAAGTGTTTGGCCATTAAGCCGAAGGAATATTTCACTCGTCTTAAAATGAATGCGTCTGTCGAATTTGGGGCGAGCAGACAAGTACGTCGCCCCTGAGCAAAACAAAAAAAAACTAAAAAAAAAAAAGAAAAGAGAAGAAGGATACCCTCCATTAAATTCCTCAAGGGTTGTCGGTGTATTTTCTTTTCTCTTTTTTTAAATAGAGGGTTGGTCCGTTTAAGTGCATTCGAGAGTGTAAAACCATTGGGACAACTTCATCGTGACAACGGATATTACCGAGAGAGTGGGAGGCGAGTGTGGGTGGACATTTTACCGCATAAACATCCCTCGGTAAATAGTAGTGTTTATTGTTAAACGGTTTACGTACGATTGAGGGTGAGATTTTATAGTAAAGATTTCGACTTTACTGTGGGCAGGGGTGAATTGCATTAGAATTTTCGTTGTGATGGTACTTGGCCTTCGGACATTGGAATGGGGTCTGTCGCATGCTCAAATGACTGCAACGGATTTTTATGATCACTCAGATGAATGGAGAGATAAAGTTGACGCTTAAATATTTATTGGAAATTATAGGCGAGTTCTTTATTGTATTTGAAGGCGAGGTGGTGAACTTTATTGTCAGGGAGTTGTCGAGGGAGATTTTTAAATGATGCGCACGGTGCCAGGAAGACCGAATTAAGTTTTGTAATGAGTTTTTGGAAGATGACGTGTGCAGCGGAAGTATGATCTAATTGAGATGGGGCAATAATTTTGGACGTAAATTCAATTCCAAACCGAAATTAATTGGGAATTCGAAACGACGGGTGATGTCGACGTCAGTAGGTGAAGGGAATGCTTATCGTTTGGGTTGTAAGAATTTATGGCGTGTTGTCCAAACAGATTTTGTTCAGTGATTCTAATTCTTTTTGAGGTTCAGATCTCTGGGAAAGCTTGGTTGTGGGGTTCTTTTAACACCCCCCCCCCCTCTGCTCGATGGACCGCTTTTATATATTTTATATTTAAACCATATGACGACAAGGTATGTCTTTCCTACACCTTGGTGGACTCACAAGCGCGACCATCGATGCTATAACATTGGTGGATCACAATACAAAATTGGAACCCTAAAATGGGAGAGATACCACCAACTATAAGAAGTTGCAACGATGCACCTTGATGAATTAGAATTGAACGTAAACGGCATGGTCGACTGTGCTATAAAATTTGACAGTCCATATGAGGACCCTAAAATAGAAGAGATCTCATCAAATTTGAGGTTCTATGCTCTTCAATAGGCGAAAGGCCTCATTTCTGAATTATCATGTAGTAAACGTATTTAAAAGCGTTCAACGTTGGAGGATTGCAAAGCAGTATAATATTTCCACTCCCTAGAGTGCAACTGAAGGCAGTTAGCTAAGGACCGGGCTAATTGAAGAGGCATGTCGGTTGAGGATCCATTCCACTTAAGTAACTCTAGACCAGTGAGTTTTGCACATATAAACAGATGATTTATATGTGTTCATAGAACAGGGCTTGAATCACATTCACAATGACGAGCCGACTTACAAAATTGCTGTTCTTCCAACCGCTGCGATGGTGGATTTACCGACCGCGATTCCTATTAGAATACCCGGGGAGCACTGGGCCAGAATGTCGGTTGTGACTCGTGCAGTGTGCATCATTGGTATCTACGTCCTTCAGTCCCAGTGCATTTCATTGACGAACGAAAATTGAATTGATCATGGTTCTTTATAAATCCACAATACGCAATGACCGTTTGGATCCGTGGTCCAATGACTCCTCCAGCGTGAACAGGACTCCAGCAGTGAGTTGATATGCTCTTCGTTAAAAATCCCCTAGAATCTCACATTTGTTTCTTCTGCATCCATACACGCGAAATTGCCCACATCTAAGTTGAGATGTAGGGGAACATGAGTGTCGACTAGACGGGATTCGCATTCAATGACCACTAGCTAATGGATTAGCTTCCATGTAATCGAAAATTTCTAAGTTTATGTCCACCCAGTACACTTCTATAGGCGTGAACCACACCGTTCCATTATTTGCTCAAAAGGGGTTTTGGTAACGCAGTACCAGACTGTGTCGTTGTTAGTTGGACTGTATGATCAATCAAAACTCACGTCTATGGATGATTTCGCCAAACTCTTCAATACAAGTGCAGGTATAGTATATGTGATGACACATCACAACCCCTTCAATACTCAATACCAGAAAATTGCATCACACAAACCAATAAACAAAAAATATCCTTAAATCGACAATCGTATTTATCATGACGATGCCAACACGTTCTTGAGCCCGAGGTCTGACGTTGCAAAAAAATAAGAGATACTGTGTACATACACATGTCCTCTCATCTCACAATACAAGAACGAAAAAAGTCAAATTCAACCATACACACTTCCAACAAAATGTTGTGCTGCATCTGTTTACGCTGAAGCAGTCTGGTCCTGAGGCAGTGAACATACGTTAAATTAAATTCACTTACCTTAGCGCTTGCCATGTGTACTAGCATAATATATCTCCTAATGCGAAAAGCAGTTTCGATAAGTAAACGTATCCTGACGCTGATAAAGTGGTAATATTTTGCCTACGGATCCCTATGGTGCGGTGTTGCTGTTCTGTGTCGTTGTCATGGTCGTGAGCCTTGTGTACTTTTGCTCTTGCGGGGTACTTTATAGCGAGAGTACCATTTTTTTTATTTCGCTGGAATTCCAGGGATCCTCATTCGGTTTTGTATGAGAACGATGTTGACTTCCTGCAGTGAAGTGGAGTGTTCTGGAATTTTTGTCGACGCTTAAATCGGGTTTTCCTTCGGTAGGATTACGTTGTTATCCTTTTAATATGGTTTTGTTATGCTACTTTGATGTGACTTGGGGGCTCAAATTGGATTGTAAATGCCTTCATATTGGGGGCAAACTTTTTTTGCCCAAAAGGATATGCTCGTGGTTTGGGTCTACTTAGTAAGTGGACTCCTGTCCACGATTATTTTAATAACATTTTGACGATTTCCTACTGTGGGAGTTTCAGAGCACTAACCAGTTTCAGTCAGACATAATACCTAGAGATTTGCATGTTTAGTTAGTAAATGTTCCCCACAGAAACGTCATGCGTCGACTTTAACCAACGAACCAGATTACAACTCCAAAAAAAACAACAATGTGGTCCCTAAAATTCTAAATCAATTCACGCGGCAAGCTGCGTACGTCAAAATGGTTTATATTGCCCATCTCACAGACGGCAACAGTCCAACCAACCGCCATCACTGACCTGATCCTTTTTCAAATCTTGCAGCTTATACACCCCCCACCCCACATTTCGCTTCTATTTTGAAATTGACGAAGCAAAGCACAATTTGCATTTTGAAACTATTTCTCTACTCAGCGGATGTGAATGATGGTTTATCCTGACGGATGGGGATCATGATGATGACTATGATGATGGTGGTTACTTTGCTTTCCTTCGAAAATCTGACGTACCAGAGAGTTGTTCTGGTGCTTGCTGGTGGGGCTTGCGGTTGCCTTGCAAACGTTGGTTGTGTCGTTGTATGAAATTGAATTACTTCGCACAATAGTTCGGTGGCATTTTCAATGTGGATGTACATAGGGAGGACATTGGACGGAATAGAGTGAGAGGATATTTATTTAGACAGGACGACGGACGTGAACGATTTTCCTAATCGAACTCCACTCAGAAATGCACCCGCCCGTGGGAGATGAATTTGGTTGGATATACGGCTCTGACTCTCTATGGCATCGCGTCGATTTGAATTTGTCCGCATTGTTGCTCTCCTCCAGTTTTGGGTTCCGATCGGCCTTTGGCTGGCCCTGCCGGCAGTCTGTTCCAATGGAGATAACGTTATAGTGAATATTAATTTATCCAATCCACAAACACCAAACACTTTGCAATCTGAATTCCTGCACCCCGAGGATTTGACCTATTCTGTGGGGCCATGTAGGGAGAATTGTCGATCAAACAGGTGGTCTTGTGCAATTGCAAACCACGACAACAATTGTTGCTGGGAATTTACGCTTCAAATCGATGTTATTGGGAAATGTTGTATTTTAAATACATTTCATTGTTGAGCTGTTAATTAGGAACAGCCAACTATGGTATGTAATCAAATGTGAACCCGGAAGGTGTGACTGATGTTGTTGATTGTTTTTATTCCCTATGTCATAGGGTTGTATTAGGTTTGACGCATAGTTTGGTACATAGAAAATAGATAGATTTATCGTTAAGAATATCGATATGGATAAGTGATGGAAAACTGAGCCCATGTCTGTTCGCTTCTTGACCAGTTTTTCAGATGCTTTGAAATTGACATTTTGAATACAACCTCTTTGTTGGGCCCAGTAGAACCAGTGAGCCATGTGTAGAAATTACAAAATCCACCCACTGCCACACCCACTTTCAAAAACTAATTCTCAAGCCATAAGATTTATAAAAGTGCCTGAACATCGTAATGTAGAAATCTCCCATTTGTTGGCTTAAGCCTCTTTTTTATCAGGAAGTTGCGTTAGAAATATTATGGCATAGGGTATTCGACTATTCGCACAGCGATTTGTAACATTTTCATATGTTTTCTTAGTGAATAAAATTTGCGATTTCCAAATGTTGAATGATGCTGATTAGGCCGCATATTTGTGCCTGCCTTTAGGAATCATTTGTTAGGTTATTGTTTTACAATGTGATTTAATTAGTACCGCGTATTCAAATTAGAAGTAGCGCTGGGAGGATTGTTCTATGCAATTATTCCGTTAGAATAGTAAATTACACTCCGGGGACTTTAACCCACAGGGAAATAAAATATTTTTTAAGCTGACTATAGGATACAGTATGGAAATTGTAGGCATAAATTTGTTCGATGTAAATTTTATAAAAATATTAGATAACTTAGACCGTTGCAACCCAATATACTTAAGAATCCTGTCGATTGTTAATTTCATTTGGATCTTTTAAAATCATCCAAAATTCAACTCATTAATTTCGAACAGGTTGTCTACTTCGAATTTAAAAGATTTTCTCTTCTGATACCAGTTCACTATTCATTGTTTCAAAATGTATTCTTAGAAAATTTATGCCATACATTTTGTTTCTTGGATAATACGCAGCTTATAAAGAGTGTCCCATAATTCACATTGAATTTTGCGCCATTTAATAGTACTGTATTGCCAACAGAAAAAAAAAGATAACAATGTGACAGCTGACAGTTCGGGGTTTGTAAAAATGGAGCGCTTAACGAAAGAACAACTCATTTTCATTCGTGAGAAAATATTTCTAATTGACCATCTTATTCAAATATGCGGCCGGTCAGGCAGTAACAATAAATGGGGTTCGTTATCGTGACATGATAACTCAGTTTTTAGTGCCTTAATTACAAGATATGGATGTTACCACCATGTGGATTCAAATAGACGTACCATATGCCATATAGCCAGAGAAACGATTCAATTACTGGATGAATCATTTTTTAATCGTGTAATCGGCCGTTTTTGCGATCAGAATTTGCCACACAGATCTTGCGATTTAACGCCATTGGACTTTTTTCTGTTGTTTTTTTTTTTAAAGTCAAAGGTCTATGCAAACTAGCCTACGGTCACAAACACATTGAAAGAGGAAATTGGGCGTTGTATTAAAGAAATTCAGTCACATTTATGGGACACCCTTTATAATTCAAGTTTGTTACTTCGTGTCCTCAAAACTTTTTAAAACCTAAAAGAAATCGAATTCCACCTTATTTATATTCGAAAAAAAGTATTATTAAAACTTAAACATTTTTATTATTTTACATTAATATAAAAAAATTATAACATAATGTTTTTTCTTTTTCGTTTCAGTGGGTTCATGAAAAAATGTTCTTCGGCAGAAAATAAAATCGAAATTTCGTCGTCCATATATGTTCGGTTTTTTACAAGACATTGTCGGTCACATTCGAAGTTTATTTTAAAACTTCTTCGATGCGAATAAATTTGTCAAATCGTTATAGAATTGAAAAATACCATCGCGAATACAAATCGGTCGAAAAATTGTATTGCAATCCAAAAAAATCAATTGGTGTCATACAAAAAATGTGTATATTATTGTGTTTCGAAATCGAAATTCCCCTAGTGCTACGAAGTGTTATCCTTTTTGAAAAAAGTTAAATTGTTTCCCCTAAAAAAGTGTTCTCTACTAAAAAGCGTTATTTTGGTGATCTTTAAAGTGTTACCTTTAAAAAAATTGTGTTCTACAAAAACTTTTTTTTTTAGTAAAAAGTGATCTTTTAAGTGTTTCCCCTAAAAATAGTGTTCTTTGTCAAAAAATCGTCTTCCGATCCAAAAAAATCAATTATTTATCCCGAAAAAAAGTGTTTTGCCGCTTTTAAAGTGCTAATTGCTTTATATAAGAGCTCTCCTCTAGAAAAGGTTGGTCTTGTCGAAAAAAGTTGATATCTTTCATGGTAGTGTATTATCCTTAAAAAAAGTGTTTGTAAGTCTTTTCCCTTTATTTATATAATAAGTTGTAAAAAAGTGTTTTTTTTAAAAATTGTTCTTCTCAAAAAAAGGTGTTTCCCCTTAAAGCTAAAAGTGTTTCCCAAGTGTTTCTTATATCATCTTATTTTTATATCTTTAATCATAAATCCCGAAAATGGTCTTGGTGAAAAAATGCCCATTGTGGTTCTTTGTGTCAGTGCATATCGTGATTATCTTAAAAATGAATCGTTAAAGGTTGGCCCTCGCGAAAAAAAAATCCATGCATCTTATTGAAAAGTGTGTTTTCTGTGCCTAATCCTTGTGATTGACAACCAAGGATATTTATTAAAATGATGAATGATCTTTTCAAGAATAAAAGGTAAGTTAAAAATTTTAATTATAAAATTTACATTAAAATATTTTGGATACAACTTTTTCTTATAAATTTGTACAACGTTTTACTTTGGCCACACTTTTGAGGCTTGGTTGGTAATACATAACTTTTTCGATTTGTTTGATAACCAATATACGAAATAGGTGCTGCGAACTTGGCCTATTTTGTTGGTCTTGCTGAATCTGTTGTTATGTTTCATTGATCTTAAAAAAATTATACATTACAAAAACTTCAGAAGGTTAGTCCTGTAAGGAAGTTCCTTAATTCTATATGCAATTTCTTTACCTACTTTTGTTGTTAATATGAGCGGGTTTATAATGCAGATAAGTAGAATCATCATCTCAGAATCATTTATCGGGGGGTTTAATTTAAAAACTAAAAACGGCCTCCACTGATAAGAGCGCTTTGATAATCAGGTCAATCACTCATAGGCTTGCCGAGTTTTGATTAAGCAGTTTTTAGCCTGGTTCTCATCTAAACTGTTCGAGAACGTGATCTCTAAAACGGCGATTCACTCATTAGAGAGGACAGTACTTACTTCTTTGTTAGCTTTGTTAGTTTGAATATATTCCTCAATATTACGATCAGACTTCCAACCAAGCAAGAGCACCTTCCTTCACTAAAAAACAAAAAATCGGTTTTAGAACAAACCGGTGTTGCTTTCCAATTGATCGATTTTACACGCACACTAGTATTTTGCCATCATCAAATATTATTTTGTAATAGATGATAACCTCAGCTATTTAAGTCTTCACACTTAAATATATTTTCTCGCGGACCTCAATATTTTATTTGGACTGCTAACTACCGATATCAAACAAGTTCACATGTTCACAACACATCAAGTTCTCGTTGCAAAAGCGACTGGGATCTCCATAATACTGGCATATCAGAGAAAAACGGTCTAGTTTGTCACATTGCCTTGAGCACCAAACAAGGATTGCAATAAATAACAATGGACTTGAAAGCCTCTCCGGTGTACATAATATTTTGTTAAGGCCCATATAATTTGAATTCAACACATGGAACACATGGAAAACTCTTAATCATCGATCCTTCTTTGAGTAGCTGTTGTTGTGCGTCCCAGATATATAACTCTTGAAGGGATCGGTATATGTAGTCCTTAAGTCATTAATATTTCAATATTTTGGCCATGGTATCCATCAGGACTCATAATCTTGACAAACTTTAAGCTGTGATTGTTATCATCGTTGCTTGATTCGAGAAGCTTTTGTGAAACTAAGTCGTGAACGTTCTATCCCATGAATATCAACTTGCGTTGATTCTTGTTGATTCACACACTGAACTAGGCGAATGTTCTGGTCTCAGCTCCGCAGGGAAAGAAAATCATACAAGTTGTGCGGATTTTCTGAGGCAGCCATCAACGATTTCGCTGAGGACACACCAACACTGGATGTTATCAAGGAGCACCTCATACAAAACAGTTGTGCTCCAGTTTGGATTTGATGTTTATAAATTAATTGAGTAGATTTTACTGAGGTTGCTTTTATTTAAAAAAAATAAACAAATAAATGTTTAGGTACCATAATCTTCCTCACCATCATGCCAGGCTTGCGGTTTGCGGACAATTTGATTCCTTTCCGTCACAACTCAAACCGGTTATAAACAATAACGGCGAATATATATTTATTTTCTGTTAGTACCTCAACACAAACGTTACAATGCCAGCAAGACCAGCATAACTTTCATACCAGTACCCACACGAAAACAGTATTTTACCTAATTTACCATCTACGTAATTGAAAGTGTTAACACAAACATCTGTCGAAAATGTCCACATGCCTGCATACCTCTTACAAAAACGCTTGTGTATTTCGGTTACGTTGGAGATGTTTTGGTCAAACATAATCTCCGCATTAATCCTATCGGTCTTGTTACTAAGGCTCTCAATTAAGGAATCACTCAGCGTTGCGAAAACAGGTGTCGATGCTTACTCTACGGAGTGGGTAATGAAACGTCGCCTGACACACTTACCATCATCAACAATGAACCTTTTGGGCCATGTTGGATATAAGCCCATTATAAGCTTATTAGGTTAAGTGACTAAATCGTTTGGGGTGGGTACTTTATTTGCCACAAGAAAGGCAATTCCTTCCTTCCAACACTCAAATCTTTCAATTTAGGTTCTCGTTTTGTTGTTGTAAAATGTGGGTCCTTCGAGAAAAATATTCTCACATTCTATGGGAACGGAACAAATCTGATATTCACCGCATTGCACATTCTGGCCATTAGGCACCTATAAATTCCTATCCTACCCCACTGACTCTTGTTAGTCAGAAAGGGATACGACAAGAAGGAACAAAACATAGGAAAACTATCAACACCGAGATCGTAATAGATATTCCAGTTCCGTGGGATAAATATCCGCAGCGGTCCTTGCATTTTTTTGCGTTTAGCTTCAGGTATTCCATGTTCGGCTCGCCTACATTCGAAGTGGTGCCGGCTTGAATGAGCGTGTGAGTGTGCTGTGCACCGGTATTTTGAAAAAGAGAATGGCGGCGCAAATAATGAAACACATACAAATCCATAATACCCGGCCAGGATATGTGAAACACACTGGAATGCCAATAAATCAATTAGGAAGTACCATGCAAGAATGTTGGCTTTTGTGTATTGCTGACGGCGACAACACTGTTGCCTAAGAGAGGAGGAGCAGCACGTCGTCGTCGGCTACGGACTTGGGTATTGGAATTGAGCTTATCCGGCCGGCGCCGCGTGTAGCCCGAGTGACAGAGGGAAGGATACAAAAGAAAATCTAGGATACCACTGGAGGAGATTTCATTTAACGGTGTTTTTGTTTCCACGGTACGTGTGTACTCGTATGTATGGTTGAACAGCATGTGGAGCAGAGTGCTATTACGTGTCGGATGGCATTATATTTCGTCTAATTGTAGTTCCGGCGGCTTGGGGATTTCCAGTTACCTATGCTGGATGTTGCGCTAAATAACTAGGCATCCTTCGGTTGGTGTTTACTGATTGTAATTCGAATTTCCTGTTTCGGTTAAGAGTCGTGGTGTGGACGTAGTCCAGGCGTTTATTGGTGGTTGGACGGAGGGTTTAGTCAGAGTTTAGCAAGGCTAATGTGGTAAGCTGTTTATGGGGCTTCTAGATAAGATTTTCGAAAGTGTATTTCTGTTAACAGTGTACTGGTCTGGTTTTGTTGCATTAATGCAATTATTGGGAATATTGTTGTGGACGTTTTAAGAGCTGCGTTTGTTGGTAGAAAGGGGTTCAAGTGATGGGTGGTATGGTCAGTTATGTTTTGTAAAATTTAAATTTTTAATAAACTTAGGATTTTGAATAGCCTTTGGTCGGTTTATAAATGGGGCTAAGGAACTATTCAATTCCCGAAAGGCAGCCCATGGATATCTCTAGAAAATTAAGTATACATAACTTTTTATAAAGGCTACTTCGACGGTTTGGATGATATTATGGATCCGGCATTTTGTGAATTCACAAATAACACTGAAAAGGATGAACTTTTGTTCTTAACGAGCTTGCAGATATAAAGGCAGGGACCTCCGGATAGGCAAGTGAAACTTGTCATTTTCAAACATGAACCATACAGACGTTGTAAGCTGCCGCTACAAATGAACACACTACCATCCAGAAAATGTATTTGATGGTCTGGGAAAAGTAGAAAAGTTCGAAAGTGTAGCGTTCATAAAGGGTCGTGTTAAACAATGTTAGTAAAAGTGACAATTTAGATGCAGATTTGTGCTTTGATTTGGGCGAACTCATTGTAATATTTAGCATCAACGCCTAGTTCGATCATCATTTAGCATCAACGCTTTCGATGATGCTCGACTAAACCCAGGGGCAACTGCGAAAAACGACATTTAAATCGGGCTGGGTAATTCTATAGACAATGTGGGATGACAATTGAAAAATGAAAATCTTAAGCAGTCTTCTCCCGGTTTCCTTATTTATCGACATTATCCCCTTTACGGGATCCCCCTACAGGTTCTCCGTAAAACTGGTTCGCTCTGAATATTTTTACTTTTCTATTCGAAACTTCCTTGCTCCTACTTCTTTGATATTCCTTTCCGGTAATCTCCGGTAGTGTAAACCAACAGATTAGTATGCACACACGCGGACCTTTTCAAGACTTCCCAGGTGTAATGTATCAGGTGGTATTAATTCGGTGGTGGTTTAGTGAAATTCAAAGTCGGCACCTGCATGGGAAAAGGGCCTTTCTCTCCATTTACCAAAGAGTCCCATACATTTGTCGATATCAAAAGACCAAGTTATTAAAAATACCAACAGCGATGGTCCTGGTTTGACAGAGAATTTCAGCAGTCAAAAGTGAGACTTCCAAGGCCGATAAAATAAAGAAAGTATACCAGCTTCTCTGGAAGACTATCAGCATACCTCTGTGCTACACATTCAACGAAATGAAAACACTTAAAACGTTATTTTGAAAATTGAACCCGTAATTTTTAATTTGAAACAAATTTATTCAGTGGTGTGCCAATAACCACCTTTATAATGTCAACATCATGAGAACCAACAGTTTGGTTAGCTACCCAACTTGTATCTCGAAGGTAATCACATTTTGAGAATACCCCACGTCCAAACAGAGCCATTTCAAAACGACCCAATTACCCGCCGAAACCATATTGTGTTGCATCGACATTTTACCGAAAAACGTCCGTTTCAGCGTAAGCATAGCACACCAAATAACCAACTGGAAACAGCTCGCTGACCTTAAACTCGTCATAGTTTATTCAGTGTATGCATTTCATTAGGATAATAATAAACTGTTGTCGGATTAGTATAGCCTGCCATCCATCTCCTGCAGTTATAAATAGCGCAACGAGCCACACGAAACGGCATAAAATGGATAACATGAGCGCATGTATAGGTATAACGTGTTCGTGCCTCGTCTCGTTTATGGTGGGAAATTAAAACTTTGTTTTATACTCGTTCGAATTCGTTGTGTTGGTGTCGCCGGACTTTGTCGTTCCATGGATGAAAGGGCTTACTTTTGCATGAAGGCAACGTGAGACGAAGTATCTTCTGATAGGTAGAGATGGACAATAAACGGAGAAAATTAACTATTGAGTGAGAGTTAAATTTTTAAATATTAAAATAGAACCTACACTTGTTACCCTGTCTCCGAAAGGAATAACAGCAGAAAATGTATTTCAATAGCAAAAGTCTGACAAAATGCCGTTCAGAATCGACGTTAAATTGTTGGTTCCATTTATGTGCCAAATGTGTGTCTTTCTGTTGAGTCGGAGGAGATGAGTTGATAAGTTTAATACACCAACTCGTTAGGAAAATATTGTTGGACGAAACTATGCCTGAAGAATAGAACACAAGCATCGTTTGTCTGATCCTCAAAAAGACCATCTGAACTGCGAAAACATCAGACGCATAAGTATCATCAACATTGCATGCAAGATCGTATCTGCCGTAACCTCATTGGTCCTTATCAGTGTGGTTTAAAGCGAGGATAGCCCACGACTGATAAACCTTCACACTTCGGCAGATCCTGAAAAAAACACAAGAAGTCCAAATCGAAAACAACACCAAATATCCGACATTCGATACCGAAAAGGGTTCTGCTTCAGAGTCAGAGGTTTGAAATAAACTCTCTAGCTACCAGGAGGAAAATCTGTGTAGTTACTGCCAACATTGGCATTATTTGTCGGAATCAGTGAGATGTCACCACCTTGTTTCCTAGTATAGAGAAATAATGCCAAAAATGAGTTTAGCAACAAATGAGGACAAGACAAAGAAAAAAAAAATATTTTGTCAAGAAATCACAGCATTGACGAATCGTACAAAACGTCACAATGTACAGCTATAACTTGAGATAGTTAAGAACTTTGTATATCTAAAGCTATGCTATTTCCTCTTTCTCTGACAACGATACCAAGTAAGAAATCAAACGAAGGACTATTTTGCATAAGCGCTATTTCTACATTTGACGAAGGCAATTTCGTAATAGACCTCCGACTCGAACTACCAAGGAGTTACTTTAAAAGACAATGTTTACCGCAGTCCTACTTTACTACGCTAAATCATGGATCGCATAGCAAGCAGAGGAAGTCATTTTGCCATTTCTACCGAACATATCCCTAAAAGCTTGCATTGACGGACTGTGGGCACGAAGATTCAGCATGGAGCTGGCCGAAAAACACCGCATTCCACGTTTATGATGGCCAGGACCTGTAGAGAGCAGACACATTTAAACTCCAGTCCAAAGTGTATACGATTTCCAACCATTGTAGACGCAACATTGAATGACCTCGCCATAAGTGCCACACACAAATAAAAACCCCGGACTGTGCAGTTACTTAGTACAACTTCCGATGATAATCAGAAATGTCGCTGGAACCTTGACTTATCACTATTAAACGATTAATGTAGCTCTCAGCAAAATTTAAAAGAACTTTTAATCCCTTTCATCGCAACAGAACCTCCCTAAAACACCATAAACCTCTGACGACCATGCGTCGTCTCCACACCTTGTCAAACTATTTTTGGAAAATTGAAAATTAACTACCCATCCTTCCGGGAGATTAAACTTTTGATTTGCTGAAATGAATGCACCCATACTCAGTCTGCAGCTCACCCAACTCGGATAGGAAATCTACAATTACGTCAGCATCCCAGACCATTCATAACCCCCGAAAATGTCAGATATATGACTCAAACACGTAAGTGTATTACAGATCCATATACCATTCACCCTAACTATGGGGAGCAGATAGTGCTTGCCTTGGAAATTTATTCTACCTGCAGAGTCTTCCGGTGTCA
Source organism: Rhingia campestris (assembly GCA_932526625.1). Taxonomy (NCBI): domain Eukaryota; kingdom Metazoa; phylum Arthropoda; class Insecta; order Diptera; family Syrphidae; genus Rhingia; species Rhingia campestris. The sequence continues at coordinate 116,306,248 of OW052185.1, read as the reverse complement.
GGAGTGCTGAAGAGTGGTAGTGGGTATTTTACATAAATTCCAGCAGACAACTACGGGTTTGAATGCAACCACTTACCTCCTTTTGGATTTGAAGAAGTTGATTAAATTATGTGTTTGCAGAGATGTGCATTCGTTTTTTCTCCTCTTTTGTTGCAAGGGATGGTAATTTACATAAAACGAGAGAAACCTCTTCTCTGTGCATGACGGTGCTTATATCTTTATACGTAGAAGATGTTAATTACTGCATAACTACTTATATTGGTAATGTAGTTCAAGTATGACCGCACATCCATAATGTATTCTCGAATAATTTTGTGTTATCCGACCTCTGAATTATTAATGGTCTTGGCTATGCTCAGGTTGTTGGCTTCTAAACCTTAAATCGTCCTCGCGCAGCTCGCTCATTGTCCGGTATATTGTTGATAGAACAACAGTCATTATGAAACAAGTGAACTATCCCTCATAAACACTCTATACAGGAGAGGTTCCGCGCTGTACTTTCTTAATAGCATTACGGACAGGGAGTCAATAGTCGATTATTATCGAAACTATCTAGGAAACCTGTATTTACGAACATGCTGGGGGTATATGATAAGTGGATGTAATTATCATTATGAAGACATTTCAAGGGTACAATACCAACTTTTCGACATCAACAGGCGACTGAAAAGGTCAAGCAACGTGGCAGAGAGAAGATAGGAAGGGGTTTTATTGAGTCCAAAGGTGTCAATTGTTTTAATTAAGGGCTTGATTGGGAAAAGCTTGAGAGGTTATAAGGAACAGGGGCCTTTCGTCAAGAAGTCAATTAAATTCTATTAACAGTTAGGTTAAATTATCAACTTTTCTACAGTGAGCAAGTTGCTTGAGTCTTTTCAATATAATCGTGTGGCTTTTTGTGAGATAATCAGCCTATCGAGGTATTCGTCGAATAATTTTCCGCAACGCATACTTCGTCGGACGTTCAAATTCCATTCGAGGTATGTGTCATCGAAAAAAATACTACACAAATGCGACGGCTTCACTTCACTACAATTTGTAAATAAATTCCGCGAAGAATTCGTATCGGAGGAAATCGGGGGAAAAAACACTTAGCTGTCAAAAATTTCACGAAAAATGCTCTTGAACGCACTTTAACGCAATTCGCTGGGATGCGTTATAGAATGTCGGAGAAATATTCGGAAGAATACCTCGAAGCAAAAGTCACCAGAATCGTACTAAATCGGAGAATTTTCTGCTCCGACGGATACCTCGTTAGAGCTGGGTATGTCTTAGTGTGACTTTCGACTACAAATTAAATATGCATACCGAGGAAAATCCTCATCGACTTAAAGGCGGAGTGATAACATCTATCGTTAGAAACGCTTCACGGCAAGGATCAAATTTAGAATCTCAGAATTGTTATATCTATCACGAATATTGGTCGAGAGAGTGAAACTGAAATGAGATTTTGTTCGTCTCCTCTTTGAACAGACTGTGCAGATTTTAAAATGGAATCCACTATTTTCAACATATCCGTCCACATGCGTGGTTTACGTCATGTTTACCTAGAAACCCAATAGTTTTTTTTTGTCAGAGTTTGTAGCGGTTGTGGTTAAAGTCCCTTCTATCCAATTGAATCTCTTCCAAGTTTATTTGTTTTCTATAAGACTTACAATTTTTACAAATGTGCCAATCATTGTCAATGCCATTCATTCTTAAAAATACTTCTTATGGCCAGATCAAACTTTAGTGACATATTTTTTCCAGAACCCATTACTGTCCACTGCCTGTATTCACAAACATCCACCTCTCATAGAGTTCAAAAAATGACAGACAAACAGTCTTGTCCGTCCATCACTCAAAGTGACATTCAGCCATCAACCCAAATTCAAAGTCGGACACTTGCAAAGTACCCACATCTTACAGGCCAATTCTAATCAAAGAAATCTTCAAAAAAAATCCTTTTTTCATCCCCCTGTCAAGCTGCATTCATCATAATGCGACGAAAAGTGCATAAAAGTCCCCAAAGGAGAAATACAAACCGACCAGAGAAAAAGAACCCCAACCAAATATCTTTTCCGTTCATTCTTATATCCCTTCCTTTTTTGTTAAATATAACAATAAACTCTTTTTGTATCTTTTGTTATATTGTGGCAAAAAAAAAAATGAAAACCCTGCGACACAAAAACGTAAAGGAGAAACAGCAAACAAATCAGCAACATATTGAATAGAGAGAAAGCATTAACCCGGGCAAAAAAGGACAAAGCTGAATCCCGGCACCGACATCCTCACTGGCACAGGCAAACCCGGGACCAATGAAAGGAGCTTAAGGAATTTGATAAATCTTTTTTCATGGTCGTGGTCGCCATCCGTCGCTATTAGACCGCATCAAAATTGCAATATGCTTAATAAAGTAAGAAGACCAGAATGGTGAAAGAGAGGGGAGAAAATAAAATGAAACGCAAAATACCCAGATGATGGAAGAATAAGAAGCAAGCATTGGATTGGAGTGTCCTTACGATTTAGTGGTTGAGTGGAGTTGAGTTCTTATGCACCTCAAGGAGCTGATTTTTCTTCATTGTTTGCGGCAGACTTTTCTCTACCCTGTATCCAATTTGGTCTGAAAGCCTATTAAAATACGCTTTCCGGATGGATGTTGGGGTGATTTTTTTGTGCGGCTTAATTCATGCCCCAAAAAACTTGATAATTTAAGTTGACGCTATGAACAATGGGAGTGGATGAACGAACTCATCTTGACGATGTAAATGGGTCGAAATAAATTGAAAACAGTTTTGTCAAGTCTGGCACTGGTTGATGAGTAAAGTCGCAGAAGGTTGAAATGTCGGACGATAACCGCATATCGTCTGGTGATCAAATTCCTGAAAGGTTAAGACGTTCACCTCATTGCATTGTTATTGTCTTCTAATGGACTTTTGGTTTAGCCGGACTGGTAAACTGTCACAATGGGACAATGAGGAGCTATGTGTGGTGGGAAAGACAGCTTATTTTATCGAGACTTTAACCAGATCTGACCTAAACAATTTTTAATAAAAGTGCAAGGTGCAAGGTGTTGGTGAGAAAACATTGAATAACTTTAACATTTATCAACCGATTGACTTGAGTATTTTTTTCCAAAGTTGTTCTTTGTATGCTATAAATGTAGGATTTCTAAAAGACTGAAATAATTCTATCAAAAAATTGATGAATATCTGTTCGCGGTCGTAGATAATATATTGTAGGTGATAGTGACCACGATAATGGCGCTCTAGGAACGATGGATTAGCTTACTGTCACCCAAAAATTAATCAGCATGAACATTTATTCGATTTATTTTATTACCAACGGCTCTAAGAAGTGGCTAAATCTTAGTCTCTCTAGAAAAAGTGGGTCTGGTAATTCTCTCTGTCTGTCGGTATTTCGGTCTATTGGTCAATAGATCTATCGGTATATTGGTCTATTAGTCTATCAGTTTTTCGGTCTATCGTTCTATTGGTCTATCGGTCTATCACTCGATCGTTCTATCGTTCTATCGGTCTATCGGTCTATCGGTCTTTCTGTCTATCGGTCTTTCCGTCTATCGGTCTATCGGTCTATCGGTCTATCGGTCTATCGGTCTATCGGTCTATCGATCTATCGGTCTATCGGTCTATTGGTTTATCGGTCTATGGGTCTATCGGTCTATCGGTCTTTCTGTCTATCGGTCTTTCTGTCTATCGGTCTTTCTGTCTATCGGTCTATCGGTCTATCGGTCTATCGGTCTATCGGTCTATCGGTCTATCGGTCTATCGGTCTATCGGTCTATCGGTCTATCGGTCTATCGTTCTATTGGTCTATTGGTCTATCGGTCTATCACTCGATCGTTCTATCGTTCTATCGGTCTTTCGGTCTTTCTGTCTATCGGTCTATCGGTCTATCGGTCTATGGGTCTATGGGTCTTTCTGTCTATCGGTCTATCGGTCTATCGGTCTATTGGTCTATCGGTCTATCGGTCTATCGGTCTATCGGTCTATCGGTCTATCGGTCTATCGGTCTATCGGTCTATCGGTCTATCGGTCTATCGGTCTATCGGTCTATCAGTCTATCGGTCTATCGGTCTATCGGTCTATCGGTCTATCGGTCTATTGGTCTATCGGTCTATGGGTCTATGGGTCTTTCTGTCTATCGGTCTATCGGTCTATCGGTCTATCGGTCTATCGGTCTATCGGTCTATTGGTCTATCGGTCTATCGGTCTATCGGTCTATGGGTCTATCGGTCTATCGGTCTATCGGTCTATCGGTCTTTCTGTCAATCGGTCTATGGGTCTATCGGTCTATCGGTCTATTGGCCTATCGGTCTATCGGTCTATCGGTCTATCGGTCTATCGGTCTATCGGTCTATCGGTCTATTGGTCTATCGGTCTATGGGTCTATGGGTCTTTCTGTCTATCGGTCTATCGGTCTATCGGTCTATCGGTCTATCGGTCTATCGGTCTATCGGTCTATTGGTCTATCGGTCTATCGGTCTATCGGTCTATGGGTCTATCGGTCTATCGGTCTATCGGTCTATCGGTCTTTCTGTCAATCGGTCTATGGGTCTATCGGTCTATCGGTCTATTGGTCTATCGGTCTATCGGTCTATCGGTCTATCGGTCTATCGGTCTATCGGTCTATCGGTCTATCGGTCTATCGGTCTATCGGTCTATCGGTCTATCGGTCTATCGGTCTATCGGTCTATCGGTCTATCGGTCTATCGGTCTATCGGTCTATCGGTCTATCGGTCTATTGGTCTATCGGTCTATCAGTACAAGCAGTTGGTGGCTAAACGACTTCAAATTTGTTAAACGTGGTTCTTGGGTTAATATCTAGAAGGTTTTTCGGAGTTCCCTTTGGGTCTAAAAATATTAGTTCCTTCCATATACGTTTCAGTGTAGAAAATTTGTGATTCATCTCTCCTCGTCCTGCCCTTTTCATGACACCACTTCATTATTATGCATTGTCTGCATTTATCCCCATGGAAACGCAAAGAAAAAAGAAATCCAAGCAAACATTTTCAGCGAACTCGGCTTATCATTACAAGTTCCCCGAAGCTAGTCCTTAAATGACAGATTGCAAAATTTTAATTTAAAAATCAGAGATTAACCAATTAAAATAGCAAGAAAACCACGCCAAGGAACTTCTACAACATCCAACCTTGCTCGATGATGCTGTCCCACCGATTTCTTATTCCAGCGTTTGCGGTTTGTTTTCAAAGCCTTAGCATAATTACCTTAAAATACCACTCACTCGTGTACGCCTCGAATTAATTGCTTTAATTCGTCTTTTCATTTGATCTCAAATTGAGGATAAGCCTTGGCTCATAATAAGACCTCTAATTGAATCTAACCTGTTACAAAGTTTTAAACATTACAACCACGAAATCAAAATGAAATCCTTTTACCGAAAAAAAAAACAGCAAAAAAAAAACTCAAGCCCGATAATCAAACATTAATTATCGCATTTCCTCGTCCTCATTCAAAAAACAAAATGGGGTTGTGTATATTTTTTACTCGTTTTGTTTGGGTGTTTGCGGTGAGTTTCTTCAACTTGATTCGTTTTACCAATTTAACGCGACTCTCAAGGTTAAAGCAATTTAACCTGCTTTCGAGGGTTAATCCACTGTAGACAGACAGAATAATTCCATCGCATTTTTATTTACCCGTACACAAGTTTATTTTTTTTGTTTTTACCTCTCCGTGTGTTTGTATTTTGGTTTATTTGGCTGTTCGGTACTTAGGGCTGGAATCATAATTTTAGCATTTTTGGTCTTTTTGATTATGGGACACGACATGTATTGGTTATGGTCTGGAATTGGTTGTTATTTCATTTCGATATTTTATTCAAATCGGGCTTTCATTTGGCTAACGATTATTTTTGTATTCCTGGCTTTTGTATTGGGTTTCTATTGATTAACTTGTGTGCGAAATGTAGGTGGTGGAAGGGGAGGAGAATATGATTTTTTTTCGCGTGGTTGTTGAGGATTTTTGTGTATTTTTGTGCTGATTTGATTTATTCTGAGATTTTTTGATTTTATTTTGCGATTTATTCAACAAAATCGATTGAGTTGGTAGTTATTGCTGAATTTGTAGTGTAAATCTGTGGATAACTGTTTTTTTTTTGACAATTCATTTACAAAATGCTGCCACGGGACAATCAAAAGTGCAAATCGCTGTACTTACACGGTATGGCTTAGTGGGCTTTAATCGAACATGACTGCTGAATATCTCGTTAGTTGCGTGTGGTTGTGAGTAGATTGATATTTGAACAGAATATTTATTTAAAATCAGAAACCAGATTTGAATTAAAAAGCCCTCGAAGCTAGTTCTTTAGTTTGAATTGTTTATTTATTATAAGGATGTCTGTATTATCCATTTTGATTTGCGGAACTGTGGGCTTGTTTTTTCTTATACATTCTGTGTACGTGCTAATTTATTGAGTTTGGTAATATCTGAGGTCTGTCATGGTGTCATTAGCTTATCATTGGTTGTGTGCTTCATTTGTATGCTATATGGCTGGATCTGCAGCAGTTCACATTAGTTTTGATAGCGCTTTACTAAGAAGGGAGCCAAATCCTCTTATAAAAATATATATATCCGTATTAACTGCTCATACAGGGCCTCAAACCTATCTTCTACCTTCATTTATGAGAATGAAACTTCCTGTTTAACGTCAACTCCGAAATTTGAAAAGCTTCTCATGACAGTTTTATATTTGGCAGTCTTTCGCAAGAGGTTTAGCAATGAAAAAAAAAAACTTAAATCTTGTTAACTAAGCGATTTTAACCAAGGACCCTACGCTGAGTAGACCAACGTACTAACCACTATGCCAATCCACCCAGTCTTTATTAAAAAGCTTATCCCATGAGCTCAAAACTTATGCTAGCTTACTCTTTTTTCGAACTCATATTTAAGCACCTTCGGACTGTATCGGAGTTTTGAACATTACTTTTGTATGTGTATTCTGTATGTGTTGGATTTAATGTTTCCTCTTGCTAATGAATCAGTGTTCATTGTAGCATAGCCACAGCTCATCTTCGCATACCGCGTCCACCATCTGGTAGGGAAAACATAAAGCAATTCGCTCTACAAGTCGTTGGTATTTTAAACATCCAACATGTAGGTTTTTGGCCAAGTCTATTACACTATAAAACAAGGGACATATCATAAAGTGAAGAATCGAAGATTTTTCGTTGGCCAGCCATTATTTTTTTCTCAAATCTTTAGCGCAAATAGCGCAATAATAAATAAAATAGATAAAGTAGACTTGGAATGATAAGCGTCCTATACAATATCTCCTTGGCCTTTGATTGACTTCATATTTCGACAAAAATAACAGTAAACCAGATGGTCTATTTCTGACAACGTGTCATTCCCAGAGTTAATAACGCAGCGGAGTGAATTGAGTAGTATTGAGGTCGAGAATTGATGGTAGATCGCCTGCTCAAGCTCGTAAACCTGACCAACTCGAACGTCCAGAGAGAGAATTCACTCTATACTTTCATCCTCAACAAAAGAAGTATACTACCCATTCATGCTACTATCCCTGCTGTCCGTTTCTTCTATTCCTATACATGAAAACTTAAAATTTTCCATTAATTTTTCAACCAAGCCAACCCTTCCAAATTAATATCTAAATAGACAGACAATCCCAAAATGACTTCCTTCCCTCGCATCTTCACCATTTCTGACATAGTTTTACCTTTCATAAGAACTTCCTTGCAATGCATTTAATTTGTTCCCTTTTATATCCTCAAACACAATACCCATTCACCTTATCTTCTCTCACTCTTTTCACAATTCCCTCGCTCACAGCAGTAATTATAAATTCCAATCGAAGGAAAACAATTAATTTTTCCATCGTCCAGGACCAGTGTGCAGCATTATAAACGCAGCAAAATCGAGCACATGCACCGACATAGAACCCTCTATAGCAAAGACTGCTTGGGAAAAGTTCAAGAATAAATATTGCAAATGGTTGTTGTTGTCCGGTGGTGTCCTTTTTGCTGTTTCAATTGGATTGTTTTTCCAATGGCAACAACAATGAACAAAAAAAAGGATTCTTCCACCACGAAGAAATGAAATCACTGGATAATTGAAAACTGGATTTAGCATAAAATCGAAACTTAAATTGTGATGACTATCCGCTCACTTTATCTAGGACAACAATAGAAAGTCAAAAGACACCAGCTAGCGGTTATGCTCACAGCTGGTAAATCGATATATAATTTGCTCAAATGGATTTTTACAAAACGAAGAGTCAATCATGTGGTCACTCTTATGTGGTATCCAGCGAAAGTTTCTAATTATCCTTTCCTCCTTGATTTTCTCGTTCCATTCATTCAAGCATGCAACAGCTTACAAATTATCAACACTAGCACCATACAGTCAGAGGATTTATTTTCATGTACTTACTGAAGTATTGCCAGCTAATTAGGCAGTCAGAGGGCGACCTAACCAACGACGATAATTAAGACACATTGCTTTGCCATAACACGGCGTAAATTGTCCACTAAACACGTATTCGAAGTAATCGTGCATGAGTTCTACGGACTGCTCCCCGGCATGGCAGTGTTCTAGTTAAAGCTTTAAATCGGCTGCTTTGAGGGAGTTTCGTGATTCCATTTGTGTTTGCACTTATAAAACGAACGCCAAAAAAAATGGTTTCCTTTTTATAAGAATCCGTGGAGTTGTATCTGAATGCATTGGTCCCATAGTGACCCTTTAGAGAGATGCTGCGGGAGAGAACACAAATAAAATGCACGTGATCTGGTTGTTAACGAAAATGCAGTTGGGTGTTCAGCGGTGCGAACTAATGCGGTTACTGTGTTGACTGGTGAAGGTGCAAAGAATAAGGATTCTATGGGATTTGTGTGTTTGCATCTTCACATGATTTAGGGCGCAACTTGGGAGATTTAAAACGACGCGACACAAGTTAAATTTGTGTTAGCTTTCATTTTTAGAGTACATATGTATTCGGTTGGGGTTTTTCATAGATTTATGGAAACAGTTTTGCATTCAGGGTGTACATATGAAAAGAAAAGGGAATTGTGTAATGGAGTCCCAGATTGACTAGAACAAAGAAATCGGGGACTGGATTTGAACGATGATTGAAAAAAATTGTACCCTTGAGGGTTTTATTTATTTTGTATTCAGTATTTTAACATTCGAGTAACGGTAGATTAAGATTTTTAACAAAGCAAGACCCCTTTTAAGAATCACTGACAAAATACAATTTTTTATGTTTGATCTAGCTTTGAAACATATCTGGAAAACATTTTCAGTAAAAACATGAAACTTGTCCTTCAGATGCGATATCTACTATCGACCGCATGATGATATAAACATATTAATTGATACCCAAGCGGCCATAGAAGTAATTGCTTCTGAAAAGAAATATAATTAGTTTTCCACTATCTCGGAGATCTCAAAGCTCTTTGTTCACAGCACAGCATACCATTCTCTGCTAGGTTCCTAGGTTCCTATATAGATGCCAAAGAGATAAACTGCAAAGAAATGTATTTACAACAGAATATGATCAAAGGATCCATCCATTGATTAGCATATAACTGAATTAAAGGCAATTTCCGCACGTAAAAGTCACTGATCAGTGATCACCAGTGACATTTCACGAAATATGTGGCAAGAACCGAACAAAGAAACTACTATGGTATGGTACAGAACTTCACTGCATAAGTTGAAAGGGTGACTCACTGATGAAAACCCCAAAAGAAAACACACAATGAAACTAATTCTCAATAATGACAACGTTCGTAGAGGTTGAGATAACGACAATATGCATGATGACACATCTTACTTTCCTGGCAATATCCGAGTGCCTGTCACTTGAGATATCGAAAACCAAGTAGCTTTAAGATGCCATTAATTTATCTTTAGAACTGTATGAGAATATACTGCTACATGACTTAACAATTGCATATCTCCTCCGTTTGTGATTTATCCCTTTATGCTTCCTACCACTTTGAGGTACCTTTCTTAAGACCTTTTCTAACACTGAAGATTTTTTTTGACATTTTTAAAACTTGAGAAAGAATTCCAACTCTTTATTTAATTCCAACTTTTCAATTAATGCAATCAAAGAATGAGAAATAGATTTGTTTTAAAAAGTGTATCTCTCTCTTTATTATGTACGCACAAAGTTACCCCATCTCGTGCCGACATTTCGATAACATCCCTTTTAATGAGGAACCCGTCTTCTTTAATTCTTACAAAACAAACAATTCAATTTCTGTCAAAAGTAAAGTAGACTTCAGCAAAGTACTGTTTCGTATGTTAAAATCCATAAAGAAAATTTATTTACATCATCATTAGGGAGAAGAAATGTCGACAAATAAAAAATTAATTTAATGACCTGAAGATAAAAAATCGAATAAAATGAGGGAAACGCACGAATAAATACATTTTTTGCTGAAAACAGCTTTTTTATAAGGTTTTATGTCAATATTGAAATGTTTGGTTCAGAAATGCCTTACGGTTTTGGGGATAGGTTCGGATTTTATAGATTTTTTTCAGTACAAATGAACTGCCAAATAGGCAGTGGAAATTTTGATTATCCCAAAAGGATGAGGTGGAATAGATTAATTGATTGAATCGATTACTTTTCCAGTGTCCGGTTTAATGGGTTAGCTGACTCGAGAGTAATTTATTTACAGTTTTAATGTTGAAGCTTCAGTTGATTTGCTTGGAGCTCGAATTTAATTTGATTTCTAATATCGAAACTAAAGGAAGCATATGCTACAAGACTAAAGATTCATGAAAATATATAATTACCGCAAAAGATTGCAAGTAGGTACTTAGGGCAAACATTTAACCCTAGCAGAATTGCAGGACAGACAGTAGAAAGAGTGAATTCCATATGGTGTATCTACCAATGGCAAGACTAATGAGGATGTTATCCATGATGAGAGTACTACTGCTTTCAGCATATAGACCAAAAAATTTCTTTTGCGATCTAATGTAGAATTCGTGATATTCTATTTGACTGACATGTGAAAAAAATTTTGCCACACAGCTAAAGCAAAGAAGATAAAATGCCAACCCCACATCATATTTGGCATGATATCCCCGAGAAGGTTCCAGTACCAAGGATCCAGGTCTAAAGTACAACAGCTGGGTCAATAAAATGAGCCCTCAGACGAAGAAATGCGAGCCTACGGGCTGACCGGCATGAAAATTAAGGTACAACAGATGAGCAGTCAAAAACAAAAAAAGAAAATTTACGAAAAATGCTTTTGAAAGCACATTTTGCAATTCGCTGGGATGCGTTACAAAATATCGGAGAAATATTTCGAACAGTTTTTCCGAAGAATACCTCGAAGCAATCCTCCGAATCGTACAAAATCGGAGAATTTTCAGCACCGACGGATACCTTGATAGGGCTGATTGTCAATACAAATTAAGAAACGTTCTATACCTTAACAATTATATCCTCGTGCCGTATCTTGAGCATAAACTCTTCTGTGTGAATCTTGGAAACGAATATTCAGAGTTGAATGAAATAATGGCAGGAATACCCCAAGGAAGCGTTCTTGGACCACTCTTGTACCTCCTATATACAAGTGATATCCCACAAACAACAGAGGAAACAAATATAAAATAACAAAACGCTCCTAACGAGGTTAATGAATGGAAAAAATTCTGGCGGACTGAGAGCAAATGGATTAATGTAATTTTTCGTATAAACGGACAAACAATTTCCCCGTATTTCTAAATACGGTTCGAGTCCATTTTGCGAATGAAGCGAAAGATCTCGGAATGACACTCGATGCAAATTAAAATGGAAGTCGCATTTAAACAAGAACTTAAAATTAAATACAGAGACCTGTACTGGTTGCTCGGAAAATATTCGAAGCTTAACCTTGATAACAAGCTGCTATTATACAAGCAAATGCGAAAACCGGTTTGGACATATGGTATATAACTATGGGGTTGTACCAGTGAAAAGAATCTAAAAATTGTACAAACTTTTGAAAACAAAATGTTTTGAAGATCTACGCAAATATCTGGGTATTCCCGCGGTTAAAGATGAAAAGAAACATTTTGCACGAAAACATAAAAAACGTTAATTAGGACACGTTAACACAACGGTGCTCCAAATTCTTGACAAATCTATTGCTGCGTCTTCAACGAATTAAACCATTGGATTTAGCCCGATAATCACAAACCGCCCTAAAAATTTCAGATAAAGTAGGAACTCTCAAAGGAAAGTTACCTGCCATACATCTATTACTCGTGATAAAAAAATTGCTAAATAAGTCGCATATTTAGTTGCTATACAAATACTATAAGGGTACTGGCTTTAGTGAGTAAAAATCTTACACTATAGTGTGCACGTGCTCAGCGTCTCTATGAAAAAAAAGCTTATCTCTTTACATTAAAGACGTCCAGTAAACAGGAGGTCCCGCCATCATGCACGTAGTACCCACGCACACATGAATGATTGTGAGAAAGTCAGGCCCTGGGTACTAACGAGCCTGTTGCGGCAAAAATTTGTATTTGATTGCAAAGCTAAGATTACAATACCGACCGGGACAACTACACAAGTCTTTGATGCAGCAACTACAATTAAAATAACTGTCCTTAAGAAAGCAATTTAATAATAATTCCCTTAATCTCCTTGACATTGATCATCTAAGTCCTAATTTTTGGCGCTAAATCATGGAGCAGGGACGTGCTCATTATAATACCAATACAGCGCTCACCGGCATATAGCACCTATCGCATAAATTGTAAAAAACTTGAAATATCATACAAGCCCAACACCTTACAACTGTCCTGACCCCCTTTAACAATGCTTTGATCGATTGCTTATAAGAAGTCTCTTTCACAAATTCTCTTTATTGGTTTCGAATATATCTCCCAATATACACCCTTTTCCCACCTCCAAATGGCTGTCAACTTTTCAAATAAACCTACGTTTTCCGATAAGCCTAACCACCTTCAACAGCTGGCAAATTCATTCGTGTAAACAACCAATATTGCCACTTATGAAGTAAGGCTATCACAAAACTTGTTGTAACATTGATGTTATGATTTTTTTATTATACCATCATGACACCCTCAGAATCCATTGCAAAACCATAGGCTCTCTGAAATACCATTTCAAAAAATCCACTCTGAGGTAGCATAACCTAACCTTAGGCTAGGACCGAAAAAAGTGCCAAAACTTTTCGACTTTTCGGCATGCCTGTGTGTTGGGGCTAATTTTAATATTTATGTCCCCCTTCCCAAAACAAAAAAAAATCCCATCTCATCTTGCGTTTGCAACGTCGTCCTAGCTTTCTCCTTTGCTTCGAAGACAAATGTCGTTTCTCGATATCCTCGAGCGTGTGTTGACACAGAAGAGGGGAGGGAGAGGGGACAAAAAATCATGTGTATGCTTCTTCTTTTTTATTCGACGTCTTCGTCCTTTTCAATCATCATCATTCCTGGTGATGGGAATTTGATTCAATTGTTTTTTTGAATGTGTTGTGCATGCGAGACGAGACAAATTCACTCCTTGTCCCAAAAGATGCTTAGAGGCGAAAAGGAAAGAAAAAAGATTCGGTTCCACGAATCAAATAGGTGTGACGCATGGTAAGGGGATACGGCGTGTGCCTTCCGCAAAACAGATGCTGAGTGAGAGGATTTATTAGGATCTGACATAGAGAGACCAGAAATACAACAACAAAAAAAAGAAGGAAATTTGTTTGTTTATTGAAAAGAAATTGTCATTCTTCCGTTTTGGTTTATTGGTTTATGGATTTAGTTTTTTTTTGCCGTTCGTCATAGACGTCGTATCATTTGATTGGATTGAAGGCCGGGAAGAAGGGAAAGCCCATGGTAACTAGTTTGCCTGAATGATATTGCTTGGAGCCTCGTAGATGATTGTATACCAAATCGAGTAATTTATTTGAGGAGACGATAAAACTTGTTTTTTTCTTTGATTGAGAAGTTGGTGATTGAAGCCGTTAAGTCGTTGGGTATGGACTGTTTTCTAACCTCTGACAGGCAATCCGAGTGAGTTTGTGGGCTTAATATAGCAAAGCTGCTCATTGTGATTCCTGGAATATGTTGGAGGCGATGCTTTGAGATAATGTGTGTTGAGATGTAAAAAACAGAATTGTCATAGAATGAGTGGTATGAGATCGATTGAAAGTCAGTATGTGGATTCCTAAAAGAAAAACACACATATGGACATATGACTGAATTAGATATTCTTATGTAACGTATGCAGCTAATGAATTTCACATTTTGCATGAATTCATGAGGTGCAGCTCCTGGTCACATACTGCAACGATAACGTTGTTAACGCGCGTGCACGATGTAATCCCTGGTTGAGTGAAAACTTAATCACATGCAGCAAAAGCGTTGCCTGGCTATGCTAAATACCTGAATCGTTTCACAACATTATCGCGTTTTAAACTTAAAAAAAATGCCTTGGCTTTTAGCAAAGAGTATAGAACTACATAGAGTGCGCATCTCATACAACGAAAATTTTCTATGTGGGGTACTGATATTGATACCCCAGTGTGTACATTGCCATGCCAGCATCAAGCAACAGCATAGCCGATGCATACGAACGACGAAAATTTCCCTTCGCACTTACCGCCCGCGTCTGAAACAGCTACAACATTTTTAGCTGTGATGCGTACTCTATAGTTATATACCTCTTTGCTTTTAGTTACCTACAAATGTGCACGTTACACCAATGCACATACCAAACTGTTACGTTATTTAAATCCCCCCTGCCCACTTCCATACTTGCATTACTTCAACTTTTATTCCACATCATTGTGTTTGCTCATCCGATTGGGTGCTTTACAACCACTCGCAGTCAACAGAACATTATCCTCGCATATCTGCGATGATTTAAAAATCCTTAATGGCCTAAAATGCACCCTTAAATGTTGATTCATTAATTCAAATCCTTGAAAGGCTAGACTTGTAAACGCACACATTACACTACCGCAAGTAATCCACTCAAAACAAAATTCCCCACAAATCCATTAAACACACGCTCTTCTAAAGGCACACCAACCACCCCACCCTCGACATTGTTTCATTGTTGGCAAATTGTATTCACATTATGTGCACTGGGATTTGAAAGGATACCGATTGCTTGCTTCGTAAAATACCGTTCATTGCTTTACAGAACAAAAATGAATGAACAAGTGGATGGGTGGTGTGCCTAGTGCATCTCATCAACTGTGGGATTTCTTACAATTTCCTAAAAACGGCCGACTTGGCAAAGGACACACCAGCTGTTTTTATTATTCTACTTGTGGCATGGAGTCCATTGTGTTTTGCCTCACATAAGGACACCTCATTAGTGCCACATAGTATTCCTAGTTGCATCCATCGTCCACCACTAAACTGGTCAATTTCATGTCAGGTCCCATATGTTAAAATTATTCAATCATTAAATCAGTGGCCAAACATCAAGGATGAGCACTTGAATACATTAAATGTTGGAATATTAATTAAAGACGAAACCATCTCCATAACGTTGAATAAAAGATTTGTCTTCGAACATTGTCATTGTCAAAGTTATTAAAATCCCATTAGATATACGGCATCTATTGTTTTAAGAAAGTTCCGACCTTCCATCATATTTCCAGAGACAGAGACAGACGGGATACTAGTCACAGAGACAATGAAAGGGATAATTATCCGAGATTATACTCTTATGGAGTTTCGACTGGCGACGGAGTTCCTTCCGACAAATGCGTATTGTTAACATTGTTCCGCCTAATCAATATTGGTATTCGTACGACAAGGCGCCAACTAAGATAATGATGAAAATCTCTAGTCGTCATGGGTGATTATGTTGGAATTTTTTGCGTCTTTTCTATGGATGGTGTAATCGGAAACCGTTAAAATAAAAAAATCAATTTGGCCTCAGTGGGTTTGACTATCGGACTGCGGAATGTGAATTTCTTTGAGGTCAACTGCTTTGAAGCAATTTCGTCACTTACAGCTTAAAAAATAATCTCTGGGCATATTGTTGGCACTGGTCTCTAGTAACATGCTCTTGGAAGTATTTTTGAAAAATTAATTAAAAAGAGAAATGTTATATAGCAATAATGAGCCATCTATGTATTATAAAAGTTGAAAGTACATGTCCAAATCCAAACAATCCAAATCGGTCTAGAAAAACCCAGTTATCACCACTATCTATGAGCCAAGAAATGATTGCGCATTATAATCTCTAGACCTGGACATCATTAAATCATAGATACAGGAGGTCAGATTTCTATCTTCAATTTTCTAATTTGCATAATTCGGGCAGCTTAGACGAAAATTCTGCTTTTCGGAATTTTGGAAGCTGATAATTTAAATAATAGAATTTATTTTACGTTGCTTCAAAAAAATTTTTTAAGTTTATGTTTAGAGCTTTCTCAATCAGAATTTTATAAAAAAATGTTCTCGAATGAAGAATTTCGAACCTTCTGAAATTTTGATCAAAAGCCCGCATGTGAATATTTTGATTTTTTTCTGAAATTTCTTTATTATTTGGTGCGATTGCTTTTTGAGTGGTCATGAGCGCCCTATGACCTCAAGTTTATGTAAATTGTATATGTGGGCAAATATGTCTTCTGTAAGTTCGTTTGGTATTGTGTTGTTCGCGTCGTTTTGGACTATGTGCACGTGTGAATCACTATTAAATCTAAATAGTTCACTATTAAATATTAAATATAAAAAACATTGACCCACCATCACTAAACGAATCAAACTAGCCTTCTCAGGCAAAGCTAAATTCCTGGGACTCATTTTTTACAGAAAGCTTAACTGGAAGCCGAACATAACGGAAAGAGTAAAGAAAGCGACAGTTGCACTTTATTCCTGCAAGAAAGGCATTGGCATGAAATAGTGAAAGAACTGCGTGTCTGTGTATCGGTGGTGCACTCCGCACAACACCCTTTTTTACCTACTACCCCTTGATATTTTCGGCAAGCGAATTGCAGCTAATTCAGCCATACGTCTTAAAGCCATCCAACACAACAACATACAATTATTCCTGAGAATACCGACAACACCATCATCAGGTTAAACTATGATAAGATTTTCCAGGTCACAATCCGTAACAATCCGAGTGACGAACCTGTGCATAATGAGTCGATCCATTTCTATACCGATGGCTCCAAAACAAATGACGGAGTGGATGCTGGTGTCTTCTCCGACAGGCTAAAACTCAGCTTATTTTTCCGCCTTTCTGATCTTTGCAGCGTGTAACAGGCAGAACTCATAACGATCAAAGAAGCCTTATCCTGACTGAAAGAGAATGTAATATCTGCCAAGGATATTAGCATTTTCTCGGATAGCCAAGCGGCCATCAAATCCCTAGAATCAGTCTCAAACAATTCAAAAGACAACCCTAGATTGCCGATCATCTCTGCAGGAGATGTCAAAGCATTTTACATTCACCTAAGTTGGGTGCCTGGACATAGTCACATTCCAGGGCACTGTATGGCTGATGAACTCGCCAGAAATATAACTAAATTACCAGTTGTACACGCAGAAAGGCTAGGCCTCCACTCAAATAACTTCTGTAGGAGCGGCATGGACGAAGAGGAAGAAGAAACAATACTTCATCTCATTTGTAACTGCCCGGCCCTATCAAACAAAATTAAGCTCCATCTTAAGGCTTACTACTTTCAAATCAGCGATTTGACAAAAACGGAAGCGAAAAGTCTCCTCTGTTTCATGAACAGCTCAGAATGGTTTTCTCATGGATAGTAAGGAGAATAGACACGATCCACGTGGTATCACAATGGACCAAAAGATGGTCTAATGGTACTGGCGAACCCAGCCATACCTAAATTGAAAATAAAAATTGACCTCCAGACAAATACCCCTTTTTTGCCAAAAGCCATCCCTGTAACATGAAACAGACTCCAAATTTTGCGATGATAATTAATCCTTTTGGCCGTCGCCGCTTAGGGCAATTGAATGAAATACATGTCTGGCCTTTTTCGTCGTCAATTCTGTTCAGAGACTTTGAATGCCATACCTACAAGGCAATTCATCAGCATTTCCAAAAAAATATCTTATGTCTTTCTCAACAATGCCAGGGTCATATTCCTTTTTAAAGACAACCTACACTGCAGTTAGCAAATAAATTTAACCATGTATCCCTTACAAGCCTCAAGGCTACTATCACTTTATGACATAAATGTTCGTAGACATACACTTTTAAGAGTCAACCTCATTGCTTAATCATGCGACCTTTCAAGACTATAATACTGCTTTGGCTATCCCTTGACTTAAACATACACATCCGTATTTAGGGACCAACGATAAACACGTCATAAAAGGTTACCCCTCTTCCGTCAACGATGGGTAAAGTTGTCATAAAAAACACAAATTGCAAAAAAAGCAGAAAATTAGATAATTCATTGGCTTATAGTCTGAACGAAACACATGTAGGTCAGTGTGTTACTTTGTTAACCAAAGGGATGAACGGGATTGGGCTTTCAAAATTTATGAATTTGATAAAGTTGTTGAAGAGTAGAAAACCTTGAAAAGCAAACAAAAATCAATCTCACGCTTGATCAATATATCTTATGTCCTTAAGCTACAATATGTTCCATTAGCGTGGAGAAAAGTTTGTTTGCATATCTTTTATCTATTAGCGAAAGTTAGATGGGTTCATATGGTTTGGGATAATAATTGTAGACATACACCATGAAATTTACTTTATTCATTATAAAGGGTGATTCATTTCGAGGTTCCCTACTTTTTTAAAGAAAAAAACACAGAAAATTCAAATTTAATGGAGAATGTTTATTATCATTTGAAAGAACATTCTTTGGCATTTATTTTTTGAAGATTATGTCTATCAAATGTTGGCAGATGGTCCATCCGTTGAGTCCAATTTTCGATCACCCGTTCGAGCATTTCGACTGGTAACTGGCGAATGACACGCGTGATGTTTTCCTCCAAGGCCTGAATCGAAGTGGGTTTGTCGGCATAAGCTTTTGACTTTACATATCCCCACAGGAAAAAGTCTAACGGTGTGATATCACACGATCTTGGTGGCCAATCGACCGGCCCAAAACGTGAAATTATGTGCTCACCGAAATGTTCTCTCAATAAGTCCATTGATTGATGCGATGTGTGGGAAGTGGCGCCGTCTTGCTGAAACCAAATGTCGCCGAGATCACGAGCTTCAATTTCAGGCATCAAATAGTCGGTTATCATGGTCCGAGTTGCTGCGAACGCCGCCGAATCGACTCTCCACGGTCTTCGTGTACACTCTCAGCTACGGCCGCTATATTTTCTTCATAGCGTGCTGGACGTGGTCTATTCGGTCGAATATTATCCAATAATGAATGCTGGGTCTCAAAATGGATGATGGTGTTGCGAATAGTACGCTCAGTAGGCCGATTATATTGACCATTAGTTGAGCGAAGTGCACGAAACACATTCCTCACAGAACGTGAATTTTCATAATAAAGTTGAACAATTTGTAAACGTTGTTCACGCGTAAGTCTTTCCATTATGAAATGCCAAACAATACTAAACAAAAATAACATGACAGCATGACACGACTCACACGTGATCTGTCTGAAAGAAGTATCTCTACTTGGATCACCCGTTATATTATACGAGAGCGGGTATGGTTTCAAATTCTATGGATCTACGATTTGATTTACACCAAATATATGCACTTTAGATATTTTCTAAAAATTCTATTCTAATGCGGTTTCTGTTTTTTGAAATCAGACATTTATACATGTATCGTCCAATTGAATATTTCAAGATATAAAAGATCAAAATTTAAGTGTTGGAACACCACCTGTCAATTTGTCAATAGGGTCATTTGATATGGATTGACCACTATGGACATAAACTTTGGACAATATGAGGGTTCGAAATTATCGTATACCTTTGACACATTTTCGGTATAATGCGAGTCAAAAAGCTTCCTTTTAAATTCTTTCTATTCTTGGCATAACAGTGACCATATATATATTTATTATTTAACGAAAGAAGAAACACATTTTGACATTTTTTCGTTAGTTGACAGTAATGGTGGTCCCTTCATCAATAATTCAAAGTGTCCACATGTGTTCAGTTTTCTTTATGAGGTTTGATTCAGTCAAACTAAGTTCCAGTGGCTTTTGGTAATTCCAATTTTCCTTATTTCCAATTTGACAGTTGTTATTGTGAAGGCTTTCTATTTTGTATGCAAACCATGGAGAATCGTGAACTACTGCCTTGTCACAGAGGATTGTGAGGCAAATTAACATGAACATCATGCCAAGTGGTACTGTGTGCCAGAATGGAAAATTGTACTAAGTAATTGTTGTAAATGGAACATTTCAGAAGGATTTCCTATAAATGCAGGGATGCCTTAATACTTTCTCTGTCTTTATTTCTTCTACGACACAATACAGGACGTTGCCTTCCGAATAGGAAGTTCAGATGTCATTTGTTTTACAAAAAAAAAAGTAGTAAAGTATCATTCCCATCGTTCGTTGAATTGTTATTTATTGCAAGGAAAATAAGATATTTTGCTTTCTCTCATTGGTGACTGCTGATGATCCAAAGACAATTATTCCATGATTTGACTTAGTGGTTCGGTCAAGTCGACCTGAAAGACCGGTAGACAGAACTACTTTTGTCGGATACGATGATGCCTCATGATGCCTCGATGATGCATGGACCGTATCAAAAGCGGATGATGAAATCCTTGGTCGATTCGAGATAAAATTCTTCGAAAAAATCTTCTGTCCCGTTTGCATTGACGGGCTATGGAGACGAAGATTCAACCACGAACCAGGGGTATGAGCTGTACGGCGACTACCCCTGGTCAAAAAACTTCGCATTAGACGTTTAAGATGACCAGGACATGTAGAACGAATGGACACCAATACTTCGGCTCGCAGAGAATTCGATTACCAGCCAGACGTCGGACGCAGTAGAGGAAGACCTCGCCTTAAGTGGCGCGCACAAGTAGAAACCGACTTCAACCAACTTGGAGTGCGTAACTGGAGGCAGTTAACTAAGGATCGGGCTAATTGGAGAGGCATATTGGTTGAGGCCCAGGTTCATTACGGACTGTAGCGCCACTAAAGTTAGTTAGTTAGTAAGTGACGGCTTTAGTAATCTGAATCTCGCTTCAGGCGGCTAAAGATGTGAATAGTGCTTATAGTCCTTATACTGATGCACAGCGCTCTGGAAGGCCAGTTGTCTAAAATGTCGATAAAAAATCATGGGATCTGCCCGTGCGTCGTGTAAGCACTGCATCCGTTGCCCAGAAGCTAAACATTGCACAAAAAAATCGTTTGGAATCAATCGAAAAAAACCGGGTACATAAAAACGTCGTTTTATAGGAGCGACACGAGTTAATGCAAAAAATCCGCGAATTGATGCTGAATGTCAAAAATATCGAAAAATGTCTGAAGTTGATGGTGATAAAAACCTTAAGCAAAACGGTCGTACCGGGCTCAGTGGCGCGATAGTTATTGCGATGAACTGCCACGCAGATGTCTAGGTTCGATTCCGTGTCATAGCAACACCTAAATGATTTTTCACTGGCCCTCATCTCGTGTCAAGAAAAGCTTATCTCAAATAAACTGTTCGGAGTCGGCATAAAACAGGAGGTCCCGCCATCGTGCAAGAATTACATACGCACATCTGAATGGTTGTGCGCAACGAGCCTGTTGCGCAAAAAAATTGTATTTGTTTGAAACGGTCGGGCTCTATTAGCGGTAATCCGGCTCAAACGTTGCAAACCAAGAAGGTTTTGCAGTGTATTTGGTGAGATTAGCTGCTTCCATACGGAAACACTCTTAATTCGGACCTGTACTGTCAACAATTCGAGCGTCTGAAGCAAGTTATCACCCTGAAGCAGCCGATAGGAGTGCAATTGTGTTTCATCTGTAATGATAGGCTACACACAACGATAGTGACTCACCAGAAGCTCCGGCAGCTTGGTTGGGAGGTTCTTATGCATCCATCTTATAGCCCATACCTGACACAACACCTGTTGCTGTACATGTCGAAATATTTTGGTGGTGAAAAATACTTGTCACAGTTTTTCAATAGGAACGATAGGTTTTATAAGAGAGGCATTATGTCAAAATGGCAAAAAAAACTATCCAACAAAACGGCGGATATTTGACATAAATCTGATAGCTGTAACTGTCATAAATAAAGCCTTCAATTCCATGCAATTGGATGGATTTATTTTACCACACATGCACGAAGGTTCATGGCAGTTATATTGTTTCTATTTTATTTAAGGACTTAAACAATATTTTTAATTTCAAAATCAAAACATTACGTCACCTTTAAGTTCTATTACTCCTATCCATTTTCGCTCTCAATGAATACTCACAAAACTTTCAGTTCCTTTCCATTTCTAAATTAAAAAAAGACAATTTAATTCCTTAATTTATATATAATAATATAATTCTTAGCTTTCTTTATTTTTTTGTCTCGCTTAATAAATATTAATATACATACATACAATATTTAATTTTAATGCATTTTTGTTTTTATCAATTTTAATAATACATATATAATATTACTCTCTCAAGTGTACAATATACTACGTATATATTTTTTTATTTAAATTTAAATGCTTAATTGTACAAATTCCAACAAATTTACTTTTTTTGTATCAATGAATAAATTTGCATTTTTTGAATAACACACAACTATTTATATAAATTGTTTTTTTTTGTCTGTCCTCAATGGAGTATATTAGTACGCATTTATATTTAGTTTATTATATTGCTGCATTCAATCAAGATATAGGTCATTGGGATTAAAATATATTATAAACGTTATACAGTTTGTATAAAAAAAATGGTTTAGGCTTTTCAATATTCAATTCGTTCGTGTGCTCAGTGTTTCGGTTTTATTTAAAATGTATTTGAGGGACAACACAATGTTTTTAAATTTGAATTATACATTTGTTTTATTTTAATTAGGGATTAAGTTATATTATAGAAATTGTATAGAAACGAGATAGATTGGAGTGGGGTATTAGGTAGGTTACTTAATTAAAAGCACATTTCATTTGTATATAATACTATTTCGTAACTATTAACATTATTAAATTTATTTTTATTTGGAAGTTTATATACATGCATTTAACTTACTTAGAAATAATTTGTTTTATTTGTTTTAACTACATATAAGCTAAAAAAAATAAAATCTATTCAAGATTGAGAATGTTTAATTTTAATATTTTACAAGGCTTATGTAATTTTATGTATATTAAATATTTTAATTTGTTTTGAGTGGGCGGTTTTTGTTTTCAATGTTAGTATGGAAAAAGTGGGCATGATTGTGGAATGTGGGTACTACAATGTTGGAAATTGTGCCTGGCAAGTGGAATTAATTTTTAGGCAAAACATAAATTTGCATAAAATATGTTATTTTGAAAATAAAGTCATTTGTTTTTAATTTGGAACTTTTGAAAAAAAAAGTATACAGTTCTGTTCAAAATTATGACCTTTTGTTTAAGATGCGACCTAAAAAATAGCAATTATGGAAATATGGGATAGAAGTGAGAATTTATGCGATTCACTAGGCAGTGGCCGTGGTACTAAAATTTAAATATTGCTAGATGAAACTAATATTTAAAGAACTCTCGACGAAGGAGTGTACAAAAAAAATTAAATACCCCCAAAGGTATGCAATGAAAATTATAAATACGCAATTTGTCACTTATGTGTAATATATTTTTAAAAACTAACAATGAGGTCGATTCCGCTTGTTATTTTTCTTATCATTTCAACAGCTTTGTTGGTATACAACCTTAAAGTCGCAATAACTGTTTTCAAAAAAGCTATCAAAATCAATTTTTAAGCAACAGGCGATTTTACCTTTGCAACGACTTAATTTCATAATTTACCTTCAAGGTTTGTACCTTTCTCCAAACAATATACTATCCATACCATTCCACATAATAGTCCTCCTTTTCTGGAACTACTGACCTTTTGTTTAAGATGCGACCCTGCGGCACTTTTCGTAACAAGATCCTGACACAACACCCAACAGCCCAAGGAACTTGTATACCTTTTGAAGATGGCATTTAGTTCTAGGCGCTAAAATAACGAGGCCAATAGTAACGTTGAAAACAAATACTCACTCACGTTCTTTATAAATATTTTCGTTATACCCTTTTAGTGTTTGAACTTTTATCCAAATATCTATTCATACAAGTTTAAGTTTTTTTTTTTAAATGTATATGTGTATATAAATTTATTATTTTATTTTTTTTACATAAAAGGACTCGTAACTTATCGTCTCCTTTAAAGAAACCAAGCAGTTTTTGTCTTTCAAACAGGAAAGCGATTTTTTGTTCATTCCTTTCCCTATAATATATTTTTTTACACATACATACTTATATATAATAACAAACGAAAAAAAAATAAAATAATAATTTTCTGCGCTTTATTGTTGTTCACGTATTTTCACACATTCGAGTCATGAGTCCTTCAACTCGTGATTCAGATGCACAACGCCAACAACTGCGATTGAAGCTGTTGATGATGATGGTGATGACGGTGAGGACAACGATGTTGATGATGATTGCGCTAAAGTTGAACTTACTAAGGATGTCCTTCGTTTCGCTGTCCCACTGCTTCTACTGCTGGTGCAGCATCGCCAACTTTTGCTGCTACGAGTGGAGCTGCCAGTGCATAGGTGATGAATATAAAAGTGCGACAATTGCATCACAGTTCCAAGGAGTAGAGCCACCGATGTGAGAGTAGGTACCGAGGAAATGAGCGCAGTCGATCCACTGCCGCCAGCATTCAATGAGGACACATCACCTGTAGGGATAAATTGAAAGAGAAAGTCTGTTTCGTTGTAGAGAAGAAAGAGAACAGCCGTGAAAATTGGGTTATTTTTTTTCGTGGATGTAGTGATGTGTATAATGTGTGTGTGTACTTGAATGTGAGTTCAATAATTAAATATTTATGTAATTAATCAGCGGCCTAAGGATAGGTAGGAAGTAGCAGGTTTTTGTGCGCGGAATTGGGAACAGGGATTCATGGCAATTAGGTGCCACTCGGAGGGACGTTGAGTTGAGTGAGATGCTGGCTTTGGAGAAGAAGCAAATTGGTTGATGTGTTTGTACAAAAAAAGAGGTTATTGGCTCAGAGATGTGCAAATAGTATATCGGTGATGTGGCACTGAGGATGGATGTTCAACTGTTCAACTGATACGTGTGCCGGAGTTGGGTGGCACAACGAGAAAATTCGAAACGAATTTACGTTTTATTGATAGGAGCTCATTGACATGTCTTGGGCTGAAAACACACCGGATAAAGCAAAATGTATTTTGTGTTTCGTGAAACAGGAGAACATAGATTCTACACACACCAAAGAAAACTAAACAAAACACACGATTTTGTTTTATAGTGTTTCGGTGTGGTTGTTGAAAATACATGCTATCGTATTCGAGCAACACACACCGAATGCAACAAAACTGTTTCGAACCAGCGTCGTTGAGGATAATTGCTCACTTTTTTTTTACGGCGCAACACACACCCAATTAAACAAAACATAAAAACCAAAGCAAAACAGAAAAAACATGTTTCGTTGCCGTGCTTTGCAAAACACAATTTTGATTCAATAGTTCGTATCCTGTTTTCTGATAGCATTTTCGATTTATCCCAGCAAATAATCAAAGGTTTCAATACGCATTCTGGTGAAATTATTAAATTTTTCAGGATAAGTTTTATTATCACATCTTCAACATTTCCTTTTAGATTATATGGATGCACCCACTACTTTCTGCTACTTGCGTCCTTTTCCTCAATTGCTTCAAAAATTGTAGGTTTGGCACAACTTCATCGCCTGAGTCCGACCACATGTTGAAGAGCACTAAAAACAAGTCGCAAATTCCAGTTTTATTTCAACACTCACCAAACGAAACAAGAAATCAAAACGTTTTGTTTTGTTACATTCTGTTTCGCTTGGTGGGTGTTCAAATAAAAAACAATTTTTTGACTATAGAATCAAAAACGTTTTGTTTGATCCGGTGTGTTTCCAGCCTTAGGTAAAATATGTGAACCACAAGTTTTTCAGGAATTTCGTTCTTTATACCCCATCCCATAGGGTTATATTAATTTTGACATTTAGTTTGTAATATAGAGAAATAATTATAATATGTGTCGAATCAGAATCGCCAGCTGAGTCGATCTATCCATGTCTGTCTGTCCGTCCATCCGTATGTGTTACCGATTTTTGGGCCTTGAATATTTACTTTTTGTCCGAAATCCACCTACTACCACTCCCCTTTTTAGAAAAACGTAGTTTTTGGCCAAATCGAATTTTGAAAAAAGTGTCCGAACAACATATTTATCTATATTTCGCAACAGATATTGTTAAACTGCCTGAACAATATGTTCTGACAATGCTGTTTTCAATATTTTATACCCATTAAGCCCACATTTTGGCGATATTAATTTAAAGCACTGCGGATTGTTGCCTTCACATTTGTTTTTTTTTATTGATTTTAAGCATTTTTTTTTAAATTAGGAACTTTGTACGAAAACTTCTTAAAGCTTGTCATCAAGAATGCCGTAGGTAGAAAAACTTAAAAATATGATGAACTTCATTTCGTAATGTTTCAACTACTTCTCCATATGTGAGAGGCTATTATATCTGCAGTGAACACATTTGTGTAGTGTTGTATTAAAATGCAGCTAAATGGGCTGTGTTCAATTTCAGCCTCAGCAACACGAATTAATGCCAACGCCAACTCATCCTATCATGTGAATTGTGGTCCAAAAAGGATACAAATGAATTTCAGATATCACACAATACATGATGTAAATCGTTTGTGGCAAGAGTTTGGTAAATGGAAATATGATTCAGTGACGAGTGATTTCGACATTTTCGCGATTAGGCATAAAATCAACATATTAAACGAACCTATATCAACCTTCAAATAAATGCCTAAAAAAATCATCCACCTGTCAAATTAATTACAACCAAATAAAGGGCACATTAACGCAAACTCGTTCTCCATCAATTTATGATAGCACATCTCAGTTCAAAGCAAAGCTCAAAATTTACCATTAACGCACTCGTAGATGCATTTTTTATGACACCTTAATTTTTTCTTTCATTTAGTAGATTATTTACGAATCACTCAGCGAAAGAAAAGTCCTCGAACGTCGAGCAAACTTCGTGTGCCATTTTTCCAACGATAGGAAGATGACATAAATTTATGAATTTTCTTGTGAAAATGCACGAGTTCATCAGAAGAAAAAAAAGGATAAGATGCCCCCTCGAGTAACTACCAAAGTGAATAAGTTAATAAACCAAATGCTGGTGTAATGCTTTTTCACACAGAAAAGGCAAAGTAAATGTCAGGAACAGTGAACGAGAAAAGGTACGTTAAGAACGTGTAAGTAATGAGAATGCTGTGTACGATGTAAACTCTACTCACCTTGTATATGCGTTAGATATTTGTCCTGCTTGTCTGAATTACCGTCTTGCAGCACAAACTGGTCGTAGGGAAGGTTTTGAATAAGATTCACACTATTACCGCCAGTCGAAGAGTATTTATGACGATCCTCTTCGATGCTTTTCTCCGTTGATTTTAAGTAGACATCGTGAATGAAAGCAGTGCACCGTACCTGGGAATGAAAAGAAGGCAAATTGGATTTTAAAGTTTTTGCAAAAAAGTAATTAATAGACGTATTGTCAATGACATCATTATGACTACTAAATTTAGAGACTACTTTATAAATTGAACAGGAAATTCGTCTTCTTTTAACTGTGAGTGTGAAATTATAATATTCAAATGCACAGAACTGCACTGGATAATAGAAAAAAAAGTCAGCGGCGATTATATTAAGAATGTCAGTGTGATTTGTACTCCCCTAACTCTACCAATAAAAAATGGAATGCAAGTTCCAACCTTGAATAGCTTTTGTACAGAAAAGGATTGAAATGAGCAAGAAGTCAAGATAAAGATCATGTGTAGGTACACAATTACATATCCACTGATAAGAGTCGGTGAAAGCCTACTGAGGTTTCGTTGCGATTCATGATCCAGATGTGAGCAAATACCTATTTATGTTCCAAAGCAGTGACCACTGAACTACTGCCCCTAGACTGAATAATACTGTTGCTAGAGTGGCGATTGATAATTCAGCAGTGTTCGATTATGATTTGAGACCAGTATTCATATGCAACAGGTACAACAGGTAAAGGTACATTCAATGTTAAATCTGCCTTGCTTGGGGAGTTTGACGAACATTTTTGCTTTACACATATCGGGTGGGCAGTCGCCTTCACCAACTTCACTTGGGCGTAGCAGTTTAACTGATATTGTTTGTTCTGGTTATTAGAGTCAAGTTTTGCTGTTTTTGAGCACTTCGAAGACTTCACGATTCAATATTCTTGCGAAAACCATGGATATAACTATATTGTATGCTTATCTGCATCTCAAATAAGCAACCACACATGAAATGTGTCCAACTGTCATCACTTTTTTCGTTTCTTCCTATGCTTTTATGACCATTTATTATCATATTTAGAGTTTTAAAAAATGTCCCTATTGCTATTTCCCTAAATTGTTTACATTAAAAAAATCGCAGAACACCCTGGTAGAGAAATATAAAATACCACTGGGTGACGTTGAAAACCTAACCCCTTCCCCCACAATTTCCAAATTAAATTCCGCCATACATTCCAGCTCAGTAAAGCAATAAATAAATGTTTCCCCACTTCCATTTACATCCTTTTTAATCATATGCGACGACTGTCAAACATTAAATCGGATTACAAAAAAAAAACCAAAGGTCATCCTAAATGAATGAGAACTGTTCCTTTCATAATCAGATACCAAAATACGTCCATTGTTTCCTCTCTACAAACACAAAACATTAAAAGCAAATTCATCTGGCAATTCAAATGACCAAAAAAATTCATATTTGTACCCGCAAAATATTTCAATTATTCATGTCCTTGCTCGGTTGTTTATTAATTTTTATTTGCCTCTCATATTTGTTTGACCCATACAACAAGAGCTCAGCAAAAAAAAAACATAAACACCACAAAATCACTTCTATATGCTATGATGGAATTTTTAAAATAGTAACCACGCATATCACAATGACGGCTAAAAGCAACCAAAACAAAAACGGGAAAAAAGGACACCACTCACCTTTAATTTGCCATGCATAAAATGCTGTCCTGTAACGACAAAATGAATTCCAGATATTGAAGTCTCCATGTCATTGCCGGGAATCCTTAATGGACGATGATGCCGTACATGTGAAGGATTTGCCTGGAAATAGGATTAAAGAGGATTTTGCTGACAATGATTTCAAAAAGCAAACAAAAAGCTACAATGGAGATGAAACTTTTTTTGTTTCTTTTGAGGTACGATGTTGGTCATGGATATAGGTTTTTCTTGTGTCAATAGGATGGAAATGAAGCAAGAAACAAGGACTTGAGGAAAGCAAACTCGATGACAACTTGGATTGAGTGAGAATATATTGAGAGGTTATTTTTTTTCCTTGTTCCAGATTGGATTTGTCTTTGAGATGATTTTTTAATACCATTTCTTGTAGTTTGTGTTGTTGCATGTATTATTTCTGTCAATTGCAAGAAGAATTTTGAAAATTGTGATGGACAACTTGTGATTAAATTCGTTTACCATCAACAATTGGACGATGACGCAGGAGTCTCTATCTCATAATGGCGTAGCAGCTGTCGATGATTGCAGAGCCGCCAGCAAAACCGAGGTGGTCGGAGAAAATATAATTCGTAGCAAGTAGTACTGAAGGTGCACATTCTGAACTAATCCGCTTTTCTTATCGAATGTTAGGGGTCGAGGTCAGTGAGGAACTCGCAATCGTTTTCTCACTCAACGCGTGACTAGAGCATGTGTGGTGAAATGCAGTCGGTAATTACACTTGACGAAATCTAGAAAGATAAAAGAAAGGCTGCATCTCCTTAAAATATGATTGGTACTCACTCCTTTGACTTAATCACCAGCCTGCCTTTGTTTCCAGGTTCTCCGGCCTTCAGGGCATTGTGGAGTTATAACCGAATGCAACGAATGCACGTTCACTATTCAATTCCAAAGTGGCGATCGGACCCATGAGAGGATGCATTCTTCAATATACTAAGACCAAGTTTTATGTTTCACTATACCCGTATGACCTGGAGCTTTCATTCGAAATATGCATGCTTGAGTTTATTAGCTCAGTCTCGTTCTTGAGTAGCATATTTATGAGTAGCATACGTTCCATGTTCATCATACCATAGGCATTTCTTGCCCGATTGTCATTTCAATCCTGTCAACTGCAAGGCGCCAATATATAAAATCTCACAATAAAAAGACTCATTCATTCGCATTTTACTGCTCTGAATTCCTAAGCGAATCACCAAAACCACCTCTCCCTTATATAGTTATTCCATTAAACGGGACAAGACTGCTCTTCCCCTGGGTTTAAAATAGCAATTTCCGAAATATCAATCCCATTATGAAAACTTTTCGTTTTCAACACAACCCCAACGTAATAAAAAACAACAAAAATAAAATTTTGTAAACAAAATTCCTTAATTTCGTGACACGTAAAACACCTGGTATCCTGCAAAATTCACACAAAATCCTTTGGTCTTTTGTTGTTAAAGTTTGTTTAACCTCACAGACACACACAGCACCAAAAGCATGCGACAAAAAGTGAGAGAAACTATGACAACAAAAAAAAAAAAAACTGACGAAGAGCTACAGAGCCAAACCGAAAAAAAAAATAACGGAAATAGTAAAAGTTTTCTCTCCCCATCATGTCCTGTAAAATATATTTTACTATCCATAGCTGAGATAGAAAAACGTTCAGTACGAGCAGTATAGCAACAGCAGCGGCAGCATATTACTAAATTATTCGGCTTTCAGCTGGTACTCAGCGTGTTTGTTTGGGTCCCCTCTTGACCACTTATCAGGACATTTAAACCGAAATCAGGTTAAGCCCTTTCCTTGTCCAGAGTGAGAGAGCGTGGCGACGATGTTGCAACAAGGATTTAATATAGGTCCGTACTCCTATATACCCATAAGCAGGATAGAAAATTAAAAGTCGCATATTTCTTTCGACCGAGGACATAATTCATATTTTCTCGCCCTCCACCACACATGTGTATGTCTTTCTGAATGGGTGAATCCTTTTATTAAACCGACACTAATGTCTGTGATGATTTTTTTTTCGCTGGTTCCGTTTTTGCCGGTCCTTATTATCTGGGGTTTTATTTGATGTCGGAGAATGTGCATGCACATGTGTAGGATATAGTTGGGTAAATTTGTTTTCTCTGCGTCGAGGGGCTTTGTGTATCACGTATCCTTGGCATTGCAATTATTGTCCACGAAAGGATTTTCTCCTCCTCCTCTTGTTCGAAACTATTAAAATCGTTTGCGCTAGTTGGTGGTACGGTGTACTTGTAGAACACCATGTATGGTGTCCTTTTTATGCATTCTGCAAAAGCATCCGCATCCATGCTGCAATTTCGGGTAAAAGGATTATTATTTTATTGGTGGCATCGATTTCAGGCAACCGACCGACACTTCTTCCCAAACTGATATTTCGCGGCATGGTTGGTGTTTGTCCCCCAAAAATTGTTCAAATGTAGAATCCAATTAGGGGTATGTTGACCAGATAAGGACTACACTGTCCTGCACTGTAAATTATTTGCCCAATTTTGTAATTAACTTCTAAGTACCTACATCGAATACACACACACCCATGACCATTCAGCAAGGCGTGTGTATGTCCGATCGACAAGCGTAAAAGGATTTTGCTATTTCGTTGTTACAATGCCAATGTGCAGAGAGCCTTTGTCTGTCTGTAAACTAGAGGTTTTCTGCTGCAACAGGATCTGATGCTTATGATTGGAAAATCGTATGACATGTGTGACCCTGAATGATTTGCATGTCCACCACGGAGGTAATTCGATTTCGAAATTATTCCAACTTACCTCTTGATTGTTAATAGTCCATGTTAGATTGGCTGCTGGTTTCGAATGCCTCGATGTACAGTTGCCACGGACAATGTCTCCAACCTTGTAGCGCGGTTTTATCCCCGTTATTGCAGGGTTGTGATTCGGAGGCTCTGCAAACAAATTAAAAAAAAGTTAACCATTTTTTTTTAATGAAATAAGTCCTCCAAAGCTTCATATAAACTATTTTTAATTACAAAACTCATTAAATAATTTATACGATGGTACCATTTTGGTGTAGCCTGTATAGCGGTAATTACAAAACTATTCTCTGTCCTTTAACTGTTCGTGTAAAGTGAATCATGGTACCGAGTTAAGAAGAGAGACACAAAAAACGAAAACAAAATGAATTGCAAAAGTGAAACTTTAACAGGATATCAGCGCAAAATGACCAACGGCATCAGCATGTATGTAACGGGAGGGGCAAACAGAGGAAAAAAAAGTAGTAGACACAGATAGAGACAATAAATTGCATTACCAAGTAGTGCTTGGGAGGTAACTTTTGTCTCACTGCACGAACACATACAAAAGTTATGCTCGTTCCTGGTGAAATAATGACAATTTTATCTTCTTTATTTTTGCGAAAAAGGATATAGGTAGAGGTAGCAAGAAGACCTTTATTATGGATTAACGGTAATTAAAATCGTCTTCCTTCTTTTTTCCGTCTTCTGCTTCTCCCATGAAGTTCGAGGCAATACAATTAATGAAACTTTTGGTATGAGGTACGTACCTGGGAAGCAAACTCCATAGCAAAAAAGATACAAAAAAGAAGGATAAACGACGCGACCCGACCTACTTTGTGTGTGGAATTTTATGCGCCAGTAATTTATTTTTGTGCAGAGATGCATTCCCAGGAGAATGGGAAGGAGACTAGATGGCCCAATACCCCCTATTGGGGTACTTCAAGGAGTGCTACACATGAACACCTTTTTTCTTATTTTTTTATTTATCAGTTTGACGTCCTTGAGGATATTCTAATCCTTGTCACATTTTAGCAAAATATGGCCCATTATGTCCGGGCACAAGGACATGAGCAATACCTACATTCGATCAGCCAAAGGAGAATGGGTATCGAAGTGGAAATCGGTAGCTCATAGTTGCATTTCCAGTTAAATTGCAAACTAAATGGAAGCATCCTTGAGGCCGATTTATGTCGCTCTGTGCATGGAAATTCCTGGGTGACTGCTGTAGTTTGAAAGTCATTGCTGATTAATTGCTCGAGTGATAGTTGTGGTTACTTGTCCAGAATGGTGTTGATGTTGCATGTGGTTATAGTATTGTATGGGGAATACGTATGATTGTGTCCCTTATTGAAGCCATAGGGAGTGCAGTCGTGAATTGTGATTTATTTGTATTTTTGGTATTTCTCGGTAACTCCTTTCGAGTCACTAGTTAGCTGTCTTGTTGGGAGAATGGAGTTTATTGATGAAGTTGTTCCGATTATGACAAATTTGGTCAGACTTCTCATGTGTGGGAATATCTATTTGTTTTCGAGGTTTGCCATTTTTGACGTGTTTGGCGAGAGCTAAATTTACAAGTCTTTATCGTTTATAGGTAGAAATTGAATCATTGAAACCCTAGGCATATTTTGCTGGTATTCCATTTCAAGTCGTATATCGATGGTTGTGATCCGCATTGACAATTGATAAATTTATTCGTTCTAGCATGACTAGAGGTGAACGAAAATATTCATTGGTAGATATAGGTGAATGCCAGACTTCTTGGCCAGAAGTTGTGAACCGACTTCATATGAGAGATCACTTTTAGAGGCCAAATGGAAAATATTCGAGGATCTTCTTTCAATTACCTAAATGTCATATTCTATATATTCATAGATCACTTTAATCCAGTTATAGATAGATAGAAAATATTAGAGGCTAAATTAAAATTCGAGGATCATCTTCCATCAATGATCACCTAAACTTTGTACTCGAAATACATTCATAGCTTTAATCGTGTGGTCAAAAGATGAAATTAAATAGACGATCGCTATGATATCACATATCTGTAAAGATCACCTCAAAATAATATTTCGTAGCCATGCTTCATCGAATGTTTTGAAGAGATTACTTGGGGAATACGTTATCACGATCGTTTTTGATAAGAAGAGATCAGCAGTTTAGTAGGTTATCAAAGTTATCAACTTATAAAGCATTTGAAATGCAGATGTTGAATGAAATTTAATCGACCTTTAGTCATATCATCATCATTACAGAAGATATCTTTCCAATACTATTTCCTAGTCATAATATGCAAGTCTTTATTATTGTCGTCAAAGAATAAGATGGTGGACGAAGTATAAGAGCGTATACTCCAGGATAGTCGTCACTAGTAATAAAATGACTTGAATTTCTACCGAGACCCACAAAGTCAGTAAGATCAGGCATTTTCAAGAATTTAATCAACTATCAGGGTACACCTTCACTACTGAAGATCACTTGAAAATATATTGACATAGGATCAAGTGGTTGATGAAATGCAAAACGATCAATATTTAACATCACCACCAAAGAACACTCTCAAAAACTATTGCACAGTTAGTTATATCGGTTGATCTATGTGAAATAGAACGATATTGAGAATCAACCCAGATCGCCTTTTAATATTCTTTTCAAAAATTGTTTAGAAGCATAAAAAAACCAGTCCTTGATTTTTTTCTCATTATATTCTGTAAATATATCACTCCTAAAATTGTTGTCAGAATAATTTTTGAAAATTCCGATCTTGGTAAGGGTTGGATCGATCATCCTCAGAGACGCTCACGTCAGATAAACTAAAACTCAATGCGATAATAATTTTAAGATATGAAATGAAAACTAAAGATCATCTTTCTAGATACTAGCGGTCAAGATAATTGAAGGTCGACGTTTTCAAATATAAATTTAGAGATTTTCGAACAAGCATTTGTAGAAGAAACTTTCAAAATATTTGTCAATCTTACACTTCATGGAAAAATAATCAGAATTGGATTGGTTTATAGGATCAGAAGATCCATCTTAAGCAGCTTCTTATTGCCTCTGTTATAAGTCAAATATCAAATGAACTGACGTTACCAATTGATAACCTCTTGCGCAATATCAAGAGGCTTTCTTTAAATCGTTTGAAAATGACTACATAATCGGTTTAGGTCCCTTTTAACTAGATTTGCCCAAAACAAAGCTAAAGGATCCCATCTTCCAAGTAAATAGCACCCAATGAATAATTTATTTTATCCATTTCAATCCATAACCATAGTACATTGTCTTAATGGGCTAAAATAAAACAATTCTTCTCAGTTCGACCCTGTCCGAAGTTGCCCTGCCAAACGAAGCACACATTACATAAACCCGTATGTCCATTGTGAGTAATAAATCACCAAATTATCCTTATTGGCGGTTAATTCTTGGGAAAATAAAGTTCATGGAATATGTTGATTCTCCAAGGACGAGTATAAGAAAAGGAAATAAAAACGATAGACAGATACCAGGTGTAATGGCAATACCTGCAACTGGGCATGTGAATCACCCACCCTTCTCACCTGTGTTTAGCAGAAGATTACACTTCTATACCGAAAAAAAGGATACCGAAATGTGATTCAGTGGGTGGAGAGGGGGGACAAAAGCAATATAATTGTCCACTGGCTTACCACAGTCATTACTTAATATATCTTGAGGATAATTCCGAATGTTGTCCCCGTCACAACGAATACAAAAGCAGATTTTGTGACTCCTAAACCGCACCAGTATAATTAGTTTGTAACGCTGTATGTGTGTGTGTTTGTTCTTGTCATCCCGATAAGGAACAGATACCGATATTAATATTTTTATTACAAACCATACGTATCATCGTGCTGCAGACACAGATCCTACCACTGCGACAGCAAAAAGGAGGAGTTATACAGTAAAAAAAAACAACGATGCACTTGATATTTATCCTGCAATAAAAAGGTCATTTTCCGCTAGGTTTCTTGTACATTTTCTAGTTTGCTCTCAAGTACGTGTCTTATTTTTCGTCAGAGCCAATGTCCTCTCTAGATCTGGCAGGAAACTGCTCAACTTCTTATTTCTTTGGCAAGCAAAAACTTTTTAAGGACATTGCACCAGGATATCGCCGTCTCAGGGAGCCAACCGAAAACTAAGAAGAAAACAAAACTTTGCAATTTTCTGTTTTCCCCAAGATGCAAAGTGTTCGATGTTTTGCTCACTGGACAGGACAACTAGTTCTTCTTAGGTGCATGTGGCCAAATTTCTTGAACTTCATACATTACTCGGAAGTAGATTGCGGGCGACTTGTGTCGCCTTAAGGGTAAACAGAGTATTTCTTCATATGCAACTTACCAACAACATCCAGTTCGCCGGCAGCAATCAGTGTGTGAAAAGATGGTGCATCGGCAGATACTTCACAGCTATATTTTCCAGACGTGCCAAGTTGAACGTTAAGGAGGGTGAGCTGGCTTTCGTTCGAGTAGTGGGCCTGGAATGAGATACATAAAGTTGAATAAACGAATGGATATGTTTGGTAGATAAAAGTCGTTTGAACGACTTGTCTAAGGACATGGGTTTGCTAGTGAACAAATGGCATGTAAGGAGGATACGGATGGGTGGTGGCTAATGTTTACATATGTTGGGTGTTCCATTAGGAGTTTGAAATGAACTAAGTGGTAATTTTGAAAAATCCAGCCGTTCGTTAGGCTTGCAAAACACCATGCCGGATGAAATGACTTTGATGTATGAAGCAGGGAACGACAAGGAACTATTCTTTCAGAACTTAGTCCTTGTGGTTATTATCAGAAATGCGCTATTGATTAATGAAAGTATAGTTAAACATAAACATATATAACTGTGCTCATGTCAGAAGCATGGATTCTCCAAATGTAATCCACACACTTGCAAAGAATTTCCTTATGCTTTGTTGATAGTCATTGCGAAAGCGAGTCGCACGGGGAAATTCAACCGTTTGTATTCGAATGGAATATCTGTCGGGATCATTGGGATACGCTCCAACAGTACGTCTTCACCTTTAAATTCTCCAGTCAAAATTTTTGCCTCGATAACATTGTTCATCATTTTCTTGACCGACAGTCTGATTTCGTTTCAAAGTCCTGGTCGTTATGTTTCGAAGAAGAACGACGGGTACGGCAATTTTCAATGTAAGAACGTGCGGCGGCATGCCTGGCAAATCAAGCGATTTCAAGAATTCAGTTGGATAGTTGACAACTTCGTCTTGATTCACCACAGTATCGATGGACTTATATGTTGTCGTTTCGACAATATTTCATTCTGAATGGTGAAGTTAATGGTATTGACATCGATTTTTTTGGCCCTAATATAGCACGCGTACTGAGCCACTGTAGTTCTGTGCAATGTTTGGGAAAACTTTTTGCACCAATTCGTCTATGATTTCTGTGATCTTACAGAAGTTTGTAGGCAAGGTGATATATTGCGTAGATTCATCAATTAGCATTCGCCCATTTCCAATATCCATTATTTTTTTTAGAAAAATTTCCAGCCGATGCATCCTTTTGTAGTTGTACACGCATGTTGGTTTTCAAAGTCAATTTCTGTAAATGACGCCATAAAACTGATGATTTGAGACATGCATTAAGTTCATCAGCGGGTGTTGAACGTGGTATACCGGCAGTGTTTGTCGAAAATCACCAGACAATAAAATGAGTGCGCCACCGAAAATCCGTGTGTTTCTTCTCAAATCTCGCAGTGTACGATCAAGCGCTTCCAAGGCGTTCTTGCGAGACATTGTACATTCGTCACATATTATAATTTGATACGTTTGGAGTACTTTGCCCAGTCCAGAGTTTTTGCTGATGTTGCATATTGGTGCCTCAGTGTTTTGCAAATTCAATTCGATTGAATTATTTATCTTAATTAATTTAACTCACATTGAAATGCACAAAACTATTTGAAAAACGGCAATATTATCTGTTCAATGTAAGCCGGACATGAATTTCAGTATTTATATAAATTCTTATGTCACCCACAACTCGAAACTTCATCATTCGTTCGGTGTTTTCGTTTCAATTCAAACCAGCATGAACTGTCACAGCAATATATGAAATTCATTGGAATGAAAGCTGCGCCATCTGTCGAAAATTGGTCGTACCAATTCAGAAACCTGCGTGGGCTCATGCACAACAACTTTGTTAAAGATCATAATATGATCAAATGCAAAGTTTACGATTCTATAAAGGACATGCAGACAAACATTCATTTTTATATATATAGATGACATATCACCCCTTACACCCGGAAATGTGATTGATTTCAAAAATAGATTGTCCGAAATGCAGGGTACTTACTCATAATAAGACAAATTTCCTATCAAAGCACCCTTCTCCCAATCATTACTCTTGCACCGGTTAATCCTTAAACCTCAGATTCGGCCCTTGTGATATGACTGACTACTCTTACCCTTTTGCTACCTCACCTTCGAGTAGATTGTCTACACATTCATTAAGACCCAATAAGAAATATATTTTGAGGGTTCGACCTTCTACTCAAATTATAACAACAGAACAAGCAATATGCCTTAGGACTGAGTTAAGCGGGTGGCATGATTTTCTAGTGACAACAGAATCTAATTGTGTGTCAAGAAACCCACGTTTTAATATAAAAGTAAAATCGTCTTTTGAATTTCAAAAATTCAGTCAAATGAATTTCAAAAAAATTAGTTCCTGCTCTCTTTCAATTTGCAAAAACCAAAGCCCCATCCATCAGCTAATGTGTTATCCATTTAAATAACTCTCGCAATTGGCTGCCAACCACTGCTTATCAAAAATTGGCTTCAATATACACCTCATAAGTGTTCGAGCATCCTTGCCAAGTCAAAGCTCAAACTCCCACTGGCAAGCCATTCGACAAAAAAGGGTCGATATCCAACCTGGCAAATGCTCAAATGCATATATAATTACACAGCAATTTAACGCCCAATCGACCACAGACCAAAGAACCTCGTGATACTATCATCCTTCTTTGCAAACTAAATCTCCACTCTCAAAAAAAGGACTTTTGAGTTAAAATTTCCTTCCTGACCGCTTTCATAGGAAACAAATCCAATCGACTATTCCTAAGGACGATCAATCATATCGACTCGGTTCTTCTCTTAACCTGGTAACTTTCCTTTCCAAACATATTCTCTCTTCCGCAATGGATCCATAAAAATGGAAAATGTATATGTGTGCTTTTATAATTAGGCTCCCTAAACACCTAGCACATGAAATTTAAAGACTCGAACTTGTGACTTTTATGACTGTCATTACGAGCACTTTCTTATGAGCCTTCCGGAAAATTATTTCCCATACATTTGGCTTGCAGTACCCAGAAGTCGTAGCAAACAGCAAGAAGTCACCACACACATTCGCAGAAAGGGGCGCGTGTGTGCTCGAACGCCGTCGGAGGCAAGCAATAATACAATGAAGTGTGCACATCAATGGTGAAAGTTTTGTTATGCGACTCCTAATTACATTATAAACAAGAAAGGCAGCCTCAGGAGGTTTCTGCCTTCCATTCAGTTTGCTAGACAATAGGTTTTGTTTGAATGGGAATTAATGGATGAAGCAATGAGAGAACGTTGGGGTAATGAGGAACAGTAAACTAGGCGTTTTCAAATACAAGTGAACACAAAATTGAAGAATTTTATTGAGCCCGCCTTGAGAAATAGTTTTTTGTGGTTTGTAATTGTTATGAACTTGAAAGGGTTGTTGACAGCAATTGCAGCAAAGGTAGATTCTTTAAGGAGACGATTTCAACGACCATGCTTCCCACAAAATTCATCATAGGGCCAGTGTGGGTTTCAGTTTAATTTGTTTAACTTTTCTGAATAGCTGTGGAATGGTCCGGATGGTTATAATTTACAATTGCAATTTACAATTTACAAGATGGTTATACAGAGTTGTCGTTTCAGAATGTTTAGTTAGTTTAGCTGTTAGTTGGACCTACTTAAATGTAATTTAAGAATTTAAAGAGCCCTAACATGAATCAATCGCCCGTTGCTTCCTATAACTTTTGTCAGATTGACTTTTGGTGAAGGTACGAATAAAGAGATTATCACATCCATCTCCACCCCTCTTTTCTTGGTTTAAAGATCATAACCTAAAATACTGGCTCTTGGTAATTCGTATTGACTTTGGGAACTCTATGTACTCGAAATGTTGGATTTTGTACATAAACTTGAGCTTTTGAAAACATCATGCAATCTGGTTCACTTTTTTTTGTGTTCCTTGTGTTCGTTATTTTTCAGTTGATAACGCTAGGATTGATGATCATCTCAGACTGCAAAATATGGGCTCTTGTTGACCAGGATTTGACATTTTTTTAATGAAAAGTTGAGCGATCATTCACAGAAATTTGACGTAAAAGGGGCTAATTAATTATTCAAGCATGCGGTCCATCAAAACCTCTTTTTTCGCCAATGCATGTGCTGTTCTCAACGAAAAATGCGGATGAACTTTGAACTTTGCTCACCGTTCAGTCCCTCAAACGATCATGCAACAAAACTTGTCAACGAAAAATCTTAAAACAACCTGTCCGTGTGACAAAACGAATCTGCTGACTCCTAACTGATTCTTCCTATACCCTTGGAGATGTTTATTAATTTTATTTGGTGCGAGTCCATTTATCCAGTAAGATGTTTTGTCGAAATATCTGCAATGCGCGTTTACTGATAATAATGGATGTTATACGTCCATTTTGATTAATGTATGGAAGGCCATATCAGGATGTAAGTGTGCCAAGCAAAGGGACTAATTACTACACCAGGACTACCACCACTTTGCTTATTCAGTTCCGCATCATTTAAGTTAAAATCAAACGGCATTATCCATCATAATTACCTAGAGGTATAGGCTACTACTGCCATATGAAATGTTTTCAGTTAATCCCTTTATACCGTTATTTGCTTTGGGACCTGATTACTGTGGTCGAATGCAAACGAAATGCGTTCATTTTCGGCCACCTCGTCAGTTACCTTCCAAACAGTGTTCCCTCCCAGAGTAGATGAACTTTCAAAGCTGCACTCCAACCTACACCTTCTGTCACCTCCAAAGTAAGCTTAACTTTGTTAAAGCCAACTTTTGACTATGCAAACCCCTGCAAAAGGTCAACGTACTAGAGCAGACTTTATTCATACGTAAACAATCGCCCACCTAGAAACATCCGCGCTAGCTAAATTCTGCACTACATGCATATGCACTCATGTGACTTTCAGGCATTCACATCCCACACGCTATGTTGGCTGTCACGTCATCCATTCGTGCCGCCAGTCAACATTCCCCATACCCATAGCCACCGCTTACAATTAACCACACACGCCGAAACTCACTCGACAAAAGTAAACAAAACACCCTCCTATAGTCGGTTTTTCCTTAACACCCACATAAGAGAGCATATGCACACATGCACACACCCACAACTAATTACCGAGTTTTTGTTCCAACAGTACGTCAAAAGGCTACCACATCGACGAGGCGACTCTTTTTACCAAAAAATAGGGAAAAACGAAAAATTGCCACGACATACCTTAGACCTCTCATATGGTTCTTGGTCGGATGCCAGAAGCTCATGAGTTAAGTAATTACACACAGATTGTGAGATTGTGTATATGCACGGTATTGCCAGCGGCTGGAAAAAAGGACATCACACGACACGTCACTTGAAATTGAAGTGGAGTCGGTATGTGTACAACAAGTCTGCGAACACACATCCACTTAAAGCTAGTTTTTGGCAGATATCCTTTTTACCAAAATGAAAGAATGTTTCCTCACCCACATGGACAGGGCTGTGCAAGTGTGTGCCTGTGTATTTCGTTTCCTTATTACTGAAGTTTTCATTATTTTACTTCTCATGTTCTCCTAACATCACTTGACTGTGTAAGTTTGTGTTCTTGTGCGCGCTGCTTCCTGCTGAGGCGATTTCCACACAAGGATGCTGAAGGAGGTAGCTAATGTTATTCTAGGCGTGCCGCTGAAAGTACCAGTTAACGCATGTGAAACGTAATAATTTTCAAAACTATTAAGTAAACCGAATAAGGATAATTTTGGCCTGTTAGGTAATTAATGTAATGGAGGACATATCCTCTAAGATGGGCCCCCTATTGCGTCGTCAACGTTTTGCCTTCCTATGAGAAATTTATCAGAGCAATTACCTACATTCCCTGAAGGCTTGATCTAAACAAAGGGACAACATAAAAATGAACAGAAGAAGGACAAGACAAGTCGAGCCTCAAACTAATGTGGTGCTATGTAGTGACCGACTGCGGGTGTCCCCTTGCATTGTCTGTTTACCTTGGCTACCATACCATGCCCACTCTGGCATAATGTTAATGCGAATCTCCTTGGAGATGGAATACACTTTCTGTATAGAGATATCATTTTACCCCCTCCCTTTGTATTTACATAAACTTAACTCATAAAATCAAACAGTCAGAAGGACGTATAATCGTAAAAAAATATTTCCACACACACACTTACAACATTCGCATCGAACAAACCGAGAGCACGAGAGAAATCCATCTGTCTGAAGGATAAACTCTGACGTATGTAGTACAACATCATTATTATTATTATCCTTGTATTCTCATCTAGACTCTGTGTACTGGAGGATAAACGGTCTGATGCATTTTGTTCATTGTGCCGTTTATACTTTTTTGTTCCGTCCTCTAAGAATTTGTTTTTGTAGTTTTTTTTTTTGTTCGCACTTCTCTCAGCCAAAGGAGTCTGGAGAGAGAGTCCGTCGTCTGACACAGGAAGTGACAAAGTTTCAGCCATTGACTTTGTGTGGTGCGATGAAAAGTTTTCTGGGAATTTTGCCAGTAAAATATTTTTACACTCTGAGTAGTAGTGGCTGATCCAAGTTGCGGTGATATTTTGTTTTTTTCATTTTTGGCGGCGCTATGATGCGATTTATTTTACGCATCAAAGCGTGCAGACAAAAAACGGTTTTGTACTATTTTTAGATGTATTTTTTGTTTGTCTGGTACAGGGACAGCTACAGACTGAAATGATGATGTTGGTGGTGGTGAATAGCGATGGTGATGGGATAAAAGGAAACGGATACTTTGGCAGAGATTCTGAAAGGAGCATTCTGCTAGTCTGATGACATGGGTGCCTGTACTTGGTATTGTTACGTCCTTGCAAGAAATATCGGGTTTCGAATAATGTCCACGTACTGCAAAGTGACATATTGACATTTCTGATTTGCTCGAAAAGTAACCGATATTGGGTTGCGACGTGAATGTCAGGAAAGGTTTATGTATACGCCCAGTGAGTGGTGACTTAAATGGATTTTCTTGGTTAAAGGAAATCAGTTTTTTTTCTATGGAGATTCGAAAAACTTATGAAAGGTGAACGTTATTATCTTAGCTTTAAAAAAAGGTTTATAAAAGTTTTTTTTAAAAGTGCATCCCTACTGATAAAGGAGCCAACGTAAGCGAAAAGTAAACTTAGCTGCCAAACTGTCCTTTACAAGTGCGAACGGTTCAAATATCTGGGATGTTATCGAATCAGGGCTGTGGACGTTTTATCAAAAGTATAGTATCGACGACAAAAACAACTTTAATTTCCTTGTAGTCGTCCACTTTAATGATCAAAGTTCTGGATTTTATAAGGTCCATATGGTTCTTTCCAGTCAGAAACCAACAACAAAAAAAATTGAGCAACTGCCATATCCAACGATTTATAAAACTTGTGCCCATGGTCCAGACTATACGTCTCTAAGTGCAGATCACTTTCTTTATCACAATTTTCAATATCCCTTCATGTTTGCCTGAGTGTCCCAGATTTATTTATTTACTACATTTTTCTACTCAGCACGAGCATGCTCTTTCGATTCGTACTAAATGCGTGAATCTACATTCACACTGCGAGGCCAATCACGAGAAAGTTAAAATTGCTAAAATGTAATTTTTTGCAACCGATTCCAGATTCATATTATGAGCAAGCGATCGGTTAGGGAGCGATTTGTTATAAGGCCATTCACAATCATAATATGCTACGACATACTTAGTACATCCCTGTATATGGAAAATAGTGCAACGATTCAGCTCTATTTTATCCAGAGTTGTACCATGTTTTTACATCACATATTCCAAATTGAAAGGATTATTTCCAACAAAATGTTACGCATACGCCAAAGTGACAAAAAAGAAGACATCGACAATAATCATAATAAAAATTCAGCGACTTATGTAGGTTTAGACGGATTTAGTTTTAAGCCAGCAGCTTATGTACCGGATCATTCTAAGTTAGATACTGCATTCAACATGTGCCCGGTACCACGAAACCTTTGAATACGACGGTATGATGAACAATGGCGAACTATATGAAGATTTAGGGACTATATCTCTGCACCCCAATTCTCAGATAAATTGAATGCAGCATAGATTTAGTTACAGAGGCTGCGTCAACTTAATTTCCCGTTTTTTTAGCAATAATTCTACACTACATGGACCACTACATTCAGAAAAACCGCGTGTGTGACAACACAAAGAACTGGAGTCTTCACAATCGATCACCTGAGAACACTGGGGCTGTGAGAACTTTAATCATGTAATCCGCATGGCGTTCTTCTTGTAAACATGCATCTACCCTTGAAAAAATCATTCACAATGACGTTCATTTCTATCCGTACAAGTTCACGTAGTTAAGCAAAATGATTTTATAAAAAACAAAACTGTATTACTTTTACAGATAAGCAATTAACTCAAAAAGGATTCGGTA
Source organism: Rhingia campestris (assembly GCA_932526625.1). Taxonomy (NCBI): domain Eukaryota; kingdom Metazoa; phylum Arthropoda; class Insecta; order Diptera; family Syrphidae; genus Rhingia; species Rhingia campestris. Next base: position 116,261,570 of record OW052185.1, on the reverse strand, counting down.
ATTTGAGTTTAAAATTAAGGAAGACACACTCAAACTATTTTAATTTTAATAAATGTATCTCGCTGTAGGCTCACAAAGACCTTAGGGAGTTTGTCAATCTAAAATGATCAACCAACACATTTTTTTTCTAACTTCTTTTTTTGTTTTTTCTTATATTTGAGGGACAAAACTTTTAATCTGCCCGGATATTGATTGGGAACCTTAATTTTTTCTAAAAAAATATTTGTAAGACGAACCTTTTGATTCTTCATTACCATTTTGTAGAATTTCTACTTTCTACAGATACTGGTCATTTAACTGAATAAGTTTGAATGTGTATCCTACTTAGTATCACAGCGGAGCGTTTTCTAGTCTAAGTGTGCATGTATCGCTTGCAGTCAGTTTGTTCTAAAACATAGGAAAGCTCAAAATAAACCTTCAAACATCTCTAGAAATCGTCCATCGGTGAATTGAGCATGCTTCACAGTGAACACATCAGTTTGAACCCCACAAACAATAACAAAAATCCACGCTGATAAACCGGATAAAAGAGTATAGAAATACATAGAGTACGCATCACAGCTAAAAATTGTATAGCCGTTTCAGACGTGGCCGGTAAGTGGGAAGGGGAATTTTCGTCAATGGTATCAATATCAGCACCTCACATAGAAATTTTTCGTTGAATGAGATGCGCACATTATGTAGTTCTATACTCTTTGGCCGGATATTATGTTAGTTGTGGTTGGGCAGAGAAGGGTCGGTGACGGGTAGGATAGAAATTTCTTGTGGGTCTGAAAGAAAACTTGGGAAAATGTTTCGAACTGAAATTTACACAGTACCGTATATAGATATAGAGACCGACTTGGAGAAGATTTTTCTAAATTCCATAATTAAGTGAGTGAATTGAGATACCCCAATACGTTTGTCTGAGAAGTGGTATTTCACATCAGGTACTAGAAATTAAAATCAAATAACATCTTGATCTTGCCAAATCTCAGCCATTCCAATGATTTTTGTCTATATAAGTTTTTTTTTATGAAAGCCGCTTTTTGATGATCTTGCAAACTACTGTTGATGACGTTATCCCCTTATCCTTTTTAAATTTTTCTAAAACCTGTGTTCCGACGTTTTCAAAATTTCGAAATATTTAGTATTCCGCTGAGTTATTTAAATCTTTTTTCTTTGTTCAACTTATCCCACTGCTATTTAAAAAAAGTCATTCCCATGTTCAATAATTCCCTACATAAAAAGCAAAGCAAGTCTAACTACTTGCAAAGTACTTCAACTGCAAAGCCGCAATAATTCACCAACTCCAAAATGAACTTTTATTAGCCCACTTTTCATTGCCATTGTCACTTGTATGTCATACAATCTACAACTTTACTACTTTGCGACCACAAGACAATTCTTCCCGTTCCTCTTAATAGTTTTTCAACTTTCCTTTTCCAAAGTAAGATGAAAAAATAACTTTTCAACTCAACTCCAAGCTTGTTCCCTCCATTAAACCCTTACAACTACCGCACTATTACTTTGCGGTTTCTATCATCACGCTCCTTAAAACTACAAAATACGTTAAACCAAAAAATTAACCGCTTCCCACTGTCAGGGAAGTCCTCCAATGCTCTTAACGCTAATTACAACTTTCTTCAGTTGCAGTCATAAATATCTTCAGCTGCCCTACTGCTAACCATCATCGTGTATTCCTCATCAACTAACTAAATACACTCCTCAAAGCCATTTACGTCTTCTAAGTCACAAAACTTAAATCGTTTTCAATTCCAGAAGCCGCCCGGAATGAATGTTGCAAATTCAAATGTTTGCCCATGAATACCCGCACTAAAAGCAAAAGAGCGAGTCCTTGAACTTTCAATGTATAGCCCACAACCAATAGAAACGACAGTCGTGTGCATGTTGGGTTACACAACTGCGGCTGTAGTTGTGGAATTTTCAGTTCAATTTTATTGGCCTTTAACTGGAGCAAAATATATGCTCATGCTGCCCCCGCCAGCCACCGCGGCTTCGGCAGAGGAGGCACTTTCTATTTTTCTTGTAATTAAGATGAAAAGGGGTTTGAAATGGAAGCCGCCTGTTACACAATTGGGTATGAAAATGTGTATTTTAGGTGAAAAGTTTTGCTCTTAAAACAATGGCTTGGGCGCGCTTTGCATTGTTTTCCACACGGGGTTATAGGGTTTAAGTTTTGTTTTGTTGAGGGTTTGAGGGAATTTTCGGCAAGTGAATTGCCACTTTGAGTTGAAGTGGTTTTAAGGAGGGTTCTTCTATTTTCTCTGTTGTTTGGAGGGTTATTTTGTGTGGGTGTGTGTGTGATTTTTTTTTTGTTGGTTGGACAAAATGAACTCTTGACTTACATCGATTTTTACTCCGGCAATGTGAAAGGTTTTCATGGCGGGATTCTCCTTCGGTGTATATCGATAGAATTCTCTTCTTCCTTTGTACCATTTGACGGAGTAGAGGCTATCGCCTTCCATGTCATAGAGGCACTTGAGAATGGCTCTTTCACTGCGACGAACGGCGTGCGGTATGTTGACGCTGACATCTCGTAGTGCGCTGACGAGTCCTGTAATGAAAATTATTGAGTGTTAATGGGAAGTAGAGATTTTCAATAGCATTTTCTAAGAATTAATCGATCAGTGTGAAACAATTTGGAAAGAAAATTTAGGCAAGAAGACATTGACATTTAGATGGAAGTTGGATGTGTATCTTTTGGTACATTGGGAATGAGAAAATGCTTAAATATGAATGGTTACACAAATGAAAATGCACAAATGAAAATCCAAAAAGAAATCTGTGAATTATAAACGAATAAAAAAAGAATTTGGACAATACTATGTTTGACAGCTTTGAAAACTAAGACATCTTCAATATTAAACTGCGAAAGAACTGGATAAATCCTCTGGTGCTACTCTTTCAGTGACTCCATGAGGAACTATAATAGGCGCTACTTATGATTTTTCTGGCGCACCCGCTTTATGTGCGAAATGTTTTATTACACTTATGCTGGAGCCGAGGTTGACTTCAACACATTGAAAATGTTGCTACTATTGGGAAGTGGGTCAGGTATTCATTTAGCAAAATGTATTGTTAGATACCATTAATCATTCCAACGTATTCCTTAATAAGGACAAGTATTCTAAAAACCAAAAAAGATTGCAATGTTAGGAAGGACCATCTAATCTGCCAGTAATTTGATTGATTCTATACCTAAAAAAACTATCGAGCACATTAATGTGTCACCTAAAAATGTCACATTTTAAACAATGACCCCAAACTAACTCAATTCCTAGTCCAATTGACATCCCTTAGCAATCATCCACCCAATCACTTCCAGGGTGTATACATTTTCTATTCCCTGGCTTAACTCGACTCTCAGTTCGCTTCACAAACCCAACACTGGGGCTATAAATTGCCGTGTCAAAAATAATTATACCGATTCTTCATCTGGCGAAAAAAACAAACTCCATTCCACTCAAAAGCTAATCTTTTGCCACGAGCAAAAAACCAAAGTAGGGATAGAGAACCTCCATCCATACCCAGCAGCAAATCCGACGAAACATCTGCCCTAGGATAAGGCGTTACAATACTTTGTCTTAAAAGCCCTTTTCCCAACGAGTGAAATATTAAATTTTGATTTAGATAAATTTTATTCGTCTGCCAGAATTCATTTGCTGGCATGTCTCCCACTGTCAAAAGCACACGAACATCTTAGAGAGCGATGTCTATTAGGAGCCAATCTTAACCATTGAACAGCAGAAACATCACCACCGTGCCAAGGCACCTTTTCGCTGGTGAATATCGTTTTAGAGTTATTTCGCTACCCCCATCCTCCCCATTCATAGCAAAGCTGGAATATACGTGTTATCCCAAGTAAAAAAGTACCTGAATTCATAACAGTCAATTTTGACAGCTCTCATGGTGTATTTATTTTACCTTTTGATTTTTATTCCAACAAAGTAGGGGCAAACATAAATCCTTCGTAAAAAGTAAGAAGACAGCGAATCTCGTATGGGATAGCTCTTCCTTTGGGTGATGGTGGGATGTATGTACACACGCTGCTGATTTACAAGTCACTTGAGTTGCTTTGCACGGTCTTATTTATGTTTGAGGAGACCGGGGATTTGGAATGGTGGAAACGCGTCGGTTCGTTTATGAAAGGGCATACAGAGAGGAAAAAGTGAAAACACCTGAGCGATTCAATTTGAGTGTTGCTGGTTCTGACAGGAAACATGGATATTTAAGTGATGTTATCAATTGTCGAACATGTATCTGGAAGTGTTGTTGTCATCGTTGTATAAAATAGGGTTACGCATTGAAATTATGCTTTTTGTTCGCTGTCATTCAAGTTAACAGATGTCTATCGACTTAAAAAAAACTCGCCAAACGGTACAAAACAAGTCAACAAGTCGGTGAAATTATCGGGTGATATAAGGAGGAATGGTGCAAGAATTGTGAAAGCGGTATGCTTTGTGTGGAAAGACAGAGGTGGACATGATTCAATACTCGATGAATTGATAATAAAGTTTGATGCACGTACATTTTTTAAAGAAATGCTTTTCAAGCAAGCTCAGCTAAGGGTTTTAGCAGGGGTTTTAGAAACATAATTAGATGGATGTGTGAAACCGCTATTCACTTCCCCTTATGGCTGCAAAACACATCAAAATACGTTTTAGTGGGGACTTTCTCGAAAAACCTGGGCACCAGTGATAAGGTATTTGAAATTTAAACCCTTGGTCTATACAGAACAGTTGTGGAAAACTGGAGAACTGGGCATTCATATAATTCAACTCGATTTTATTTAATAGAAACAAGAATTGCAGTACTGAGATATACAGCCCTATGGAGGTATCCGTCGGGTCGGAAAATTCTCCGATTTTGTAGGATTCGGAGGATTTTTGCTTCGGGGTATTCCTCCGAAAAGCTGTTCGGAATATATCTCCGACATTTGTAACGCATCCCGGCGAATTGTGTTGATGTGCGTTCAGGAGCATTTTTCGTGAAATTTTTGATAGCTATGTGCATTTTTCCCCCCGATTTCCTCCGACTAACGAATTTTAGTGAAGTGAAGTCGTCACATTTCCGATGACACATACCTCGAATGGAATTTGAACGTCCGACGAAGTATACGTTGCGGAAAATTATCCGCTCTGACGGATACCTCGATAGGGCTGATAATCTTTTGTTATGTGCAACTCTAAAAGCTCCGTCAACCAAACTATTCATACTCTTAAGGGTGTAATTACATATATTGATGCCAACCTATCCAAGTTGTCTATCGATCTTAAAAATTAGAAAATTTCCAACAGCATAGATACTATTACTTAGCGAAAAATTACATCCTTCATAAAATGGCATCCTTCCATCACTGTTCTAGGTGTCCATCCAACCATACAATCCACTCCTTGCTGCTAAACATCTTAACCTCTGCTTTATTCTTGACACCAGATCGTCAAATACGAAGGCTAACAGATTTACTCCCTAATTGATACCCATGGGTGCTAACCCAATTCCGACGTGTCCTAAATCATAATTATTAGCCGTATAATCCTAACAACTACTCTCAAATTTTACAACTCCCAGCATCGCACCATCAGGACCAAACTATGCAGCGTAGGTACACATAACTCATGTTGGAAACTTTTCCCGCTTCCTATAGCAATATCTTTGCAAACTCTTCTCCTTTCTGCTTCATGCCTTCAATCTCCTTATAACTATTAAAATATTACGCTTGACTTGAAGTATAAAAAGTTTTTACACATATACACGAAGGTACTAACTTTTTTTACCATTCTGCTGCTGTTGTATGAAACTTGCATCCTTTCCATCTGACTGGACCTTAGTAACAAGATGCAACTGAGTACCAGTGCCTTGCTGCCAAAGATAGTACACAGAGGGGAGAAAAAAATAAAAATAAAGACAAAACCTCTTCTTGAAGGATTTTAGATGACGTTAGACAGGAGGACCGACCGTATCCAATGCGGAGGCAGGCAGTGGCACAAGGACTAGGAACATTGCTTTGATTGGAAACAACTCAAGCAGAGGGCAGATGTGCTCCATGGTATTGTGGGAGTGAAGGACAAACTTTCCTAAGGGATTCTCTGTGAAACACAAAACACAGTGCAAAAACTTGAAGCTCTATGTTAAATTAATACTTATCACACCTGCCTTTCAGTTGGAGAGTTTATTGAAGGGAAGTAAGTTTTCGTTTAAAGATTGTTCGGTCCCGATATAGGGAATGGGGCTTTATGGGGTTTTAATGTCGCATTCATTGACGTTACTGAAACTGAAATGGATAAAAGTTCAAGCGAGACAAAGAAGTGGAGAAAAATCCCGTAAATGGAGAATTTGTTGGAACGTATAGACATAGTTGCGACAGGAATTATGTAGTGGTCAGTGCATAGCTTAGTTGCAAGCTACAAAGCCAAATTTATTGCATAACTCTAGTAGTCCAGAGCTAATTTAATGCCATCTTTGAAGCAGTGAAGTTATTTAATTAATTTAATTATTTTTATTAACATTTTATGAATGTGGCATGTCTCAGGAATATACCCTAAGCAGAGGTTTAAATGTGCCTAATAGGGGGTATACTTTTCGAAAAAGATTTGGATGCATTTTAATGAGTTTTTTGAATAAATGTCCTCCACTGTTTGCAGGTTGTGTTAAGCTGTTGGGTTGGTATCTTAGATGTTACTTCATGTAACAGGTTATCAATCGAGAAGTATTTTTCTTCAAAAGGGGGTTTCTGACAGATGGCGCGTGGATAGTGTCAACTTGTCATAAGTTTTTTATTCAGTATTCATTGACATTTCATCATGGATAGACTTACACCCGAACAACGTTTGCAAATCGTTCAATTATATTACGGAAAATCACTTTCTGTGACCACTGTTTTCGACCAACATTTTGTTCAGCGATGGGGCCCATTTATTGCTGTATGGATACGTCTTAAGCTAAATTCCCGTATATTGGCCGAAAAACAACCGGAAGAGGTTCAAGAGTTGCAGTTGTATCCATTCAAAACAACCATGTGGTGTGGTGTATGGCCCGGTTGACTCATCTGTCCGTATTTCTTCAAAAGTGAGGCTGGCGCCAACGTTACTATAAATGGGGCTCGTTATCGCGCCATGATAAACGGACTGTTTGCCTGTAATTGAAACCCGAGATCTCGACAACATTTGGCTCAAACAAGATGGTGCGGCAAAACTTGCCACACACCCCGTGAAACAATGGACATGGTGCACAATTAATTTCAGGCTTCGGACCAGTGAATTGGCCAGCAAGATGATCGATATCACAATGTTAGAATTTTTCTTTGAGGCTACTTAAAGTCTAAGATATTTGTGAATAAGCCAGCTACGATTGAACCATTGGAGCCCAACATTAGCCTTGTTATTCGCGAGATACCGACGAATTTGCTCGACCGCTTCATCGAAAATCACAACGTCCGCATGGACGAGCTATAGCGCAGTTGCGTCCAACACTTGAAAGGGATTATCTTCATAAGTGAATGTCAAGAATGGTTCTTTAGATTAATATGAAAGATTTATAGATATTTTTGAATTTTTCGTGTTATTCCGCATTTAAAAAAATACCTCTTGATTTATCACCTTTTATAACATGAAATTGGTCCACTTGTGGGTCGATTTTAGTTCCTCGTGCAGTCTATTTCCATACAAGATTGCTTTTTCAAGAGCAAATGCAAATCATGATGGTACAGTGTTCCAAGCGGTTGCTTATGTCTTTATTCTTTTTTAGAATTGTCAGAAATGAACGTTTTTTGGTCATTATGAATGCGCCGATTTGCAGACGAAATTTTGTAGAAGGTTGTCGGAACTGTGTTGCAACGAATTCGAAACGCAAGCGTTAGAAACTCCTTCATTCCCCGAAAATAACCATATTTTCGGTTTCAGTGCGAGGAATTATTGCCCCGTTTTTGAAGATGAGGGGAAACGTGTAGTTACAGTGCAGTTCAGTGCAGTTACAGTACAGCTCAGTTTATGTGAAGATGTTAGATGATTTCTTGCTGCTTGAATTGTAAAACACACTTTCTATAACAAAAGAACATAATTCCAGCTGGTTGAAGCAACATAACACACGCCCAATATGTCTTTAAAACAAGTTCGTTTAAACTTTCTCTGGCAATTTGATCTCCAGATAAGGGTCATAAATACGCCTTCACAAGTAACGGCTTGGGCATTTTGCTGTGGCGTTATCTCAATAATCTAATGGCTTTCATGGAGCATTTGAAACATTCAGAACTTCAGACGCGGTCAAACAAAAATGGATTCAATTTTTTGGCAGTTCTACAACTCTGCGGGAGAGGCAAAGTCCATACCTTTTGAAAGTTCTTTATCGGTTGAGAAGTGCGTTCAGATTTTAATGGTATGAGAAATTTGAGCCTTAAAATAAACAACATTCGATTTGAAACGAAATATTCAACTTTGATCCTAATTTCTTCCACTCTCCACATACTTCTCAGCTCCAATGGCCTCCATGTTCTTGAAACACTCCAATATACCATTTTTTGTTTAAATTTATTTTATACATCCTCCACACATGCAATGGTTTCGCCTTCCTTCTCATGTTACCACAACACGATGGAAGTGTAATGCACCAAGTAGTTCAAAGCATACAATCCAACCTCCACCTAAATTTGCATACAAATCGATAAGTGTGGCCATCCAAAGTCTACCTCGCCCACTATACAACTAGAGAACGCAAACTTTAATTAAAAAGAGAAACCAAAAGTTTTGTTGATTTTTTTCTAAAGAATTGTTTTTTTTTATCAATAAATAAATATTAATTCAAAAAAAAAAAAAAATAACAAAACGAAAACATGACCTTCTCGAGTTGGTGCAATTCCTCGTTGGGTAGGTGGGTAAGTTTTACAATTTCACCCCGCCTCGCTTCCTTATGGGTATTATTTATGGCCAACTGAAGGATGCAACTTTTCGTATTTTGCAACGCGTCTGATAGCCAATTCTCCAATAATGCCGTTGGGTGGGAGTTGGTGGCAAAATCGAGGGAAAATTAATGGCAGAAATGTTATTTAAAATTCACCTCCAAAATGTTTAATTTATCGAAGAGTTAAATTAAAAACAAAGTAAATCGATTAAACTATTGAGTAGTGTACTAATTAAGGTTTATTTTTGTGTGTCATTTGTAAATTGTGTTTTTAATTAAGTTGTATTTGCACTTGATGGGCCGATGAATTTGCAGAGTCGTGGGCGTTGATTTTTTATAATGTAAACTTTTTTTTGTATAGCTCTAACAGATTTTTACATTTTTTTATGTTTTAATTTATTTAATGAGGAATATGACATATTATCAATTTTCAATCGATTGAGTTATTTGTTTCTATTTTTTTAAATGTATTTCATCGAAAAAACAAACAACCACCCATTGCAAACAGCCACCATGCATGAACCAGTTTTATTGCCCACAACTCTGCTCCTATAATCCACCATTACAACAATTCACAATTGTAATCTCAGAATCGCCGATATATTCGTCTCACTACAATCGTATCCTTTATCCTTTATCTACACACAAACTTGAGACATAGTCGTAAAATTATTTATGTGCATTTTATTTATATTGTGTCGTTCACATAAATAGGGGAGAGGATATATCCTTGTGATTGAGAATATCGTCAGTGACTCATGTGTTCTTATAGTATCCCTTGTTTAAGAGGATGATGAATTGAATAGATGGGAATATCTCGAACATAAAACTGTAGTTTGTAATCATAACAATTTTGTTTTTAGGAAAATATTCTTACATTATGCAGCAGAATGATGTCATTGTAGTTAAATTTTTGAAATAATTTTTTTCGAATAGCTCGGGAATGTTTGACAGTTTTAATATGTAAAAACCCATTTCATATGAAATATCTTTGTTCAATAAATAATGAGTGTTTCATAAAGCACTTTCTATCAATAAATGTGAATAAAACAAAGTACGTGTGAGATGTCGTCGAAGTTTTTGATTCGTTTGAAAGGCCTATCGATGACATTATGCGGCTTATCTGGGTGGAGTGTACAACCTAGCATACGACATGTCCAAATTTCCATGACTCTTGCGCATGAATTAGGCTGAATTTGACCGATGACATGGCTTATGTTATGACATTAGTTTATGTTAGGTGATGTTGAGGGACGCTGTTTTTTGCTTATCTATGTCTATTCGAATTAGCAACAAAAAGCGGTTCTCAAAGCTAACTGCGACTTCAGAAAACCCCACAAAAAAATTCTAACGGGGTCAAATCACACGATCTCGGTGGCCAGTTCTTATCACCCCCACGCCACGTGAGTTGACCATACTCTCGAATCCCTCGTACAGAATTTCCAATGTGCCGTGAGCTGTGTGATACGTAGCGCCGTTCTGTTGAACCCACATGTCGCTGGTGTGCATATGTCATCCAATTATAGTTTATAATCATCGACCTATTGCACTCGTCATTGACGGTGATACCACAGCCAACATCGTTCTCTAAGAAATATTTACCGATGACGCCGCCAGTCCAAAATCCACACCAAACAGTGACTTTTTCGGCATGCATTGGAAGTTTATGGATCTCATGTGGATTGCTATCGTCCAAATTCGATAATCTTGTTTGTTGACGTGAAATCTGTCGTCGACTACGAATTCTTCTGCATATTATCAAGGACAGCGGCGATGTTTTCGGCAGATCTTTGTGTCGTTGGCGTACGAATGTTGGTTTATCGTTTACTGAGCCAGTGGACACAAATTGATCCACCACACTGCGTCCTCTCGGTAGGACGATTATGGCGACCGTAAAATGGGCGAATCCAGCGCAACGTTTCCCAAACAGAACACCCATTTTGATAAAACATTTTCAACATATGCACATGTTGTTGAACGATCTGTCCATCCATGTTGATTTAGCAAAACAGACTAAATAAATGACAGCCAGTTTGACAGATGCAGCTTCAACAACATGGCCGGTATCAACTGTCGAAATTCGGAAGTCCCTATCGGAAAACCCTTTATTTGAATGGATGGAAACCACTAGAACGCTTAAGGAATTTTTTTTTAAATGTCCATCCAAGAGTAACACGGTCATGAGAAGCTTTTCACATTAGTCGTTCGGATTTGGCAATAAACAGGAAAAGTAATAACTTCGCACACACGTTCCACAATTGAAGGGAGAAGCTAGTTTTGAGACCTTTATGGGCCGTTCATGTCAGATATTTCTTTTTATTAAATCAGCAACTGCTTACCTTAGTTAGCTTTTTGAGCTAAATGCTTTTTTACTTCATCCATTATTATGAGTAAAGGTTGGACATGGACTTAACTCGGTACGATCGTAATTTTTTGAATTAAATCGTGCGAGCTTACATAAAAAAGGAGAAGAAGGCAATATATCACTATCTCTATCACTATAATTACTCTAAAAAGAAAAGTATAGGGTCCTGGACAAAGCTGAAATGAAATCTAAAAGAGCAGATTGGAGCTCGGCCGAAAACATGAGCCGATGAGCTCAAAGTATGCATATTCAGTTTTTTCTTCAAATACTTTTTTTTTTAAATGTCTATCTATGGGAAGCAGTGCAGCCAATACAGTGGGACACACAAATATAATAAAGTTCGTCAACATAATCCCTACATATTGGGGTTCGGTTGTATCATCCTCTATCATGTCGAAGAAATAATTTGAAGGTGCCCTACGGTGTACAGAGGTATTATGAATTGATAACCTATATTTATTGAAGTCGCGTTGCTCGGTTATTAATTTTCTGTTAATTCTGAACACGGTACCATACCGTATTTTAATAAGTTAACTAACACGGGCTCAGTGGCGCGATGGTTAAAGGGTTCGTAGCAACATCTAAATGCTTTTTGTACTGGCCCTCCTCTCGTGATGATCTGACAAATCATCCGAGTAGTATCAATTGTCAAGAAAAGTTTATCTCAACTCTCGGAATCGTCATAAAACAGGAGGTCCCGACATCGTGCAAGAAGTATATACGCACACATGAATGGTTGTAAGAAAAGGCTAATCCCTGGCTACTAACGAGCCTGTTGCGCCAACAATTTGTATTAGTTTTTTTTAAACTAACTTTAGGTTCGATCGGTTGTTAAAATGTATAAAAGGCGTAAAGCTCGCATGGACCTGCTCGGGCTATTAGTAAAAACTAGCATTTACTCCGATTACGAAAAATGCTGCTGTATGTATTCATCTATCTTATCAAATTATACGATATAGATGATGGCTAGCGAAGACAGGGACCTATCCTGATTCCAAAGATATATTTGTGGCACAATTGGGCATACAGTTTGCTTGTTAGACAAAAGGTAAGGCCGTCAAAATTTTAGGTTTTGCCTTATGGATTTCAGTTACCGACCACTGGATTAGCAGTCCAACGCAGTACCCACTAGGCCACTGCATCACTAACTCATAAAGCTTCCATTTACAAAAGTCAGTACTACCTGCGTTACAATTCCAATATTCAACAATGCAACTCTATACAACTTCCCGAACAATCTCATTTGCATGATAATCCCAAGGAACTCAACCTTTTGATGGTTGTCAACTCAAAAAAAAAAAAAAAAATCCCAAAAACTCAAAATATTCCGAATAATGTTAATTAAACTGAATGCTTGCACCAATAACAACCAAGGACGACAATTTAATATTCGCTTCACATTCTATTAACAGTATTACCAATAATTATAATTTACTTGCACTGTACGACATGCTGGTTGATACGGAAATTTCCATAAGCCTACTCGCGAGGCAATGTTTCTTCTTATTAAACACCGTTCGCGCTAAAGGGGATTAAAAACGGATTATCATTTACCAACGTCGACCAACCAGCCTACCGTCATGCAACGTTCATGTGAACACAATAAAGTCTCGTTTAATAAAGATATTTCAGGGATTGACAACTTTTGTCCCCAGTACAAGCAAGATCGGCTCGAGGCTGTTCACCATTTTTCCCTGTGGTGCGCACTTTTTATTTCCACCCATGCTATACAAAATCCTTAATGCCGGGTTGTTTTATTTTGTTGTCCTTAAAGCCGAGAATAATGTATGTATCCTGACATATCCTGAAGCGCAATTTAATTGGAATATTTACTCGACGTTCCTGCTCTAGACTTTCGGGAGAATGATTTCACGAATTTTAAACTTTAAGACAACCAGGAAGCAGTGTTTGCATTTGATTAATTACATATCAACATTAAAACCGCATTGGCACAGCAGCTCATGAAATAGACAGCAGCGGCAGCCCTCAGTTACCAATCTCAATTCGCCACTCAGAAACACAGTTGTCTGTCACACATGTTCAGCAGTGCTACCTTGTGTTTTTATCTTTAACACCCGGATACACCGCAATCATGAACCTCCTACGCTACGCTTCTCTCTGCAGCACAATGCGGTTTACATCGATGTGCACCATGGGAGCCACTATATGGGGGTGTACGGATGGATATATTGCAGAATGCAGGGTCTATACATAGGTTGATGGATTGGATGGGAGAGGATAACGAGAACGTTAATTCCACGACGAATACTGACAGTGGCAGTGAGTGGTGGAACCGATGCAAGGATACGACAAATTGCAAACCACTGGAAACAAAGTGATTTGTTCCTTGTTAAGCATTTATTAACCGTAGTGCTAAACAAATACAAGCGATAGTATGTGCGAGGTGTTCAAGAAGAGGTGCTTGATTTATGAGTGGGGTATGGGTGTTTTTCGCACTGAGTTGTGCTAGATAAGACCGCACGTGTTTTTGGCCAATTTGTACAAAATTAGTACCATAAATCGATATGAAAAGCGTTATATGTATACCAGCTCTGGATGTTAGAAAATAAGTGATCACACACCCCCATCACGTACAACGTCTTGCATGAATAAAAATACATTTTAAACGAATTTATACAGTCCACCGAATTCATTACACAACTTAAGCCGAAGAGAACCCCAAAAAAATCCATTTCCCTGAAATACACAGGCTCAGTCATTCAAAACTGTCCTTTACACTGAATAGGAAATAAACACAATGAAACAAAATCAGAACCCATCGACGATTTCAATTCAGCACACAGTCCTACGCAATTCATCCTGTTGTCCTGCGAAACCAGTCTCTCCCTAATTTAATGTCCTCATTTATTTCCCCAAAAAAGTCCACTTTTTCTTTATAAACTTAAAAATCCTCCACACAGGCTGTAATTCATTTTATCAGTATATACCTTACTGAGCTAAAGCTCACAGGAAATAGGACATACCGGAGTGAGGGAAAATACCACGACACGCATCAGTGACGAGCAACAAGGGGCAGCGTGCACACTGAGTTTATAAACACACACAGTATCAACAAAAAAAGGACGATGGACATTGAATTATAGTTGTCAGTCTGGAAGAGAAAAAAGTCTTATAAGGATATCCTCGTGGATGGCTGACAGTCTATTGCAACAAAATCCAGCCAAGCATCAACGACTCATCCTCACTCACATCGAAGAAGAGAAGCAGCCAAGAAAAAGGATCTATGTTACATCATTTTGTCACAGGTGGACTTTACCAAAGCCGAGATATAGAAATTCTTCACTCGCGCATGAGTGATTTTCCCTGATTATCCTGATTATTTATTTTCTCTGCTCATATTTTGTTCTGTTGTTTGTTGTTTTGTTTACTCATCCTTGACGCGAAGGGAGTACGAGTATCATAAAAATGACTGGCTATTTGACAAAGCCGGCTGAGTCCAGGTAGGTAGTGAAAGACAAGCCAAGAGATTGATGTGTGACAGCACATGCAACTTTATCCATACAGATTGGTGACTTAAGTGTCCATCGACCCTTTTACTCCTGCGGAAATTTTTTCCTTCTTGCGATAATAATTTGTTGGTGTTTGTCTGTAGTTGCGTTACCGATAAATTACCAGCCGACTGGTGCGGTGAGATTAATAAATTTCGCAAGCGCCTGTATAGACGTTCCCTTTGAGATAGATAACAGCGCCGCGGTCCGCATCTGGCGGATTATCCTGATGGATAGATTAGCATTTGTCTTCCTTTCTTTCCAACAAAGAGAAAAAGTCTATTTTACGCCTCAAAAAGCGGGTGGCCAGCTTAATACTACGGAAATATATATTTTTTTAGTTGGCTGATGATTGGTCGGAAATTATTAATCGGGATGTCCTTTGAAAGATGGAATCTCACAAAACTGAGAACAATGAAATGAAATCAGAATTTTTACCATTTCATAATTTTTAATCATCTCTTCGAAATTTGACATTAAATAGGTATTCGTTCGATAATACGAATCAAATTTAAATAGAATTCATCAGATAGATTGTATCACTGAAATGTATGCAAATGCAATCCATCATTTTAATGACATCTCAACGAAATGCAATACAGATTCAAACACGCGTCAAACTTCCAGAGAGAGAGGACACTCACGCAACCCAAACAGAGGCTGCTGCCAGGATCATTGAGTCCAAAAGTATATTTGTTAAACGTATACACTGTCCACACTATTTAAATGATATCGATGCATGATGGATTGGTGTGTTCGATGCTTTTAGCATAAAAAATACCACTTTCGACTGCGCAAAATTCTGCACGTGCATCCTTTTCACATTTAAATCATATCAAGTGGTACTTTGCCACTACGTATTGATTGCATTGACAAAAACGGTATGCCTGCCGATGTGACAGGTTTGGATGGAAATGTGAGTAATTTAATTGGATGTGTTGTTTTTTTTGTAAGAGCAAATAGAATGTGTCATGAGGTGGTTTAGCCAGCTGTCATCTAAAGTCAGTACTTTGGTGATCAGTTGATGGAAGCAATCTGAACTCAACAACACATTAAACATTTAAATTATTCAAAAACAACTTTAAAGACTTATTTTTTGTTATAAATGAATCCATGATTTTGTTATGAATCATGGGTTTTGTTATGTGCTATTTGGTATGATTCATGCCTTGAAATTGTTTCAATTTGATAAAGCCAAGCAGTGTGCTTACAACTTTTTTCGTACAAGAATTACATTTTATCGGCAAAAATTGCAAATGCAAACAATTTTCAGTTGATAGCGTTACATTAATCGGTATTTAAACGCAATAAATTTAAAAGCAATTGTTGAATAAAACGACGCGTCTGAAGGTAGTCCGGTAGTGAAAAAATATATCTGGATTCAAAACAAATGAAATAGGAGGAATGCCTATAAATCTAAGAAGAATTTTTAAATATGTGCCTTAATTGGACAACTCTAGATACTCTAGCAAACCAAACAGAAAATAAGCCTTATTGTTAAAAAATTAAATATATACAATATGAGCCTAGTTTCTGGCAAAACTATCACATGAATATAAATATAATAAAGCACATTTCAAATAAAAACTGTTTACCAGGAGATCTTCTAGACTAAAAAATGACTAAAACAGAAAATTCCACTTTTTGTGTGATTGTGATTGAACTAGTTAATATTCCTGATAAAAATGGAACTCGTTAAAGACCTTACATAGTTTTTTTTTAATTTTTCAAAAGAATAGTCAAGCCAAAACAAAATTAGGCTACTGAGACTTCTGTAATAGAAAGTGTCTCATGGCTCATCTTAACGTAACACTTCTTAAATATGTTTTCTTCCCATTAAACGTAAATTTATGCGAAAATTAATAACAAGCCTACTTTACTACACTTGACAAATTATTTTTGGAAAAGTTAAAATCCAAAATGCTGCAATTCAGGTGTGGACAACTTCCGACTAACTACGAAGATCGTAATGCTTTTGCGAAAACAAATATGATAAAGCTTAAACTCTGTTTTCGAATTTCTTGCTCTTCATATATTCTTGTAAATTTGTGTTTTTGAACTTATCCAGTCGATGGTTGTTTTCTCGAAATCGATACCAGATGAGTGCCCCAAAACAATAACACGTTGTTGGTTAGGTGTTTTAAGAATTTCATGTTTGGGGAACCTATTGATACATATGACCTTATTAGATAGTATATGATGCAGCTGTAACATCTAATATTTGGTAGTCATCTTTTGCTGACGTATTGAAATTCTCATTCTTTGCAGACTAACCTTAGGGATACTATTCAAGAACAGTCTGTAAATCATTGAATCGAACTACCTCGGACAATCACTTATTTATTTATTTATTTATCAAAAATAACTTACAAAATAAATTTTGAAATTATTTACATTTGAAGACATCAGGGCAGCAAGACCATAGATGTCGTTTTAAAATTATTGAATATTGAATACAAAAATTGATACGATAACATAAATAAAAAAAGAAAAGAAATGTAATTTTACATTCTTCTTAAAATGAGAATTTTATACTTTTAGGAATAAATTTTAATATTTACATAATTATTTTAAATGTCTTTAAACTTGTTGTGTAAAGATGTTGCTTCTTTAATGCGCTGAAAGGATCGAACGTCAGATGGATTAAATATTTCGGTTAATTTTTTTTGCTTATCTTCCACAGAATTAGTGTCTGTAGTTTGTCGGGAAATAGGACAATCGGCAAATATATGCCAAACTGATAGGACCTCTCTGCAATGCTCGCACTCTTCTGGGGTGACGTTAGTAAAATAGTGCCGACTAGAAAATAGGGTTTTACCTTCTCTGATCCGAAAGATTGTTATGCATTCTTCCCTTGTTAGAGTTTTGTTGTATGGAATACGAACATGTGTGGAGTGATGTTGCCGAAGGAAATTATGTGCACTTTGCCAGGAGTTTTCGAGTTCAATATTTTCGTTTGAGCTAATAACTTTTCGGATGAGTTGAGAGATGTTAGGAAGCTCAGTTGAATACGGGTAACGAGTCGCTTCTTTTGCTGCAGTATCGGCAGCCTCATTTCCTGTAATGCCAACATGGCCTGGTATCCATGCTAAAGTTATATGTGAGTTATTATGGAGGGTGTTTCGAATGCATCTGAGAGTAGAGCAGTTATTTGTAGCACTTTTGATTCCTGAAAGGATACTTAAGCTATCAGTAAGAATCAATGTCTTAACTGCCCAGGTTTGTGCCAATGAAAGAGCTTTTACTTCTGCTAGGTAGCTACCAGCTGCGTCTGGAAGAATACCTTGGAAAAGGATAGTTTCTTCGTTGCTTGGATTCAGTTCGATGACTGCGTAAGTAGAGTTGTTGTCCTTACAGTCACTTATAAAATTTCCTTTAGATTATGTTAGTGGCCTACCAAGAGGTACATTTTGTATTACTCTGCTACCTTAATGTGGTTCACTTTTTAAAAAAATAAAATAAAATGATAATGGCTAGCCAAAACTAATGGATTTGATTGTGGGTATTAAATGGTGTTTTTGATTTCAATAAAAATAAATGTTTCAATGATATCTGAGAAAATGTTGTCAAAAGCAACTGCTTACAACTTGTTTTTCCATCTAAAGCATACAGGCTAATGAAATCCCTTTAAAATAATCAATATATTAAAGCACACAATAAGCTTACAAACTTTTCACAAACAAATTGTCAGAAAGGCACATGACCCCAAGTGGAAATGTAGAATTTTAATGCATTATCCTTCGTGTTATAGTTATAAAAACAATTTTGTTACACTGACAAGGATTATATGAGTTTAAAATATCAAAAGCAAGTGCTTACAACTTTGTTCATATTAAGTGGATACAACTCGACATATATCCTCAATATATAAACAAATTATATAACCAGGTAATGTGCTTACAACTTTTTCTGTAAGTTGTTGATATATTCCGTAATATTCTTTTCTAAAATAAAACATTAATTGATCTCCAGAGGTTATAATTAAACTAACAGCTTACAACTTTTTTCACTTCCGAAGCTTATAATGACGACAATTCCTTCAACAAATAAACAAATTAAACGTCAAACTTTTTGGGTTTTATACAACTTATTGTAAAAAAGCGTATAAAAGTGTATTTAATTGTATAAAAGTGTAGAACGGACATGAATAATGTTCCAAAAACATTTTGGAATGGACAGTCAAAAATAATGTTTTCAATGTGCATTCAATAACAGTAAATTATTTGCACCCCAAATCCCATAGATTCAATATTTGCTTACGAGAACAAAGCATGATTTTTTTTACTTAGGTTAGGTTTGATTGGCTGTTGACGTCCAAGTGAGTCGTCAAACTCGCATAGGCCTACGTGGGCCCATAACGATACCCTCTATTGTACCTGTAAAGAAAGCTGCGTTAGTAAAGAGAGTGATAGTTAGGTGGTTTTCGCTGCTCCATTAGCTTCAAAGAGGTAGTTGCTCGTGCTCCAACCCGAATCGAAGCAGAAGCTGACGATCCGTGCTGTAGGTGTTGTAGCTAGCTCCGTCAAGTCCTCGCAGTGAAATCTACCGAGGAGTTTGTTACGGCTGTTGCTGATCGCGGGGCAGTGACACAATAGGTGGACAATGTCCTCCACGACGTCTCGCTCTCCGCACTTCCTGCAAAGTTGGTGCGAGTCAGTTAGGTTATTCCTGTTGGAATGTTTACCCAGCAGATTGTGACCTGTTATAACTGTTACCGCTGTGCCAATAAAAACTCAGTTCAGAGCTATAAGCTTGTTAGATTTGCTACCGCTTAGTTCGACCAAAGGTCTTAACGCTTTGCCACCTAGATTTTTTTTACCTTGCGTGAATCTGGTTATTTTCTCTTTTTTGAAAGCAAGTGGGTGCCTAACCCTATTGTCACATAAGGAGATGCAGGTGGACGATCATAGTCTGGCTGGCGCGTCTGCTTTTTCGTTTCCTGGGATGTTGTTATGTCCTGACACCCAGATTATTTGGACTTTGTTCTGGTTACAAAGAGCCTTTAGCTCTGAGCGGTAGCGTCCAACTACTCGTGATTTTATTATGTTGTATGCCAGAGCTTTTATGGCCGCTTGGCTATCTACGAACATGGAGATATCCTCTTGTGATATGTCCAATATTCTAGCCGATTCGGCAGCTTCGAGTATGTCTAGGATCTCTGCTTGGAAAACACTGCACAAGTTTGCCAATCGAATGGGTGTGCTTAAACCGATTCTATCGGAGTAGACCATTAGCCCACTCCTATTTCCATTTTCATTTTAGATCCATCAGTGTAGATAGCTATTTCGTTGTTGGATACCACATTGTTAATTGATCATTCGTGATATGGGATGGTGAAGTCAGATGTCCCATTCTCTTAGAATAGTTTCCAAACCTCCTTTGGGGCTGGTACGCATAGCTCCTGTTATGAATACACATGCTTTGAACCTTTGTCAGTGCAGTCATATGTTTCGTCTTTTTCATGGAATCATACTAGACTAAGCAACCGTAGGTGAGAATTCATCTATCGACAGCTGTGTATAGCCATTTCGTGACCTTCGGGTAGGGACCCCATTTCTTACCACAGATTCTACTGCAGCTGTGAGAACCACAACGTCTGCGTAAGCCACTGTTTTTATTGCGGTGGTTTATAATCTCCTCAATGCTTCGTTGACTACCACTAGCCAGAGAAGTGGAAAAAGAACAATCCCCTGTGGACTACCTCTTGTCGTTAATATCCTTTTGGTACAATCACCCAGTGATCATGACCATATCTATTCCTGCTTTTCCAAGTGCCATCTCGATTGCTTCCGTTTCCTTACTTACCACCAAAAGCTCGAGGACAAAGTAGTCACATACTGGTATGACTATTCCATAGGGAATTATCATGTTGCAGAATACGCCCAGAAACTTTTAAGCATACCAGCTTCTTCGGCACTATAGGAAAGGGTGTTTTCCAATCAGTCTACAATCCATAATAATTAAAAAAAAAAAAACGTTTGGATCTCAACAAGTCTAAACTGTTACTTAACATTTATTATTCGCTTAAAATAAATAACTCGAATAAGTCGGAGGTGTATTAAATTTTATTTAGGATCTTTATGAATTTTTTTTGAATTTAATACTTTTTTGGAGTTTTATACCTATTTCTTGCTTTAATACACCAGCAATATTTTGCAGACGTGTATAATACACACTCTGTAAAAAAGTGGGTGTAATACGCCTACTATTATAGTTCTACAACCCTGCAGCTGCGATGCCTTCATTAGAATATGGGTTCCCGTTCTAGATTTTGATCATGTGATTTTGAATTTCATCCTTCTGTTTGAAAGTGAATGTGAGTAATGAAAACTAAACAAAACATTCTAACTACTAAATCCCAGTACCAGATGTTTTCTGAGAAAACTTTAAAATACCCTGACAGTCATGAAATTGCAAAATATCGGACTCGAAAACTTTTTCAACTCTTTTTGCAACATTTTGACATTTGATTAAATTTGCAAGAATTTTTTTTTAACATCCTTACGGCAAGAATCATCCCGTCAAAGCTATCCCATATCTGTACCTTCACAATGTTGATGAAACGATATAACCCAATGTTTTCAATTTAAACAATTACCTGAATTCATACTTTTCATTCTTTACTTGGAAAATAACCCCTGTTACTTGTCAAAAACTATGCCAACATATCACCGCACTCAGCTATAATTATTTTCCAGAGATCCGTAAAGTACTTTCGAATTGGGGGCAAACTTTGCCTGATTGCCATAGGGAATAATCATGTTGTTAACTTGCTTGTTTCACATTTCGGCTGAACTGACTTGAAAGTACAATTCCATTACCACTTGAACAAACATGCACTTTGCATATTAAGCTCACTTCTGTCAATCACTAACGATACCAATCTGGCCATTTATAAAGTCGTCCAGTCATATATATGCATGTGAATCATATCATAGCTCAACAATCCACATATAAACCCAGGACAAACAAAATTGAATAGATTAAATTGATTTGTCGATATCCAGATGCAGGGATAACCTACAGATACACACTCTATGAATTGTATGGCTCAAACAAATGATGTCATCATATCTGCATTCAATTGTCAACCACTGACACTGGCTAGGTGACAAATTATAATCAATTTAAGTGAGTTCCGTTTTTTTCCCACTCGATTTTTTTTGTTCTGGTCGTCCTGCTGAATGCAGATAGTAAAACAGTCCTTCCATTCCACACCATGCATGCACTGCACAGCACATGCATGTGTAGGGACTTATCATCTGATTAATAGCCGGTGAATTGGGGAGTGCATTTTGCATGTATGCCTAGGTTTAGTATTTGCTTTCTTTTTTTGCTCTGTTCCTTTTTCACAGGATTACACCTAATCGAATGTCAACGGATTTCATTTCCGCTCACCAGGGTGGAGATAAGTATGGGATTTGTGCACAATCATTTGTTTTCACTTTTTGTGTGTATAACTGGGGAGTTGGAAATATATATTTGTGCTGTTCTCCATTCGTCCTTTTGGTCTATTAATCAATTCGAGGAACTTCGACAGTGATAAGGATGACAACGACGAAGACATATATCTCTACTAGGGAGGGGCTATCTGTAGGGGCAAAAAGCGCTCAAAGTTGTTTGTTGCAGGTGCACGAAGTTGGAAATTAATACGCTGTGCTCTGTGAAATGGATAAGGGGTGTCGGAAGCGCAACCTGGAAAGGATGTGCAGTTGTGTGGTAGAATTTAATTTAGTTAGGGTGCTATAAGAATATTGCAGATGCATGTTCACACATTGGTTTTGGTGGGGGTTGGGGTTTGGGAGGCGAAGTTTGTGTTATTGCCGCAGCGCCATTATGGTTCGAAGGTTACAAATTTATGGAAAGCATTGGTTTGGGGCCCGGGGTGGATAAGTGGAAAAGTGATTGATGGAAGTGGAAAGGTGGTCTTCTACTCATGTATGATAACACGTTTTCTTAACGGTTTGAGTACTCATAATGGATCTTGGTTACAAAGGTTAACTTAAGGGGTACAATGCTATTGTGTGGCTTGACAGTAACGAATGTCGAGTGAAATTGCGTATTATGTTTCTGAAAGAGCAACTTGAATATGAGTAGTAAAGTTATGTACAAGAGGTCTAAAGTGCATTTGTTTTACTACATCCAATTAAGAGTCCCTGTCATTCCTTTTGAACTAAATAAAGCAGGTGCTTTGACATGTTTCGTCAAAATATTTATGAACAACTTACTCTGTTGAGAGCAAGGTGTTTTTTTTTTGTTGTATAAATATGTAGGTACTCAATTCGTGTTCGATTAAATCACTTAAACCAAGTGCTTACAACTTTTCTTGCATTAAGAGTACACATCATTGCATTTTTCTTAGAAATATATTGTATTATTATATTTGAGCATTCTGCTTTCAGATAATTCGCTTAAAAACACATAATTTTGGACAAAAATGTGTTTAAATAAACTCCTATAGATTTATTGCATCCAAAATGTAGTTCAAAGAAGAATTCGAGAATAAAAGGTTCATGAATATATGTTTTTTTTACTAATGAAATGTTGAATGTATGTGCTTACAACTTTTCTAACTTCTGATTAATACATCATGGTATTTCCGTTCAATATTCTTGCAAATAATATAATTAATCAATGTGCTGACAACACTTTTTGTAAAAAAAAAATTCCTTTTAAAAAAAAAGTAATAATTCGCGTTTAAGTTTGAATCAAATGCTTACAACTTTTTATCCATTTGAGTAATAAAATATGCTACCCCCATATATGCATGTGCTGAAAATTAGCGCTGTGCTGACATCGTTCTTATTTCAAAATAAACGTGAAACCGTCCCTTCTTTCCAAATGTGCAAAAAATATGCAGCTATATTCTGACCTTGAATGGCAATTGAATTTTCTAAGCTAAAAGACTTTTACCTCAACACTTGTTAGTATCCACCGACTGACCTATAGCTATTCATATGCTTATGTGCATATATATTTCGCAAAAATCCCATCACGCCCACGATTTTATATCATATCCGACACTTTGTGCTCGCCTCGTTTACCTTACAAGGGGTCTCCCTGTTCAGCATTTAGTTCAAGGATTCCCTTTCATTCTGCACAGCCACAACCAAATCGAAGCAGGAAGTATGGGCTCCCCATGGCTCATAAAAGCGCTAAAAGGCTAGGGATTATTTCACTTGAAACTGGATTTCGCTTTTTTATGGATGTTTCCCTTTGGGCAATCTCATACAGCGAGCGGTATGTGAAAGCCTGATACCACGAGTGTATGTGACACTGCATACTCTCCTTTCGGAGTTTGTCTACCTAGGTGGATTTATACTATGTGTGCGATTTTTTCTCGCTTTTATTACCTCCTCTTGGCGTAAATCAAGCTTTTACTGCTGACTTAATCGTTTCACAATCGTTAAATCAGGTTCCTCTTTTCACCCGCATGCATATGGGGGCTTAGTCCGTTGATATTCTCTCTCATACATATTCACTGCGACGACACTGCACTTGAGAACGGAACCTGTTGTATGTAGCCTACATGTGTGAAACCGTGGTCTACCCTTAGAAAGGACGCACAGCCACTTCCAACAGGATGGAAGTAAAATTGCAGTTGAACAAAAAAAAAATTTACGTGGAAAATACCCCAAACATATTCCACCAAATGTGGTCTCCAGTCAACCGACATAAAAAAACGAACCATATCCTTCAATGTTTTTACTAGTACTCATCTGAAGGACTCCTGCCACAGTGGCAAAAAAAGAGAGAGACATAACATTGTATTCTTTCGTAAAGGATACTACCACCACCCTATTCATGTAAAAGTTTGCAAATGCAAAGTGCAGTAATTAATATGAGTAACGAGTGTGTAAGCCTCGCTGGTGCATTAGATGGCAACATCCTTTCCACATCCTACCCACATTTTTTACACCTTTACACACAAAGGATGTCGGAAAAATAATGTGGGTGTTTTTTTTTTGTATTCCCCTGGTTTTGACTCTGTCTAGTCCTGCGAGTGGCGCCGACATTATACAAAAAAATAATACATCCTGCGGCTGGCAGAGGAACGACCGAGATAGATTGTTTGCTTTTTGTTTTGTGTTTTTCCTTAAATGGTCATTTGTCACTTGGCAATGATACGAATTGTTGCATTCTTTAATGCGCATTTTGTTAGCTGTTTTTTTGAGTCCATTGTTTTGGATGGAGTACTCTTATTTTTTGAAATAATGGTTGCATTGTCTGTCTGCGTGATGATTAAGGATTTGTCATTAAATTGCTTTTAGTTAGGTAAAGTGTCATGACGCGAATGGATGGTGGATTGTTTTCATGAACTCGGCAAATATTAATATGTGGTTCCGGTGCCAGCACCAACATTGCTTACAAAGTTTGAAACTTCTGTTGGTTTGGTCATGGGCTAATCTTTTGAAATTGTGATTTTTTTTCCAGGTTTGGTGTGCTTATAACTTTTTTTTTATCACATAAGGTAGTAAAACATTTATTCATTAAAAACATAGTTTCTTCTAAACATTCAGCAATGTGCTTACAATTTTGTTCGATTTATATTTTTTTGCAGCAACATATTTTCATTTGTGGCTTTAATCTTGTGGTTAACCAGTTCGATGGATTGTATATAATATGGAATTGGGAAATACCCTTAGTCGAAAATTAACTTTTAAAATATTCAACTTTCATCAAACGTTTTATCAAGTTCTGGACCTTTATGGAGCTATGAACCTTTATCGAGTTCTCAACCTTTATGGAGCAGTAATGAAACCAGCATTAGTATGCAGGAGCTTAGTCCTTGAAATGAATAAAGCTACATTTCATTGTACACATCTAGAGATCGTACTCGTCATATTTCACTTTCAAATCATCTTCTAATTGAAAATTTATTCAACAAAAATCAATAGCCACCTTGACTTCAGTTGGTTACGGACTTATTTTAATAATTCCAATCCTTATTTACTAAGATCTAAAAAAATGAGATGAATCACAAAGCATCAGTCATTATTTTAAATTTACCTTTCTGTAGCTGCTTACAGGAGTGGTAGAAATCAACAGTTGAACATTCTGTCCCATCCCAGCGTTCCTATTTTACAGCCCTCAAAAATGTATCAGCAAAATCCTCGTCATCATTTATTCCCCCGCCAAACCCATCGGCCAGGGCAGAGTAGTACAAAATTCAACAGGACCACCACTCGATGATTCGTCTTCATCAGGAATCTGGGATTTTCTTTTCAGTCGTTGACGGCGACGTCGGTCGTCGTCAGTGATCGTTCGCCTTCGTCGTTTGCCGCTCTTAAAATGTATGGGAACTATGTGCTTTGAATATTAAACAATGCGGCAGCAAAGAAAATGGGGAGTCCTTCCGGAATAAATTGATGGTAGTGTACAACGCAACAAGGAAGGTTAGACGCTATAAGGATAACATAAATGGGCAAAAAGATGAGAACAGGTTACGCACGGTTTAGCAAATCTAAATTGAAGCATTATTTCGTCCTTCATGCCGTCTTTGTTAATTTACCACCATCTCTTTGCTGTGCACGCCGTTCGGTGTTGCTTGTGGTTCGATTTTTGCTCCCCATTTCCGCCAAGTGTGTGTTTGTGTTTTAGCAGGATGTTTGGGTTTTGTTGTTATTGCAATTATTAGGTAATTCGAGGGAGAATAACACAAGCTAAGGCTAATTTCCCGTTTATTCAGGCAGGCGAATTAAAAATCAGTACGTGAACCAGATGAGTGTGTAAAGTGTTTTGTTATACGCATGATAAGAGTTTGAAATTAGCACTGTGAAGATGTAGTTTTGAAGAGTTAAAATTGTGTGTAGACTTGTCAACAGGAAAAAGAAGCGTATAGTCCTTAGCCGTCACCCACTCGTTGTAGTTTTCCTTTGTTCGGGGGGTTCGGCTGATATTTAAACCACATCCTGTGGCTAATAGCATCACTTGGCCTTTTTACATATTTTCAGCAATCAGAGGATACGTGAACCACTACTGCTTTGTTTTCGCCTTATACGCCCGCCTACATTTACAGTAATCCCTTTTAAATATTCATCCCCTACAACCACATTCAGTCCACAGTGCTCGCACTCCATGGCACAACGGCTTAAACCATTAATAGCTCAACATGCAACACCGTTTCTACCCTCCTTTTTGTGAAAATCTTGGAGGCTTGAATAATTCCCTGTGTTTTGCAATTATCCTGCCTGCACATTTGCTGAACCAGTAGCTTGTAGCAGTGGCAGTAGCAGAAGCTCGTTCTCCTGGCATGCACACAACTTCAAGTTGTGGAGAATGTCAATTAAATTTATTTGCATATAAGTACAAGGATCTGATGATAATGATGATGCAGATGAGTATCATAGTCGCTTCTCTGGGTATGAGATCCTGTTTTTCGGTGTAAATTGCACTGTACTGCAATGTAATGAAAGAAACTCGGTGTGTATGCTGGGGCGTGTGTGTGTTTTTTTTTGCGTACGCAAACACAAAGGCAATTTCATCTCCATTATGTTGTAATTTGCATTCGTGTCATAATGAATGGAGTGTAGTACTTCTTCTCGCCGAGCCCACTCAGATTCTGTGGTTGCTTTTTGTTCAAGAAGAATCCTTTCTGTGTGTATGTAGTGTGAGTGGAAAACCACACGAATGAGTTGGTGTTGTTTACATTTCTCTTAATTTGGTGTATTTTACCTTCGTACTGGAAGGGTATATAACTTAAGGGAATCATTTTTAAATGGAATTCAGATATTAATTTTAATGGAATATTGACAGAAATAATCGAGCCTGAAGTTTTTTTTTTAATCTTGTGCTCTCAACCTTTTTATTGTTTCAGTTACGGTAAGGATAATTCAATTGGCGAATGTTCTTTAAAAGATTCTGTATGTATGATATTAACTTACAACACTTTGATTCAGTTGAAAATGATAAACTGAATAAATTGTAATTTTCTGTTAAATGACATTTGATATATTTTGTCTGTGCATATAATAATGTAAGCATGTGTCGAAAAGTGTTTACAAGGGGTCTGTATTGGTTTCAAAGCGATTTAACGATAAAATCACACGTGCTTACAAAGTGCTTACATTTAAGTTAAATTCCTATAATAATACTTTCTTTGAAAAGTATAAATAACTGCAGATCTGTCAGCACTTTCATCGCTGCAAGAGAATGGAGCGACCCTTCGAAGTACATATTAAAAACCAAACTAAGTGAATTATCAAAATCACAATATTTAAATTCTGGTTAACATTATATCATAGCAAATATTTATTTTTCTTACTTTATTGCAGCTCTTAGAATACTTTGACATTCCAATGTCAAATGCTTACTTGCTTATATACTTTTGAGGAGATTAAGCCTGCAAATGCCTCTGCGCTTTCACCAATTCTAGACTTAAACCATAATTTAAGACCTATCTGACCTTATTACGAGTTTGGTACCACTATTATATTGCTTTAAAGTGAGGTGCTTACTAAATATGTATTTTAAATAATTCTGGTAACACATATCAGCATATCTTATGAAATCAGTTTATGACACCCATGACATGTGCTTACAAAATATTTTAAACCCTTCTAGTTCAACACAATTAGCAAAACTAATTTACATATTTTGAATTACACTAGCACATGTGCTTACAAGTTTAACATAGCAAACTTGACCTAACTTTCATGGTAAAGATATAATTTCTCGCCATATTAATGGTACATTCCAACACTAAATTTTAATACCAATTTGAACTGCTTTTACGTCTGAATAATACTCACCCAAACAAGCGCACCCTGCAATAAAATTCCTGTGTAAATGTGCTCTTGACACATTCCCTAAATAAATCTAAATTATCGAAGTAAGACTTTATCCCCTAAGCAAACATTTGTTGGATACCACCAACGACCGTCCAACAAAACAAAGATCCCGTGAAAAACACACCTAAACACTTTAATTAAGATCAATACATCAATTGGAAGGGTCCCTCAACTTTTAATTTCTTAATTCCGTTCTAATTCTATCGGGAGAACTTCGATTTCAGCTGATTTTCCAATTTCTCAAATTAATTGCTTTCAACCATTTGTTAGCCATTTATTCGCCACCCTCTCTCGCGATCTTACTCTCTCGTTGATGTGTAACAGACTGTCGGAGTGCGAAATTAACTATTGTCCCCACACACAGCGAATGACTCATCCACCAATTGACATTTTTATAGATTTGGTAAACCTTTATCCACTGGTTGGCTGTGTGCAGACAAGATATCACCCCTAAAGTCCATCCCCCGACAGACAAACAGAGTAGTTAATGCACTCATGGAATTGCAAAAAAAAAAAACAATAATTCATTTATGTCGGAAAACATATCAATTAGATTCGATATCCCTGTGGGGTGAATGCAACCCCTATCTCTCTATATAACAATCCATGTTCATCCCTCTCGGTCGGTCGTTCCAAGTGTAGTGGGTTTAAATCAGTCATTGTTTGCCAAATGGGATTGAGGCGGTATGGCTGGGTAGAGGATTTGTGTTAAGAGTAGATTTAAGGGATGAAGGGATAACGACCGAAGAAATAGTTATAGGATATGTGTACACACGTCGGTCGCATGGTCTGCAATATCAACGATGACGATGGCGATGGCGGTTGGCTGGATGTTTAGGAATTATAAATCAATTGATGTGTTCGACAACGCAAACAGTGACGACCCTTAAACCGCCAATCTACATTCCTGCGAAATCCAATCTCTATACGATGCATGCTGAGATATGTCCGAGGGGTTGAAATATCGGTTGTTCCGGAAAATTTATTGATTTCCCCTTGCAAATGGGACACAACTTTTCTGACCCCAAAAAGGCAAGGAAAAAGAGATTTACATCCATGTATCTACATCCTGATAATGGCAATCCAAAGCCCACCACCACTACTGCCTGGGTCTGTTGAATAGAATGTTCGTGGGGTGAAAGTTCCGCACCCCATAAGAACGCTAGAATCACGAAATCTGCAATTAGCCTACTCCAGACAAAAAAAAAAACAAAAGCCACACAAGGGGGGATGTATAATGAAACCTCTGTATCACGATCCGTTTAAGATGTTGAATAAATATTATCCCAGGAGATAAAGTTTTACACTTGAACTACTGCTTAAGTACGATACTCTCACTCACTCACTAACCAAAAAGCAAAAAGTCACCGACATCACTTCTCAGACCATTGGTCGCAAAAAATAAAAAGAAAACCAAAGAAACTTTATTTGACCTTGTTTGGGTAGAGATTTCTTTAATCTGGCCGAGCTATCTTCATAGTCATCTGTACTCCTCACGGATGAGGGAGAAAGGTCAAGAAAATATTTTTTTACGGCTGTACCCTCAGGGCAGGAAGTTCACCGTGAAGTAGACCAGACTTATGCCTTTTTTAATGGATAAAATCCCAACAGCCTTGCTATCTATTAACCTTTCTCAATTACTAATAAATGACGTTCACTTATATTTTGTGCGTGTGGCCTTGTTGTTTGTTTTTGCCATTTGGCTAAGTTTTCCATGTAAGAAAGGACTTTTCTGGTCAACAACAACGTTGACGATGATGTAGATGTGGATGCAGATGATGGTGATTGTCTCGTTTTCGAGGAAAATATATTGCTGTACTATATATCCATTGGGTAGAAATTTACCTCAACAAGGACGAGATGTTTATCCGCATTCGAATGGCACGCTTGTGGTCACTTTAAATTCATTCCAGACCTTTTTTTTTTGTTGCTTCCTTTTGAAATAAAGTTTTTTTTCTCTTGTTCGTTAAGAGAGAATAACTGAGGTGAAAGAAGTGTATATCCGTTAAGTGCCTATAAAAGTCGGCAGGAGATGGTCCCTTTTTTCACGCAGAAAAAGGGCTTTTAAAAGGCCGAAGGATGGAATAATGTTTAAAAACAGATAATCCGTTTGTGGCATTGGGAGGATTCTATTAAGGAAGTGATGGACTGTAAATAAATGTAAATGTCGGCTGAAAGGGGTTTTAATTCGCATTTGGGTATCAATTGTTGATAAGGTAGTTTGGAAGGCGTTTGAATGTAAGGAATTCATTTGAAATTATGAACATATTCGAGGGAGGTATTTGGCTTTTAAAAATGAGTTAGGTTCGTTGGTGATTTTTTAGGATTTTTTTTGGGAAATTTAAAATTATTTTTGTTATTGATGCAAGGTTTGTAAGCACGTCATGTAGAAGATTGAATTATTTTTTTTAAGATAATGCCGGGGATATGGAAAAAAAGAACAAAGACTTGTGAACAAACGTGTAACTTAACAAAAAGCCAAATGGTGCAAGGACATCAGTGCAATGTTAAAAAAGATAAACGAAACTTTATAAATTGTAAGCAGGGGCTTAACACCATTCAGCTTATGTGAAGTAGGATTCTTACATTAATTAATTACAAATTTACGCAGTGTACCTATTTTTTTTGGAATAGAATCCGAAACTACTAAACCGATTGTGTTCAATTATTTAGTCAAGTTTAGCCCGAGCTTTGATAAAGATCGATCCACCACTTCTCTAGGCGCAGCAATGCAAGCCGGGTAGCCGAGTAACATAATTTACTCAAATATACTGTCATTCATTAAGGACTTGACAACATATTTTTTAAATAAAATGCAAACTACTTGAGATACCTAAAAAACTAAATATTCGGGTGAATTTTTAAGCGTAGTTTTTTTTTAAATCGCATAAAACACTCAAATTTGAATCAAATATTCGAAATTTTTATTGTAGTCGATAGATAGGCCTTTACCATTTACGTTTTAAAGACAACTGTAAGGCTTCAATCGTCTTCGGCTTGTCCACATAGACTAACGACTTTACATAACCCCACAAGAAATAATCAAGAGACGTTGGATCGCATGATCTTGGCGGCCAACTCACAGGGCCATTTCGAAAGATAAGCTGTTCAGCAAATTCATCCTTCTACATTTCCATTGTTTACGAGCTGTGTGGCATGTGGCACTGTCTTGATGAAACTACATGTCAACCAAGTCTAACTCAGCCAACTGGGACAAAAAAAAGTCGCGTATCATGGCTCGATATCGTTCGCCGTTGACGGTAACATTTCTTCCACGGTCGTCTTTGAAGAAAAATGGCCCGATGATGCCACCAGCCCATAAACCACACCAAACTGTCGTTTTTTTCGGGATGCATTCGTAATTCTGTATGCCATGGGGCTGTTCATCACTCCAGATGCGACAGTTTTGCTAAATTACGTATCCATTGAGCCAGAAATGAGCTGAACACAAATTTTCGATAAAACAACGGATTTTCACATTTTTCACAGAGCACGAATTTTAATAATAAATTTCAATAATTTGCAATCGTTGCTCGTTGCTCCATGATTAAATGGCAGAGTATTCTGAAAACTTTTCACTTTGACAGATGGCGTTTGGATGCCATTACTAACCAGTGCTGCCAACCTGAAAAACTTAACTCTTAAAAAATCACCCGTCAAAACATTCCTGAATGGAATTCGACTTCGTTCAAATGTATGTCTACCACGGGAACGTATGCAGCGGTCAACACGTTGAACCCGATTTTCGATGACTCGGCCGCACATTTCGACTGATACGACCGCTATTTCTCGTTCAATATTGGCTTTGAGCTCCCCTAACATCGTCGGTTTGTTGGCATAGACCAAGCATAGCCCATCGTGAACCAATCCAGCCGACTTCAGGTAGGTCCGCGTCCATCAGACTTTTGTTAGATGAATAAGTCTTATAGACAGTGTGTTCAATAAGCAATTGCTTCTGGATGAAGTGGGAGAGTTGCTTAGTGTTGCTAATTACTTACCTTGGTTAGTAGTGACTTAGTAACTTCGAATCCTTAAGAAATCGGTGCGGAGTCTCACCATAAGCTATCGTATGGTACCACGGCAATTAGGAGCCCCTAAGACTTTTCTTATCCTGATTTTGAGGTAGGCGCCCTTGTGGGAATATCGTGGTTGTTGTGGTTTATACAGAATGCTGGGGCGGTATGTTTTTTTTTTTAAAGTTGATGGTGGCAACTTTAGAATACAAGAGGTGCATATAGACCTCGGTCCTTTTCAAGGATGAACTTCGTGCCTAACATTATGATTTTCGAAATGTACCAAGGCAACGTGTTCTGCGTTGGGGTGCTAACCACACTTTTCTATGGTTCTGATATGTGGGTAAGCCCACCGTGAAATAAGAGCTATAATGGCATACTCTAATTATCTGTAGCGAATACCATTTACCGTAATAGGACGTTTCATCGACTTTTTTTTTCGTCAGACCAACAATCCATGCAAACCGCACCAAACAGCAAATGAAGTGCTGTGTCATGAGGGTTCTCACCTGTCCAGTAACGCATATTTTGCTTAGTGACGAAGCCGCTTAACCAAAAATGCGCTTCATCGCTGAAAATGATTTTGCGATGAAATTTTTAATTTTCTTCCATCATGTCCAGAATCCAATTCGAGAACGTACGTCATAATGATCAAGTGGCTTTAGTTCATGAGTCAGCTTGATCTTATAAGGGTGTAATCCAAGATCATTACGCAAAGTTCGTCATAATGTGGTCTGGGGGAGGACCCATTCTTGAGAGCGCCGTTACGTAGAGCGCCGGGGAAAACGTAGTCTCACAGGCATGGCAAAATCAAGCAGCGAATATTCTGACTCAAATTTGTTCACTAAACTATTAATTGCTTGCCTGTTGTAAATTGGCGTTGACGCTCTTAAAGTTGCGACCACAAATAGAATAAAAATATTATTTATTATGACAATAGTTGTATCCAAGTAAAAAGACATATTATACAAAACAAACAAAATTAAAAAAATAAACAAATGATGAACAATTGATCAAAGTTTTTGGAAGACACAGCTTGAATTTTTCTGATTAACTCCCTATAAGTCACCTACTTTAAAATCGTGGTTATTGTTAAATGAGATGTTATTGTTGGTTTAATACTATTAAACTGCTGTAAGCGCACATTAGAAATAGTTTGACTTGATATATTTACATTAATTCGATCAGTAACCAGTAACGCCACTATCGAGTGCCAAAATCATGTTAAATTAATTTATGAGATCACTTTTAAGGGATTAAGTTTAAACAGATAGTCGGATTATTATTCATATAATGTCCGATATACATTTTCCACCTTTCTGAGCTATTTATGCAAAAATTTTACAAGCCATTTATTCTTCCCGTCAAGTAGTGTCATCAAAATCGCTTTTGTTCGTAAATTACACAAAGATAATAGAAATGCCACTTGCATGCAAAAATAAGTGTCATACCCTCTCAAAATATTTGACACGTTTACTTAAGTAAATGAGTAATTGTCTCGTCTTGAGTCCCTTTCAAATATTTATCCATCCACCTTTCTTCCAAACACTCAAAAGAAATGCGAAAAAAACTAGTTGCTTCGCATCCCTAGGACATTCGCGATGCTCTCGCACATTAAAACCATTTTTCATGTGTCATAAGACCCTCCATAAAACGTCCTTATTGCACCCACAAGAAACCGAAACTGGATGTAAATCCGCGTAATTTATTATCCCGCTTTCGTTGCACCATGGCCGTAGTAAACAACGAGTGCAGAAGGAGTAAGCAGAAACAAAAATTAATCAAAATGCATAAAAAACGGCTTTGCAATAATTATTTTCGCACATTGAATCATTGTAGGAAATCCTTTTCATTATTTTTTTTTATTTTTTATTACCATCCCTCCACAGTTTACAAAAGTATTACTCTGCTTTTTTTAACTCCTCTTTTTGTAAAGCATCAGTGAAAAGAGAGACCATAATGTTATTCCTCGCACATACTCAACATCAAATTGATGAATGGCTGTCGCATAAATCCTTTCGTATGTAAATTTTTCAGGATTTTTTTTCTTCCTTCTCCCAAACCACACACAAGTTTATTTCGATGTTGGGGGGAAAGGACAAATAAACGGGAATCTGCATAAAAGTGGTTTAACCTTTACCCCCTTGGAGTTTGAACTACAAAAAAAGAAAAACCGATGAGAGAAATCCCTCATGTCAACTTTTATGGGGAAATTATTGCCGAAACACATTAAATTTATCCACGGGGCTAAAAAAAAACAGAATTACCACCCCTCAAGGGACAACGAATTCCAGCGAATTCACTGCTGCCAACGTGTACCTTTTGTGTGGGGCCAAAGCTGAAGCCTATATCATCAATGTTTGCTCAAAAGCATCATTAAGGAGATGCGTAAACAAAGCGTTGAAAATAACCTCACTGGGGGGAGTGACATGCACAAAGCACAGGATATCTGAAAGCATGCGGTGTGGGTGGGGTGCCATTGAAATTGAATCTAAGCAAGTTGGCAAGCAGTGTATAAATTTTCAGGGATGCCCGAAATAATGGGGACCCTTGCGGTTTTTGGCGAGAGATTTTTTTTTTAGATATTCTATTATTTTTGTGCGTTGCTTCGTGGACACGGTATTACGCATAATACAAGGATCATCTTAAAAAAAGTCCTTGTTACAC
Source organism: Rhingia campestris (assembly GCA_932526625.1). NCBI lineage: Eukaryota > Metazoa > Arthropoda > Insecta > Diptera > Syrphidae > Rhingia > Rhingia campestris. Next base: position 116,226,328 of record OW052185.1, on the reverse strand, counting down.
TAAACAATTGTCAGAGTCTTTATTTTGAAAGAGGACTTCAAATTTGAGACGAGTTTACATAAAATAACGATGACTAGTAGAGGGCCTGGTTGGTCATCCTCTCAGAAATAATATCAGACTCACTTCGGAATCTGTTTATTGTTTTTTTTTACGTGAGACATTCAAAGGATAAAACAATATCAAATGCAAATGTGCAAATTGCCGTGATATCATGTGAATATTTTCCCAAAGCAACAAAAATACGTTTACCAAAATAAAACACACACACATGAGTAGCTTGTCGAAACAAATGTTGTTGTTTTCATACTTCTCCACCTAATGTAGGTTTAGTATTTCAATTTCATATTTTATATTCACCAGTAAAGAGTTTTCTTTCGCTTTTCTTTTTGTTTTGCCTCGCAATATGATATGATTTTGCATTTTAATTTTCTTGACTCTGAAGACAAACCAGGACGAACAAAAAACAAAAACAAAACATGGCTCCTATACACTCGTCTCTACATGTGTTAAGCTCGAGTGATATTTGGCTGAACTGAGAACTTGCTATATAGGATGATGATGGTTATAAGAGCTGGGAATCACCTTTGATGGGTTTTTATGGAAAAGTAATGCACATTTTTATCGATGTAAAAACTCACATTTCACATATTATATGAGGAGCAAATGTACATGAAATCAGTAGAAGGAGGTGTGTTTTTGTGTGTGCACACTTATATGGAAAATAAGTACACTCGCATAAAGTGAGATTTTGTCTGGCAGTAGTAAAATTTAATTTCGTCGACTTTTTGGGATGCGGAAAACTTTGTACGCAGGATAAAGGCAATACGCTGCGGTATGTAACAAAAGTTAATTCGTTTTTCAAAAAGTTGGGCTTCTGTAATGCTAAATTAAATTTTAAATATCGGATTAATATCGTAAGCTGGAGAAAGTGGATGAAGGTTGATTCAGTTTGGTTGCAGAGCTAAAGAATACACTAGGGTTTATGTGGTATGAACGCATTGAAATGGCTTTGGTTCGGTTGTGGAAAGTTATGTGCTTCATGAAGTTACCACTTAGTAGTTGCAATTGTTAGGGACATGCATTTTACGCAGATGAAAAGTTTCTTAAGAAAAATGAATGCATATTTATTCATGATTCCTCTAGAGATTTGAATGATTCACTCGTTCATATTTTATAAAACCATGACACATTATATCTCCGATTTTTAGCGTTTTAGGTTACTTCAACTATTCAAGATTTTCAAAATGTATGTAAACGGGTGATTCATTTTACAAAAATCGCTTATTCCTTAATATCCAATTTCTTGAGGACGCAATCGAGCATTTCAAGTAGTTTTGGCCAATGACGTTTGTTTTGTCGGCTTCCAAATCCTTAATTTGCCGATTTACCTTTGTTGACTTAAGATTTTAAGAAACCATTGATGAAAAAGGATTTAGGGGTGTGATATCACATGATCCAGATGGCTAACCCACAGGTTCAAAGCCCAATAAGCCCCTGGTCTCAGGGATTGTGTTGAAAAGTAGCATCGACTTATTAGAACTAATGGTGCGATATTTCCAGCTACATTCTAGTCGGCCCTACTTATGAAGAATCGTCGATTAAAAAACAATAATTGTTGTCACAACAGGATCGTTAGGACCTAGCTTTTCTCACAACCATTTATGTGTCCGTGTGGACTATTTGAATGATGACAGGACATGGCCAATCTAGGGGAAAATAAGTCAAATTTAATAATTTCATTGTTGATTTTGTTGCACCAAAGTGAAAGTATTTGGTATCAAACTATTGTTTTTGAAAATATCTCATGTCAACTTGAAAATTAAAAAAAAAATCTAGTTATTCAAAACAATACAGAAAATTCAAATATTTTTCAATTATAACACAAAAATTATTCACAAAACTTCGTCTTCAGAATCTTCTTTATCTTCTTCCTCTTCTTCAACACCATTTTTATTTTCTTCTGTATTAGAACCTTGAATTGAAGGCATTGATGTCGGATCGACAATTTAAGAACGACTTCGCAAAGGGGTTGTCTATTACTTTTTTGAAATAGATGAAATAATGGGATCGAAGGAATGAAAATTGCATTTAAGAGAACCGGCATAGTTTTCCTTCCTTCCAGACATTTTTCATTTGTGGAAATCTCTGAAATTTCTAAAATCATTTTTCCTCGATTCTAGAGCTTCTTCGGAGAGCATACCAATTGAAAGCAGAGCTGGTTTTAAGCTGCCAATACACGAGCGAGCCAGCGAGCCAAATGGCCTCGCGCCTAGCCAAAATCCACCGTATTTGGGCAACTCAGATGGATCTGTGTGGCTCGGTAGCCTCGGTTGGATTTCTACAAGTTCAAAATCCACGACCCCAAGCCATCAAGCAAAGGATCGGCCACGCCGTGTTTTGGAGATCGCCGAGCCTGTTTTCAGATTTGCTCTAGCGCCCTCCACCAAATAAAAACACATGACTTTATCTTTCTCTCAAAACGATATTGTTGAATACAATTTCTTGTTAATTCCACAAACAACATCACTTTGATGGGTTTAACATCTCTTTCTCTTGATTGATCTGTCAAAGTATTAACGACAACGCAAAATCACTTTGAAGGTGTCAGGTATTATGTTGCCCAAGGCCTGTGGTGAAATAGCTTTAGGAAATTTCACTATTCCTCAAAGGCACACGCACTTGCTAAATACTGAAAAGTAGCAGTCAATCTATCGTGAGGGGTTATAGCTCGTCTCATATCTCGACTCCTTTCTCTTGATCACAGGTGTGACCATTTGGAGAAAAGTATTGTATGTCATCTCATCCATCCTTAAATATTTTCGCCAATCAGTAGGCTCGAGTGAGAGTTATATGAGTCAATTGCTTTACAGCTGAAAGCCATTCTTTTTGCCATTAAGTTTTTCATTTTCTTTTCTTTAGTTTACAAAATGCAGCGGCAACTTAATAAAGAAATTCTTCCTTAAACTCACCTATATTCCAAACAATATTTAACAGAAGATCACTTGATTGTGACAAGGGACAAAACGTCAAAAAATTGGATCGGCTCGGTCGTGTATGACACAAGAATTTGGACTGAGTCCAAATGGCCTCGATCCAAATGGCTCTCTCGTGTATGTCCAGTTTTATAATGTCTGCAAGTAAAGTACAAACTGAATTCGTGTAAGCTTTCTTTGGGTCTCAGCTGTGCTATTTTTTTAACTATAGATCGTACATAATTTTCGGTGAAGCCTCACAAATTTTACATTTTTGCGTTGAAGATTCTGCAATAACACTTTATTTTCAACCTCAAATTAAAAAAAAAAACATATGAGAAGCTACAATACACTGTGCGGATCGTTTAATACCCTATCCCATTCCATCCTTAAAATAAATATCTCCGAAATGTGGGCTTTATGGGGATAAAATATAGAAAATGACGTTGTCACAACATATTGTTGAGGCATTTTATCAAAATCTGTCATGGTTCGATAAAAAACAACGTTTTTCTCCTGCATTAGCTATGGGGTAGGGTATACGAATGGTTTTTGGAAGAAAACGCCTCCAAAAAGTGGGCGTAGGTTAAAATGATCTAATAACGAAATGTTTATAATATCATAACGAATGATCCTGCATCAATATTCGAATATTATAAAAAAGGTACCGAAAAACGTTTTTTTACTGAAAACGCCGGATTGTCTTGATATCTTGTTCACAAACTTTTTCTAAATTCCATACCGTTTGAACAAAAATTACGTTTTTCTTGAAAGTGGGCGTGTTAGTGGGCGGATTTTGAAAATTTGTACGCTTGGTCTGGTGGCACGGACAACGATCCATTATCGTAGTTCAAAATTGAAGGCCCTGAAATCGGTGATGAACAGACGGATGGACGGTCAGACAGACATAGCTAAATCGGCTCAGCTAGCGCTTCTGAGTCGATCCATATAATATTGCTAAATTGTTTCTCTATGTTACAAACCATTTATCAAAACTAATATACACCATTGGGATAGGGTATAAAAACATACGACATGTTTTCTCCAAGCCATCTTTATAAATTAAATAAAAATATAATTAAATATCAAAAAATATGTTAATTTTACTAAATGAACCTATTTTCTCTCTTACAGGTACGTAGAGCTAGTCTAATCAATCATATCCAAATAATTCTCAAGGTAATTTAATATCTTTGTATATAAAATATGTTAGATGTCCACCTTCACAATGTTTTTTTAAAACCATATAACGGATTTAATTCAAGACTAGATAAGACACTTTAACCAACGTATTTATTCAACGGACCAGTACATAAAATCCCTAGAAAGTGTCTTTGAATGAGTAAGTTGGTCAGCCTAACACTTGGAACTCTAAATTTTGAAGAACTTAAGGAAAAAAGAATCTGAAAACTTAAGCCATTTATGGAAAAAATGATAATTTTTAAAATTAGCGACACTAGCTTATTCGAACAGTAAAATTTCTTATGACGCGACAGCTCGCCAGGGAAGTCATTTATTCAGGCCAATCGCGAATAAATTTTCCCGGGAAACTGTTCCCATTCAGCAATCATTGCTGAAAAGGAAAAAATTCCCGAGAATATTTATTCGCGATATGCCTGATTGGCTTAAACTTAGATTTGAGGTAAACCCACAGGAAAAATGCGGTTAAATCAGGATTGTGTGAATAGCAATTTATGCCATGCAGTCCTGATCCTGACATATTGAAGGAGCTCCTATGGGATTTCATCTTCTGAATAAAAGTCACAACTTAAGGTGAAATGACACACCAGGCCATCACAAAAGTTGTAAATAATATGTCAATCCAATTATCTTTCAAATAAGTGTCCTGAAGTCGATTCAACCCATACAAATCCTACAGCTAAGCTTGTTATAATTAATCATATCCCATGCGATTGTATGATTCCGCCCTTGGTTACATTTTACAAACACAAACAAGATCTCATTAAGAACCAATAATTCATTCAATAAAATGTCATCCACGATAATAGGATTACACCAACACAATTGATATTTTCATATGTCCGATTAAAGGACTCTACACGTGAATTGATTTAACTACTTTTATTCTGTTTTATTGAATACCCCTCAACGGATATCCTTGTGTATCAACACTTTTAATCAAATTGAATTATTATCCCAATGTGTGCATAATGGAAATTAATCAATGATGGAACCGCGTCAGTGGCCCAGTGGTTTGCATGATTCTGCACACAAAAAGGGAGACAGCAAAAAACCAAAACCCAACTGATTATGATTGTGCTCTATTGTGACTTGCCGTGCAGCACGCCAGAAAAGGGATTTGTATCTATCCCTTCCTGTTTCGTGTGATTATTCATCAGTTTAAGTGGACTATTTTTTGTCGACACCGATCTGATCGCCTGAAAAGATTTATTATGATAATTTGCTACCCTTGTGGATTGATTAATTCGATTCATTTTCCTTTCGTTTGCATGCCATCGAACCTCCCACGGCATTCATTGGCGGAACGGCCCCCTAATGTGTTGGAAGGAGTACTTCACACATTATGTTCGTACTACAACTTAAACTTGTTTACGATCAACATAAATTCCGAGGGAAGAAAAACCCTCAAGGATAAGACTTTTTTGTTGTTGGTTCGGCGAAAGATGCTCGTCGCCATTTACCATCATCGCGGGATACGCAAAAAATAAGTGTAATATCCCATCGTGCAATATTTACACAGTCGGTGGTCTTAGTTATTAAAATGCGCTCCATCATGAGGTTTTATTTTTTGGTGGTGAGCTGATATCCCTGGTGGCTTGACAAGCACATTATTCCTGCAGTTGTCTTGGTCACAAGGATGGGATAAGGTATGTAATTGAATATCACAGCGAAGATAAGCATTTGAAGTATTTTACATATTTTTTCAATAAGCGTTTGCTGTGGGAATGATGGGTGTGGGCTTCGTTTGTCATGTATGGAAATATTTTTGGGAGTCTTTTTTTTGGAAGTATCAGGCGTGGGATATTTAGTTGAAAGAACGTAGCAAGGCGATGATTGAATGGCCTATTGAATTTGAAAATGTGGATAAACGATGCAAAAACGAGTGGGACTCGATCATTTATAAAAATAACCTAAATTTATACAACTGAAAGGAAATGAGTGTAGGCACATGAGTTGGAGGATTTAAAAGTACACATTGATACGTTTTCGTAAATACCCGAGTAAATTAAGGCTTAAAACATTGTGAGCAAAACACGGAATTTCAATTTTTATTTTTAAATTTCTGTGCTCACTGTAGGGCAAACGTGGAATTTAAATGCCTTTATAAATAAAGAAGTATCTAAACTAAAAAACAAATCGAAATGAATTAAAATAGACATGTAAGCACAAAAGTTGAAAAAATTAAAAAATTACTTTCATAGAATTTAAGGTATGAACGATCGTATCAAAGCTAAAAATGTTCTCAGCACGTAAACATCTATATCGACATTACCTACTCAAAGATTTTAGGCAGATTGTTGAATGACATATTAATATATTACCAACGTTGACAGTAACAACAAATTTTAAGTAAATCCTCAAATAAATGAGGCTGTCGATGTCAATGTGAACATCACTAAGTTTATATGTTTCTGGCGGTAATTCAAACGGATAAAATTATTTATGAAGCCACTCAACGAGGCTATTGAACCACAAAGTAAGGTACAAACTCAGCAAAAGAATGTGTCAACAAAATTATGTATATTTGTTTATTTATTTAATTTATTTTACTACGTATATAGTGTGTTTTTTTAGAGGCATAGAACTTGTTTTAAAAAAAAAAACTCAACAAATTCAATGGAATCACCAAAATTTTGTCTTTACCTCAAAAATTTCATCACATTTAATGTTTAAAAATAATTTCCGGCACATGGCCTCCGCGACCTTATGAACGCCATCATGTCGGTCCGATTTTGCACAATTTTTCAAGCATATCCGGTCTTATTTTGTCAAAAATGCGTCGAATGTTGGATTCTAACTCAATCAGCATAAACCAGAGATTTGACGTATTAAACACAAAAAGGAGTCCAAAGGTGTTAAATCAGATGAATGAATGAATGAATAATTTTCCACCCTTTTTCGAGAATACCCGGTCTTATTTAGTCAAATGTGTGTCAATTTGGATGAATGGGGCTCGATTTGGATGAATATTATCAGAAAGTAAATTTGAAGAGTAAATGTGGTCATAAATCGATCCACATTATTCGGTATTATCTGCTCAGATGGATGGATTATGCGCACCGTAAAATTGACGAAGTGCTCTATAAGTTTAGCGAACAGGAAATAAATGTTCACGATTTGTGAACGTTGTTCTAGTGAAAGAATTTTCGTGGTGATTTGCAAAGTATACTGAAAAAAAGTCAAACACACTTCAATAGTATTACAGCTGTTTTGACAGTTATTCCTATCGGAAGTTTTATACCTCTAAAAAACACCCTTTACATACAATGACCACAGTTAATTTCAAATACTTTTTCGTATATTTGTTCAATATGAAATGAAGCAATATAAAAATAAGGATATATAAATTTTTTAACAATTTTTTTATTCCTTTATCAACATTCACATATTATATAAAAATATCATATCAAGTAGAAATAGTTGCAAGAAGCTGAATATTCATAGTTTTATAAAATAATAATATTTCACATTAGCAGGTTTATATTTAAAATTTCTTTACTGAAATGATTTTACACAACTTGTCAACATTACAAAAATATGTCACCTCTGAAGGTCAAAGTAGATAAAACAAAATGAAAACACCCAGTTCAAGCAATAACCTCCAGGAGGCGGTCCCCTTCTGTACACAGCAGTCTTTATTGCGTCCAAATAAATAATTTCCCAATCAAGACCGCCCAAAATACCATTAACGCAAAATGTCCAATTTACAACTCTTCCTCCCCCAGTTCCTTGTAAATTTCGCTAATTGTCAACAGGGACAAGGAAAAAAAAACACTTTCCCACTCTACCGAACAGCCACTCACGTTGTTTCAAAGTGAAATTGCTTCATTTTCACATTTTCATTCTCACCGCAGGATAACACACGTACATAAAAGGAGCAAAATAAAACAATAAAATAAAACTTAAATGATATTTAGTACAACTTACAGCTTAACGTTCTGCGTTTCATCCTTCTGTCCGCGAGGCACTCTCTCACAAAGGACATTTAAACCCATGAGAACGAACAAAGAAAATCGGTAAAGTTCCAAAGGACGATGATGATGATGCTGCTGCTGTACAAAGAGATAAATGGTCGCAGGGATACTACGAGTAAAAGGGTATTTTTTTCGCATCTTCGAATTTAATTAAAAACAAACACACACACTCACAAAAGGTGAAACTTACGAAACGTTAAGAAATATGTTATGACCTTTGTGCCGATTACAAGTGCATTCAAAGTGCAATTTAAGGAAAGAATTTGCCGTTCCATCATCGAGCGATCTACCAGTGCATGATTCCGGTCGGGATCCTTAATGAGGAATTTATTTATTTTTAATTTTCTTCAACTAAACTCATTCCGATTGGCTTCATCGAGAATAGTATTTTTGTTTAATCAACATTTGGATCCCATTGCCTTCTTCTTTGAGAAGCAATTCGTTGAATCATAAAGGATTCAATTTGTTTCGTTTTATACCCGGGTGTCCTTTTCGACTGACTTTCCATTCCCTCTGGGTTATAAACTAAGGCAAAATAGATGTTCGTCCTTTATTCGATTGTGTTGTTTTTTTCATTTGTTCCTCGTTCGTATTTTATGCGTTTTTATGGAGATCAAATTTGATTTCGTTTTTTTTTTCTTTTTTGTATTCAATTTTGTACCCATATGGCTGATGTGGCAGCATTCCGAAGGCAGAAGCAAAGGAATGGGACACAATAACTTTACGCTCGATTAACAAATAAGTAAATCACTGAAATATATTTTGTTTGCAATCTTCTCGCCGATAAACGACAGAAGAGGATAACATTTCGATTTTGCGAGAAACGGAAGGATGTAAGCGATTTTTATATGCCCAAGGAGAAGGTTCGTTACAAGTGCAGACAGAAGGCAAGATGATCTTACTCTGATGATGATGCAATCAATGTTGAATGAAATTGATTGAATAACCGAAGGGATTATGAGATGACTTTGGAACGGAGATGATGTTCGGAAGTAAGTCTATAAGATACTATTCAGCCAAGATAATGGTCTGAAATGAAATCGAAATAATGTCACTAGTTTATAGGTCGAAGCATAGTACTTTGCTCGTCAACTTTTTTGCGAAGGATTTTAAAACATTTTTGAGACGCTGGAGATTTTTTTTAAAAAGAATCCTATAGCTACGTGATTTATTAGAAGGTTTTGTAAATAAGTCATCAGCGAACTGCATTTTATGTTATCAGAATTGAGTTATTGATTTTTGCATATTTTTCTTACAAACATCTGGAATGTAAAATGGTAAGAGCAGTGGCTCCCAATCTTTTTCAATCCGCGGCGCACCTACAAGTTTAGTATTTTGTCCCGACGCCTTACCCTCTAGCTTTTTAAAAAAGAAACAGTCGAATGAAATAATAGACAGATAGGATAAATTAAAGCATCCAAAATATGAAACTTAATAAACAAAAAAAAAAAAATAAAATACAATAAAATATAAAAATAAATAAAAATAAAATACAAATCAATGTGACGGGTGAGTCTTTCATTGATCCTCGAGCGATATTTGCTTTTGATTACAGCTACAGCTGAAAATCCATCTCACATAAATAGATGTTGCAAACGGAATGAAAATTCTTAAAGCGTTTCAATTTAAATTTGGAAATTCATTTTGAATCGACAACCAATCTTCGATAATCGATAATCTTCTCCAATAGTTTCATAATGAGGTGCGTGTTGTTGCCTTGCAAAGATAGATTCACTTTATTAACTTTGTCAAATATGCTAGTTTTAGCAAAAATCTGGTTCAGAAAAGTACATGGCGTTCCTCATGACGTTTTCGTTCTAAAGAAGTGCACATTTCTTTATGTTATTCGATCACACGAAATAATACATTTCCACGTGAAAGCTATCGGGAATTGCAGTAATACAGCAGGGACGTATTTTCAGCTCCCATATCTGTGCATCGTTTATTGAAAATTCTGGCGTTTAGCGGCCTAGTTTTTATGTATTTTACTGCACCAATGACACATTCTAAAGGGTGGTTAAATTTTAAGGGCCGATGTTGATTGGCCGCCGCGACCTCGGCAGCACACCTCCATCCGAAGGTTCAAATTTTCGATGTCGCTGAGGCATAATTGAGGTTCTATGCCGTTTAATTGCCGACTTATCTTATCCTTTAGCAATTGAATTGTTGCTGGCTTATCGACGTACACCTTTTCTTTCAAATAACCCCAAAGAAAGAAGTCCAACGGTGTCAAATCACATGATCTTGGCGGCCACCACGTGAGATAACATGGCCATTGAATTTTTCGCGCAAAAGAGCCATTGTTTCGTTAGCTACGTGGCAAGTGGCACCGTCCTGTTGAAACCATATATCGTTCACATCCATATCTTCCAATTCGAGCCATAAAAAGTTCCATATCATCTCACGATAGCGAACACCATTCACAGTAACCTCATTTTGGAAAAAAAATAGGGCCCGATGATGCCGCCAGTCCATAAACCGCACCAAACAGTCACTTTTTGTGGGTGCATTGGTTTTTCGACAATTACTCTTGGATTATAATTCGCCCAAATGCGGCAATTCTGCTTTTTGACAAATCCACTGAGGTGAAAATGTGCCTCATCACTGAAGATGATTTTCTTCGAAAATTGATCATCCACTTTTGCTATTTCTTGCCATCATTCTGACAATTGACGAAGCTGGAAATGGTCAAAAGGATTTAGTTCTTGAGTCAATTGCACCTTGTAAGCGTATAAATGCAAGTCTTTATGCATAATGTTCTTCAACGACGAGCGTGAGAGGTGCAATTGTTGGACACGACGACCAGTTGAGGTGGACGGCTCTTCAACCACACTATCGCGAACAGCAGAAATATTTTCAGCAGTACGAGCTGTACGAGCATGCACAGGTGTTTTCACATCTACTACAGACCCGGTTTGCTCAAATTTTTGCACGATTTTTCCGATTGTACGTACATTTGGATGATTAATTTTACCGTAAAAATCACCAAGTGCACGATATGCATTTTGATTTGAACGCCCATTTTCATAATAAACCTGAATAACTTAACCGCGCTGATCGATTGTGTATCTTTCCATGGTTCAAATTGAGTTAGTCTGAAATTGAGTAATGTCAAATGAAATGCAGAAAGAAGCTTGACGTTTAGGTGTGGTTCACATTCAACATCGGCCCTTAAAATTCAACCACCCGTTAGTACTTCGTTCAAATCAGAGCTCATTGACTTTGATGCAAGAGCTTCCCTATGGATGATGCAATGGGTTCACATAGTATTCAGACCATTTTTACGAATACGCGCTTGTATTCCTCCATACCAACCAGACATGGATCGAGTACCATCAATGCATACATCAATACACTTTTCCCAATCCAAACCATTTTCTGCAATAAACTTGTCAAGAGTGACGAGTTCTTCGGTAATGCTTTTGCAGAATAAAAGTTCTTCGAAAAAAATATTATGAGCCAGAAAGCGTACGTACCAAATAAGATGTGCATCAATTTTACTGTCAGTATAGCCTCATGAAGTTGCAAACCAAAATATTTGCCTTTCACGGCGCGGCGCCCCTCTTTACTTTCTACGGCACACCAGGGCTCCGCGGTGCACACTTTGGGAACCCCTGATTTAGAGGATAAAAAGTAAACAAAAACCCAGAAAAAGAAACTTTTTATTTATTTAAAACAAAAAATTGTAACCACGTATTCTAAAAACTTAAAACATTTACTGATTGGTCTGATTGATAGATCTTAGACCAATTTAGATTTTATTCGTTGTAAATAATCACCAAAATTCCAATGTAGATTTTTGGTTTAGGACATTTGGGAACTTTTCCCTTGGACAATTATTCGTGGTTCATTTTGAGTGCACCACTTTAATTAGATTATAATGTGTTTCCAACACCGTCAGATTCGATGGGTTCCGTCTTTTCTTAAACCTCAATCACATCCTGTCATTACATTTTGTAACATCTTCAACCCTCATTTTAACAACTACCACAAACATTTCTCCTATATGCAACCATGATTATCAACTTTTGTGTATCCCCATCTGCACAGCCAGAATATTGCAATTCTATTATCCAAAAAGCAGCTCACTTAACCATGCACATAGAAAAATGCCGGTCGCCACCGGTATACACATCCACGTCCCACACACACACACTGAATTATAAAGGTTAATTTGTATGCCAGCAGTTGTTGGAGTTTCCAAACATTTCATAAAAAATCATGAATAATTAACAAACTGAAGGTTGTGCGGTTGAACACAAGTGAAATTACGTACCCCCAGATAGGATAGCTGAAAATACCCTACTACTGCTGGCCATTGCCAGGTTTCCGAATGAAAATTGCATTGCCAAAATGAATAAATAAATTTCTAATTCAATTATAGAAAAAAACGATCAGAACAGTCTTTCCTGATGTTCACAATATTCAGGACTACATGCCGATATTTGGCACACACATACACATATACACCTGCACGTATAAATATTTAATTTTCAATGGTGGCAATATTGAAATTACATCACAGCAAAAGGGATACACTGGTGAAAGGGAATTAGGAAGTTCTCTCATCACCTGCCTACCCTTATGATGACTACTAACGAATGGCGCCCCAACGAAAGCCGCCCGCTATAGCACCTGTATCCTCAAAAACATCCCTTTAATCAACTTAAACAATCTACACCTCGTGTGTTTATGTGTTTACGAATGTACTACACCCACCCACATGATGCCTTGAAGTTGTGTGTGCTTTGGAAAATCAAATTTTGTCATCAGGATTTCCCAGAAGAAGGAGTTTACAAAGTCCGCGTGTTATTGATGCGGGTTTTCTGTCGAACGCAGATTTCGCATTCAAAATGCATGTGAGGTAGGCCCCAAATTCAATTGTATACTTCTTTGTTGGGATTATATCCTTGTTACTTATGTTGCATCTTCAGCGAAATCGATAACATCTCTGATGGTTGCATCTCGGATGGCAGATAATGAGATAATATCGTCAGCAGCCGACGCGACGTGGTGCTGCCTTCAAGACAAGGTGTTTTAAGACAATTAAACTCCTTTGAATAATTATTTCACAGGTAATTGATAATGCGACACAGATAAGCGGAAGTTATGTCAAAGGATACCTTGTATGTGATTAAATTGGGTTCAATTCTACGGGTATGTTTGATTATTATCTGACGCATTTCTTAAATTGGTTTACTACAAATGGAGTTTAATTAATCTGAAATGGGAATGTTCATTTTGTGCCTAAAAATTACAAAAAAGAATCTTTATGTGAACAGTGAACAAACAAAATCACGCAAACAAATGGTTTAATCCAGTTTGCAGAAAATATCGCACTGTTGGCATTTTGTAAAAATTTCAAACAAGTGAAAAAGTGATCTCTAGCTATATATACACAAGTGCCAAAAGATTTGTGATCAAGATTTTTCAAAAACACTTCAAAAAAGTTAAGCTTTTAAAAAAAAACTAAAAACCCCTTATTAACTGAGCTGAATGATAAGAAAAGATGGCGAAAATAATTGTTTAGGTGGCGGATACACAATTCTGCTTTTAAGATTTTAAGAATTTTTAGAATATAAGAATGTGTCTTTGAGCCAACAAATATAACTTGGCACACACATGGATAAATGAGGTTCGGGTCGGGTGAAGTCTGATGGGTCACCTAGCTGAATAATAAATAATTGTTGTAACCTTGTAGTAATATTTTGAGACATTTATAAAAAAAACATTGAACTGACCTATCATACCTGTCCGGTCTTTGTTAGTTTTTATACCTTATCCCATAGCGGTATATTGGCTCTGATACATAGAAATAAATAAACTAGAAATACCTCAAAGTATATGGATCGACTCACAATCGCGATTAAGTCAAGTCTGTCTGTCCGTCCGTCAGTCTATACGACACCTATTTTTAGGCCTTAAATTTTGAGCTAGAATAATGAAATTTGGTATATAGGATCCTTGTCCATGCATACAGACCAAGTACACATTTTCAAAATTCTCCCACTGCCACGCTCTTTTGTCAGCTAAAAGTTGCTTTTGGCCAAATGGAAAAGAATTTTGAAAGAGGGTATGAACAACAAATTTAGACCATCCCAAATCTATATTTCGTCTATATAAAGTTTTTCCGCCACTCCTACTTTTTGGGAGTTTTTTTCATTAAAAACGAGTGGTGGGTGCACGACTGGGTCGTACGCAACTTTCTCTTTTAGTGCGTGGTAGGCGTCAGATCAAATACCAACCATGGGAAAAATTGACGATTTTCATAGTTGGGCCAATATACACAAACACATTAATTTCGGTTTTTGATGTTAAAAATATACAATTAATGTGAAACTGTGATTATCAAAACTTTTATTCCTCAATTTGAATGAATCGGCGTCCATGTGTAATATATTAATTTTCCTTTTTTAGCTAAAACTGAGAAATGCGTTAAGAACGATTTGGGATAAAACTAACTATGTGGAATTGTTACAAACAATAATAGTAACACATATATTCAATTTAATCCAATTTGAGAAAATAGTTTGCGAGGAATTGACAATTTTCTGTATATGGCCTAGAATTATGACCAAAAAACGCATAATACGAAGTTTAAAGAAATTGGTTAATTCGTTTAGGCTGGAAAGATACCATTACGAACAGACGGACAGACGAACTGACGCGACGCATGGACGGAATTCCAAAAACCACTTTTTTGGGTTCGGCTATCATCGTAATGATATGTCGTTTTCCATTGGTAAATAAATCAATCTCTTTTTTGATCAAGATCTGTCAAAAGACCGATTTTGACAGTAGTTGTAGTCCATTGGGCAAAAAAATTGATTTTTTATTTCGATCTCAAATCAATTTTGTAAATCTGGATTTTCGGCAGATTTACCTCTCCTTGCACACACACTAATACAAATGATAGCTGTCAGTTTGACTTGAGTGATTTTCGTTTCGATTTATTATTATTTCGGTTGTGAAAAACTATAATTAAACATTAAAACTGTAGCAGTTCAATGTGAAATATAATGAAAAACAATCTACCTGTGTGACTTGAAACTTGACAGCTACACCGACACTGACTGCACAGACAAGAAATTACAACAATACCGAGACAAACAAAAATCAATCTGAAATCGTGTTCAAGTGGCACTTCAAAAAGATCAAATTTTAGATCAAAATCCAGATTTACCAATGGAAAACGGAATTATATTCAATTAAAATCTCAAAGTCGAATTTTTTTACGAAAACAATCCTTTCCCTTTGTAAGAGAAATGATTTTTGGTACAATTTTACAAAAAATTCGAAAAAAAAATCGATGCAAAAACTTTGGCAATAATTAATTAATTAATCAATTAAGGAACATTTGGTCTTTAGATCATTTTAGCAAATGCCCACTTTTTGGGGCGTTTTCTTAACAAAACGATTTGTATACCCTATCCCATAGCATGTGTAATAGAAAAACGTTGGTTTTTGTCGAACCATTTGGATAAAATCTGTGAACAGTATGGAATTTGGATAAACTGTGTGAACAGTATGTTTTGACAAAGCCATTTTTTATCAGGCCTACCGCGAACAAAATTTCACGGGCATATTTCCCTTGTTAGCAATGTAAATCAGACTGCTGAATGGGAAAAGTTTCCCGGGAAATTTTGTTCGGGATATATATTCCATCCCCAAAAATTGTTTTGGCATGGCCACTTTTTGGGGATTTTTTATTTTAGGACTGAATGGGATAGGGTATTCAGCGGATTGTAGTTCTCATATGTTTTTTGATGGATTTATTTTGTGGATGTTTTTTTTATTATGTATCCATAGTCTTTCGTCTTTGAAGTCTTACTAACGTTGAACGATTTTATATTTTAATTTAGTCAATCAATACTTTAAAAATGTTTTTTTTCTTTTTTTCCTTTCAGGTAAGACTTATTATACAATTCTCTGGAAATTAAATAAACAAAAGGAATATAATTTAAGGGTCAATTTCCATGTTTGAAATAAAGGTTAGTTGGCCACAATAGTATGTTTTGCATATTTATTTAAGTAGGATGGCTACCAGATGGATAAAGAACTATACAATAATAAAAATGCGTTGAGCTTTTTGCTCGCCATAAAATCAAAACCAAATTAAGGATACTTTTAATTCAGTTGAACAGAATAGATCGCCTTATTGTTTTCCTAACATTAGACCAAATATTTCACTTGAAGTTATTCATCTTCGAAAATATTTGATATCATCGAAAATATCTGGCTTTAACGGCCCGCATAGGGCACCAAACCTAGCTTCTCTAATAATTTATGTGTGCGAAATTACATTTTTGTCAAAAATCATTGGACTTCCAGATTAACGCCGATTACGAACGGAAATGTTCAGAAGCCTCACATTACAATTACACTCTTGGATGTTTCTCAGATTTTCGCAAGAATTGGAGCAGTGAAAAAACCTTTTTTTTTTTTTGTTATGGGATTTGAAAAATGGTGACTTTTCAAAAAGCTTCCCGTTTGCGTTACTAATAAATTGTTTGAAAGCTACCTTTGTGAGTATCTAGGAAGTTTTTGTAGTTTTTTCTTCAGTAACAGAAATTAACGTGATTAAGGTGATTAATTGACGGATTTTTCTTTTCTTTGGAACCACCATTTTGGATATTTCTCATCGGAAATAGTGGTTTAACCAATCTCGCAGTTAGGGGAGGGGCACTTGTTTGCATTTGTCTATGGGATATTTGTTCTGGCCGAATGTCTGTTTTGTATAATAATCTCACGGCTTAAAGAAAATGATTTACCTAATAGCAGCCAACTTTACTCCAATATTATCCTTTATTTCAATACGCCCTAGGGGTAAATAAGTCTTACTGCACAGAAATATAGTATATATAGGTTAAGAAAAAAATTAATCCATCAAGTTTTGTCCCTCAGTCCAAACATCCTTTCTGTTTATTCGATTTTAGGACTGTTTTGGTATAATTTTGAGAGCTTTCTGGTTGTGCGCAAAAAATGTTGGTCCTATTCCCACGATCTGATATCATTCGAGTAGTTTCAATTATCTCAATTCAGTGGTTCGCTTTAAAATTGTAGGTCCTGTCTTCATGCCGTCTTCGTGCACCCATGAACTCATGAATGGTTGTTAAAAAAAGTATAGGCCTTAGTTCGTAATGAACCTGTTGGGCCAAAAAAGTTTTAGTTTTGTATTTTCATTATTCGCATTGATAACCGATCATGTGATTCTATTGAGATTTGACTGAACTTTATCCTCCGACTTAAGGCCATTCCTTTTATTTGAATTTGTATAACAATTTTACAGACATGTTGTCGTCAAATAAATTTAAAAGCTTTCAATTTAACAGTTGCCAACGTAGTGAGCAAATCAATTAATTAATGATCTCGAATATCAACTGAAGGGCCACCCTTTACCCATTTACTCGTATCTATCATCCGTTCTTGTTTTCCTCATTTGGTTTTGCCTTTTTTTTTGTAAAGAGGTCATTTCCCCTTCTACAAGCAGCAAAGCCAAACGTACCACTTGCCCGGCATCAATATTATGTCGAAAAGGACTCATTAAATATTAAATTGGATATTCGACTGCATCACAAAAAACCATATAATATCTCGAACGGCATACAGCAGTTCGGCTCACTTGAAAAATCCATTTTCGCTCGGGGGGTTTTCGAGTGGTCGTCGTCGTCGTCATGCTGTCATGATATCCACTTTGGGTGCCCCGTTTTTTTCAATATTGTTCTATGTGACAGGATACACATTCTATATGTGGTGGTGGTGAGAGGGAAGCAGGTTAAAACAGCGAGTGTGTGCTTTATGTTTTTCCATTGACAGTCATAAATTTTCTCATAAATCAATTCACGCAAGGATGCAAACATGAAGAGTGAGTATGGAATTCTTGGCATTTTGATTTCCTTTTTTTTTATTTAATTTTTTTTATCCTTTTTGCTTCTCAAGTGAATAGCGTATCGATGTGGTGTGGTGTGGTTGTGCTATGGTAGGGAAATGTAGTCAAGTGAAAAGGTATTGCTCATCGGATGTCAAATGTATCTGACAGGTTGGGGTAGGTGGTCTTTTTATAGGGGTGAGTGCACTTGAAAATCAGAGAGATAAAGAGATTGCGACAAAGGGTTAAAGTGGGATGTTTAGATGGGAGGTTCTATATTGAAATTTATTGTATGACCTTTTTGAGTTAAGTTTAAAATTGAGATAAGTTGGATCTTGACGCGAAATTGGTTATAATGAGCTGGAGAGGATTTTATTTTCTGTACAAAGGAGTTCTTGTATCCCAACATGAATAAATTATTAATATTCTAGCCATCTAATCAGCAATTATACCAAAAATCAGCAATGATCAGACATTTTAAAACAAGACACGACTTAATGAAAGCTTTTAAGATACGTTTTCTTAGATACATCCATGAAAAATGTCGTAAATTGATCACTTGATTAGCTGAACCATCGATATAAGTGTAAGACAAGACCATACGATAACATCACGTATATTGTCTCCGATTATCCGATACAACAAGCATGAAATCGATTTGTTTTAAATACAGCAACACAATTGTGTTCCAACAAAAGAATGCCACCCCGAAATCAAAGTCTAAGGCCATTCCAATCCATCAACTCCATTCCAAGGCTACCCCTAAAGCAAAAAACAGAAAAAGTTCCAAACTATATCCGCTTGAGAAATGTGTGTTCTTTTCATTTCGTCATCTCCCCATCAGCACCAAATGAAACCAATTTGAAACGTGGTTAAAAATCCTTTTCCTTCCATCATCACCGGCATTGTCAACCCATCGCGTGTGTTTGTGTGCTGTTGGCAAACAATTAACAAAGCACTCCCCAGCACAGACTCACAATTAAATACCATTTTCCAGGACGACATTTTTACGTGAGCAATTTTGTCATCGTGCCAGGATCTACTACTCGTTTATTTGCAAAACGTTTCTCGCAGCCCACACACACATGCAGAGAAGTCGTGATTTATTAGCACCACGTTAGGGCTTTTCAACAGGCTGCTGTTTGGCAACACCGACTGCCAATTTGATATGACATTTCCCAAGGGTTCTCCATTCTAATTGTTTACATCGCAATCCATCCAACCAGGAGGCGGACGACAACGACAATGATGACGATGACAACTGCAATTGCCCACCTTATTCACAAGACACAACAGTTAGAAGAACAAATAATTTACCCAACACCCCCGACAAGCATTTCGAAGTAAAAAAATAAACAATTCTTCCGGGAGTCCTTCGCATCCATTGCGCATACATTGAATCATCAAATTAGAATGAAAAGTCCTTTTCACCATCACTTCTCTAGCAACTGGGGGAGGGAGGGAAGATGGAGTTGAGAATCCTTTTGCTGCAACATGGTTGTTGTTAACCCAGAGACTTGTTGGTTTAGATTCACACTCAAGACACATAGTTTGTTTAGAACAAAACCGTAGGGGATGCGAGAGTGCGGGTATGCCAGAATGAAAACATATTTGAAAGATGAAAATGAAGATCTCTCATGGGTACCCCAGTGTTTATTTATTTCTCAATTCCCTCCATTTTGCATGCACTTGAACTGCCACACAAAAATTTAAAAAAAAAATGTTTAAACGTAATTTATCGCTTTAAATGAAAAATATTGCATCGCATTGACCCATACATCAAACACATCAACTGCACTTTAAATTTATCACTGGCAATTTTTGAAATATTTTTTTGATTTTAAATTATTCAACACCAACCAACATTCTGGTGTTGGAAATATCCAAGGAAACATTATTCGCGAGTATAAATTGTGCCCTGGAGGCAATATAATTATAGCTGCGGCTGTCCTTTAATTTTAAAAGTGATATCTTTTGTTTATATTTTATTAATTCGTGTGAGTGAGTGTTTTTGTTGTTTTTTTTTGTTTTTGCGAGCGTTTAAACTTTTTAATTTAATTAAATACATATGCAGCCTATAAATCAGGTGTGTCGTGACCGAAACTCTCGTGTATCAGTTATGGTCAGAATTTATGGGAATTAATATTAAATGCGTGGAAAAGGAGAAAATACCAACGAAAGAAATTACTACATCCACCTGAACAATTCGGATGAATTTAAACAAAAAAATGTATATCTGATACTCAATGTTATTAGGTGCAGATTGCTGGACATAATGGGGTGGAATTGAAATTGGGTATTTTCAATTAATTAAGTTCGATTTTTTTGCTTAATATATAAAAGGTGGTAATGGTAATGGTTATATCCTGCAGTTAGTCGACTCAGCGAAATACCAAAATTATATAGCGAAAACGTAGGATCTCATTAGACTTCGAAGCATTATGGTTTGAACAATATGGTTTTTAGTCCAAAGCTAAGCGCTCAGCCAGCTGTAACGAATATAAGAAATCACTAACGACCGAAAGCATCATCAAACCAGAAGATCTGGAGTACCTTTAGTACCTGAATGTCATAATCAGAAATGACATCAATATGAGAGACCATCTAGTCATATCTGTTTGTTCGTCCTAAATACTGATGAAAATTTTTATATGGATCAACTCGTTTTTAAAGGTCTCCTTTTTGTGAAAGCGCTTAATGAAAAGTATTTGGAAAGAGTCCAATAATGTCCTCTTAATGCCATTCTTGAGAAAATGAAAACTACTCATACTTTTTGAGGACGTTCATCTGATAATGATAGAATTTCTCGCAGCTTGTAGCCTTCTGTATCCAATCCCATAGTGAACGGTGTATTTTTGGTAATACATTTTTTTTAACATAAAACATATGAATGGACACAGTGCAAGTTTTAGGAGCTTACATTTTGAGTTAGATTTATGCATTTTATAAAAAAAAATATTCGTTGAGGTAAGCAGAATGGTGTACACATTTTTAAAAACCGTTCACCACCCAGCTATTCTTTTAAAAAAAAAAAATCTTTTTCGTCCTAAATATAAATTATATATATAAAGGTTTCCAAGAAGGTTTCCAAAAAGGTTTCCAGAAAATGGCGTTATCCAAATTTCTCCTTAAGAAACTTTTCAGCCTCGGCCACATTTTGTGGTCGTTTTCCTAATAAAACATTAAAAAAAAACGAACTGTGAGTTCACACGAAGTAGAAGTTAAACTATATACAAATAAAAAAATACAAATTTTTGGCGCAACAGGCTCGTTAGTACCAAGGGCCTAGCTTTCTCACAACCATTCATGTGTGCGTGTGTACTTCTTGCACGATGGCGGGACCTCCTGTTTTATGCCGACTCCGAACGGCTAAGTTGAGATGCTATTCTTGACAATTGATACTACTCGGATGATTTGTCAGATCATCACGAGAGGAGGTCCAGTGAAAAATCATTTAGATGTTGCTACGGCTGGGAAGTTAAACTATATACTGATTTAATTTTTCTCTTTCTCTCATTTTCTATGTTTCCTTCCTCCATACGCGTATACCTCCTCCATTATACGAACAAAATTTTATGTTAATCGGCTCTGACATACATTTTTTTAGACCTAAAATGGTGGGAAATGTGTTTGGAATGGTTTTCAACCAAGTTCTACCGCACAACTATTTCAACTATTTCTTACCTCCCCCCGCCTACAAAATCGGTTTTATGTCAGTTGAACTCATATCGTATGCGGAGTCCCATTCTTTTAAAAATTAACCAACAACACGCAATTTTGCTAACCGCAAACGACACTGCTTAATTTCGGTGAGCAGACGAGAACCGATATTTTGTTGATCTATTTTTCGTTACACTTCTTCGTTTCATTTTAAAAAAAATTAGGCGTTTGCCATTTCCGGGGTTTGAACCAGGGACTCCACGTTTGGTATTCCAACGCACCAACGCACTAACCATTATAGGCAGCCATTTTTATTAGAAATTAAAAAAAAGGCAATCACACAAATATGGCCATTAGTCTCTTCTGCAAGAACTCCAGTGTGAAGAATAGCTGTCGCTACGCGCTCCAGGTTTCAAAAAGACTCCAATATTTCGATAAAACCGTCAAAGCTACAAAAATTCAATAGGCAATCTTAGCCAAAATTGAATACATCATCAAATCTGACTACATCATCCCATCCAAAACAATCAGACCACATACCAATTTTCATCGTCATCTTGTAGCTTACCTCGTCCAATTCTTAACGAAGTGTCGTCATTTGTATTTATAACTACAAACGTCAGAGACATATCGTTTAAAACATGTCGTCATATGTCAAACTCCATTATTCCTGAAGACTTCAATTTCAAAAATACATCTTCATTATCATCTAAAACTTCAAACAAATCTCCCTGTTTCCATTCATACATTAATAACAAACTTTAGACGTCACACACTTTCTCAAAAACCCTCACGCCAAAACGCTTTTATGACTGGCCAAGGGAAAACCAGTACCATCGATCAACTGTCGTTTTAACATTCAGAGGAAAATAACCATTTTAGCCACCTAAACTCAAACCTCCCCGAAAACAGATTCTTTTTCATAACATGTTACCAAATATCACATCCTTATACAGTCTATCTAGCGAATTACGTTTGAGCCCTTACCACGAAGAATATTTCGTTCCTGGACTCAACGATGATTTTCATATTTTCATAATTTGATCTTGCTCACACACAATGACAAAAATTGTTGAAACGGTGATTTAACATTAAAGTCTAAACTAAACTTTTTAGGGACTTGCGGTTTATGTACAAATCTCTGTATTTCAGCGTTCGTCCGAAGATAGGCTTGAGGGTAAACTGATTTGCATTCATAGCGTAACGAGTAATGCGGCTGAATTGTTGAATGGGAGGAATTCAGCTGGCTACTTTTTTTTTAATTGGTTGCTAAAATAACGATAAAACAAGGTAAGGCAGGAGATATTTTGACGATGTTCGAGTGAAACTAAGGAGTTCGAATCCTATCTAGTAGGTGCAGACATGGGAGTAATGCATTGGCATTGCGATTTCATTAGCATTGAGTGAAAGCAATGCTAATGAAAAAAATTTCATTAGCATTGAAAATAATAATGCCAATGGAAAAAAATTGCATTGGCATTGATTTTTTTAATGCCAATGAAAAGTAGTAATTTTGAATGAAATCTATTTTCATTGAGTAATAAGGCATTTTTTATTATTATTTTTTTTTTTTTTTTTTGAAAAAAACTTCATGCAACTATAGAAGCAACACAATTTTTGTTGATTTATTAATTAACCGTGTGAACCTAGTTGAATGAAATGGAATGTGCATGGTAGCAGCAACTGAAATCGTTGCTTCCAACTACAAACTCTCCATGGAACTAGAAAACAATAATTCCATTTTCCAAATAGAGGTCTATGCAGGGTTTGGGTCAAATTGCAAAGTAACAAATAAATAGAGGACAGCACAAACGATATTTTTGGGTCGCAGTGCTCTGTTGGGCTTACATATGATTATGGTATATCATCCCAATATCTTAAAAAAAAATTTAAAAAAAATTGTGTACTTTATTTTTTTCATACTTTTCATTAGCATTGCAAAATGGTAATGAAAATTGATTGCATTGAAAATTTTCAATGGTAATTAAAAAAAAATGTCATTAGCATTGTGTTACTCAATGCTAATGAAATTTTTTTCATTGGCATTACTTTCACTCAATGCTAATGCTGTTTCCAATTTCATTTGTGTAGTAATGCATTACTCCCATGTCTGAGTAGGTGTAATGTTGCTTTTGGTGCACCTGACCAGACGTGGGCGTTGAATTCAAGTTAAGGGCGTATAAACGCTTTATATATTGTGGCCAGATCAGAGGGGGTGAAATATTTCTTACATCGATTAAGAAAACCTAGACATTTCGCTGCGTTTTTAGCGACTTCGAATATGTGGTCGTTCCAACGTAAGTCGTTACTAACACAAATTCCTAGCGTGGAAAGCTTTTCGGTTTCTTCGACGTAAGTGCCATTCATGAATAATGGCTGTAGATTTTGACAGCATTGTGTTTTGGATGCATTGAATTGCACTCTGTTGGATTTACCCCATTTATATAATAATGATAATGCTGTCAAGGTCAAAATTCAATAAGCTTAACATATTTTGACGTTTTGAGTCCACGTTTGAAGATGAGGGACGGGGACCTGAAAACGAATATGAAAAGCTGAGGGTTCTGTCATCAACAAAGGAATAAATTGGATTAGAAGTTGCAAACAGAAGATCTAAAATGAGAAAGAGAGTCGGAGACAAAACTGAGCCTTGAGATACTTGGTGAGTTGCAGACTCGAAGCCGTCGAAAACAACTTGAATTGAACGTTTCGAAAGATAATTTCTAATCCGTAGAAGAAGTTTTTCATCGATTCCAAATGCACGAATTTTCGACAGAAGGGCTTGATGCCAAACCCTGTCAAATGCCTTTGAAATATCGAGTGCAACAATTTTGCTTTCTCAACCATGGTTTGGTTCCACTTTTCGATCAAATCACCAGTAGACCTATTGCTGCGAAAATCATACTGCCGATCATTGCGATGTTTTCGTGTTTCGAGATATTTCATAAGCTGACGATTTATCAGCGTTTCCATGACCTTGGGAAGAAGGGACATAAGTTGTAAGCGTTTTGTGGATGTAAATGACGTAATCAATTATTTTGTACAACTGTCACTTCTATCTCCTGATAAAAAAAAAATACCTGGTATCCATTCATCCCATTTGCACCCACCTATGCACCACCAAAAGTACTCCTTCAATCGAATTCATGAAAAGTCCATTAAGTACTGTCAAATGCGTTTATCACAAATAACTGATTACACACAAGCAGAAAATTTAATTTAATAACTGGGTTGTCTCTCATCGCCCATAATGTTCACATCCACTGAATCACTCATGTGCAGCACCAACCAAATATTCAAAAAGCTAGTTCTAACCAATTTTCCATTCCGGGGACAGTTTATGTCATTTCAATATTAACCAGAGAAGCAGTGCTACATACCCCCCACCACCCAAAAGAAAGGAGCACAAACGCAGCAGGACCCTTTCAACGTGATTAATTTACCATCAATTAGTATTAATGGGTCATCGGCCAAAAATGTGATGTGATACCTCTGCGTGGGTGTCCCTATGTGGGAATATCGAATCAGTAAGGAATTCATTTTTAATGGATGTCCGTTTAAGTCATTAAAATTTTAAATCAATTCAAATACTCTCGCTATGCATCCACGCTGTTTTTTTTTTCAGGCAAAATGTAAATTCTCAATCTAATACAAATTTGTTGTTGTTGGCGGAGTTGGATGTGGTATTGAAAATTGCGCGCGAGGAAAATCGTTCAATAGCACGAGGGTTAGATTCAGTTTTTTTTTTCTAGTTTAGGGACATGGATCATTATTGCAGTGGGACTAAATACACCACTGGCATGGGAAATTGGTCGGGGGAATTGCCTTTGTAAACGCTTTTTTTTGTGTTACCCTGTGTGTACAAGCATGAAGGCAATCGTGTCGAAAATCACGCACAAATTATGATTACCCAAGTGGTAGATTGTAATCAAGTGACATTTACACGCATAATAGGCTTGAACGGTATTTAATCTGCGGAAATTAGTTAAAGTTGTATGGAAGAATTCTTTGCGGCGATGGTGGGGGTTTCGGTTATGGCTCGATGAGTTTAATGGAATTTACTGTGAAATTATTTAAAGTGGGCTTCGAAATGGGCATTTATTGGGATTTTATGTTTATTTTTGGAAACGCCTATTTGGTGTTGCTGAGGCTGTAAGTAGGTGGGTCGGTCTAGACAAAGGTACAAATGATACATTGACCTCAGCAGGGATAAAATGCGAGTGGTACGAATGGTATGAAAAGTATAACGTATAAATGTTTGATTGCGAATTCATCATTTTGCCAAGAAATTGTTTTTATATTTTAGGAACTTACTAGATGAGGCAGCCAGCTTCGCTTATGATTCCCAATTGTTTATGCAAACTAATTAAAGTGTCTTGGGGGGAACATCACCATTGACAGATATAACTTTGAGGTAGTACGGGACTTTGTCTACCTCGGCTCCCCTATTAACTCTGACAACAACATCTCGTCAGAAATCAAACGAAGAATTACTCTTGCCAATCGCTGTTTCTTTGGGCTAAGAAGGCAATTTAGTAGTAAAGCCCTCACTCGAACTACTAAGGAGATCCTATATAAGACCCTGATCATCCCAGTCATGCTCTACGGCGCTGAAGCATGAACCGTATCAAAAGCGGATGAAGAAATCCTTGGTCGATTCGAGAGAAAAATTCTTCGAAAAATCTTCGGTCCTGTTTGCGTTGATGGGCATACCCTAGTCAAAAAACTCCGCATTGGACGTTTAAGATGGCTAGGACATGTAGAATGAATGGACACCAATTCTCCGGCTCGCAGAGTCTTCGATTCCCAGCCAGACGTCGGACGCAGTAGAGGAAGACCTCGGACTTCAGCGGACTGCAGCGCCACTTAAGTAAATAAGTAAGTAATTTAAGTATCTTCAATCGGATGAGGATTCTATGACTGGGCAATCGTTAATCTTTAAACCAACATTGGAAGATGGCTGATATTTTAAATCCTCGTCTGTTTTTTTTAACCTGATAACCCATTATAGAATTAGTGCTGTTTGATAATCGTCGACCTAGTGACACAAGAACGTAACTACATTTTTTTATGATTTTGGGATGGGTATGCACCTTACTTAAAATATAGAATTTCAATATTGTGGCAAAAATTTGTACTTGTAACAGAAGAAGTTTAGAAGTTAGCACTTTACAAAAGTATTCATGAAACTGTAGGTGGGCTGACAAAATTACATCAAACTCAACTAATTCTAACAAAATGAAGGTTACATTGAAACTGACGGAAATATAATGCACACTCAACTAATACTAACGGGTGATTTTTTAAGAGGTTTAGAACTTTTTTTTAAAAAAAATTCGAAAAAATGAATGAAATATTTATTTGAATCGATAGTTTGAACCTTTCAATTTAATGTTTAAAGATAATTTCATGCAAATGTTGACCGCGGCTGCGTCTCAGGTAGCCCATCCGCTGAGTCCAATTTTGGCATACTCTTTCACACATATCGGCCGGTATCTCACGAATGAATGCATGGATGTTGGCTTCCAGTGCGTCAATCGAAGCGGGCTTGTCAAGGCTAATGTCTATAGGGGCATTAGCCTTGACATACCCCCACAAAAAATAATCTAATGGTGTCAAATCGCACGATCTAGGCGGCCAATTGACCGGCCCGAAACGTGAAATTAACTGTTCACCAAACTCGCCTCGCAATTGCGCCATTGTTTCGCGTGCTGTGTGGCATGTGGCACCGTCTTGTTGAAACCACATATCATGCAAGTCAAGAACTTCCATTTCGGGCAAAAAAAAGTTTGGTATCATCGCTCGGTAGCGTTCACCATTGACAGTAACGCTGCGATTCGCATCATCTTTGAAGAAATATGGCCCAATAATGCCGCCGGCCCATAAACCGCACCAAACAGTGGCTTTTTCGGGATGCATTGGTAGCTGTTGCAATGCTTCTGGCTGATCTTCACTCCAAATACGGCAATTTTGCTTATTTACGTACCCATTCAACCAAAAATGAGCCTCATCGCTGAACACAATTTTTCGATAAAAAAGCGGATCCTCGGCCAGCTTTCCAAGAGCCCATTCACCAAAAATTCGGCGTTGTGGTAGGTCGGCTGGCTTTAGTTATTCCACCAGCTGTATCTTAAAAGGCTTTACGCCCAAATCCTTCCGCAAAATTTTCCACGTAGTGCTGTAACAAAGGCCTAACTGCTGGGAACGGCGCCGAATCGACATTTCGCGGTCTTCTGTCACACTAGCTGATACGGCCGCAATATTTTCTTCACTACGCACAGTACGTAAACGTGTTGGTGGTTTAATGTCCAACAAAGTAAATTTGGTGCGAAATTTGGTCACAATCTTCCGAATAGACTGCTCAGAAGGTCGAGAATGCCGATCATAAAATGGAAGCAGCGCGCGATGAACATTTCGAACCGAGCACGAATTTTGATAGTAAAATTCAATAATTTGCAAGCGTTGTTCATTTGTAAGACGATCCATGGTTAAATTGCAAACCAAACTGAAGCTGTTTGACAGTGACACAAGGTACTAAACACACGTCAGCTGTCAAAACCAGTGTTGCCAAAACCAAACCAGCTAAAAAATCACCCGTTATCTACAATTCCTTCATAATAAACGTCCATCTGATGATCACAATTAAAACTGCGCTCACCACCTAAATAAAAATTATCTGACTAGCAGTCAAAATCGGAAAAATATTTTTCTTCAGACCACAATTCGTCGCCCCAAAATTGGGTTGCCGTAATCGCCATTTTTATGTTTTTGGGAAATCGCATTAAAAGTTTTGACAACCTATTGCATGAAAACCAACCGCTCGGATTTTTTCAATTTTTTGACACGATATTCATACGGAAATCCTTTTTTAAAAAAATGTAAAAAGTTACTCTAAAACACTTTTAGTTTTTAAAATATTTTAAATTTGTTACAAAATGAGTTTGCCTTATACGATACTAAAATCAATATTTTCATGTACTCACACACATACGTCAAAAATTGTGCGCATACTGCATTCCAATTATAAATTAGTAAACAAAATTTATTTACTTAAAATCAACGTTTTTATGTTTTTAAGAACAAAAAAATATATTTGAAGCGCTATGGTGAAAAAGGGGGTTAAACAGCATTTTGAGGAAATTAAACTTTTTTTCAGCAATGAAGGGGTTATATGGCAACTTAGGTTTTAGTGTAATCCACGTATCTCTTAGTACTATAGTTTTCTATTTAGCTCGATAGGAATCTGGTATGAAGGTGGTAAACTCCATAAAATTTTGAAACTATAAGCTCAAGTATCTCGAAACTATGAAAATGTCACTTAACTCCTTCTTCATCTAAGGGCATCATTTATTTCACATTTCGCAGGACTAGGATCGACTTTATTGTATTTAGGACATTTGAAGCTAATATTCCGGTCATTGAACATGCTTTCATCAATCCAGACTACGTTGACGTTGATGCTTTCGCGCATTTCCATTGCAATCTTTCATTGCAACAAATTTGGATTTAAATAGTTCCACTGGTAATCTATCAGAACTGTCTGAATTATATTTTGTTTGTTAGCTGTTTGATTGCTGTGCTGACTTCTTGTAAATTGGGAGGCTGCCTTATCTCTTCTTTGACTTCTTCTTGTATTTCTTGTCCAATCACTCTCATTATGCCCATTTAGTACCTGCTAGAAATTATGCCTGGGGGGTCTGGCAGCCTATGGTCGATTCGGCTTCATCTTTAATAATGTTGCGGTACCCCATGCACTGGGGGTTGATATTGGTGAAGAGTAAGAGTACGGCATTATCTGTTTCGTTTAGTATGTCCTTTCCAACTAAACGCCGGTGGTCTTGCATTGAAATCCCCAAGTATTATTTTCACATCGTATTCCGGACAGGATTCGTACACCTAGAGAAAAATTTAAGTCATATTTTGAGCATATTTAGATTGAATTTAAGAACTGGATCCTTCTAAGCATGACTTACTCAATTTAACTCCCCTTTTTGTATTTTACCCAAAAAGTACTCAATATAAGAACGCACGGAATTTAAATGGCGAGTTGGTGTCAAAACAAAGTTTATGAATTTTCAAACAAGAATATCCAAAAATATTAAAATTTTTGATGAAAGTTTTCGCAGTTTTTCTTTTTCAATGATCAAGATTTATTTTTCTGTCATTCTGTTTGTCATTCCACCTAAATGAAACAGAATTATCCAATGATTAATAGAAATCCAGCTACCGAAGTAAAATTTCAACTCCATCGGCACCATGTTGTGTATTCCAATGAAGTTGTTCAATGATAACAACTAATAACTGAACCCTTAGTTTTCCACCATTCATAGTTGCTTCGTTTATTATTGAAGAAAAAAATATTTTTCGTTTGTATTTAACTGGATGTATAAATTTTTTTTTTTTTAAATTCCTCATCTGACATTTTATGGACGCAAAAACCCACTTGAGCTACTTCAAAACGTGGAAACTCCACACAAGAGATTTCATTAATGGATATCACATTTGAGAGGGCTCTCCAACTTGTCGGTATCCAATTTTGCTCTACCGCTCCATCGTGCGTAATAAATTCATTCGCGTTTGTTTATTTACCGCCACTTTTATTTTCATTAAATTAAATCCGTTATCAATTTGAAATAATTTCCCTTTTGTCAGCATCCTTCCCTTGAACATGCAAAAGAACAAAGCAAACCCATACGAAATACGTTTGTGGGCGTTCCGGGGGCGGGTCGCTTTCCGTCCGATCCCACACAAAAGCGATGTAATATCTGAGAAACGAAGGCATATGGGGGAAATTAAATTCTTTCAATTTGGTCCCGCGAATATCATCACACATCATGGAGTAGGTCATGTCATGGTGGATCAATGGATGACCACGTGCACCGTATCCCCATACAATGCAAATCAGACAAGCCGCCAACAAATATACAAGCTTGATGTAGGGATAATGCAATAATCTGGATGCAAGTGCATCTGGATGACAGGGATTTTTAAATATATTTCGGTTACAAATCCATTTGCATATTTTTAAAATGTTGTTGGTGTATGATGATGGAAAGGATAATCATTGTTATCATTATTGGCAAGGTTTCGGGTGATTTTTTTTTTGTAGCTGGTTTTGCGGGATACATAATTTGCATTCGATTTAATTTCGCCGGAGATATTATCGCTCGCAAAATGATATCGGCTACAACGTGTTGTATGGGTAATGGAATAAAATGATGGCGGCACGATGTGGTGTATTGAATTTTAATCATTGTCACAATAACTACTGGTGTGTGCTATTTTGTATTGAATGTCGTACACTAAATGGGTATTTACATGAATTAATTAGTAAATTTAAGCGCTTCACAATAAGCATGATCCGATGTGCGGTATTTGGACAATCTGCGTGTTTACTTGGGTGTGATTTTGTTTACTGAGTAGACAATGAAAAGCATATTATGGCGCCATGTTATTGGTTGGGTTAAAAGTATCGAATAATTAATATGTTTTAGGAGACAATGTGGTTATTTGAATGACACATCTGCTATCTGACGATCAATTGAAAGAGCAAACATTGGCGTTGGTAATTTATGAAATCATTTGAAAATAATAGATTCCAAATCGTTGGACAGGAATAAATAACTGCGGCTGTTGGGTTCTTCAAACAACGTTGACATTTAATTAAATAGTGGTGTATTCGGTTTTGTTGAAACAAAAAATAATTTTATATTAAATTAATAAAGTATTAATTGTATTTAAAAGGTATGTTATATATACTATTGAATAATTTAAGGAGCGTGTGTAAAATCAACTTTGCATGCTCTATAAATGAACATTTAAAATAAATACACAAGTTTCTGATTGATCTTTTTGTCACAGTGGGATTTAAATTTTTTTTAATTCCATTAAAGCACTAGGCACAAAGTTTATGTTTTATTGATTTGAGAGCTATTTGCGTGTTGTTACTTACACCTCCACATTATTAGGATAAAAAATGAGCCCACCCAGTTCTATATTTGTTTTCCTTTGCCTGAATTTTATATCCTCTTCAAAATGACAATCAAAGCCTAACTAATATTGACACGAGCTAAACAGCTCCATAACCTTGAAATTGATGGTATTCCTTTTATGTTTCAATAAGGAGAAATTAAGGATTTTTATATGCCTATTTACATGTATACCAGTTAAGAAGAAGAATTACACTCAGCCCAAGGTCATGGATTCAAAAAGATTAGAAAATATCACAGAGGTATCTTTTAAGCTTTTGGCGAGCAACATAAATATGAGTACGTTGCTGATTTAATGAGCTTATGTCACACGGCAGGAAAAATCTTGAGCGGGTAATATAAGTTCGAATGAAGCTCATAATACAGCTATTGAAGATCACATCGAGCTTGTTCCAGGCAAAATCCCTTGTATGACCGAAACGTTTAAATGAATGAAGTAATGCTAAACTCCAGAATCGCTTGTGATTGTGTGTCTGGCAATTACTTCTGGTTTAGGTTTAGAATGTTAGACAATGTGAAAATGCTATGAGAGTATATAAATACGAGGTGGAATCAATAAGGTTCATATACCGGCGATAGGAACAAAACATGGAAGAAAATAAAGTCTAAAATACAGAAGGCATGCCACAGAAGTTCTCCCAATAAAAATGGAGCGTGAGGACAGTTGTCCTAAGGAGACTAAAAACCCCTTTCAAGAAGACATTACCCATTAACGTTTCAATACAATCGTTGGTAAAATGTTTGCCTTACAATTAATTGAGAAAACAAATGCAACGATGCTAAAATTTGATTGGACACGGTGCAGAAGTGTTCCGAAGTGCTACCGGTAGTAATTTTAAGATTATACCGACAAACCCAAATATGTGTTGCTAGGTTGTGATACTTTTTAATCAGATTCTAAAAAGAAAAGAAGAAGAATCCCTTTGAAAGTCAGTGATGTTAGACGGATTTATCAACACACATACTGAACGCAAGAATGTGGGAATCTTACAATTAGAACAAGAGGTAACACACATACCAATTCATTGGAACTAGAGGGCTGACATTTTTAAAGGAAATTAAATCTAAAGGGGTGAATTGGGACACTACATTACTTCTGCAAAATTGTATGTTAAGAACGAAGTCGAAGGGAATCAGCTAGTATATTTAGAAAAAGGGTGAGCACACAGACATTTAAGTTTTTTTTTTATACCTCTCAAACCCTGGCCGGTATTTTGCCAGGCATAATATTTTCAGAACCTGCGCTACAATACAAAATCCCTAGACACGACTGCACACTCAACAGACATTAACGAACCATATCTAGACCTGCGCTACAATGGGTGGCCGTGGTGTAGTGGTAATGTGTTTACCTGTTGAGCGGACGGTTTCTCGTTCAATCCCAACCAAAATCCATGAAACTTTAATTTAAAAAAATAAAAAAGGTCGGTAGTTACTCCTAAAAGTATACACCATCTTTAAAGCTCTGCGAATTTAAGGAACACAAAAAGCAGTGACTCCCCGAAGTTAGTTTGGACACTGCATAATAATGAATAGGGCTACGAATTACATTCTCTTCATTTTTCGAGATTCAGATTCACAGTGATCAACATATATCCTTCATTGATGAACACAACTTTTCCAAATCTGGTATCAAAACCTACTATGAATGGCGTGGTAGTAACGTCAATGATATACAATAGGAAAGCTACCATTGGCTAAGACCAAAATCTAGAAAAACTTTCGTTGTAAAATCGAGCTTTGATTGTCGCTTTCTTCTTACCTAAACAAGGCTACACCGACCGGTTTTAAGCAATAGTTAGATGGTAAGCTATTTAAATTTATTTGTATTTTGAACAATTCAATTAAATACTTCTTCGCCTAGATTTTTTTCTAGGTGGACATGTTGCCAATTATGGTTCTCAAAAAAATTATATGACGATTAGAACAAATAAAATGCAAAATGCGACTCAAAATGTTATTTAAATAAAAGAAAATGCTAAGCGGAAAATTATAGAATAAATTTAAAACACTTGTAATTATATTTTAAGCATGAAAATCACAAAAACCTTGCTGGAAAACTCCATAAGTACCCAATATCGAAATATCCTTTTTAGACACATTTATCGATTTTCAGTTTATTATATTCGATTTCGCAGTTTATTCCAATCCGCATTGACTATGAAATCGAAATAAATTTCCGCTAATTGTGCACCACTCACATGACCGACTATTGGGACGCTGTCGTCAACAGTTCACACCAATTCGAAGAAAGATCCACTGACCTCCACAAACACAACACACCGATACCATGGCAGTAATTAATTAAATTAAAAGTACCCCTTGCCACATCGGCACTATACTTGGCAACAGATACGCAATTCCGATAAATTTCTGCATCAATTAATTATTATTTGCCATTTGTAAGCCACCCCTTCACAAATAAACTTCCAGTCGACAGCTCTTTACATTATGATAACTCTTGTCGCTTGACTAAAGCTCTTAATTAAAATCCATAATTTATCCAATAAAAGCAGATAATAATTAATCCAATGATTTGTGGATACACACAAACCATTCGGTTTAACCTTTGCCCACCTACACACATCCTGCCACGTAGTGAGAGAACGAGAGAGACCGAACTACAACCTGAATATTTTTTTTAGAGGGTGTGGAATGACCATGAATGTTGCAATGGTGGTGAAAAGAAAAAAAAATTAATTCGAACTATCAAACAATGGAACCCTTTTTTTGCACAAAAGCCTACCAAAAAATGGCAACAAAGCGCATTCAAGGACTTACCGCACTTAATTAATTCTCGCTTCCACCCACACATTAAATTTGAAACAAAAGTTTCCTTCCATCCTCTTATAAGCCATCTCCGATGCGATGTAATTATCCTCGACGAACACAAAAGTCATCTTGAACAATTCCCACGATGGATTTCAAACAACTGGCACGACCTTCACATCGCGCGAAATAACTAATATATCTATATACTTGTAGGAGTGAGCTCGTCATCCACCTATTGTAGGGATTTGCATTCACTTCGAACTCCTTTCGCCTGAATTATAATTAAAATTCAGCAGAGTTGCATCCTTGAGATTGTGTTGCATCTACACTCGATAGGGTTTCCTTATCCAAAAGCGCGCAGGGTTTTCCGTATTTCTGTACAAGACGGAGAGGGTGTGGGGACAAAAGGACCCCCTATACGTATTTCATTTGTGGGTTCACATTGTCAATGTACTAAATCCAGATTAGGATATTCATGGACCGGTGAAATGTTCACATTCTTCATTTATTTTTGGGTGTCATTTTTTCGTTTTATTTGTGTGAAGAGCTTCATGTCCTGGTAGTGCATTCTTGATGTGGTATGTGATGAATATCCTCGTAAGAGTTTTTTTTTTTGCTTTACGACATGACATGCAAGCATTTTTGTAGGTTCTCGACTTCGTGGCTGTGGCATAACAATAGTTATAGCGACATTTTACAATGCGAAGGAGAAAATTGAAGAAGAAAGTTTATGACAAAAAAAAATTTGTGTGCATTCATGGGATTTTTTTTTAATGACATTTTATGGCAGTTACTCATAAGAAATGCATTTTATTGTCTGAGTATCGATTGTTTTTTCACAAGAGGTTGGGGAACAAACAACCTGGGTCAGAGGAGATTGTTTGTGCTGAGTTAACACAGACTCGACTCTGTATGGGAAATCCTTTGGAAATTGAAAGCAATGGGTTACCTTACGTGTCGATTGTAACGATAAGGGCTGAAGTCAAGGCAAGTGGTTATTAACTTTGATTGTACAATATAAAAACAAGCAACAGAGGCGTGTCTGGGCAAAATTGATTTTTATCAATCAAGTCGTGTACCCCTTTCTGTAGGGGACTTGAGCCACTAAGCGGAAAAAGTAATCTCTGTTACTTAAGGTAATTGATTATTTGAAATATGAAAAATCGCATTTTCAAACATTTTTTTGTATTGTAATAGTTTGAATGGCAAATAAATTTAATTCGTCGCCCTAATATTGGGTTCCGGTAAACGCCAAAATTCCCTTTTTGAGCTTAGTATGCAGTCTTATGTGTTCGGGGTAGCATTTCTAAATCATTTCTCCGTATTACTCTATCTCTGTCCATTGCAAAGATATACAGAAAGCGTTTTTAATCATCAAATTTACATACTGTAACTCCAAAATTTGGCATTTACGTCAAATTACACAAATGTTTTTTTTTAAGAATTGTTTTAACGTACAATAAATCGATACTCAGTCTTATTGTCCTACAACGTACGCCATCAAACGTCAAATGCTTCTTCCGTATTGTTTTGACTTTTGTGTCTATAAAATGCAAGATAACGCTATTTAAGCGTATGCACGTCGTTAGGAACAAAAAAATATTTGTTTGGACAGTAAAAGTCACATATAAAAAAATATATACAGCCTACTCTCGATATTTTGAAATTCAAGGGACCACAAAAAAAGTTCAATATAACGAGAGTTCAAAATAATGGGAATTCAAATAAACAAGAGGCAGGGTGGGGAAAAATTCAAATAAACAAGAGTTGATTAACATTTTATCATTATTTTTTCAAATTTGTGCAATAGCATATGAGAGAACACTCAAGACTGGGAGCTTTTTGAAACCACTCAAAGGTCTGTGCATTTCAGACTTCAAATTATAGAGAGTACGGGTAACAGGAATCAAATTATAAAATGTTGGTGATCGAAATGCCATTCATACAACTTCAAATTACCGAGTTGACCTAATTACATTGATTTTTTTTTCAATTTATTGAGAGTTTTTCAAGGGACAAGAGGAAAAATTCAAATTATCAGGAGATTCAAATTAGCGAGATGTCAAATTATCGAGAGTCGACTGTACCTACTATTGATTATTTAGATAAAGCATTACTAGCGACATGTTGACAAATAAATTCAAAAATCAAATTAGAAGCACTTTCGAATCAAACATTTTCAACAGTTAACTAAACGTTGACAGTACAAGTACATTTTTTTGGAGCAACAGGCTCGTCAGTACCCAGAGCCTAGCTTCCTCACAACCATTCATGCGTTCGTGTCTTGCACGATGGCGGGGCTTCCTGTTTTATACTGACTCCGAACGGCTGAGTTGAGATAAGCCTTTCTTGGCAATTGATTTTCAAATCATCACGAGAGGAGGACCAGTGATAAATCATTAAGATGTTGCTGAGGCTGAGAATCGAACCAGGACCTTCTGCACGGCAGTTCATAGCTCTAGCCATTGCGCCATTGAGTTGCAATTAAAGGCGTACCGAGGAATTGGTAAAAAAGTGAAATTTTATACAAATGTCTGAACAAGGTGTGGTGACAATGCCATTTTCTATATTTTTTTGTTTGCTTTGGATGCGGGTGTAGGTTTTGTTCTAGGATGGCAGAAGGATCCTCAATGCACACTTCTATGCAATCGAGTTGCTGGGATATTGTCTTAATGGGCTTGCTAGGAAAATTCTTCCAAATGCTTAACTGTGTAATAATCTAATGAAATTTCTTGTTGGATTAAATTAATTATTTGATTAGATTTGCCGTTTAGATGTAAGTTTTAGCGAATGTGAAGTAGGTATGATTTTAAACATTGTTTCTAGATCTGTTCCTAGTTTGTCGAAATTTATATTTCTTTCCTGTGCACGAATGGAAGAGAAGATACAACCGCGAACTCTATGAGCTGTTGTATCATGTAGTCCAAAAAGCCAAAACACGTCGACTACATTGGCTCGGCCACATCGAGCGAATGGACAATAATGCTTCAGCTAAGAGGATCTTCAAATCCCAGCACGCAGCTTCGTTTCAAAGACCAAGCCATCGCGGATGCCATAGAGCTCGGTCTAGACAACTGGAAGCAGCGAGCCAGGGATCGTAGAGGATGGAAGGCTGCAGTGTCTCAAGCAGAGACTCTTCACGGGTCGGGAGCCAGATAAGTAATAAAACCACAAGTTGAATATTGAAAATTTAATTAAGAAAAAACTATTTTCATGCCTTTGAATATGATTGTTAGGAAAAACTTCTTTTCGGGTTGAATGGCAGCAGAGAAAAGAACGTGTAGCTAGGAAATCTAACGAAATCGACTCGCATTCGCTGAAAACAATGCGGAACTTCATAAACGTACGAAATTTCGTTATGCAAATTCGCATTTTTTAGAGGCGTGGGACACTTGTACTAAAAAGGGGTTTTACCGTACTAATCACCGCGCCACTGAGATAGTTTAATGATCATAGATGTGTATAGATATGTTTTCTTTCCAAAGTCGCCATTTATAGAAAGGACTTTGTGACATGAGCACAGCAGTTATATTCTTAGTCCTCAACTGCACAGTATATATCCTGAAGAACCCACTTAACATTTTGTATCCAGTTACTGTCTGATCAGTTTTTTCTTCACTTTCAAAAGATCTTCTATTTTTGCCCTGAGGAATTCATAGGACAAAATCACTTCTTTTTCGTCTTAATTTATCTGAGCAATATGCTGCTATAGAGCTCCAAAACTCGGACTGCTTGTACACTTGGGCACATCATAAGAGAGAACTCTTTTGATATTTTTAAATATTTATGCCTTAACCTTTTGAAAATCTTTCAAACATATAACTCCAACTATATTCAAAATTCGTGATAAATTTATGATATTATTTATGATATTAATCAGCACTCAACGCAAAACATGAAAAAATGTTATGCCCCGTTGACATACAAAAATTATCAGATTTTGTTCTTTGATTTTTGGATTCGATGGATTACAACGAACATAAAATCCACGAAAATTGTACTTCTCGACAGTTAAGACACCACCCATGAAATGGGTTTCTTACTAGTCTTTGAATAAAAAACATTTTTTAACAAAAATTTCATCATCGGCCGAAGATTTATAGGGCTTCATCGTTTTTAAAATAATTGCAACCATAAGACCAAAGCTGAATTGAAAAGATATTAAACTAAAGGATCCTTTGGTAGACCCCTGTGTCTGTTTTTACATTTGGAATACAGTCGCTTTGCATGAATAATCCCTGAACAAAAAAAAAACTCAAAATGAGGTGGTTTCCATATCAGCCTATTTTTACCGGGGCCCATTTTAAATTGTTACCTTCCGGTAATTGGTTTATTTGGATTTCGGATTTCCATACTATAAATCATTTTGTTCCACTACATTCTGGTTAGCTTAGTCAAATCACAAAACTTTCAAATGTTAGTTCGCCTTTTCTTCAAAAAAATATGTTTAATCCCCTCTACAGTACCTAGTCGGAATTGTATGACAATGTCCCTTAATTATTATTTAAAATATTAAATATCTCCGCTTGATGTGTCATGTCACTCATGATGTGTCAAAAGCTCTTCATACGCTAAAAATATTTTTTTATACACCATACCACGTTCAACCCTTTTTGGAAAAATGCAAATAGATATTCTTCCGGCATGTCCCTAAATCAATAATCCTGTCAACATAGAAATAACACACACAATAACTACAACGAACAAAAGCTTAACATCAATAAATCCACACAAATCAACTTCTTTCGTCACCCTTGTCACTCAATCAGAATCAATAAAAATCTATTACATCAATGAAATTTCCAAAAGCGAATCGAACAGGAAACCAAAAACGCACACACACACACATATATATGGAAATGCCTTGGTATATATGAAAATATACATCCTTCAGTGGGAATGATATTTTTGCCCAATAATTTCGGTGACGAAAGTTGACAATACCAGCAATACATCATGCTACAGACAACACTCCTTCCCCGAAAACAAGAATATCCTTGTCGCTCTAAGCAAACTTTCAATCAATTCTCACAAGAAGAAGTGGAAAATGAAAGCGAATACGATTACGATTACAGCCCCTACAGGCAATAATTCGAAAAATAAATAAGGAGTGACATTTCCCTCCACTAAAACGAACCAAAAAGGATTGAGAATTTGCATAAAGGAATTTAAGGAGTTCAGCACTCGAAGGTGTTTTACTTACTTATGGAAGGCTTACATGAGTGTAAAGTTGTAATCGATGCACCTAAAATAATATTTAAAATAAAAAAAAACTCCTCTTGGAAGTCGATATCCTTGACAAAAAATTGAAAATTTCTCTGATAATGCCAACACAACTAGATAATATCCCTGACACACGCAATTCTCAAGGATAACGATATTTTTCCCCCTATTGATTTGTCATTCAATATTAATCAATTTCGGTATTTCTTTGATCGTTATCCTTCAGTCGGTTTCCTTTTTGAATTCAATAAGTCCTTGAAAGCCGATAAAATCCCTGGAATCCATTGATTGTGGTGGAAAAAACACAATTTTTATGCAGAATCAGATCATTAAGTGTTTTTTTCTAGGACATGGCATATTTTGAAATCTCCATCAAAGAATAACTGCAATAATTGTGCCATCCACAGCTGGATATGCAAAAAAATGTGCCTTTCTTGCTATCACAAATGATGTGCTGAATAAAAAATACCCACTTCACATACATGTGTGTGTACGTTGAAATTGGATTAACAGTTGAAAATCGCAGAAAATTCGGTAAACAAAGGCGGTAGGGATAGTTTCGGTAGAAAGGATTGCATGCTATTTAAGTGGGAAGACTGTTGACTAAAATTCCTGTAGAGAGGACTTTCGCCTATGGCCTCCCTCGGGAGTAATTGGCAAACATTTATTTTCATTTGTTTTTGCAGATAAGTATGTTGGGTATCTGTGAGACCCGTCCAATTTGCCTTGGGTGGGTTTGCGTTGCGGTAAAGGGTTTGTTTCTATGAATAAGTACAATATTTGAAATAGGAATTACACTGTAAGATACGAGAAGGTCAAATTTTGCTTTTAGCTGGAAAGGGCTATGAATTTGGGTTGCGGCACAATAGGTTCAGGCACATCTTCTTGGGTATTTGTAATTCATTACGGATTTTATTGTTGTCGGAGAGGTCTTTTTTTAAGGATTGACTCATGAACCATGCCTCGGTCAAAGAAATAAATGGTAGCCCTGACATGGTCTAAATTATTGTTTATGGTTGACTGAGTGAAGTTCGGGTGTTTTTGCTAATTTTGTAAATTGACATGTAAGCCTTTAAGTTTTTAATAACTTCCAGATGTGTTTAAGGACTTTACGCTTTTAATTTTCTTTATTAGAACAAAGATTGGTATACAAAAGTTGTAAGCACATTGTTTTCGTTATTACAGTTGAATTTGTTAGTGAGATACTATTGTGATCTGTAAAATAAAGGCAGGAGAAGTTGTAAGCACGCAACTCAATGACTGAAACTAAATCTACTGAGAATTATGGAAAAAGTGGAAAAGTTGTAAGCAAATTGCTTCAGTCGTTACAGTTGAATGTTTTGTAAGCTGGTATTACAATCTTTTATAGAAAGGCACCAAAAGTTGTAAGCACTCAACAAAAAAAAAGCAAACAAGTATCTACTAGAAAAAATTGTAAGCAGTGAGCTCGAAGGAAGAAATAAAAAAACGTCCGTTTGGTAATGTTATAATGTTATTATACCAAGCTTATGGACGCTGTAATTCTCTGAAATGATAATGTCATTACTTGGTATGAAAGTAAAAATAATTAATTGGCAAATAATTAATGAAATTATAGGAGACGACTGTCTAAAGTTATGCTCAGGTCCCTAAAGGTGACAAAATGTTCTAAAAATTAAAAAAATACTAGGGTTATGTCAGTCAAAAAAAAAACAACTTTTTTGCTAAAACCTTTAGTCAAGATCATGTCGTGAGTCGTTGAAAAGGGGCATATATGTGATGCAATTATTTTAGACAGTTTATATCGATGATGCCGAAAATACGTGTAAGCACTTGACGTGTATACTAACCATGACCATTTCTCTAAAGTTTTAAGACTGATCTTTACAAATACAATAACGAAAGTTGTAAGCACTTTATAGACCAAAAGCAGGAAGACATTTTGTTAGTAGAAAAGAATGTTGAAATGCCCATGTACACAAAATTGTACACTTGTACACTACAATTAAAACTAATTAGAAAAAATATCTGATCTTGTAAGCCCGTGAAATCAATTTTGAAATAAACAATTTTTAGTGTTTTTCTTTTTTTTTAAATTTACGAAATCACTTACCTTGTGAGAATATTCCAATCGCCACCAATAGTCCAAGTAAATGTGTGGTTCCAAGTAATTCCATTTTGGCTTAGTAGTTTTTATTATTTTTGTTTTAAACTTTAAACATTTATATCACACAGCACAACAAATTTCTCAACACTTTAAAATGACACTTGTACGTTAATTAAATTTGCAAACAGTTTTTTTTATATTTCCTATGTCATTATCATGGTCGTTTTCCACTTTGTTATTCCAATTACTGTAAAGAAAACGTTTATTAAAACGCATACACAAGTTAACAATGCATTTGAATGGTTCCCCTTATTTACATCCTTCAGCCATTTTCATTTCATTTTCCACTATTCTCCAAAAAAAAACTACAGCACAAACATAATTGATATTCCATGTACTCCAGCTCAATTGCAAGTAAAAGGATGTCACTAAAAGCCTGATGTATTCCATCACACGTCCTTGCGATTGTAATAATCCAAGGACATTTCGTTTACCGAAAACGTGATCAAAATTATACAAAACACACTTGCTCGAGATGAAACTACAAGGACACAATAATCTTTTAGCATTACTTATGCAAATTGGAATCGGATACAGTCAATTGCAAGCACTCGGCAAATAATATTTCATCACAAGGACACATGATTAATCATGCGATTTCGTTGTGAACAAAAAAAAATCGAGATATTAAAGACTTAATGGGTAGAACTTGTGCTTCCTATAGGCGTCCTCCTGAAGCCCTTCTACGATCGTAATAATTAATTTATGTGAAGTGTAGTGCAACAGCATGCGAGAGTAATCATTTCAATTTCATCTACACTTTACAGGATAATAATCTGTCTGCTGCGAGGGTGCATAACACAAAGCACGTACACTTTGAGAAGCACTTCACTGTGGGTAACTGTGTTAGCAATGAAAAGCACTAGCAAGGATTATGTGCGTGAACAATAAGGAAGCTTTGGTTGCATTTAATTAAAATGTTGACATTCTTGGCGTTTGTTTGTAAAACGATCCTTTTGTGGCATTTTAAAAAGAGCGTGATGGGAAAGTTATTCCTCGCTAACCCCAAGATTTAAGCTGTGTTCAGAAATCAATTAGCTGATGATTTCAAACATTGATTCAGTTTTGCAGGCCAATCGCGAATAAATGTTCGCTGGAATGTTTTCCTTGTCAGCAAGGTAAATAAGATTGAATGAGAACAGTTTCCCGGGAAAATTTATCCGCGATAGGCCTGATTTTATTTTATACAACAATATTCCCGTACAACAAATCTTCCTTTAAAGCGCAAAACTAAGTAAAATAATTATTCCATGCACCTCGCTCATTTTACTGTTCTAAACTTTCTGAGTTAGATATTAACCCCATTCGTTGCTGCAAGGATAATGACACTTTTATATTCCCCAAGCTTAGACACACACTGTTCCTAGCGCTAATCTACGAGCGTGTATCCGACTCATGATAACGAGGCATCAGTTCAACACGAGATGAGGTGAGAGCACACCAAAAAGGACATTCAACCACCTAATGCACCTACTCAAGGAGTAAAACTTGCACTCACATGGATTTCTGTGGTTGGAATTACAAGCTCACACACACCGACATACTTTTGTACATAACAAACAACTAACCAAGAGCAGCAGGTGTGCATTGACCCGCTTTTTAAGTTTCCACCAAACGGATATCCTTTTAGGAATTTTGCCGGGTTTTCTAAGCCCGAAACCACATTCATTTCAATTCACTTCGTCCTCGTTGCTTTTATATCGCACTTAGTAAATCCAATAAAATTGAATGAGCAAGGACGAAGTGAAGCGAAGAGTGTTAAGTTAAGCAGTAGGTGCTGTTGGATCGAGGAGTTTCCTTGCTATGCAGTGGAAGAAAATGACGAGAAATTATATTCTTTCCTTCAAGGAGTATTTGCCCTTTCATTTTTACTCTTCCTCTCTTTCTTTCTCTATTCTGTGTTTCGATTTTGTTTTTTTTTCTTACCACGAATCACTGTTATAGGAGCCGAGAATAGGTGTGAATGTGTAGGGACACGGAACTCAGGTGTACTTTTGCAGTATAAACTTCCCTCGTATGCTTAACCCCAATTGCGGTGTAAAAATTCATGTCCTCTCTACTTATGACACCCTTGAGTTGTTTGGAGGTACATGTTACCATTGTGTATGGTATCAAAATGAAAATCGTCTGATATTGGCATAATAGAATATTTAAGCGTAGAATTTTGTTTACCTTTCTATGAATTTATAAGAATTTTATGCAATCAAAAGAAATACTTTTTTATTTGGTTCACTGTGTGTGTACTTCGCAGATAGCTTTATTAAAAAAAAATTACGTTATTGTAAGCACATTACTAGAAGAGTTGTAACACAAATATTTTTTAAAACAATTCCACTATCCTTCCAACATTGATAACAAAAGTTGTAAGCACTCCATTTAAGCTTGTAAAACTGAGTAAATACTACGCAAAATGTTGTAAGCACAACGTTGGTAGATTTGCAATGAGATACTTGGTTATTATTATGTCACGATTTATCAATAAATGA
Source organism: Rhingia campestris (assembly GCA_932526625.1). NCBI lineage: Eukaryota > Metazoa > Arthropoda > Insecta > Diptera > Syrphidae > Rhingia > Rhingia campestris. The sequence continues at coordinate 116,182,035 of OW052185.1, read as the reverse complement.
CTTGACCACTTAGAACAGAAATTAGACTTGTAAGGGAAATGTGAAGACTAGCGTCACTATCGCTCCAACATAGAGAAAAGTTGTAAGCACTCCACTTAAGCATGGAAACCTTAGTAAATATTACACACGAAATCTACTTAGAACAGAAATTAGACATGTAAGATAAATTTGAAGAAATTTGCAAGCACAATGTTGATAGACTTGCAATGAGAAAATGTATATGTCACGATCTATCAAAAAACGACATTAAATCTTGTAAGCACTCATTAAGTCTACTTAGAACAGAAATTAGATTTGTAAGGGAAATTTGATCGAAACGATTTACAATGGAACACTCTGCGGCAAAACAACCTCAATAAAGTAAACTACAGTTTTACTACATTTGAAATCACATCAACAGTTTTAAAAATATCTCAGGTTCCGATTTAGTAAAAATATATGCATTTTTTATGGAGGTAGAAGCAGTCTTCAAATGTTTTCAATCTTGTAAGCACGTAGTGGACTAAAATCATATTAGATAATGCCATCATATGTATATGATCTGCAATTGACAAAAAATTGTAAGCACAGTCATTGCTTGCAATCTTAGACGCCCAAACGAATTAATCTATAGAAATTTTATTGTTAAACCTACAGGCTCTTAGTACTCTCAACTTTGTTTAGAGTTGCTGACGCGATTCTATAGATCCTTTTGTATTCCAAGATACAGTGATGTCAACTTTTTTTTTAACAATAGTCAATCCAGACCATTGTGATATAAATTATGCACATGTTCACGCACACATGTTCATTACAATAACGAGACACCCTAAAAAAACAAATTGAGTGCTCTACCTCCACGTTGTCTAAGCGATACTTACACTACCTAAAGATCTATTCATTATGATTTTCGAAAAATGCCCCTCCTATGGGCAATCTTTCCATAAAATTTACGCAAACAACACACGATAAAGCAACCCATGATAGCAATTTCTTAAAGCGACATTTTTACAACAAATGTGAATCCATTTAAATTTTTCCCATGAGAGCCTCACTGAAACATCAACTTACATAGAAAAAGAAGCAACATCCGGCCTGTACTCCGTACCGAGATACAATCCTGTGATATAATGTACTCACTTACTCTCCCCAAACCCCCACTGCTACCAAGCATGTCTTTAGACTTGTCCTCGATAGTTTCCTCAGAGAATATTCCATGATTTTGCTTGTTCTGAACCAGGTAAACATTCTATCCATACAGATAGAGACTACTGCCCATCTATCCAGCAAGCAAAAACCTCCTTCCAGATTATGTGAAATATTTCCTTATGCTAAGAACGTTTCAAGTCAATTGTTGTAATATATCTTTCTATAAATGTGTCTTTGCATCTAACAGCGAAAAAAGGGATAAAAAGCAAGTCGACTCCTGTGTTATCCTGCTTAAAGATCCTCCACAACAATAGAGTGGAAATATTTCAAATAAATTACGTGCTCTCTACCAATCCACCATAGCCACCATTATAATGAAAGTAAACGATACAGGATACACTGCATCGTTGCTCCTGCTTTGTTTGCCTTAGAGAAATGTACACAAACAAAAAAAAACGAAAGGATTTACATAGACATGTCAATCGAATACTGATTGATCCACTAGTTCTGTTAAAAAAAAAAAAAACAAATTGCTCACATTCCCGTGAACAGAAGAAGATATTCGACATTATTATTATGACTATCATCTCCGGAGGATAAATCGAATGTCTGCAATGTTGCCACTCCCTGAGAAGCACTCCAACTAAATCGATAGCCAAATGGAAGAGATTTGGAGATCCTTTTTGGTAGAAAATCGAATTCGCTGATGCTTTTGGCCATGCTAATGTTTATTTTGCAACTGAATCAAAGAAGAAAGTAAATTAGCCGAATGATTGAAATCGAAATGGATTAGGTTGTCAAGGTAGCAGAAGTATATCCTTGGCATGATTTACGTGGATGCATTTATGGATTTATGACAAGCAAGGAATGAGGTTTCTTTTTTATTAATTTGATTAATTTTTTTTATTGGAAATCGAATTTACCAATCAACTTTGATGTAAGGTTGTGATGTAAATGAGCAATTATTATGGAAGATGATTGGTTTTTCTTACGTAAAAAAGTGTTATCCAGGGATATCAATTCTCGACTTTGAATATGGAAATTTCATGAAAGTGTCCTGCAGTCTATGCAAATGGGATTTTATAAACACACAACTGGGCGCCTTGCAATGAATACCTTAAAACTAAGGATGTTATATGATAACCATCAATGATAAACTTGCAATGGACATTATTTTGAGATCGAGTATGTGTCCGATGAGTTAATAAAATGAGCCTTTAAACAAAAATCAACCGAATCCGGATTTTTGTGATTTTTAGTTTTAAATTCTTAATTTTATAATGAACGTTAAAATCATAACACAAGTTAAAAACATTTTCAAAAGGATCATTTTCTGATCTTCGTTCATATATCAGCGGAATTTGTAAGCCCGCTGTTGCCGAAGAAATTACCAAGTTTAACAATTGGCTTGGACATTAAGGCCCGGATTTTCAGTGTTGAGCTAACTCTGATCCAGTGGTAACTCGCCAACGGTGTTGGGTTAACTCTGAGCTAATTTATGTTTCTCGAATAAACTCTAAGTAAACCCAGAAAATATCATTGATCTCTAAAATTTTGATTTAACATTGACCTTATAGTATTTGCATTGCAGTTTAATTTCGATGTAAAATTTTATGATCTTGCTTTGTTACCAAAAGAAAGCTATTTGTGGTTTTAGAAAGCAGATATCGCAAATAAAAATAAATTTTTGGCTAAACTAAGCAAAGTACATATATATTTTTACAAATCTTCGCTTGAAAAGCAAACTGACATAAGTCAAACTTTGAGTTAAGTTTACAGACCGATTCACAAAAAAATACAAATTTTCCATCAAACCGCCATATATATTGCTCTTAAACTGACAGCGTGAGGGCGTAAGTGTGGTTTGGCATTTAAGGAAAAATCCTATAACTATGGAAAAACTAGGTTTTCTGAAAATTTATGAATTGTTTACATATGACGATTTGCTTTTCAAGTGACGAAATATGAGACAACGACTTTATTAAGAAGGTATATTTGTTTGCAAATTAATTCTCCTAATTCCTTAAAAATGTGTTATAATCTGATCAAATATGACAATAAAAGTTGTAAGCACAAAAGTGGTAGACTTGTCATGAATATATTCAAAAGGATCAATGCATGATATATAAAAAACAAGCATGCAAATTTGTAAGCAACAACTTGTTGGCTTGAATTTATAAAATCCTTGACGCACACAAATTTTATTGCGTACTAAATTGAAGTGCAACGTTTTTGGAGTACACTGCTTAAATTTTTTCTCAACATTAATCAAAATAGTTTAAGATTGACTACCAATATTGGTTTATATTTTTAACCACAGGAAACAGTTTTTTAAGAGAAATTATTATAAGAATCTAAAAGTAAAAGAATGACAAATATTCATATAAGCGCCTACGTGGTAGACATGTAATAAACTAGTTAAAATCTCGCTTTGTATTATCTACAGAAATCAACAAGCAGAATCGGTAAGCAGATTGTCTTGGCTACTTTTGGCTCCTTTTTTTTGACGAAGTCTTTTAAGCATGCATTTATACAAAAAAATTTATATCTTTATGTTGCGCCGATCCTTACAATATAAAATTCTGCTATAATCTATGCAATTTTGACAATAACCGTTATAAGCACACGGATCCTAGGCAAGCAATGAACATATTTAGAAGTATAAAGACATGATGCAGACGATACCGGCAAACATCCTTTCAAATTATTAATTTATATCGCTGTTTAAAACCCACAGCCATGTTGAACAATTTTTGATCAAGTCTCAATATTCTACGACACATTTCAACATTCAGTCTCAAACTATGAATCAGAAATTGAATTTCAAATGCGGCCCAAGAATACATTTCTTGTGGCTACCAAATGTATGTTTATGCTTGCAGTTCTTCTGCGCAATGAATAAATTACTTCAATTACTTGTATTGTCTGGTATTGAATAATAATCCACCCACTTATTCAAACATTCTGCACTTCAGCAGGAAGGAAGCTTCTCCCTTTTGGCCAATTCAATTAGTCATACAGTACCATCGTACTCCAGACCGCATGCTGTGCATTTCAATGTTTGATTTAAAGATATTCCTAAGAGTCCTATGTCCATACACAAAGCACAAATACCCTGCAACTGCATTCACAATTGCAACCTGTTCCTGTAGTTCTTAAAAGCGAAAAATCTTGTAATTCAAGAAACACTCCGAAGCAATTTGTCTGTATGTTTCATTAATTTGAAAAAGCACTCTGATGGATGCCCAATTCTCAGGCATCCATATTTACTCTTCAAATTGATTTGATCCACCTCTTTAACAAACAAAAAAGGATCGGTAACGATTTAATTTTCAAAATTTTCTTTGAAACTCCTTTACGTGAGAATGCATTTGCCTGGGTGTGAGTCATGAGCATCGAGTGGAAAACAACGTACGAAGAAACTCTCTGTATGTGACCAACATGCCGGAGGAGATGTAAACTCGGCTATCCTTTGGTTATGCCGGGTACCTACAGAACGTTCAACATCCTGGTGTATTTATTAAATATTCAAAGTTGAACGATTGAATATTTCATGCAATATACCGTACACCTACACGTGCTAATGTGTGTGAGAAAATGGTGAGAAGAAGAAGAAAAAAAAAACAACCCATGGAATCATAAAGTATTCCCGTACAAAATTTTGTTTTCTGTGCAAAAAAGAGGAACCATCACCATTGAATATTGCTGTGTCATTACATCTTTGTTGGTATATCCCAGGTGATCCTAAAAAATATCCTTTTTCGATGATTTATCGCTTTGCAATCTAAACACTTCAGCACATGATTTTTTTTTGTGTCGATCTCAATTGATTAAAAAATAACTGGAATCACAACCGGCTTTTTCTTTTGCTAACCACAACACTACACAAGTCGACAGTCGACAGAGTCCTTTTTGTTTCGTCACGCAATAAGTTATTTAAATAGAATCCGCGCCCGAAATGAATTCCGGTCCAGTCGGCAGGACTATAAAACACGAACTAAGGAAAAATCTCCACCATCAGGATGTCTAGCATACCAACGGGTGAAAAACAAAGAAACGGTTCAAATTCACCATCTCACCATACTGTTATCATTAGAGAATGCAAACCCCCGCCCCCAGCAAAAATTAGCAAAACAACCACGTTTCGTTCACCCTTAAAAGAAGCTAAATTCCAACAGGTTGTTGTGAGGGGTAGAAGTCGGGGAACAACTGTTATACAACCCCAACCCCTCTGTATTTGGTGAGATTGCGCAGCAACTTGGTGATGGTGAATTTGATATTCACCCACGATTTCCACCTTCCAGGTGCACATAATTTCCTAAAATCTTATTTGGCTAAGCACATTCACATTGGGGTAGGTAATTTGGGCTTTTGTTAACGATGTCAAAGTTATCGGTAGCAGCTGTAGGTGGTTCTCCGCTTTGGTGGGATGGCCAAGACGCCTGTTTGAGGAAATTTTGTTTCATAATCTGGGTTTATGGATGCTGAATTGGGATAAACATTGCTATCGATAGGGATATTTTGGCAAAAGGGATATTTCTATGTGGTGATTTGTTTTTTGGTGAATTTTATGCTGAATAGGTTTGTGTACGAGATAATATTTAGGAGATATCTAAGTAGTTCACGAATTTGAATATACGAGGAAGTTCTCATAAGCTTTGCCCATCAACATGTACACACCGTTTTAACTTTATCGATGGAATTAACATACGGTTGGGAATAATTAACTATCAATCAATATGTTCAATAATTCAATTAATGTAATATTCCCTAGACTATCCCATGATGTGTTCAAAAATGGAAATTTATTTGTTGTAATCACACAGCCTAAGGACTTGATTTGCATTTTTTTCAGAAGAATAATCCTTGAACATGGATAATTGAAGAAGCGGATATTGTTACCACCCAACTAAGAGGCTTGTCAATTTGTTTCCAATACATATCTTCCAAAAAACATATGTATTACCGGCAATTCAGGTCTTGAAACCTGACTTCCTCAATCATTTGTGTGTGCTTGACACAATCGATTCAACTCCTGTACCGAATGGGAAATTTGAAAAGCTTCCCATGAAAGTTCTATTTTACTGGACTAATGTATCTAAGAGTTATGACAGGAATTCAAACCAGGGAGACCTCGCTTCATAGTCTCGATTAGAACTATTTAAATAATAAGTTGAACTCCTATTTCTAAAGCCACCATTAAGACCGTCAAACCAATTAAAGAAGCTTTCAAGTCTTTTGTTTCTGAAAAAATATATTCTATTCGGCGATTTCTACTCGTTACCTTAAAAGGCTTAAAAATATACACCTGATACACCTTTATTGGCATCGATGTTTGCACGACTAGTTGGTCTCGCAGGGAATCAAACAAAATGGCTGATTAGCAAAACAAAAAAAAAAAAACATTTGCCTAGCACTAATGATTGCCGTTCGATAAAGGACTATCGTAGCTATTTCCCCTTCAGCAATATTACTTGTAGGAGGTCTTATGGAAAAAAACATTTGGCGCACTTTTAGGAAGCTATTTACTTCTATAAGACTTCTTTAAATATTTATAAAAAGACTTACAGAAAAAAAATTGAGCGACGACGTCTCGGTCGTATAGGAGCCGCCTACCCACAGTTCGTCGGAAGACGTTGTAGATTAGCGGAATCGCCTATCTATCCTGCATCAGTCCTCGACTATCCAAAAATAGAAAAGCTTCAGGCGGAATGAAGCCTCTTATTCGTGCACTCTCAGAATATTCATTATTGGGGTAGAAGGCCCCAAAGACGAGACTATTGCACGAGGTCTTGAAACCGAATGAGTTTCACCAGAAAATTGTCTATCCTGTTTATTTTGTCCCCGTTGTATAGGGCCTGGTTGGAATAATATTTTATGTAGCCAGATACTGGTGTTCTGTGTAATCCAAGGCAGCTTCTCAACACTGCCTCTCAAACACCCGTATCTTTTCAAATCGAGATGGGGAGTCCAACACGCTATCTACTAGGTGTACTCTGGAAAATGAAAGGCGAGTAAGAATAAAGACGTATTTGAATCGTGTTGACTCATTCTCCGGTAAGTTCCCGATCTTTTTACCTTGTCCCTCCCTATCTTATCACCTTGTCCCTATCTTTTCACATTTTCCCCGATCTTTCCACCTTAGCTTTTTGAAGCCTTCATTCGTTATTTCTATACATGCTATGCTTCGGAAACATCTTAAAGTATGGTACATGTACAATTGTACACACATCTCCGGAAGCTTAAAAACAACCTTACAGAAGTCACGGCACCATAATTTCGGTTATGCTTGTGAATTTCCCTGCATAATGTCTTAAACAAGCTTCTACCCAAACAATCGACTGCGAAAATGCTCAACCTGCACGCACAAGTAATATATAAGGCCTATAGAAAGAATTTCTTGTGGAAATTAAATTTTTGTGCCTTATAGAAGAATAATTGTTAGTTGGGTGATAATCACGAAATGTTTCTGAAATTGCTCCAATTTTAATGCTGAATACATCACTTGTAAATATCAGGCGTAATCCTTTTCACCTGAATTGCATAATTAACTTGCAAACTTTTTGTCATTGACCGCCGCACCTTAACTGTCATCATCCACGTTTCGGCATCTGTCATATAATTTATTTGGTTAATCACACAATGCCTTCGATAATACCCTAGCAACATATTTTACTAATTAATTGCTATTACAGATTAATTAGAGTCAAAAAATGAAATCTACTGCAAGTTAAAAAAAGGACCGGAAGTTGAAACAAAGTTTGTTAACCCAACAACCACTCCAACCTGCATTTGTTTACCTCGCGTGTTAATTAGTGTCATAATTTATGCACAAAGGGAGAGAGCCAACCGGAAATCTGAGGTGTAAAAAAAAGGTGGCAAAAGAGTGTGAACCCCTCTAGATATTGCTTTTATTAAATAATGCTAGGTTGGGGTGTACTTTATTTTACATTCTACCAACAGGTTGTTATTACCGGTCGGTTGTTTATAAAAAGGTGTTTTATGTCGAGTGCACTCGTTCGTCAAGTTGAACTTGCCTTATGCAATATCACCCCTGTTGCTGGTCGTCATACATCATTTGCATTTTGCATAAAATGTTAGTCATTTAGCAAATGAGAAAATTGGCAGAATGCCTTTGTTTGCCATGTCGAAACATCGCCCCGATTCCTCGATTAATCATCCACACATTTGTAGTAGTGGAATGGACTGCTTTCTCCAGCAAACTATGTTGAACATCCGCATTCCATAGAATGTGCAAAGTCATTGCGCTCATAAATTGTACGACTGACTCCTTCGGTTTGAATGTAATCAACTACCCCGTTCTGCATTATTATGACAAATAATTAAATTTTTGTAATGGATTCCCTCCCTTGGTCCCTACCGCTTCTATGGAAGGGGAAGGGCATTCGTATTCACATTCGCATTATACCATTTTACTCGATCTATACGGTGCGCAGAGCCGAGAGAAGGACAAATTATTGCCGAAAGGCATCTAAATCATGTAGAGTTGAATTTCCTGTCTCATTCCCAAAACTACCGACTGAGTGCCATAAGAAATGCATATGATTTTCATATAATTTCAGGAAACTACATCATGTCCTTATTCGGTTTCGCCTTGTTAGGGGTTGTTATAAAATGTATAAAATTGCTCAAGGCTGGGTAGTGTCTGCCAAAAGTGTCAACCCAATTTCCAGAGCAGCATAATAAATATGGTTAAATGGAGAATGGGAACAATGACTGCGGAGTCAAAATAATAACTGTTGTGTTGTGTTTTTGTTGTTGTCCTTGGTGAGGGTGCGCGCTCTTGGATTTTGTGGAGTTGGAGAATATCATTTCTTTAAAAGATAAGCCAAGCATATATGGTTTTGATGAATGTCTCCTTAAAAACTTGATTTGTTTCGTAGTCAATTTATAAACTTGCCAACTTGGGTACAAGCGAATGATTGTCCTACATTAACAAAATTATGAGAAATAGTGGGCAATCAAAAAAGCAGCCAACTATGTAACGTATTATTTGTTTTAATATTTTTCCAGATTTTTAGACTATTCAGACATGAAATGTATAATATCCTGTATGTGTATCAGACCAAACTAAACTCTGGTTGTATACAACTATGATTTTAAAACTCACAAATGGAAAAAACAAAAACACTTACAAAGTAGTATTTCATATAACATTGCGAATATATCCTCTCATCAAGTACGGGCTGTATACCTCGGTCAAGACCAATTATTCGATATGCTGGACCTCACTAAAAAATACTCTCTATCGCAATAAGCCAAAGAAGGGCCAACAAACTGCGACTCTGTGTAAAGGTAGAGCATTTTGCACTACTCGTTAGCTTCTTTCCATGTATCTTTGTAGGCAATTTGGTTGAGGACCCACCCTTACCCAAGCAAAAGTGGAACAGATGATTTGTTGCACAACATATACCAAAACTCAATCAGACAAATTGTGTTATCCTGATTATTTTGTTGATAACCATAAGTTAATTTTTACCATTTTAAAATTTTCCCCGCTTTTAATGTTCTCTTTCATTCCACCTAACGTGTCAATGTGATTATCAACACATCTTGCTTAACTTCTTCAGACACTGGTAAACCTGATTAATTTCCTTACGTGCGCACTCCCATCCATTTGCTGGAGCAAATCAAATAAAACTTCAAATCTCATAATCTCCCAGTCTCGTCAGGGACTTTTATTGTATTACCATTACCATTGTGTTACAGGAAAATCGTATTAAGGCCACCATCACCAGCCCGACCAATAGCTGTAATTTAATCTCAGCTACCCGCACGACGCAAATAAAAAGGATAACACTTAGGCAAAATTAAATTCCTTCATATGGAGGTTCCATATTGGTCTTCCACGGCTGCCCGTGACACAGACCCGTGCCTATCCTAGAGAGCATGTTAACGTACGTGATCGGAATGTCATCAAAATAAGAACAATATCATCTTCAAACCTACTCCAAAGAATGTCCTTTTTATGTGGATCTTTCTCTCTCCTGCCATTTGTTAAGCTTATATGCTTGATATTTATATATATTTTCAAAATCACACATTCTAGATACAATTATTTGCTGGGTAACTTTATTTTTAATTGTCATTGATTTTATCTTAAGAGGACGAAAAAGAAATCCCAAGTTTGTCACAGAATCCTCCAACAAAACCTCGGTTATTACTTTAAGAAACTCAAAGCAGTACGAAAACAGGAAATACGAAATAAGGATGAAATATTAAATCATAATCAATCGGTTTTCCTTTCTACAAATTGGGACGAAAAAAAGTCCTTCTCTAAATAAATGAGATCTGTCTTTATTTACGTTTTTTTTTCATCTGCCCGTCATTGCGTTAACAACATTTTACCCGATGATTTCCTTTGAAGGACTTTTTTCTCTCTTCTACGTTGATAGAGTTTAAGTTCAGCTTATTCAATAAAGCAAACGATGGAATGGTGGATAAGGGAAAAGAGATAACTAGAGGGACAAAATTCCATCAGGTGATTGCCTGGAATAAAGTCCATGGTCGTATTATCGTTTGCAAAATGAAAGCCAAATACGAAAGGACATTCAAATTGTTTAGCTATGGTTAATCATAGCGAATCGCTGTAGATTGAAACGTGGACATTTTGTTAAGTAAATTGATGCGGGGAAAGTTCCGTAAAAAGTCATTTCACTTGGATCTTCAATTGCAAGGACTGGTTGAAATAATTAACTAAACCTAAAAAGTGATGAAAGGCTAAGCAATGGTAGGGCAAACTATCATATATGGAGGTTACAATATTCTGCAACCAAGGCAGTTCAATACCCTCTTTTAAAGATGGAGCTATTTAGTAACGGGTAGGCCAAATAGAAGGCCAAATAAATGCAATCCAATGAACAAAATTAATTTTTTCCATGTATTATGGCTTAATTAGTAAGATCAAACATTCCCATTAATTATAGAATACAACGTCGTTCAAGTGGCTGCCTCTGTCACTCTAATTTTCAAGACCTTGTTGATGGTTTCGGGCTGTAGCGCACGCCTTGCTTGGATGATATTGGCCTCAAGTGATTGAAACGTTTCCGGATTGTTGGCATAACTTGGGTCCTTCCCGGATTCACAAAAAAAGTTCAAAAGTCCAAAGGGGTCAAATCGCAGCTCCGAGGCAGCCAACTGATTTCGCCAAGACGGCTGATAACACGATTTTTTAATTTGGTGCGATTTTTTTTACGATTTTTGATCGACTGTGGCATGGGCAATCCGCTTTCATGCAAAAACCAGAGGTCGTCCAAATTCAAGTCTTCAATTTCAGTAAAAAAAAAGTCGGGTAACATGGCTCTGTAATGCCCACCGTTGATGGCAACACCCCACAATCCGCACCAAACTATAATTATGTGGATCGGCTTCTCGACAATAACGTGCGGATTTTCTGATGATTTCCAGATGCGGCAATTTTGTTGTTAACGTAGCGGTCGAGATGAATATGCGCCTCCTCTGAAAAGATGATTTTTCGCTCAGTCCAATTCAAGCTGATTTCAGCTATAAGGCCCAAATTGTGAAGCGATAACGAAGCGATTGGAAGTGCGCCTTTAATTGCTGAGTCAATTGGACCTTGTAAGCGAATAATTGGAGATCTTTGTGCAGAATTCTCCTCAGGCTAGTACGAAAATGTTGAGTTGTTGAGATCGATGGCGAGTTGATTTTCATCAATTGAGTCTAACACCTCGGCTGCAGCAGCTACATTCTCGGCTACAGCAGCCACAGTCTATGCGCACCGTACGACGACGGGGACCATGAGTGCTATCTACTAGCATACCAGTCTCAAGAACTTTTTGCAGAAACTTGCGTACAGCAGGCGCGTTGGGTGCTTCATTTCCCCCAAAAACTTCTTTTCAAATAATGCACTGTTTGGGCTACACAGCACTCACTTTGGAAATAAGTTTTCAATATTTCCCAACGTTGTTCAAGCGTAAAGCGACTCATTTCGTTCCGCGGAGGTATGATACTGACTTTCTGCCAATACTTCGAGCGGGAAATAACTGTCAGTGCCAAAATAACCTATGATTTCAAAAGAAACCACTAGACGGCCCACCCTGTATATAGTTGAAGACAATGGAGATCTAAAAACTGTGTCGTTATGAAACCCTTTTTCGGCCGACTATTGTGAAGCTGCTAACAAAATTTGGTTTGTGTGCACAAGGTAAGTTCTGAGAAGACTCAAACCTTCAGCTCATTTTATTCGACCATGCTTATCGTTTATTGTGGGCTGCTTCCTTGACATCGAAGGAGTTTTTGACAACACCGAACATGCCCAAATAGACATATGCAGAGGCATAGATAGTACAACATATAAATGGATAAAGCACATGCTTAACAGTAGAAATATAAATGCTACTTTAGGCAGTGACAAAATCAGCGTTACGGCTGCGAAGGGTAGCCCAAAGGGAGCTGTTTTATCCCCGCTACTATGTTCCATCGTAGTAAATGAGCTACTAAACATACTCAGCAATGATGGTTTCCATGTCCAAGGATACGCCGATGCGATCCTAATCAGAAGAAAATTCGAAGAAACAATCTCAGAACTCCTACAGAGGGCACTAAACCTCGGCAATGGTGCAAAAAAGTTAGCCTAACTGTCAATCCCAATAAAATTACCATAATTGCTTTCACTCTGCTTGGTGAAACAATAGAGTTTTCAAAAGAAGTTCAATACCTGGGACTAACTCTAGAAAAAAAACTCAATTCGAACTTTCACCCCGCAAATACCATAGACAAAGCCAGGATCTCTCTGTGGACCAGCAGAAGTCTAATTGGTAAAAGCTGTGGAATAAAACCTAACATCATGTTATGGGTCTACACAGCCATAACCCATCAGGCTGCTAATTTCCATATTAAAACATGGCTGAAAAACAGGTCCAATCCTTTCTGGACTAATATTGAAGGTAACAGACAAGTCGAAATGTTCATACCAAACACTTCCCACACAAGAACGAAACAACTCTTACATCTAACTAGGAGTCAGATTCGAACCGTCATGTCACAGGGTTCCTTACTGAACATTGTCATGTCAAAAAACACCTCATGACTATGGGAATAACACAAGATAACACCTGCAGACTATGCATCGATGACGAAGAATCAGCAGAACACATCCTGTGTCACTGTAACTGCCTAATCAGATTACGTAAACACCAACTAGGTAAATACTTCCTTGAGGCAGAGGATATTCAGGATTTATCACAAAGTCCGGCATCCGGCTCTAATTGAAGTAAATCACAATAGGCCCAAATTTGGCCGCAGTGATATGGAAACTCAATTGCACCTCCCTAACCTAATCTAATCTAATCTTATTGTTCAGACAAAAACATTGGCCGTTGTGACTGCGCGAGGGTCCGTAAAATCTAATGTTGAAGACACGATTCACAAAGCGGATTGGTTTTGTTTTTTTTTGTTTAATCCTTGATTCCCTGCTTGTAAAAAGTGACTGCAAAAGCTAATGTTAGCTGATGATGGAGCTATAATAAGTGGGCGCTTGATGCATTGGGGAATGAATATCGAAATGCCCATAAGAGACCACAGATCTTTCCTGACAATTGTTTTATCCTTTACCAGATATTTATAAATAAACATATGGGAAGGCTACAATCCGCTGTGCGGATCGTTGAATACCCTATCCCATCCCATCCTTAAAATTAATATCCTCAAAATATAGGCTTTATGGCGATGATACAGCAAAGGACACTGTCGCAACATAGGAATTGCTTAGACAGTTTATCAAAACCTTTTGTGGTTCGACACAAAACAACGTATTTCCATTGCTAATGCCTTGGGATGGGGTATACAAATGGTTTTTGTAAGAAAAAGCCCCCAAAATGTGGGCGTAGGTGAAAATGATCTATGGACAAAATGTTTATATTACCATTGCGAAAGTATTATATAGTATAAGTATAAGAAAAAATGTTTGATTTTTTCGAAAGTGTTAAAATTTGGACAAAAACTCTTTTTAAATAAAAACGCCCCCAAAAAGTGGGCGTGGCAAAAAACTTTGTATAGACGAAATATAGATATTAGGATTGTCTAAATATGCTGCTCAGACACTTTTTTTAAATTCCTTACGGTTTGGCTTAAAACTAAGTTTTTCTAAAAAGTGGGCGTGGCAGTGGGCGGATTTCAAAAATGTGTACACTTGTTTTTCTTCGTTGGCCAGAGAGTCTATATACCAAATTTCAACAATTTAGCTCAAAATTTAAGGCCCAAAAAATCGGTGACACACAGACGGACAGACATGGCTTAATCGACTCAGCTAGCGATTCTGAATCGATCCATATACTTTGAGTTGTATGTATCGAAATTATTTATGTTACAAACTTAATGTCAAAACTAATATACCCCTATGGGAGAGGGGATAAAAATACTGATTCTTGACGCAACATCCTGTTTAGGATCTATGACCTTTTTTTTTCTCACAACCATTCATTCTTGGACGATAGCATGGCATACAGTTTTATGAAGATTGCGAACGGCAGATTTTGAGATTTTTTTTTCGATAACTGATACCACTCGGATCATCGTAAGACCAGATATGAAAGAAATTGTTCGACCCAAGTGCAAAAAGTTCAAAAATATGCTATTCTAGGTAAGTGAGAGTGCATAATGATGTCACTATTCAGACCTCAACCCGTTTATAAACAAAAAAAGATCGAATGGTAGTCCTGCAAGCGACCTTCACAAAATAAACTAGCGGTATTTCAAAATCACATTGATGTCAGTACTGGTAATCGTTGGTATCCCTAGGAAACCTTTGAACATCTATTTTGTTTTGTATAAATAATTCCAACTCCGATTGTAAATATGCTCCTTCCTTTGTACTGATGGTTCCAATACCACATCATTATACATAAACCTACCCTTCTACTCTACGTTAGCAATTTCAACGCAAATAAATGTAAAATTTTATGTGAAAATCTCTTTTTAAAAAAATCGCTACACTAATTCACAAAGCAATTTGTTTAATGGACTCTTAACCATCCGCAAATAATTCAATACATTTCTCATAAAATTTCAAATTCCATTTCCATACATTACCACATTTCCCATCAAGTTCCCATACACACATTCCAAGGCCAAGGAACTCGAAATAAAAAAAAAAGTATCTGTCGCGACGAAAAAAATATGCACACGTTTCCAGATGATTTATTGTAATCACAGTTTCCACTCACTTTACAATTTACAATCCTACCACATACCAACTCTGCAAAGCTTCTTTAAAATATGGGAGAGCTCCAAGAAGGATATTAAATTCCATGTTCTCGTACCATCCTCACAAGTATGGCTACACAGCTCCGCCGAGCAATTCATTCATTTTTTGTAGCTGTGCGTCTTTGTTCTAAGAATGAGTAACAGTTAATGCATTTGTCTGTGGCAGGGACATTTTTACAAACCGGAATCATATGGAAATGAATCCTGTACATCCTTAATCGCAGCATGAATCATATTTCCTGGCAACATATGCATCGGCATCCAAATGTGCCGCGATGACACAAAAAGTGGGTTAATTACTTACTAATTGTTTCGATAAATCTTCGAAGGAAGGTTCGAAAAAGAACCACCATTAGGGAATTTTTTGTTCATGATATTCACATTTTTTTATTTTTATTTTTTTTTTCTAATTACAAATGTATAAAGTTTTCGTTGAATGTATAATAAAAGGGGATGCAAAATGTTTAAGGACACAATAGGCTCTGTCTTAGCGCTGTTAAAATACAAATTAAATTTGACAAACACTTTTTTTTCAATATGCGTGATAATGAGGTTAAAGCCCACAGAGTCCTTAATTTTTTTTTAATTTAGTATAAATGGTATATAGTATAGGTTAATTTAACACAAGAGCATGCAAACTTATAAACTACAAAAATAAAGTAAAAGTGCGAAAAAAAAATGAAGAAGAATGGTTTATGGTTTTCGAAAAAAATAAACCACAAGGCTTGGGCACCAAATTCCATGCAATGTCCCTCACCTTGAAACCCAAATACAGGATAGCCCTGCCAATCCTTTAGGGGTCTCACTTTCTAAATTAATTTTTACCATCCATTAGACGTGCGTCTCTCGGCGCCTGGCGCTGCCGAACCTGAGAAACGTGGCGAAGAGTTCGACGAGGATGGCATGCATAGAGCGGCCACCTCGTTAGCCTGCATTGTATGAATGGCAACGAGGAGTTTTTTGCGTGCACCAAATGCCGTAATGCCCATTTGAATAAGGTCGTCTTCAGTCAGCGTTGTGAACATTTCCAAATCAATTTCGTTCAAAACGAAGGTCTCTGCAAGGGGGTAAGAGGTTTTGATTGAGAAGGGCAAGCTCTTGATATGAGACACTTGAAATAGGACTACATTGACACGACAGATACTCACTTACTTTACTGAGTGACAAGACAAAGATACATAGATACACTTACTTATGTAATGTTCCAATCCGAGTGTTGTCAAAAGAGAATGAATGTCCTTATGCTGGGACATTTGTATACGGCGATTCAATGGTGTCGAATCAACAATTCCCGTTGTTGCGCTCAAGCCATAGGGCGAAATAGGTATTCCACCACCTCCGGCATTACTACTGCCATTATTTCCATTGTTACCTCCGCCACCGCCGCCGCCTCCTCCTCCTCCTGCACCGCCTTGAGCTGTACCACAGCCACTATTGCGATTCCATGCAATGTCGTCAACGGTTTCCAATGGTGCTGGCGAAGTGCGGCTCAGTGCCAGGCCAATCCAGTTGGCATTTGGCGTGCGCAACTCACCGCTTACTGGTGGACGTTCCATGGCCTTGAATCCGAGGACACGTTTCATGTCAAAGTCAAGAGCACGTTGCTGTTAAAAAAAAAATAGGAGAATATAAAATAATCGATGACGGTTTTCAAAGCCTGCAAAAAACAGACGTATCTTTGTTTCTAAAGTCTTAACCGCATAGGTACCACCCCATTTTTTTTGAAGCCCACTCTTAGACCAACAATCAAACTTACCCTCAAGTTAAAGTGCTGATTTCGATAATCATCGCCTACCCCTCCTGTGGCTCCGCTCGCTGTTCCGCCCAGTCCCAATAGCACACCGTCGCTGGATCGCCGTCCGCCCCGACACCCAGCTTCACTGCTGTATGTCGAGTCCGGCGAATATGGGGCATGCGTTTGAGCTGCCTGTTGTCCAGTATACGGCGGATAGGCCTGCTCCAATGAAGTAGTACTGCTACTAAAGCTCTGATATCCGCTCGTATTGTGACTGTTGCCATTGTTAGCATTGGCAATGCTATTCGTTGTGTTGCTGCTGCATCGCGAATTGTTGTTGTGACTATTCCTGGGCGAGTTACCGGTCAAAGGTGTAGCTGGCGTCACCTGCATATAGTTATTCGTATTGTTCACCTGATTGCGATGGAAGCTATTGTTGTGAACTTGTAGATATTTCTGCGTTGGAACGCAAATCCCCGTCGGAGTGCCTTGATACTTGTTCGCGTACATGTTTAAGTTTTGCGCATGCGCATTGTTGTTGTTGAACGCGTTCTGATTCGACTGAGGCGATACAGTCGATGTAGCCTTGCCAACGGTCGGTGTCAATGGACTGTCTGGATAGCTGGCCAACAGCGATGTCAATGTTCGACGATACGCCGTCTCAAGCTCTTGGTCTTTAGGTGAGAAATATAGTGATGGTATTTCCGGTTTGATTAGAGTCGTCTTGAGGCGTAGAATGTCGTGACGAGCCTCGTAGATTTTATCGATGAATTTCTCCACGCCCTTAATAACAACGGCCATGGTGCTCTGGCGTTGTTTTTGTCTTGGCGATATGAACACCCCATACTTGGTGCTGAGGCTCATTATTTCGGTTAGATCACTTTGATTGTCGGGAAAGTCAAATATCAATGCAATTGGTAAATTGCCCTAAAGAATTGAAGATGCCGTCAAATGTTGGTATTGAGTTGATCTAAACCAACTTACCACCAATTGCTGTCTAGCCCTATAGACTCCACCGATTGTTCCGGTTATGACCACCTGGGATCTTCTTATCGGCTTTACGTTCGCATCACATAGTTCCGGAAATCTTATCTACACAGAAGAAGTGAATTAGAAAATGGAATAGCTGACAAGATGGACAAATTGTGTACACAGATACAGACACGGATTACAACAAAAATGACGTTAAATGACAATCACACAGGACGACGTGGACATATTTAGGTGAACCTCTGTCTTGGTACGCTCCATTATGGTCACTAGATTTCCATTGTTCTTTCCTTTAACGATTTCATGATGCTGCGTAGAGATTTCCAATTGCATTTGGACCAACATTTCAGACTGTAATGGAAGGAAATCATTATTTGTAAGGCAAACTAAGTTTTAATTTTTTGTTATCATTAGGTGGACATTAAAATAATTCACACTCGAACTGGATCGTTCAGTGAAGACTTTGTGCCACAAATTTGTATCATTCTAGCTGATAATTTTTGACATAGAATACCGAGGCCATGATCGATATAATAACAATATTTGAAACCGTAAAATCTACAGTCTTCCAAATAATGTATAAATATACCCTTGAAGCCTACATGACTTGTATAGGAGTTACCCACAGCTTTGATCTGCAGTGTGGACTGTAAATATTAAGTGGTTTGAAAAAGCCTTCTCCAAAAAGCTAAAATTGTGATCAATCATAGAAAATCTAGAGATCTGGGTACGAATGTTAAAGAGACAACAAAGTGGGGTTAAGGACAACGACCAAGTAGCGCTTATCTCAGCTAATCATGGCACCGATGACCTTGCGAATCTTTTTCCTAAACGGGCAATTGTTTTTCAGAGACCCCACAAGCCGGTAATTATTGGTTATATACCTCAATGTCTGTATCAATTGTCAAAATTAATTTTCCTGGGGTGACTAATCCGCATATATTTCTATCTCACTCTCCAGACTTATTTTTATGGTGTTATCTAAAAGTGAAAAGCAATTGGAACGTTAAGCTCCATAGTTGCATTGTCAAAATTTCAAACAGAATTCCATAAAAAGATTAGAGTCCTGCGAAGAACTAAATATTGGTCACCTAGCGTTAGTCAAAATTCATTAAGGAAAAAATAAAATTTTACAAGTTTTTGGCCAACTTATGCACACTTTACAGACACCTTTTCCATTGTTTGAAAAAAAAAAAAAACTCACCGCATGTTTTCCACATGTACAATTTATCAAGAGCTGCGTTGCTTCCTGCACTTTCTCAGCATCTTTCTCGGATCCCTTCACCAAGACCAACGACGAGTGCAGTTTCGGTCTTGACGAGAATATGACCTAACAAATAAACTCAATTGTAAACTCCCAAAGAATATTAAACCTTCCCTTTACAACCCACCTGTACATTAAACTTAATCTCCACCTCCTTGATATACGGCGTATCATGATCTGGAATAGGTTCGCCCTCAGCCCGGATGGGCAACTCAAATGACATCAGTAACGGCGTTGATAAACGCACTAGAGCTCTAGCTCGTTCAACACCCTCCAGACTACCGCACAACGATACCTGATTACTTTTCTCCGTCGGATTCGATCGATTCGAATCGGGAAAGTGAATATGTGTGGCAGTATCCTCCATGATGCGTTTAATATTGTTTCCACCACGTCCAATGATGTACGAATGATCGGTATAGGAGACGTCCATTTTCATTATAACTCTAGAGCCCTGCAACAAACCAAACCAAAAAAAAAAACAACCACCCAATTAAAGAGTCACGCAAATTAACCCCTTGCAACCTCAAATTAACATCACACACGAACGACATAACGACGACATACCCTCGAATCAAGGCTTGCTAGAATGCGTTCTTTTGCCCGAATTACATCGTCCGGTTTGCCAACTATGCGCACATGGGGATCTGAAGGAATTTAACGCAAAAAAAAATCTCTGAAATGTTTACACTGCGGTTCGCAGCATTGGAATGCCTTGCATCAGCATCATCAGCACTTACCCTTCTTGCTCTTGGCTCCAATTTTAAGTCTGCACGGCCAACTGATGTATGTCTCAGTTGTTTTCATAACCTACCAACAAAAACGAAAAATTACCCAGGGTGAAAAAAAATTAATTTGCATAAATGGGTGCACGTCCTTACGTTCTCGAAAAAGTACTCAGCGCTATTTAGTCCTTCTATGTTACTCTCAACTGAAAGGATGATACATTTTTTTTTATTTTTCATGTCCACCTGTATGGATGCTTATGTTTTGTTTTAGCTCACCTTTTATCATGTTCTCCAGCTTATGGCGATCGACCTTAAAACGTTCCGTATGCAAGTCCTCGGGATTTGGTACGCCCAGTTTTACGGCAATCGCTCGTATGTCACTCCAGTCACTGTCCGCTGATGATATCTCACTTTGGGTCTCGCTGGGGGCTCCGCTTGAGGTTGCCGCTGCATACAACAGCTTGTTCAATGGTGAACATGAGGCCATCATTTTCACAGAAATATTTCTAGCCGAATATCCTTGTTAATTAATTGTATAGCAAAACTTTTGTTGGCTTATTGTAGTGAGTTTTTGATTAGTGTTGTTGTTGTTGTTGTTGTTTTATGAAGTTACTGATGTCGGTTTTGTTGATTGATGGTTTTTGTTGGTCTTGAATGAGAACGAAATTAGGAGATGATGAATAATCATTGTTGGTTACATATGATGCTTTAGGCAAATGGAGTTGTTAATGGCATAATGTGTCTATAGGTGGAATGGGATTTATGGAACCGGAAGAAATACATTCAATTCTATTACAAATTAGAACACAATTAATGAATGAATAGCCTAAGATGAACCTATAACTTAATAAATCAAAATTTTAAAGCCACAGATACTGATGACCTATCAGGGGAGGGTAGGTATTATCTTGGGGGAGATTTTTAAAAAGGTCATGCTGATGTTAAAACTTTGAGAAGAAATTTTATGGAATTTGAGACTTATTATTTCTTAGACTCTTAAAAAAAAATACATTTTGAAATGGCCATATCGCGGAAGATACGAACCTGTTTCGCGAGCATAGTACCTTGCGTTGTGTGCTATTACCGGAGTGGTTTGCAAACTAAAGACAGTTGCTTTCAGAATTACATAAAGCTTACCATATCCCAGCAGATAGTTTGTTTGCATACAAGATCGGGAGGAATATCAATTATGCTATTCGAATCCAGAGAAAAAATGACGACATTCTACGTAGGCTTACATACGAACAGTAAGTCAATCCACCGTAACCAATCATACGCCAAAAGTAACATTTTACAACTGATAGAAGATCCTTTAAGGGCCGTTTTATTTACTCGAAGTTAAACACAACTTGGGGATTTTTATAGCCAACTTCAGAAATTGCTTTTATTCACTCAAAGTTGACTCTCTCAACTTACGATATTCAAAAGTTGAGAAAATACAAAGTTGCTCAACTTTTGATTTTTCAACTCATCGAAGTAGTTGAAGTTATTCAATAAACTTGGGATTTTGTTTAATTTCTGTTTATTCACTATAGTTGTTCACAATTTCTGGGAGAATTGGTCATTATCTTCTTCAATCACGGAAGATGAAAAAGAACGAGAAAATTTGTCTTTTGAAAGACAGTACAACAAATGGGACAACATCGACTTTATATGTCGTTTTCGTCTCTCAAAACGGACGATAATATTGGGTCTTGAATTAATAACGGATTCGTTGCGGTACGACAAGATAGTTTTTTTTATAGATTCTCGTTGTTTTGCTGGTTGCTAGTTCGCGTGAACTACGGCCAATTATGCAATTATTAATCGTTGTACGATATTATGCACTCATATAAATTCAACTGGCGATTGCAGATTTCATTGAGGTAAGCATTACAATAGTGCACTGTGTGTGTTAAAACGTGTGTCTAGAGCTATTACCAATCTTGCACCACTATTCATTCGTATGCCGAAACGCAAAGGAAAGGAAACGCAAATTCCCTCGAATTCAGTCGCCAGGTGGAACTAATCCGGAAATTTTAATTTTTAATTTTTAATTCTTAATTCTTAATCCTTAATTCGTAAGGGTTGGTACTCCCTAAACGTTCATACGGCTATCGGCTGCGAATTTAAAAATAAACGATATCATCGCTCGTTGGCAAGTATTGCGCTCGCATAATTAGTACAAATTTCCTTCCTTTCCTTCTTTAAAAGGGATCCATGATCAGCGCATGATCACCTCCTTTTTCAATATTTCGGGCTTAAAAAACGATTCGAAGAATTGTTATTGCTGATTCGGGCTACACGAATACGAGCTACCTTGCAACGCCTTTCCTGAATGTCACAAACGATGTTGAAAATCTATTCAAAGAAGCGGTTTCCAGTATTGGCCACAGCCTGAAGGTGCAGAGTTGAAACTGTGCAATCAATCCCTTCGCTTGTGCCGTCCTGCATAACATATGAATCGCAACCACCACCGGAAATGGCCGGATTCGCTGATGTGCTACCCGCCGTATATGTTCCCTCCGCTCCGCTTCAATGGCCGAACGCTCCCTATCCAGCTCAGCCCGTTCACATTCAATTGCAGCTCAATTAAGATCTAAGGCAGCTCGTTCGCATTCACACTTGTACTGCTCTCTCTTGCCGCCTAATATCTTTATTTCAATTTTTATAATTGGTTTTGGCCGAACTATCCCTAAACGGAATTTTCAGTTTTGGTCAATAACTGAAAATCAATTTTTTTTCCACATAGACACCGATTCCTTTAAATTCCGGAATAAACGTTCGTATGATTAAATTTCGAAATTATTTTAACCATTTTTAGCATCAATAATCAAAACCACTCGTTTTTTTTTTCACTATTTGTTTTTTTTTTTTTTTTTTGAAAACTTAACTACTTGTGAATAACAGTCAAATCCAAAGTTGAGACTGACATATTTGTGTCATCAGTCACAACTCACACATATCCCAGCAATTTGTTTGAAACAGCAAGTACGCCAACTTGTAAATTTTAACTTTCAATACGAGAGTTCAACTAGTAAAAACAACATTTTTCAACATGCTGTTCAACTCTCGAGTTGAAATCAACTTGGAAGTTAGCCACTTTGGAGTTTTCGGGAAGTTGAACAGAGTGAACAAAACGGCCCTAAACTAGTCAGGTTAACCAGGAGTAAAATTAGGTTTTATAAAATAAATCGATCGTAGATTCAGCCAAGAGTCAAAAATGAATCTTATTGTGGAAAAATCAAAATAATGTATATGCTTGGCCATAAATTATTTGGAAAAACAGGAAATATATTTTTTTAAAGTAGCCCAACAATAAAATCACATAGGGCTCAAAATTTCTTTGGTTCAGGTCAACTGAAATGTTTTCTATCTATGCCATTAAATATTTTTCGTCAAATATTATACCGAAGGAGGTTTGACGATATCGTTATGACAAATTGTTTGCTTCGTAGGATGGTTTAATCGCGATTGATTATATATATTCAGTTTGACAATCCAATTTTGCTTCTTTGGTAGCTCTATACATCATAGAGTGACTAAACACAGTCTTGAGTTAAACTACTGAGGATTCTTTTTCATACAACCGTCTCGATGATGATCGTTTCTAAAATGATTGAAAAAAAAAGATTCTGCAAAACTTTTGAAGCAAACTACTCCCGAAGATCAAAGAGGATTAACCAACTACTTTAGATTAATACAAAAAAATACAAATTTTTGGCCCAACAGGCTCGAACTGAGCCGAGCTTTCTAACAACCATTCATCTTGCACGATGACGCGACCTCCTGTTTTATGCCGAATCTGAACGGCTAAGTTGAGATTAGCTTTTATTGACAATTGATACTACTCGGATGATTTGTCAGATCATCACGAATTGATTGATGAATTTTAGATTGATAGATTTCTATAAAAATACATCCATAGAACATTTACTTGACCTAGTAGGGCTGTGGCGTCTCTTTTATATAAAAAAATGTTCTTCGCCAGCTGATGAGCTGCAGTAAATCAAAAATTTTACGGAACTACCATCTTCAAAATAACAATTCACCCGTCCTTTACACATCAGAGAACAATGGATTACCTACTTAGCAAGCAGGATACATAAACTCCATATTGATCCATACAAAGAGTTCGCAGATGTATATTTGATTGAAGACTGATTCTTAGTCGAAGCATTTGGAAAGGCAAAATTATTCAGAATCCCTGAGGAGTTTTTTCCAGGAGTGGGTTTTAATTATCAAAAACGTTATGGAGAATCATAAAAAAAGCTCTGTGATCCAAAATTGAGCGACGCCATCGAAAAATGTCGGAAACAATTACGACCATATGGAGAAAGTATTGGGAGACTTCAAACCTTACTCCCAAAGTGCAAGGTCTTTTCTTTGAAATTTTTTTTTACCATTTCACGGACCAATGTGTGTAGTAACGTAAATTAAAAAAAAAATAGTTTGCAACAATATTCATAACACTTATCTATAATTGATTGAGCAAAATACAACGGCGGCCATTGATGCTTGCTCTACATTTGCGTAATTATATACAAAAGCATTACATAACACCTACGCTAAACACACGAAACGGATATAGTTACATAATTTTCGTTTTATTTTGTTTCCACTTGGAGCGACTTTTAAAAATGAGTCTAAACATTCACACGATGATTCTCAACAAAGTTTTGTTTCACTTAAAATACACAAATGTTTCCAAAATAAACCGACAAAATTGTCATGTTGTTGTTGTTAAAAACAAACTCCATATTCTGCATTAAAAAATGGTCACTTGGCAGAAAGAACAAAATAATCTTTGTCGTCACTTTATCAAATCAGTGAAATCTTCCTTTTCCACTTATTTGTTTCGCAACACACCTTGTTAGCTTATTCAATCGTTAAAATTAAATCCATTTGATATCCAGTTTCAGGCGAAATTCGAATTCCAAAAATGTTCACAAAAAAGGCAAAGTAATGCACGTAATTCAAATAAATTATTTCGATACAAAAAAAACCACTGCAATTTAATTTCAAAATTCACAAAATATTCATTTAGAGTAGGCTTAAGAGAAAATCAAAATCTAGACCCAGCAGTCAATTATACTAGATAATTTCCGTCCGTCAGGTTTAACAATTGAAATGCAACTAAATGATTGATTTTTGTATACCGTATCCCTTTAACGGAGATGGCTGGGTCAATGACCGCTTAGCGGAAAAACCGTGCAGACAAAGCAAATTTGATGATTTCTATTGAAATAGGTCGATGACCGCTGGGAGGAGGATGGTATTTTATGTCATTCTGCAAGTTTTCATAGCAACATGTTGCTGATAATTGGGAATGCTGTCAAAGTCGTGAGGGAAGTTGTACTGGTGGAGAGGGAAATAGTGGTGTAGAGCAAAAAGGTATTTTCTTTAATTTGGAATTTTTTTGTCAACATCTTGCAAACAGTAGCAAATGTTGTCAAAGTAGCAGTTGCAGTTTTACCACACTGGAAAGGTGATAGACAAGGACAAATTGCTTTGGAATAGTTTTTACATACACTGCCTTGCCACTCTGCATTTTAGAAGCAACATTCAATTGCTGTCAAAGTCATATGTGTCTCTTTGGGTACAAAAGCGAGAACTTTGACCACCAACCCGTATATAACCAGCTTACGGATTTCCAAAAAATGCATCAAAAACCATGTGATTCACAACAAACACATATATAGCTTACCTTGCAATGTCCGTCTGTTCTCGCGTATGTCAGTGTCCACTCAAAAGTCGATATTTTTATCAAATTATTTACAAATATTTTTTTTATAAGAGTTACAAAATTTTTGATCAACAAAAATTATTCCGTCAGTTATGTGTGTATGTGTATTATGTGGAGTGTATATTTTTATTTACAGTTAATTGATTGGATTATATAGATTTTTTTTAACAAAAACACGCGACAAACAAAATATTTATGGTTATTGTTTGGATAAAAAAAATGATGTGTGGGAACAAGAGGGTTTCTCTTTTCCCGAAAAAAAAAATGAATGACGAACGAAATAAAGTCAAAAGAAGAAATTGAAAGAGAAAACGACACAAGAAAAAAACTACGTATATGTATTCCTTTAATCGTCGAAGTTAGAACAAAATTTGATCGATGATCAGATGAAAATAATTAACCACACAATAAAATGTTTTGAATTTGTTTGTTGTTGCGCTAAAGTTTCGGTTTTTTTTTATTATAATTTTTTTGTCGTGTTAATAGCGAGAGAATGACAGTGATCTGTGTTGTGACCTGGAGCTTAGCTTAATTATCACTGCGGTACATTGCCGTCGGGCGAGTTCATGTTGACAGCTAGTGGGTGTGCGATGTACATAGGAATTGTAACGGAGTAATAAAATGCAGTCGACCTGGTCAAAGTAAGTCAAAAACAACACATGTGTAGCTTTTGTAAATTCTAAAGTTTACAGTCGGGTGGACAAGTGGTTAGACACTGTTAGTGTTTTTTATTGTTTCTAAAAAAGTATTTAAATAATTTTATTGTTAACATTTTGTAAGTAAGACTTTAACTGTTTTCACAATTAAATATTCTTTTCATATGTTGCCGATTTATTACATGTTGATTCAGGTTAGGACACTATTTCGATATGACAATTTTGTTAGTTTCGATGAAATAAGCAAAACATATAAACATACAAATTTAGTAGATACATTGATTTTTCCCATGCGATTTCTTTTACATCATATAATTTTTTTGTGCTAAATGTGAATTTAATTTGCATAGTCTTAGATATTTATGTTTGCTTTAGAAACATTATGAACTTAAGTAAGTCGACTGGCCTCAGACCGCAGTAGCCTAAATTGACCGACTTGTTGATCAGCAGTACCTAGAACGCGGATTCAAATGCTTTAGCTCTCTCTCTATATATTCAATACCGCACACACAAGTTCGTTGCTCTATTTATCGTATATGTCCGATCGTCTGGCAGTCGCCTATGTGATCCCAGCTCAAGGAATTTCAACTTGTGGTCTCTCTAGCAAATGCATTCAAATTGTTTGAACACCTAAAAATATGCAATCAAATGCTACTAAACGAAATATAATGTAGTTATATATTTTTGACAAATTATTGGCAGTGAACGGGTTTGAAATAATTTTTTTTTATTTAGTCAGTATGACATATTTTTCATTCAAAGACTGTGTGCAGTCGTAAATTATTTTTAAATTGCTCCAATTGAATTACTCTTCTAGTCAAATGCTTGATATGGGGCAACGTTCCTGTCGTATTGCAGTTCGTTTTTTTTTCAATATCACTATGTGTTCCTTGTGTAGGATAAAGGTGCCGTCACACCATTGAACGAAAGTGCTCACAGCAAGTAAAATGATTGCTTCAAGCAAAACTTGTTCGTGCTTTTCGAGCAAGTGTAAGATTTTTCAAAATCCGCCCACAAGCCCATTTTATAGAAAAATGTTTTCTTGGTCAAACTGTTAAAAATTTTGAAAAGTGTCTGAAGAAGAACATCTTAATATCTGTACTTGGTCCATATAAAGTTTTTTGCCACCCTCACTATTTAGAGGCGTTTCCGTAAAAAACAATTTAAAAAAAAAGTCAAAAAAACTTTTGATGAAAATATTTCGAGAATAATACCTCCTATCAGAAAATGCTATAAATTTTGCGATTGGCCCCTAATGTCAGTTCTGTTTTGACATTTGTGTAGTAAACACATGCGAAATACACGTTAATAAACAATGTTACGCTACACTGCTCCAGAACGCGGGATATTGGTGACTATTTATTTGAGCAATAATCGGTCGGTGACTTTGGCATAACGTGAATCTCGTCGCAGATTTCCTAGCCGTCCAACGCCTACTGGTGAAACACTGCGACGTTTAGCCGCTCGCCTCGAAGAGACTGGCACAACACGAGATGCTGCCAGGCGTGGCAGACCCCGGAGTAGCCGTTCTGCAGAGAATATTGCTGCTGTAGCCGAAGATGTCATGGAAGCGCCGTCGACATCGACCAACGACGTGCCACGCAAATGGGTATCAGTCGACGGTCTTTACAGCGAATTTTGGTACTTAATTTGAAGATGTTTCCGTACAAAGTCCAGACAGTGCATCAGCTGTTAGCTGCTGACCGCCAATCGCGTCTAACATACGCTCAAGCCATCCTTAATCACCACCAAGAGGAAGATGATTTTTCATCAAAACTGATCATGAGTGATGAGGCCCATTTCCATCTTAGCGGGTACGTAAATAAGCAAAATTTACGCTTCTGGGGCACTGAAAATCCGCGTGTAACCCACGAAGAGCCATTACACCCGCTCAAAGTCACTGTATGGTGTGCTGTTTTCGCTGGAGGAGTCATCGGACCTTTTTTCTTCGAAGACGTCGCGGGCCAAACGGTTACTGTGAATGGTGAGTGCTACAGAGCAATGATCAACGAGTTCTTTTTGCCGCAACTTGATGAATTCGGATTGGAAAACATGTGGTTCCAACAGGACGGTGCAACGGCACACACTGCACGTGCCACAACCGATATGCTGAAGGATGCATTTCCCGGGCGCCTAATCTCCCGTTTTGGCGATTTGCACTGGCCAACAAGATCGCCTGATTTGACCGCTCCAGACTTCTTTTTGTGGGGCTTTTTGAAGTCGCGGGTTTATGTCAACAAGCCTCAGACTCTTGCAGCTCTTAAAGACAATATCCGTCAAGAATGTGAGGACCTATCGCCGGAAGTTTTGGCCAAAGTGATGGAAAATGCCTTAAAAAGGGCTCAAATGACAATCAACTGTGGCGGCGGCCATTTACATGACATCATATTCTCGACTTGATGTAAAAAAAACTAAAAGACCAAATAAAAATAATCAAAGTTTTTCATTTTTTTTTAAATTACAGCCAAAAAACATCGGAAGGTTATTTTTGCGCCACCTTATATAATTTTAACCCACGCCTAATTTCTGGGTACGTTACCCTAAAAAAACCCATTTATAAAACATAAGAGATTAAGATAATCATTCTGAACAAGATTTGGTGAAAATGTAATTTTTTATATTTCATCCCCATTCAGTTTTAGACACACCCACTTTTTAGGGATGGTTAATTTAAGGATAAAATGGGATAGGATATTTAACGATTGATTCGCACATCGGATTGTAGTCTTCTCATGTATTTCATGTCTTTATTTATATAAAATATATGTGTGCTTCTTCTTCAAACAGAATATGATCACCACAAACTACCACCATACCTGCCCACCTTCTATTTTGTAGAAACTGAACTGAAAAGTGTCACAGTCACAACAATCGAAAAGTGTAACGAGCCGAAAAGTGCTTACAGCAAAAAGTCGCTTGCTGCAAGCTTTTCCTTGCATGCGGTGTGACTACTCACTGCAAGCACTTGCACATATATTAAATTTTTTTTTTTGAAAAACATGCTACGAGCCCTTTCCTTGCATGGTGTGATGGTACCTTAAGCCTCTCAGCAAAATGGAGGTTTTACAGAAATTTTTAGCAACAGCAATCTTGTAGCAATGCCTTAAAAGGAGGGGATGAAGAAAATAAGTTTACTGTTACATGTCTTCTGGTGGTCAGTGCCTTTTAGAGCCAACATATATTTCACAACAACCCAACACCGTCTCCTCAATAAAGCTTGAATACGACCAAGTCTTGAATACTGTTCTAAGTTTTGCAATTCGCCCCAAAATATGCTTTGACCTCACTGTACTCTATTTAAAGACTACCCATCCGTTTTGTTCATTTGCTTTGTAAATTCCATTTGCTTACAAATTACCTGGTTCCTTAGATTTTACCAAGAAACTCCTAAAAATGCAGTAAAATATTAAACAACAGTAAACACCAGAGCTTCACAAGCTATATCAGCCCTATACCCACTAGTTCTTAATTACCCTCCATACCTAATTCCCAGTCATTCACATGTAACAATTTGCCGCCAAAAAAAAAGGTAAAAACAACTCCTCATCATAATTGCAATAATGAACTAATGAGCTCTTCAGATCCATTCATATTTGTTTCATTCGTGCCCTCTGTCGCCTTGTTTGCACACTAATTACACCCTCATAGGATGCAACAAAAAGTTCCTACACCTGGGCATTCAATGAAAATTTCCACTCCATCCTTTCAATTAAAATTATAAAACAACCCAGCAAAAAGGACACTCCTGTGCTCCCACCTGTTTGGAAATTCTTTTCAAATTCCACGAAAAGATTTTTTTTTCCGGCGTGTTTTCACTCAACGATGACGGATTAGTAGAACGAAACTCGTCACTAGTAAGGAAGGACCTGTACAAAATATACCCCCACAAACCTGTTAAAAGAGTAGCGAATTCGCGCCCCGGGCAGAAAGGATTCCCTCCACAAGGTGTATGTACACCACCCGACGATGCAGTGGTGAAACATAACTGCTAATGCGTATACGAGATTAGGATAATAAAATTGCTTCTTTCGAGTCATAGTCCTCGTCGTCTTCTGGCGGTTCGTCATTTTTTATTTATGGCCACTGGAGAATGATACTGATTCCTTTTCATCCGCTTAGCCCCACTCTATGAAAGTCTGTAATATATCTCATGGCCGGGCCATTTGCACCTCATTAACTGCCGTGCGCTGCAGGAGAAAGTTTCTGTTTGACTATGGCGGCGCCTTCATCTTCATTCGTACACAGCCATTATCCGGAGTCTGAAAGCCAACAGCTAGCAACAAGGGGTTAAAGGCTATTGCCACTTCATTTAGTTTATATTCATGGGGTTGTTGTCCTGTTGCAGGCTGCAACTGAATTATATTTTTCCCCAATAATTTCAATTGCAAGTAAGGTATTGCTACAGGAACTTGTGGCCAAGATGGGGTCAAACACTCGCTGCCATATTACGAAGCATAAATCAGATATCAAAAGTTTTACAAGTTTTCCAAACCCAAATAAAATGTTGGCTGAATTTTTATGAGCGTCAAGTATTTTACAAATGGAGTGAGTGAGTATTGTTCGGAACTACAAGAGTACTCGTATTGTGATGGAGCTGAAAAGGTTTTTTTTTGTTATTTTTGTGCCGCGAATTGTGGTTATTTGCGCCGACCATGCTGAATAAAATTTAGAAAATGTTCAAGACTTTCAGGAACATTTATTTTAGTGCTGAAAAGTTTTCCGATTAGCAATGGGGTTATTGGACTTTCGAAGAGTCTTGCAGTAGGGAAATACTGCGATTGGGGAAATTGTTTTTTTTTATGAGCATTTTCGGTGAAACTCCTCGTAGAGTTGGTTGGCTTCTGTCAAATCTTGTTTCGAGAGCAAATGGATTCGGCCTACTTTTCACCTAAATGGTCACGTGAAGTGATTGTTGAACATTAATTGCATTCAGCGTATGGAGTAATTGCGAAAAGTATAAATTTGAATTGATCCCACTTTTTCGAAAACAATAAAGGTGATAGGGTTAATGGGATCACAGTAAACAATCCAGAATCGTAGTTTCAATAAGATACACCCCGTCCAATATTGGTGCACTGTGTACTTACAGACAGACAGATCACATTGTACCTACCACAACACTCTTCCCTAATCCCTACACATTTTTCTGGCTACCTAAGCTTCGAGCCAGATTTGGTCCATTGTGTTTCCAGATGTTTGTGGGTGGTTTTCCTATCGATATATTTAAAACTATCCTGAACGAAGGAGGCTTTTCTATTCGGTCATAATGAGCTCATCATAATGAGCGATGAGGCTCATTTCCACCTCAGCGGGTACGTCAACAAGCAATACTATTGCTTTTGGGGCACCGAAAATCCACGAGTAATGTACGAGGAGCCAGTACATCCGCTCAAAGTTACTGCATGTTGCGCTGTTCACGCTGGAGGAGTCATCGGCCATTTTTTTTCGAGAACGCCGCTGGTCAAACGACAACAGTGGACGGTGCGCGCTATAGGTTCCAACAGGGCGGAGCAACGGCACACACTGCGCGAGCCACAACGCATATTCTGAAGAGCCAAACAACATCGGATGACTTCTTTTGGCCCACCCTGTATAAGTCGGATCCATCGTCCAGCAAGCTGAATTCATGTTTTGGAATCCGAACTCGAAACTAAAACAATATTCCAAGTCGGGTCTTTCCCATTATCAGCTTATCTAAACCTTTTATGGGTCAACAAAACACGACGTTTTTTCTACGGATATGCTATGGGATAGGCTTTACAAATCGTGAGTGTGGGTTAAAATGATCTATGCACGCAATGTTCATAATATTATTTTCGAAATATTTTCTTCAAACGGTTGTTTTTGAGTTTTTCTAAAATTGAAATGGACATTTTCCATTCCATTTTTATTAGGAAAATGCGCCCAAAATGTGGGCGTGGCAAAAAACTTTATGTAAACGAAATATAGATGTTGCGATTGTCTAAATATGCTATTCTGATACTTTTTCAAAACTGTTTGCCCAAAAACATCGTTTTACTGACACCAAAAACAACGTTTTACTGAAAAAAGGCGTGACAGTAGGAGGATTTTAAAAATGTTGACACTTGTTCTGCTTCTTCGACTCTAGCTTGACTCTAGCTCAAATTTTTAGGCCCAAAAATCGGTGACACACAGACGAACAGACAGAAATGGCTAGATCGACTCAGCTAGCAATTCTGATATATACTTTGAGGTCAAGTATGTATTGAAATTATTTCTATATGTTAGAAACTGAATGTTAAAACTAATATACCCCTATGGAAGAGGGTAACAAAAATATTTAGCTTTCGAGTCGTGTCTTCGGAATATTACCATTCAATTTCAATACCCTTGTTTAAGAAATATAAATGAGAATGTTGCCTTAAAGTAGCTCAATCCAACTGTTCTCCTTCCATGCTACCATCCAACCCTTAGACAATCGTTTGAAGTTCAGTGATCCTAACCCGCAATCAAGGTAAACATTTTTGGCACACGCAACGAATTTGTTTAATAAGCACAAACTCGTTGTGTGTTCCCCATTTTGTTGTGTCAAACAGGACTAATTCAAGGGTTTGGGTACCTACAAGAATATACTATTGAACCACACGCTGCCATACGTATAACCAGATGATTCAACCTTTCTCAAAGGTATGCGTACATTCAAAGTGCAAATATTTATTTAGGCCCGACCAAATGATGTGGTTAACCATTGCCTAATGAGCCACTCCCATATAAACCTTTTAATCCGCTTTCGACAACATGTATCTCTTCATAATCACTTGTAAACCTTAACTTGTTTATTTATACATTTTTTTGTTAAATAAATTGTATGCTAAAGAGCTCCTGCTTTTAGCTACCATGAGAGTCCTTATGATATCTGTACGTCCCTAATTCACTTTAAAAACCTACAAATACCATCATTCAAAGTAAAAGTCACTTATCTATACACTCGTACACAAGAGTAATGTCCTCAAACAAGACACTTTTACGGACTTTCAAAATTTATGAATCCCTCTCAATCTTATCCTACTTAGGTCTTTCGCAACATTTTACATCAATATTTCATTTTTATCCTCTATCACTTCAGTCTTCAGTTGGCAATCCATTTTGAATGTCTCTTGTATCAACAATGTCCTTATTCCAAATCACTACCTTTAACTTTAACCCATTGTTCGTTTTGTGGAGAAAATAAATTTCAAAAGAAATTCATCGGATGAGCCAAAGAAAAAAAACAACAAACCATATCCTTTGCTAAAGGAGACGCCAGCAAAAATGTTTCAACACAATGGAATATCCTTTCAATTTTTCAAACAATCTTCCACGGGACCAATGCGGTCAAAACTATTATAATCGGCCAATAGGCCGTTGAGAAAGTAATAAAAAAAGGAAAAGAATCCGTACGGCATTATTCATCGAAAGGACTTAAATGGAGCTATCTTCGTTTCTTTTGTTAAAGTTTATTCGATACGGGATGGACAATGATTACCTATTCGTAGGGGGGTAGATGAATAGTTGAATGTTTTAATGGCCTTGCATTCAGTGGCCAATTTGGAAGCCTTTAAGAGATTATGTTTCGCCGTTGAGCCGGGCCGGGCTAATGGAGATTAGTTTATTTTAAGTTGAGGAATTAAATTTCCTATGGGGAGTGGGGTGGGTTACTTTAATGTGATGAGGGCTTTCAAAATGCCTCAATATATGCAATGTGTGGAATTGGATACGATTTGAATTGAAAGACTGCCTTAATTCCACTAATCGGTGATTCGTATTCATTTAGTAAAATGCTAAATGGTGTCTCAACAGCTATTAGCACAATTACGAACTATTTCCGAATTGTCAATCGTATCTGAATAAAATTTAACTTGGATAGTGAATGGTTGTTTTTTAAAAGATGAAGAGTTTTAGTGTCGGAAAACCTATATTCTTATTCAAAAATGGTGCACATCTCACTGCAACATATAATGCGAATTGTGAATAATGCGGTCGCTGTGTAAATGCGAATCCAACTAAATGGATTTAGCAGAGAATACATGCCCTTCAAACTCAGCATCAGTTACTACAATTGTGAATGTTCCTACAAGCCATGAGTAAAAGAATCCCACTCTTAAATTTGATTTCACCTGATATGTCAACGTAATTAGCTTAAGGCTTATCCTTAACTAAAATAACAAAGTTTTCCAAATGCACAGTCCATTAAAGTTCAATTCGTATGAATTCCTCAATTTGGTATCGTGCACCACAATTCGAAATGTTC
Source organism: Rhingia campestris (assembly GCA_932526625.1). Classification (NCBI taxonomy): domain Eukaryota; kingdom Metazoa; phylum Arthropoda; class Insecta; order Diptera; family Syrphidae; genus Rhingia; species Rhingia campestris. The sequence goes on along the minus strand of OW052185.1, from coordinate 116,147,314 downwards.
CCGCAGACCACATTTCGAAGAACTACACCGGAACCCTTAAAATCCATTTGCATGGTACGTCAACTTTGTCTATCGTGAATGCGCTACCAAATATTTGCAAAAAGTTGGACGGTAGGACAATACAATTTTTTTAGCCCATATTGGTAAACACATCGTCTGTGAAGTGCTGTGAAAGGCAACCCCAGCTTGAGCCAAACAAAAACCCCTTTCAAAAACTTCAACTTAAAGACTTGCCTTACGGGATACTTGCAAGTTGAAAAAACTCTTGCAAATGCTGGAATTTAACAATGAGAACCTCTGCAGTGGAATAATGTACACGATGCAGACACTCGTTAGCGTGTTCGTCAGAAAACATGGCAAGCTTATTTATACTTCTAGAAAAAAGTAACTTAAGGAATATAGTAGTAAATATAAAACTAGGCTAGAACCTAGAAAGATACAAATGAGTGAAGGTTTAAGCCTAGATTGTATAGTTCATATTGTTACAAATTATTAGCATAACAGGCTCAAGCCTAGATTTTTTCTCACTGTGAATGTGTCTACCTTCGATGATCTCGATCCCGAACTTAGATTGGCTTTTGCTGACAATCGATACTACCCGGATGATTAGTCACATATCACTAGAATATTGCCAGTGAAAAGACAAATGAGGTGTTCCTAAGGCTGGGAAACGAACCGAGACCTTTTTCCCGGCATTTCATCACACTAACTGAGTCCATCAATAATTGCATTCACAAATAATTCACTAATTTAAAAAAATACCTCAAAAACTACAAGGTAAAGTAAATAATTTATGAAAAAGTATAACCAAATAGATAATACTTCACAAATTTGAAAAAAAAAACAGTGACTCCCCGAAATTAGTTCGTACACCACCCATAGAGTAAGTGTCCACTACATCCAAAATCTTTCCTATCACTCTCGTTCTTTCCCTTCTTTAACGCCCGCACTGTGGTAAAAATATTAAAGGATATTCATAACCCGTTGAGTGCGCGCAAATTATAAACAAATAATAAGCCTCAGGACCTTCCTCGAGATCTATTTTATTGATTGATTGATGTTTCATTGATGTTTCAAAATCGAAAAAAAAATATTATACGCGTTTTTTGATTTAACGCACAACCTGATAATCGCCATGTCACCCTAGTTTAAGGGTGCTCAACCCAAGGACCGCGGGGCAGAGGAAATCCCACTCATATTTTCGTGTCTCTGATACCGATATTGAGGTCTGCACTGAAGGCAAATAGGTATTTTTATCAAAATGTAATGGTTTGGAAGTGAACGTTCATTCCCCTAACGGGAATTCAGTTTGAAATGGATTCTCGGTGGATTTTCGGTGCAATGTTCATCTCTCTTTTTGGTTCACATAAAATCTACCTGTCTCGTTGTAGATGACTTTCATTCCAAAGAACGTGTGGGCAGGCGTTTTTTTTAGAGGAAAAAGGGGCTTAACCATTGGAAACTGATTTACTGAAGATTACATCCTGGTTGAGTGGTCTTGCATTTCTTGTTGACGTTACGAATGATCTCAATATTTCGAATCTCAAATTACAAGGTAAAAGTTGTTTCTTCTGATAATGATTAATTCAAAGCTAAATTTTATCTGTTTTTAATTGGGGGAAAATTTAATTTAAGTTTAAAAAAAATTGTTTGATTTAATCGGGGAAAAAATGTGAATATTTTCTGTAATATTGACCTTTTTCCCACACTAAAAGGTTTGAGGAACAAGCTCAATATCGCCACTATCAACTGTTCTTTGCACATATCCAAAATAAAATGTTTATTACAGTCGTTTGAGTGCAGATTTAAGGACTTTGAGGGTAAAAAAAAAACAAAATATACAATTTTTTATAAAGTCTTTATAATAAGTTTGAGTGAATAAATACTTATCCTGACGATATTCAGTAGGAACTCAATAAACTGCAAAATTATTTTTCGCTAAAAAAGTTTTATTTTTTACCAAGAATTTATCTTCTTAATCACAAAATTCTTCAGAAGAGTTTGCAGACTTTCCTGCAATAACAGACCTGGTCTTGCAGTTCTTAAGTAGTTTTGGATCAACACGTATTTGTAAAAAGGATTTTTAAAATATTATTTATTTAAAAAAGGCGGAGTGTGAGTTTACATCAGTTATCGAGTTATAACGCGTGACTTGAAATGTTAATTTAGTATGATCGTATACGAGATTCGAGTATCGAATATCGGATTGTTGGTATTCAGTAATCAGTGATCGAGTATATTTTCATTATCCTTTTAAAATTTAAGAATTTTTAAGTACACCAATTTATTTTAATAACATTCACAGAAAAACAATACATTTGACATTGTCCGCTATCAAACATCAATGTAGCAATATTTTGCTAGTACAATTATTACAATTATAAATGTGAGTGCGATCCTGATCATCCCAATGTAGTTACACCATCAATCACTCACTCGTTAACTGATGTGGTAATTCGACCCCTGTACTCTGCTTTATTTCTCTTGTCACTCTCTCTTTGTCTTTTTTCCACCTCCATAGTGTATTCATTTCATTCGAGATGAGTTGAACTGACATATGACAATTAATTGACTTAATTGGTGAAAAATGTATTTTGATTAGTTTTTACCCTTGTTCTACTCAACAAACTCGGTTGAAGAATTTTAACTATTTCTTATCCCGAAACTCAGTTCCCTCGCCGGTTTTATGAAAGTTGAACTCATCTCATTATCTTACAAGCGTTCCCATATCTGAGTACTAACCGCAACCGACGCTGCTTGGTTTCGGTGATAAGACTACAGCCGATATTTTGTTTGATCTCTTTTTCGTTACACTTTTTCGTTTCATTAAATCGAATTCACAAAGTCCCAAAATAAGTTTCACTTCAAAAAATACCGCACATCAATAACTGAGCAACATATTTGTGACTTGCTGTAACTATCTACATCCGATTACAACAGAAACAATGTCAAATGACGGAATCATCCATTTGGCCAGATTGCTAAAAAAGTTATAGTTATATCACTCATATATCAGGTGGGTTTATCAAAAGCACTATACCTGAACATTCAGAATTAAATAAACCTCTCTGGCTTTTGGAGTGTAAATATTTAACCAAAACAAACATTGAGTGTACACATTGTTTTGAAATAATTTAAAGTGGCTATGAAAAATCATTTTATCGTATAAATCATAAATTATTTAATTGAGCTTCTCTACACAACAGTGTCTATTTGGTAAGTGTCAATATAATATTTCAAGTACAATGCACTTGAACAAACAGAAAACTCCTCTTTCAAATATTGATGTGAAATAGTTTATTAAAAAAAAACTAAAGGTGAAAAGTATTTCTCGTTAAATCAGACATATTTTTAAAATTTAATACTGTTTCGAAAACGCTCAAAATATCAATTTTTTTCATGCTTTAATTTTTCCATAACAGTATTAAATAGCATTGCAGTGCTTAAATTTACAAACGGAAATATATTGAGCACTGTTTTTCCTGTAAACTTAAATTGGTTGAAATTTGTTTGCATATTGTTGAGCTTTAACAAACAAAAGGATTTTTGTTCTCATTATTGTTTTAATCGAAAAAGTTTAAAATTACCAGTTAATAACTATAAATAATCAACTGCATGTTGTTTCGTCGATTAAAAATGTCCATTACATCAAATTTAAAAATAAATTCATTAAATGATGGCATTTACATTTTTTTTCGAATATGTGCATCATTTCGTCACGTTGGTATATAGGAATCTTTACAATATGGAAAGTGAATTATTATTTATCAATTAAAAACCAATTTAAGTGTTTCCTGGAAATTAACTGACCAGATAGATAGATATACTTATTTCGTATTATTGCAAATTTTACAGACATTGGATGTTGATATTTATCTTTCTACTGAATATTACTTTTAATAATTTGCAGAAAAAAACATATGAGAATGCTTAATATCCTATCCCATCCCATCCTTAAAATGAATATCCCCAAAATATGGGATTTATGCCGATGAAATATAGAAAATGACGTTGTCAAAACATATTGTTCAGACAGTTTATCGAAATAGTTTATGGTTCGACAAAAAAAACGTTTTTCTATTGCATATGCCTTGAGGTAGGGTATACAAATGGGTTTTTTTTTAGGAAAACACCCCTAAAAAGAAGGCGTGGGTTAAAATGATCTTAGGACAAAATACTCATATTAGTTTTATTAATTTTTTTGCATCTAAAGTTTCTTCGAATATTTGAAAATTTGACCCACAAAGGTATTTTGGATATTGAGATTGTCAAAATTGTTTGACTAAAAATAAGGTTTGTCTAAAAAAAACGGGAGTGGCAGTGGGCAGATTTGAAGATTTTTACAATTGTTCAAACAGCACTTATAAGGATCACATATACCAAGTTTCATTATCCTAGCTCATAATTTAAATCCTAAAAACCGTTGACCTACAGACGGACTGAGGGGCAGAATGACATGGCTTAATCGACTCAGCTAGCGATTCTGAGTCGATCCATATACTTTGAGTGAGGTATATATAGCTAAATTATTTCTCTATGTTACAAACTATTTAAACAAAACAAATAATTTCGGTATAATATTGGTTTATTAGTATCTATTTCTATGAAAACTTACTGAATTCTTCACTCCTCGTTAAGAAGTGTCCTTCTTTGTCAATTTCATAAACCCTTTGTCCTCAACCGCATTTTATGTGGGGGTTGTATCTTTTCTCTCTCTTTTCACTCGCATCCGCTACATTTTGTATAAAAACTAATAAAACCTATGGGATAGGGTATAAAAATTGAAAAGTTTATTTTCCTAACGATTTGAATCTCGATAGTATGAACGAATCGAAGGTATGATTTCTTTCAATTAGTTCTTTGGAAGGTATTTTTAGCAGGCAAATTTTTTTCCTCACCAATATTAGCTGGGTTATGGCTTAATTCACATTGAGTCACAACACCATTTGCGTGAGACCACATAAATTGCCAATCTTCCAATAAGGGGCCAATTAAACGCGGATTCCAGAAATCTTTTAAGGGCTAAATATGTCAGCTTGAATTATTTAAAAATTCATAAGCTTCCGGCTATAACATTAGATAGTCGCACGTCTGTAAAGTCAACATAGCAATTCAAGTGATAAATAAGATTTGAACGCTTTAATCGAGAAGGATGGAATCTTTAAAAATTCAATCCTGGAGTCCTGCAGCTAAATGTTGAGCCAACTGATAGTTGTATGGAAATTATTTGTTTTAATGACATTTACTAAATTACGTATAATTTATAGTAACATTATCAAGTTAAAAGATATTTTTAGTTGAATGTTTGAAATTACGACAACAACTTGTGTACAACAACACTATTTGGTTAGAATTATAGCTATTTCGGATATTACGAAGTGTCCTTATCAGATTCCTTCTAAAAGTGGCGCTAATTGAACGTTCAGTTCTCTGTATTTTATTCCCTAACGGGGATTGAACTTGTAATCTATGTAATCTTTATTTTTAGTTGACCACAAGCCAATGCGTTAAACAGTTGTTATGAAAATTGGAATTCAGTAAAAACAGCATTTGTCAAGATTCAGGCTATAATCTCTCTAATCTTGAATTCGTGCAACGTTTCGAATAAAGTGACTCTAATTTATAGACTGGTCAAGCAACAATTTAACATGCACGGCCTGCACGTACACGCCAAAACATCACACCACCGTCAAGCAAAATGTTCGAAATGACCCACTCATCACTACTGTCGACCTTTTACGAGTCGATATTTTCAAAATCGACTATATAAGAGTCGAGATTTTGATCAGTCGGTATTTTTACCAATCGACTTTTTGAAATTCGACCGTTATGATTTTCTAAATCAACATTTTAAAAATTGGCAAATCGTACCCAACCCTTATGCATTTATCTGCATTAGCACAGGTAACATTTAAAAGCTCTCTCAGTACAGTTGTGTACTCAACAGTATTTGTCAAACCTTTGCAAGATGATTTGCAGTGAAAAACTAACAAGAATGTGTATTTTATTTAACAAAAACATATGACTAGCCAAGACTTACTAGGCTATTTTTTTTTTTTAGTAAGGAGTAGCCTATTAGCATCAGCAAGCGCAAAGGATCTATGCCAGCAGAGCCAATAAGTAAAATGTTTGAGTTGTCATATTAGCAGTCCGGAAATCTTTGTTTAAGGAAATGGGTCCTTGCTATATTGTCTTACAACTATTCATGTGTCTTAACTATTCGAATGGTTTTCAGATCAATGGCGTTGCTGTGGATTGGATTTCACAGTCGATTATCCGATATGCCAAGTTGGGTTTCAGTTAAATAAAATGGTGAAACTGGGTGTATAGTAATTAATCTCATTATTTTGTTCCAAAGGATCATATACCATTGGGACTTGCTGTTGGAGATACCCAGATACGGGAAAAGGTCTTTGTTTCATGAAGTGTTCACTATTTGGCTGATTTTTTTGATACAACTTTCGCTATAATTGATAATAGCCCAAAGTTGGCTTGAGTTGGTATAACCTCTCCCAACAGTCTTGGATTGAATGAACCTTGCGGATAGTTTATCACGAAAACGGTATGATTAAAACATAACGGGACGACAAAGATCCAAATCCAACAGCTAATAACAATAAACAGATTTGTTTGGCTGTCGGAAAAAATGCATCTTTTCTCTTTATTAGGTCCAGTCATCTACGCAAATGATTTACTCCACTTTACGCTTGTTATCAAGTCTACCTCCGACTTGCCATTTCATGAGCTTTTCATATTTATAAGAAGCGTTCTCTGTTCTATTTTAGGCCTAAGCATTTCCCATATCATTTGATGGCTACCAATCACAATATTTATATAAACAAACTGGATTTTATGAACACGAATCGTTTGATTTTAAAAGAAATTAAAAACAGTGTTTATACGGTTTGATTTCAACATTCAACTTAGATGAATCCTGTCAATACAGCACTACCATCTATGAACACGAAATTACAATAAAATCATAATTTCCATAAATTAAAGTTGTTTTGTTTGGTTATCATCTCTCTAGTCAAACTATGTTGACAATTCATTTCAAACCATGTACGATTAAATACAAAATTAATGCGGTTTATCACTCATTAAAAAAAAAACAAATAACTTCAAACCCTCTCACACTCCATGTGTATTGATTTGAAACACAAAATATTCCAAGTCCTTCCTCGAATCCCTAATAACACTCAAACTCACTAATTAACTAGTGGCTGGCGCTCGCTCATTTTCAAACACGAAAATCATGCATAATTTCTATTTACTATAATTGAAAACAGATTTATTAAATTGCTATTCGGAAGCTATTTAATTAACAACATAATCAATTATAGTTTAATATTTAAATTTAAAAAAATAATGTGTTAGAGCTGATTGGGTTTTTATATAGAAAAACAATAACTCCATTCACATCCGTTGTGGTCTGGGTGAATTTTTAAATTTAGGTGTATTTATAATCCAAAAATATCTAATCCGCTTCTGCAATGTGTACTTCTCAAGGAGTATATCATGGATTTTTTTTTACGACAAATATGATATTTTTCGTAATTAGTTTTCAAAAGTTTTATTTTCATTTTTTTATTTTCTATTAATTTTTTTTATTGCAAATAGATATGAACACTTATTAATAAATATTACATGACATGGGAGTATTTTTTTCAGTAATATGAAATTTAAATAATAATTGGGTATTATTTACATTTTTAGTTGAAATTTTAATTCTCATTATATTATGTTTCATGGTTAGTAAAAATAGTTTGAGCGTTGAATTCACTTCATTTAAATTAGTATAAAATATATAGTACATTTTTTAAAAACATTTTATGGTAACGTATTCTTATTAGGTATAAATATATCTACGTTTTGGCGTTTCATCAAATTTCCAGTTCTGCATTTAATCATTATTGTTAAGGACTTACATTGGATTGTTGTAATGAAATTTAAGTTAATCTAAAAAGTATTCGTTAAAAAATGTTTTTTTATTTAAATACAAACAAAGACAATGCAAACTGAGTTGCATTATTCAAGATTTTGCCTTTTACCCCAACAGCAATATTTTTACTATTGAATTTGCCTTTGTTATTTTTTTCAGATTTAAACTTAATATACAAAAATAATAGTATAGCACAATAGCCTGCACCAACAATGCCAACATTTTGAATTATTTTAAATCAAACGACTACAAGTTAACGAACATTTCCAAGCATTTCGAGATGCTTCTTGATTTTACAATTCAAAAACAAAATGTTGGACCAAAGAACTTTGAATTCGACTTTTGGACAAGTTTGTCGGTAAATATGTAGTAGCAAGTCTGAAGCGAAAGTGAGATATTTAAGTCATCATTTTCACCTTCGAAATAATATTTTTTTGAGTTAGTAAGGTTAGCCCACTTTTAATACCACAGGGATTAAATAATAATAATCTATCCAGCGATATATTGGGCCATGTTTCTCGATGCGTCCCTGAAAGCGGTCTTTTAAATAAATCCTTAATGCATTTTAAACATTTTTTTGTGAAGTTCATTGGTATGTACCTACTTTAAGATGATTTTTTCCAACTGCTTGCTTTTTTCTGCTGGCCTGGATATTTTAAAGCCATTTGATTGAGTTTGAATGCCCTAAATTATCTAGAGCTCCAAGAAAACAAATGTTCTTAAATTAAGTAAATTCACCTTTTAAATCTTTTATACAGTACGTATCTGTCACCAACATTTTTACAGCTTGGACATTATTTTTGGGTAGGTACTATGGGTTTTTCGAGTTTTCCTGGAAACAAGCACTATCTGTCAATCTATCACTTTATCGTATGACTAAATCAAAATTTTGTATTTGGACTTTTTCTTTTGAGGAATTTTACAAGTTGTTTAAAAAAATTGTGATGTAAGTAATTGTACATCACAAAGAATATGAAAGCTTTATTTTGTTAAGGCTTGGGCCAAAATATTTATTGAACAACCATTTTCCAGTTTTATTCCTCAAGATTTGTTTCTTTGTTAAAGATACCGAAGCCTTATTACGGAACACGATTATCGTCGAAAATACCTCACTATCGTTAAAATGCGACGAAGTTTTAGTAGCTGACAAGAATTGTGTTCTTGTTAGATACTGTAGCCTAATTACGTAAAACGATTATCGTCGAAAGCACCTCACTATCGTTTAAATTCGACGATATTCGTCTTTTCTTACGAATGCAGCTGACTAGAATTGTGTCCTTGTTAGATACTGAGGTCTTATTGCGTAACACGATTATAGTCGAAAATACCTCAGTGTCGTTTAAATGCAACGATATTTGTCTTTTCTTATATATGGAACTAAGAAGTTTTTCATTTATCAATTATTTTCGTTTTTTAGCAATTTCCGACAGTCCAAAAAATTAATCCTGTCCTGTACCGATAGTGCCTCAGAAAAATGTTTCTTTGTATCGATTTTTATTGGAAAATGCTTCCTTTCCTCTTTCTCATTTTTATTAATCGCTTTTCGTCGTTACTATTGTATACTACCAGTTGAATTCGTAATACTTATTAAGGTCCCTGTTATAATGGATAGGTTTGTCATTACTTTTGCATTCAATTCTTTTCAATTATTAATACTGTTGGCAGAGAACAAATGTAAGGAAGAATTGAGCTTCTTTTAGGATATTTAGTAATTTCGAACATGGCACAACGGATTTTTTTCGATCAATTGTATTGGCATGATAGTGGCAAACCATCGGGTGATAACTAAAATGAATTTGTAATCATTTCAATAGAACGCATATAAATAAATCAAAAAATGCTAATTGTAACCGAATTGGAAAATTAACACTCTTACTTGCAAGCATCTCAGAGCGCTCAGTAAGCGTAAACCTAATATGAAAATATACCTCAAAAAAGCCCATACCTATATGAAATTTTAAAAATTATATAATAAACCAAAAACCATACTATGTACTAGGACGGAAATAAATTGTAAAACAAATGTTTGTCTTTCACCACAAAACAGTTTACAATTAAATAAATGCTTACGTATATATTTTTCACCATTGTATTTATTTCTACACTAAACGTCCATCTAAATCATGAACTTAAACTATATTACAATAAGTATCTATATTCTATCATTTAAGAAGCTTTTCTGTTACTAAATATTTATTTTTCTTGGCTTATTTATCTAAACTTAAGGAAGACAGCTTGCACAACACTAATCATAGATTAGAAATATATTTTTGATTTTTTTGTTTGTATTTATTTTGACATTTATTTCTTAAATTTAATTTTAATTATTTTCTATTTGTTTTTGGTAACATTTTTAAGCGAAACAGCACTTTGAAACATTCGAATTTACAAAAGAAAACAATTTGAAAAAAAATCTATAAAGATGCCTAAAAGCATTTTCTTTTTTTTTTTTTTGTTATGTTTATGTGTTAATGTTATGTTTCTTATAAAAAAAATATTCATTCAACGCTGTTCTTATGTTCTAGGTGACTATCCTTAATCGCTAATAACAGATAACAGTTTCATAATATTTCCTCTCATTTCCACCATTTTGCCATTTGATTTTCATTTTTAATATTTAATTATACAATAGGATCAGACTCTGAGCTAATTATTATCATCCCTACGCACTTAATGTACCCGAACGGGAAGCGCCTCATCTACCATCAGCAACAGCAGGTAGACTCCGTGTGCCATTTAATCCTTAAAGCGTTCTCAACCCAAAGCGTTCCTATTGGAAATAAAAATAATTGCTTGCTGTCATTGCTGCGTTGAGCCTGCTCCTGTTTGTGTTGATGCAACTCCCACACCGGCATACGGTGTTTCCTCTGCTGATGGCGATTATGACGTTGGCAATGGCCATGTTGATGCTCTTCTCGTTGTACTGCCGAGGACAACACTCGATTTGTATCGATTTCATTGTCTGAATGATGATGATGGTGATGTCGCCGCGGAGAATGATAATATCCTTTCTCCGTTGACAGGAAATCATTAAATCGCCATCGCACAAAGAAAATTACGACGACGACGATAACTACGGTCACGCCAACGACTGTGATGACAGCGACTGTAAACATTATCATTGTTGCATAAGCTCTAGCGGCATTGCCGTCGAAGTCTCCTCGTTCTTCTCGAGTTGCTGCTGCTGCTGCTGACACTGCTGTCGCCGTGTGTGTCGTTGTTGCTGCCGCCACTATAGCCAACACAATGAAATAGAAGATCCTTGCAGTCATTTCCGCATTTTCAATTTGACCTTTTAGTAGTCGTCGACTGACATTTGTTATTGATGACAATGATGCGGATGATATGGACACAACAAGTCGATGTAGAAGAGATACTAGACGTCCTGCTGTTAATCCTTTACGGGTGTATGACGATATCGATGTGGCTGAGGATGAGACATCAGCTGCTGCTTCAAAGAGAGAATAGAGAACAAAAATAACGAATCAAGAACAAAAATGAATACACACATGTGAAATGAAAATCGGGTTTAGTATTACGAGGTGAAAGGATTCCGATTGGAATTTTAGATTTTCCCCATTTGAATTTGAAAGGAGCGAGCGATTTGATGCTATCGCAGGATATTTCTTTTTTTCTTTTCCTTTTGTTGATAATCGATTGTTTCTATAGTCGCAAGCGAATTGTAGATGAACGGGTATTTGTTTTCAGGAAAATACCGTTCAAGTATCAGTTGCAGAGTATTGAGGACATTGTTATGGGGACGAAATGGGTTTCTATTTTGTACCTATGGATTCATGCACTTCTAGAAGAGAGAAGATATTTTTTTTAAACCACTGTGTACATTTGTTGTAGTAAATAATGTTCTATGAAAAAACATTTTTTAAATATCCTTGCATTTTTTTTAATTAAAAGCCTCCTTCTCTACCAAAAAGAAAACAATTTCTGCTTAAACGAAAATCGTCCTTGTACTCATACACAGCTCGTCAGGTCATTGACTACTTCAAGTATCTAAAGATAATACCTTTAACTTATTTTGAAATATATAACTAGAAGTAACTTCTGATCATAATTTGAGGTCCATGCTTTAGATTTCGAGTATCTATAACCTTAGAAGCGACCCCAGCTTGTTCTTTAACTAAATGGATTTCCTCTAGCCTTAGCTTTTATTTTATGATTTAAGGCTGCGGTTATAGCTATCATTGAACCATCCTTTTAAATTTTCTTTTATTCATTGCGGCTTTTATACAAATTAAACAATTGGCGAGTCGGTGTCAAAACAAAGCTAATGAATTTTAGAACATGATTATCCAAAAATATTTTGATTTTCAATTATAGTTATCGCAGAAAATCACCTTTTATTTTTCACTGATCATGATTTATTTTTGTGAAGTAATGTTTGTCGTTCCACAGAAATAAAACGAAATTTTCCAATGATTCCTATAAGCAGCTATGGATGTAAAATTCCATCATGTTTTTTGTTCCAATTAAGTTGTTCAATGATAGCTCTAACCGCAGCCTAAAGATGTTAACCGGGTGCTGAGTATAGACTTCCAGTATTTTCAAAAATTGAACAGTGGGGGTATGTTGCTTTAAAACGCTTAAAAAGGCAGTCGATCGGAATGATCGGTGCTGTATATTATTTAGGCCACAGGATTTCCAAAAAACGTAAAGTCCCTAAATTCTCAACGTTTGTGCTCTAAAAACCTAATGAGTCGATGATACGATCAATTAGAGATTCTATGAAGATTCTAAGAAGTGCAATTGAGAAATTTAAAAGGGTGTCCATTCTCGTGCATCAAAAAACCTATTACACCAAATTTTATAAGTTAGTATTTTAAAAATATAAATAATATACTACTACTAGCTGCCCGGCCCGGCTTCGCCCGGGTAATGTTTCGTTTTAGGGTCCGTAATAGTATTTTAGTGTTAGTAGTATTTATTTTCTCAAAGCTGACCTGAGAGATTTTCTCAATATTTTTTTCCGTAAGAACCTTGTACAGAGTATTAGAAAACTACAAAAAAAAAAATCAGCCAAATCGGTCAAGCCGTTTTCATGTTATGTCGTGACAACGGAAAACGGGTTTCATTTTTATATATATAGATTACTGTTTGCAACAATGCCACATAATTAGTTTTGGCCCAACTATCCCTAAACGGAATTTTCAGTTTTGGCCAATAACGGAAAATCATTATAATTCACATAGACACCGCTTCGTTTAAATTTCGGAATAAATGTTCGTATTATCACATTTCTGCATTATTTATATCATTTTTAGCATCAATAATCAAAATGACAAGTATTGTGTGGGATTTAATCTAACTCGCTGTGAAAGAGAAAGTTGCGTACGACCGACTCTTGCACCCACCACTTGTTTTTTATAAATTTTCCTCAATTGAGACGAGAAAAAAAAAAGTTTTAAGTAAGGAAAGAATAAGCGACGAACAGCTCTTCTTTGCATACAGTCAAGTAAGTTGAATGTTTCGGGTCTGATCTTATAACTTAGTTTAGACGCTGCTACTTTGGCATTAAAGCTGACATTTTTTTAGCACCATGCCTACATCTGGCACAATTGTGATTTCTAGGAGACGCATGGATTCCTTTGATTTAACGAATGTATTCTCCATTTCGTTTTATAAATAAATTGTTTTTTGAGGTATAGAACTTTGAAATGGAATAAAACAAAGATGATTTTTTCTAAGTTGATATGAAATTTACTTTATTCGAAAGATAATACGTATTTCGAACAGAACTATTATTTTCAAAATAAATTTGCAGAATTTGGAAGCGTTGTTCAGACTTCATGGTGAAATGCCAAACCAAAAAAAAAATAAATCACTTGACAGCAGACAAAATGGTGTTGCCAACTTAAAGTTCTATACCTCTAAGAAAAACACCGTTTACAAAAAAATTACCCAGAGTTTTCATTAACATTTCTTAATTTGAATTCTGTTTTATATTTTTTTTCTTTTTATTTTCAGTTTAATCAAGAACATTTTATGGTGGTAAGTGGATAATATATTAATAATACATTAAATCATTTTTTTTTTGTTTTGGTATATGTTCGTATATGGGGGTTCTTAGATTCACTTCTACATTATCCGAAATTCAGAAGTTAGCTCGAGAAATAATTGTTTTTCTTTGAAGCAAACAAATTGTGTTAAATAAAAATTAAATGATCTGAACACTTTCATTTGTTGGAAGATAATGTTTTTTAACATTTTAATGCCACATTGTGGTGTGAAATCTTCTTATATGCATTTTCTGCATTTTTATACCCTATCCCATAGGGGTATATTAGTTTTGACATTAAGTTTGTAACATAGATAAATAAGTTAGCTACATATACCTCAAAGTATATGGATCGACTCAGAATCGAAAACTGAGTCGAATTAGCCATGTCTGTCCGTCCGTCCGACCGTCCATCAGTCCATACGTCACCAGTTTTTGGGCCATAAATTTTGAGCTAGAATGATGAAATTTGGTACACGTTGTCTTTGTTGCTCCCAGCAGAACAAGTGTAAACATTTTTGAAATCCGCCCACTGCCACGCCCCTTTTCAGAAAAACGTAGTTTTTGGACAATCGTAGTTTTTAGACAATCGTAATATCTATATTTCATTCATATAATGTTGTTTGTCACGCCCACTTTTTGGGGGCGTTTTTAATAAAAAACGTTTTACGGTCAAATTTTAAAATTTTCGAAAAAATTTTTTAAAGCAGAATAATTAGTAATATTAATATAAACATTTCGTTCATAGATCATTTTAGACCACGCCCACTTTTTAGGGGCGTTTTCTTACAAAAACCGTTTGTATACCCTACCCCATAGCATATTCAGGAGGAAAACGATGTGTTTTGTCAAACAACAAATGATTCTGATAAACTGTTTGAACAATATGTTGTGACAATGTCATTTTCTATATTATAGGCTAATAAAATAAATAATGGGATGGGATAGGGTATTCAACGATCCGCACAGCGGATTATAGCCTTCTCATATGTTTTTTTTTGCCAAATGACTTGTTGACGTAACATCGAAAGAATTCCCTTTTCGATAATTCCTTATAGTTAGTTATCAAGCTCGACTTTAATTGGCCCGGCAGACAAATTTATATTTTTTGTTTTTATTATGCTAGATTCTTCTTCTAAAGGTCTTTTGGAATCATTTTTGTGAATAAATTCGGCCTTTGGACCAAAAACATTTTTGAAAATAAATTTTATTGGATTTTCATTATGTTGTTACCAGCATCCATTGCCTTTGATTAAGGAAGGGAAGATAGGCTACAGATGTTTCTAACTACTTTTGGTACCTATTGTATAACCATCCCATTTCAATTTTGTCAAAAAGGAGGTCCTTCCAAATTTTGTTTTTTTTTTTTCTCCTAAAGAAAATCGATAAATTCTATTTAGCCGATCTGATGGCTAGTTGACATCGTCGCCATTGTTTTTCGACATTATGGTAGAATGATATTAATCGAAGGATTGATGGATACGCTGTTTATAAAGGTGTGGTCGGTTTCCAGCGATTCCTTGCCCGGCCCACCCAATCGTATATCATGGATGGCAGTAATGTCTGCTTATAGCAGCTTAGGGCTTTCACTAGTTGTTCTTCCTGCACGTCTTCTATTTAATGTTCTCACATTTCAGGTGTAGATATGAACGTCGTTTTTAACATTTAGCATGGTTGTGTAATCAATCCTTTTCATGGCTTTTGGTTGCTTCGTAGCAATTGGGATTTTCGTTATTGAATAGTTAACCCAAAGCACAATCCACAACCTGTAGGGCTTACTTAAATTTATTAGATACATATAGACATAGGTCCATCAGTATCCACTACGAAATTGAGCGAAGCCGTTGGTATTTTGGTGCCTAACCATTGAAATTTTTGTATGTCCTATTGTCCGAATATGTCAGACTCGCTCATTAAAGTTTCTTACTTCCTAGATGCCACCTTTAATAATATCTTGGGAATTCTACCTCTGCCTTTCGGTCGAATTTTTGAGGAATGACTTTATCCCTAGCTAATTTTGTTCAAAAATGCTTGCGAGCAATCAGCGAGTTATTAGTTTTTTATATCCTATGCCTATCCCATAGGGGTGGGTATATTAGTTTTGATAGATATTCGTTTTTGTGGCGTGTTGCCAAAGCTCACTGCGGTGCTTACAGCAACTTGTTGTTTCAAAAAGGAGGATAGATGGCTTGGTTTGGTTAGTACCATAATATCTAGAAAATATCGAAATTTAAAAACAATAATTTTCCAATGGAAGAAATTGTTACACCATGCAAATCATAAATTTTATATACAATGCCGCCCACTATGGTTTGTCTGGAAGTGGAAAACCATAACCTTTATTCGCTTCCTTTTTTGGGCAGAGTTTGTAAATTTCTGATCCCACCTAAATATCTACCCTGCTGACAGATCCTTCACAAATCCTTACACTATCCACTACACCACGATCACTGGCTTGTTAGTTACTTTCTTTTTGTAAGGGTTCTTGGGCCTTTGAACCTTGGTTTGATATGTTCGTGTATTTAAAGAAAACACTATTTTCTTCCCCATCAGGTCCGATCCTATACGATCTACTCTTTGAAGGTACCGCTTGTTGGTTTTCATTATGGAGCCATAGTTTTTCCAACATGGTCTTAAAACTGTGGAAATAAATATCTCCATACCAAAATAGATAGAAACTGCTATCCTTATACCAGGATCCGTTTATGGAAATTAGTATTTTCTAGCTGTTAGAATTTTAGTTTTAAAGATCATCAAGGATCTTCTTAACATCTTTTGTTTAAGCTTCTACTCGTTTCTATGTATCCTTTTATCCTTATTGCCATGTATTGGGAAACATTTTTATAAACAAAAATTCGCCTGCAGATTGATGGATTATTACTTTCATTGGTTTTTTTTAGCATTTTCTTGTTTGCTCTTAGATATCCAACCTACACCATCGTATTCTATAGATTTTTAATAAAACCAGCTTTTAGGCTCCACTTTTACGGACTTAGTCCATCGATGGATTATACTTCCGGCAGCTGTTGTGTCTCCTAAACTATCTTTTGAGAGCCTTTTTATAGACTCTCATCCTCAAACCATCACCATTGGAGTCCATATTTTGATGGATGAAATATCAATTTAGATCACAAAAAAACACTCAATCGCCATTCACACGTATCCCATTCTCATGAGGAACCAAACAAATCTTCGAATAGCCCAAAAATTGAATGCCAGTAAAAAAGGATTTCGCAAACACCATCTCATGCCACCCCAGCACTCTCTCGTGCCCCTTTGTTACGTGTTTGTATCGCTATAGAGGAGAATTGCGATTCTTACACAATTGTGTGCCGCACAATGTAAGTTAGTGACGGTTTCGTAGTTTGATGCTGCTAAAAGTGGTATTATACTTATAGAAGGACATAAGTTAATTTCATTTTCTACTGCTACTACCAATCCCCGGGATGAAAAGAACAACCAAATACCAGCAGCAGCAGTATAGTGGGGTGTAACGACAACGACGAAGAACTTTGAGCTGAGCTGAGCTGAGTAGCGCACGCGAGGAGAAGGAATCCTTGATGATGAGTGCCTTATTGTGTCCTTCCATTCATTCCACTTAGACCAAAAAAGACAGATTTGCTTCTTATATCGTCTTGGTCTTATTTTTCTCTCCATTTTAGCTATTCTTGTTCGTATTGTATTAGAGGGGGTGGTTGGGTGCATGATGCGTGCAACATCAGCGGAATGGCTAAGCTCTTCATTTTTATTCGTCGTCGTCGTTCTTGTCGTTGTCGTCGTAGTCAGTATGAAGTTGATTCAGAGCGCTTCTCATCGTCGTCAGGATTTCATACTTCCATCTCGTGGTCGTCCTTTTTCCGCTATATTTTATTGTGTGGACAGATCAACTCATAATTTTAAATTAAATTTATTAGGGCTGACATAGCAATAGCAACACTGAGCTATGGCGAGTATCTCTGGGCACCCCAAAGCGGTCGCAGGGATATAGTACGAAGTCCTGTGCTCTGTATATCCAGGCATATGGCTATTTTTCTTATCCTCACTGTAACATATATACATTTACGATTTTTTTGTTGTTGTTTTGTTTTCTATATTCTACTCGTGGAAGTCAAGGATAACTTTGACTGTAGTTAGAGTTGGTCTACCTAATGCTGTTTTGAGTAAGAATTATGTGATGTTTTATAGCAGTAGTTAGCTGGTGGGACGTAAGGACTAGCATGCACTCTCCGTCTAGATGGAAAATTATTATCCCGTTCTCTTTTGTGCTTTTTGATTGTAGCAGATTGTTGAACTTTTGTGGAAATCAGACAGGCGGACATGCCAAGCTGACAGAAGACGTATGAGTGTGTTGGGACAGATTGTATATAGGTATAGGTAGATATTAATGCGGATACTTTTGGGGATATCCCTCAAGTATGCTTTGCAATGAACATTAATAAAGGAAATTTGTAGGGATAGTGAATAGTAACTTTAAGATTTTTAAAATAACCAGCCCGTCATATTTTGTACGACCTTAAGGATGTCTTAACATTTGGTGGCGTCATCATAGACTTCGATTACTATAATAACAATAATAGCAATGTTAGACACCGTTTGTCCTTGAATTGGCTCATTTCACAAGCTTCTTGTGTCGAACGTAAATGTCGACTCAGTGGTGGGATAATACGACAGGTGCATTTAGTCAAAAATGATGCCCACACGGAATGCTTAGACCAGAGAAAAACTAGCATGAAAGGCTACATGATATCAGCTGTTAAGACATTCTATTCTAAGACCTATTTTTAGTAGGTTTACCAAAATCATTCAGGTCTTCCATCGATTAAAAAGAAATGATTAGATGAAGACACTTTGATGATTGTTTCTATAGGTTACATTGAGTTGTGGGTGCAGTGGCCTAGTGGTTAGTGCGTTGGACTAGTTCAACTGATTCAAATTTTGAAAGTAACAACACCTATACGTATTGCGAAAGTCTACCAGACATCCCAAGGGGATAAATGTTTCATTAGATGCTTCTCAAATTTCCCGTTCGGAATCGGCCGTCCCTTTCATTGTGGAAAAAAATAAAACCTGGCAACTAAAGGGGAGAACTAAATTTAAGCCCATGCATAGGGCGATATATTTTAATTTATTTTTTATGACACTTTTTTTTAAGAACTATACAAACTTTGGAGCTTACAAAACGGTGACTTTTTGACTAATAAAATGTTGAAATACAGTAGAACAGTAAATTCATATTCACTTGTAACATGTTTGTAAGTAAGACCTCCTTTATATTTGCTTAGCTTAGGACTAAAGTACCCCCAATCTCTTAAGCGACTTATAAGCATTAACACATTGGGATTACAAAATTCCCCATCAAAACTCCCCCTTATTAAAAACAATATTTTTTCCTATCGTTTGCTTCGAAACCTTAACATTTCGATCTGCAAAATCTGAAAACACTTTACAACTCAATTCGAGTCCTTGGAAAACATGTTTTCCTTCTCTAAGTCCATTAGGCTCTCTATATTCTATTCTCTTCTACACATATATTACTATATAGTTGGTGTATGTTGTACACATACTTATTCCCCTTCATCATCCTTTCAACGACCGGATAAAGTGTTGAACGTACATCAATGCCTCTGCCATGTCAGCACCCACTCGCCGTTCGTATGCCCATCTCTATTTCTATATCAGTCTAACACTGATGTGTAAGCCCCAAGGGGCAATTAGAACTCTCCGGACTCAGCGAACAACTAAAACTTTCGTCAAGTGCCGGAAACATGAAAAATGGACATTTCCTTGCACTTCCTTTTCTGTCTTGCATTCTTGTTGTCTTAAAGCTTAACGACGATGACGACAACGGATGGAGAGCAGAGCGGAACACAAGGGAAGTACAGAATCGTAGTGGCGCCCTCTTGGGTAGTAAAAGTTTCCTTAGAGATTTTCGAATTGAGAATCAGCCTCTTTCATACTTAATGCGCCAGCAACACTACCACCATCATCAGCATCAGGATTGCCCCAAAGTATCTAACAGATGTGCTTCCATTGCTTGTGATGAAGGACGATGTTCAAACATAAACACACACAAGGATGGTAGTGGTAACTAAATAACACAAGACGGGGGACACTGGTCGACAAAAAAAAACCGGAGAAATAAAAACACAAACGAAAGACGCACAGCACACCTACACAGCACTATACACACACACATATACATACGCTAGAACTAGTGCTATATCAACGGGAATTGAATAAAATTAATTTGAAAATTCCTTGACTGTTCGAAAAGAGAAAACTTGAAACTATGTTGAGAATGTGGTTTCCAATTTTTTTTGTTCGTATTTCGTTGATGAAGGAGTCGAGCTTGAAAGTCCTTGCCACACACATACACACATTTAAATTGTGGCCTGTTCTATCTACTTGGGGATGTTAGGGTGTGGGTTAATTTTTTACCAAGGGCACTTTTAAATAAAAAAAAACACACACTCACACACAAAATGAAAGGATATACAACAAAAGATCCTATTTTTGTGCACTAAAATGTATGTAAACATCAGAGCGTATATTTACATCCTGGCAACTGCATAAATTCACACTTTATTCGTACCGAACACGCACGACAACGTTACAATGATGAAGCTTCCCATCCCATTTGTAACACCATTCCAAGGACGAAAACTAATGTGAATGCTTTGAAGAAAAATGCAATGCAATGCAAATTGCATTATAGAAGTGATATCCTTCGAGAGGGACACAGAAAAGGGAATTGTCACCAGCAAATACGTTTTAATGGAATGATGCCGACGACAAGAGGACTCTCTACAATTACCAACCTGAATAGTATGTTAAATATGACTCATTGTGGTCTTCGAATTCTCCGGCACCGCTGGACTGTTGATCGTAGGGGTATGCATGCATATCGTACGGACGACCGGATTCCATTATTCTTGGACGGTCCTCTTCTATGAGTTTCTCAACTTCCTCTTTGTAGATGTTGAAAATCGAGGCGGAACATTTCAGCTGAATGTGAATAACAAAAAGGACCGGGATAGTTAGTTTGTGGTATATGTGGGCAGAGTGTATAAACTTACCTTCATTTGGCCCTTGATGAAGTGTTGAGTGGTGACCATGAAACCGATTTCACTGTAAACTGATTCCAGATTGTGCTCGGGGTATTTCTCGATTTGATGCATTTTTATGTGATGTGGAGGGACCTAGTGGGGAAAAAGAGGAGATCAATGTTGAATAGCAAAATAGACTTAAAGGACATTAATCGTACATGCGTTTATCGTATTGTGAATTTTAAAAAGGCAAGTTCATGGGAATCGACTAATATGGACGCCACGCCACTGCCACATAGATACCATGGAGACAGTTTTAACCTTAAAGAAAACCTCGTTTCATCTCTAACCCAATACTAGAGTAAGCATTGATTATGAAAATGGTTTCCAGGTTATTTACGACCCTCGCAAATTGTTCTCTCTCTTACCTATGCTTGCCCTGGCCCAAAGCTAATCTCCCATTTTTGAAGTCTACAAAATTCCAAACGTCAACCGAAAATTCCCAAGACTTTTCCAACATGAATTCAAAATCTTAAATTCTTTACAATTCCTTTACCCCTCCACCTGATAAGTGTATCTACACCCACCTAAGAGACCAACAACTTAAAAACCCAAATGTCATCGTTCGCTGATACCTTCAGGCACCCAGATTTCCATTAAGTGGCGTTGGAATCTATGCATGTCCACAGGAGGTTAAAAGCCAAAACGGCAACAACTCCCATATCCCTCTTAAGAGGATGATTTTTGAAATTTCCTTCTCAGAGAGGAAAGAAAAAAAAACCCAAACCAACCAAACAACAGGAATGCCAAAAAGGATTGCGTTCCTGGCAGGATATGACTAAGTTCATTCCACGTGTTCTCGTTTCGCATTTCTTGTCCCGTTCGAGTTTTTTTCTCCTTATTCCCTGCCCGATGTGTATGTTGTGTGTTCATTGAGTTTTTGGATTTTGTGGCTGCCCTCACCCATACATAACATCGACTATTATCACACACCGGGGGACAGGGGTATAAAACGCCCTCTCTCCACTCCGTTTACTGAACCGAAAATATGCGACCAAAGTCATTCATCATGTCGAAGATATTTTTGCCAACCAACATTGAAAATTTATGGAATTTCTTGTTGTATACGGGGAGCTGGATAGATCTGCGAGTGTGTGTGTATTTCAGTTGTCGATTTGGCTCTGGTAGTATAGTTGTTTTGGGCGGCAATGCTGTGTGTATTTTTATGGATAGCGGGAAAAGTACATCGCTGGAGGATGTCAGAGGACGAGCCAGAACTGTGTACCCAGAGAGAGATATTGAAAGTTGCGTTAAGCGTTTTTGTCCACACGCATTGTTTAGAGATGACGCCCACAGCGATCGAGAGGCACCAGCCTAAGCCAGGACGACGACTCAACGTGTGGTGAAAATGAATTATGTCCCATTCAGTGCCGGGAAAGCGAATACAAATTTCTTTGCTAGGGGGAAGGTAATAGATTTTCACGAAAGGCGAATGGGCGACAAGGTTTTATATTTCGATTTTGGGTAGGAGTGTTTGGTTAGGAAATGTTTCAGGATCTAGGTGTACATGGGGAATGTTATCTAGAATTTTGTTTTAACTAAAAAAGGCGTTTTTTTAATTCGCTGGATATGTGGTACAAATCTGTTTAAACTTAAACAATTTTAATTAATTTATTTGATTGAAAATTTTGTGTCAGAAGTCAATTCCTAATTTGTAATTTTGAGAAGCTTCTCAGAGAGACTGTAGAGTGCTACAAGGTTGAAGTGAAACTTCATACATCGTCGTTTCTCAAATCAACAGAAGTCCTTCCTCATCAAAAGAGCTGTTGACTTTTTCGCTTAATTTTCATTTATTTTCCATATTATCAAATTCAAGAAAAGATACAGATAGCCCTATCGAGGTATCCGTCGGAGCGGAAAATTCTCCGATTTTGTATGATTTGGAGGATTTTTGCTCCGTGGTTTTCTACCGAAAAGCTGTTCGGAATAGTTCTTCGACATTTTGTATGGTATCCCAGCGAATTGCATTGCATTGCGTTTAGGTGCATTTTTCGTGCAATTTTTGACAGCTAAGTGCCATTCTTTTTCCGATTTCCTCCGACACAAATTCTTCGCGGAATTTATTTACGAATTGTAGTGAAGTAAAGCCGTCGCGTCTGTGTAGTATTTTTTTTTCGATGACACATACCTCGAATGGAATTCGAACCTCCGACGAAGTATGCGTAAAGGAAAATTGTCCACTCCGACGGATACCTCGATAGGGCTGTATCTGTATATGCAAACGACACACAACCAATTCTAGGAAAGCAAACTGAAGCTTATGTTATGTGTAAGTGTAAAAAGAACCATCAAAACAAACCAAGAGCAGAATGGAGAGAGAGAGATTACAAAAATACACCAGCGTCCAGCATGCTTTGGCCGTAAAATCCGTAGGGATACATTCACTACAGATAGCTCCCTTATGCTTACGCTCTCGCATGTTGTTGTTCGTCGCTTGCCCCATTTCCATTCAATTGTCCTATATGCAGTGCCTGCTTTGGATTCAAGTTTTTGTTTGTTGTATAACCGCCGGCCCACTATACAAATTTCGTTTCAGTTTGGAGTTTGAGTTTGGATTTACAACGACGAGCCCAAAGAAGTTTCACTAAAAAAAATTAATGTACTTACCACCAATTCCGAAAACCCCCTTGTGCATTACTCCAAGGACTGCAAGGGTATCAAATTTGAATGAAATCCGTCCAAGATTGTAGTCTTTGGACCTACAGGCAGACAGAATTTGCTGAGTTTCTCTCGCATCGTAATTCTAGGTCTGGGTTTAGCATTGCGTGTATTTCGCTTGAATATTGATATGCGAGACGCTATTTGTTGTTATAATAATGATAAAAGAAAAAAAGACTGAAAAAATGATTCGAGTGGGACTATGTAGTTTGCCATGATTATGTCTCCTATCAGTTGTATGAAACGCTTTTCCATCATATTCACTAGATTTTTAGTGCTTCTAATCAGATTCAAGAATTAAACTCCAGTTTGGGATGTCTTAGATATATATCGAGGTAAAATCAAAAAGTATTCATGGATCAAGGAAACCTTGACATTTCACAGCGTTGTTGGTGACATACAATAAGTGGTTAATGGTCGTTCCAACGTTCCGAACCATAACCCCATCGAAATGTAATAGTTGTAGAAGATTCGCGGATATATAACACAATTCAACATATCGTTGCCTATTGTTATCCAATACAGAAGTTTAACTTGTCCCCTCTGCCCCTGAACATAATAATTCACTGTGTGTTTGCGTGTCTTAAAGTTGGCCTAAAACATCCTTAAATACCACCACAAAACCATCACTGAGTATTTATTTTCTCATTTAAATTACTAGCCTAACCGCAGATGATAATTTATTATTTATATTTCATTAATTGCAATTCAACAGACATTCCTTATGGTTAAGTCTATAGGGTATCCACACACTACATCACACCCTCACCGCTCTTCGTTAAAGAAAATCAAAATTCTACTGACCTTGGTAAACCGCTCAACCCGTTTCTATTCTCAAAACTCTAACTCAAATGTTTGCCTAAACACCGCAACATATCGCATCCAAAAGACTATACATGCTGGGAGAAAAAGGACACTCCATCGGTAGAGAGCTGTGCGCAAACTTGAGAAAACCGAAATCCAGAAATCCAGGGGTGTGGAAAGTAGGATGGACTGCCCTTTCTGTGTTAATAAATTGTCACTTTGCTTCACTGGTCACCCATCGTTGTGCTGTACACATGCTGTTCATTAATCTCCTGTCTTTTCCCCATACACACATACACGCATAGAAATGGCTCAGAAAACCCATTTAAATGGTTAGCCCAGCTGTAAATACCTCAGGGTTACCCGATCCTTAATTAATAAAATGTTAACATTGGATCCCATGTGTAGACGCGCTACACATATGCCCATATGCCCTTTGTGTGGCTGTTTATAGGTTCCGGAAAAAGCCATAAACACACCAGAAACTCAACCGTAAAATGATTTATTTTCGGGGTGTGGCTAGGCAGCCTCAGAAAACCCTCAATCTTAAGGTTTATTTTTCACAAGTTTATTAATTTATTTTATTTTTTTTTTTTTTGCAACTCAATTAAAGTCATATCCAGATAGACTCCTTGTATAGTACTCACCACAACACCATTAATCGTCCACGTCAAATTGGCTGCGGGCTTCGAGAATTTAATTGAGCAATTCCCGTCCACTAAGTCGCCGAGTCGATATCTTGAATGAATTCCTGTCACTATCGGTCGCTGTTCAGGCAGCTCTGAAAGTCGTGGAGAGAAAAAGTTTTTATTTTAAAAATTTGTTCAATTTTTTCGCCGTCCTGTAGGATTTTCTTTGTTCACTTCTTTTTTTTTGGTGGAAGGACGTAATTAATTTGCGGCCTGGCTCTGGTTTCTACTTACCCACAACCTGCATTTCACCGGAAACCATGGCGGTGATAAACGAGGGCGCCTCGACGGAGATCTCGCATGTGAATTTCCCGGATATGCTAAGTGGTACGGCCAGCAGGACCACATGACTTTGATTGGAAAGATTTCGCTGCAAAGGAAAATGAAAATTAGTTTTTTTTTCTATATTGCTGCGTTTGCTAAGGAATTCTTTAATTTCCTTGTAAAATTATAAAACTGCGGGTTCATTATTGATTCATGGTGATTAGGTTTGGCATAGGGTTAAGGAGTGTAGTGGCTAACTTTGGTTTGTAATTAATATTCAAGAGTGACCGCGAGAAATTTCAATTTCATTGATTTTTTTTTAAAAAAGGATATGGGTAACAGAGGAGAAGTTTTAATTGGAGAATAGCTGAAGAAAGCTTGAACAAATCCATTTGGCATTTACATAAGGGGGGAATCAATTACTATTCAGTAGTTGGTGTTATGCTGTCGTCATGGCTTTTGGATCACTAATTGCCTTAGTTGTTCTTTTACGAATTTCCCTACTATTGGAATAGTGCCGCATTTTGAAGTTAGACACTCAATTTTATATGAGGTGCAAGGTTTCTACATTTTTTCAGGCTTCTCTATATCTAAAGTATAATCGCTTTCCAAATTCAGATGATGGTTCAAACAGAATGTTCAATGGAACATATGCCCTCCCTGTTGTATCCATGTTGCTTATTTCCAGGGTTTAATTGGACTGATTGTTTTTATGATTTCTCAGTATTAAAATAAAGAGGTTTATGGTATCTGAAGCTGAAGAACAAAATTCATCATTTTATAAGTAATTCAGTGGCTAGTTTTAATGATAACATGCTAATTGTACCAAAAGTATTCAGCATAAGAACTGGAGAACATTTCCCTGATCCTGACTTTTGTTTTCAATTTTTACGGCAAGAAGTATCAAAGTATTTACTAAAATGCAAAGGTCTTGAGAATAATAATACGCCTTATAATTGAAATAAATATGTCATTTGCCCACTGACACGAATTGTTTCAACTAGGATAAACTCATCTTCAGATTAGGCACTTAACAAAGTGTAATGGAAATTTGTTTGGAAAAGTTAATGAATGAACCACAAGGTCAATGACGATAAAAACCTCTAGGTAGCAAAAGTCTTTTAAACCAGTGGTTCTTAACCGGCCGGCGGTCCGTGGTCCCTGGAAGGACCCGAAGTGGTCCGCGAATCCGAAAAACTTTAAATAAACTAGTTGCAGCTGCCCGGCTTTGCTAGTACTTAGTTATTGTCTTAAAATCCTAAAAATGCGAATAAACTTTCCAAAATTCTTGCTGCCTAAACTTGCTGCCTAAATTAATAAGAACAAAACAAAAAAAAAGCACGCACGGTTAGTCTCTAATAAAACCTTGTATGCTGAAAGCTGCAGAAGAATTATTAGGGCAGGAAGCTCAAAAGGAAATTCGTGATATGTCTGCTACTTTCAAACGACACAGTGAAATCGCGCTTTCAAAATATGTCAAATGATATTGAAGAACAAACAAGATAAAAGGTCCTTATTTTGCACTGATGAATCTTCCGATGTTTCACAATGTTGTCGATTACTTGTATTTATTCGATTTTTGAATGACAAATAAAGTTTGAAGAGGAATAACTATTTTCTCAAGAACATGATAAAGTCGAAAGGTGTAGATGTTTTCAATGTTAAGTCTATATATGGAGAAAACAGGACGTATCCGGCATAAGCTTTCATGGTCTTGTATGGACGGTGATCCTGCTATGCTTGGTTCTGGTCTCGCATTAAAAAAAATCCCGCTGCATTATTCATCGTCGAGCACTGCCTGCCAAATGGAATGCTTCGCTATTGCGATGAAAACTGCTTTAAAAGTAGTTAACTTCATTGAAAATAGTGCACTGAGCACTCATCTCTACAAACAATTATGCTCTGATATAAATTGTGAACACGAAACTCTGCTTTTTTACATGGCTTTCCAATGGAAACATGCTGTCAAGGTTGTGCGAACTGAGAGAGGAAGGACATAGAAACATTCTTCACTGAGAAGAACAAAGAGTTGCTGGACCAGTTCTGTGAGTCCAAATTTCAAATATGTTTTTCTAATTTGTTTGATTTTTTCGCACAATTAATTAAATTGAACCTTCAACTTCAAGTGTCAAGAAATTTTGCGTTGCAAAGCAACAGCAATATTTTTTCATATGAAGATAAAATCAGTGCAAATATCTCCAAAATTGAGCTATGGATCAATAAAGTCGAAAGGGACAACAGTCTCAGCACACTGAGACAGAATAATATTACACTTTATTTGAATAACTTAAAAAGTGAATTCAATCGATATTTTCCTGACTGCGAGGACAACGGTATTCTGAAACTGATCCGCAATACTTTCATTGTAAACGTTTCTGAGGTGCCTGATAAAATTCAAGAAGAAGTGATTAAAATGCAACACGAAAGTATAGCTTGGAAGATACATTCGTGAAGATTTTTGGAGCCAAAAGGCAATTTTTTTTCCAAAGTTTCGAGAAATTGCTATACGTCACCTAACTTCGTTTTCATCGACATATCTATGCGAGCAGAAGTTTTCGGTGCTTCTGATAATTAAAAACAAGCACTGAAATCGATTAGATTCCAATTTCGGCATGCGTTTGACTTTAAGTAACACTGAACCAAGGATTCAGAAGTTAGTAAAGAGTATGCAGTCACAAAAATCTCATTAAAATAATATACTCTCTCTCTATATTGTAAAATTGGCGTATTTATAGATAGAACAATCCTTTTTTCATTTACATTTACTATATTTTACCTCTTAACAGTTGGTGGTTGATGGCAAGACAGGTATTTTTTCAAATGGTCCTTCATTACTAAAAGGTTAAGAACGTTTACTCAGACTTTTCATTACAAACCCTTTGCTTTAAAAAAAAAATGAGAACCAGCCATTGCAGTTGTCCATTGTCTGGCACTAATTTGTTCATCCAACATCAAGCTTACAGTGGTTGCGCCAGACAAGACACCCCTTGGTCATCTAAAAATGGAAGACTTCGATAGTTAGCTCATGGTTTTTATCTCTACTGATCTACGGCCTTATTATTGGATGAGAAGTATTGACATACTGACATTGTTTTGATCGTTCTTTTAAAGAATGGTAGATTATCACCCCTATACGTTAACAAGAAAAAATTGTCCGATATGTTCGAAATCAGAGAATTTTTTACAGATGTATCAGTTCCGATAAGCATTTCGAACGGATCTTCCGACAAAATATAACGAAAATGAATGCGCATCTGTGATATAAGTCAACAATTTTTGACAGCTATGTGTTGAATTTCATCCGAAGTTGTCCGACGAAGAATTGCTGCGGAATCAATCGAACGCTTTTGTATGTTTTTTTTATTTTACTCCCCAACTGATACCTCGAAAGCAAATTGAGTTCCGATTGGGACTGACTTTCGTTTCGAATATCTTTCCGAACGGATACCCCGATTGGGGTATATAGTTTCGGTTTAGAAAAATACATACACCTTGTATTCAAATTTTGATAACCTAATTTGTTTTCCAGTTAATACATTCCGAAATCAAATAAAATATTGATTGGATTTGAAATATTGAAATATCAATTAAAGCCTCCAATCTCTCACAGTTGCCAAAAACCACTACATCCTATTTTCACAGATTCCTGTAATTATAAGCCCCCATATCGCCAACCACAGTGTTTACATATTTAAACTTTTTACACACAACAACAGTTTACTCTTATTGTTGTTATAACTGTGCTAAACCAATCATTTCCCGTCTCATAAACGAGGTCCTTAATTAATAATTAGTCACTCACTCTAATTCGAATTCGATGTTGAATTCATTTTTGCATCGCATTAAGCACACAAGCCTGCCGACATTTTGTTGCTATATGTACCCAATGTACATATAGCTCCTGACACATAACCTTTAAGGGTTTCAATTCGGGCTTATTTGCTTATCATATAGTACTCTTGAGTCGCATCATGAACGATAGTATTGCCCACGTTCACAATCGACAATACAAACAAATAAAAAAAAACTCTCACTGTTTACATTTAATTTTATATTATGACGACTGGTAATGAAAATAATAAAAAAAAAACGAATAATACGCGCAAAATGACAATCAGCAAAAAATACTCATTCAGAAATTTTGCAAACCTCCCCTGTGTGTGTTCTCAGGAAAAACAAAAAAAAAAATAAAATTAATTGAATTTCTGTTTCATTGAATGTAGGCCCTGAGGTGAGTCGTTCTTTTTGATTTTTTTCCTCTGAACTAAAGGAATTTATAAATTTATACATACCTACCTACGTTCTCGAAGGCTTAAAAATCAAACAATTTAAAGAGGTTTCCGATTACGGGTAGTAAAGAGGTGTATATGAGTTAAGTGCTCTTTTAATAGTTTTCCCTAAAAGTTATAGTTATAGTTAAAGTTCACTTTATGGAGGAAAACTCATTAATTGGATCATTGGGCTTTTTAATTTGTAGGTAAAGAAGAGAGTTGCAGTGCAAATCATCTGTCGGTGATTCAACTTTGTGCAAAGATAGATTCGCCATTAAGTTTTTAAACGTCAGAAGATTTTACTTTTTTGTTTATAAATTTAGTTATGATACCAACATCGAACTTAACTGGAGATTGTCGACCAATTACCACCTAAACATTTTTGGCAAAATGATAGAAAATACAGATTTTTAATTAGAAAGCTAACGATTCATAGAGTATAGAAATTGGGGTTATGTATGGAATAGCGCATCGGATCAATGGTCGTCACGGCTTTGCTGTCAAGTACGTACCGCAATTTTCTTTGACCGTTTCTTATGTGGCTGAATTTCATTAATACACCGCCAAATTTCCACTTCCAAGGCTTTGCTGGTCGTTAGCTTGTTTGCATAGACCTTTGACTTAAAAAAAACCCAAAGAACAAAGTCCAATTACGTTAAATCGCAAGATCTGGATGGCGAATTCTGATTGCAAAAATGGCCGATTACAAAGTTAGGAAATGACTCATGCAGTAATCGATTTGAAGCGCTTCGAAGATGAAGGGCCTAAGCGAAATTTGTATGCCCTATCACATAGGTTTCTATTAGTTTTGATACATAGTTTGTAACATAGAGAAATAATTTAGCTAGATATACCTTAAAGTATATGGATCGCTATCTGAGTCGATTTAGCCATATCTGTCCGTTCGTCACCAGTTGTTTGGCCTTAAATTTTGAGCTAGAATGATGAAATTTGGTACCTACACGTGATCTTTGTTGCTTGAAATGTTTGAAATCCGCCCACTGCTACACATAAGTTTTGGCCAAACCGTAAGTGTGAAAAAGTGTCTGAACAACATAATTAATCTTAATATCTATTTTTTAGTAAAAAACGTTTTTCGGTAATTTTTTAGAATATAAGAAAAAACGTTCGAAGCAGGTTTATTGTTTATGATGATATAAACATTTCGTCCTAAGATCATTTTAACACACTCCAACATTTTCCTGCAAAAACCGTTTGTATACCCCACCCCATAGCATATGAAGGAAAAAACATCGTTTTTATCGAACCATAAAATATTTGATAATCTGTCGGGACAATATGTCGTAACAATGTCACATTTCTGGGATATTCATTTTAAGGATGCGATGGGATAGGGTATTAAAGAATCCCCACAGCGGATTGTAGCCTTCTCAAATGTTTTTAAATTAGCCTGCACATACTGCAAATATTTAGCAAATCCTGTTTTTTCAATAAAAAATATTACTAACATTATAACACACTTCAGTTTTATTTACTTCAAAATATCTGTTTATAATTTTTATTGGTTCAATAATGCCTCCATCCCACATAGAACAGTTTTTGGTCCATTGTAATAATTCCGCACCAAACAGTCATGCAATGATGACTCATTTGTTTCTCAACAATTACTCGTGGGATTTCTGAACCCAAAATGCAACAATTGTGTCAATTAACGAAGTCATCAAGATGAAAATGAGCATCTTCACTGAAGATGAATTACATCCACACTCTTCGGTTCGGTTTTCAGTTCTTGAGTCAATTGAACTTTGTAAGTATGAAATTTCAAGTCTTTCGTGAGAATTCGCCGTAGAGAGCTATTCGAAATGCCCAATTCTTGACTAGGTGCCGAATTGATGTTGCGAACTACTTCCATGTTTTTTGTTGATCGAATTGTGACATGACACCCAGAGTATCTAATATCACTAATTGATCCAGTCTCCCTGAATTTTTCAATTATTCTCTTCACAGTTGATGGTTTTAAATTACTGTGACAACCATATTTTGTAGCTGAAAAACCTTCATTATTTTTAAAATATTGCTCAACAATGAAAATGCGTTGTTCTTACGTATAGCGCTCCATTTTTCTAACCCCGAACTGTTAGCTGTCAGATTGTTATCCTATTTTTCCCTGGTATCTTAGTTTCCCAGTACTATTAAAATGGCGCAAAATTCAAATTTTCGTGAATTATGGGACTCCCTTTAACTATAATTATTCAGTTGTGGACCTATTTTCTTAAACTACAAGCTGGCCCGTCAAACGTTGTTTTGCCATTATCAAATGGAATGACCGCCTACAGCGCCACCTGTTGAGAATTTTCCTAAACCTTCGCGGAGCAATTACGAACAAATCCGCAGAAGGAAGTATCCAATTTGGTCCAGTCGTTTTCGAGTTTTAAGCATCCGAACAAACCAAGATCCATTTTTATATATATAGAAGATTCAAAAACCCTAAAGAAAAAGGTCTAGAAGAACAGTCCGATGAGGCCCAAAACCTGCATCAAACTACATTAAGTCGTTGGTAGTTGGCCTTAGACATGTTACCATAAATCTAAGACCTAACAAATCCCAAAGTATAAATTCTAGAAAAAAATTTCAAATGAGTCACGCCCGCATTTGGTTCATCAGCAATTGCTCAAACACTAAGTTCGACAATTTTAACAATTAACACATCTAGTCTTCCAGATGAAAATGAGCTTCAGAATCCAGTTATCATTTCTTTAATCCAATTAACGAACACACTCTTCGCGCTTCGTGGTATAGGATATACTTGAGCACATTGGAGAATTGGTATTCCTAGACTCTCTTCTTCGATGTTTTCCGTTGAATGAAGGTTGATCAGAGTATGCCGTAGCACTAACGGACCAGTTTTTATGAAGTTTTGTATTGTTTGTCTCTTAATAACCCTGAACTGTCAATAAAAAAACTGCCATGGCTACAGGACTAAATGGTAATGGGTAGCATGGGAATTATTCTATTTAATTTGAATTTCCGCTCGTAAAAATGCCGTAGATTTTTAGATTTTCCAAGTAAAACATCTTTTTAAGGATTCGGACTCAAATAATTCTCTCCCTAAGAAAACACGTCCCTAAATCCCTGCAGATGTTTATTGACACTTCTCCTGAAATTCCGAAATTACGATGATTTTGCACTGAAACTTATCTTTAGTTTCTGCTATAAAAAAAATAAAAATGCTGAAGAGTAAGTAAATACCATGTCAGTGAAATCATTTCCAAATTCGTAAATACTGTCTATCACCCGTATTTATTACACTAAATAGTTATCCGTTGGCAAAATATAAATATTTTCCCCTTAAGAAATACAATCGAGCACATATCAAAGTATAGTCAACGGATAACTATATTTATACCCTATCCCATAGGGGTATATTAGTTTTGATACTTAGTTTGTAACATAGAGAAATAATTTTGCTACATATACCTCAAAGTATATGGATCGACTCAGAATCGCTAGCTGAGTCGATTAAGCCATGTCTGTCTGTCCGTCCGTCCGTCCGTCCGTCTGTACGTCACCGATTTTTAGGCCTTAAATTTTGAGCTAGGATAATGAAATTTGGTATATAGGATCCTCGTCTCTGCCTACAGAACAAGTGTAAAAACTTTTGAAATCCGCCCACTGCCACGCCCCCTTTTAAGAAAAACTCAGTTTTCGACCAAACCGTAAGGAATTTTAAAAAAGTTTCTGAACAACATATTTAGACAATATTAATATCTATATTTCGTCCATATAAAGTTTTTTGCCACGCCCACTTTTTGGGGGCGTTTTCATTAAAAACTGTTTTCGGTCAAATTTTAAATTTTTCGAAAAAAATTTTGATGCAGAATCATTAACATTATTAATATGAACATTTCGTTCATATACCATTTTAACCCACGCCCACTTTTTGGGGGCGTTTTTATATAAAAACCATTTTTATACACTACCCCATAACATATGCAGCAGAAAACCTTGTCTTTTGTAGAACCGTAAAAGTTTTTTATAAGCAGTCTGAAGAATTTGTTGTCACCATGTAATTTTCTTTATTTTATCCACATCGTGTTTTTAGCCATGTCCACTTATTGGGGATTTTAGTTTTACAGATAGGATGGGATAGGGTATTCAACGATCCGCACAGTGGATTGTAGCCTTCTCATATGTTTTTTTTATAAAAATAATGTATCTCGAATAAACATTGATAAAAACACACACAGATATCAAGTGTTATTATCCCTCATCCCGTCTTATTGTTGCCAATGTGACAACAAACAGTAATCATCTCTATCGACCCCTAAACCTCTCACAATGAAATACTTAATCCTTCGAATTTTGTTTGCGTACATCTCGCACCGGGTTCATACCGTCCGGCCGATTACGAATCACTGTACACTGGACTTGCATCGACTCCCTTAACATTGTGATTATCATTAAATTTTGTTTGCGCAAATGGTTTGGATATTTTTTAAATGAATAAAAATTAAAATTAAAATCCATGTACAACATGGATAAATTCCACTCTGTGTCTCATACCTCATTCCTTATATGAACGAGTTAACATCCCTGATGGCTGACGCTTTTCCAGTGTTAAATGCGAATACGAAAATTTGAGCCAACAACATATGTATTTACATTAATATTGATACGCTTCGAATGTAATTTTATTTATTCGAATCTGAGATGATGGTATTGAAAACACGGTTAATTATTTATTTTTTATTTTTTGCAACGTCATTGAATTTAGTCAGAATGTTGAATGCAATGAACTCAGGTATGTTAAACAGTGATTATATAATACTCAAAAAGGACAATGAAAAAAAAAACAAAATTCAAAACAATGTGTAACTACAATATAAAGACACGTGATTTTTATTTTAATATTACACTATTTTTTAAAATTTTATTCTAAATATATATAATATTCTAAAATTTCTGTATGAACACGTCCGAACAACGTTTCGAGATTCGAAATGCAAAAGCGTTTGATAATATTTTTAGAAGTCGTAAAAAAAAAAAATAAAACCATCACGTTATTTATGCTTTGTAACCGGCGGAAAAATGGTTTATAAATAAGTGCCCAAAAACAAATGATATATTAGATGCTACATTGTTAAGCATCGGGTCAGAATTAAAATCTGAGCCAATTCAGCCTAGTCTGGCCACTCGAATGACATCGTCCATTTTCAGCTTTAATGTGCTAGCCCAGTGGTTCCCAATCTTTTTCAGTCCGCGGCTCACCTAAGAGTTTAGTATAATGTCACGACGCCCTACCCTATAGCTATTTGATAAGGAAACAGTCGACTGAAATAGATAGGAAAAAATAAAATACAGTAGCTACTCAGTCAAATCAATGTGACGGGTGAGTTTGTTGGTCCCTAAATAGTTGTTCAAAACGTGGAATAAGGATTGACACTACTTCTTTCATTTCTTGGATGGATCTTGGCTAACTTTTCGACATCATCATCTGTTAAATATTTTAAAAACAATTCGGTGAGTTTCGAAAGGTGTTCCGTCGTAAAAAGGGCCATCAGGTCTTGTGAGACAACCAGTTAATTAGATGCCGCATATTTATACAATTGCGGGAAGCAATCTTGGGCGCCACCTTTATTCAACTTTTTTATCCAGAACTGCAATTTATTTAATCTTTTCCAATAGTTTCAGAATGACGTGCGTGTTGGCGTGTTGTTGCCTTGCAAAGATATATTCAATTTATTAAGTTTGTCAAATGGCATGTATTTGTCGATAAAAATATGCTAGTTTTAGCATAAAATCTGGTTTGGCAAAGTGTATGGCGTTTTCATAACATTCTTGTTGAAAAAAAGTGCGAATTTCTTTATGGAATTCGATCACACAAAATAAGACACGTGAAAGCCATTTGGCCGTATGTTCAGCTCCCATATCTGTGCATCGTTTTTTGAAAAATCTCGCCATTAGCGACCTAGTTTTTATGTATTTTACTGCACCAATGGCACATTCTAGTACTTGGTTCAAATCAGGGCGCCTCGGCTCACATTTTGTTAAGCCATGTGCTTACCAGATCTTCATTGTGGCTAATAAAGGGTGTTTTATTTTAGAGGTATAGAACTTTGAAATTTAATAAAACAAATATGTTTTTTTTTTTAAATGACATGAAATTTACTTTATTGGAAAGATAATCTTCTGGCGTTATGATTTAAATATGACCGACATGGCTGGCTCGGAGGTAATCTAATCTGAATATCCAATTTTCGATTATTTTGTCCAACATTTGTGGCCGTGTATCGGCAATAACGCGGCGAATGTTGTCCTCCAAGTTGTCAATCGTTTAGGGCTTATTGGCGTAGATTACCGAATTCACATATCCCCACAGAAAATAGTCAAGCGGAGTTAAATCACACGATCTTGGATGCAAATTTAAAGGACCAAAACTCGAATGTTTTCTTCGACAAATCAATTGTGACACGAGCTGTGTGACAAAGTGTCACACAGCTCGTCTTGTTGAAACCACAGCTCCTGCACATCATTGTTGTTCAATTGATGAACGAAAAAGTCAGTAATCATGCCTCTTTAGCGGACACCATTCACTGTTACGTTCTGGCCAGCATCGTTTTTAAAAAAGTACGGACCAATTATTCCACCAACCCATAAAGCACACCAAACTGTCAGTTTCGAGGATTATCATCACTCCAAATACGGCAGTTTGTTTATTAACGTATCCATTCGTCTCTAAAGAAAATTCGCTCATGAATATTGTGATCAACGGCAATCTTGTTTTGGGCCCATTCACTGAATCTACGCCTTGCTAGGTGATCCTGTGGCTTCAATTCTTGCACGAGTTGGATTTTGTAAGCACGCAAACCAAGATCTTTCCGCAAATTCTTCCATAAAGTGGATGGACATATATATTCCTGTGCACGATGGCGGATACACTGATTCGGGTCTTCCTCTACGCTACGCTCTACAGCAGCAGTCATTTAGAGTAAACGTGGTGCGAAAACGTTGCATACTTAATCGAATTCGAGATGCCTCTCATGACACTTTTAAACTCTTTAACATTTGTCAAACGTGGGCCACTGAAAAATAAACGTTCGTAAGCTTTTGGAATTTTGAACCAAGGACCTTCGGCTTAGTAGTCTAATATCCTAATTTAGCCTTTAAAAACTCAAACTCTTATATCCTATTAGCAAACTAAGCAAATGTTTTACTACGTAAACATATCATCAAGAACAGAGTTCATAAGGGATCCTATTTCCCTACGCACCACCCCGAAAAAGAAAAGAAATTTCAATGAAAAGGTTAACATTCGACGCCATTTTCAAAATCGATGAACCTTTCCGATAGGGTCACACATTATGACTCACTTGCAAACTCAATTACCATTTTGACAGCATCCACAGCTTACATTCACCCTACCAGTAAAATTTCTAAAAATTTATCGAATATCAGGTAAAAGTCATGAACTGCATCGCTTGCCTTGTACATATAACAGGACCAAGATAAGCAACGGAAACCAAAAATCCTCAAATGAAATACATTCGACATTATATTTTATGAAACTAATTGCAATCGCCATTAGGACATAGAGTTCTCCCTCTCTCAATGATTTTAAATCATATGCATATAGGATACAAGTTCTGCATGCATGCAGATAATATTCCGTATGCATATTTTTTATTCACCCTATCAAAGGATATAGGGGATAACTATTGATACCAACATACCTCAACATTTATTCCGGGAGATAGAAAAGTTTTCATAGCCGGATTTTCCTTTGGGGTGTATCGATAAAATTCTCGTCGTCCTTTATACCACTTCACCGAGTATAGTGTGTCGTTCTCCATGTCGTAATTACATATGAAAAGTGCATTACCACCACGTCGAACTGCTTGTGGAATAGTTACAGAAACGTCCTTTAGTCCAACGATGAATTCTGCAAAAAAAAAAAAATAATTCCATGAAGAAGGACAAGAGTTATTTTATTATTATTTTTTTTTAAGTATCAATGGCAATTTTTAAATTCAATGGATATATGCAGAGGCAGAAAGGAAAAACAGAAATCGATAAAAAATTCTTTGACCTAACGAAGATACATGCAGTAAATTAAAAAAAAAAGAATATAATTGTATCTATGTTTGTGCATATGACACACATGTAAGAGTTGCTGCGTAATATGAGGAAAATTAATATACAAAAGGCAATTTTAAGTAGCTCAGGAGTGTAATGGCTTTAAACAGGTAAGCCATTTGTCAGCAAAGTACGTAGGTACATTTTCAATGATTTTAAATCCATAAAGACCTTATTATTCATTTTAAAAAGGCTTTGCTGGAGAGCTTTGCTTCGAGTCGAGGCGTGTGTTTGTCTGTGTAAAGGCTTTGTAATGTTAAATTATCTCTTTTGTGGAGTCTACTTTTCGAATGCCCATTTCGAAAGTTGCAGCATTTGCAATTAAATTTATTAATGAATAGAACATCTGAAGCCCTGTCGAGTGTTGAAGCTTCACATAGCAAGGGAAGTATATTTTTTCCAATTTGGTTTCTATGGAAGAATTT
The DNA here is from genome assembly GCA_932526625.1 of Rhingia campestris. NCBI lineage: Eukaryota > Metazoa > Arthropoda > Insecta > Diptera > Syrphidae > Rhingia > Rhingia campestris. Next base: position 116,109,051 of record OW052185.1, on the reverse strand, counting down.
TTGATCTCGCGGATTATATGAAATCCTATAATTCTAATTATAGGCATATCTACTGTCCTGGTATGAGTGAAATTCAGAGCTACACGGTTTAAGACATATAAAACATTACTGCGAAGGCGGTTTTGTATCATAAAGAATGGGTAATTGAAGGATTTTCAAGATTTAATTTAAATATAAGATTTCTGCGAATCTGTCTTAGGTAACGCGAGTTATGTCGGAGTCAACATCCGCCGACATAACGATCCCACGAACAGTTCCTGGAAGCGATTTCCGGCTGGCTAACATTAAACCTGGGAAACCATAAATTGTGATTTTCCAACAACCAAATTCATGGAAATTCATGAAAATGGTAGATTATGCAAGTGCACTGTCGCTGTATCAAGGTCATCAGCATTTAGACAGTAAGATTAATAATGTAAAGATTACTTTTTAGAGGACTTCCGAAAAATAAACACCTTAATGAAAAAAAAGTTGAAAGTTGGTATCTTTTTAAAAAGACAAACCCCTAAAAACTCAACTTAACTCGCGCTTAAATATGACATTTCTGCAGGATGTATATGTATACCCATTTCGATTCCAAGTAGGAAAGTTCACACGACAAAACTATCACGGACCCTGATAGCTTGAGCAGGCCTCAACCTCAAGAATGGCTGAAGTAAAAGAGGTCAACGTTCTAATAATAAGTCTCATATTGAACAATTTGGACTGTAGGAATGCCACTCCCTATTATCTAGTGATGGGCGCATTCGAATGAAAGAATCGATTAGGAGAGTATCTCGAGATGTCTCGTTTAATCAGCCGAAATTATTCGAATGATTTCCATATCAATTATGCTTGTGTACTTACTTACTTATCGGGCTCCCGACCCGTGAAGAGTCTCTGCCTGAGACACTGCAGCCTTCCACCCTCTACGATCTCTGCCTCGCTCGGGCCAAACGCTCTGGCATCCGCGATGGCTTGGTCTTTGAAACGGAGGTTCGGTCTTACTTGCCTTCTCGGACCTTGTGGCTGGGATTCGAAGATCCTCTTAGCTGGAGCATTATTGTCCATTCGCTCGATGTGGCCGTGTCATTGTAGCAGAGTGTCTTCGCTTTTTGGACTACATCCACATCTTGGTACAGCTCATAGAGATCGCGGTTGTATCTTCTCCACCATTCGCCCTCCTCATGCAAAAATCCGCCGAAGTATTTTTGTGCCCATGGTCCCCAACTAAACTTTTTAATCGTTTGTTCCGTATTCGTCGTGTTCCACATTCGAAGTACTCCAGACGGTAGTTACGCCACTGCAGTTCCCAATCATCCGATGCACGGCGCATTTAATCAAAAGTTGCGACGCGAAAAACAATATGATTGCGATGCTTTGAGGGAATCAGTTCGAACGAATGTTCCACTGTATTCAAATGATAACAACAATATGCGTACGAAAATGTTATTAAGGCTGTGATCTAGGGAACTGCAGAATTTTTTTTACGCTCCCAGTGGAACTGCAAACATTTTTTGATCGAATTGATGTTGACACTTGCACTTGCTTCATCAGGAATTACATTTACATTGTTAAAAGTCGGTCGAACTGCTCATTCAGCACTCAAGTTGCCATTGAATATGAAAATCAATGAAAATCCAACGTGTAACATTTCTAAGAGCAGTGCGATGGCCAAAGTTTTGCAGCAAAACAAACTGATCGCTTGGGATGGGTGTTCAATGGCGCATAAAAAGTCTTTGGAGGCATTCGACAAAACGATGCAAGATTTACGAAACAATCATAGAAGTTTTGGTGGTACGATGATTCTGTTGGCAGGGGATTTTTGGAAAATATTGCCAGTGATTCCACGGTCAACGCTAGTCGATGAACAAAATGAATGTTTGAAGTCGTCCGTTTTGTAGAAACATTCATGAAACTCAAACTGACTACGAACATGCGTGTGATCTACAGAACGACCAATATGGAGATTTATTTTCAATGCAATTGCTGGACATTAGCAAAGGCAAAATCCCTGTTGACATTTCGATCGGCTGTATTCAATTTTCTGTCGCTTTCTGTCAGCTTACCGAATCAAAATCCGAATTCATCCGAAAAGTGCTTCCAAACATTGCACAAAATTACAAAAACCACGATTGGTTGAGCGAATGTGTTATATTGGCTGCGAAAAACATTAATGTCGACGAATTGAATTTTAATAGGTGGATTCCGTTACTTTCCAAAATGATATCTTCAATTATCCAACCGTGTTTTTAAATTACCCGGATTACCAACTCACAATCACCAGCTGAAAGTCGGATCGGTAATCATAATGTTACGAAATATAAACCAGCCACGTCTTTTAAAAACATCGAATCACAGATAGATATGTCATATGGCAGTCATTGGACTAGATGTACCTCCTAAAAACCCCAATGATGCACCACACAACGAATTTTCGCTATTTGTCAGAGTGATTGTCTGTTTTGCTATCTAATTCAAGGGCTTATCTACCACCTTTAAACTTTTCGAAAGTTGGCTTTAAGTTTGCTTCGATTAAGTTGGAAATTGCTGAAGTTTCTTCGTCAGATGTTAAGTGAGTTAGTCTCTCCCGATCCAACGGTCTAGTGATCTGGTAAGCAATACCATTTTTATTCACAAATTAAATCCCAAGCCTCATGTAACTTAACACTCAAAGACTAAATCTAAATCCAGCCCACACCGCAGAACAAGAAGACCTTATATTAAACTTGTCCCACCACACAAAAGCGACATTATAGAGTCCTTCCTCTTTTCGACAAGAGAGCACAGTGCTGATTCTATGTGGCTAACCATAAACGTTTATTATTGCTGCACAATTCAATTGCACTATAACTGTGATTTTCAGGACCTAATACACTATAGAAATAATCCTCGTACTGAACTAGAACATTTTTATTTTTTGTATATCCCTTTTTTTTAGCTCGACTCCCTTGCAAATGATGGAATAAATTGCCAACAACATTTTTTTTTAGATATTCAACTGCTGCCAGAAGTTTTTTTTTTACAGAGCCCCTATACGTGTATGTGTTGAATGAATCCAGTATCATCATCACCAGACCACCTAGGCCTGACCACTAAAACCCAAAACACATTCACTATGTCTTTCATTTCGTATTAAAATTTGTCGGTAGTCAGGATACTAAAAAAAAAGACCACTTGCACTGGACTCAGTATACACGCAAAAAAAAAAAAGCGATATAAATAGAGTCCTTCCATGCTGGCCAACACCATCATCATCATCATCATGGTGGTTCTCATTGCTTTGCGGTAAAGTTTTTGAATGTACACTCAGTGCTTACGATTTCCTGTGTGTTATTCGCAGGACTATCTGATTATGTGGACGACGATGGTAGATGGACTATGATTACATGGATATTACCAGGATGTGCCACTGAATTGGCAAAACTTTCTCCCTATCCGCGTATAACTCAATTTTTGCAGCAAATAAGTTTAATAGGATAATAAACATCTGAGCAACTATTTGCATCTAATCATTCCGCGCGTCCTGGAACGCCACAAAATTGCAATCTATCCCTTTTGTATCATTTTGTATGACTAGAAATTTGTGCATTTTTACTTTTTGTATTCCCCATTTGAAATTCCACAATTGTCCTGTCATCGCCGTAGCCATGCCATCGCACTGACCACCCCATGTCTGAGCAAATAGCAATTTTTTTTTGTGGACTTTTTAAAAGGATATTCCTTCTGTCACATGTGCCATCGGGCGATATTGATTAAAGGAAGGACGAGACTCAGCCGATGATTTGGTTTGGCTCATCCTTTTGGAGATTTTCTTCTATCGCACATTGTTCAGGTTTTTATTGGAGTGTCCTTTGTGCTCGCGCTCTCATTGAAGTAGCAGTGATAAGGCTGCCAGAACAATTGGTACTTGTGGTTCATGGAAACGTTTTTTTTTTTCTCTCTTTTTGCTGGTCATATCGCTAAAGCAATCCTTTTGTGTAGATTATGGCAGCAGCAGGATGAGAAGGAGGATCCAATTTTCCTATTTGAGTGGACATTATGCGACCAATTATGATTATTGGCTTTTGTATATTAATGCCATTTGTTAGACATGGTAATGTGATAGTTGTGAATGGGAGCGGGATTGTAGTGTGAATGAATGGTTTGAAAGAGGATGGGGAAAGGGTTTTTTGTCATAAAATTGTTTGCTTCGCAGGGTAGAGTGGATTGAAAAAATGAGGTAGCGCTTGGGAAATAGGGCGTGAGAAGGTTTTATTTTACGTTGTATGGCGAAGGACCATCATAAGCTTCATCATCATCATTTTATTAAGACCATTTTAAATGCCCGGGGGGAGGAGCACTCGAAACATATATCTTCTACATATGATTCATCTGCAATCGATTGAAAATCATCAGGTTTTCAGGACATACGGCAATTGTCACTTCTGTAAATGTCACGACATGATAGGGAGAACCACCTTAGTTACACTAGACACTTGTTTGAATTCAAATGCCCTGAAGTCGCTCTATACCTAATGCAAAAATAGATAAATCTGCCGTGGGACTATCTTATAGCCTCGTTGTCTTGTTAAGGATTTCGCGTAGATGGTCCTTTCATCACCAAAGGGATGTTAATTCTGCTATCTACTTGTCAAAAAATCTATTGTCTGAAATTAACTTCTGTTATAGAGCATATTTTTCGTGCCTACATACCCGTTTCCTAGGAGTTGACTACTCTAACTGAGCTCCTTACTAAAAAAAAGCTGAATGATTTTGAAAATTCGGGATATACTTCTTGACTTGGTTTGTTTTTTTTAGTCTTGGCTTTTAAATTAAAAATTTACCACGTAACCGACTTTAATTATTCTCTATTTGTAGCAGTCTAAGACTCAATTCTCCAAAATCCCATATGCTATATTGAGTAAACGCAGACTAAGCGAAACGGCTTCCCTAAATATATGACTCGTCGTCTTAGTAGTACATATTCCGCGTAGCGCAAACCTCCAACAGACGGAAGCTCGTAAATATTTTGGTTTAAAGCCCTTGACTCCTATCAAAAGTCAACATGTCAACGACAGTTCATTCCTCTCTCGTGATCAATAATCACCCGTTCCTGTCTGGAACTAACATTGTTCCGTTGTCATCCATCTGTACTCGAATCTGTCCATCTATTTTAAATCAATGCCAATCAGATCTCAACAAATTAACTTGAAACCTCCATTAGGCTGTCATTAATAAGTCAGATTATCCAAATTCATGACGGCCTGTTCCATGTCCTATCCCATTTAATCACAGTTTAAATATTTCAAAAACCCTGCAAAACACACTAAAAGCCTTCAATGACGAGAAAAACAACACCAACCGCAGCAAAAGCAGCCAGCAAAAATACCTCTCTGCGGCAATAGTCTTCGCTGGCATCATCGTCATTCACCAGCCAACCATAGCATCATCATTAGGTATTCCCTAAACCGGCCAATATCCTGTGCCACAACACTGTTGCCGCGCTACACATCGGGCGCCTGCCCGATCCATTTCTAATCAATTTGGCTGATTAATGCATAAATAAACATTCCGCTCCTGTGGAGTATAGACAGGACCTACAGTCGGAGGAGCGCACAAAACCGAAATACTAGCATCATCATCATCATCATTATCAGGAATAGCAACAACACCCGCAGGATGAGCCGTACATAGCTGATGGGAGCAGGATTAGGGACGAACATTTTGAAAGTCGAAGGAAATATCCCCCTGGAGATACAAATCAAATTATCGCGCGCCAAGTTCTATCAATCAATTTCGAATTCGGGTCCGGATTCGAGGTGCGGATTCTTGAAATCCTATATGTATCTGTGTATCTTACTTTTTGGATTTGCGCTCATTAATTTATTTGTGTTCATGGCGGCAGGTTTTCTTTCCTTGGACCAAAGTCGAATTGGAAGTGGAAGCTTCGGGGGGCAGGTGACAGATGTTTTTGTTTTGTGAATTCGGAACCCCCGCAGGGCACAAACTTGTTGGGAGTGGACTATTTTTTTGCATTGGCTTCTTGTTCAATTGCCTTGTTAATTTCGATTATATATTGTGTGTCGTTAGACTTTTTATCCTTGTCTTTAGAGTTGAAAGGAGGTTTGCTAAGGCTGGCAGGTTGAACTAATTATATGCTTTGGTCGGTTTGGGTTCTAAGCTAGGCTCATACAAATACGTGCTAAAAAAACGTGCGTGCGGGTAACATTTAATCCATCAATAATTTAAGTTTAATGTACTACAAGCTTAAAAAAGAATTATACCTTGAAATTGAGTGCAGTGGCCAAGTAGTTAGTGCGTTATGATACTAAGGGAGTCTCTTTCAAAAATGCTCCTTTTTTGGGTCATTTTCTTTAACATCATTTTTTTATGAAAAGTTTAAAAAAAATTCTCGTTTCCAATAAATTTAATCACATTTCCGACAAATATCTGTAGCTCGTATTTTGCATCGCTGTCAAAAGAGAGATACATTTCTTGCATGAAGTAGCCCTCTATCCAACTTCAAGCTACAGATTCACAAAGATACTCATTGTGTTAGCGCTTACGGGTTGCCTTGTTTTTAACTTTTCACTCAGCTACGCATTCTGGTCGGCCCTTCAGTATTAATGGCGTTTTCCATTGGGAAATCTAGATTTTGTTCTGAAATTTGATCTTTTTGAGTGTCAATGGAACACGATTTAGATTTTTTTTTTTTTATTTTTTGTCATTGTATTGGTGTCATTTCTTGTCTGTGAAGTTAGCGTCAGTGTAGCTGCCAACATTAAAAACATAACAACAATTTGAAAATACAGAAATTATCTTCATCTTTTTCCGAAGACGAATTCAATAGTTCACGTATAACTTTATTTTCTGTGTCTATATCCATTAATAAATCCAAACGCAAAGCACTCTTGTTTTTCACAACTAAAGTAATAAATCAAAATGAAAATCACTCTAGTCAAACTGACAGCTATCGTTTGTATTGGTAAATCTGCCGAAAATTACAGATTTGCAAAATTGATCTAAGATCAAAAAAAAATTGTTTTGCCCAATGGAACACAACAACTGTCAAAATCGGTCTTTTGACAGCTTCAGATCAAAAAGAAAATTGATTTTTTCCTAATGGAAAACGCCATAAGGGTATTCCTATTCATGCACCGTCATAAGTTTACATCGTGTTGAAAAATTCATAAACTCGAAAACTGAACCACTAAATAATAAGGTAAACCACTGAATTAAATTTCATTTTAGTAATTTTTGTTTAAATAGAAATGTTTCCTTTTGTTCTCGATAATTTGTCTACCTACTCCTCACGACTCGTGTAGTTAAATAATTCGCTGGACCTTTGTATCTTGTTTCGCTATTGTCATTCTATGTTATTTTTGCAAGTGAAGTGAAGATGGATTTGGTATGTAAATCTAGTACAATATCCTATTATTTTTAAAAGGCATTTTCCTTCTCTTTTGTTTCTTTTTTTATAGAAAATATTGCAACCCTGGCAATTGCAGATCGTTTTTGCATTCGTTTTCGAGAGTCTACTTAATTTATTCATTTCACTTGCAAAAAAATGGCTCTAATGTGTATACTAGCCAGCTACAAATTGGGAGGCGAAAATTTCGCCGTTGTCGCGAATAAATCGTGGCTCTTTGGGGGTAGCTTTAACTGAAAAAGTGAAATTCATGCCACAATTTCTTGTTCGTCTAAATGGTATTAATTTTTGATACCATTTTTGTTTCAATTGCCCAAATATTGGTGTTTTACGAAATTCAATTTATTAATTATAATTCATATTTGTCTTCTCCACAATTATTGCAATCAAAAGTAAACAAAATCGTGTGTAGTTTGTGGATTTTCTGTGATTTCAATTAAAAATATTTGAATTTTTTTTTATAATATTTTTTTTATATTACGGGTCGTATACGTATTCTGCCATCAATGTTGTCTGCCTTTAGGGATATTTATCAATACATAAATATTATTTAAATACTACATCAGCAACCAAACATTATTTAATTAGTCTTTCAGTTATGAAGCTATGAACACGTGTAATCATTGAACAAAAAAAAACATTTATTTGTTCTCCATTATCAATGAATTTTTTTACATGTTTTAAATATTCCATCCATTTTAAAATGTCCGTATTAAATTTCCTTCAAATCGATTCCAAAAATAAACGAGTGGTGGGTGCACGACTGGGTCGTACGCAACTTTCTCTTTCACAGCGAGTTGGGTGTTAGATCAATCAAATAGTGCGCATTTTGATTATTAATGCTTAAAATTATATAAAATGTCGAAATGTGATTATACGAACGTTTACCCCGAAATTTGAAGGAATCGGTGTCTATGTGAAAAATAATTAATTTTCGTTATTGGCCAAAACTGAAAATTCCGTTAGGTGACAGTTGGGCTAAAACTAGTTATGTGGAATTGTTTAAAACTATTATAGTAGTATATATATTAAATTTCATTCAATTTGACATAATAGTTTGCGAGAAATTAACAATTTTCTTTATATGGCCTAAATGACAAAATCCGTTATATGGATTTTCTCGCAAAAACTGGGTATGCAGTTTTGTTGGAACTAATATGCTTATAGTATATAGAAAGTTTAATCAAAATCGTTAGAGCCGTTTTCGAGAAAATTGAGGTTATGTGTAATTTTTATATGGCAGGTACCGTTAATAACATGGCTAAAAGCAAACAAAAAAAATGGCCTAGAATTATGACCAAAATAAGCTTGGATACGAAGTTTGAAGAAAATCGGCCAAGCCGTTTAGGCTGGGGAGACCATTACGGACAGACGGACCGACGGACCGACGGACGGAATTCCAAAAACCCCTTTTTTAGGCTCCGCTATCATCGTTATGTTAGAATCAATCAAAATCTCGAGGTCGAAAATTTTCACGAAAACAATATCTTTCTCTTTGTAAGAGAAAGTTAAAAAATATACAAGCAAACAAATTTTCAATCACAAATGATCTACTACATTCATTTTCCTGCGAATGTTAAAATATTGAGGTTTGGCAGCACCCTGCAAGTCAATGTGAAGGAGAAAAAAATCATCCAGCAAGATCAAAATCATAGTCTTTCACTCACACTATAAGAGTATATCTACACACTACTGCCAAAACCTAAACCCAAAAGCTGTTCCTGCCATTACATTCAGCAGTCAGCTTTCAGCCCAAGGAAGAAATTCTTCTCTTATCTCTCTCTGGCTTTGGCGTGCGGCTTAGTTGGTGGAATACTGGAATTCGTATTCGATAAAGTTTTCCGGTTTAATTGCATAAAAAGTGTTTTGTGGTATTACAAATATATAAGAGCACTTCATACTTTATGTTTGTGTTTCATAATTATTCCATTCGAATGTAAGCACAATACTTTGCAAATTATCTGTCTCCAATTGCATTACGCGTGATTCAAGATGGCGGACGTTCTTATGCGAACATTTTTATTTTGATTCAACCGTTTCTTATATGGGTCGTATACTTGTTCTACTAGAATCTAGAAAGCTCATTGTCCTCAAGGATATTTATCAAAATTGTGAGTATTAGATACATTCACTTCACACCATTTTTTAAGTAAAATTGAAAAGCTATCTCGATTACTGACAACTTCCTGAATATGTATACCTTCTTTCCAACAAAGATGAAGATGTTTGAGCAGCACAATTAGAACAAAAGCTGTCCAGGTCCACTCTGACCGATGATACATGACTAGCATCTGACATCGCGTAATGGTTTCGAAAAGGATTTGACTAGAAAAAGGGTCTACTTTTTACCCTTTACAAATATGTACTATACTTACAAGGAAGTGTGTAAAGCGTAAGCCACTAGTATCTCCCAGAGCCCACAATTAGGGAGGGCTAATTTGCCAGAAGATAATCACTTTGAAGGCAAGTTGAATTCGATTTTATTCCACATAACGCTTCCATATATACATATAATTCGTTGCTCTTTTAGCTTACTAAATGCAAGTCTCTTGGGTCAATTTATGGGACAATTCCAATGTCAAATTAGAAAAGATCAATGCATGAGCATGTGTCAGTATGGGCATATCATATGATTTGTAGTGAACTGCGTCAGCTGCCATTAAGTTTACAGCAAATAATTAAGGTACCTATGTCAATGAAAATCCAGTAGAATTTAAGAAGGGTAAACAATTAGAAACATTCTGATAGTAATATATCAATCGCAGAGACTTAAGTCTATTGAACAGAGACCGATAGTGGACTCATAACCCATATCTACGAGACATCACTTAAAAAAATTGTTTGTCCTCCTTCTGACATAAACCATTTGGACGTAAGTCCAAGCGGAAATCAGTTTGGCCCAGCATGTGTGCTGCATGATATATAGGCCACTTTTTTATGGAAAATTCGGAAATTAATCCGTGGACATTCTGACACAAGGAATTCAAGTAAAACTCTTGAGAATTTCCCAATTATCCTGACTGACTTGGACAGACGAAAATACATTCCTAAGACTCATTACCTTTCTGTAGAAATTTCTCTTGTCATTGAGTACCGCCTTGTGCTTAAATATCATTTAATTGGGACTACTTGCACGAAAGTACCTTTTTAACTAAAAAGTCTCAACTTCCCAGTCCAGAAGTCTAGTATTATAATAGTTAACGAGGGCTTTCTGGTTCAAATCCCGAAAGTGACAAGACCGAAGTTTTTCTCACCGCTCCGACTCTCGCGAAAGTCTGACAAACATCGAAGAGTAACACTGTCATGAGAAGCTTCTCATATTTGCGGCTTAGATTCGGAGGTCCTCTTCTTCGTGGAAGCAAATACTCGCCTCTATCGAGGAGTATTTCCTCTTCGGAACAATTATAAACATACAATCGCCTTTGTCTGATTCCGCAGCAATTCTTCGTCGGACAACTTCGGAAGAAATTCAACGCCTGGCTGTCAAAAATTGTTCCCATAACGCATATCGCCGATGCGCTATCATGTTCGTTACATTTTGTTAGAAGATCTGTTCGAAATGCTAATCGGAACGATACCTCGGTAGAAAATTCACCGATTTTGAACAAATGGGAGAAAAAATTCTTCCGAACGGATACGCTGATAGGGGTGAATAACTTCGCACCACCCACAAATGAAGGGAAAAGCTATATTTGAGGTCCTGTTTGGGCTGGTAATTCTTTAACATGTGAGGGCGTCCCTGTATATATTGTATGGACTGTTGTAGATTAAAAAAACATGTACAAACCTCGGCCATGGCGATTTGTGTTGCAGAGACTTGTTTTAAATAGAGGAATAGGTCTTGACATTGAATAGGTCTTCGAATATAATCGAAGTTCAACGTCTAGAGATGTCTTGATCAATGTAAATTAAAGTACTTTTAGCAAGGGCGGAGAAAACTTGTCTTGAAATCTGTCAATATCAGGAGAGATCAAGTATTCAAGAGATCTCTTGAACTTGTTTAAAAGCATGATAAGATTAAAATATGAGCACAGCAGCTATATATCCACATCAAGGTATAATGTGATTGATATTAGAGTTATACTGAACGTAAGGCCAATCCTACTTAAAAAAGTTAAGACATTTGCTTCTACTCTACTGTTTTTTTTTTTTTTGTTGTATCTCTCTTAATATTAAGCGGTGTTCCCCAAAGGCTCTGTTGAGTCTCTGAAACTATTTCTTATTTTTGTTGATGACCTCTTGCCTGCACCTTTTAATCAACTCCATTCCTTCGCTGATGACAGTACCTTCAGCTCTTCATATTCGTTCTCGAATTAACTTTCGGGCGTGGAACAAAAACGACTTAATATGTTAAGTTCATTAAATTCCAACCTCGACATCATAATTAAATGGGGTAAATCTAATAAAGTGGAATTAAATGCTTCCAAAACCCATTGCTGTCTTCTGTCATCCAAGCTATTATCGTATCCATGAATGACACTTGCATCGCCGAAACCGAAAAATTTGTCATGCTCGGTATGTGGGTTAATGACGACCTTCGTAAGAACGACGACCTCTCTAAAAATGCAGCGAAATGTCTAGGTTTCCTTAACCAATGCAAGAAATATTTAACCCCTTCTGATCTGACCTCAATATATAAAGCGTACATAGCCAAACTTGAGTTCAAGGCTCACATATTTTCAGATGTAGTAAAAAATTCATTGCACCTACTAGATAGGATACAAAAGCGTATGAATATAGGATAGGAGAGCCAATCATAGCGAACTCCATAGTTTCGCTCAAACATCTTAGGAGTGCCTTACACTCTTTTACCGCTATTACAACAACAAATCCTCAAACGAAATAGCCACATACATTCCGCCCCATAAACAATTCAACCGTAATACTCGCCGTGCCATGAATTCACCTTCAAGGCTATCTTCGGACGTACTGTGAAATATAGAGATTCATTCATAAATCGAACAACACGAATGTGGAATGCTTTACCAACCTCAGTTTTTCGTCTCCATTACAATTTACAGATTCTTCTCCTTTCTACTTCTCTATTTCCTTAATGCCCGTGCTGTACTCAAATTTCAATATTCATAATCCCTTTAGCGCGTGCCAATTGTAAAAAAAAGTAGGCTGATATTAAAGAACGTTTAGCTCTGTAGATTTATATATGCTGTTTCTTATATCAGAGTCCCAAAAGAATAAAATTGTTTAAATTTATAGTTGGTATCCTTAGACGTATACTTACGAAAATTTTGCACCGCCTAGACCCTAGCTTTCATAAAAATACCCCACGAAGTCTGTTTGAAAAAGCCAGCTGGATTCTTCCTCTTATAAAGCATTTATCGAACTGTTCACTTAATGAAAATATTGTTTTACAACTTGTATGGCATGCACAGCGTCCTTTACAAAATCATATTAAATTTCCAGACTATAATTGAAATAGTGAACATCACGCCACAATTTGTTGTTAGCCCCAAATTGGATGAATATTTAATTGAAAAGGTGTTTTGCAAATTAATTAATTATAATTAATATTTGTCTTCTCCACAATTATTGCAGTCAATTGTAAACGAAATGGAGTGCAGTTTGTTGATTTTCTGTAATTTCAATAACCACTGTTTGTGAGTTATTTCCTTTTTTTAATGAAAATTTAACGGGTCGTATACGTATTCTGCTAGCATTATTGTTTACCCTTAATGATTTTTTTGTCAAATATAAATTCAACATCAGGAACCACGCCTTATTTGATTAGTCCTTGACCTGAAGTTATGAACATTTTCAATCATTCAATACAAAAAAAAAACAATTATTTTTCCCCCATTGTAAATAAATGAATTATTTACAAGTTCCCTTTTAAGTTTCGTATTAAATTTCCAGAAAAATCTGTTCTAAAAATATATTTGCAAACAAATTTTCAATAAAAAATGGTTTACTACGTTTTTTTATTGAACGTGTTAAACCATCGACTTGGCAGCACTTTTCAAGTCGAATGTGAATGTCAAATACAGGAAGCCGTGATCAACATCATACCCTTTCACTCACACCACGGCTAAAAGCTGAGTCAGCTGGCAGCCATTATTCAGCTTTCAGACCAACAGATTCCGTTATTTGAAAATTTGCAAATCGTGTGAACATGTGGATTTTGGCGTCTGGCTTGGTGGAATTTGTTTTCGACAAAATATTTCATTTTGATTGCACAAAGGAGTGTTTTGTGATATTAAAATATAAAAGAAGACTTCATATTTGTGTTTCATAATTATTCCAATAAAATGTGAAGGAAATTCGTTATAATTGTCTCGTTTACATTTTGCACTGTCCCTGATTCAAAATGGAGGGGGTCCTTTGCGCGAACATTCTTTTTTGGATGTTAAAATGTTTATTTATCGGGTCGTATACTTATTCTGCTACCAATGTTGTGAGTGTTTCATTCTTGTCATATATTAATTGAAATTTATATTTTTCCTATCGAATGTAAAGCTCTGTCGATCTAAGACACTTCCTGATGGTAATTTCCCGTGTAGATAGATGAATAGAGTGTTCGAGTTATGCGCAGATGTTTGAGCAGCACTCTTGGAACAACAGCAACCGTTACCTAGACCCGATGATATAGGAGGATCATTTTTCTGGTTTCGAAAATGATCTAACTAGATGAAGTGTTAAAAAAAATGCTGTTTGAGCAGCACCCTTGCAAAAACAGCTGGCCGTTTACTCTGCCCGATGATATAGGAGAACGATATGTCTGGAGTCTAAAAGGACCTAACTGGATGAGGGGTTTAAAGAATGATTAGATGTGTGAGCAGCACCCTTGAAACAACAGCTGGCCGTTTACTCTGCCCGATGATAAAAGCAGAACGATCTTTCTGGTTTCCAAAAGGACATACTGGATGGGGTGTTAAAAAAATTCGTAGTTGTTTGAGCAGCAACCTTGGAACAGATGGCCGTTTACACTGTCCGAATGAAGGACCCACCATTAACCTCTTATCAACACAATACTTGGTAACAAATCTCTGTGTAGAGCGTAAGTCACAGGTATCTCCTAGAGACTATATCTATGGAGGGCTAAAGACCCAAAAAAAAACTACTTGGATTGAAGGTAAGATGAATATGATTTTATGTTACAAAATGTTTTTTTCTATATACAAATATTATCCGTGTCTTAGCATCCCAAATCCATGGATCCTGTGTACATTTATAGCACCCTTCCAATGACTAATTTGTGCGGACCAGTGAATGTGTCGGCATGTGAATATCATGTTTTGTAATGTTCTGCGTCAGCAGGTATAAAGTGTGCAGAAGAGAATACATAAGGTATGTACATTGAAACCCACTAGAATGTATGAAGGCTAAACAATTAGACCCATTCTGTTGGTAATATAAGAAGCGGGGACACTTGAGTCCATAGTGGACTCATATCCAATTTCTTTGAGACAGAACCCTTAATGAGTCCATGTATATGCCTCTGTTCCAACCCATTAGGATGGGAGTCCAAACACAGAAACTAGTTTGACTCCCCCCCCCATGTTGACAAGGTCCATAATTGATAAATTATACAAAAATTATTAATTACGATTACAAATTATAAAAGGTGACATATTTACAAAAATGAAATTTAAAGTACAAAGTCAAATGTTTCCTTGCATAGCCATTAGTCTTGACGACTATCCTTACAGCCTGACAGGCTTGAACGTTCAAAAATGGATTCTTAAGAAACATAAAGTGGTAGCTATGAACTTTTTAGAATACTCATATCATTGCCAACCATTATTTGGTAATTGGTTATCTCAACTACTCAAGCATTTGCTACCGGATAACAGGTAGCTAGCCAGGGTTTAGTCGAAAAAATCTGTTCGTTTTGTGTGTGTGTGTTTTTTTTTTTTACAATTTCTGATGTAGGTAGGGTGTTTTTTTTTAGAGGCATAAAACTTTTTTAAAAATAAAACAACAAGTTCAATAAATCGACCAATGGCTTTATTAGCGCTTACGAATTTAATGTTTAAAAATAGCACCTTATGAACGCCATCCTGTCGGTCCAAACTTGCACTACTTTTTACCAGATCTTATTTCGTCAAAAGTGCGTCGAATATTAAATTCTAAGTGATCAATCGTTGCTGGTTCTTCAGCATAGACTACAGATTTGAAGAACTCCTACGAAAAGTAGTCCAAAGGTGTCAAATCACACGAACGAGGTGTCCATTTCGTTTGGCTCAACAAAGTCATAGTTGCACGCAAGGTGTGTCATGTTGCGCCGTCTTGAACCATTTGTCCACTTACTGATTTCTAATGACATGAGTAATAAAAGAATCATTTGCTTATAGCGTTCGCCATTTACGGTAATGTTGGCACCGGTTTTGGATTCAAAGAAAAATGGGGCGATGACGCTTTCGGCATGTAAACCTCACCAAACAGTGATTTTTTTCGGGATGTAACTTCCAGTTGATTCTATGGATGTAGGCCGAAATCTTTCCTCAAAATTTGGCAAGAAGTTTGCGGGCAGAGAACGGCGTCGGATCGATAAATTAGGATCCTCTGCCACACCCACATCTACAGCGGCGATGGATTCTTCTGTAGGCACGGTAGGGGCTCGATTTGGATGCATATTATCAAAAAGAGTTGATGTGGTCAGGAATCGATCCATTGGATTGCATTAGCTACACATCTGTTCGATTATGTACACCGTAAACTTAAAGAAGTGCTCTAGGTATTATAAGTTTTGCGAACAGAGCGCGAAATAAATAAATTTTCACGATTTTGGAAATAAATTTTCACGATTTGTAAACGTTGTTCTGGTGTAAGTCTTTCCATGGTGTTTTGCCAAAGTATAATAAAAATAATTCAATCCCTATCGGAAATTCTATACCTCTAAAAAAAAACACCCTACATATAAGTTGCGTAGACTAATTGACTTTAGAATGCAACAAGAATTCTAGACTTCAGCCACCCAATCCAATATCCTTACGATGTGCGTTAATGAAAGCACGTCTAGCCAATTATAGTATCATGACAGCTCAATGCAAATGAAAGCCCTTTATAGCTAGGAAGGTGGTAAAATAAATCATAAAACACAAAGGAAGTGCAAATAAACAGTTTAAAATCAGCAGAGATGGAGTTCTCGAGTGAGAATCTGTTTATTTTCTTCAAAAGCATTGATGTTAGGTTGAGAATAGTTAGAGAATGGTCGCGTTGCGATGAGTCTAGAATACTAGATTCATATTGAATACTTGTATCATGCTTTTACCTATCAATACTGAATTGAGGTAGGCTAGGCACTTGTTTCTACTTTTTTGTTTGCCTACACATTAATTATACTCATAGCAGTAGGCAGTCGATAAGGTTGTAGTCGGCGATGAGAATACATTTTTTTTTCTGATAAATAAAAATGTTTCTAATAAATCAATTTTTGGGACATCCTAAGGTACTGAAAATCGTATTTCTTGCATTTATCTGAAATCGACTACATCAATAGATATCTAATGCATTTTCTTTTTATTTTAGGAATATGACCACAATGCAAAGCTTAGCATCAAATATTCAACCAGCAACATACAACAAAATTCAACAATCAAGCCTTATGGTAAGTTTTTGAAGTTATTTTTTTTTTAGTTTAAGAATAACACATAACAGCAGTCGACTCTGCTTGTTTTATTTTATCCCTATACTGTATGTATTTCTATTTTAGTATAATCCTGTAAATTTCTTATTTAGCATATTACGTAGATTATCAGCAGAGTCGACTGTGTTCATTGTACTTCTAGGTGTAAGATCACTTCTATTTCTCTGTAAATTGAATTTGAATATGCGAATCTAAATCTTGTTAGAGGGGTAATCAGCTTTCAATACCCGGGGAGCTAGGTTGGGTTCGTGGGTTGATAAGGTAGTCGGTTTACGTTTTTCCTCATCACACTCGGGTTAATATAGACATATTGTGATGCCTATTAGGTCCACTTATGTGGTTTGTTACTGTTTGTCCCGTTACTGTTCATTGTCGTTAGTCCCTTTCCATCCATCCAGATGATGTTGCAAACCTGAAGAGATTAGATAGAGGGATTTCGGATAGAGCCTTGAGGTCATGGAAAAAGTATTTTCCTAAAGTTCTTATTCTTAGTTGACTGAGTGAGGCTTGGCCAGTGGCACAGAAAGTAGAGGGTATCCTCAATCTATAAGATGCATTTTCAGTTTGTGGCTTTTAAGTAT
The DNA here is from genome assembly GCA_932526625.1 of Rhingia campestris. Classification (NCBI taxonomy): domain Eukaryota; kingdom Metazoa; phylum Arthropoda; class Insecta; order Diptera; family Syrphidae; genus Rhingia; species Rhingia campestris. Next base: position 116,091,476 of record OW052185.1, on the reverse strand, counting down.
GTTGTGTCCAGTAAGTGCCGAAACAGTATTCATGTTTCTTTGAAGCCACATCCTCTTGGTTGTTTCACAGGTTTTTAGTTAGTTTCATCTGTTTTGACAATATTTAGTGTTTTCTGTCCCACCCGTGATTTAAGGTCACATAGTGGCGGTTTATCAGACTGGTCCGATTTCTTAATCAACAATTTCATTGCCCAGTATGCCTATGTGTCCAGGGACCCAGCAAAGCTTAACATTTAGGGTTATCGGGAATTCTTTTTCCCAAAGAATTGTTCCCATTGAGTAATGTAAATCAGATTGTTGAATTCGATAAGCTCCCTGGGGAAGAGAATTCCCGATAACTCTAATTTTCGGGAATCTTTAACTCTTCACGACTACGCTTCACAAACTTGGATTTTATTTCGAAAGCAAAAATTAAAAGTGCTGTTTAGCATTAGTGTTTCGGAGAACACTTCAGCTCCAATGCATGTGTCCATTTTTTCACCATCAGTATAGGTTGATATAGTTTGGTGTCCACTCCTTTCTATTTGGAAAGATGCAGGAGAATGGTCTTTGTTAGTCAGAAAGTCAGGATACAGCTGAACCCAAGTATCTGTTTAGAATATGAGCGTCTCCTCCTGAGTTCATTTTCAAGCAGTTGAGCTGGCTGATTTTTGTTGCACTTTTAGCTGTAGATTCGGTAGCAGGTTGAGGATGGTTTCCAGTTCTGCCGTTGGTGTGGTGCTCATTGCACTACACATGCTGTCCCCTGTATATTTGTCATATTTTTCAGATGTGTGACTTTATTTGTGGATTTTTACCAGACAAGTTAATATAGGTCTTACAATGGCCCAATGGCCGTGTACATCCAAAGGATAATCCTTGGGTTTGGACGCCAGTTTATCCCAAATATTCGGCTACATGTATAGAAAGCTATTGTGGCCTGTTTTATGAGTTCACACACATTAAGCTTCCAGTAGAGTTTTTTGCTATGAATAAAAACCAACATTTTGTTCGACTTCGGCTAGTTTGAGAGTAGTCACGTCGAAGCCTTTCTTTTCTTTTATTGGTACAGAGAACGAATTCTGTATTTTAGGGGTTGTCAAGTGGTTTTGGCCACCGCAAATACCTAGCTAGTTAAACTATTACTTGCTGATGTAATTATCTAAATTATTCAATATGACGATTGACGATTAATCCTCAATTATAAAATGTGCAACCCATTTGGAATTAATACGTTTACACCCTCCCCGCTTCAACAAAGTTCCTTGCCCCTTTGCAAGTTCCATAAATTTTCATAAAAATCCGTCTCCTTGAAGCTTAAAATTTGAATATTAAAAAAATTCACTTATTTTTCATATCCTTCCACAATAAACATCCCCTCGAGTTGAGGATAACAAGAAACAATTTCCAACAAACAGATATTTATTTGATTTGACGAAAAATGTAGACAAAGGAACCAAAGGCATGTACTGTATGAAAGGAAATTGTCATTTCCTACTTGTGTGTCATTGCCTTACTTGTACGTTTCGTGGGCGTGTGTGTGCTGTCACACGGAATTTTTGCAAAAAACTTTATAATGAGCCGTTATTATTGTCTTTTTTTTTTTGGAAAACAACCTTTTCTTTCTATTTCTCTGTTTTGTTCCTTAGATTTGGATAAGGATACGTATTTGCAGAATAGCTACCACATGAAGAGTAGTAGAGACCTTCGGCATTTGTTTGTTGTTCAAGGAGTATAATCATTTTGAGATTTTATTTTCAATGAAAGGAGGGGGGTTTGGCTTCTGATGCGTGTGATGTTATTTATTTTGATTGAGGTTGAGGGAGATGCTCCACTTGATTCGGTGTAAAATGCTTATGCCATACCATATTTTATGAATTGCTTTCAAATTGATGGCTTTCTTGCGCATCTTCGATTTGCTATCCCAACTTGATGGAAGCATAGTCCATTTGTGAGTTGATCTCTTTGCCATGTTGTGTAGGGTAGGGTCCATAAAATTCTAAATCATAAATGGATTTGTTGAACGGGCTATCTACGATTTAGTTTCTTGTATACTCCTAGTACGTTCGAAAAATAAAATTTCTGTTGTCTGCCTAGGTTTAGCAGCAAAACAAATTATAAAATGGGAAAAAGGGGGATCGCCCCTATTGGGTGGGCTATCTCTCTAAAAGTTTGATTGTGGTCTTTTGCCAAATTGCTTCACGTCATATCGTTCTAAAAAAATAAAGGCCGCGCCAGGTGAAAAACGTGGATTCCGTCCATCAACTTGACCTTTTTAGTGTTTGTTTTCCTCTATCTTCAAGTCGGTTTCTTAGAAGCAGTAAGCCAATTATTACAAGATATCATTAAAAGGGCTTAACGTCTTCCGTTTGAATTCCACGAATTTTTTCCATCTTGGTAGAGACTTCTTCTTCGTTAAATATTGTATACACCAAACGAAAACACCCACCACCGACGAGTTTAATAACTCCACTTCGAAGAAATTTGCTGTCAAAAATCCTCACCACCTAAATTACCATCGTGTCTACTGTTAAAACATCCTTGTTACCATAAAACGTAAAGAACACACTTGCCGATTTCAGGAGTACTTTTGTGCACAAAAGCTGCGGAATTTGCGAGCAACAATAGACTCTCTATAGGTGTACATTTCGCGCGTGCTGTTGATGACAAAGTTTCTTTACAATTGAATCGCCTCCGCCCCTATTGAAAATCATATTAAAAACTTTTTTTTTTCTAAAAATCCACTTAACTACCCCAGAAACCATCTGTGTGGAGATAAATTCCCAAGGACTTGTTATAGAATTTGTATTTTTTTTTGTTGCGTCGAAACTAATTTTGGACCTAATTCAATATTTATAAAATAAAAAAAAAAACTCAACTCAGATGATGCTTTGTTAAGTTAAGTGGCTTTTGGCTAACCTTGAAGTCGCCATTTCTCCTTATGTTGAAAGCACTTAATCGAATGAACATCCGCACATCACTTCGACACTGAATAAACATGCGATCCACTAGCCCATAAATCTTTTTCGCTTCCAATAACACACTTGACAGAGAATTCGATTAAGTTGGTCATTTTTTGAATATCGATCAAAACAGAGGGGGCACTGCCGACAAAGGCTGGATGACTCAGCCCTCGTACCACACTCATCAGTGGGCCAAACTTTTCCCAGCATGAATATTGGCAAGTTAACAATACTGCCGTCTACTTTCACTCGAGTTTTGACCTTAAGGACACGATATGCTAAACGCACGGGGAAATAAATTAAAACTATGGCATTGCTCCAAGAGCCAGAGTGGAGTGGAAACCTACAAAACACGAGTCTCCTTGGGGAACCATCTGCTCTAAATGCGTTGTAAAAAAGCGAGGATTGCCTTTGGTTTTCATTTTGCTTTGTAAAAAAAAAGGATGCCAATACACTTTTAGTACTTAGTGTCTGGAGTACACTCTCATTACACTTTCTTGCGAAGGAATTCCTCCTCTTTGAGTTGGCACACCCTAAAAATGATATCCGTATGGAAGATGAAAAAACATCTTCCACTATCCTGGCGTTTTGGGAACATCCATTTATCTTCTTCTCCCAAAGAAGAGGGATTCCTCAAAAATATGAAAGACGATCGAGGTTGAGGATACTACTACCTACACACTACACCAGGAATAAACGACTACAGCGAGAAAAGAAACTCAAATTGAAATTGAATATTTGCGCATACATATACCGTTGGCCATGTATACATATGTACACCAAAGGATAACACATATAAACGAAGAACTAACGTGGGAAAATATAAAAATGATAATTCACTTATACATGTCATGGTTGGGACATTTATCAATGATGATGCTACTGCTACAACTCCTCGAAGAGAAAGAGGTCCTACCATCAGACTGAAGTAGCGACGCTCCTATGTCCCATTGAATTTTTCAATTCCATATTCCATGCATGCATTTCTATCTATTCGTCCTACTCACGAAGATCCCTCATCATAATTCATTGTCTTTGCGCGTGAAGAAGAAGAAAAAGAAGAGGAAGGACTTCGGCAGCGGGCAGGGTGGTTGTCTGTTATTCGAGAAAGAGTAATGTTGAGGGAAATTAATTTTTCTTCAGCACACAGAAGGATGCACTAGAGGAGAACAAGACACGAAAAAAAAGAGATCCAACATCTCAATAATTATTGAACGATTCATATTTGCAGGACACTTTTATGCATCGCAGCCAATTGAAATTCTAAAAGTGTTTGAAATTCTGAAATGTCACTCGACAGATGGGTACTTCATTGCAGTAAGCTCTCGATTGTGTGTCGTTTTTTTGTGGAAGTCTTTGTTTTTTTTTCTGAATATCATTTTTAAAATGCCATCGTGGCGTGGCACTGGGAATGGAATGATTAGCATTATGACCTTTTTGGATAACGAAGAATACTAATAGGTCAGATTTCACTCATATACTTGACATTTAGTAATTGCGGAGACCTTTAAGTTTTTATAAACTTTAACGGAATTTGAGAGTTTAAAATCAATTCAAGTTGAACATTTGAACATGGATTCCAAGGAGGCTCCTAGTTCAAGCTGTTCTTTTTTTTTTGTATATTATTGTATCGAATACACGCCATTGATATGGGCGTAGAAATACCCTACATCGGAAAGCTACACTGCACTTATGGCTGTGGCATGTATCTCTTATCTGTGAAAGAAAAACATCTATGTATGACAAACCTTTAGTGGTCTTTGTTTAAAAGAGGAAAATGAGCCCTTACACATATCAAAATGAAACTCTTAAATCGTCCAGCATGTAATGCTTTGAAATTCCATCCTTAATTAGTTTTACAACACCTCTGTCAGTGGCATTGTGAGTACTACACAGTCTTCCTTCAGAATTCGTGCCGTTAGTGTTTAGAGTTCACATTAATGGGTTGGCCTTAGCTACATACTTGGTTAATGTTTTTGTGGCGAGTGACTTTTCGAACTATAGTTCTCTGTAGGACAGAACTAGTTCACCGTTCCCGTCTTCGGTTTGAGAACCGCTGACCATACTGTGAAGTAAATCGCAACAGATAGAGTATTTCAAAGCTTTTGTTACGCGTAAACATCGAATCAGGCTATAGTTATGCGTACAAGCACAGAAATCATTTAAAGTATTGCCATTCATCGACTAACACCAACAGTTGTTACTCGCTCTTAGACGTAGAATCCGATGACAACATCTGAAAAATTATGCCCACTCACTTGAGGAACGAAACATTGGAAGTTACCACTTCCTAGATAGAAACAAACTTTCGAGGAAGCCAAGAACTTTCCACAATTCTATTACAGGTTACTGAGGACATCGATATAGGATCATATTGTCGATTACCCCATTGGCCACCATGACGAAAATCCAGTATTTTCTAGGAAAAATAAGGTTTAGCAAATAAAATGCTGTATGGCGTATCCTCTTGCTGTATCAATTGTTACGGAATCCCGAATTCGTTCATCGCTGTATAGAGATCCAGTCGGTGGATGCTATCACACGTGGCCTGTCTTTGGTATTTTGCACATTTGAGGTAGTGTGAACATTTGGTCTATGGCCAATCTGGTAGGCTTGAAGCCTTACTTTACTGCGACATATCATAATAAACCATGAATATTGCTGCAAGGCTTCTTACAATCAAACAGTATGCTGGATATGCTCTTATATGAGACATTTAGAAGCGAAATTCCTAAGTAGGAGTTTTCACTTGCTCAATTTGAATCAGAAACCCAGTAGTCCAACACACTATCTACAATTTGTTTATTCCATTCACGACAGTCCGCCGACCCATTTGTCAATTCTGCCAATAGAGACGAACTAAGCGCTCCTCTTTTCAACAACATCCATCGCAAAGCCGTTACAACAAAGTATGTGTGCGAAACTGATTTCAATTGTCCTGATGGCAAATAACATCACAAACACATCCTTCTACGAAACATATAAACAAACCAATTTGTCGTGCCTTCTATCACCACCATTCATCTGCAACACGTCTAATAAAATTGACTAATTGCGGCGCCACAAGTAAACGCACATCCTACTGCCCCATTACTCGGCGGTGACAATTTCCCGCCAACACTGCGCGCCTATGCCAGAAAAGGAGAATGAATTATTTTCGTCACAACAATTACGGTTAATTCAATAAAAATTATTTCTCAAAAATGTCCCTCTCGCCGGATGACGATAGATCAGGGGGGGAATTGTCAAAGCGATTTTATTTATCTCTTTCGAAGCTATCTTATTCTCCGACTCCCGCTTGGTTTTATATTTTGTTTTATGTCGTCCTTACGAGTTCCTTATTGATTTCTACACAGAGAGGGTATAGAGCGTTGCCGTCGTGTCGTCGCTTAACAAATAACAAATAAAGCAACATACCGAATACAAAAGTGGAACTGTGGCAGCGCAGATACAAAATAAAAATAGAAAATGCAAATAAATAGCTGAAAGATATTGTATATCCTGCAGAAAGGGCGCCTCGCCTCGCCTCGCCTTGCCGCTTTAACAGTGTACACTTGTGTACAGTCATCTTCTCTCCCTCTACGAGTGTATATACACGTAAATCGGCGCGCAAAAAATTATCGACAAGGAAAACAAATTGGAAGGCGAACGATTTTCCAATTTTGGATTTTCGCCCTCCGACACCCCCTTTCAGCACATATCCTAACTGAAAGGGAGCTGGCAGTGTTTTGTGTATGTCGCCCACGTTTCGAATTTACATCCATCGCCAGCCCAACTCGCATCTTGCCACCATACCCATACCCCACCATCCAGCCCAATTGGATGTCTTTAATCTTCTATTTTGTCTTTAACAGGGAATTCTAACGCTCGACGATTTTTCCCCAATCTGGGTACCGCCATCATTGCCGTCGTCGTAATCGTTCTTCGTCTTATGACTTTTGGCGTATTGTCGGGTAGGTAGGTGTATGTGCAGTCTATATCCTTGACTTGGACAAAAATCCTAATTTTCAGCACGGATGGTTGGATAGGCAAATTAAAATTCCCTTTCAGTCATTTGGCCGGGCGCGCTGCTTGTGCTCGTATATTGTAGGATACAAATCAGGAATGAGGAATTCAATTATTTTGGTGACGATTGATAAATCTCCCAAGCATCCTACAATGATTTTTCTCCTCAGCGATGGGGGTCTTCAAGGTTCTGCCTCTCGCTCGGTTGCATTGTCTCAAAATCGAAAACACAAACGAGCAGGAATTCGGTTTTGTTTTATTTTATTGTCATCCTTGTGCAGCACTGAAGGAGATTCAATTTCAATTACATTAGAAGACGGCACTGACATAAATAGCTAATCAATTAAATAACGGTGTGGAATCCTTTTAAGAGATTTTCAGTAGAAGTGAGTCCCATCCTCTGGTACGTCATCTTCATTAATTTTTCAAATCAATAGCGGGCTATAGATGTCATGCGTGAAGTTGAGATGGAATTGTGTGTCTTATCCGTGGTGTCATTCTTTTTGTCATCCATCACAAAGGCATACGGGGGAAAGAACTTTTTGCTAGACGAGAGGAACTGTCAAGCAATTAATTTCGTCATGTCATCGTAATTAACTAATGCGAACACCAGAGATATAGGGATAATATCATCTAAGGGTATACACACACTTGGGATAACAGATGTTTGGGAGATGATTAAAGAAGTAGTCGTCCACTGACACTTTACTCGTTAATACATACATATATACATCATCCAACATCAGCAGTAGACTGCGATACAATTGGCCTGTGTCTATTGATGTTGGGTGGGTATAGACCATATCCTTGAAGTTGTGCTGCGGGTGGATACAGTGCAAATACCCAAGTCATTTGTATCGGTTTTCGAGAGAGTATGACTGATGGTTGTGGTGCGGTGAGATGGTTTGGCTGGATCTAGGCTTTTGCTTGAAGAGATTCAATCTTTCGGTGGTTGAAGAAAGGATGTGAATTAATGAAGTGGATAGCGGAGAGGTTTTAACCCAATGGAATGCTGTTTCGTTTTCAAGAAACCGAAACATAAACGTTGACAAACTCTTATGGAGGACTATGAGTTCATTTTGAATTTCAAACAACTGGGGTACAATTAGAGGGTTTACAATGAAAGATTTGATTTTAAACCTTTAAGGGTTGCCTTGTTTGTGAGAAAAGGTATAATACGCCACTTAAATCAAATTCCAAGGTAATTTTCCACAAAGTATTGCCAGGTTTTGCTTACGCTCATTGAAATTCGTTCCGCACTTAAGGGGTGCTCCTTCTCTACTGCGTCCAACGTCTCGATGGGCTACATGTCCGTCTTAAACGTCCAATTATTTGACCTCGTCTAATGGGTAGATCTCGTAAAGTTCTTGCTAGAGTCTTTCTCTGTCTAGGTCATACGATATTCCGAAGAATTGTTCAATTAAAACGACCAATAATTTGGTAATCCGATGTTGAAAAAAAGTATGCCTATATAGTTCAGTTCAGAGGTCTCCATTTTTTTGTGGCTCTCACATATGATGTTGAGGTTTATGTTACTGATTAAACGATGGCTTTATATTTTATCCGTTTCCCTCCCCCATACATCAGCTCAGCACTTATTGAGTTTTAAAAAATCGCATCGCAGCATTGGTATATTATTGCGTGTCGAACATAACACAGAATCAAAACCACAATCCGTTTTTATTTCCTTTCGCTTCTGACATATCCCCAAGCTTATGACATTATGACGGGCCAACGTGAATATCCTTTCATTATCGCTCCTCTACCATTTGCAAAACTCATTTCACGTAAAAAAAATCCATCCATCCGCTTATCAGTCGTATAATTTACAAAAAAGGAACCCACCACACAGGTGTTGTTGTCGTAGGCCTGCCAAAAAAACCCACATGCCCACAGGACCCAAACCAACACACAAAACTCCAATAGCACATCATTGTCACGTTATCTTAATTAATGCCATTGTACAGCCCCACCCGCTACCGTGCCATTTCCGAAAGAAATCTCTCCAAACAATGATTGTACAACTCGAAATCTCGTCTCGAAATGTCCCATTAGCCAAAAAGGGGCAACCAAAAAACACGCTATCCAATGTCCGAGCACAATAAACAAAAAAAAAGGATCCCCATGCTCCTGTAATCCTTTTTTTTCGTTGTCGTTCATTTTTTGTTCGTTGGTTGTTTCATTTGCGAATATTATTGTCCTCGACGGGTGGGAGGCGAAAGCACGTCGATTTTCGGGTCGGCCCCTCTCGTGAAATGAAATTGTCGCGAGTTATATCCCGAAGGCTGGGGGCCAAACTTACCCCAGCTCCATTGAGTTGTCAAAAACACGAAAACCAATCGAAAGTAATTTTTTGTTTTGCAGTTTTGTTCGTTTTGTTGGCCGAACAAAAAATTTGCATTTTACAATTGCAATCAACAACAGGACAATATCAGCGTGAGTCGTACCCTGCAACAACGCAAACAAAATAAAAGTAAGTCCAAAGTGAACCGGGCACAGGGCTTCGGGGTGAGATTTTATTCCGTGGACTAGATAAACACGTCCAAAAAAATCCGTGCTTCAAATGTACTTTTTTTTATTATTATTTGCAGCGTTAATTTTTTACATTCTGTTTTCTGTTGTTTCGAAACCCATCATGAGTGCGCCTGGGAATGGCTTTGTTTGAAGTTGTAATTTTTTTGTTGTGTTGGTTTCATTTCTTTTGTTTGGTGCTATCGTATGGCGTATGTGCGTTATAATCATGGAGGAGTTTGTGATTTTTCGGAAACACTGCTAAAAATTGGATTGGAATTTCATTTAGAGTGACAGTGATTCTGAATGGAGACATTGGCGATACTGTGTATTTGTTGTTGTTGTTATGACTGAATTTGTTGGACTTTTATGGATGATTGGTGTCGTTGAAGGATTTTTTAATTTTGATATTGTTTTTACAAACTCGATTGTTTCATTCTTCTTATTTGTTAGGTTTTGCAAGATCAGATTCGACTTTTTATTTATTTTTTTTAAATCAGCTTCGGTTCATAATGTCAACCCTTATCTTATGTCAACCCTTCACTAGAATTGTTCAAGTTTCAGCATTGCGTTAAACCATTAAAACGATTGAACGATCATCGTTTTTTTTCTATTGCTTCATAAAGAAAAATAACTGTCGAGTGCCGCCATTAAAACGGGTGTTATTTTATAAGAGATTTTCCTACAGTGCCTGTACGGTGATATTTTTCAATTTAGTGGAACAAAATTCTCATCAGAGAAGAGATTTTAATGTCAAAACAACAAATGCCCGCTTTGCCAAGTGAGAAATCGTTTAGGGATTTGTCGAAGATATCGGAGGGAGTGGAATGCGCGAGTTAGCTAAGGTGGTTGTTATTAAATGACATTTAGAAAATTCATCCTGGCTGATCTATATCATTTCAAACTAAGGGCATTTTAGTTGTCCAGTTATTTACAATACAACAACCCGTTGTTGTTCTTAAATGTTCTGAATACTTCACAAGAAACGTTATGAATTTGATATTGAGAAATGGGCTACATATTACGGGTCAACCAACATATAAATGTATTTCGCAGAATGTACACACCAACACATTACCCACAGCGTTCGCACCTCTGTTAGTTACTCAAGGGGGAATTTATTATATAAAATTAGGCAGGATTTTGTCTATTGACCTGGATACTCATTCAGTAAGTTTTAAAACGATTATCGCTGACGATAGTGTAGGAGATTGGCTTGCTAGGTACGTAGCGCGTAATTTTTATTATATTGTAACATGTATACAATTTACAAGGTACGTACCCAGAAGGTAATCTTCACTATCGTCTGCGATTATCGTTTTGAAAGATACGGAATGAGTACCCTGTAGCAAAGAGTATAGAACTACATAGAGTACGCATCACAACTCGTATTGTTCGTGGTTGAATCTTCGTCTCCATGGCCCATCAACGCAAACGGGACCGACGAATTTTTCTCTCGAATCGACCAATTCGCTTTCTTCATCAGCTTTTGATACGGTCAATGATTTAGCGCTGGGATGATCAGGGTCTTATATAGTGAATTAGTAGTTAGTAGGTAATTCGAGTGAATTACCTTCTTAGCCCGCAGCGGTTGGCAAGAATGATTCTTCGTTTAACTTCTGACGATATGTTGTTGTCAGAAGTAATAGCGGATCCAAGGTAGACAACGCCCCGTACTAACTTAAAGTTATATTTCAATGCTGTGTGTCCTTTAGTGTAGACAGCATATACTTAGCCTTACCCTCATTTGCTGCTAAACCCATTTTTGCCGCTTCCTTCTCTATACTGGCAAAAGTGGCTATTACATCACGTTGAGCCCTACCAATGATGTCAATATCGTCGGCGCGCGTATGCTAGGAGTTGCACCGATTTTTGGAAAATTGTGCCTATGGTGTTGGCTTGGGAGTTTTGCACAATCCTCTCAAGAATCAAATTAAAGAAGTCACATGACAGTATCGAATGGTATCGAATGTGTCGGTGAGGTCGTTTTCGACCCTGATATTACGGGAGATAGGATCTTGTAGGCGATGTTGAGCAGACTTATGCCTCTGTAGTTGGCGCAGTTCAGAGGGTCTCCTTTTTGTGGATCGGGCAAACGATGCTGAGGTTCCATTCTTCAGGCATACTTTCATCCGACCAGATTTGGCTTATGAGTTGGTGGATATTACTTATTAGTCATTTCCGCCAGCTTTATAAAGCTCAGCGGGAAGGCTGTCATATCCGGCAGCCTTATTAAGCTTGAGTTTAGATATTGCTATCCTCACTTCACTTAGGTCGGGTGGTTGGCCGTTTTTGCTGCTTCGTTTAGCTATTTTTTTTTTTGAAGGTTCAAGGTGAAGACACAATTAGAATCAATGTTTCATAGTCTCGCTTACTTTTTAGTAGCATGCATTAATTGAGCGAGCATTCTGAAAACAAATCCTGTGCGGTGGATTTGGAGTACAAAGGTTGCAAAAGTACACTACTACACATTACACACACCCGCGGTATTGGACTTTTCGTTCCTGTCCCGTCGCAGCTAAATCGGCTATTCAGTTGCGGTAGGGGGGGTATTGGTCCCTACCGATGTATCCGTCGGAGCGGAAAATGCTCTGAGTTGAAGGGATGTATTCTTCCGAACAGCTGTTCATAACATTTCTCCGACAATTTGTAACCTATACCTATAGAGGACAACAGGAACATGTAAAAAAAACATCAAACCTGCAAATAGACACAACAATCCTCATCTCTTCACATTTAAATGATGAGTTTGGACTGCAACCGTGTAATGATAGCTCTCATGGATTCCAAGCACACTAATCGTATCTTACTCGTTGCGTTTTGCCGCGAATAGTAAACGTGCGCACTTCCCATAGAAAGAACATTATTACATGGGGGTTTGATTAAGTCGATGGATTCTATTTAGCGCTTACATGACCCACTTACATCGTGATGTACTTCAGGCGCAATCAACGAGAATGCCTTTGCAACTAGAATTTTATGTCAAGTACCCTGCATGGCCATTACCCGACACGCAAACAAACAACCAAAATAAAGAGGAAAAAACAAACAGCTCTCCCACCAGTCATAAAACAAGCCATCACATTAAATTCATTATTTTCCATTTGCAATTAATTTGTTCGCATTTAACCGCGCCGCGAAACTTTAGTGTGCAATCATCAACAAAACCACATGTCACTTGGCTGTCATCACATTCCGCACATTTGTTAGACCACCTCCGCAATACTTCAGTCGTCGCTTACCCCCTCTCCGTCCCGGGTATGCCAGTGCCGCCACTCAACCCATGACGAGAAATTTCATTACAATCACAAAAACCAAGTGCTGATTTAATGGAATCAGTCATTTGGAGATTCCCAACCCCCCATTCTCGGCTGATCCCTTCTCGCGGTAGATAAGATATAAGTTTCGAACCACTACCCGGCCGCCCCACCAGCGCACCGCTCTCGACCGAAATGCGAGATTGAATTCCCAGAAAATACCCGGCATACATCTGAGCATTTGAACACATGGAGCCAAGCGGTGAGAGGTGCAAAAAGAAAAAGGATATTGCATTCAACACACCACTACCACATCCTGCTGGATTCGCTTACTATAGCCCAGGGTATACACTGGGGCGTGGTGGTGCTATATGACACAGAGCTAGAAAGTGTGATTCACTTTGATGAATGGTTTTTCTTTCGTGGCGAAACTATTTCAATGGGATCTACTTTTTTTCTTTCTATGTGTGTGTGTTTTGTGTTTTTTTTTGTGTGTCCTAGCTCTTTCCCCGGTGGTTGTCCATCCCGGGCATGCCACTAATGGGCAATTTTTTTTGTTTGCATTTCATTATGCATGTTACCAATAAAACTCGTGATGGAGGGACGAGGACTCAGTGAGAAAAAAAAACTGAAAGGATGGGAGAACGTAACATATTTACGTGCATTAAATTCGAATGCAAAAAGCGAGTTTGTCTTTCGTACCTTCCTATGCCATTGCACGAACAACCGATGGTGTAGTACTCTAAGCCCGGGGAGACAGTTTCCATTTTTCAGTTTTCATTTTAAATTCATCTCTATTCCCACTTTGACATACAAATGGAGATGAACAGTGTATGCGGGAAAGTATGGTCGAAGGCATAAGGGTATTCCCTTTTTTGTTCGTCTTTTAAAGTCTTAAATATGATTGTGTAATGGTGCTTGTTCAAATTTGAATTTCGCTAAATAAGGTCATTCTTTAGATAACCATGTTGTTGGGATTTGTTATAAAGAAATGGGGTGGGGGCGATAGAGGGGGGTCAAGTTGAATATAGTAAAATGGTATCTAATAATGTAAATGTGTGCCAATTGAGTACCGAAAAGTGGCTTACAATCAATCAAAAGACTTCATTTTGACAGTTTAAATTGTAAAACACTTTAATAAGTTCAAGGGGGGCAATGTGGGGGTCAACTTGAAATGTGTAAAATGTCTTCATTTGATTCGGAATGCGTTAAGGTGGAAAGTTTAGCATCGATTACAAATTTTTTTAAATAACTGAAGAAAGAAGGCTCAACGAGCGGTCAACTCAAGCTTCTCGTGCTTAATCAAACCCCTTACTTTGAATATGATAAGTCGCGAAAGGATTTTGATAAAATTTGGAAAACTTTTTTTTTTGCTGATTTTCTTCAGATCCACACTTTTTTCTGGACTGCTAAGTCTGGTTAAAAGCTTGAAAGCAAAGTTTTTTTTAATGCCCAGTCGATTGTGAATTTTTGATAATCATTGAATAGTAATACAACTATGATACAATGATTCTCATCTTCCCAGATCCTAACTGAGGTTAGATCATTTAGATTAGAGCGATTCGCCAGCACACTTAGACCAGTTTTGGGTCCATTCTGATAATACATGGACTTCGTTTCTCCCTGTTCAGATGAGAAAACCCATCTGAGCTATGAAACGGAAACGGAGGAGACTTCTCACTTCCGTTTTTTATCAAATAACTGAGATTTTGAAAGAAGTAAGCTCCAAGATGAAGCTTTCTTTTGTAAATAGGGCCGGCAGTTACAACGAAGATAAAGTATGGTTTCTTTTTCCTCTTCGTAAATACAGCTCCTGCAGAAGTCATTTGAATGAATGCCTCGCTTTTCTGCGTGCCTACGTATAAGACAATGTCCAGGGATGACACCTATGATGGCGCTAATGTTGGGTCTAGTCAAGTCTTCTTAAATCCAGTTTTTGCCAAATTTGTTTGGTTATTTGACACTTTGTGTCATGACTCCATTTGAAATTTAATTTGCTGTTTGCATGCTTCGTTAGTCAGCTTTTGCATGTTACGATAAATAAACGTGTAGGGTACGACTGGTACCCTAGGCAATCTAGGGTTGTCTTTGAATTTGTTGAGACTGATTCAATTTATTTGATCAGCATGAATTTCGCTTGGAAAACGCTGCAGTGACCAGGAGGACGGAAAGATAGAGATTTAGCCTGTCGGAGAAGACACCAGCACTCACCCGGTATAAAAATGAATTGAGTCACTGACGAGTCATTTTAACTAACATTAAATTAGTAATTTTGGTCTATGGCCATATGTATAATGGATACTTCTTACAAATTTCTTAAGTTTAAAGGGATACCAAAAGGCTGATTGCAGTCACCTTTTAAGAAACTCTTGTAATACGTGAAGGATTATTTTGAAAGTAAGATGTGTCTAAAGATGTCCAGATATAAATAAAATGCAACTGCTGTCTCACCTATTAGTCACCTTTAACTACGTGCTTTATTTTTGAGTTGAGCTGTAATTAATTTTCTTAGTTTTTCCTTTCCGGGATTTGCAATTGTTAGAAACCGTTTTTTTAAGAAATTTTATTATTGTATGCACTTGCTTACGGGACTTAAGGGTACCATCCTACATAATATTTGTAAAGTCTTCATTTAGAGGTTTTTCAGTTAAACTGCTGGACCGATATTATTTTGTTTTTTGTGTTCGATATTTGGCCCATGGACACTGCTATAGGATTTTTGGATTGCCTCCATGTACCTATGTGAGCGAAACTCTCTAAGGGTCCTTATTTAAAGCTTGAGATAATGGGCCCTATCGAGGTATCCGTCGGAGCGGAAAATTCTCCGATTTTTTACGATTCGGAGGATTTTTGCTTAGAGGTATTCTTCCGAAAAGCTGTTCGGAATATTTCTCCGACATTTTGTAACGCGTTGCGTTGAAGTGCGTTCAGGTGCAATTTTTGACAGCTAAGTGCCATTCTTTTTCCGATTTCCTCCGACACAAATTCTTCGCGGAATTTATTTACGAATTGTAGTGAAGTGAAACCGTCGCATTTGTGTAGTAGTTTTTCCGATGACACATACCTCGAATGAAATTTAAACCTCCGACGAAGTATGCGTTGCGGAAAATTGTCCGCTCCGACGAATACCTCGATAGAGGTGAATATATAACTTTTTAGTTTTCCGCAGATTGTTGTTGAAAAACAGCGCTCGCTAGGTATTATAGCATCTTTGTAATTTTCTGAAGTGATTTACATTTGCGGTGCAGAAAATTGATGCAGCTCGATTTTCCTCGACTTTTTGCACGACTATGCATAAATAGTCCTTTGATACATGTGGTAAGGTTAGTAGATGTAGATGTAGTAGATGGTGCACGTATCTAAGCCTTTAAGTTGACGTGACACATGGTTTAAAGATTGTTGTACCTAAATATTTAGGATCGAGCCATCATCAATGTGGGGTCGATGAAACTTCTCAGTTGTCAGGGCATGTCATCTCTGCTAAACAAAGGGTCATATACCAGCATGGGTCGCAAGGTTTTGACTTGTTAGAACATTTTGTTGAGGTAGACATGTTAATGGTTGTCTTCCAATAGAAAGTTTAGAACTTCTGGTGTCGGCATATCGTTGTTTTTCTTACCAAATATTTAATGGAATTTTTACAACATTCAGCCCTATCGAGGTAACTGTCAGAAATGCTTATCGGAATGGATACCTCTGTAGGGTAGATTGATTCCAGGAACCTTTGCTTTTATAATGCCGAGCAACTTCACTTTCTGAAACATTAAGACCGGTGTAAGGTAAAAATTTAGTTAATTGTTTAGACCATAGTATTGGTGTGGAAGATGTTTTTACATAGGGTCGGAAGTCATAACAAACATAAAAAAACAAAACGCTTGATCTTAGCGTTTAGAAGAATTGCTGGGCCTACATTTGAAATTTGAAACTTTTCGTTCATTAAGTTTACCACAAGGTTAACATTACGAACCAACTAAAAATAATTTTTTACTGCGTTTTGTTTGTTTGTCGCCTATGCTTTTCGTTGTTAATGAATTTGCTGGTAAACTTTTGGTCGCGTAATAGTACAAGATAGGGCGATAGTTCCTATTACTTATGCTTTTTATAACAGATTTGGAAATTGAATTTCCAAGAAAACTGTGTTTATTATATCCTTTAACATTCCCTCTTGCCCTTGTCAACCACACTGTCTACATACAGCGTGATACTACTACCTAAAGCCGGTGTCCAATTCTTTGTTTTATTTCGGCGTGCAATTTCGTCGCTCTCCTTCTCACCTCCGGTAACACAAGAAAAAAACCCTCTAACCTATTCCATAATAACATAGCACACGCACGTACATCCTTGCCATTGCCACCTAACCACACTCGAGTCTCCTCGTCATTTCATCGTCCTGCCACCACCCATTAGTTGGCCCGGCAACAAAAACACCGACCATATGAAAACTCGTAACAGAATGCAATTCTAATACTCGGGCAAAATGTGTGCACTCTTACCACCACTAACGGCCCTATGTATGTTCTAGCTCCTTCCACCCTGATGCTGTGTGTGCTATGCATCCTGATGATTTATACGGGTTTCCAATTCGAAACTTAGCTCGTCTTTGTCGGGAGTTGGCTTGAATTGTTATTTTTTCCAGGAAACCCCCCTGCCCCACGGCAGCGCAAATGAATGGGTTCGGGGATAGATATCAAATTCAACAAAGCGGGGGCCAAGAGTTCGCATTGCACAAACACTGAAACGGGAATCTTGTGTTGTTGTTTTGCCTCTACCAATTTTTCTATGCGGTGCCTTGTATGCGTGCCAACGAGTGTCTCTTCTTTGCTTTTGTATTCCTTTGGGAGGCTTTCTGACTAAGTGAAGCTGCTGGGACACGTGCATTTCGGTGAAGCAACCACTCCCCTCGCGCTGAGCTCTAACACACATTCCGGTGGCTTTGGAAATAAGTGAAACTGTGTTTTCTCCTTGTTTCATATGTCCTGTCACACATACATGCAGCTCGCCCTCGCCATCGTTGTTCCATTTTACCATTTTGCATAGGATAGTGATCTATTATGGTAGCCACGGAGGATATTCCTACCTAACTTTCGAGGTTGATGGATTCTCTGATTTTGACCCCATCTCCCACTCCGTTATCTTCATGCTCATGATGCTCTCTCACTATCGCAATCCTCTGCGTCAGGTACAAAAAAATGTATGTTGCTATGTATGTTGTCTTTTGAGCTTCAAAGTTGGCTTTAGCAACCCACCAACGATGTGGTGGTTGATCCGCCCCCTGTGCCAGCATTTGAGGGCACCGGAATGAAAATTGAAAGGCACAAGAGTAACGTGATAGAGGGTGGGTACGGGGGCTCGAGTGGAGCCATTTCTGTTGGCGGCTACGGGTTAGACGAGTGTTAAATGTATAATCAAACGACGCAGAAAATACAGAGGGTTAGAGGGAGTGTATAAAGTTCGCTTTGGGTTTAGTATTGTTCAAAGGGAGTGTGTGCGTGAGGTAGGTCTTGAAAGTGAGTTTCACTTTTTCTTTTTGTTTAATTTGAATATTTCTAGGCTTTTATAGAGAAATGTTGGACTGACTGGCTTTGTCGAGGTATTGATAAAACACCTTCGTACCGGGGCATTGTTACCCTTTGATGTTGGTTAACCCGCCTACGCCACTCCGATGGTAAGAAGTCATATGGCCTAAATCCATTTAAAACGAAGAATAAAGCGGGCTTTGAAGTTGAATGTGATATACAAAATCTAGATCTTTAGAGATTGTTTTGTTGACGGATATCCTCGAGGGTGTGGTGCTATGCTTCTTTTCCAAGGAAATTTTGCATACGAAATTCATTTAATGGCGCTTTGCTTTCCGACGGTAAATCAATCAAATCCGTTCTAAAATTAAAGCAAGATCTGTACCCCATCGACGACTTCAAATTAGAAAATATCATATAACGCAAAAGCTTTACACCCGTAGCCCACACGGTTTAGTGTCACCTATGTACATATACGCCTTTGCATGGAGAAGCACTGTCAAAACCTTGTTTACCATCCGACTTATGACTTCTTTGTCTCCGTCCGTATTAGGGCGGTGGTAAAATTCAATTTGAATTTTTTCAACATGGCAATCAAAAAATATCCCGATCCTTGACTACGTGTGTTTTTATTTTTGTCTGTTAGGGAGTATTGTATTCGACTGTTTGGTTGGTTCTTTTATTTTGAGTTGAACGGAAATTTGATTTCGCTGTTCATTTATGTATATTATGTTTATTCTGTTCCGTTTGCTTGTTTTTTCATTATTGTGTTGGGTATTATTGCGCGAACAACGTAGGAAGAGGAAGTGTATAAATGAAACATATAGGATGTGTGATGTTGCTCGTTGAGTTGCAAAATGATTTTTTTTTGTTTATAATTGCTTGGGTAGGATTTTGTAGATAGTTGGCGGATATTGAACGAATAAATTCTTATTAAGTTCAATAGCTCTTGTCGAGATCAATAAAAAGATGCTCACTAGGTCGTATTAGGATGTGAACCCACCCAGTCGTATACCCAGAAATTTCACTAGCGTACAAACAGTGAGATAAGTGTAGCGCTTTTTATTAAAAACTTTGGCGGAATTGCTCTTTATTTTACCATCGGCAATTTAATGGTAAATCGAAGAAATCTGGGTAAAAATTCAACAAGGCTAGTCCTGGAATGTTCTTAAATATGCCTCTAGGTGTGGCGAAACTTAGAAACTGAAAGTGCCCTTCGTTCGTTGTTATTGGAAGTTGTTTGTACATTACATTGAGCTCGGGGAATCGATTTTAATCATTTCCAACTGATACTTACGTTGATGTTTTTGATTTTTAAGGTATTGAAGCCTGATCTGTGTATGGCTCTGTCAAGATATGTCCGCCAAACGACTACACAATTGGTTCACAAATTGAAACGTCCTTTTCATTAAAAAAGTCGACCTTATATTTTAAAAACTTGTAAGTTCTTCGTAATATAGGGAACATTTTTGACAGACCACAAAATAATTTTCTCATAAACAACAGCCACCAAGATATGCCAGAGAGTTCAAAAAATAAAAATTTCCTTGGGTTGTGTTTCCACTAGTTCGTCGTTGTGCTGGGTCAAGCGATTTAAATCCGTATTCGATTTGTGACTTGCAGAGATGTTTGTTAAGATCTTTGTTAAACCTTATAAAAATGTTTTTTTTTTTTTTTTGGCTTGAATTACTTCGTTCTGCGTTCATATTTCCACCACGGAAACGTATGCAGCAGTCGATACGTTGAACCCAACTTTCTATGACTCGGCCGCACATTTCGACTGATACGACCGCTATATAACGTCGTGGGTTTGTTGGCATAGACCAATGATTTAATGTAGCCCCATTAAAAACTCTAGAGGCGTTAAATCACACGATCTCGGCGGCCAATCGACAGGTCCGTTTCTCGAGATAACACGTTCACCAACAACTCGATTATTGCACCCGCTGTGTGGCTTGTACAAACTTCTTGTTGGAACCCGATTATGGAATTGATTAAAGAATCAACGTTCCGACATGCCTCTGTAGCGAATACCATTTACCGTAACGTGCCGGCCGTTTTCATCAGCAAAAAAAAAAAAAAACTGCACCAAACAGTGACTTTTTGCTGATAAAGTGCTGTTTCATGAAGGACATGAGGGTTCTCACCTGTAGGTAACGCATATTTAGCTTATTGACGAAGCCGTTTTAATAAAAATGCACTTCATCGGTGAAGATGAAATTCTTCGTTTTCTTCCATCATATCCAGAACGGACGCACACCCCACACTTCAGGCAAAACGTATTACTCTCTGGCACGGCAACATCAGCGAATAATCTGATTCAATTTATTTCTCTAGACTATGAACGACTGGGACTGGGACGAGAATTACCACCGAAAATATGTGTTGACGCTCTTAAAGTTGCAACCGCCGTTTCGGAATTTATAACATAGATACTGGTTATGTAAACTCAATTGCTACGTTTACTCCGTTTGGACCGGCACTAAATATTTTAGTCTCGGAACTTTTCTGTTTCAACTTCATTAGACAATTTTTGATTGACTTGAATAATGTTTTCAAAGTTTTGGCGCAACATGCTCGTTTGTACCAAGTGCCGAGCTTTCTCACAACCATTCATGTGTGCATGTGTACTTCTTGCACGATGCAAGATTATAGTCCAGGTCATCTAAATAAGTGCAATGTCCTTAAAAATTTAGTCCTTGTTCGATGTGCTTTCATCAATGAGACTTACACCAAACATATGCTTAGTACTGGTTATTGTCCTCGGTGTAAACGTATCCAATGACATCCAAACTTGGGGAATGTTTCACTAAGTTTAACTGAATGTCAAATATTTCTCAATACTCCTTAATACAAGTGCTATTTGAAGATGTTGTAATGTTTTTAGCTCTTCCCCTGAACAGACATTTATCATATTTATCTTTTATTACCCGCCCATACAGCGCTGGATCGGTTCATTGATTACATGATGTCAATTACCGAAATCAATGTTAGGCGCGTTGAGTACCTATAGAGTGGGGACCGCTTTGACACATCTGGCTATGGACCGGTGTAGTAGAAACTAAAGATGAAACATACAACGGTGAATCCCACATTAAGTGGGAGACTCATCAATTCTAATCAAAAACTTGTCGACGGAAGTAGTAGGTGTGCTTGTGCTATGTATTGCCAGAGTACGGTCCGAATTAAGGGAATATAATTATTTGAAGTATTTCGTTGGGTGTTTGATGTCAGGCAAAATAAAGTAGCCAGCAATTTTATTTTTTTGTAAATATAGCCCCGTTTCTCTCGGCAAGTGAATGACATACATAAAGCAACTTAATTCAGTTTTCTTATTTGTTTCTTAACACTGGGTCGAATGCAATAAGATGAGTTCTAACTGTTTACTCACTTTTCTAAGATCTTCCTTAACATAAATATGTCAAAAAAATTACACTGACCGCGTTAGAGTGGGTGAGTTCGATGTCGAAGTGCTGAGATTGATCTCAAATTGAAAGCTCAGGAAGAGTTTATAAAAATAAAAGGTTTCCATCTGATGAAGATTTTCGTCGGTTGTATCGGTTTAGCGAAGAGGAGTGCGATTGTTAACGGAACACTTTTTGTGGGCCGACTTAGGAAATCCGTTCTTTTTTATATGAAGCGATATTTTTATTTTACTTGTCGCAAAGAAATACCAATCACAAATAAATATAACAGGGAGCTTTGAGTTCGACCTAAACTCCACCGAGTCAGAGCCGTTAGGAAAGATTTTTTTTTTTGCAAATGAAACTGAGTCCGAGTTCCCCTTTGCACGTTCGATCGCACATGTGAGTTCAAGCTCATGCATGCAACCCATGTTGTCGCCTCTCGCCTCTCAGGTATTACTATTCTTTTTTTTAAAGGGTCTGCATATCTCAACTTCGACTACTACGTACGAGAGCGGGTAAATTCTCACTTAGTTCGTTTATCACTTCTCACTTTCATTATGAACAAAAGAAGTCCACGTAGAACTTCGGCTTCCCTTTACAAAAATGTAAGCCCCTGCCACTGCTAACTTATTCCCAAATAAAAACATTTTTATTTACAATCAACATAAGTTTGATTAAACATCGCTTTTTGTTAATAAAACTAAACGCGCATGTTTCGTGGCACTTTTTGTCAAGGACACCCTACTTCTACTCATAATTTCACTTCAAGTACGAGTAACCATGAACTCATCTCTCACTCCGCTTCGATTTTTTGTGAGTTAATAAAATAATTGAACTTTGTATCTAATACCAGCACTTCAGCGGCATGTTTATCAAATTTGTCTAAACAAAATAAATTTATCATAATATAAATATTCATGTGCAGGATACAAACACCTACAATTTAATAAAAAAAAAACACCAAATGAAATAAAATTGAATTAAAAAAATAAGAGAAATGATGAGCCACAAAATTTACATAACAAAAATGACGGCCTTCCAAACGCAATCTAGTTCAACATAAATATTATTCATAATCCGCCTAAAAGATAGCCGCCCTCAACCGACATTACCTGTATTCGACAGAACCCCCGGCTTTCATCGTCCCGACAATCAGCATATGTGTCACTATAAAATCCCATTAATTCCTGATACTGATTACATCCGGCCTCATGAATATTACCAAAAGCACAAAGCTCTGTATCCGTTCCCTGCGTGTGTGACCAATTGCGTTTCTGGGCTAATGTATGCGTTGAGTGATGAACGGGGTTGGGTCGGGACCAGCAGCAGTATTCACTTATGGAAAATATCATAATGCAAATATTTCACAGGTCAGGTGGGAAATATTTTCCAAATACTATTTCATTATTTTACCTTGAATAGAAATTGTTCCGCCAGTGAAAGGCGGGCGGGGCGGCACACCCACGCGTACACCCGAGCAGAGATTGATTTCAGATGCGATGATGACGTTAGTGCTAGGATTGCATGCATTCGGGCATTCCAAATAGCTAACCTAATCACAAAGCGATTTGTGTGCGTTTGCCGGTTATTTGTGTCAAATTTATTTATTGAAAGTGCGGTCCTTGATGTGTCAAAATGTGTGCGGGACTCGCGTGTGTATATGTGTATATTCTAATTTTTTTTTTGTTAATTAGCCCCATCGTTGGCGCACATGAGTGCACACTGAAATGCGATTTTAGGCGATATAAAAGGGCAGCGAAGGGACTAATGAGTGAAATCATCATGCGGAAAATATTAGTTTCCACTGACAGGATGCAGTTTGTTTTCGAACCGAAAAATTGAAAACTTATGCGATGATTAGTTGGCAATTGTTTGCACACAGCAGTCACGTAATCCCAATCGATGATTTGTCTGTCAGGAGCAGCGATGTCCGAAGGCCGACAGGACTTTCCAAAATTATAGTATGTAATGCAATTAGCGATGAGATGTGACGTGGCGTGGTATGATATTCGGTTCAGTGACGTTTTGATTTCGATTGCGCACACTTTTGAAGGGATGGTGGACGTTTATTGCCCGGAAGAAAAAATGGTAGTGCGCTGACGTTTGGCTTGGTTGCACATTTTGTAAATGACAGTTGCTGGCGGTGGTGCCTACTAAACACTGCAGGTGACACTCGAGGTGCATTTTCGTGTGCTAATTGTTGTGCGAGTGTAGGTGGCCTACAATGCTGTAGGCGATAGGCTTACTATGAAGGGGGGGTTTTGATTTCACTGTTTGGTAAGCTTTTTCAGTAGTATTAGCTGATTAATTTTCCATTCGTTCCTAATTATCAGCTTTAGTGTTGGATTTGTTTGGGGGCATGTGGGAAACATTTTCATTAAAAGTCGATATGCTATCATGAAAGGGATAAATTGAATTTGGGATTTACACTGAAATTCAGATTTGATGGGGGTCGTTCTGATTTGCAATGTTTGTCTGTATTTCAAAACATTTTTCGAATACAATATGAGGTACTTATATAGATGTGGTAGGCTATAGACGCTCTGATAAAGCGCTGAACTTGCATAGGACTGTTTTAAATTTGTTTACTACTTTTGTTTTTAGATCGAATGTCCAATCGATCGCATAGGATTTCTCATAATAATAATATTGCTGGGAGGAGTTATACCGGAGTTTTAAGTCATTAAGGCTATGGAGAGGTTGAATAAAGTTGAGTTGACTCAATCCAAAATTTCGCCAACGTATATGCTTCAGATTTCAATTTTGAAAATGGGCTAGTCCAACAGCTGACTACGGCTAGAGCTACAGCGGTATGTGCTTCATTAAGACTGCTGTCTGTAAGGAAGTAAGGTTTTTGTTTAAATATCGGGTGGACTGGCCAAATGCTTATTGCGTTGCTGCACTGATAAGTCCCTGATTACAATTTCAGAAGTAACAACATTTTCACTGTTCCACCACAGTATGACAAACATCCAACCGTATAAAACTGTCATAGCTTCTCAAATTTGCCGTTTTGAATGGGCAGCCGAACCCCGCATAACTATTCGCTTTTTCGTCTTCCATCCGAAACCATGGAGAGTCCATAAGGGCGTCGCAAATATATGGATCGAGTAGTTCTTTCAATGCTGAGTTAATAAATTCATATCCGACCATCCGGCCTTGGATGAATTTGCACAATTACCTTCCCCAATTCATTGAATTGTGTTCTTTGCATTGATGAATAAGTTTCGTGTATATTCAAGTGCGCAACGTTTTCACTTTTGAGTGCATCATTCGAAATCCACTTTTTCTAACTTAGATATTAACGTTTCTGAGTGCATTTTTGTAGGTTAGAAGAAAAGTCAACCAACATCGTATGCCCATTGTACGAAAACCTTTCTTTTTAATTTGCGCGCTTAACCATTACCCAAGTACTGATGCATTCATATAAACACCTATTTCTATAACTCTGGCTCTCTATTTTTGAAAACATCTCCGCCATTCGAATAGTGCTCTTATCTCGGCTATTTTTATGTAGTCCATGCGATCCATTAGATAATGTTCTTCCCTAATCACTTGAGCTAAAAATACTCATCTTATCCTATATGTATGTTAACTCGCTTCGAGTAACGCCTAAATTCATTCCGGTTGTCATGAGATACAGATACACAGCAAATTATATCAAACCATAACTCTTACTGAGAGTTCCTCGCAACCTAGGTGTGTGTAACACATAAGTAGCAAAGCCCCTTTAGCATTCCCACTACATGATTGCAAGGGCTCAATTCGTTCGAGCAAAATACAAAACATGTAAGATCCCTTGAAAACCCACGTGTTGTGTCCTGATTTTATGGAAAAAAGCGTGAGTTCACACAAATCCACAACCACATAACAAACTTGAATCTTTTTAATGAGAAAAGGGACTAAATAAAGACACGAGCCAGCTTCGCCAAGAAATGGAACCTCACATTCTCAGATGACATCCTCGAAAACTCATTCATCCGTTTCATGTCCTAATCCGTAATAAGACACGAGATATATAATACACACAACATTCATATGCTTCATATACACAAACACTAGGAAATCGGGCAAAGTTCCAGGGACAATTTTATCGTCGCCAAAGCCATTTCCAATGTCGCTAATCAATCAAATCGACCCAAAGCACATCCTTTTTCTCTGTCTATGAATCGAAACACGAGTAGGATGTACGTGCTTGTGTGATCCAAATGTGGACATCAATCAAACACTATACACCGTTAAATGCAAAGAGGTTGAACCAAAAAAAAAAAAAAACTCTAGAATTAGTAGCGCACGCCAGAACGGTAGAGGAATTTTCTATTTTCCATCAAAAGAAATCCTCAGGACATTCAATAAGTCCGGCGGATGAGGAGGTGGACAGAACAAGGAGCGATGCTTAATGTGTAGTTGATATTCTCAATAACAACCAATCATCATTAATCATGATTTTGAATTCAATCCAAGTCGAGACCAACGAAACCGTACAGAGCAGAGCGAGCGAGGCCAAAGGATGTGTTATGTGTTTGTGTGCACCATGGCAAAGGGGTGGTGCATTCATAACATTCAAATGACATTCAGTAGATATTGCTCCTCCTTGACGATATCGAACCGTATCCTAACACAAGAGTACGTGTATGAAATCTGATTGAACTATATGCACACATGAATGGTTGTACATTGGACTGCGACAGGTAATACTCCTACTAGCATATCCTTTTGAGAAGCATCATATTTAAATTTCCCATACAAATATTGGGATTTAAAAAATATACCCACACAAAGAGAGATGAAGAGCCGATTGAAATTCAAGGCGCAATACATTGATTTTCAATCAAACAGCAATTCCAGTGAAATTAATACCGTTGGGTTGGCTATAAGTGTGGGCCTAGATAAATTCATATTCGGTCCATAAATCAAATTAATATCAGAAATAGCTAGGTAAGCATATTCGAGTCCATGATCCTTTGAGAGGACAGAGAGAGTCTAAGGTTTATCCGGACTGGCAGTCCATCAGTCATGCGATGAAACCGTATTTATGATGATTTGTCCTATGCTAGGTTTTGACTATTCTTCAGGTCGGTAAATGATGTATACTCTCGAGTTAACTGGGGGTCATTGGGACTGTGATTATTGGTTTCGCAATTTTAAAGTCACAATATATGAAACGGCAAGCAGCCTAATGAATTGATTCGACTGTGCCTTAAAAGAGAAATTCAAAGAACTTTTGAAATGCACAAAAGTCGTACCAGATGAAGAGAGCAAATTTCAGATGTGGCTTTTGCAAATGTGCATTAAACTGCACGTTCATTGGGGAGTAGGTTATGCTTTTGACAAAGAGGACAACTGGCTTCTAATCAATACGAACTGTGTTGCCATGAATAAGAATATCAGTTCATTTAATTTTCATTCGGTAGAAGGGGTTATTAAATCTAGCTCAAGCCTTTATGCACACATTGGTTGTCTTTTTAATGTTTGCCTTCTTCACTGGTTAGGCCGGCTCTTAATGACATGATTTGGTTGTTGTAGCTTATTCCTGAATGAATAAGTCTTTCTGTTTGGTAATGAATAATTTTATTTGCATTTGCAGTTCTAATTCATAAGTGACTCAGGTCATAATTTGCAATTTAACTTAATTTTCAAACAACAAGTTCGATAAGCTGTCATGACACCTTACTTTCATGTACCTACTTTTGTCAGACTTCAGCAAAATATGCTGCAGTAAAACCACTTAAGGTATTGCTAC
Source organism: Rhingia campestris (assembly GCA_932526625.1). NCBI lineage: Eukaryota > Metazoa > Arthropoda > Insecta > Diptera > Syrphidae > Rhingia > Rhingia campestris. The sequence continues at coordinate 116,064,095 of OW052185.1, read as the reverse complement.
ATCGGAGATTCATTCACTTAATAATCCAACAGACTGGACACTGGACCCGCCACAAGGTGATGATATAGATAGAGGGATCATCACCTCAAACCTTATTGCGTCCTTGCTATCCAGATGTGGGTTGCACCATAAGCTGATGTTTGTATTACTCTCTCGAATCAACATGTCCATGTTGCTGTTATTTTTTGTTGGTTCTTACTATTACAAAACCGGTGATCTCCTATCGTATTAATCCACAATTAATCCACCTAAAGGAATAACAAACATATCTGTTGGATGTACCAACTTCTAAAATGGTCCTGCAAATTATGAATTATATCGTAAACCTTGCTTAGATGTTTCCTTCGTCACAAACTCAATTTTTATGGCCATCCAGTAATAACCTAAGCTCGTCTCTACACAGGAAATAAGGTGCAAGGCTCATACCAAAAGTGAATAAAGTATTCCTTAGTCGTCTTGATCGGAATTTTCTTCCAAAAATGTCTGTCCGGTTGGGTTGAAGGGCTTTTAAATTTAACGACAAGCTTTATAACTCTACATTGACATCAACCTAGTCAAAGTTTATACACACTGGAAGTGGCTTACTTTGAGTTAGTACGGGACTTTATCTATCTCGGCTCCGCTTTAACTCTGACAGTAACATCTCGTCAGAAATTAAACGAAAAATTACTCTTGCGAACCGCTGTTTCTTCGGTTTAAGAAGGCATTTCAGTATCCTTCATAAGACCCGGATCATCTTAGTCCTGCTCTACGGCGCTGAAGCATGGACCGTATCAAAAGTGGATAAAGAAATCCATGGTCAATTTGAGAGAAAAATCTTCTTCCATGTCCCCTTATGGATATCGAGGTGAGAAAACTGTGTGCTGGCTATAGTGGCATTACGTTCCGCATAGTCCGTTGTCAAGCGTGTAGCCGCGTAGGCTGTGGTTTCCGACAATACTGCTAAAGATGTCTTCTCTCTTTGCGTTAAAATCTCCCGGCACGATTTTAACATCGTACTTCGGTAGTCGCTCATAGGTTTTGTCAAGGAGCCTTTATGGCCTTGGTGCGAATCGTTACAATGCGTTCGCTAATATCTTGGAAACATAAGACTTGCCTTAGTCTGACACTTATAAAATATCTGCATCCTAATAGTCGCTGTTTCTGTTCACTAACACGGTCCGTAGTAGATGTCACAGCCCGGCTCAATCATCGTATTTCCTGGGGGACAGTAATGTCTGCTTTGTAGCAGTTTAGTGCTTCGCTAGTTGTTCGCTTGCACCTCGCTGTGTACAGCGACATACCCTACTAAAAAAAACTTCTCATTGGAAGTTTAAGATGACTAATGGACACCAATAATTAGGGTCGCAGAGTCTTCAATTCCCATCCAGACCACAGAAGCAATACTGGCGCGCACAAGTAGAAACCGACCTCAACTTGAAATGCGCTACTGGAGGCAGTTAGCTAAGGACCGGACTAATTGGAGAGGCATGTTGGTTGAAGTTTCAAGGCCTGTGGACACAAATGCCTCAATTGAAACAACTTTTCATGCCCTCTTGAGGTTAATTTTTGGAAACGTCCTTTAAGAAATAAAATGGATTATTTCATCTCCCGAAATTGAACTTAAATAAGAAGCAAGGAGGATTATATAAATTAACGTTAATTATTCAACAAGCAATTTTGGGTCAGTGAATCCAAAAAAAAAAATCAAAAAAGGTTTCGTTGAGAATTACAATTAGTTGGGAGCAGGAATATCACGATGTAGAGCGGATATTTTTAAAATCCATTGGATAGGCTTTTATAAATTCTCTAAAAATATTAACATCTATAACTCACCTGGTACAAAAATGAAAACAGCAATCATCCATATCACCAAAGCCTCGACTCCTCTCAGGCTTATTTCCATTTTCATTGACATGTTGGTTTTTATTTTATTAAATTTAATTTTTATTATTATTTGAACACTGGGTTGACACAACTCCTCTTCCTTTGCCTATTTCATTGAAAATCTTTCCAATGGACCATTAAATTGATCACAACCTCTCTGGTTCATTTGAATGTAATTTTTTTTCATTCAAATCCCTTTCCTCGAAACGAAAAAAATATCCTTTCCCACTTTTTTTTTATAAAAAAAAAGCACAAACTCCAATAAACACTGAATGCACTCGCTATACACATATGAGAGTTGTCTCTCCCTTTTTCATCTCATTCACACGATTCTCTTAGCCCTTCTCACCGTTGATGGTGGCGGCGGTATTTCTCCATTTGAAGTGCAAAAGAAGTGTCCTTTTGAGCCACTTCAGTCAAGTGTGAAAGCAATTTACTACGAGGACTGGCGCTGATGCTGCTCTATGTTGCTTTCGGTTGCGATACTGACGCTGCTATAGCAGTAGTTCAGAGTGTGTAAATGTGTCCTTTTGACAGCCTGAATTGGTAAAAAAAGATAGGGATGTGGGTGTATATGTAAGGACCTCTGCCACAATTCACACCTGCTTGTCCAAAAAAAAAGATGAAATGTGTCTCGATTTTTTTTAATTATTTTGCTCGTGTGCAGCCTTTCTGCAGTCTGCTGATAGCAATGATCATGCGACAGATGTTGCAACTCGCTTCGACTCAAAGGATCCAAATACGAGCAAAAAAAAAGAAAAGCGCCGCTTCCTTTTCTATATAGTATTAGGGGCCTGGATGGTGTGGAGTGCATCAAACACTAGAAGGCACGAGAACGCAATTCAATTTAACCATAGCTTCCAGGTCCTGACGTGTAGCAGGCAGTAGCAGAAACATTATTTTCCTCGTCCTGTCAAACAAAGTTTTACTACACCGCTGCACTTCGTAGTCTTCAATGAGTATATTTTTTTTACAGTTTTGTTGTATCTCTTTGCTATTCCATTGCTCTTCGTGAATCCTTACATTGAGTTTTTTTTTTATTTTAATTACTTTAATGAAAGTTTTAATTGCGTAATAGGATGTTTTAATGGGATTTCATGGAAACCTTTGTTGTTATCCTGGAAGAAGAAAATAGAAAAAAAGAAAACATTAGATGGAATGATGAAGAGTAGGAAGCGCCACCACCACCATGCGGGAAATGTGAAGAGAATTTGCTTGCCTGTCACCTTTAAGGGACTCGGCAAATCATCAGGACGACGTTGATTTAATTTGCTGTGAATAGGGATGGGGGGTGGTGTGCAAGTATCAAGTGAAGTGGGGACACAAACAAAAAAGTAGTTGTGATGGATTTGTAAATTGAAAAATACTACATTCCAACTGAATGTGCAAGAGTAGATGAACCGGGAGGAAGGACAAACATCGGTGAAGGGGTCTTTGAAAGTAAATTCGATTAAATTTGATTTAAATGGAAATTAGTGATGAATTCGTTTTCAATGGAGGGGGTTTTTTGTGGTGTTTAGGTTAATTTAATGTAAACAGTTGTGGCACAGGAGGATATTCAATTGTGACAGGAGTGTCGATTGTGGTTTCTTTGACAGAGTAAGCACTTAAGCAGTGGTTTTATTTTTGTATTTTGTGTGATGGTTCCAGGAGATACAAATGAAGTCTTTCAATATCTGTACACATTATCTGGGTATACTTTGCCCATTTATACTCAAAATTCACGGCTGGTATCACAATTTACGTGGATGATGATAGTATTCCCTGTTAAATGGTTTCGAGTGTTTGAGGTTTTTTTTGTTCATCTATGTGCAATAGGTGAAAACTGAAATTGTTCAGTTCCTTTCTTTTGTAGTACATTATATAAAACTCTATTTTAAGGTGTCCGGTATGGGCTACATTCAAATTGTTTACCTATTTTTTATAACTTGAGTATCTCGTATAACGCGGGCAGAAAGGGATATATGAAACTATGGTTTTGTGATAACAGTTACTTACTTACTTACGGAATGAACATGGGCCTCAACCAACATGCCTCTGCAATTATCCCGGTCTTTAGCTAAGTGCCTTGAGTTGCGCACTCCAAGTTGGTTGAGGTCGGTTTCTACTTGTGCGCTCCACTTAATACGACATCTTCATGTACTGCGTCCGATGTCTGGCTGGGAATCGAAGACTGCGACCCGGAGTATTTATGTCCTAACCATCTTAAACGTCCAATGCGGATTTTTTTTTACCAGGGGCATGCCACTGTACAGCTCGTATAGTTCTTGGTTGAATCTTCGTTTCCATAGCCCGTCAACGCAAACAAGATCGATGAGTTTTTAAAGAATTTTCCTCTCAAACCGACCACTTTTGATACGGTCCATGCTTAACCGTGTTGAGCAGGACTGGGAAGATCAGGGTGTTATGTAGGATCTCCTTAGCAGTTCGAGTGAGGGCTTTACTACTAAATTGCCTTCTTAGCCCGAAGAAACATCGGTTGGCAAGAGTAATTCTTCGTTTAATTTCTGACGTTGTTGTCAGAGTGAATGGCGTAGGTAGACAAAGCCCCACACTTCCTCAAAGTTATATCTGTCAATGGTGATGTTCTGTCTAATTCGTCGATGTTGTGTGTCCTTTCGTGTTGTCTTACCCTCATTCACTGCTAAACCTATTTTCGCCGCTTCCTTCTCTATACTAGCAAACGTGGCTATGACATCACGTTGAGTCCTACCGATGATGTCAATATCGTCGGCGTATGCTAGTAGTTGCACCGATTTTTGGAAGATTGTGCCTCTCGTGTTGGCTCGGGAGTTGTTCACAATCCTCTCAAGAATCAAAGTAAAGAAGTCACATGACAGTGCCTTGCCTTGCCAAAATCCTTCTTTTTGGGTTATTCCCGGATCTGCCAAAGTTGTGGACTTTCCAGGCCTAAAACCACACTGATATGGGCCGATCAGGTTGTTTGAAAACGGTTTCAGGCGTTCACATATTACAGCAGATAGGATCTTGTAGACGATGCGATGTTGTGAAGACTTATGCCTTTGTAGTTGGTGCATGTCAGAGGGTCTCCTTTTTTGTGGATCGGGCAAACGATGCTGAGTTTCCATTCAGGGAAATTCAGATTAAATGTTCTTAAATAATATTCATTGGATCTGATTTGCTACAAATAATTATTGTCCATGTGCTCTGCCCATATCCCCATCCAATCCATCAACAGGAAGATATCCTCATAATCCTAATCATAATGCTCTGAACAGCTCCAATTTAGAAACTTGGCATTTGGCATAACACCCATAATATTAGACATTAACGGCTCATCCAGGGTCTAAAACCTAGCTCCTCTAGTAATTATGTGTCTTATATTCTCCCACAACTGATGGGACGTACAGCTTAAGCTGATTCCGAATGGCAAATCGCAGAAGGTCCTTATGATACATAAATTCTCCTTTTTTGTCACACATTTGCAAGAGGTAGAGCAGTGAAGAAGCTTCAAATGTGGAGACTTTCGGGATTTGATAGTAGTTTGTGATAGTACTCCAATGGGCTAGCCTACGAGTTCGAAAATAATATCTCAAAATATGTCTATAGACAAAGCCTTCAGTTTCATTTGGATTAGGAACATGTTTACGAGGGCAATGATAACATCCGCAAAATTTCTTATTTTGCTACACTCTTATATTCAGTCTAGAACTCCTAACGTGCCCTCCCCTTAGCTTAGCTAAATTTGATTCGAAGGCTGTTTCGACAGCTGAAATAAATGTCGTTCCCGAAGAAAGAGAACCATTTAATTTCGATTAGCGAATTTTGGCATCGATTTCAATTGCAAACCTATTCATTACCAATATCCAACGGGCTGACACAACGATTCGCCTTTTCAATGCCATCCAACTGTCACGAGAATACAAACAAAAACGGAAAAGATGGCAAAACACTTAACAGCACATCGTACGGCAAAAACGAAACAAAGCAAAGTCCTCAAAAGTTGGCAAAGTATCGGACACAAATTGCAACGGAAACGATTAGGACCATGCCTACAATAACACAACTGCAACAGAAAAACCAGAGGTCCTTCTTCCCGCTCCAAGTGTTCTTACGTAAAACAGAAGGCAAGACAAAAAGAGTTAAGTGATGTTGCAAAAGGGACTCTTATACACAAAATGAAAGCTGTCACAATAAGTAGGACAAAACTGACCCACTGTCTAAGGGCATAATAAAGGTTAAGAATATGCTTAGCCGATAAAGTTGAACATGCAAACACACAGAAGACAGCGAATACCCGGGAGGTATTAAAAAAAAAGCGAAAGATAACAGAAAAAGGGATATGTATAGTAGTTTTCCAGCAATTATTCTTTTATTGCATCCTGAAGCGATGCTGCATATTAAAATGAATCCTTAGAGATAATGTGTAGAACGGATGCTATAAAAGAAGAGTCAACCATACATGCACGTATGTTGTACTGATGGCGCAGGAAGAAATAAAGTCAAACACATGACTGCGCTATACCTATACAGGGCCAGATATCTACATAACTATTTTGAATTGCAAATACAGTTCACAGGACCACAAACACAGACACACAATAGTCTGTCCATTAGAGTTAAATCACACACAACCAACAGCAGCATCAAACACACAGGAAGAAGACATTGCAGTACGGACACCCACAGTGTGAGTGGGGATCGGGAGATGGACATTTTTCCTATATCCTTCCCGACAAGGATCTGATATTTCTTTTTGTTGCTGTTGTTGTTGTCCAATGTTTGTGGCTATTTGCGTATATTTTCCATTTTTCTGTTTCCCTTAGGTGTGGTGTAGTTGTGTTTGGTCGAGGTCCCCTCATCACTATTGTGCATTATTCTTCTGCTTCGAAAGCACTATTTCTGGAGAGTCTTTCGATTTAGTTCTGTTTTTTTTTTCGTTCCTCGTTGTTTGTCCTTAAAATCGTCTGGTCGACCAAAAGTGAATGGTAATTTGACGAGAAACGATTCTCAATTTATTTACCTTTCACTTTGGCCAGAACCGGACCAAGAGTGTGGGAAGTTTCGTAGTGCGTCTGAGTAGGATCCCACTTGAATTCATTATTATTAAAATGAACTGAAAACTATCCCTCCCTGATCCCCGAAGCACTCAACAGTAGATGTGTACTGAAAGGGGTGAACCTTTTAAACGTGACACCAAAACTATTGCATGCATCTAAACACTGAATTTCTAGTTTTGAATTCCGTTTTGCATTTTGTGGACGACAGCAATCGACAGTTTTGTAAAGAATTTCTACTGGGAATCGAGTTGTTTTCCAATATTTGTCAGGACGAGCGACTTTTATTTGAAAAATTGCATTTGTTTTCGACATAACCCAGGAATGGAAGCAAACTCGGTTGGCTCTGAGGGTATACGACATCAAGCTACCAATTGAAAAATGTTTTTCTAAACAAAAATACCAGAAAATGTTTTACATGCAAGGTTTGATTTTTGATTGATATTCATAAGGGGTATTCTAATGTGGAGTGGGGTATAATTTGTTTTTGGTATTGTGGGATATAGGCTGTTTACGATATTAAAAAAAATAAGATGACGTCACACTTAAACAAATAAAAGTGCATTTATTTTGCTCTGCCTTTCTCAAAGTGTGTGCACTTATGATAGATTTTTCACAAAGGAAACATTTGCAACAGTATATTTGTTTTAGAAAATCTTAAGATTTTTATTGAAGGACTCACGTTAGCATTAAAGACTTGCGTCGGCCGACAGAAGTTGGGCCAGTCGTATATTTATGTTCAACCTGTTTTGTCTTAAGTTTAAAAGCATGTGGGTACGTGCTTAACTGCTCAAATTCACTTCAATACATCTATGCCCAATACCCCTCTAGAACACCATTAAAATTTAAAACCGAGTTCACCAACCCTCATCTGGTTAAAAAAAAAAAAAAAAAAAGTGAAAGACTTCAAATTTACTCCATTTTTTGTTCGCTTCACGTATCTTTTTGTCGAACGCTGAAAAAAATTATCATAAAAATCTTCTCTAACAACCGGAAAATGGACTGAAATACCGTTGAAAATAAAATCTAAATACCACACACGGTACCCCGACATCTAATGCCCTAATAGTAGGGAAAAAAGAATCGAAAATGCATTGCACTCAACTAGGAGTGCACTGTGTGCAACATGCAAACGTACCTACCACGTTCCGATACTCTTGCCACTATCAGATACGTGTGAATATTTTTTCCCTATCCTACTAGTGTATGCAGCGCATCCTTTAAGAGTCATTATCGCCGCCGCCGCGCTCTCATGTGTAGATACCATCGCACCATGGGAGTGTGTGAATGAACCCACGGTTTTCTATTTTCCATTTTTTTTTTGTTGCATTCACCGAACCGAACATTATGCCGGAAGTTGCAGGAGATACACTTTCAACAAAAAATGAAAAAAAAAAAAATACGATACAGTCCCAAACTAGGATGGTTTGGTACCATTCCCATCACTTTCCCTATTTTTATTTTTGTTCATGCACTCCTTCGTCATTATTTTCGCGCGCGTTCAATGAGGCATACGCGATGAATTTTAATTTCCATCGCTCCTTTATCATGTGTCATTAGCGATGGGATCAAAGATGATGATGTGGCTCGAAGGACCAAATTGTCTCCACCAACAGAAGTAAAAAATACAGATCCTGAAAACAAATGAATCGTTTGACATGTGTCAAAGGAATTATGTTGACAAATAGTAGTATGCGCAAAGGATAATAATTATGAAAAAGGGATCCCACTTGTCATCGTCATTGAGCGTGCCTTCACATTGAAAACTTTTCACAAAAAGGCTTGGGGATGTGGAAGACTCTATTCAGTGTGTGATTGGAAAATCCTCTCTAAACGGAATGACGCCTATAAAAACGTATCGGTCCTTGTTCACTAGTTAAACATAAATTACAAGCTTGACTTGGTGCTACTCAGGCGTGCATATATGAGAGACTTTGGCCTCCCCATCATACTTTTCAGTGTTTTGGCATCGTTGTCGTGAATAATCCTATCCTAAGTGGATGAGTGGGTGTGTAGTCAACCTAGTCCTCCCTCTTTGGCTTGATACGAAGTTGATTTTTAAGCAAAAAAAGAAAATGAGAACAGCTAGTATATGTCTCGGCATAAATGTCCTTGCTCTGTTTATGGTTATAATTTTGTTTAACCCTTTTTTGATCCTTCAGAATGAAGGGCGGTTATGACACTGATTCTAGTGCTACAGCATAATGGAGGGGTTTTCTAAGAAACCGAAGTAGAAGCATCCGAAAGGCGGTCGTGTGTGAACATCGTTTTGTTGAGATTTTACGACGAAATGGAAGGATATGGAATTGGGTATAGTTACCCTGTCTTTCTATGTAATTGCGAATGCCTAACGTAGTTGTTTGGCCATGTGAGAGGCTGATCCTTTCGAAGAGTTAATTACAGGAAAACATATAGTTTTTTTTTCTTAGAAAGGTTGCAAACTTTATGTTTTCTTACAGCTATGGAAACGTTTTAAGCTGACGGTTTATTGCTCGTTAATAAATTAAATTAGGGAAAGTAAGGTAAAAGGAAACTTTTCTTAGAAGGACCAGTTTTGAGTCTATCAACTCCAATAATATTCCCAAATTCCAAAGAAACAAAAAGAATATCATGCTTTATCAGTTGTTGGGTATTAAGTCCAGAAAATACCGTAATGTTAATTTTTGACCCATTTGTGTTGTTTACTGTTTCCGTGCTATTGAAATTCGACTAGTTTAACGACGCCAAAATATGAAATGTTGTAATTTGACTTGGGTATGAGGCTGTGACTAACGTCGGTAAATTTCAAGGTTTTGATTTGATTTGAACTTTTTGTAGCTTTGCCTTGACACACAGGCCATTTCTGGACTCGTTGATTGATGTTATCTTCTCTTTTGTAGAGGTTTCTTTGTATTATGATTTAGTAATGATAATTGTCAGTGAAATGACTATTCATTTCTCTATATGTAAGAGTCCATCAAATTACTGCTGAGTATGGCCAATTTGTAACATTGTTTGGTATGGAGTTGTTTCACATCTTCTGTTATAATGCTTTGTTTGCCTAATTCATTTTTTTTATTTTGCAACTTTTGGTTTTGAAGATCATGCCGCATGATTATCCATACATATGTATGTAGACTGCGCCAAGTTTTTAGTGCCTAAATTACAAGATATGAATGTGACCAACAGGTGGTTTCAACAAGACGGTGTACCACGTGCCATACAACTAGAGAAACGATTTTTTTACTGCATGAATCATTTAATATTTTGCGTGAATTTTGGGATACCCTTTATTTACATCATGACACATGAACTATTCATTCATTTAGGTTGTTATAACTGTAGATTCTAGTATTTTGAAGACCTGTGTGCACAAACAAAGCAAGCAGAGTTGTGGTAACAAACCTCCCGAAGGAGTTCCTCTTTTCATTGTGACATCTTCCGTTTGGTATAATCTCTCTCATTTGGTATAATCTCTGATGTCGATGATAGGAAATGGATAGTTTAACTCCCAATTTTATCTAAAGGTTACTTTTTTAAATGCGAAATAACACACAAACTCAAATATACATATCCTGAAATCTTTATTATTCATCTAAATAACCATTCTTGACATTTACTTTTTAAAGATAATCCCTTGACCGCTACTGCGCCGTAGCTCGTCAATGCGAACGTTGCAATTTTCGATGACGCGTTCGAGCACATTCATTGGTATCTCGCGAGTAACACGGGTAATTTTGGCCTCTAATGCTTTAAACTAGCTGGCTTATCCGCAAACTCCTTGGACTTTACGTAGCCCCAAAGAAAAAGTCCAACGGTGTGATATCGCATGATCTTGCTGGCCAGTTTACTGCTCCGAATCTTGAAATGAACTTTTCACCAAAGCAGCCTATCGAGAATAAATTTTTGCGGGAATTTTTCCCTTGTCAGCAAAGTAAATCAGATTGTTGAAAGGGAACAGTTTCGCGGGATAGGCCTGCATATTTCCAATGTTGCAAGGGCTCTGTGGCAAGTAGCACCGTCTTGTTAGACCCAAATGTTGTCGAGATCTCTGGCTTCAATCAATTTCATGCAAAAAATAGTCTGTTATCATGGCTCTCCCCATTTACAGTAACGTTGGCGCCGCGGCCGGCTTCATTTTTGAAGAAATACGAACCGATGATTCCACCGGCCCATAAACCACACCACACGTTTGTTTTGAGTGGATTCTCTTGAACCTCTTCCGGTTGTTCTTCGGTCCATATACGGCAATTTTTGTAATTGACGTATCAATTGATCCAGGCCTCATCGCTGAACCAAATGTTGTCGAAAACAGTGGATCTTCAACAAGTCTCTCGAGAACACATTGACTGAAACGATGACGCAACGGATGGTGCCGGCTTCAATTCTTGAGTCAGCTGAATTTTGTATGCCTTCAAACCAAGATCTTTACGTAGAATCGCCCAAGTTATTCCATATGAAAGGTTTAGTTGTTGAGAACGCCGCTGGGGTCTAATCGGTCGAGTGTCATCAAATAGTAAATATTGGGTCTATACCATTACGATGCTATGGGGAATAGTGGCTTTAGTAGGTCGATTACGGACCTACTAAAGCCTTCCAAGGGCGTGAATTTTCGTAATAATAATTGAACGATTTGCAAACGTTGTTCGGGTTTACCCATAATGAAATTTGACACGACTCACGCGTCACCTGTCAGATACCCTTTGTGGAAAAAATACCTCTTGATTGATCCCCTGTTATTTTTATTGCTTCCATCTTTACATTTTTGAGTGCGCCTGGAAAGGTTTCTTATGTGGAAATATCCGCTATATACAATTAACCAATGGAGGTCTGTCTGTTGGTAGATCCCCCTACCCCACATTTTCTTTCTTTTTAAGGCGGCTACACAAACGCAGGGAAAACTGTCCGGTATGCCTGTTGAGGCTGCCTGTGATTAGGAGAACCGGAGTGTGTATAGCATCAGTTCATAGTGAAATTTATATGAGCGTAGACGGTTTTGGTTTAAAATGTCTAACGACGAAAACACACAAACTGATGTGCCTCACATCAATACCGGAGCGTGTAAATGTGCTATGGCGGCCCGGTAAAACTGCACAGGCGGTCTAAACAGAAATACCGGATAGTTTTGCCTGCGGGTATGAAGCCGCCTTTAGCGGCGAGGTAATGATTTCAATATGACTGACAGTGGCGAATGTTTTAAACTCTATAGTGTACACAATACACATTATGCCCAATTGTGGTGACGCCACAAGTTCATCCAATACTCAATTATGAAAAAAAAAAGTTTATGCCATCTGTACGATACTTCAATTCGATTTGTGATGACATCAAGGATAACGAAATGCTTGTTTTCGGGCATTTCGAATTGTGGTGACATCCAACGCCATGCATAATAAAATCCTAAATTTTTGGTCCAGTTGAAGAACGTTCCTCCTACACAATTTAGTCTTCGATGACTGATCTGAACATGCATAACAAAATCCTAAATTTTTCGTCCAGTTGAAGAACGTTCCTCCTACACAATTTAGTCTTCGATGTCTAATCTGAACAAATTTCCTTCACAATTTAGTCGATCTTTGATGTGTTCACAGAGGAACGTTATACCTACCCTTAGTCCGTGTCACATGGAGTAGTAGTAGATAATATCAAAGAGTATATAGAACTTCATAGGGTACGCATTACAGCAAAACATGTTGTAACCGTTTCAGACGCTGGCGGTAAGAGCGAAGTGGAATTTGTCCTTCGTATGCATCGGCTATGCTGTCGCTTGATGCTAGCAAGGCAATGTGCACACTGGGGTATTAATATCAGTATCCCACATAGTAAATTTTCGTTGTATGAGATGCGCACTCTTGAAGCTGTATACTCTTTGATAATATTAATATGTATCTCAGATATTTAAAATGTTCGCTCTGGGCAAGGACTTTTTTATTCAAATGAATATCGGAAATATATAGGTCATCTGTCTTTATGGACTAATTCGATGCACATTCTCATCTTGTCTTTCAAAACATTCTACCATCCATCAGCTTTTATTGACCAGTAGTTTGATTCTTGCTGATGGTGACTTCATCGTCTGTCATTAATAACTGATACACTTTGACGTTCGTAATTTTTCGTGTTTCTATAATTTGCAATCAACTGAAGATGGATGAGAAATGTTCGTTGATTGAATCACCACATTGTTTCACCTTAAAAACAATATGAAACAAAACAACCGTCTCTTGCAAAACACAATTCCAATTTAACTGGACACGTGTATCCTTAAAGCTTATCATCAATTTCATAATCTTTTCAAAACTTCATTTCGTCCAATAAAATGAAACATTTCTGATTTGTTGTTGTTGTTGTTGTCATACCCACAAAAGAAGAAAAAAAAAACACGTGAAAGTTTTTTCTTCAAAAAAAAAAAAAAGAGAACTTGTTCAATTCAAAAACTTATTTCAGCTCCGAAATCATCTCCTTATTTCCCGCAAGGATAATTCGAATATACAAAAACAAGAAAACTTTCCGTCCATCGAGTTGGGGTAGGTATTTTTTTTCTTTTTGTTTTGTGTGTTGTTGCCCTTTTTGCCACCGCATAAACACAAATTTTACTTTCCCTTCCGAGTGTGATATCATCACCTACAAACAAGAGACAATTCCATTTAATTTGTCCCACATTGTCTTGATCTAATTCGAATCTTTTTTCAGTTTTGTTTTTTCTTTGTTTGATTTTGTTTGCCTCGACCCCATGTGCCCATATTTTGTATGTTAGTCCTTGTGGCCCTTGGGTAGGTGGGTATCAGCGCTATAAAAACAACAAACATAATCTAAACAAATTTAAATATAAATAACCTAACAAATCCATAAATTTAGAATACTTGTGCTGTAAGAGGACCCGGCTCACACACACAATATCAACAACACTTGAGGTCTCCTTAGGCATCTCGAGTGGTACTCTCTTCACAATAATATTTTTATTGCCTCCCCCAAACGAATAGAAAGAAATCACCGCAGCAGCCTATCTCTTATCCCGTGCGTCTCGTGGACAATGAGTAAGAAAGGACCTTTAAATCCTCGCAAGTGCCCAGTTTTATTTTTTTTTCTGTAGACACAGACAAAAAATCATACTCAACGTTTGTTCCGCTCCCACTCTCTCTGCCAACGGCCCTTGGAAGGTTCGTGGCAAACTTTCCCCCAGAGTTTAAGTTACATAATAGCAAACAGGCCGGGATAGGATAACAAGCAACCCCGCTGCGCACCGACTAACTCACTCTGACAAGCAATGGCAACAACACCAGAAAAAGGACGATAGAAATCAAAACATTCGAGGGCGTTTAACGAATTTTTTAAGAACAATAAAAAAAAATCAAGTTCTGTTTTACTTTTCCCTCCAACAAGCTCACAACTCCACCAACAGGACTTACTACCGTGCGGTGAGTGATCGGCCGAATTAGGAGACTGTCCTGCTGCAAAGAAAAACGATATTGAAACATCATTGCTGAGATGATGTTTCTTTTTTTGTACTTTTCATTTAATAAAAAGAAAATAGCCCTAACGGCACGCTCAACGGTGACATCATCAGGATAACAAACAGAAGAGTCATCCTGTACCCAGGACAACGCAGAAGGACTATTAGCCGCTTCCACTACTTTACGAAGAAAGTTTTCTTTTGACGTGTTTTGTGATGGAAAAGATTCTTCTACTTGAAGTTGTGCGGTGGTGGTAGTGGAAAGACTGCCCCAAAAGTCCTATCTATTTAAAAAAAATATGAGAAGAGGTCCTTTGCTGGAGATTATATTTCTCTCACTCTTGCCGACAACAGAAAATACACACAGGACATTCATTTTAAACGACGGATACAATTTTGGAACAATAACACAACTCAAGTGGTGGACTTGTGATGAAATTTTCGATTTTTTTCTTTTTTGTTGTTGTTGTATCCTGTTTGTCGGGGGATGTCAGAATGCCACAAGGATAAGGGAGCGAGCACGGAAAGGATGCAACATTGTCCCCATGTGTTGTGTAGGTTGTTTATGGTTATTTGGTGTTGGCGCACAGGCATACCAGAATATGAGAACAGATTCCGATGTCCTGTTGTTTATGTGCAGAGCAGCACACATTGTGTGTGTGCGCGAGTGGTGTTGACCAAAAAAAGGATAATAATTAACGATTGTTTATGAAAAGTTTAGTTTTTATGGTGTGACTGTTTGTGTTCCGATGGGTTTCTGCCGATTTTGTTAAGAGGGTCAGGGGATAAAGTGGAATAGTGGTGCTAAGTGACACGAAATATGAAGACATTAGGCGAAGTTATAAGGAAGTGGCGCTTGCCAAAAATCGATTGATTGTAGATATCTATTAGGAAGGGATAATCACTCGTTGGGTGTCGTGGAGTGTTGGGGAGCAGTTTGCGATAGTTTACTAGTTTCACACTTTTTTATAGGTGGGGATGCATGTAACATGAAAGTCCCAAGTTAAGTTTTATTTTTTCAGCTTTTTTTTTCAAGATGTCATATTCCTTAGATAGAGGGGATATTTTGAACATCATTTGACGATCACTTTTAATGTCAATGCTATCACACCATAGTCACCAAAACGTTGGGGCATTTCTGTAGCTCAAGACGGGTTACTAGGGACTATGTACCCGCTATATATTCTGTTTCATCCCTTAACCATAGGGAAAGTATAATTTGACAACAGATCTTTAGCTTCAAAGACTTACAGATTACAGATTGTAAGGCCTCAATGAAACTTTTATCTGCTCACACCTTGCTGAAGAATTTGATACAAAACGTATATAAAACCTCCCGTGCCAATGGAATAATATACCCTCACAATTACATAAATCTGTTCAAGCCATAGGACAGATTCTCATTTTGTGTGATTTAGAAAGGGAAGCAGAGATCTGAATTAGCCCTATCGAGCTATCCGTGAATGTTATGTTTACCCCAGCTTTTGCTAGTGACTTTCTTCATACCCATTATCCCTTACACAATCGTAGATCTTCTGCTAAATATCAAAACTCATCATTAAGATATCTTCAATAATGCTGAACGGCAAGAAGAGATATTTTGCTTAAGAACACATGATCTATCCCAAAAGTATCATTGAAGTGAGTATCATTGAAAAATCACGCAAGACTCCACTTTAAAGCCTTAAAGATTAGTGATCTTGATATGAAAGTGTAACTACGATGTCCAAACACCTGCATGTATGGTTGAAGTGTTCCCTTTTTATCATTCCAGCCGTTCATTTAATTTTATTTTATTTCACCGTACACGGGATCTATCCGCAAGGCAGTGCCTTGCCTCTATTGTTGTCTATGGAAATTTAAAGAAATTTTTCTCTACCTAGGTTTACATTCCGAATAGTATTTCGAAAAGATCTTCCGAAGAAATTTATCGCACATGGTCGCGCGGCGAAATAATTCTTTAAGTTTAAGGAAAAAAATCTTTTTTTTTTTTTGATCTGAAGCTGTCAAAAGACCGATTTTGACAGTTGTTGGGTTCCATTGGGCAAAAAAAATGATTTTTTTTTTGGTCTTAGATCAATTTTGCAAATCTGTATTTTTTGGCAGATTTACCAATACAAATGATAGCTGTCGGTTTGACTAGAGTGATTTTCATTTTGATTTATTACTTTAGTTGTGAAAAACAAGAGTGCTTTGCGTTTGGATTTATTAATGGATATAGACACAGAAAATAAAGTTATACGTGAACTATTAAATTCATCTAGTTCGACTTCGTCTTTGGAAAAAGATGAAGATAATTTATGTCTTTAATGTTGGCAGCTACACCGACGCTAACTTCACAGACACGAAATGACACCAATACAATGACAAAAAAAAAATCTGAATCGTGTTCCATTGACACTCAAAAAGATCAAATTTCAGATCAAAATCTAGATTTCCCAATGGAAAACGCCAGAAGTAAACTATTTTTGACAGCTACTCCTTTAATTTCTTCCGAAGTTTTCCAACAAATAACTGTTGCGGAGTCCATTGAACGCGATTGTAAGTTTCATTTATTTTTTCCCGCAACGGATACCTCGTAAGCAAATTGTCTTCCGATCGGAACTTACTTTCGTTTCTGAAATTTTTCGAACGGATAACTCGATATGGCTGATTACCTGCTTTATAACTCTAGAATCGAAACGCCAAGCTTATATGGAAAATATACATCGTCGCTTGAAAAGCAAACATATAATTCCAAATATTTTCAGAAAATCTATTTGAAGCTTTACATTACTATGTTTCCTTTAATTCCGAACGACACATACGCCCTTACGCTGTCAGTTTAAGAGGTATAGATATGACGATTTGATAGAAATTTGTATTTTATTTGCGAATCGGTCTGTATACTAAACAAAAAATCCCCAAATTTTGACTTCTGTCAGTCGGATCATTCTAACCGATCGTTAAAAAAATCAGATGAACTTTGGTGGGGTATGCCTACTGATCGTTAAAACTTTCAGATGAATTTTGGTGGAGCAAAAAAAAACCCCGACTAGGTATCATTTTGTTCTTAAAAATGTTGGTATCCCAGGGCTATTTCTTCGCTCAATATTCTATTTATCATTTTCCTTCCTATATCGTTTCAAGTCCGGTTTTAGCGAAATCTGTTTAGTACTCTTTTGGGTTTGATCCCCTGGTTTCCTTTTAGGAGTTTTTAATGCCTGCTAAGCGTTTTTTTTTTTTTAATAAAAACATCTACAAATGATAGACTTAAGTTATATGCAACGAGGGACGCCATGTCGGTGCAGAGGACGATAAGTAAGGCTTAACATTTTAGCCTTGATTAGAATGTCGGAATCTGATCAAACGCTTCATCGGAAGTATGTTTATGCCCAGTTTCACAGTGAGAGCTTAAGCTTCACGTGGAGCTTAACCTATGCTTTAACATAACTTTGTGTTTCACAGTGCCGGCTTAAGAGGTAACCACACTTAAATGTTGATAAAACTTAAGCCCCCGATGTTGGTGGCTTAAGTGTTGGATTAATTTCTGTCATTGGAAATTTTGATTGGTTGTTGGATGTAGTAGATAATTACTCAATGGGTGATGTCCATACTAAATTCGGGTAGTAACTGTGTCATATTCGCAGAATATTCCCGTTTGGTGTATAGTTTTGGGCGCGTAACTAATAAATTACCTACGAACCATTCACACTGACTTTTTATACTTGGCTTAGCTGAACCACACTTTTGATGACTGTGAAACCCAAAAAACTTAAGACCAAATTTAAGATCTGCTTTTTGCTTTGCTAAGCAACGGATTAAGCTCCCACTGTGAAACCGGGCATTAGTGTACTAAGGGACCATTAGTCGAGTCAGTAGTTTGTAACTTCAAAAACAAAAATATATATAACCAACTTTTGGCTTTCCATTGTATTGGCCTTGGGGGAGTCTGTCAAGGACCATATCCTAAATTGCGATTTCTTTGAAAATGATGAATACATTTTTAAGGTCCTGGAAATCAACACATTTGTATCATCTTTTCAAATTTATGACAGATACTTATTTTTATTTTCTAAACAGTCGAACCATTGCTACCTCAAACTTTACCGAGTATTCTTATCAGTTTTGTTATTCCATTTACTAATTCTAAAAGTAGAGTTATTTGTGTGATTTCTTAAAAGAATACTTTTTCCTAACTGGGATTTCAAAATGAAACCCCACGATTGCTGTACCAAGTGCTATCACTTGCGCCACAAAAGCATTGTAGAGAGTTGAATTCTTAATTTCAATGAACGCAGAGAGAGCCTTTTAACATTGTTGTTGGTGGTTTCGGAACTTTGTTCCTCTCTTCACCAAATCGTTACTGCTTACAATTTCTGACAGAAAATTAAACCGCTTTCCCTTTGTCTACAATTTATAAACAATCCCCTGCAAATCAAAAGAAGAATTAAAAACTATGTTGAGATGTTGTGCTTGTTTGAAAGGACCACCCTACTTAAGTATTTTAGTAACATCAATGACAAAGAACTCAATTCAAAATACTTAATGGAGCTTAGTCGTAAACTTTGTTGGGCAACGAATAAGCACGAGTATACCAGTCGATTCGTACATGAAAGTCATTATCACAAATATTGAGAAGTTTTTTGGGGTCGAAAACACACCTTTTTGTAGTGCTTACACTGCTCAGTACCCTTCCTCATAAATAGATTTTATTTGACCTTTGACCGTATTCACAATGGCTCAACGTAGACATTAACCTCTGCACGAGTACCACCTATTAAAACGTAACAACATCAAAAACCATCAACTGGCTGCTAACCTCTTCACGTATGGATAGCCGTTGACGAAATATTTTTTATTGCCTACCATTAAATTCGTCTTCATCCGACATAATGTCGAAAACTAGTCTTTGACTTGCCTTTATTCCTTAATGATTGCCGTTACGTTTGCCCAACTATACCACATGATTATTCATTTATGGAAATGACAACAACAGTACGCAAACAAAAAAAAAATAAATAAATAAATATACGAATGCCAAAAACACCCCTCCATGCTAGACTTCATCATGATTCAAGGATCGAAAATTGATTTTTTATTAAAATCATATCACTTCCATACAATGAAAATAACGACGACGATGAAAGCGATAGAGAGAGCGCACAAAGGAATCAAAAATAAATCTTCAACTAATTGTATAACAGGATCAAGTGAAGAGACAAACGAATACAAAAAAAAAAAAACCTCTCCCTGCCCCACTATAATATAATCTCGAATTTGAGCAAAAGTAGAGTAAACTGCTCCGAATCGTATTCCCTCTGGCAAAGAACAACAACAGCACACAAAATAATGCAAAAGAGAAATATACTGAAGGATATAAAAACAGACGTAATTTCATTCATCCTTTTTTTGTTGGTCCACTGGTCTTCGCTATAATTCTATAGTTGAACAGAAAACTAAATCTTTCCATCCACCACAGAGTGGGTACCAACTCTCTTTGTTTTCGTACTATTCCCCCAAATTGGTTGGTCCAATTAGGGAGCTTAAATACTGAGGTTTTCACAAAATATATCGAAAGATTTAAATTTAAAATAAAATAAAAGTTTACCCAAATTATCCGCTTGAAACGAGGTCGTAGTACACAAAGCAATATCGTAGATCGAAGTGTTCTTAATCCAAATGTCGTCCCTTTATGAGTGCATGCACACTGAGAAGATTTTACCGGCTTTTTCAGAGCAGCGAAAAACTCTGCCACAAAAACACAAGTATAAACGGAAATGGAAGCAAGCGAACCCTTAATAAGAAAAAAAAAATACAAACACGAACTGGGTTTTAAACTGAAAACCAACGGGACTAAAACTCCATCGAGAGGTCTCTAATCCTTTTCCCCCGTAGATTCGTTTTATTCGTTTCACATTTGCTTCCCTTTATTTTTCACCGTAACTGGGTCAAACTATTGCACTTTATGTCGAATCCCCAGAAAAAAAGGATGTAAAAAAATTACATTTATTTTTTATTTTATTAATTTTTGCTAAAAGAAAACAACTTCTGCTGTGCACACACAAACACTTTTTTCCTCAACTTTTTAAGGTTTTTTTTTGTTTTCCGATATCGGGATAACAATTTTTTTTTTTGTTAAATTTGTTGAACGCCTTGATTGAGATGAGCAAGGAAAAAACTTGACAAGCACCAATCGTAGTTAACACCGTTACGTATACGCCACCGGTAATGGATTCCACCCAATCTATTTGACATTATCAACGGAACTAATTTGGTCGTCTGGTATTTTGTGTCGTTTTTCGTATCCTTTTGGGGAAAGTAAGAGATTCCGTTTGAAGTTGGTGTGACTTGTTGTTGCAATTGGTGGATTGGTGAGAATAAGTATACACTCACTCGCAAAAAAAAGAGAGACTGAGAATGTGTTTTGCTTTCCCGAAAATGATAGAAGAGAAAAGTTTGTTTAGTTTTCCAGGCGGATGCTGCCGAGTGATTTTCCCTACCCAATGTATCCTTTTGAAAAGGTCGAATGGTAGAATCATGAGTGGTTTGGAAAACTGCTTGTATAGTCACTCAAATACACCAGCGCCACTGGGTAGATTTCCACGACGGTAAACCCCCGAAGCACAGACACAACTTTATGGAAGCCAAAAAGCTCTGGCGAGAGAGAGAGAATCGCAAATGGTAAATTCGGTTTCGAAATTTGGAGACTTTCTCTTGGATACATTTTCTTGGTATAGCACTTGGCTCAGGGTTTTCTTTTGTTTTGAAAACGGTGGACGAATATTTAAAGGGATGGTGAGCTGTAGTTCTTTTTCTATCACATCATTGTACTTAATTGATTTAAAAATTGTTGTGGTAGCACCGACACGGTGGATGAGATTGCAAGTTTATATTTGGAACTGACGGCACTGTTCTATATTTAGGGAGGATTTCAAGTTACATAATGTTTTATCTTAAGTATCTTCGATTAGCAATTTCTCTGGTAAAAGGGGATTTTGAAAATGGTGGATTTGATAATGCTAATGTTCATTTACAGGATTTGTAGAACAAGAAAATGTTTTCCTTCTTTATTGGTCCATGAGATGGATCATATTGAAAATTCGCAAGTGAATTTGGTTGATGAAACGTCGTTATTGGATCACTATAGCAGTTTGGCTATAGCTTTTGGACTAAGGGGTTTACTACTAAATTGAATTTAAAAAAATGTTAATACCGGGAGTCAAACCTAGCTTATCCATTACCTAGTGTTTAAATGTATAATTTTGACACAAATAGAGGACTTCAAGACGGTGCTTAAAGGCATGTTTAAGAAGCTTCTCACGTCATTTTCTATTCATAGACGTTTGTCAGACATGCAAAATTGAGGCAATACAAACAATTGTAGATGTTGTAAATTTTGAGATTTTTATCAGTAACTCCTCGCTTTGTTATCTCATTTGCACAATTGCCTTGAATTATCCTTTTTTTTTTTAATTTTGACGAGATTTCATTGTCAAAATGTATAAAAGACCCGAGGTAGACAAAGTACGTCAAATAGTCAGCATCCACGATTTGCGAAGGCAAAGCATATTCATATTCATCCATAGGCTCATTATGAAGTGTCAGTATTAATGGGACAAAACGACTTCAACCCTCAATTTTTGTCAACCCATTCGACTAATACCCTCAAGCCCAAAAAAACTCGCCTGTTTTTATTTTCTTATGCCTTTGAATGAAACGATTAATTTTTGGCAAGAACTTCGGCCGAAAATGTCTCGCACACTTGACGGATATTCTTGTTGAGAGCTTCTAAAGTCTTCGGCTTGTTCTCTTACACTTGAGACGTAAAAAAAAAACTTAAAAAAATAAGTCTGCTTCTGTCAAATCGATCATCTTCCAGTGCAAACCGCCAAAAGGAGACACTAGACGAAACATCAACCCATTTTTCAAAATGTCCATTCTCGCACGAGGTGATTGTGCAATTGTACTTCTTAGAACCATGTGTCGTCCAGTTCCAATTCATCAATTTGCAGGTTTAAAAACTCGTTGATCATGGTTCTGTATTGGTCACTAGTCACAATGTAAACGAGATAACCACGGGGTTCTCGAACAAATCAGGTCCATTGACACCTCATGCAAATTTCGCGTCCGATGCGATCTGGCGCATGCCTGGAAAAGTTTAAGTGGAAAAGTTTAAGTCCTATGAACTGAAAGATAAACAGTTTGGTTACACGTCGAGTGCAATCAACTACGGTCAAATTGGGTGTGCTATTTATTTATCTGTTCTTCTCTCCGAAACTTGGTAATTAGTGGTTAATTAGTTTGCATAGGGAGGTCGGGAAATCTGTGCTGATATTACTCACGAATTATTCGGAAATGTCACGAATATTCCGCAATCTTTATGAGTATAGCGTTCCTTGGCTTTTCGAAGTGTATTGTGCATTTCAACTTCACAAGCACCGAAAGAAAACTGACAGCTGCAAAAGTTTTAGCATCTTCCAATAAGATGAGACGTTTTGGTTCATTCTGTTCATTCATCCTGATCAATGTAGTATTACTACTTTAATCTTCTATATGTCAAGCAGGACCTTATATCTATCCCCGGGCAGAATATATTTAAATGGTGCACACCTTCGTGAATTTTAAACTCATTTAGACCGCTACTTTATGTACACCCACAGATACTGCGACGATATCTCATGGATCTGCAATGATGTCAATATCGTCGGTGTAGTTGCAAGGATTTAAAGATGATTTTGCTTCTGGTGTTGGTCCCTTAGTTTATAACACCTAAAATAGTACCCAATCCATGAAATTATCAACCGTATCAGGCTCTCCATCTGCGAAATCCCAGTAAAACAGATAACTCCTCTTCGAATTGATTTTTCTCCAATTTTTGATTAAATCCATCTGAACGAATGAATTCTCCTTGATAATCATTTCGAAAAGGATAAAGTTTTTGCAATCATTTTCCCATCCAAATCGAAACATTACCTTCCTACATATCTCTACATGTATGTACATTATGTAAAAAAAAGTTACTATTTCATAAACATGATGGAATATTACTTTAATTGAACATCAATTAGGGATTGGCAATCCCAAGGATTGTGAGAAACCTAACAGGTCTGTATATATACTACTCGTCTGTATATGCCTGGGAATTTCATTTTGTTTTGAAGGGGAAACGGAAAATAGGTTCTTATTTCAAAATTATTGTTACATTAACTTGGGAAACGCACAAGTTCCGAATGGAGAGTCGTCGAAAGTCTGGCAAATTCCGAATTTCTGTGGGTTCTTGAAATTTTGTAATTTGCATTTTGTAAAGGGCGGGAGGCGGTAGGACATCCGAGACGGAAATTCCCAGTCAAAGAAGGAGAAAGAGCTTCTAAAGTTCGATATTGTTTACGAGAAAGTTGCAAAAACTTGCACATTGAGCTCGGTTTAGGCGAAATTTGTAACTAGACCGCAAATAATGCATCCGATCAGGAAATTCGGTAAAGTAAACCTAAATGAGACTGTGTTCATGGGAGAGATTTGCTCTAGGAATTATAATTGGAATTGGGAATTGAACAACGAATTGAATTCTGTGAAAATGTTAAAACATTTCCAAAGGTATGTATGAATGGAGCGCTCACTCGCAAGGTGGTACCTTATTCAAAACGAATGTTTATTGTGTGTTTGTGATCCAATACATTTGAATGGTACTGGCTCTATAATTCAATACTCGCATTTCTTTGTTCGAGTTGGGTTCCGAGATTTAATTAAACAATAAATGAATCTTGTGATGGAAATGTCGACAAGTGAACATTGCTAGATATAGATATTAAAGCAAAATAAAATAATTAAAGAACAGAATTCTTAAGCTGTTCTTCTATCAATCGTTTTAATTAAAGTAAAGGGAACCACATAGGGTTTTATACCGTGTGGGGTACTTCAAGTTTGATAAGGTATTGATTTTGGTAACCTAGAAGCTTTCTACTGCTTAAGGAAATCTATGCGCTTTACATGTCGGCATCTCAGTTCGTTAGTAAATCAT
This sequence comes from Rhingia campestris, assembly GCA_932526625.1. NCBI lineage: Eukaryota > Metazoa > Arthropoda > Insecta > Diptera > Syrphidae > Rhingia > Rhingia campestris. The sequence goes on along the minus strand of OW052185.1, from coordinate 116,039,779 downwards.
TTCCTTCAAGATTTCCTTAAAGATTTAAGAAATTACCAGAGTGTTTTTCATCGGCTTTCAAGTCGAATTTTTTTTATAAAAGGCTACAAGCACACTCTTTGCAAAGCAACGAAACACTAGATTGGCGTTCTTGTTTATCGGAGAGGCTATAATTTAGATCATAGCATCATTTTTATGATATACAGACCATAGCAACCTTGAGTAACCTTGAGTTCAATTAATAAATAACAACGAAACCTAAGTGGCGATAATTCAGGCGCAGTTGATGTAACCCGATGGTTCTTATAATCGCAAAGGATAACAAAATCATGAATAAATAATACCTATGCTCCGTAAGATAACAGCTATGGATGGCGGGCAGACATTATTTTCCATTAGCTCTCGTCTCGACTCATTTTTTAAGGCTAATTAGTAGTCGTAGCGTACAAAAAGTTTGCAGTTTATCAGCCCCAACGAGATATCGGTTCGAACATTTAAGAAACGAAAGTCACTTCTAATTGAAAGTTTGAAACTCAATTTGTTTTCGAGATATTTGAGTTATCTACGGATAACTTCGGAAGAAATTCAACGCGTAGCTATCAATTTTTTTTAAATTAACGCATTACGCTGATGTCCAATAAATTTATTCGGAAGATCTGTTTGAAATGCTATGACTTTTAAAGAAGATGGATACAAATGACCAAATGGGCGCTTACTTCCCCGTACAGGTACATAAGGAAATTCGTATACAACAGTATGACACCTTAACAGGGTATTATCCAATGCGAACTAGGTAAGGTACTTAGGGTCTGACTTAGTACTCAGTGAGGAAGTACGTTTGTACTCCGACGTGTATGTAGTGCCATACATTTACATGACATACCATCATTGAAACTGATCAAAAAGTTCTAATTTTTTTTTTTAGCTTCTTAGTTTCCGAACTCCTGATTTTACTTAAATTTTCATCGAATATCGTCAAACCGGAATATACTTCATAAACTACATGCCTTTTTTTCTCTGGGCTGGTGGAAATCTTAATATGAGTACGTGCCCACAGTAGTGTTTAGATTTTTAGTCACTAAACCCCACCCTTTTTGTATTTGTATTGCAACGAATTAGGAATTTGTGTATCTCCTTTGAGAGTTCTGGCTTTTTTGCAATTTATAGAGCGGTTTGTTCTTATCAGGCCAAATCCAGGTTTAGTTCTTTGTAGACGCCGCAATGCAATTGTTTCTTGTGTTAACGTGTCCCAATAAAGTTTTTATACCCTATCCCATAGGAGTATTAGTTTTGACAGTTTGTAACATAGAGAAATAATTTCGATACATATACCTCAAAGTATATGGATTGATTCAGAATCGCTAGCTGAGTCGATTAAGCCATGTCTGTCTGTCCGTCCGCCCGTTTGTGTGTCACCCATTTTTTGGCCTTAAATTTTGAGCTAGAGTGTTGAAATTTGGTATATAGACTCTCTGACCGTAGAAGCAGAACAAGTGTTAACATTTTTGAAATCCGCCCACTGCTACGCCCCTCTTAGAAAAACGTAGTTTTAAGCCAAACCATAAGGAATTTCAAAAAAGTGTCTGAGCAGCATATTTAGACAATCCTAATATCTATATTTCGTCCATACAAAATTGTTTGCCACACCCACTTTTTGGGGCGTTATTGGTAAAAAACGCTTTTTGTCCAAATTATAACACTTTCGAAAAAAATTTTGATGCAAATGTCCATAGATCATTTTCACCTACGCCCACATTTTGGGGCGTTTTCTTACAAAAACCATTTGTATACCCCATCCCAAGGCATTAGCAATAGAAATACGTTGTTTTTTCTCGAACCACAAGAGATTTTGATAATCTGTCTGATCAATATATTGTGATAATGTCATTTTCTGTATTTAATCGACATAAGGCATATATTTTGAGGATATTAATTTTAAGGATGGGATGGGATAGGGTATTCAAACGATCCGCACAGCGGATTTTAGCCTCTCATATGTTTTTTTATGTTTTCGTGTAAAATTTTTCGTTTCATCTTTAATAGCGGGAAACCCCAGATCTCTGTGTAGATCTACGTTTCTTATGTACCAGAGCGCGTTAACGAATGATCCTAACATCTTTTTTTTTAAAATTTTGTAAAATATTGAAATTCGTTTCACTGGTTGTACCATATGTCCATACCGGTTCTAGCACTTTCTTGTAAATTCTTGTTATCGAGGTTAAGCTTCGATTATTTTCCGAGCAACCAGTACAGTTCTCTGTATATATTTTTAAGTTCTTTGCATTTCTTTTTTACATGCGACTTCCATTTTAACTTTGCATCTAATGTCATTCCAAGATATTTCGCTTTATTTGCACAAGGGACTCCAAGCGTATTGGAAATACAGGCAAATTGTTTGTCCGTTTATACGAAAAATCGACATTAATCGATTTGCTCTCGTTAAGTGCAATCCGCCAGGAACTTGTCTCCTCTATTGTTGTGCCAACTGCTAGTATAGTAATATCGTCAGCAAACGTTGAACTATTGTATCGTTTGTTTGTGAGATATCACGAGTGAATAAGGGGTAAAAGAGTGGTCCAAGGACGCTTCCTTGCGGTACACCTGCCATTATTACTTTGAACTCTGAATGTTCGTTTCCAAGTTTCACACGGAGGAGTCTATGCTCAAGATACGACACGAGGATTTTATATAATTGTTCAGACAGAACTTGACTTAGTTAATACTTAAGGCCTTTGTGCCACGCCTTGCAAAAGCTTGCGACACATCAAGAAATACGGCTAAACAAATTTTCTTATCTTCAAAAGCTGGTCCACAGTCCGATCCTTTCAAAAACTTTTGAAATTATAAGAAGTAAAGAAGTGAAGCGTCAGCTTTTTCCTTGTCGCTTCTTGCCCAAGAATCTTGAGTTACCGTAATTGGTGGTACAGCGTTCATTTTATGACTCTAATTGCTATGAATAATACGATACTTTTCCAGCGATTAGGCACAGCAGAAAGTTTTCTACTGAATGGTTTTTAAAATTTTTAATCGACTTGTGGAGCACAAGTTAGTTGAGATATTTTACTAGCTTTTCTTTTTTGTCTGTACCTAATCTCTTATTTCTCTAGGGTACTTAATGTTACTATTGCTCAATACTTTGCGTTCTTTCGAGAAGTATTACCCATGCTGCTTTTTGAACCGTGGCTTCGAGTTCTAATAGGGTTCTGAGCGATACACCCAGTAAGATTATTTTCAATATCGTTTTTGAAACCTTTCCAGTTGGCTTTCCCGTTTGTTAGTCTTTTTTCATTTATAATGAGTGACTCGCTCGTTGTTAAGGCCTTATCTTAGCCAAAATTGAGTTTGCTGAATTTAAAGAGATAATAATATGTACTATGCTTTTACTGCGTATTGGTTGATTATCCACATTTGATTGTTCGCATGCCTTGGTAATTTGGTCTTATTTTAGCGAAGCCGATGAACTTCAGTCGTGTGAACCCACGAGAAAGTTCAGTCTTATGTAGTAATGCTTAATGAATGCATTCATTATCAATTATCAATATACAATGCAATATATACTATGGATCGACCTCTGAATGGGTATCTACCTTTTTAGCGTTCGGTCCTGTGCTCTTGATAACACTCTATTCATACCGAAACAACAATGAGCTTTCCTGGAAACCGACTACGGATAAAGGATAAACAAATTGTCTGACAATATAACAATAACCTGGGTATATGATACCCTATATGTATATATTAACAATAGATACTTTCTCCAGTGCTTTGTTAATCCCTGCCATTCACTCAACCAACTTATCAGGGTTGATAGCATTCTTTATCGGGTGTTAATTAAATCTTGATTAATAGTTCACATCCATAGCGACCAAATGACGTGAAATATTTCAAAGACATCGCGCATTGAGCTTTGTTTTCAAAGCGGTGACCGACCGACCCCTACCCACTCAATTCAAATAAAACACAAAAAATAACAGAAACTTGCATTTTTCTTTAAAAGGCTCTCTCGTGCTTCTTTCTGAAGGGTTCAACAACTATAAATCATTAATACTTAATGCATCCTACGGGAGTAATAAAAAATGACCGCACACAGAGTTTACCCCCCCACCTTCGTACTGCATAGTGCTGCTCCCGTTAGCCCTCACCCCACCATATAATGGTAATAAAAATAAAAGCTCATTTCTTTCCTCTGCCGCTGACTTCTGGTCTCGTCTCTCCTATATCCACTAAACGAGAACGGTGGGGGAATGCAGCGCGGCGGGATTGAGGTAGAAAGAGTAATTTTCAAAGAATTTATTACTTAAAAAGTATGAAATAAATTTTTCAGCCCCCCGAAAAAAAAAGTGAACGCTTTGGTGTGTGTGTGTGGGGGTATTTGAATATTTGCTGTCTTTGTTGTAGTAGTGCCAACGTTTGGGGGACGAAAATTCTGCAAAAAAACATAAATAAATTGCATTTATAGGGTGACGTCGCATAAATCAAACTGAAGTCCACGAAATACTCATGCAAACGGAAAAAATCGCCCTCGAACGAGAGTAAATGGAAATGTGGTCGAAGAAAACTGACAACAAACAGACAGATGCAGAGGAGGACGATGAATGTTACATTCCATTGGAAAGAGAATCGTACCACAGTACGATTCTCGCATTTTGCGGGGAAGGATAATAACATTGCGGAGGGAATTGTGCGAACGTATGCAACATGCGGTTGCAGGTTAATCTACTTTTATTCATGTGTATACGAGTGTAGGTGCTTGTGGGACTTGTAGGTGCGGTCCACTTAATGTCGCCGAATTCGTTATGCAATTGAGTTGTTTCGTTTTGTATTTATGTAATAAACTGTATAAACGGACTTCAAATGAATGTCTAGGGCTGGGACAAACAAAAATAAAAATGTCCAGAGTAAAAGCGCGAGTCTTTTGATGTAATATGCTGTCTATATGCGCCAGAACGAACTTAACTGGATCCGTATCAGTCTGCCTGTTGGGTTTGCCTTTAAATTTCTTTTGGAGCTGCAAATCGCACTTAAAAGTAGTTGAATCTGTGTAAACAGTAGTTTTACTTAACCTTCTTGACTCTTATTATTAAAAGTTCATAAAAGAGTTATTATGTTGTTTTATACTATCCAGTGGCGTAGCTTCAGTAGGAGTAGACGGGTCAGTGCCCCGGGCCCCAAGCTCAGAGAGCCCCTTGAACTCTAACTTACAAACTATAAATTGAATTAGTGATCATTTCTCCCACATTCGGAATATAAATAAACCCGATTCGAGGAACGCGATTTTAAGAATAGCAACTTATTTAAAAAAAAAAAACAACAGTGGAACTCATAACAAGTCTCGAATATCTCTGTTTGAATCTTGCGGGGCATTATAGTATAGGTTTGCTAAAAAGAAGAAACTTAGCGGTGCGTTTATTACCGAAAATTGACACATTTCTTACTAAGCCGTCTACAAGCAGTTTTAGCCCAAATATTTTGGACAATATGACTGTGTATACTGTAGTGCAACATGAGAAGCCTACTGAAGGATATTTGACAATTATTGCCGTTAAAGATACCGCCATCAGGGAGCATGTCGCTGATCACATCAACGACGCCGACGACAATGTTGCACAGGTAACAGCGGAAAAAACAACGATCTTATCCGTTTTCGAAAATTTGAACTATCAATCGTCATACGACTAGGGAAATTATACATTTTATTGTTCAGTGATGATAAAAAATGTCAAATTCTTGATCGTGGGCTTCTACAACCTTCGGGACATTTTTCAAAAGACATTAAATGCTGCCTATAATTGCCACCCTGCTGGCTATTTACTTCACAATGTATGTTAAAAGTGCATTCCTGACTGGAAACATTTCTCAGAACGAATAAAACGGTGCAGGGAAATAACTCCACGGGAATTAACTCGACATGGGAATTAAGACCACCCTTAATGGGTAACAAGTCCACTTTATGAAGGTGGACTTATATCTATCTATACATAGTATAAAATAAATTTCCAAATCTCGAGAGTCATAACTTACGTCAATAGTCCAAGAAATCAAATGTTTTGTCATTAAAATTGCACTTGTGCGAAATCGGGCCGGGTTGCTAGTATTATTTATAAAAAAAATTAGGAAAAATCTTTTTCCCAGCATAGGAATCTAAGATTTTCTTAAAAAAATAACGTAATTACCTATTTTGTAATAAATAGTTATTTTGTAATAACCTACCTACGTTATGTTTACTTTACGTTACTTCTCAGTGAATTCCATAAAATCCACGTCCCAAATTTCCTAGTTCCGGTGTTGATTTTGTTAAAAGCAAAACGCACGTCATCCTAAAAGTGCATTCACACCGAACCGAAAACTGAGTTTTCGCAAAAACACCTGAAACCTTAATGGAACATCGAGTTTTCCCATACATTGTCAGTTCTCAAAACCTAGTATTTTTATTCATTCATTTTATTATTCAATTACAATATTTTCATACACAAATGTTGCAGCTAGTATCACAAATCACAATTCACAGCTGATTGAAATGTCAAACGAAACATGGTCAGAGTTCGGTGTGAAAGCATCCAGTGGTTTACATCAACTTTTTGCCAAAAACTGAGTTTATGATTCGGTGTGTAAGCACTATTACACAGCATAAATGACGCTTTTCAATCACTGGCATTGTCAATGTCATTCGGGCTCTGAACGCAACCCACCGAAAAATCTGTCAAAAGAATTGTTTGGTTATTTTTTTTTCCATTTTTCAATCTCTGAATTTGTGTTGAATTTGCAATTGTTTTGGTATCATTTTGTTGGGTTTTTATCTTCTTCACGCCTCCTAGTCTCTAGCTGTACTTGGTAGGTACAGGTAATCATATTCGTGTGTGAAGGTAGTAGAAATAAAGTTGCAGTTGAACAATTTGGGAACATCAAAAGATGAAAGTAAAGATTTTCACAAATAAATTAGTAATAGCATTTATTTCTTTACCCTGGCTGTGTTTTAACTTGTATCTTTGTTAGGTCAGGTATTGTAATTTATCTGTTGAGTATTTTGTTCACTTTTTTGTTTGGTTTTGATTTGACAAGAGTTTTGTTTTGGAAAAGCAAAATGTCGCTTCCTATATGCATTGTGACGAAATAAAATAAAAAAAATTGACTCTCCCATGCTATATATTAGATAACTCTTATTTAAACAGGATTATCATTAATCAATTATTGTTTTTCTTTTATTTCTAGATTATGCAGTCTTGATTGTGTAAACGTCAAAACGTCTCCAAATTCATCCACAAAAATCAACGGGTTGAAGTGATCTTGTTTTTAGTGCGCGATTAAATTATAATTGAAATCAGTGCGGTTCGATTTCGTTAAATTTAAATGCCCTATACACAGTAGATATTGTGAAGTGTGTGTGTGTGAAAAATAACTTTTAATTTGTGGTTGGTGTTCATCAAGAAAATGCGACAGTTTAGAACATCAAGCTTATTTAAACACTGGTAAGTGACTTTTCTTTTTATTTTATTTTCTTTATAATTCATGCAAAAAAGATTGGTTCCCAAATATTATTACATTCTTCGATCAGCTAGAATACTTTTTTTTATTACTTTCTCCGATATTCTAAAAAAATACTCGATTAGTAAAGAAAACTATATGAGCCAAAATGTCATCGACTCATTACTTTTACTCTGTCATGGCCTGGATTATTTACTAACTCAGGTTGACTCTCCTTTTTTGGACCTCGTGTTCTATTATTTGAATTTAAGATGTCTGTGTACAGCAGTGTCGTCTTGTTGTTGGTACCCCGACTTAATCAGTTTATAGATATACCAATCCGGATTGCTTTCGATTGGCAAAACTTTAGCAATCACCTTACTTTAAGAGTTCTTGACATCTCCCGTTTAACAGCAGAAAATACAAAGCTTGCAAGGCTTGAAACGTTGAAGAAGAAATCACCAATTTGGACCCAGGTGTTTTACGAGCAACAATGCAAAATGCCATGAATTGAGTACAAATATGCATAAACCCCGCCGCGGTGGATATCAACTTCGACTAACTATGTACATTGTACATCGTTTCTCGGACCCGAAAACTGTTTAAACCAAAGCCTATTTCCTACTGACTTACTTACAATCGCATAAACTAAAACTCTGTGCAAAAAGGCTTGCAATTTAGAGTAGTGTCCTAAAATCTCTGCTACAATTCTGTTAAAGACATTTACAGTATATTCAACAACGCTTTGACCCACACTACTCGAATTATATCACTTTCTTTTCTTGGAAGTTTCCAGAACGGTATAGCAACAACAAAAATTATCGTTTGGTCGGATGATCCCAACATTTTGAGTTAACAAGTTTCAAAACTTTGTAATTATGAAGCACTTGTTACGTCTCAAGGTATTTCTGCTTCAACTGCGGTCCAAGCGTCAGCATTTTATTCAATAAAACAAACGGCTCCTTTTCATTCTTCACAATTAGGAAAAGTTCTGTCTTTTCGCAGATCTTTTGTCGTTCACCGTTATTAGCAAACAACGTATTTTAATAATAGTTGAATCAATAAGCTAGGTAACCTTAAATAGAATTCTTTCCCTTCCTATTACAAGACGCGCATTAAGAGAACACCAATTCAGAATAATTATCAGTTGCCAGCCCTTTCCAATGCTCTTAATTTACTTGCACGATTTGTGCTGGTGTAGGTGCGGTGTTTCACTAAACCACACGCAAATACAATAAGCTCAGCAAATTGCCTTTTCATTGTTTTGGCCAAAATTGTTTCAATTCGTGGAAAGGAATCCCAAAATCCGACGAAGGAACTTTGAATATATGAGTAGAGTATCAAGAGCGACCTAATACACCCCAGCATAGAGGGCTCACAAATCCTTTGAGTCATTGTCCTTCGACAACAAACATCGTTGTGCATACGAGCTTATGGCACAAATTGCTTGTGGTCTTGCAACCACTCAGGCAAATCACTGTTTCCCTAAGTCTCGTTCTGGTTGTTGTCGTCGTCGTCGTCGATGTAGTTGTAGTTTTTGTTCTTGTACTTGTATTGGTTGGTCCATCTATTCACAGAGCTGACATCTGACCGACCAACAGACCTATCTGTAACAGTGTTTGTGAAATTCTACGTTTCCTTATAACCACACAGATACATCTTTTACACAGATAATCTGATATTGTCTGACTTTGCATAGACTTCTTCAAGATCTCGGACGACTAGAAGGGCTTTCGATTTGTGTGTGCTTACACGTAATCATCCTTTTTTATTGAAATCCTTTGTTTATCTGAATGCTGGGATATCTGCTGGCCTTAGATGGTAGCACAACATGCATGCCGTCCATTACACAGGCCATATCCTTTGGGAGATTATTAGTAATTCCTTCGGGGAAATTCATGCTGCATTTCCTACCAACTGTAAAGCATTTTCCTTCAAGAAAACCAAAAGTTTACCAAGTCAGATACACGATATAGTCCCAGCTGCACACAGGTAAGATGTAACCAATTAAATTAACTTAATTAACATGCATAAATCAGTTACTTCACCCCTTGGGGACAAGTCCGCAAAGGACTTAAGTCAGAGTGAAAAGTTTTCTCTCACCACAAGATGAACGCACATTGTGGTGACGACGATGCCAGTACACAAATGGCAACACTTATGATGGTTCTCAGTCGCCCTCGCAATTTACACACATCCTTTTTAGTGGAAAGTCTGTCATGCAACGCACTACAACAACAACACGTAAACTTGTCTCCAGGTGCATACTCGTCGGTCTTTTGTGTAGTTAGGTACATTCTTAAAGTGTTCCAACAACGAGTATCTGTGCGCGATGTTATGTATCGGTATGTGTGGTGAATGGATTCAAAAAGTTTTTAATTAAAATCTGCAGTATTTCAATTGGAAGTGTGTACGTAAGCGACATACCTTTACGGCTGTGTGTGTTTTGTGACTTTGTTTGCTGCTCCGACTAAGACAGTCCCTCGACGAAAGTTAGACTTGTGTTCTCGCTGCGCAGCAGTGGGAAAGTCGATTTTGAGCGTCTATTTGCGGTCATTACTACGAATGTGCAATTAAATTTACTTTTCTGAAGTTTTATTTTTCGTTTGTCGCATACCCAAATAAATGACTGTGTTCCAGAGGGGAGGGTTTATGCTGTTTTTGGAGGAAAATAATTGGTATTGGATTGCTAGCATGTAAATAAGGTTAGCGATGTTCTTGAGCCCAACTTTATACTTTTTTTGTTTAAATGGGTATGATGGTTTAGATATATGTGGCATTTACATATATTTAAGTTTCATGTACATCGATTTTGATTTATAGGTTGTCAAACATATTGAATTTGTAACCTTAAGATGGCTTCAACTTACATATTTACTTCTACGGCGCTTCTCCAATTGCGCAATGCGCACTTCAGGTTGGCAGATTTCGGTTTCTACTTGTGCGCGCCACCTAAGGCGAGGTTTTCTTCTATTGTCATCTTAAACATCCAAATACGGAGGTATACTAAAATACCAGGTCTATGTCGCTGTACAGTTTGTAAAGTTTTCGTCTCCATAGGCCATCAACACAAACGGAACCGAATATTTGTTATCTTATGCTGCTTCCTTTTCCGCAAAGGTCAGCGTATGCTAATAGGAAGTTGCACAGATTGATGGAAGATGTTGGTTTGGGAGTTTTGCACAATCGTCTCGAGAATTGGGATTAGGAATCCTACGACAATGCGTTATCTAGACTAAATCCTTTTTTTTGTGTCGAATGATGTTGTTACCGATCCTGATGGAGCTGCAAGAAATCTCCATCGTCATTTTGCACACAGGGATTAGTTTGGGCGGTATACCAAAACTGGACATGCGTCTGTGGTCTCTATAATGCGACTTTGAAATCGACGAATAGGTGATTTAGACTTGTTGGGTTTTTCCATCTGCCATCAGTTGTGAACTTTCCTGGCCTAAAACCACGTTAATAAGGGGTGATGAGTTTCAAGCTTACTGGTATCATGCAAAAGGAACGAAGTCGTATAGATACAGAATTGTCATTAAGACTTGCATGTGTTATTGCGGTGTTGTTCTATATGGCATTAGCATTGAGATTGTTTTCTGAAGTTAAGCTGGTGTTCAAAGAACACCACTTAGAGTATACAGCGATTCGCAATATGTTCCACAAAAAGCTGGTCAAAAACGGACCCCCCTGCACGAACTCATCCAGTGATTTATAACGTTTTTGGATCTTCCATGTCAAAAAGAGGATTTTTCATTCGAAGTAAATTTTTATTACTCGCAATAGGTAGTGCGCCACTCGTTAAGACTTTCGAGCGCATCCCTCCCATTATGAAATTACAATCTGTAGGTTGGAAGGATTTTGAAAGCCAAGTGTCAGCAAGGCTTCACGTGCTATGCCACACACTGCTTGTATCATATGTATCTGTGTTGGTTGGACAAGCCATTACCACTGTCAGTCTTGTGGTGAGTGGCGAAGGACTTTTCCGTACCTTTCCCATTTTTCTGACATGCTATGATGATGGTTGCTTTTGGTTTCTGTCGCTTTTTCGAGTTGGTATGTAACAGCCGTATCCATACTTTTCCGTTGCCTCTGTTGTTAACGTTGCATTCATGTGTTCTTTAACGACCACCACTTTTGTTGTGGGTTCCTAAGTTCCTAGCGGATATTTAAAAGCGGGTAATATATTGAGGAGAATATATGTACCATCACAAAGCCTATTACGTCATTTATTTAAAAAAGAATAAGTTGGTTCCTATTTAAAAACAATTTACCCCTCTTATTTAAAACACAACATACATACATTGAATAGGTACCGATAGTATGTACATGGATATCTTGTCAATCTTAGGTTGAAAGCATTTCCTTCATCCCTAGCACGGTCTAAACCAAAAGAAACAAAACTTTATCGAAAACATGAAATCCCATGTAAAGAACACCATATAATCTATACCCTGAACCCATGTCTAGCTAAAGTTCAGAGTACTTTAAGAGAACATCTAAAATGGCTTTTCCCCATTCATTGCTACTAAATGACTGTTTCGTAATTACATTGTCCCGCTTGCCAAAACTCTTTGTAAATGTCACATCTTTGATATGTCCTTCAAAGGTCTCATTTGTGTTGACCATTCCCTGTCAACTAATGTAAAGCTATTTACCTTCCCACCACATCTCCGGTCGACTCAATCAATTAGTTAATTAAATTCAAACAGGAAAGCTCTTTGACTTAACCACTCCTCTGTCAAATAACATTAATAATTAAACAATAATCACACCTTCACATTATAGCACACCCTTCCTGGATTTCCACCCCATCTTAACCTGCGTTGTAGGCTAATATCGAAATGAAATTTTCATTATTCCGTCGAAACCCTCTTATGACAAACTTTCGCCGAACGACGACAACTCAAATAATTGTATAACCACCCCAGCCCCCGTGAAAAAATAAATAATGCTATCAACTTCACCCTCCCACCCACAAACGGTCCAAGTAAACGAATAACAACGTCTCACTGCAGCAGCAGCAGCACCATAAAGGATAAAACAAAGGACACTGAACCAATGTAGAGGATGTTTGCAAGTAAATCGGAAGAGTTCACGACATCATCGTCGTTTTTAATAAAATATCGCCGCCGCTCTTTTGTTAGCATAAAAGTTTAAGCGCTAAATAAGCTTTTAAGGATTAAAACTAAATTATAAAATATTCCTTCCATTGGATAAACAACAACAGACGATAGCAGTAGCAGCAATAGCAATAGCAACAGCAGTACACACCAGCATCAACAATTCTTATCCATTCAATGATGACGGAGAGAATGACGTTTTATTCCCCAGTGTCCTAGTTGGCCTTTCATTGTTGTTTCGCAATCCTGTCGTTCTTCTCGGCATATCCCCCAACGAGCAGTAGAGAAGCGCAGAACCAACACAAAAACCAAAGGAATACAAAAAAAAATAAAAAGAAAGTCGAAAGAATAAATTTAAAAATGTTGCATCGACGATAGGATGGGTGGGTGTTGTTGTCCTGGGTGCCGATGATGCCACTAGTTGCGTCCCAGCTAAATATAGCTTAAGGGTCGTCGCTAGAGCGAACGACAAAGAATGGCCTGAGAGACCGAGTGCGGTTTTTCATGTCACCGACGTTATTAGACATGAACGACAGGCGCTTTTGTTACCGCGTTACCACTGTTGTATACGCTGTAATGTATTATGGCGCAACAAGGAAAAGAAATTTCAATTTTCGCTCGAGAGGAGACTTATTTGACAGACCAGAGGGCAGAGACTGTGTGATGTGTCTGTGGTGGATTTCAGGGTCCGTGACTTTTGACCACGGTGGGGTGTTAAGTCGGCTATTGGTTATTTTACTTCTAACGGGCTTAGTAATTTTTTTTTCACTCTTTGGGTATACGTACGCTAAGTAACCCTGTGGGTAGATAGCATTGAATGCTTGTATAGGTTAATTGAATTGCTGAAGGCGGGTATTAAAATCAGCAGCAGGATAATAGAAAGCAGAATGAATTTTATCAGGTGGCTTAAACACTGTTTTTGACGTGTATATGCACTTTTTATGTAAATCTATTCCAAGACTTCGAAGAACAAAAAGCGGGGTACCAGTTGAACTTAGGTGGATGAATGTATGTCCAATTTAGAAGAAGGTTGATCATATATCTTGCAGCAGCCATTGATGTATAAAGTCCTATCTAAAGTGCTGCATAAATGTCTTAAGATTTTCGGAATCACGCTAATTGCGTACGGCCCAGAAGATGTAACGAATTTCAAATTTCGAATTTCCTAATGACCTAGGATACGTTACCCTATCCTCTTTAGCTCAAAAGTGTGATGACTTTGGGATGAAGAAAACCAAAACGCTAAAAGATATGAAATTCAGCGTTCAGTTTGGTGAAAGCAGTACTTTCATATGATTTTCTTAATCAGCCCAATTTTCCGCAACGCATACTTCGTCGGAGGTTTAAATTTCATTCGAGGTATGTGTCATCGGAAGAAATACTACAAAAATGCGAAGGCTTCGCTTCACTACAATTCGTAAATAAATTCCACGAAGAATTTGTGTCGGAAGAAATCTTAAAAAGAATTCCACTTAGCTGTCAAAAATTGAACGAAAAATGCACCTGAACGCACTTCAATGCAATTCGCCGGGATGCGTTACAAAATGCCGGAGAAATATTCCGAACAGCTTTTCGGAAGAATACCTCGAAGCAAAAGTCCTCCGAATCGTACAAAATCGGAGAATTTTCCGCTCCGACGGATACCTCGAAAGGGCTGAATATCTTGCTGGAACATATATTGTATAGGGTACGTGTCACCACAGAAGGCGCTGTATTCAACAAACCATTCAACTCATAGGATACGCAGACGGTTCCCCAACCTGCCCGATGAAGATGCGTTTATGGCATTTGACAAACCGTCGAAACACGTTTGGTTTTTCCAACAAAATCACATCCTTGGAGAAAACGTCATTTTTCTCCGAATTTGTTTGCAGAGATTGAATTGGATATCAGAAGAGAACCAATATCCAAACCATTTTCCAAAAAGTTGAGAGACCTGCCATATGCTTTTATCATGTTTTCGAAAAGGTGGTAGACAGCTAACAAAATGTTTAAAATATTTTAATTTTTCTTGTCTCCTGCCGAATCAAATCAATTGGTAAATTAAAACAAAACAAGAGAGGCCTTTTTGACTCACTCCTCTGTCAAAAAAGAACCGAAATCCACCTACCTTGTCTGCGAAGGTGTAATTTCCCGAAAACGAGTATTTTTTACTCTCGAAATTATATTCGTTCTTTAGAATATTAAAAAGTCGAAAACGATTTTTTTTTTATTTTTTCAAGTATAACTGAGTGGTGCTAATCAAAAACAAGTATCAATGACTTTCGAAACGCAATTCTGAGAAGATCATCTCTCACTGTGCAACGCTTTTGAATAGCTTGCCTCCAGGTAACAAAATTCCGCTTTCGGAATGATGAGTACCCACGGATTTTGCAAAAATTTCCACTTATTTAAAATTAATCAAAGTCGGCCATACCACGGCCGATTTGGTCTTTTCAAGACAGAACAAAGAAACAATCTTCTGTAATTTCGTAAATCTCATCTTAATCGCAAAAAGTTTCACCACATTCCCAGCTGCTGGACAACTTGACCTAACGCTGTCAACCATTTGGCAGTCTTTTTGTATACATTGAAACAATGTCCTTCACTTAGATGTCTGCCTTCTTTTAATATGACCCTTCTCTTATTTACTCTAATCTCCTTACCAATTTAGAGCTGATGATCCTCAAGAACACTTTGTAAGCCGGATTGTTCGATGGCTACTTTAACAACAAGTTTGTAATGTTTTTTTACTCCGCCGTATAAGATTTCAAGAAGCTGATTTTACTTTCTCAATTAAGGGTGCTCCTCAGAAGTATCCACTTGTTTCGTAACTAAATACCACTCAAAGTCCACTTCTAAATCCTGATTTGTATGCGTGTGCAACTGTGTTTGAATGTCACATCAAAATGTCAATATGATATCCCGGTTGGCATCACAAGACAACCTTTATACATGCGGAATGAAACAGAAAGACATAAATTAATTGACTTTCGATATCGGAAAACGTTCATGGGGGTGTTATTTTCCACGCAGTTTGCATGAGTTATCCATAATTTGATTACAAAAGTTAGCTTGTTACACGCTTCACTGAACCTTCTTTCGTGTAGCTCTGCTCTCTGTGTATGAGTGTGTTTCTGTTGCAAGGAGAGAAAAACAATGTCAAAGGCATCACGTTGTGCGCTGCAAAACAACAGCAAAACACTTGCGGGTAGATGTTCGACAGAGTATTTGGTGAGAGATAAAATGGATTAGAATGACTTGATACAATGTATCTAGTGGGTTAAAGTATTTAATTGAAAACGAATGTACTTTGGAATTTTCAGTTTACTTTTCACATTGAGTAGATGCATATTTTAGTAGCACTTTGCCCAGCTACCTTTGTGTAGTATTTGGATGGGTTTTGTGTATAATTTTGCAAACAAATTTAAAAATCTTCTGGGATCACTTTAAATATTACCTTTGGGAAGACCATTAATCAAAAGACAAAATCAATTTGTTATTTTTTTTTTTAAAAAAAAAGCTCTTTGAAATTAAATTGTTTTGAAACGTCCGTTCCCTTGGTGTTTGCGTAAAAGTCGTTGAAGTAAGGAGTAGTTAAATTGTTGGGCTTTGTGAGGTATTTTCCTTTAAACAGTCGTATTTTTTGTTATATGAAGGTATCTTGCGGAGGAGTTTAGTCTGGGTATGGTGTAGTTTTAAATGAACCACGATAGTTGAATCGTGTGCTCCTAGCTTTGTTCCTGAAGGATAGATATTAGTTAAGCCGTCCTATTGGCGATTATTTGGTGATCTGTTATATGTTAAAGGACCTCGGATTTGGACTTTTTTTTACAATTGTGTCAAAACCAATATATCCCACATATTAGTTTTGACACATAATTTGAAACATAGAAAAATAGTTAAAGCCCTATTTAAACGATCAGTTTCAGTTGTCAGTTCAGTTGAAAGAGACAATGCATTTAAACGTCAGTTCGCGGTATTTAATCGAGCTTTCATTTTATTTGTGAGCTGTGATCAAACGTTGCAAGATAAATATACGTGATGGACGAACAAAAAATTTATATTGCGGTAGCTATAGTAAATAGAACAAATATTGGTATTTTAAAAGAAAATCACTCATTTAATACGAGGATTGCAATTTAAACACTCTGATTTTTCAAATAATTTCCGTATGAGTGTAAATATATCCTTGGAGCTACTGGAATTAGTGCCGCCAGTTGTAAATGTCAGTTTTAGTAAGATATCATAACCTTTACGACCTTTTTAGTCACGTGACATTAGAAGGGAAATAACTGACGAAACAAGTTGGGGATTTACGCATGGGCACTCAGATATTAGTAAAACAACTGACTGCTTTGACCTGTCATGAAAATGTTGATTACAATAAAATTACCCGACATATCAGTCGTATATATTAGATTTCCGTAAGAGGTGTCTCGGAGGTTAGGCATGCCTAAATATTTAAGTTGTCTCTAGGCGACGTTGCCCAAATTCATATCTATAATCGATTTTCCATTGCTGCCTCACTAAGCGAAGGTTATATCAAAAGACGTAGTAGAATTTACAAAAATGTAGTACAAATAAAAATGAGATTCTAGTATTTTCTGTCGTTTTTTGCCTTGTGGTCGCGTTGCTGCTTTTTTATTTTATTTTTTTTTTATTATCTAGGAACAAAAACTAAAAAGAACCTGATTTTCAATAGATGTCAGGGTTCGTTCGCGTTTAAGTTTGGCCGCCCTTAGGGAACGTTGCCTTAATGTAAAATCGATTATAGATACCGATTTTGCACTTAGTTAGAGGTTTCCTAAAGTTGGGTAACCTCTAAAATGCTTTTGTAGATACAGTGTATACTGTATATGTTTATTTATGTTATTTTACTTTTCTATTAAAGAATAATTATTCTGAATAGATAAGTGTAAATAAAAATCTATAAATATAGAAAAATTAAATTGCAGTAAGATTTTGCGCTCCACATCACCTGATGTGAAACTGAACTGAAACCTATGTACACATCACTTTAACTTCAAGCAAAGAGTATAGAACTACATAGAGTGCGCATCTCATACAACGAAAATTTACTATGTGGGGTACTGATATGCCAGCATCAAGCAACAGCATAGCAGATGCATACGAACGACGAAAATTCCCCTTCGCACTTACCGCCCGCGTCTGAAACAGCTTCAACATTTTTAACTGTGATGCGTACTCTATAACTATATACCTCTTTGCTACAAGGTCACTTGAAACTGAACTAGTCGTATAAATGGGACTTATCCTCGGATTTTAAGACCATACAATTTGGGCTAGGATAATGGAATTTGGTATAAAATAAAAGCTCTTCGTACATGTCTCCAATATAAGTTCAAACAATTTTTTTGGCGCAACAGGCTCGTTAGTACCGAGGGCCGAGCATTCTCACAATCATTCATGTGTGCGTGTGTACTTCTTGCACGATGGCGGGACCACCTGTTTTATGCCCACTTCGAACGGCTAGGTGGAGATAAGCTTTTCTTCACAATTTATTGGATGCTACTCGGGATGATTTGTCAGATCATCACACATGACACACTGATTGTATAATTATTTACTATAGTGTACGGATGTACCACCTATGTGTCAGGAAATACCACGTTAATGCCACTCGAGCAGCATGGTATTTGTGTGGGCTAATACTAGCGTTTTTACTGTAGTATACATGGAATTCTGTCGATCGTGGTACGTTGAAGAACTAAAGTTTTTATTGCCATTTCTCAACTCATTCTACATGAAGCGTGTCACTACCCAAGGTATTGCCAATACAATGGTACCAATGGTATTTATACCACCAGTTTGTCAAGGTATTAGTCTCTTCCTGTCTCAATGTTGTTCTGTCCCTCAGTAACGTGTTATCTGGTTGATGCCACATACTTTGTTATGCCGTCGTTTACTGCTTAACACACTTTTCTACTTAGGTACAAACGCAGTATTGGTATTTTTTGGGGTTTATATTCCATTTGCCAAACTAAGAAGTTTAAAGCTACGTTCTAGTTTCGTATTCGCAATTAGACCGGCAATTCAAATATTCTTAGGATTTTTCAACAAAAGTTACAACATTTGGTGCGATTTTTTCGAAAAGAACTTCTTTGCAGGAACATTCAATATAGCTGAAATTCCATCTTTCCGAAATGAGTTCGTATAGAAATGCAATTTTTCTTGCATCACAGCACCGAATAGTTAATATTGTCCAATTTCTATCCCAACCAGTTATTTTATTTTATTTTTTTGTTCTTTTATGTCCTTATGCAGGGTGGCGCAAAAGTATCTACTTGTTTCCTTTTGAATTACGTGGAGGTATGGTTTTTGGGCTTGATTTAGACCATCTAATTCACATGGCTCTTTGTCGCTATATTCTGTTTGGCTGATGATCATAATGTGCTGCCTGAGTTAATTTGCTTGGAGTATTGAATACATGTCCTGCAGCTTCTTTGGTGTATATAAGTCATTCAGTTCTGTTTCGTGGCTTAACATAAGTCCTTTGCCTCTATATGTGACATTCAGTTCACATTGTTGTATGACCATATGTCCTGTCTGGATCTTTGTGTCTAAATGCGTCATTCAGTACTGTTTGGTTCCCGAGCATGTGTCCTGTCTGGGTGTTAGTTTATGAGTCATTCAGTTTTGTTAATCTGGTTGGGATATAAGCGCATGTCCTGTTTGCGTCTTTGTCTCTATATAAGTCATGCAGTTCTGTTTGCTGGCTCAGCATATGTCGTGTCTGTGTATTTTTTCCAATAGTCAGTCGTTCTGCTTGGTGTCCGAGCATTCAGTTCTGTTTGGTAGCTTTGCATTATGTCCTTTGTCTCTATATGCGGCAATCAGTTCTTTTTGATGTATGAGCATATATGCCCTGTCTGGGACTTTGTTCACATATAAGTCATTCGTTCTGTTTATATGTGACATTGACTTCTGTAATCTGGTCGGTATTATGCGCAATGTCCAGCTTCTTTGTCTCAATATGAGTCATTCAGTTCTGTTTGGTGCGTCTTTGTTTCCATGTGAGTCAGTCGTTCTGTTTGGTAGCCGAGCACATGTCCTATCTGCGTCTTTGTCTCAATACTAGTCATTGAGCATATGTCATGCCTAGATCTATGCGGGTTTCAATACATTTTTTTTTTGTTAGAAAAGAAAAAGAAAGAATAAATATTTTATCTTGAAATCAGAAAGATCATTTCGTGCCACCCTATATATAAAATTTACATAGATATATGCAGAAAAAAAACGATTCAAAGACAAATTTCAATGAGTACGAAATAAACTCGCATCCAAGTTTGTATCGCTTTGGTTCTATCTGTTGTCTACTCGCGATTCCAATAAATGTCTCATATTGCCACCCATCACCTCTGCTCGCACCAATCAACGCGAGTTTTCATGAATTTAAATTTCAGATGCAAATTCAATTTTAAATTTTATGCTGAAGAGGAATGTGTCCTTGGAATTGGTAACTGAGAGGAACGTGATTATAAGCAAAAGGGGTGATGTGGGAGCAAAACAAAGAAAAATGTTGGCGCCTTTTGTGTTTGCGCACGCGAAAGAACTTCACTCGTGGATTTTGTATTTGAATTCGTTATTCTGTCACTCTGTCTGGCATTTTGTCAATTTTAATAATTGTCTCCATCTTGGTGTATGCAGGAAAGTTTAACAGCAGGATCCATGGACGAGTAACTATGTGGCGGCAGATTTTCCCTACTCGTGCATATATATGCATTGTTTGTGGGTGTGTGTGGTGTGATTGAGTGAGTTGTGAAGGGTACTTTTGCTCGTCTTGAATTATGAACTTTCAAGGCCATCCCCCGTGCAGATGTTTTCAATCAGTAGAACTGCCAATATTCGCTCGGCGTAATCTCTGCATTAAGTTATCAAACGAAGGAGTACTTAACGATATTGTAATGCGACACTGAACATTGCGCGCCCACCGCCATGCCGTTGAAGGGGCATCATCCTTTTAATTCAATTAACGACCGAGAATGACGGGTGCGGTACCAACACACATTTCACTTTAGTCATTCGCATTCACATTTTCATTATTATTCAGGCGATATGAAAGAGAGGAGCCTGCAAACTCACAAAGGACCTTACGTGGGAGTCATTTAACGTGTGGGGGTGCTGGGTTAATGCGCATAGTCATTGGTTTTGCTGCGAAAAAACCTGTAAATCCTTTGACAATTTACCTAGGAGGTGATGACTCTGCGATGTTGATCCTCGCCAAACGACGTCAATGATGACGGAGTAAGCAGTTGGTTTAGCTTTTGATGATGGATGCCGTACACACAAACTTCATCAATCGATGATTTGCGTTTTGGTCCATCGGTGAAGGATGTTGATGGGTGGGTAAAATAAAAATGGTAAAATATTGCAATGACAATGGCGACGACGAGAACAGAAGACATTCGTTTTTTGTGTAAAAGTGATGATGTATGATTTGACTGAATACATTGGAATTGAGGGGTTATGTCATGGACTTTCTAAAATGTTGTTCTAGAAGTTGTAGTTATACTCTGATCAGTGTCATCTCCTTTTCTATCGATGAGAACATACATGATGGATCAAAATCTTTTTAATTTTATTGCATGCTTACGGGTCCGCTGTTCGATCCTAAAAATGATCTGCAGGGCTTCCGATTCGGGTCACCTACATCATGCGTTCTTTTTCAATATCTGTAGGTATTACTAGGTATTTCTACAATTAGACCAGCAAATTCGTTCACATTAGAGTTTTTAATGAGCGGGACCTAGGCTTACGTGAGCCCATAGCGATATCTACCCTTTGTTTAGAGCTATAAGCTTGTTTGATATGCTACCGCTGATTTCCGGCCGAATGTCTTTGGGTTGTTTGCAAGTGTTTATGTTTTGCCACCTAGATTTTGTTGCACTTTGCGTGTATCTAGTTATGCCTGTTTTTAAGAAGCTGGACGATCTCCTTTCTCATTTTCTGGAATGTTATGATGTCCTGGCACACATATAGAACTTTATTCTGGTTACATAGAGCTTTTAGCTCTGTGCGGCAGCTATCCAACTATTTGTGATTTTATAATGTTGGTTGCCAGAGCTTTAATGGCCACTTGACTATCTACGTAAATGGAGATATGCCCAATACTCTAACCGATTCGGCAGCTTCAAGTATGGCTAGGATCTCTGCTCGGAATATACTGCTAGTCGGAGGGATGTAGTTAGCCCGATTTTATCGCAGTAGACCCCAGAGCCCACTCCTATTTCTATTTTAGACCCATCAGTATAGATTGATATTTCTGTGTTGGATACCACAGCATTTGACGACTATTCGTCTCTGCTTGGTATTCTGATTGAGTATTAATGTCCAAATCGTGATATGGGATAGTGTAGTCAGATACCCCATTCTCGTATGCTACTAATTTCAATATTGTGCTGTGACCAAAGGCATTGATAGACAGGTTACCCGCTTCTTTGAGGCGTGCTGCACTTTCCGCTGCTTTGTCATTAATCTGTAAGTCAATTGGTGGAAGATTTAGAATTGCGTCCAAGTCTGCTGTGGGACTGGTGCGCACGGCTCCTGTTTTGAGTACGCATGCTGTTCTTTGAACTTTTGCTAATGCATTCAAATGCTTCGTCTTTTTTCATTGATTTTCACCAGACTGGGCAACCATAGATAAGGATTGGTCTGACAATAGCTGTGTATAGCCATTTCGTGACCTTTGGAGAGGGGCCCCATTTCTCACTTTCAATGTGGTCTTTCTATGATGTTCAGGTTCCAGTTTAGCTTGCTATCAAGTATCACCCTTGGCACTTGCGGACAGTGGGTGCCAAAAGCTCTGAGACTGATCTTTTGTTAGTGAATCTTACTAATTCGGTTTTATTTGGATTTACATCCACGTCGCATTGTTCTGACCATCTCCTGAGCATTTTTAGTAACTAGTTTGCTTGATTGCACTTAGAGTCGATTGGAATTTCCCACATGCATGAGAACAACATCGTCTGCATAAGTCACTGTTTTTGTTGCAGTGATTTCCAGTCTCTTCAATGCTTCGTTGACTACCAGTAGCCAATGATGCGTCGTTGTTATTCTTTTGGTACAACGAGGATGAAATGATAGGTTTTTTAAGCATGGGTATGATCCAGTTGCTTATGACCGTATCTATTCCTGCTTCTTCAATTGCCATATTAACAGTAAATTGGTTTCATTAAAACTTTAAAACATTTAAAGATGCTGTCAGGTGTGTCCTTTAAAGCTATATTACAAAAAAGTACTAAAATTAGCCAACTGAAAGGAACAAAAATCATTTAAATTTTGTTTAACCAGGTTGATGATATGTAGAAAACCATTTAAAAGTTTAAAAGATCAGATCACATTCATGTGCTTAAAATAACTTCAAAATTTACCAACGCAGGACCCACCATTTAAGACTTTGCTAACACAAACACTGAGGCACTTATCTCTCCTTCAACGCGTCGAAAATAAAAAAAATAAATCGACTTGATTTTTGTCTACAAATACCCCATTGATGTTTATTATTCCCTTTCGGTGTTTTTCCCTCAACACATCTACAAGCGAGAAATAAAAATATCCCTCAATGGCTATAATACCTCTCACCTGTGAACTTTTCAACAACAAACAAACAAACGGAGGGAAAACATCCCTCCAGCAAACGATTGTCCTGAGCTGAGTGCGAGTATTTATGGTGGTGGTGCCTCAAGCCAGTGGTCTCGGTGTATCACAATCGGTGGGCGTTGAGAATCAATTTGGATTTTTTGTTTAGCTATGTGTTGGCGTATGTTGTCTATTTTCAGTCGCCAAATAGGATCATGTCTGTACTTTTATTCGAGTTATTGAAAATAATGTAATTTACCAGACATTGGATCGATATTTATAACCCTACGGCAAAGGATGTGTGAAGTGATATGATTTTGAGAGGAAGAGCGTGTGTCATAAGTCAATGGAGGACATTTATATTAGACAAAACAATTGAAAAGACATTCAAAATAATGTTAATCAGATTTTGAGACGTGGATAATTATCGCTTCGTTGACTGTAGTAGCATTTGTTACACAGCAAACTCCATCAGCATAAGTCGTTTGCCAGGTGCTACTAGTATTATCCGAAAATACGGTGAAAGATGTCCTCCCATCCTACCTTGGCGTTGAAATTTCCATATTGTACTTGGGATTCCCTCATGAGTTTTGTCTAGAAGCTCGTACATGTAATGTGATGTAATTTTTCTTCCCATGGAGCGTGAGTGTGTATAAAGCGGCCCTTACACGGTCAATCGATTGATGTCAATCGCTAACATTTGGTTGTGAAAATGTAAATGTATGAGTCACATACTTTTGGTGAAGTCTGATTGAGAAAATCAAAGCAAGTTCGATTTTGCATGATGAGCGTCATTCTGATTGATGTGTGTAATGGTTGGATTGACGTAATTTCTTCTTTGTGTTTTGTGTAGCGGAAGAGAAAACATCGGAAAATTGAAAGATCATCACATACATACACGATGCATGAGTCAATTGCTCGACAGTGTAAGGGCCGCTTAAGATGTTTATTTGTGAAATTTGAATATTGCCTGTCTGTCACCTATTACGAATCCACATCAGGGGGTTATTGCATAAAGCCTGGCGAATAGTTGAGAAATCGATACCCATATTTCGATCATCTGCTTCTTTGGTTATTCTCAAAGGCGAAAGCTGACAATAATTACTTCCAGAGCACTTCCCGGTTTTTTTTTGTTCTGACTTTAATTTTTTTTTCTCATAACTTTGATAGCTGTTTTCAGCAGTTTGTCTTCTTATTTCTGGCCCTTGGATATATTTTTTTGGTTGTTTAAAGTATGTTCAACACCCGGGCTTATAAGTGTATTAAAACAAATTCTGTATCCTATGCTTTCCACAGGCTGATGCCAATACAATCTTTCTTTGAACCAGAACTCCATATGCATTCACGAATTCCAACACCTTTTAAACCAACTCCCAAACATATAGCCATATGCAATGCCCCAAACTTTAAGTGCGCAAGCAAATCGCATAAACTTCCCTCCAATTATTGCCCTATTGCAACAAAGTTATGCAGTGAAACATCCTTATAATTGAATTCCCCTAATTCCAAAGTGTGTTCTCTTCATTTGCATATTGTCGACCAATTTCCCAAAAACTTTACAATCCCACAATACTTGCAACAAAGTTGTAAGTCATTACTCTTCTTCTTTATCCCTTCAGTGTATACAGATCCTCGTACAAACATACCTACAAGCCTTGTACCAAAGTAATCACTCAATAAGCATATACACGCATAGTAATCGTTCTGCTCCCCGTCTCTCAGTCGTGTTATTTGCATCCAATTGCTGGTAGATACAAATTTCCTTACGACCACAACAGCAGTTCTCGGTTCTTTCGGTCAATGGTACAACAAAACCCCAAGGAAGACATTAAAAACCATCAAAATTGCGAAATAGTTGAACATTGGGCGGAAAACATACCCCCCAATGGCAACAACTGTACGGAGACCGATGAGGCATGCATGCATACAGCAGCCCTATACCTAAACCTCCTTAAGTGCAAGCTGCTGCACATTCATTCTGTCTCGGTGCCATGTTGGCCATCTATACATGTGGAGATGAAATCAGTTTAAAGCGTTTTCCGGGCATGTAGGTATTCATGTTAATAGGTATCATGAAATTAATTAATCCCTGTCTTTGGCGGCGGCAGCGGCGTCGATGTCGACTTGGTCGACTTTGTGGAAAAACTTTTAGGCGCCTTAGATGGTGTGCTGCTTGCATATACATTAAGCCATCAGAAACATGAACCATCATTCCTCTCAGCGAGAGGAGGGTAAGTTTTCCGGCGCAACCCTCCTTTGAGTGGATTTTACAAAAGTTGCACTTGAGTTTGTGCGCTTTGCGAGCAGAGCAGTCTTCGCCACACCGTTTTTGCAAAATTATGGACTACAACTTTGGTATTTGACGATAAATTAAAATTTGTTTACGTAAAATCCATCGTACACCCGTTCATGCATACAAACCTTGCACATACCTTAGAACTTCTCTGGACCAGCAGGAAGGCAAAGACCACTTGAGATGTTTGTTTCTTGCACTTGGACGCTTCCTGTTATCGACAAATTTCTTTTCGAGATGATGATGCTGATGCCAGTGGCAGGATGAGGTCATGGTACCTATATTTCTTTTTTTATTTTTCCTCAACCTCTTCGACGTCGTCTCCTCTTCGCTTATAAGTTCAACAAGGCAAACTTCAAGATTTGCTTCGTTAAAATAAGAAGAATACAAACAAAAACCATCCCCCCCCCCCCCCCCAAAGAGGGCTTGGGTTGAAAAGTTGTAACCCGCCAAAAAGTCTGGTCTGGTCCCATCCACACACAGTCATACAAAGTCTTCCTTGCATTCATGTTTCTGCTTTGTTATCGGTTGCGAAATATTGGCTCTTGGAGGTAACAATTAATGAGCTTGCAGCTTGTAAAAGATTTGTTTTCAATTTTTGCTGGTGTCCCAGTTTTACGTGCAGAGAGGGAAGGAAAACTATTTGTTACTGAGATTAAATTCAATATTTCAGTTACTACCCTTAGTGATTGATGGTCGACCGATCAATAGTCCGGAATGGGGGCAAATGAAAATCCCTATTTGGGAGGGCATTGCTTACTTTCAAAAGTTGTAAGCTCCCAGCTTTTTCAATTTGCTTCTTTGTGCCAAACAAAAAAATCTCAGGACAACGTAGGATAATGCAATCTGACAAAATAATTAGAGTCGATAGTAGTAGTTTTTAAGTTTTAATTGCCCTACTACTATAAAAAGGGGCTTTGAAAAACTCAGTTTCGTTATATCTAAGAATAAAATTGTTATCAGATAATAATTGATGATACAGTGCGATTTTTCATATAAAAATACACTTGCGGTTGTCAAAAATGTACTTTATGATGTTTTAGTCCGTTTTCCTGCTCTAGCTGCTGTGACTAGGTCTTTTTTTTTTGTTTTTTTTTTTTGTAGAATTCGCGAATGTTCTTCTGATCGTGGTACTTCTCGATTTCCCTGAGATGGGAGGCCGGGTGTTCTCTTTTTTTTCATATCCAGGATTTTCTTCTCTTTACTTTTTCTTGCTCTATGCTTTTCCCATGCGGCGCGTGCTTTGCATTGTAGCTCCATGATAATCCTCTTCTGTCTCCTTTTGGAACATGCAAATATCATCATACCACGTCTATTGGTTCGCTTTTCGACCATCTGGAGATCGCCAAATTGCTTAGTGGATTCGAAGTCGGTGAAATCTATGACTGCTTATCACAGTACATATTAGGTACATGCTGGTCTTTGGGTTAAAAAAATTGTCTCCAACAATTAATAATGATCTATTGGTCTCTTTAAATTTGAATTTAATATCTCGGTTTTTTTTTTGACGAAATATAAATAAACCAACCCTTCTTCATAGATATGCCACCATTTGTCTTTCAATTTGTTTTAGTTCCACAAACATTCTTGACGCGTAGAATATAATTTAACTCTTGACAGAAATGTCATATAACCCACAATTACATTCCGAAAGAAATGTCCACATCCTCCCAATGCGCTGCACTTCAAAACAGATACTTATACTCATCTCAATTGTCTCCCTATATGTCAAAAACAAAACCCTCGAAAGTTCGTGTGGAGATAGTTGAAAACTTATTCGGAATACCCGATAAAGCAGCATCTTTGACAATTCTATGAAAGAAAGCTCAATTAAGATGGTTATCAAAACCAGTTGCTGTTCAAACGATGCAATTTGATGTTCAACAAATCGTCATCAAAGAAATAGTTTAGTGGAAAACAAGGACAATAAAGTGGTGCTGGTTTTATTGTACGAACAGCATTTTTGTGAGGTTAAATCAGATACCCAAGCATCCCCAGAAGGAATGGAAGACAGAAATGTTTACGACCCTGAATCACAGGACAGGATGATGATGGAATCTACTCTGAAATTGCTAGGTTCAAGATGAAAGTCATCACGGTATCGTTTCTTAGTCATTCTGGAGAAATCGAATGAAAAGTGGGTTATAGAATCGTGTTTCGACATGTTGGAGAAATTAATTTAAATTCACTGTGCCAGTATGTATTTGGAAACGGAGATGGTCATCATGTAGTCATTTTCAAATTAAAATAATGAAGTCTGTCTTATGATTTAGATGCATCTGGGAGAATGAAAAATAATTTCTTTTCCTCCTCCGTATCCGTTGGGGTACACCTTGTGGTTTCAGTTGAAATGCTGCCCTAAGATTTACAGGTGGAGGAGTTTTTAACATTTTCCAGTCATTATGATTAATTGCTAACAAAGTTGGGAGTAGGTTTTGATTTGTGGAATGCAAAACTTTTTAATGGCATTTTATGACAGCAAAACAACTGAGTACCTTTGAACTTTTAAAAGCACGTTTTTATGTCCTCAGAGCAAGGAGATTTTAAATTGGTTTGAAAAACTCGCACTTAAAATTACAGGCTTGTTTGTATTAAAGCCATGTGGGAGTTAAATACATTTTATTACTTGAATGAGGGTTGGCTCAACCAAGCATGTACCTTACATTAGAAATTTAATGAACAAAAGCAGTCAAAGCGAAGTGTGGTTTTAGGCCAGAAAAGTCCACAATTGATCAAATCTTCACATTTCGGCAGATCTGAAAAAAACAAGGAGGTCCAAAACGATACCCACCACATATTCATTGATTTCGACGACACATACGACAGCATTTATATAGACAAACTATGCAGAGCGTTGTCATGTTTTGGTATACCGGCCAAATTTGTCCGTCTGTAAAGGTGAGGACGAGAATTCTCGCTGCACAATCAGGGTCGGAAACGACCTCACCGACACATGCGATACAAAAAAGGATTTAGGCAAGGCGATGCACTCTCATGTGACTTCTTTAATCTGATTCTTGAGAGGATTGTGCAAAACTCCCGAGCCAACACCAGAGGCGCAATCTTCCAAAAATTGGTGCAACATCTTGCACACGCCGACCATATTGACATCATTGGCATGATACTCATTCCATTACTTTTAAAATTATTTTTATTGTTGACGATAGTGTAGGAGACCTGCTAGAAACGTGGAGTGTAATTTTTAGATTGTGTATGTGTGTATATGTTTATAAATCACACGGTAGGTACCCAGAAATTCTAATTCACTATCGTCAACGATTATCGTTTTGAAAGTTACGCAATTGAGTACCCAGGACTCAACGTCATGTCATAGCCACGTTTGCTAGTATAGAGAACGAAGCATCAAAAATGGGTTTAGCAGAAAATTAGAGTAAGACTAAGTTCATGAACTGTCAACACGAAAAGACACACAACATCGTCGAATTGGACAGAGCGTCCCTATTGACAGATATAACTTTGAGGTATTAAGGCACTTTTTCTACCTCAGCTCCGCTATTAACTCTGACAACAACATCTAGTCAGAAATTAAAGATGAATTACTCTTGCCAACCGCTTTTTTCTGCCCAAACTCGAACTACTAAGGAAAATCCTATATAAGACCCTGATCATTCCTTCGCTGTAGACGCTGAATCATGGATTGTATCCATTGTGGATGAAGAAATCGATTCGAGAGAAAAATTCTTTGAAAATTCTTCGGTCTCGTTTGCGTTGACGGGCTATGGAGACGAAGATTCAACCAAGAAATGGACGCAGAAGAGGAAGACGTCGCCTTAAGGAGAGCTTACAAGTAGAAACCGACTTCAACCAACTTGGACTGCGCAACTGGTGGCAGTTAGAAAGACCGGGCTCATTGGAGTGGCATGTTGGTTGAGGCCCCCTTTTATTCAGGATTGTAGCGCCACTTAAGTAAGTAAGTAAGTTAAAGCGAAAGCAGTCAAAAGCAAGTCAGTCCACAAGTAGTTTAGAATGGGAATGACTTTCAAAACGAAATACAAAGTATCACAAATATGATGATCCTGATCGTGTAGATTAAAAATTACTTAGTCCTGCTAAAGACTTTAAAAAACAAATTTTCTACCACAAGATATCCCCATTTTGTAACAATCATCTTCCATGGATCTTCAGCTTTAGGCGTTGCCCACCCACATGCTCTTTACAGTCATCATCGAGTGTCTTAGCTTTTATGTATAATCTATTCCAGTTACCTGCCAAATCGTTTTTTAAAACAAAATCGTCGTCTCAGTATTCCAAAAAGGAGTCCAACACAGAATAAACACCAAATAAATACTAGTACACAACCTTATCTGTTTCCGTAGTTTCCTGCTTCCTTTCCTATGACAAACCTGCGATGACAAAAAGAAATAAAACCCCAAAAAACATAAAACAACTTCAAATTCTTCCAAGGGAGTTTCCTGGAATAGATTTCCCATTCTTACCTTGCAACCCTTTTTTTGGCTCTGTCGCATAGAAATGTTATAGATGTTGTGTGCTCTCGCTCAAAGGAGGAATTCCGTTCCGTTTACCTTTTTTTGGTGGGTTTCCCTGCAAAAGATTACTATGTAGAGCAGAGCCGGTGTTTTCCGTATAGAAAGTATTAAACTATTTTTGCAATACAACTTCTGCCAGCAGGACGAGAGAGAATTTAAGTATTGGAACGTTTTTGCACAGCCACATGGATAGGTATAAAAGCCACAGGATGTAAATAATCGGATAATATTGGGATACACACTGGTAAAAGATATTCTCCAGGTTTAGGGTCTTGCAAGGTTTTTTTTGTATATAAACTGGCAAGCACCAAAATCGTTCAACTTGCTTGAATAATGAATGCTGTAAGGTTTCCTACGACACCTTTGCTGAGGCTGGCTGCCTTTCGTAAGAGCGTTGATTTTGGCTTGAATGATGAATGCTGTAAGGTTTCCTACGACACCTTTGCTGAGGCTGGCTGCCTTTTGTAAGAGCGTTGATTTTAATCCCATTATTCCCTAATTTACCAAATTTATCCCGCCTGTCATAGGTCTTCCAATAAAAGTGCTGCGAGTTACGAGTCCGTTTGTCTTCGAGTAGCAAATCTACCGAGTCACAAGT
This sequence comes from Rhingia campestris, assembly GCA_932526625.1. Classification (NCBI taxonomy): domain Eukaryota; kingdom Metazoa; phylum Arthropoda; class Insecta; order Diptera; family Syrphidae; genus Rhingia; species Rhingia campestris. The sequence goes on along the minus strand of OW052185.1, from coordinate 116,009,236 downwards.
TTGTCTTCGACGAAAACCTTTCTATTTCTAAAAGGTATCTAACAGCAGGAAATTCAATTTAAGCGAAATCCTTCGAAAGGATTAAAACAGGAAATGTTATACCATTTCAATGGGATGGAGTTGAAGGGAGCAAACTAATTGAATTAATTTGTTTTGTTCTTGCTGTTATAGTCTAACCTACAAAACACACGCGATTCATCAGATGACGATGGGGATGTATTGTGTGATCCACCTTGCACGCACTCTTGTTACACATTGTTCATGAAAGGTCCTTGAAATTAGCAAAACTAAAACAAATGTTGTATTCAGCTTAGCTGGGGTGAGGGATTTAGATGATGGCTTTTAGGCACTGCCACAACATTTCAATAGAGCTACCGATTAATTTAATTAAAATTAATTAATTTGGGAAAATATTAAAATTGAAACTTTTCCAACAGTAACAAGCGCGAGCACACGCATACTCCTCTGTTTTGTCTATGGCTCTAGAGGTTTTCAAATAATCGCTTCGGAATCATGGCTAGTGGGATGATGGCCAATTGTTATGAAGCGGAATTTGGAAAATGTTTTGATCTGTACGGAAAGGATGGTGGCTGAGTGCGTAGAAAATCCTTTTCAAATTCCCAACATTGTTTGTGAATATTTGCGAATTTGCAAAGCGATGGAGTGCATTATGTAATCAATTTGGTACGATAATGGGTGATGAGTACCGGGGATATTTATGCCCTCAAATCGCTTGTGCAGAGTCCATATTGGCAAATTTTATATAGCTCCGTCCTGTTGAAACTCCGATTAGGTCATGTCATGCCATGTCATCCACGTTATCAACGTTATCTAGATAAGCTAGAAGAAGACCAAAATCCGAACCAAACAGTAACTTTATCGGACTGAATTTGACGCTGGTGTATCTCGTCTGAATAGTTATCATCCCAAATCGGATAAATTTGCGGTGTGTAAACATTTATTTATCCAAAAATGGGACTTATTACTAAAGATGAATTTTGCGAGCAAAGCTTCTCGAAGGGAATATTGATTTTAAATTGGCACTGTCGGTAGGAGATCATTTCTTGGGTTTAAAGCGTCAAGTCACTTTGATTCTAACTCGCGTTATAACATTACGGGACATGTACATTTTAACGTCGTCCTATAGCGTAATACCCACGGAAATATAATTAATCAAGTGAATAGGTATTTGTACATCCGCTTGATAAACTATGACTAGATGATTTCCAAGTTTATATGGACTGGTTGGAAATTAAATGAGCAAATTATTGATTAACAGGTTTAAAGTTTTGGTTAATGTTTTACGCATGGATACATGTTTATCTTCGCTGAAGTTTCTCATAACTATTACTAGCACTCTGGTGGATTCAGGCGTATTCAAACTAATCCGATAATGATGGGTTATGACCCCAAATGTGTTGGCGTTTTTGCGTTTTGGCATTGGCAACTCATCCTTTATGCTGCAGCGACTTATCCCTGGTATGGTGAAATCTAAAACGCATCTTCTGAGGATTATGCGATGGACCATTGCGCTAGAGTAAACATACACAAATCCACACAAAATCAACGTTTATCCTCTTTTTAGATAACATACCTTATTCAGATTCGGACTCAATCACATTAAGCTGAGAAATTTAGGCTCTGAAACTTGTACTGGCTTAAGTCTGTTTGCTAAAATATGCGGTGCTAATCATTTCAAGGTGAAGACAGAAGAATGTAGGGAAATTCGCCTACAGATCTTTTAACGACACCCTCATTGCAAGATTATATATATCTTAAAGTTATTAGACCTTTCGCTTTCGAAGAAAGGAATGACTTTGAAACTCCGTCATATATTTTCTTCAAGCTGAGAATGAAAAACAAGTCACAGGTTTATGTACAGCAACTTCATTGGGAACCCTCGGGTGACTCCAGAGTGAGATCTTTCCCTTCCCAAAACCACGATAATCTGTTCTCTGATTCCTGGAACTATTCGTTGTCTTATCAGTTCCGATTGGCTCTTGGTCTATTCAATGCTTTCTTGGACCAGTTCACTATTATGAGTATCGAATTTAAAGCTACTAGAGTTGACCGTCTACCTCTAACGTGTTATAGCACAAAGCTAATTTGATAATCCTCAAAACATTGAGAAGAATATCGATCACTTGATGCTACAATTTTGTGGGGAATAATTTTCTGTCATGCCAATTGTTACAACTTTTGCCATAATCGAAATGTCACCTTCCAAAACGTAAGATGTTAATTGATAAGCTTGTGTAAGGTGCTATCAACCATTAATACCACGTCCGTCTATGTCTTCATTTCCCGTTTCAATACCCAAGCTAATCCCATAAAAGGGAAAACTTTTCCAATAAACATTTTTTTCCAAAAAGATCTGATGACACATCTACGTTCTTATTAACCACATCCACACCCACCCATCTATATGCCCATAGCCCGCCACAACTCATTCCGTCTACAATAACCAACAAAAAAAAAAAAAAAAACTTGCTCTCGCACAGACAATTGGTGGCCGAAAATACAGCAAATTATCGATATTATTATTATTGGTATTATAGTTATCCTTGTGACAAAAGTATTTACACCCTCCATACGTCCCCGTCCCACTTTCACTGAATTGGGTGGTCTCGAAAACTCGGCCGAAAACAACTTTTCTCATTATAACCGTAAAAATAATAATAACTCCGCAGAACAATAACTCTGACGACGAGGGAACAAAGGACCCCCCTTCGATAGAAAACAAAAATTAGAAAGATGTTTTATGTACTCGCACCCATTATATACGTTCCAAGGACGACAACAAGTTCTTCTCTCTTTTGATTCGCGCTGGTGCGGAATAAATCAGGTCCGATGGGAATCAAATTAATGTCAAGGATCCTCCAAAAACCACCAAATTCACATTCATTTATTCCAAAAGAATGAAATTACTTGCAAATGTTTTTTCATCTGATAGTCGTTGGCCGAGGGATGTGTTTATTTCAAATTATCCTTCGCATATCCTGCGACACAGCTAAAAATTATTATTGACCTAGAGAAAAGGACTAGAAAACCGACCGACCCCACCGACAGACGTAGAAAAATAAAGATACGTAGATAAAAACTAAAAATGCGAAATAAATATTTATAAGGACCAACACACACACGTACGCATCATGGTACAGCAAAAAGCTTGACTCTATCTGTGTCTCGTTGTCGGGGGATAGTTTGTTTATTATTTATCGAGGGAAGGCAAATGGATGGCCAAACAAAATAAGAACCGAGGAGGGTGGAGAGGGGAAGATGGAGTGGATTTTTTTCATTGAAAATTGGGTGCGGTATTATTGTTTATTTTTTCGTATCTTCATCTTGTATTTTTAAATCTTAATAAACAAAATTGCGTATGGCAACTGTTTTTTGGTTGAACGGACAAATATTGTGAAAGTGGGGTTAGTTCAAATATGACCATGGGTAGCTTGGTGCTTCATGATGCCAGGATTCTTGTCATATTGTTATTGTCTGGGACATGGCACAATTCCAAAATTAAATATGAAATATTTCACCTACTTACTGGGAATGGGAATGGTGGATGTGATGCGGCTCGAAGGACCAGCACAATAAGGAAGCTGGAAAATCTAGATGTGTACAAAGTATACTTATTCGGTTGATATCTAGAAGAAGTTAGTGCCTGTTTTCAGTTGCCAGTTGAAAGGTCAAACTTTCACAATATTTGTCTTTTCAAATCGAAAGGAGTTGATAAAATGACTATATATCGGCAGAACTCTTCAACTAAGGAGGTAATGCTTTTAAAGCTCGAAACGTGCGCCATATTTCGGCAATGTCATGAGAATTGTTTTTTTTTTTTTCGTCCTAGAAAATGTATTGTTTTGGACAGTTGTCAAGGCGGAGTGCCACAATTTCAACAAACCGAATACCTATTCCTATAACCGGCCGATATCGATCGAATTTGTCGATCGTAGTCAGCCTTTGGCTGACTAAAACGGAACTGCTGATAACTAGAACTTCGAAGTATTGAGGTAGTTCATCTACCTAGAGGGTAAAGTCGGATAAATCAATCTAGAGAATTAAAAATATTCCATATCGGACCTTACTTTAACCCCATCAGTCCGATGAAAGCGGAAAAAAATTGAACAAAAAATATTTCAATGGAGGAGACGTAACAATAGCGTTATGAGCTGCCCTCAAATATATAGGTAGGTATGTAGTTCAAAAGGTAAAATAACAAATCATAGTTTGTTTGAATCATGGATGCCAGAATCCTTGGATTCAATAACTTGGTAGCAGTGAATCCAGGGTAGAAGAGTATGAAAGACGGCTTGATCTCATGCGAGATCCTCAAAGCGTGGGAAGGCCTTAATGGCTTAACTTAATTAATAATGATTTGGAATCTCTATCTTCAAAGTTAATTCTGGAAATAGTATGACAGGTGATTTAGGGCTGCCATAGCAACGTAGTATGTATGGACTTGACCACTAGTCAAATAGGAGGCAATCACATAGCCTTCTCAATCTGGGTATATGCTCCAAAGAAGGGTGGCCAAAATATAAGCTTGAGCCTCCGTGCTGACATAGTCAGTAATCATGATATTAATGAACGCAATTGAGTGAAATTAATCCCGAAACTTTGCATTCACAATAACCCTATGTCTCAACATGATTTCATAGATCCCCATCATTGAAATGATTACCCAATTCGCGAGCGCACGTCCATTATTCCTTCGAAGCGACAAACGAAAATCCGCTTCCAGTTATATGTTCAGGAATTCCCGGAAATATCAAAACCCCGACCGAGACAGTAATGCGTATAATCATTGTTTTCCAAAAAAAAAAACACAAACACATAGCACCAGCGCTTTCGAATTTTAAATCCTTTTCAATTAAATTTGATTGGCCCTGGATGAGTTTGTAAGTGTATGTATGTCCGCCACCAGCCCCAGCAGCAGCAGGGGCGAGAGAATGCAAATTTTACACTCAAAGCCAAATAACCTGCATTTAATGCAAAAGGCATTTGTGGCTACTGCACGTGTGTGCATGGGGAACCATCTCTCGCTTACTCATATTTACGCAAGGCTAAGTTCACAAAGAAATACCCGTCAGTCTAGCATTCAGATCGCAGCAGCATCATCATACGCAGCATAGCGGCGGCAGCCTTCCTCATTTAGCGCTTGATAATTGCGAAACACCAACATTACGGTGACGATAGTAGTGGTGGCCAGCGGACAGCGGAGTACATGCAGGATATGCATATATGCATGCGTGGAAACTGTCTGTCGAAGAGATTGCCTAATAATACCGTAATTTCATAAAAAGGATTCATGCATTTAGGCCACCGCATTCGAACCCGAAAATGAATGACCTAACGCACAAACAAGGAGTATGTATATCCGAGGTTGGGTACGCGTTCAATTTCGGGTTGTGACAGCTGCATTTGATAGAGAGGTGGAGAACGGCGAGCGGCATCCTATATACACACACAGAGAGACACATTTTGCCATCACGCAGCTATGCATCTGATGTGACCGAAATTCGGAACATTGAGTATTGCGGCAGCACGAAGGAGGTTAGCGAACTACTATCAGTCTTGCGATCGAGAAATGCCCACGGTAGGTACCGGAGCGAGAGATGGGTTGGCGGACATTTTTAATTGGTCGGGAAAGCACTATAGCATATCCCGGCGGAGAGGAATTGCTTTGTGAAAGCCAGAAATGATATTAGCTGTTTGGATAGCAATTTGTTTGGCAATGCAATTCTGTGAGGACGTTACGTAAGGATTTGGTCTTTGAGATTCTTAGTGGTCCGGTTTTTGGAATATTTTCTCTGGAAATGTCTAATTGAAATTGTTAGCCGGGGTTAGTTGCAAAAATGTTTATGAGCATGGAAAAGGCCTTAAACACGTTAGGTTAGAGTAGATGTAGGGATTCGACCTAACGTTGTGTTGTGATGAATGGCATTAACCGAGTTGGAAATTGCGAATCTATTTTCGATTTCATGATTTTGTTGTCCATTCTTTCTAATATCCACTTTTGACAAAAATGTTTTATTTTAACAAACGTCAAAAGTGATAAAAATAATTTGAAATAATCAGCCCTCTCGTGGTATCTATCCGCCGGATAGATTTCGATTTCCCCCGACACAAATTCTTCGCGGAATTTATTTAGGAATTGTAGTGAAGTGAAGCCGTCTCATTGGGTAGTATTTTTTTTTCCAATGACACATACCTACCTCGGGCTGAATATGTTACTATCACCAGAGTGAAGGAAAAAATACTTTGTACATCAAATTCGGTTAACTTAATTCAAATCTGAGTAAACCACTCATCATCAAGTCTCTACTTCATTAAGCATTCAATAAGAAATGATTTTCCGAAAACAAATCACGCGATTCCAGCAGTCAATCAAATCCAATCACTCGAAGATCAAGCAACTAAAAGATAAACACCTTGCCAGAAGTCACAATCGGCTGATGCAAAAGTATGTCTCACCACCAGTTGTTCAGAGGTTCCATTCCTTTCCTTTCCTTTGTATGGCTGGGAATGTGTGTGCAAAATGTGATGATCGTCCGATGCAAACCTATGTCTCGCCGCCAGTACTTCAGGGGTTGCTAAAGTTTTTATTCCTTTGTATTGTTTTGGATGTGTAGTGTGTCTTTCTGATGCAAACATATAACCCACCGCCAGTTGTACAGGGGTTGGTTAAATTCCCATTCCTTTGTATGGCTGGGAATGTGCGCAATGTGTGAAGATCATCCTTTGCTAACCCAAGTCTCCCCGCCAGTTGTTCCGTAGTTGCTAAAGTTTCCATTCCGTTAAGGCTGGGAATGTTATGTGTGTGTGTGTTTGGATCTGATAATAGCACGATGCAAACCTATGTCTCGTCGCCAGTTGTTCAGGGGTTGTACGAATTTCCATTCCTATGTAGGTATGGCTGGGATTTGGGAATGTGATGTGTTTGTGAAGATCGTCCCATGCTAACCTATGTCTCCCCGCAAGTTGTTCAGAGGTAGATAATGTTTTCATTCCTTTGTATGTCTATGCAAATGATGTATGTATGTGTTTGGAAAGATCTGATAATCGCACGATGCAAACCTATGTCTCGCCGCCAGTTGTTCAGAGGTGATGATAATGTTTCCATTCCATTGTATGTCTGGGCATGTGATGTGTGTCTTTGGGAAGATCTGACAATTGCCCGATGCTAACCTATGTCTTGCCGCCAGTTGTTCAGGGGTTTTAAAAATGTCCATTGCATTGTTTGGCTGGAAATGTAATGACGTGTGTACCTATTTGGCAAAATGAGAAGATCGTCAGATGCAAACCTATGTATCACTGCCATCCAGTGGTTCCATTCCATTCAATTGTATGTCTGCCGTCTGGGCATGTGAAGTGTGCATTTTGGCAAGACGTCAGAATCGTCCGATGCAAATCTGTGGTTCGCCGTAAGTAATATTTAATAAACATTTCGTCTATAGACCATTTTAACCCACACCCACTTTTAGGGGGCGTTTTTATATAAAAACCATTTTTATACACTACCCCATAACATATGCAGGAGAAAAACCTTGTCTTTTGTAGAACCGTACAATTTGTTGTGACATTGTCATTTTTTATATTTAATCCCCATCGTGTTTAAAGTCATGTCCACATATTGGGGATATTAGTTTTACAAATGGGATGGCAAAGGGTATACAACGATCCGCACAGTGGATTGTAGCCTTCTCATATGTTTAATTCTGATTTACCTTGGAATATTTTGTTGGATAGAAACCAATGACATTACTCTAGGCATTTTCGAGAAAAAGGCACTCCCTTGATGATTTTTATCTCGGGTTAAGTAGTACTATGTCTTAACTACTCTAATATTAATGAAAAGGTGCAAATAGCCTTTCATTCATGCATACAAATTGAAAATCAAGGCAAAATATACACCCAACCTGTATAATCCCCACAAAAACCACGATATTTGTTTCCGGATTATTTCTTATTGCCGCTTCTCAATATATTTGATTCCGTCCTTTCACTCATTGATTGCACCTAGTGTTGATAAACACCAATCTTCACAAAAATGAAAACCTGCACAACTCTTGATTACAACTACGTATATACTCATCTGGCGATTAAACACTGAACATTGCACAGCATTCCACTTACAATCTCCAAACAAATGTGCGCACACCATCTTAGGACGACAAAATTCCCAGAAGGCTATTCCTTAAAATTAACACTGGCTTACTCATCATAAACCACTACTGTCAACAGTCGCCCTAAAAATTGGGATATTTCTCAGCCGTAAAACTACCCAACCGACATAACTTAAAGCCTGCAGACTTGTCCAAGTGTTACCAAGTCCGCACAATGCTTGGTCATAATTTAATTTTCCATCGTCTGTGTCCAAGACAGAGAACCAACCAACCTACCACCCAGTGTATGCATTGCACCATCTCTCTAACACATTGCCCAGGGACAGTTTCACAAAAGCGTTGCTAAAGTAAAATTAAAAAAAAAAAAAAAACACCCTGCCTCCTGTTGGGGCGATGAAACGTGAACTGCAGCGAGAAAAATATAAAAAAGGGACCGTCCAACACTGAGGCCAATAAGCTGCATTCTGCAGACGGAGAATATGCAGGACATGGGTATCCCCAAGAAAATAATCTTAAATTATGAGCAGTCTGTGTATGTGTGTACGGTGACAACTTGTAATAATAACCAAGCCACGGAGTAAGCCTTAAGAAGATGTAGATTGGATGGCAGGATACCTAGACTTTACGGCTTGGGGGAATCATCATGCTGCACCTAATTTGGTCTCGAACTGTGTAGAATTGAAGCGCAGTGGGTTGGAATGACCTTGCTGGGTTGTACGCGACCACCATAAACCATAAAACCCTTCAAATACTTTATGTGAGGTGTAATCTGGCTTCGTCCTCTTTCGAAAATCTATACATGGGAGTTGTACAGGAGCACAACGCAAACTGAATTCGAAAAGAATCTCAGCACGTAACTGGGATTGTATGCAAAGTGTCTTCTTGCAAGTTTGCCACGCTAACCCTATTTTCCATTTCTCAGCGTGTTCCTTTTTTCCCGATTTTCTTTTTAATTTTTTTTCCGTTTGTAGGTAGTACTCTGCGTCCCATCTTTGTCACGAAGTCTTGGGTCGCTTCAATGATTTCGTAATGGAATTGTGTTTGAGCTGAAGTGTGGGTTCACTAAGTTCTGTACCCAGCATCTCAGTAGAGTATCTGTGGTACGGATAGTAGCATCAGGAGAAGCATTTTCCATTTTATTTGATTTTCGTACGTGATCCTGGAATCGATGCGGGTTATACCAATTTTTTTGTTATTTTTATTTTCGCTCTATCATTGGAGAAGATAGTTTACTAAAAAAATGAACCTGTTGAGAGCCAGCTGACTTCAAAGTGGATTTTTTTTTCTTAAATTTTGAATGTGATCATGATCACAGGCATTCATCTTCTGATATCCTGTCCTTTAAGTGTTATTGCAACAGTGTTCCAAAGTTGGTAATTAAATTATCGATTTGCTGCGGAGGCACACCTGTGACTGTGTGTAATCGATGGACATCATAAAAGCCCATTTTATTCCTACGATGTCGTTAACTGATTTATGCTGTTGTACCAGTGTTCCAGCCTCGGTACACGGCTCCTGAAGGTAATAAATTTTAACCATCAATTGAAGCCGTAAAGTGGGAAGGGGGCCCGGATGGTGATGGTGCGTGCTTTGTCTGTGTTGCTGTGCAGCACAAGTAGGTATGCATAATATAGATGACAATTTATGACAGTCTCTGGTTTTGATTAACTGTCGCGTAGTAGGAAGTCATTAAACTGACTTGATGGCTATCAGATGTCTTAATTGAAAAATGTTTATATTTCGATTTGGTTAAACAGCTTGGTTGCACATATCAGGTGGTATATTCACGTTTCAAAGAACGGGCAACATCAGTCCTGAAAGCTCTAAATCCTCGTTCTCGTAATTTCTAATCGAGGGGTAAATGATCTCTACCGTTCACTGTGAGGTAAAAATAAAATCAGGCATATAGCCAAATCGGATTTCAAACATAGCTTCAACGTGGACCTCCTGAAGCTTTGCTGGTTCTGATTACAATTTAATATTCTTGGATGTTTGTCAGACTTTCACAAGGCCAACGGACTTACCACTAGGCAACTATTTCATTACATATTAACAAGCTCCCCATCGAACTCAAACTTCTGCTACCTAACTCTTTTTACGAACACATATTTCGAAGACAGGTTGATAAGACATTTCTTCATGCTGAAGCATCAGTCTTCATTTTGGGCTAGCTACCGCTCATTGTAAATCAATTAAAATCACGACTGGCTCATCGTACAATTATCAGTGAGTGGGTTGACTATTGGTCTTAATCTATATATCTCTATAATTAGCCTGGTCATTACCTATCTGCTTCAAGTTGCGCATTCGAAAACCCGTGCCTTGTAGTTCAATACAATACCCACGAGGCAATTTAACCCTCACGAGGCGCTAAAAGCGCATGTAGTCCTGTGTGACTGAGTTCGTTCTTGCCGATATGAAGAATGAAAACTGAGGTTCTAATGATGACTTGAACATACGTTCGTATCGTACCCAAATTCCGAAAATTTAACTCTCATGAATCGCTAAGAACGCATGTAGTCCTATGTGACAGAGTTCATTCATAGCCTTGCCGATATGAACAACGAAAACTGAGGTTCTAATCATGACTAGAACATACGTGAACATACCCAAATTCCGAACCATAGTACCACGGTGTTTGTCTCATTTTTTTTCGATTGCAATTTATATCAAGGCCATGAATATATTTCCAAAAAAATAGCACCATCTCCGATAGTAATCTTCGCAATGTGAACCATTTATTAGGAGGAGTGATGAGTTGTAGGAGGAGGCTTGATGATAATCGGTGGTGGGTATCGCCACCAAATTAGGCTTATATCCTCAGCATACTATCCCAACTACCCAGAGTCCATTATTTCCCTAATAGGAAATCATTTCCGAGCTTGTGTACCATTTTTCTCCCTCCTCGGTGAAGGAAAAAAAGACTCATTCGAGGCACTGACCGATCCATTACAGATGCTTAATATTGTGGTGCGTATATACATATTCAGAATCATCATCATCAAGCAAGGCAGGCTTACGTTAAACTCCCACCACCATATGTAGTAACATATTTCTTTGGTTCCCGTTCGTTTCGAAAGCAAATTTATCGATGTTACCTTATTAGTTGTGGGATGTCCATCACGATGCAAACACTACTTCAGGAGTACAGTAGCTACCACACCGCCATTCATTTGGGGCAATTTTTCTTTAAACCTAAGAGGATTCCCTTAAATTACCCCATAAGTTCCATCCATCTCTATAGCCAACAATATACCTACTGCGTGGAGTTTGTTTTTGCAATCTGGGATGTTGCTTGTTGGGGATTTAGAAGAACCGGGCCTATTACCGGTGATGAGGTCGAATGTTGCCAATTAAAAATGATGTTATAAATTAGGAGTTTTTATTGGCTGTGTCCTGGGTGATGTGGTACGCTCCTGCTTGTGCGGGATAAATGCCAATTCCGACAGCGAGCTGATAGAAGACTAAGACTGCTAACAAAGCAATCAATCTTCAAACGGATTTCGATCTCTGGCGCCCCAGTGGGTGGTAGGAAAAGGTGGAGTAAGTTGTTGTACCAACAAATATGTACTGGGCATCAAGATTAATTTTTTTTACAGAATAAGTTAATAGCAAGCAAAAGCATATCGATAAAAATAAGGAGAAGAAATAGAGTACTCTCGACAATTGAATCGAATTGAAATGGTATCCTGATAATCCTCGTGTAAAATATTAACGTCTTTAAAATGGGATTAGATGGAGCAAAGGAATCGTTTAAATCACTTCGTTCTTCTTTTCTATGAATTGGAAAATGTTTACTCACCCAGGGTAGTGTGTAAAGATGTCGTTGTGTCACTTTACGGTTAATTACATAGAACAGATGGCACATCTCTGAATGACCTAACACTACGGTTTTATTCTGTTTGATTTTCCTATTACCTCAACAGTCATCTTCAGTCAACCGGACCAGAATTTGATTGCCGTCAAATATGTTACGTGATTCAGAGCCAATTCTCTACAATCCTGCAATTAGAATATTAAGGCTGTAATATAGCGCGTCACCTTAAACGCTACTGAAGATTTTTTGAAATTTTGGAGATAGATAGATTGCTACCGAACATTTTACAATAAATTAAAAAAATCGCGCTAAACTTGACAGACTAGGGGCCGGTTTGTTCACTTTCGGTTAAATCAAAGGTTGGGTTACCGCACTTTTGGCTTTAACAACGATTATGAATTAAGGATGTTCATTGAAAAAATACATCGATGTTTTTTTCGATGTAATACATCAGAACGTTACATCGATGTTTAACGATGCATCGGTTAAAAAAACATCGATGTTTCCGATGCATCGAATTAAAACGCTATCATGCTACAAAAACAACATAAATCAGCTAATATAGGATAGGAAATAAGAAAAAAGATAGTATTCAAGGTTTTGTTAACATTTATTGAAATTACGAATACCAGTAGGTACTTGTTCTCTAAACTCTGCATGAATAGGATTTTGTTGACATTTTGTTAATTTTGTTCAGCACTTGAGACTCTTTGGAAAACAGTCGCTCCGATGGAACCGATCTGGCTACAATAGTTAAATACTTCAAAGCAACTTTGTAGAGCTTTGGAAACTGCACTTTGTAGTCGCACCACACTTACAACGGATTTTCTTTAAGTCGGCTAACAGGTGTCCTCAAATAGACCAAAAGCTCGTCACTAACACTTTCTTCATTTTTGCTGGACTTCCAATTGCGATGAACTAACTTGTGACGGTCACTCCAAAGGCTGAAATCTTCCGGTGCTAATTTCTTTCCACCGAACTATCTGAGTCTGTTTGGACAATTTCATTACAGAGGTATTTTATTAGCACATGCTATCGGATCTTCAAAATGCAGTTTCTTGAATCATGGATCCAATAATATAGCTATAGCTAACGGAGTTACAAGTTCAATAAAACCCGCCCTTTTCTTGATTTCTGTTTGTATGCAATACTAGTGGATCATCAATCACAAGCGATTTACGGTATTACTTTACTGCTGGTACAATAATTAATTATCGCCAGATATTTCTTTTGTCAAAACCAAGCATGAACAAACAAAATTAGGGAAAAACATTAGAAATGTCATTAACCGACCAAAATCGGGCGGTTACAGATCTTCATCAGTTTCATGTGAATTCTAATTATTTTAAGGATTCCTTACATAAAAACGTTTTCTAGTATTTTACTTAGCATTTAGAAAATACTTTTTTTTTGATTTTCCTGCTGCTATTTCATATATCTATATACATACTGACATGCCGATACAGTTCGGGTTAACCTGTTGGATACTTTGACACTGGTTGTGGTCGTCTTCTTCTTGTGCGCACCAGATAATGTGAGGTCTTTCACTACTGTGAGGTATTTCACTACTGCGAGGTATTTCACTACTGCGAGGTCTTTCACTACTGCAAGGTCTTTTACTAATGCGAGGTCGTTCACTACTGCTAGGGATTTCTCTACTGCGAGGTATTTCACTACTGCGAGGTGTCTTCCTCTACTGCGAGGTCATTTTCTACTGCGAGTTCTTTCTCTACTGCGAGGTCTTTCACTACTGCGAGGTCTTTCTCTACTGCGAAATTTTCCTTCACTGCGTCTCCCTGCAGCTTTGCCTCAGTTAAATATTTAACATACATCACAATGGAGATATTTTTTTTCATGTGCACGAAGTCAGACCGTCACAAACACTCTGCCTCACTGAATCAGTACGCAGACTATGTCATATCTTCATTTTTCATTGAATGCATATTTCGTCCACTACAAGGGTGAAGGGGTGTGCCTCTTCTTATGTGGAGGTACTTTTTCCACTTCTTTTGGCGGGACGTTGAGACTTCGTCAAATCACCGCTACAGCACACACAGCGACAGCACATTCCGTAACATACATATAATTGGTGTTGCTGCGGTTAGCAATCGAACCCAGCAGCAGTTTTCATCGAACTAACCACCTCGACACTGATTGCCTCAAAATTGATTGCCAAAACCCTCATAATTAAAATCCATTCGCAAAATTCACCATCCGTTTGGCGGAGTTTGACTTATGACTGTAACAGCATTGCAGGTAACTTCTATTTGCTTGACAAACTCCATGACACAAGTTGACAATTAAGACTATCCCAATCTGATTGGATCCCTTCACATATGTTTGTCTATGCCAAATTTGCCAGGATTAAATTTTCAATCACAAATATCTTCATCAACCTTAAGCGCAAAATTGATTGATTCACAAATCGTGCATCAAAGTAATTACCGCTAGAGTATACACAGCTATCACATACACTCATATCTCTCTTGTAGCCCAGCATATCTATATGTCTAATCCACACAAATATGAATAGAACACGTCAAGATAGACGTGACGCGATATTATGAGCGCCCGCCATCAGGACCCATCACCACCGTCGTTCACCAGCACCATACTTGGCAAACAAAAGTACATACACGTCGCGTCGTGAGATATTGCTCCAAATTCATCAATTAAAATGCAACCGACATTCTCAAATTGATGCAGCGGCATACCGTGCTGTCGTGCAGTGGAGAAAGGATAATCAAAGCCTAAGCATGTATTCACATCCACACGGGAACACCTTTATATACCAACGAAACGGATTAAGTTAACGTATTCAATTACTCGGTGTAATGAAAGCGCCAGCAGGTGTGCAATATGCTCCGATAGACAGACACCCTTAGGCAGTTGATGGTGGGTCACAACTCACAATGCACACGCAAGTTGTCTTCTCCTCGAGGGATATTCGGATATTGTCGCGTAAAGCAGTATATTGCTTCAGTTAGTTTTGCAGTTCATCTAGGTTGCGCAGCGGCTCACACACGTAAGTGAGTACGAGCAAAGAGTAAACCTCTTTGGTACGAGGCATAGCTTATAATGGATTGTTGCATATTTTTCGGCGCTTAGCTTTACCCAAAGGACACGCGCATACTTACTGTATGGCAACACACCGGGTACGACATTGTGCAGTGTCACAACTCACAATTAGTTCTGTCAACCGATGTTGTGTGTTCAGATTTGTTGCAGAGTTAACACTTGCAGATTTCGTGCGACATTACTGTTTGTCAGTCTAGTCAATCTTCCATAGAATGAATGAAAAGCAATGAAAGGACGTGGTTTGCAGCTTTTAGTTCTGATATCCTGCGATTAGCAATTTCAAGCATCAGTGTTTTTTCGTTGAATTTTTTTTTTTACCATATAGAGGGCCATTCATTAAGTGCGATGGATCATTGAATTGCAGAAAGTTGTTGTATTTGAGGGTGTATATGATTGTGTATATGAAATATTTTTGTTTTAAGTTGAAAGACAGTTCAAAGGCATCCATGGCTTTAACTTGATGGCAACCGCATGCGAGATTTCCAATTTTTAAATGACCCGGTTCCTTGAACAATTAACACAAACAGCTTTCCCCAAACTCGTCAACATTTAGCTATTAGATTTAACAGCCAATTACACGATCTTGAATGCCAGTTGAGGTCGATTCTTTAGGGGATTACGTGTTCAAGAACATTACACCTTCAATATCTATTACTACATTTGATGTGTTGAACGTCGCGTCGCACTGATCTTAAGAAAACAAACGTCGCTAATATTAAAAACATGAACTCCCAGCTAAATAAACTCAGTAATCATGGTCCGGTAGAGCTCCCCCTTGACAGTCAGACCTCACTCAAGTTCATCTTTTAAAAAAATTAGGTTCAATTATGCCCTTGGGGTAAAACCCACACAAAAAAGTGAGATTTTCGATATGCAAAGACATAAGCTTTTTTGGATCTTCCTTGTTCCAAAATCAACCATTTTTGTTCATGTCCTACATGGAAAATGCGTCTCGTCGCTTAAGACAATTTTTGTTGCCAAAATTGGGATCGGTTACCAAATGCTCCAGAGCTCAATCAGCAAATCAGCAAGCTTCTGTTCATGAACGATTTTATTTTGCTTCACTTTAAACAAAAAAATCAAATCACAGACAATTATTGAGCGATTGCTCATGAGGTCTCGACTACCGTTTGAGTGATTTGAAGCATATCTGGCAATAACTAGGCTTTTGTGAAGATCTCGAAATTGTGATCTCAACATATTTGCTCGACTGAACGTTTCGTTGACGTACTGGGACCATTCTATCAGCCATTGAACCACTTTCCTTGAAGGACTCTTTATATTTCCTTTAATGGTACGTAACCCGCGTAACATCAGCAAACAGAACGGATCCACACTAAAATGGTGACAGAACACACGGAAATGCCACAAGAAAATATTTTCAAATAAAGGCCCAGTCGGCTGTCAAAAAAAAAAAAACTAAAGACCTGACTGCCTCCCTGTATTCATAATATTGGTTCTGGTTTAGTTGAGGCCTTTAAGGATCTTTCGTGTCTGGTACCACTAACTTTTGCTAGTTTGGATCCCCACCATTCTTCAACCTCATTTTGTTGATTTTTGGTGCCTTGGATTGGCTTATATTTATAATTTTCCTCTCGTTGGCAAAGTAGGGATAGCTTCTCCCATAAAAATACTGAAACCGCTGTTTCTACCGCCTGGAACAAATAGTAAACACCGTAATTAAACAACTTGTACTAACAACTCAATTCTCCTTTTGCATGTGATCGTGCTCTATTTTTTTTCGGTCGGATTTTGATTTCATGAAAATAGCCTTGTTCTAGAGCTCGTCAGGATTGCGAAACGGAAATCAGGTGCAGAATGTCGATCCTTCTTTGTTAATCCCAAAGCCATTCGCAATCAACGTCGTTGAGGATCGTCTTTGTGATCTTTTCCACCTTGTAGATATTTCTATTGGCCCTCCATTTTACAGCTGTTGCATAAATCTTTTTTTCGGTAATCAAGTTCTTAATCTGCCCTATCGAGGTATCCGTCGGAGCGGACAATTTTCCGCAACGCATACTTCATCGGAGGTTTAAATTTCATTCGAGGTATGTGTCATCGGAAAAAAATACTACACAAAGGCGACGGCTTCACTTCACTACAATTCGTTAATAAATTCCGCGAGGAATTTGTGTCTGAGGAAATCGGAAAAAGAATGGCACTTAGCTGTTAAAAATTGTACGAAAAGTGCACCTGAACGTACTTCAACGCAACGCGTTACAAAATGTTGGAGAAATATTCCGAACAGCTTTTCGGAAGAATACCTCGAAGCAAAAATCCTCCGAATCGTACAAAATTGGAGAATTTTCCGCTCCGACGGATACCTCGATATGGCCGAATGTATTAATTTTCTTGAGGACCTTCCTTGCATTTTGATAAGAGCTATTGAAATCCGTGTCTGCGTTATATATAGTGTCCTCACAACTCTGTTGTGTTGAAATACAAAGCAAAGCGGTACTTTGAACTGCTAAACAGACTCTTTATCGCAATCACAATTTTTGATCCTTTTCCAAAAAGCTATATGGCTACTTTCAGGTAGAAGGGACTTGCTTCAGATTTTTTGTTCAGCCTAGTTAGGATGTCAGTTGTTGTTTACGCGAATCCCTTTAGGTCAAAATTTAAATCAAAAATTCCTTAAGATGATTCCTTAGCTACCCTTAAAAGTCGTCGTACATTATGTTCTTAAAAAGACAACATAAACCTACTTAAACCAGTTGAGCCCTTTGTAACATTTAAGCAATTTAAACTCACGTCACTCCACCTCTAACTTGCAAATCTCCTACACAGTCTCGACGGCCTAGCAATTGAGCCCACACACGTCATGTTAACAGCTCTTTAATATTCCTCTGATCCCCTTTAACAATCCCTTCGTTCCCATCTACATGCACCTTTTCCCATTAGGCAAGCATTTTCCACAATAAAAATGCAAATTACACAATCCCTAAATGAATTACTTACATAATATCCTTGACCGCCCTGCAATTTGTAGTAGCTGCTGGAAGAAAGCCTTCGTTCTAATCCACTCTAATTCGGTTTCCCCCCCGCAAATTATTCTATTTCCCATCTCTAGTGCTTATACCTAATTGGTATCCTAACCGTCAAGCTGTGTATATACCAACGAATATACCTCAGTTTTCTCATAGGGGGAAACCAACAGGAATATACCTTCACCCGAAAGACCCTAACCCCGGAAATTTGCTAGCCCAAAAAAAAAAAAGGAAACAAAGACTAGTAATAGAACTAAGGACGACTACACTACATCTCACATATGCCACCCAAAGCAACATCATTGACCATCGTCGTTGTCGTCTTCGTCGTTCTTCTTCTTCTCGTTGTAGTCCTCGTCATAGACGGCTCTGTAGTAGGTCTTTCTCCTCACAATCGTTAGGTGAGTACTAACTACCACCACCCCTCCAAAATAATATCCTGTCAATATGGACTTTAGTTTCCTTGTAAGTGGGATTTTACAAGGAATAAAAGTGATCCCCAATTGGGCAGTAAAATAACTGTATTTTCGGGAGTCAAAGTCCTACATGCGTTGTATCCTGTTTTTGCTTTATCTTCATCTTCTCAAGAAAATAGGTTTTATTACCAATCCAACACATGCCCGATGAGAAATCGAGCAAGAAGTACTGGATTGTGTGCGTCTTCGGTGCGGAGGTAAGGGAGTGAGTATGCGAAGAGTCCTTGTTATTTATTTTACGATCCTACCACACGGTGTGCGGAGATTTATTGAGTATAATCAATTTGGAAATGGAACACCAACAAGGCGACAAGCGGGAGGCGATATAGGTGAAGAAGTAGTCCTGATGGGAGAGAGAAAATCCCAGAAATCGGAAACCAACCGCAAACATGCATATACCGGACGAGGAACATTTTAATGTCTCAACTGAACTCTGTAAGCAAGCCAATTTTGTGTTTCCGGTTTCCGTTGTGTATTCCTTTGAAAAGGAATGATGTTTTTTTTTTCTGTGGCACACCGCATCCTTTTAAACTGCAATTTTCCAATATTCATGAGGTTGCGCGCGGGGGAAGTGTTTTCTAAGGAAAGACGTTGGTACAGGGTTAATTTAGCAAACATCGCTTCCCAACATCGTTACATTCACCTTTTCAAAAGGGTTTTTGGAAGGATTTGCTATTTCTATGTGTTTTTTCTTGCTCATTTTTCGTCATCCTCCTTACATCCGACTGCTACATGAGAGAAATCCTTTTGAATTTGTTTCCGCTGTGCTCGCTCGCGCGGAACATTCTTTCCACCATCAGGTCGCCGATGCATGCCACTGAGAAATTAAAAACCATGAAATGAATAACGGCCACTAGATGGCGGGTAAGAGGAAAGCTCCCAGGATGTTATCCAACACAGGATAGTTATATACACCAAAAAAAAAAAATAGGAAAACTGTAAGACGACGATGAAAATCCTGATTCAGTGCATTTGCTGAACGTTTTCTATGCACGAATTGAAAAGAAATTTACTGCTTTCTTCTAAGAGAAATGTCACGATGGAGTCGGAAGGGACGATAGGGGCACCGACGACGACGGAGGTAAGTTAAGTTAAATTTCTTTTCCCCCAAAACGTATTCGCTCTCTCTCTCTCTCTCTGTCTACAGTTGTAGGGAAAATCCTGCTTGCGCGAGTATAGAAATGTGTATATTTGGGATGCCTTGTCGTCATTCTTGCAATACCGGTGCATTACAAGAATCCTTTACTTTCGCTGGAGGAGCTGCGTGTTCTCCTTGACAACGTAAATGCCATTCAATGTTGGTTTCTTGATGACATTTTTCATTTTTTTTTGTCCTTTTCAATTTTTTGTGTTTGCTGTCTCTCTGAGTTCTTTCATTTGTGTGCTCTTTATTGGAATTGGGGTTGCTAACTGAATTAATGTGGGATCGCATGAAGGATGTAGGAGCTGAGCCGGCAATATTACTCTGAATAGAGAAGTTTAATTTAGGAAATCGACACAAAGGCAGCAAATTGTCGAGTGCAAAAGTGTGGACTCAGGGGCTTTAGATGAACAACCTGGACGATTCCAGCTTAATTGGTATTTAATCCCAAAAAGTGATGGTTTTCTATCAGGGAGGCTACTTAGTGCTTCAATGTTTCCGTTAGTTCAGCAGAAGTTGGTGGCTGATTCGTACCTGTATTAGGTTTTGTACTCAGATCCCACTACTGCTGAATTGTTCTAGAAAAGGATATTTTTAGTTTTTTTTTGGAAGGAAAGGAAGGCAATATTCATAGAATTTTTGATAAACAATTCTCAGACAGAAGTGTAAACTGGCTTTTCCTACATATATCCATAAGCTGACGTATATACGCACAGAGGCGTTTTTCTCTGGAAGAACCTGCTGGTCTTCCAACTATGTGGTTGCTTACGCAAATGAAGTCGGATTGGCATGGACTTGTGAGTATCGAAAACGAACTGTAGAGTGTCTAAAATTCATAAAATCAGCAAAGCGTTTAACGTTTTAACGTCTTTTTCCATATCACGGGTGTCTTAATAGAAAAAAAAGCGAGTGATATGAAACATGTTAAGTTTAGTGAGTTACTCTATGGGTGGTGTCCGAACTAAAGTTTCAGGAGTCTAGGAAATATGCCCACTAACGACGAAACAGATTTCCTGTTTCTCTGAAGTGTTCTGGCTTTGCCATAATACTCACATACCGCCTATGTCCATTTTAAAACCATCTATGTAGATTGATATCGAATCGATGACAATTATATTCACCCCTAATCGAGGATCCGTTCGGGACAATTTCCGAAACGAAAGTATATTCCAATCGGAACTCAATTTCCCTTCGAGGTATCCATTGCGGAACATAATAAAAACGCATACAATCGCGTTCGATTAATTCCGCAGCAATTCTTCGTCGCACAACTTCGGAGGAAATTCAACGCACAGCTGTCAAAAATTGTTGAATCAACGCATATTGTCGATGCGCTATCATGTGCGTTACATTTCGTCGGAAAATCTGTTCGAAATGCTAATCGGAACGATTATCTCGGTAGAAAATTCTCCGACTTCGAACAAATCGGAGAAAATGTTCTTGCTAACGGATACCTCGATAGTGGTGATTAGATTATGGTTGGCATGATCGTTTGGTGAGAATTTGGAAATTTCTGCACCAGCTTAATGAACAAAGCCTCGTCAGATTTATACCTTGGCAATTTAATGCTTGTACCTACACAGTGTACATCCTTTTTGAATGTTTACTACCGCATTATGTATATTGTAGATACGAGAATATGACACAGATATGCTTTGCAATTTTGTAATCCTATATGCAAAAGTTGTTTGGCTTAATGTCCAAACAATGAAGATAACCCTTCCCAACATCTTTCGTCTGCCTTGCAGAAAACCAAATAAATGAAGGCCAGAGCTATAAGATCTAGAGAGCCAGCCAATCAATGTCTTCGTGAGATTACTTACCCTTGAAAACATCTGTACCAATAGTCATCGTAACTCGATGTTTATGGACGGTAACTCCGTCATGTCAAATAGGGTCGTCCAGCACCTCAATTAAAAAACAAAATTTAGTTAAAAATAATTAATATTTATGGCACAACCTGAGTTTAAAAGACGGCTTCATGTTCAACAAGTCAATATAATGACCGGAAACCGTCTCCTCTTCCTATGATGCAACATGATTCCAGGTGGTATCACAAGAACCACATACCTAGGCCATACCATATCATATCCCTACTTGCCCAAACCACATATTCTACCATCTTTTAGTTTCAGGTATTTCTTATTCGTATTTTGCTTTCATTTTGTGATCCACTACTTAGTTGATACTCACAGGTAGGTTGGATGTCAATTCGATATTTTGAAATACTTGACCAACCTTCATATAACTACCTTAGCAAATTGTCAGGAACCCTATCAATATGGGTATCAACCAAAAGTTCTACTTGAGTGCATTTCAAAATAAGTCAAGTAGCCCTTCATGGTGAAGATGTTACCATGTTTACATAGTCCTTTGGTACACTCGAGATCCTAACCACTTTAAACTGACAGTAAACGCATGAAATCAAGTCAACCTGTCTCCTGTGAAAATGTCTACATTAGACCAACCACTTCACCAATTATCCTTCAACGAAGTTGCCACTATAAAAAAAAATCAATAGCATTCTCTAGTTTGGCGAATTGTCCATGTTGCCATGTCACCACTCGATTCTTCTTCCGATTGTATGTGTGCCTTTGTGCGTCCTTTTGTTCAATTTATCCTGCAAAACAAAGTACCAAACAGAATATTAAACAACCTGCCAATAGAATTGAATCATTTGCTTTTGCCAACTATATCTCTGTTGTTCGTCTGCGTGTATGCGTAAATAGACAATTGAATCCAGTCGTACATCCCCATCCCCTATCATTGTCCACATGCAAGATGGACGATATGAATTCTTCATGCAGTTGTATAAGCAACAACAGATTTTCAAGTATTTGAAGGATAATGACGCAGGATATCACTCAGTTATATAATATTTGCTTAAGGAAAATATCTCTCACCTGCAGACAAATGCATGTCCGAATAGAATGAACTGCTGACTGACCCAGGACACGCAGTCATCATGCCATCCCAGAGAGGGTGCGTCCTTCCCTGACAAACCGAAACAGATTCTGTTCAAACAACATTTTGGCGAAGGGACAAACAGTATAGTTTCACCAGCTCACTGTGTATGTATGTGTGTGTACCAATGCATTCCAGCCTGCCTGGTTCCCTGTCTCGTATGGCTTTTGGCCAAAAACCAAGCTTACCCTTGCTAAACTCATCGTCCTCCTTGAGAGAATGCGTACGTGTATCTTTTGCGGGTGCGTTGTGCATAGTTGCATACACACTGCATACTTCCTTATGCGTATGGCTGCGTGTAGATTGCATCCTTTTGTTCAATGTAAAATGGGTGGCAATGCCGAGACCAAGTGCAGTGTCAGACGGAATAACAATATTAATGTTTGCATTGTGGAGATTCCATAACGTAACGGTCACACACAATTCAAGGCTTAACAAAGAGAGACGTTTTCGATGTTAAAGGAGGTGAAAATGTCCTATGACCGTAAACAAATTAAATGGATTTTGTCATCGTCATAGTTGTTTGTCTGTCCGTCCGTCGTTGTCCTGATAGTAGTAGGAATGCATTTTGTATGTCCCATTATACTGGACCTTCTGGCTACTGGTTTTGGTATTAACTTTGTTTTCGTTGAGATCAACTTTTGTTTATCCGGGCATGTTGCATGTGTGCGTGTATGACACGAATGCAACGCAAAGGACTGACAAAATTGAAATTTTATGACATCTGAGGCTTAGCAAAATTAATCGCTTTGAAAAGTGAACACACACGCACCCAAGATGAGCAAGTGTAGGTTTGGTAAGAGGGTTGGAAGATATGAATATAGAAGGTTGACCACGGCCCCAAGTGATTTTCGGATTATCGTTAACTTGCAAATTTGTTTACTTGATGTGGGGCATAAAGGATTGAGACTGAGAGTAGACAGAGTCGGGGTTTTTTTTTGTGGAATGTCGAAGGTCTTCTACATAGGCGTTGATTGCGATTTTGGAGTATAAAAAGTTTTACGACGATTTCTCTTTAAACAATGTACCAACCGCCCATTCCTCGCTCCACACCTTTCATCAAACGGTTGAAAAGAATCAATCGGTCATTGGAATTTAAAATGTACAAGGTGGCGCAAAAGTAATCCTCCTATCAGAAAATGCTATAAATTTTGCGATTGGCCCCTAATGTCAGTTCTGTTTTGACATTTGTGTAGTAAACACATGCGAAATACACGTTAATAAACAATGTTACGCTACACTGCTCTAGGGAATATTGGTGACTATTTATTTGTACAAGCATATTGCCAATGAGCCAAGAAATGCTAAACGCATTTAAGAACCAAATACAAAATTTCTGGAACTTGTTAGGTCTACCAAACTTTCCAATAAACGAGGATTATTTTGCTATACTTCTCAAGTCCTTTAATCGAGTATAACTTTTGTCAATATATACTAAAATTTCCAAACTCCTTCCCAACAATATATCTACAATTGCCTACGCTCTACTTAACATTTTGACCTACGACTATACCACTCATCTCCACCTCTTTGATGTTCCCCACCAACACACAAGAAAAGCCCCTCACGACAGGACATTTCATAGCTTGCCTCCTACCATTGAATTAATTTTCTGAAATGACAGTCATTAGGCAGGCGTCATGCGGCCCTGGGAACACATTCTCGCGAATACCCTACAACTATCCGCTGCTGACAAGCACATGTTCCAGTTTCCCTACATAATGCAACGAATTTTTAATCAGCCCCTAATTACTCATCGCCACATGTATACTGGAGCACCACTCATAATCCTCATTTCACGAAGAAGGAAAAGCCAGCTCACGCGAAATAAATTAGCATTCTAAGCTTATGCACCAACAAACGCACAAGAGGATGCCCATGGATGACAATCCGCAAAAGGGATAAAAGAAAAAGTATTCCATGTCTAACAAGTATTTAATGACCGCTCAGAACGCAAAAAAAAAAAACGGATTGCAATTTTGAATTCTCCAAATTCCGTTCAGAAATGCATACCGACATACGTGCAGACACAGCAACATTTATGCATATATGTATGCGCTAACAAAAAATAATAATAATTGTAAAAAATTGGCGATATTTTTTGTCCCCTTGCAGTCTGTTAGATATCATAAATTTTATTGAAAAAAAAAAAAAAACGGAAAAGAAACGTTTCGTTCAAACAGGAGCAAAATACATATAGATGTGAGTGTGTGGAAAAAATGTGTCCAAAGGATACTGACATAGAAAATGAGAGCGGGCCAAAAGGACCGACGCAAAAAATGGATATTATTATGAATGGAAAAAACTAAAATCGACATGACATATTGCTCTGTGCGATTCGCAGGAGGAATGCATTTATCGTTGGTCCTTTTTTTAAATATCTCCTTTTTTAATAGTCGCATGGCGTATACGTGCCATTTATTATGTATGGCGAGAGGGAGTAGTGTGTATGCCCTATTGAGGGTCTTCATCTATCCCAATGGGGCACTATACATTCGACTACCTCTTCTCTATCCCAATCGGATAAATACAATCCATTGTTCCGATTCAGTGAAATGTTGATGAGGCTACCGAAAAACGGAACACGGTAGGGTTTCTGTAAAAATCTGATGAAATAATGAAAACTGTTTTGTGGCTGATGTGGCATAGTTTTGGCGTGTAGTAGAGAAAACTTTGCAGAGACTTATGAGTTTAAAAATGTGAGTTTTGCTTAGACTTTGGTGCTGTTGATCAGTGAAAAGCACGTTAGACTAATTACTACCACTATTTTAAGTCTATCACCTACGCTGGTAGTATCCAATGCAAACTCTGTTCGGCAAAAGTCTGATAAAAACCAGCTTGAGAAACATCTTTGGTCAGCCGATCGGAAACGGAGAAATTTTGTAGCGTTTCTAAAGGGTGTTCCAACGAAAACGCACGACGTTAATTGTAAATAAAACAAAAAGTTTTCAGAGAATTATCTTAATATTTTTGTATTAAGATAGTTAGAAGGATCTATAACAATTATGTGTGAAACAAAATATCGGCCATATGCTCGCCACAACTTCGGTTTCATAGGTACATCTATCCGATGGTCCATATTTTCAATGACTCTGAGACATAATTGAGATTCAGTGTCGTAAATGTGCCGAATTATCTCATCCTTTAGCTCTTGAATTGTTCTTGGCTTATTGACGTACAACTTTTCTTTTAAATATCCCCAAAGAAAGAAGTCCAACGGTGTCAAATCACATCGTGGCGGCCAATTAACATTGCCACGACTTTGACACCGCCATTGAATTTCTCGCTCAAAAGAGCCATTGATCGTTGGCTGTGTGGCAAGTGGCACCATGCTGTTAGATGTACATATCGTCCATGAGCATATCCTAAAATTCTGGCGACAAGTAGCCGGTTATCATCTCGCGGTAGCGAACACCATTCACGGTAACTGCTTGGTCGACCTTATTTTCGAAGAAGTACGGCCCGATGACGCCACCAGCCCGTATAAACCGCACTAAACAGTCACTCTTTATGGATGCATCGGCTTTTCAACAATCACTCGTGGATTCTCATTCGCCCAAACGCGGCAATTCTGCTTGTTAACGAATCCACTGAGGTGAAAGTGTGCCTTCTCGCTGAAGATTATTTTCTTTGTAAAGCCACCATTCACTTCTGTCTGTTCAACCAACCATTCGGCGTATTGACGACGCTTGAAATGGTCAGTAGGCGTCAACCTTGTAAGCTTGTAAATTCAAATCTTTCCTCAAAATTCGAATCAGTGATGTTCGTGAGATTGTCAATTGTTGGGCACGACGACGAGTCGAGGTTGACGTCTCTTCTGCCATACTATCGCGAACAACGGCATTGTTTTCCGCAGAACGAACTGGGCGATAATGTACAGGTGTTTTCACATTTCCTGAAGACCCGGTTCGCTGAAATTTGAGTACAATTCTCCCAATAGTGGACACATTTGGTCGATTATGCTGACCAAAAAAATCACGAAATGCATTTTGATTTGAAAGGCTTTAACAATCTTAACGCGCTGCTCAATTGTTTACCATGGTTGAATTTGTCAAACACTGAAACAAAGAAAGGTCACATTGAGTTGGGCAAAAAACTTGACGTCAAGCTGTGACTCGCAATTCGTAGCCCTAGAGACACAAAAACGTATGTCAAAATTTAAATATTTTCGATATTTTTGCGATTTTGTGATTTTTTTTTTACCATTTTTCAATATTATGAGTTTTATGAATACTTTTGTTAAGTGCCAACTTCTATTCTACGTCACTTAGAGGTCATTTTTTGGCATTATATAGAAATTCTATATTTTAAGTAAGGTGTCATACCCAGCCCAAAATAAAAAAAAAATTTAGTAACGTTCTTCTGTCATTAAGGCGACGATATTAACATCGTGCATTATGGTTGGACAAAAAAAAAAACCTCTAGGTAATGTCCTCTATTAATTTATTTAATTGCAAAATCCTTGTGATTCTAAGGACACATTTAAGATATCTCGCAAATATTCATGCTCGTCCATGGGTTGACATAACTCTAGGTCACTGGTGTCGGAAAAAGATGAAAATTAACAATGGTGCTGGTCTATATGCAGATCTCGCGTACCTATAATGAAAAAATGTTCATAACCCCGTGTTGGTCGGGTGCAAGTGTTGAAGTTACGAAATTCCTTGCTAACTGACTTCCAAAATTTTACCCTAGAAATGTGACACAAGTAACAAGTCATCTTCTTCACTTGGTGGGTAATGTTTAACCTTCAATTCTAATGCTCCGTTGAGTTTTCCACAATATCATTGAATCTTCTGCTCCAAAGCAAATTAATCAAAAGATTTTGAAAAAAAAAAAAAAAAAAAATGTTGCGCTCAAAATGACCGAGAAATTATTATCCGTATGACTGTGTTGAGTGGGGGTCCTTAAATTGATATCCTTAGTAGTGCGAGTAACAACTTCATTACAAAAACATATGAGATGGCTTTAATCCGCTATGCGATTCGTTGAATACCCGATTCGATTCCATTCTTAATTTAAAAATCCACAAAAAGTGGACGTGCCTAAAACAGCATGGGCATGAAATATATAAAGTGACATTTTCACCACATCTTGTTCAGAATGTTTATCTTTAAATCTTATGTCACGAAATATTTTCATCAATTTTTTTTTTGAATATTTTTAAAATTGTACCGAAAAACGCGCGTCAAAAAAAACTTAATATGGGACAAAAATAGTTGTCAACCTTGTCTAAATTTCTTTCTCAGACACTTTTTCCAAATCCAGTCTGACAAACGAAAAAGTTTTTCTAAAAAGTGGGCGTGGTAGTTAACGGCTTTTGAAAATGTTTACACTTGTTCGAACAGGACGGACAAGGATCGCATATAAGTTCATTATCTAAGCTCAAAATTTAAGACCGGTGACCTACAGATAGACGGAAAGACGTATGACAAATATGACTAAATCGACTTCGCTAGCGATATTGACGGCTTTATCGAGGTATCCGTCGGAGCGGACAATTTTCCGCAACGCATAATTCGTCGGAGGTTAAAATTTCATTCGAGGTATGTGTCATCGGAAAAAAATACTACACAAATGCGACGGCTTCACTTCACTACGATTCATGAATAAATTCCGCGAAAAATTTGTGTCGGAGGAAATCGGAAAAAGAATGGCACTTAGCTGTCAAAAATTGCACGAAAAATGCATCTGAACGCACTTCAACGCAACGCGTTACAAAATGTCAGAGAAATATTCCGAACAGCTTTTCGGAAGAATACCTCGAAGCAAAAATCCTCCGAATCGTACAAAATCGGAGAAATTTCCGCTCCGACGGATACCTCGATAGGGCCGTGAGTTTATCCGTATACGTTAAGGTATATCTAGCTAAATTATTTATCTAAGTTAAAAACTATCTCTCAAATCTAATATATCCCGATCCTTCTAAGCTGAAGAAGTTAGCAGAAATAATTTATACTGTTCACTTCCATGTTCGGTCTGATTCTTCGAACCTTTTGAGCCCCTTTCTGTTGACTGCATACACTTGGTTTTATCCTTGTTTATTGTTTAACTTGTTTTAGTAGCCTTCTCTACTTTAAACACAAGCCCAGGTGCTATATGCCCTATTTAGTGCACATATTATAATTTTGACCTTAAACCCGAACTGATGCCTAATCATGTTGTTGGTAAACTGATTTAGGCGTTCGCACAATAATGGCGAACATGATCTTGTAGGTGATGTAGAGGAGACACTGGCGACTATGTGGTATAAACATTTCACAGCTTCTTTTTTCTTGTGGATTATGGAAAGATGGTATGCTTTCATTCGTCAAGCATCGTTTCATCCGAATAAATTTTGCTAATGCCTTTGTTTTTGTTTTTTTTTTCCAAATCATTTCCCCTGGCTGAACCGACTGTTCATGTCTTGTATCCTTGGTTCACTTATTAAATCGTTGGTTCGCGTTTTAAAATTAGCTAAATCTTCTGAAAATTATGCTTGTGTGGACAATCATAACAACAACGATTGCTCGTAAAGAGATCAGTTAGATATAATGCAAATCTGTGACACAGAGGTTAGTGGCTGCCAAAAAAAAAAAAAACCAAAATCCCATAACTCTACGTATCTTTGTCCATGTAGGTTTGCAATTTATCGTTGGAAACATACCAAACAGAATCTCGCGACATGAATTAATACCTCGGATGCAATTGACTGTGCGCTTAATGATTTGCTATCTTTGCAAAACAAATTGAATTTACATTTACTTACTTTGAAGTAATCTACATAATCCACTTGAAGTGTACCTAATGGATTTTACAATTATGTGGAATTACACAGATATCAAAAGTTACTCTTCAAGGACTAATTGATGCTTCTCAAGTCAACTCAAATGTCAAAACACAGTCTGGCTTAAAGTAGACTTGACAGCAGTCAATGCTTCTGCATTTCAATTAATCTTAATCAATTAACAAATTATTTACTGATTATGGCTGCCAATAAATCACATAACCCCCTATAAAATTATGTCCAGTGCATATGTATACGCATAACTATGAACTGACGTCACTCGCATCCAATGCAAACTTCAATCCCCACCGAAGTCACTCGTTCCAAATGGAATCACTGGCTAAAATTATTTCAATTAATTTGCTTATAGCAATGTTTGTTTATTTGCTGACATTAATGTGTACACACACATACACACGGGGTAATGTTTATGTATCGGAGGGCAGTCCTCCATACCCCACTAAGTATTTATTGAAATATTTCAGGTATTAGCATAATTTTTGCATGATTTGCATCATGGCATCGACCAGAGTGCATTCGGGTGTGCAATAGGAAATTTTGTTGGATAAATAATGTTTACATGTTTACGCATTATATCCAGTGGTGGGCGGGGGGTTGCGCAATGGTTGGGAATGGCTTTTTAGTTAGTTGCAAATGAATTGCTTTATTAATAATGACAAACTAATGTAGTCTAGAGTATACTGCCACTGCAAATTCAATTGGCAAACTTTGTCAGTAGCACTCGACAGCAGTAGCACGCATTGAGAGGAAGCTCTCCAAGTGACAATCAAAATGGCCACCCCAACGAGAGCGCACTGATGGCGCCCCAATCAATAGCAACAAATTACACATTAATGTCTGTTTGCAGTGCGTTTAGGGGTGTAATGAAATATAATTTTCAATTTTCAATTGGATAAGTAGGAATCATTGATCCAATAATGTCGCTGTTGCTGTCACAGATGAGATGAGAACTCTGGGCCATCGATGCGGCATTTAAACAGCGAGTTGTATGGCAAATGGTGATGATCATTCGGGGTGGACCCGCACTGATTTGACATAATTTTAGATGAATTTAGTTGGGTAATGATTTGCATCTGGAGGGTTGGGGGATAGCCACCATGCTGTATGCAAACACGTGGAGTAATTAATTACACTATCCCAATAGAGAGATGGATTTTTTGTTTGGATTTTGTTTGCAATTCATTTGTCCATTTGGAGAGAATATATCGGGGAAAAATGCTTTTAATTATGTGTTTGCCACTGCATTTCATAATTGCTATAGATGAACAAATACTCATAGCCTGGGAAATTTATTTATTTTGGAAAAATTTAGTTGCAACCAGAGGTAGCGAGCAATTAAATAATAATAATGAGAACATTCTGTGAAAGACGGGGACTATACAAAAATTTAAAGCGAAAATCACCTGGAATTTGCCATTGGTTTTGGAATTATAAAGCGCATCAGGAAAAAGGTGCGTAATGTGATTAGATTAGATGCTCAATAAAGTGTGAACTCTGCATCAATGTCAGCATTTTAGTGGTGTCTAATTTGCTCATAGCCGTATTGTTATTTAATTTCCAATAATTTTCGCTGTAATCGGATTTATCAAGCTCGTTTTTTTTCGGAATGTTAACCATGCAAAGGTGTGACAATCCAGCCTATTCCGAGAATAGAAGTTCAAACATACATGCGTTTTGAATTTAAGCCTAGATGCACTATACGAACCGGTTTTAGGGTGATATGTTTTATTAGATCAGGCTTTGAGACTATAAATGTGGAGTGATTAAATTCAAGTTTTCGGATTTTTTTAGATTTATGGTTTTGATCCCAAATCTATTAGTTACCCACAATAAATTACACCGCTATCCGGTTTCCACGTCATCATAACGTATTTCTAAGACCCGGTTTTTCAGTGCGAGATCATCTTAGTTTTGAAATTAAACTCGAGTTAACTCGAGAAAGTACTTTTCCAGTCAATTTTAATCCAGTGATCTTAGCGACTCGAAATTGTTTTAAATATTGAGTGTGATTGTTTTAAGAAGAAAACGAACTCTAAGATCGCGACAAAAGCTATTTCATTCGTTTAGTGAAAAGGAAACCAAACAGCTGACAACTGTGCTGTTGCAGATTCTATACATTTCGATAACTCATCGATTTTAAGGTATATAAACATTGGGTGTTGTTATCTTTGAGTAAGCACAAAGGCAGATTTGTTCTCGATGGACGAATTAAATTCTCTAGTTATGGAGATGATTACGAAACTAGGTACTTGTAAAACAAAACTAGACCAATTTAATGTTATCGCACAATTAGCGACTAAGTTCTTATATAATAATGTCAAGTAATTTAAATAATAGATATATGAATATTATTACATGGAATGCAAGAGGTATTCGTAATAAACATGTAGAATTTATTAATTTCTTAAAAGATAAACAAATTGATATTGCTTTGATAACAGAAACATGGCTGAAAGCTGATATACAAATCTCCACTTCCGATTATAAATGTTATCGAGTGGATAGAGAAAATAGAAGAGGTGGTGGTGTCGCAATTCTTATTCGACGACAACTACAACATCAGCTTTTGCCTTCCATTCAAACTAGATATGTGGAAAATATAGGTGTAGAAGTAACTTTGCGTAATCAAAGAAAAGTCAAGATATATTGTGTATATTTTCCGGGAAATATTACAGGGGGCTTAACACCAGAAGAGAAAAGGGTAGCATTGAAAAATGATTTTAAGAAACTTTTTAATATTAATTGTGCATTTTTAATGGGAGGTGATTTAAATTGCAGGCACAGGGATTGGGGCTGTACTAGAGCAAATTCCTGGGGTAATGTACTGTCTGACTTATCTGTTATGTTGCCGATGTCTATTTTGTTTCCACCTAGTCCTACTTATGTTCCAGCAAGTTCTCGTGGAAGTCCCTCTGTAATTGACTTATTTGTTACAAACGTCTCTGGTCTTATGTCTCAGCCATTTTCGTTAAATGAACTAAGCTCTGACCATAATCCAGTTCATTGTCAAATTCGTTGGTCGGGTTTGGAAAAGGTGCAATATTTATATAATTTCAAAAACGCAAACTGGACAAGTTTTCAAACGGAAGTTAAGAGGAAGTTTCGAAGTATATCTACGAGCCTTGAAGATATCGAAAATAAGCAGGATGTTGATGGTATTATTCAACAATTTTCCGAAATTGTTCTTAGTTCGGCTGATAACAACATTCCTAAAGTTGTAAAACAAATCTTTTGCGCTAAAATTCCACCTTATATACTAGAGCTTATAAAATTAAGGAATATGCATCGGCGAAATTGGCAAAGGTATCGGGAGCCTGCCTCGAGAACTCAAGTAGCACAATTAAATAAAATAATTAATAATAATATTCAAGCTCATCGACACAAAGAGTGGAATAATAAACTGAGTAATTTAGACAAAGCGTCCAAACCCTTTTGGAACATAGTAAAAATTATTAAAAATAAAACTAAACAAATTCCTTGTCTCAAAAGTGGTCCCACTACCTTTTATACGGATACCGAAAAGGCAAAAGCACTGGCACTATCCTTTGCACAAAATCATATTGTTTCTCAACATTTAGGAGATACAAATACAAATGACCTAGTGCATAATGCTGTGTCTACCTTTAATACGGTTAGCTATCAAACTCCTCCAAGTGAGTTGATTACAGAAATGGACACAAAATATTTCGTAAATAATTTATTGATTAAAAAAACACCTGGTAGCGATAAAATTAAAAACATATATCTTAAGAAATTACCAAAAGAAGGCATACAATTTCTTACCCTCATTATGAATTCATGTCTAAAAACGCAATATTTTCCAGATGCGTGGAAACTTGCCAAAGTAATACCAATACCAAAGGCAGGTAAGCCTTTAGATAAAATTGAAAGCTACAGACCAATAAGTTTACTTAGCACTGTTAGTAAAATTTATGAACAAATTTTGAAGGAAAAAATGTTAAAAATTATTGAAGAAAGGAAAATATATCCTGACGAACAATTTGGCTTTAGGCGCAATCACGGTACCTCTCACCAAGTTCTAAGGATATGCAATATAGTTAAAAAAAACCGTGCAACAGGCAGATCTACTGGTATGATTTTACTCGATATTGAGAAAGCTTTTGATTCCGTGTGGCATAAAGGACTCACATATAAAATGATACATTTGAATTTTCCGCCATTTCTTTCTAAAATTGTCCAAAGTTTCGTTAAAAATCGATGTTTTAAAGTGCATGTCAATAGTGGTATGTCTGATTATGTAAATTTTTCTGCTGGAGTGCCCCAAGGCTCGGTTCTTGGGCCTGTCCTCTACAATTTATACACCTCCGATTTCCCAATTCTTCCAGATTGTGAATTTGCAATATATGCGGACGATACAGCAATATTATCGTCGCATGAATTTAGTCTCAATATTGAGACTAATTTAAAAAATGCGGCCAAAATATTGCAAGAATACTACAATAAGTGGAAAATAAAGCTCAATGCCGAAAAGATACAAGCTATCTTTTTTACTAGAAAAAGAAAACCTTGTTTCCTTCCGGCTAATCAGCTTGATATCAATGGGCACCCTATAAGGTGGGAGTCTTCTGTAAAATATCTGGGCATATATCTTGACAAAAAATTACTTTTTAAAGAACATAATACACAAACACTTAAAAAAATTAACCTTGCCATCAAAATGTTGTATCCATTTATTAATAGAAAAGCATTACTTTCAAAAGAAAATAAAATAATAATATATAAAACTATCTTCCAAGCAATTATGTTATATGGATGCCAGGTTTGGGGTAAATGTGCAGCATGTCACTTAGCAAAATTGCAAATATCCCAAAATAAAATATTAAAAATGATGTTGAACTTGCCCTGGCACCATTCCACGTCAGGCCTTCATCTTAAAGCTAATGTTGAGTTGATCTCGAATAAAATACAATTACGGAATAATTCTTTTGCAATCAGATGCGACAATTCTGACAACCCTTTGATCACACAACTAAACATAGACTTTCAGACATGACATTCAGTTATATAAGCAAGCTCCTTTTATAATAAATATGTGTTAATTGTTATACCTATGTTAATTTATATTATGTGTTAATTTATGTGATATTGTATTTATATGTTAATTTATTTATTTCTGTTAATTTATTATTTCTATGTTGATTTATTAATTTTTGTTAATTGATTTAATTCAATTATTTATTTATTAATTTATTTATTCATCTATTTATTTATTTATTTATTTATTTATTTATTAATTTATTTATTTATTTATTTATTTATTTATTTATTTATTTATTTATTTATTTATTTATTTATTTATTAATTTATTTATTTATTTATTATTTTAGTAATTTGTTTATTATTTATTTAAATATTTGTTTATTAATGCATTAATTTACAAATATATATATATATATATATATCATCATTATTAAATCATTTTATTTATTTATTTTAATTTTTTTTTTTTTTCCGGATTTGAGGTTTTTGTCGTTGTTTCCTCAAAATATTAATATAATAATTTGTGTTATAAATAAGTTATTTAAAATAGTTATTAAAATTATTCAGTTGAAAGATATACTATTGTAAATCACATCTCTGTAATTTGTAAATTGTGCGATAGCCTATTATATGAAATTTTTATAACGAACAATAAAATTTATTTATTTAAGCAGAAGTCGATGGGATTTCTTTAAGCATGCTCGGCTCTCTATGTAGAATGACGGGCCGGAATTACAATGCGAATCAAAATAAATGTTCATCATGAGACACCATACCTATACAATTTTAATGATTTATCAGTATTTCATCGTTTGATTATTTGTTTATGGTAGCATACGTCATCAAGAAACATTGTCGCACCTCTTCTATCTTTTTAGCCCCTTTCATACTATTTTTATCGTCGTCATACGCCATTGCCCCATCGTTAAAGTCCTTTTGACCCGCTTCATAAAGACGCGCCCCATCAAAATTTGATTTCATATTTCGTCTACAGACGACATCGCCATCAGAGTCCCTTCAGAGATCGATTCGAAAACTCCAGTAAGATGCATCTAAACAGCACTTACACTCCGCACAAAGTCAATGTTTTTCTCAACGAATTTTATTTTAATAAATGTCTAACCCTGGAGACGCCAAAGACTCCCCCAAAAATATCAATTCCAAAACAAATTGCACCCACTGTATGAGTGTGTGTGTGTATAGCTGTTTTCCATTACCATCACCAAGGATACTTTTATGTGTGCACAAGTTGTAAAATATCCCCGAAACATGTCCTCTCAGAATGCACCGACGGCGGCGGCAGTAGCATCTTGGAATACAACTTCAATACAACTCTGAACACAAAGCCACATATAACAGGAACGACACTACCACACAAAAATGTTATTCGTAAGAACCAAGCTGGTAGAAGGAAACCCAAATACGAGTAAGTGTCCTTATAAGCAAGAATCAACCTAGAACTGCAAGTTGTCTTCCACCCGGCGACATGTACAATAAAGGTTGCAACAACAAAAGAAAAAGTTTCAGAAAACGTTTTTGAATATAGAGCGATACCTTAGTTGTGACTTATTTTTGTGAACAAATCCTCTCTCTCTCTCACGCTATATCCTTTTAACCCGTCCTGAACTTTGTCCTCACTAGAACAAGGAGATCTAACGCTCTTTCATCGGAGTCGTTCGTGGGATTGAATTTTGTGGGGGGTGATGTTTTTCCCGAAAGGTTGTCGTTGAAAAGTGTGCTGTACATAAAGATAAAAGATATGCTCCTGCCACTCCCTTGTTTTGCGAAGGGATATTTCATTTTTAAGTGGTTTTTGAAAATCCATCGATACATGCTCAATGAACATGACCAACAGACCACACCGCACATAGAACACCGATACCACACACAACATGCAACCGAGAGCCGAAAAAAGTGAAGGGACTATATGAAGAGACCCTACTCTGCCCAATACACATTTATATCTGGGACTCGAGTGAGTTTGGAGAAGAGTGTGTGGTGCACGAGTTCTACGGTTTAGTGTTGTGTGTTCCAATATATTTTTGGGGAGAGGCGGTTCATTCAGTTCGGTTTCTCGGTGGAGTGTATCTCACTTGAACTGAGTGCGGATTGTAATTTGACCGAATGTCATTTCTTCTTCGGCTGTTGTTGCGGTGGACCGGAGACACGTTTTCATTCTTTTCCACCGAGCTGTCTCCCCGCAGCCCACACTTCTGTCGTCGTTCTCCTGTAAAAGTACCAATTTTGTATGTTTTCGGGTGGCCATTTGGTATCCATTCAGCTGTAAATGAGATGTTTGGATCTTTATTGGGGTTTTTCAAGGAGCTGGATGATATTTTTCAGTATTTTACTTTTTTTTTCCTCTGTTTTGCTTTTTTTTCAATTTGTAACTGAAGGGTACTAGTATTGTGGGATAATGGTGTCATGGCCATTTCTTTGGAAATAACTATGTGGACAGTGCCACCAACAAGCATCGGAAAGTATGGTCAGCATGGGATATTGCTATCTAAATGGTTTCGCAATGCAGTTGCAGTGTAGAATCAATATTTAAGGAACGCAACAAAAAAAAATATATCAGAATGTCCAGAATGTATTGGATCTTTGGCGGTTGTAATGACATCTGCAAATGTGGTGGCAAAGGGTGCTTTCCTAGTTTCAGAAAGTGGCAATTTTCTTTCGATTTAGCGGTCTCATAACTAGGTTGAGTTGGTATCCTTGTAATATTGTCGCATAGCTAGTTTATGAGCAGGACATGGGTGGTCCCTGGTCTATTTGGGTCTTAATTTTATACGATTTCGACATCATGGCGTTCAATGTAACTCTGTGGCGCATTTAAAATAAATATTACAATGCACTGAAATTCCAGTAACAGTCTGTATTTTAGTTAGATAAATCAAACATATTGTCGCATAAAGGCAAACAAAAATGAGTCAAAATTTGGCGATTTTGAGTTAATTATACAGACCGATTCGCCATTTAAGAAAACATATACGGTAGTAAAAAACTTCAAATAGCATTCTGAAAATTTATGAATTTTGACATAAATGACAGTTTGCTTTTCACATTTTATAAATGTTCAAATGCCAATGAAGACGTTTAACCGATATTTCGAAAATAGAGGTTGCACCAGTGTGATCATAAATGCAGATATCCGAAGTTGTAAGCATATTTGGCTTGTAAATCCACAGTATACAGATATTTTTTTATTTTGACGTATTTTTAGTTTTATTTTTTTATTTTTTTTTATGACGTATTTTTAGTTATTTTTTTTTGTTAATTTTTCTGTTTATTTGAATTTTGTTTTTAAATTTTTTTTTTCTTTTCTTTTCAGGTGAGTTGTGATGATTATCCATATACGTATGTACATATTATTTATTTAATGTTAAGATAAACATAATACAATTAAATTGACAGTTTATAAATTGCATAGCGGTACGAAAGGTTGCTTATTACCAATTTTCTTAATAATAGTTCCTCCATATATTTATTTAACTTATTGTTGAATAAATATATGGGGTCAGGGGTCAATTATGTCAGTAACATGCTGCTTGCATTCGTTAACTCGTGTGGCACCCATACATCAAGCTTCTTTTTGTATCCAGCCTTATTCAAATGGTATCAAGTGTTTTTTTTTTCGACAATGTTTAGAGCCTAGGCAATCTGACGGCTATATTCGACGTTTATAATAGAGACGGATATAGTTTTCTACAAAATTGTTAGAGTCGCTTTAGAGAAAGATCGATTTTTCATATGGAAAGTACATTTGAATGCAGGCTTATATCAAAAATCCCAAATATCATTGTTTAGTCATGCACCCAGCACCGTTTACAAATTGACAAGTCAGAAATACTTAATTGTTAGACCCCTTTTTTATGTCTCTCTATCATCTCATAATAGGCGTGTTTTTAACTTTCTCTTACAAAGAGAAAGATATTGTTTTCGTGAAAATTTTCTACCTCGAGATTTTGATTGATTCTAACATTACGATGATAGCGGAATCCAAAAAAGTGTTTTTTGGAATTCCGTCCGTCAGTTCGTCGGTCCGTAATGGTCTCCCCAGCCTAAACGGCTTGACCGATTTTCTTCAAATTTCGTATCCAAGTTTCTTTTGGTCATAATTCTAGGCCATTTTTTTGTTTGCTTTTAGCCATGTTCTAAACGGTACCTGTCATATAAAAATTACACATAACCTCATTTTTTTTCGAAAACGGCTCTTACGATTTTTATTAAACTTTATATATACTATAAGCATATTAGTTCCAACAAAACTGCGTACCCAGTTTTTTTTTTCGAGAAAATCCATATAACGGATATTGTCATTCAGGCCATATAAAGAAAATTGTTAACTTCTCGCAAACTACTAAGTCAAATTGAATGAAATTTAATATATATACTACTATTATAGTTTTAAACAATTCCATATAATTAGTTTTAGCCCAACTATCACTCAACGGAATTTTCAGTTTTGGCCAATAACGAAAAATAATTATTTTTCACATAGACACCGATTCCTTCAAATTTCGGAGTAAACGTTCTTATAATCACATTTCGACAGCTTATATAATTTTTAGCATTTATAATCGAAATGCGTACTATTTGATCTAACGCCCAACTCGCTGTGAAAGAGAAAGTTGCGTACGACCGAGTCGTGCACCCACCACTCGTTGTTTTTTTCTTAATCTATATAAGGCTTAGATACAAACGAGAAAAAAAATCGGTGATCGGTGATCTGGCACCACAGAAACTGAATCACGTAACCCCCAAAACAGATGGCGTTTTGGGGTTTCAATTTTGACTGCCATTTTTTTTTTTGCAAATAAAATCCAATTTTGTTCACTTTATCCAATACTACATTTATTACGGTGTTTTGATTTTACATAATATATTCAAAGCAAAGCTTAAAATATTTTCATATCTATATTTACTATTTTTCTAAATTTACATTTACCCGCTTATAGCAATTAGCCAAACAAAATTGTTTTTTTTAAGCATTTTAAACGTAAATCCAAAATTAGTCCGAAAATGCAATCAATGAATCGTAAACAAAGTCATCGAATCACCAATTGAACTTATAGCTACAAAATTAAAATTATTTTTTCCCGTACGGAAGGATGTTCAATAATCCATTTCTCAGTAAATTCGCATTAAATGCACGTGCCATGATTCCAATTTTTCTAATTATATCTGACTCATTAGAGATAGAATATTGAAAATTCATAGTCTTGTTGTTAATTATATTAAAACCATAAAAAAAATATAAATAAAAAAAGTCCGATCTTGCCAGGAGTCGAACCTGGAATCTTCTGATCCGTAGTCAGACGCGTTATCCATTGCGCCACAAGACCCACGTGTTGGTCATCCGTCAAATGATTACTAATGCCACTTGATATACATAATTAATCATTGGAGAATCGGAGCCACAATCAAAAAAAAAATTGTGTATCTACAACTAAATTGGGTTCATGATGGAATATTCAATACATGATATGTCTTGTCGGTTCTTTAGTTTAGCTAATTATGGAATTGCTACATATTAGCATATACCGAAGGCAAATTTCCATTAACCCTGCCCTGTGGGTAATTTCCAATTTTAAAAGTTAATACCGTTGAGCATTCTAAAATGTTATTACTATAATTTAGTCGTGCTATCGAAAATTAACTTTTAGCAACAAGTATACAACTACAAGAGTGCGCATATCATACAACGAAAATTTACTATGTGGGGTACTGATATTAATACCCCAGGTACACATTGCCATGCCAGCATCATGTAGTATGCTAGCGTACTCTATGTAGTTCTATACCTCTTTGCTTTTACTTACTGAATTGGGCTTCAATCTAGAATACAGAATTTGCATTCCGAATAGATGATAGATGTGACTGGAAACAACTTGATGTACTATTTGGAGAGCTATTTCTGTATATATACAGATCACTTCAAATGAGTCAAAAAAATCGCGTTTTGGATCATGGGATTATCTCGTCACTGGAAATTACACGCTGTTCTCACTCAATGATCTGGGGTCGAAATACCACATTAGTTATCGAGTCATAGGTGACTGAAAAATGTTGATTTCGTATGATCGCATACGAGATTTGAGTATCGAGTATCGAATTTCGGTATTCTGTCATCAGTGATCGAGAAATTTTTTTCATACAGTAGGGTTTGTGGTGTCGAGTGGATGCATTTTTGTAAGAGAATATGTAATATATTTTCATTTGGTTATTTTTATATTCTTTTTAATAAACAAGAATGCATTCTTTTTCATTCTCAATAATTTAAGTTATAAAATATGTTTTAAGAAAATTAAAATGTCATTAGTTTTGTTAAGATAAAGGATTGCTTTTGTCTCTTAATCGATGATTAATAATGAAGATGAAAAACACAGCCTAAACCAATATATTTTCAAAACATTCGCAGAAAAGCAATGCATTTGACATTTGTCAGCCATCAATAATATGAATGTGGCAGAATTTTGGTAGCTTAAATGTTCATTCGATACGTGACCATTCGTATGTGATAGGCATTTCCCTCACTCGTTAACTGATGTGGTAATTCGAGCCCCCGTTTGCAGATATTCATTTACTCTGATCTTAAACTGCTGTAGATTGTATATTGATCGACATCAGCCTTCTGGAAGATGGTTTCAGTTCGTGAGTTGTTTTATAGCAACAGGAAATTTATTGCCTTGCTCGTGTCGTTGTTCGATATTATATGTGCCTATGAACTCATATTGCATGTTTTGTAGGTCGTTAAATCCGAAAAGTTTAGGTATGATTTCGGTATGATTTCTCTAAGATCATCTGAACATTAACCGTTATACTACATAGTTTATATTTTTTTTTTTGACTTAAACTAATTTTAAAATGTTGCCACTTTCGGCTTGAAACGTGGTGTTTCCGAGTAAAAATCCGCAAACTTTTTATTTTTTTTATTTTAAGAGAAAAATTCTTTGTCGTCAACCTCGTTGTTGTCTTAGATCTTTTTGGTTGTCTATAGAATTATTCAGACAATCCGAGACAAATTCATACTGATATTGGTTTTCTTAAGTCGTATTTCTATTTCCTTTTCAATGATTTAAAAAAAAACCCTAAATTACTAACGGGTCCTGACCTTCTTCATGAACAAACAGATTTTCTGACTCTTCGATTTTAAATTAGTTAATTCCTCAAACTGAAATCCACTGTAGAGTTCCAATAGCTTTTTAAGTTTTTTTTTTTTGTCAAAATCTAACGACAAATATCTGTGGTCTTGTAGTGCGGATTTAAACTGAATATTTTAACAAAAATTCCAGCCTGACCTTCTTTACGGTGAGTTCTTTCATATTTACAAAACTTATTTTGGATTTTGTGCCCATGACTTTCCTTTTTTAAAAAGCTGTTGGTAGGTAGTAAGATTTAACATAGTTATGGCTCCTTCAATACCAAGTCATATCTGTTGAGTTCGCATTTAAAAAAATGCTTACAAATATCAACAGTAATTTCTTACCCGTGGCTAATTGAAACATTGTTTCAAAAAGCTTCTTAATTCGGGATTGTAAGTCATTCTTTTTGGATCTTCGAGATTTTACTTTTAGGTTGGTTTTCGAAATGTTTGTTCTCTTTGAGTTTTTAATCAAAAAAAAAAAACTATTTGGGGACGATATTTTATTAAGTCATAGTTTTTGGGATCTTGGAGATTTATTCTTTAACACATCGGGTTTAACCTAACAAACAGAAAAAAATATTTGATTTACTTCTTAACAAGAGGTCTTCACACCAAAAATGTAAAGCAAAAAATCAGGCCCTTAATTAAAAGTTTAGTGTAACTAGATTAAATAACTATAGATTTTGTAGTTCTAATGTTTAGACCTGCATTCCCTCTGATTATACTATAGTAAAGCCGACTTCATTTATTGTATGATAATAAATGAGATTTTTTTTAAACCACAGGAGAAAATTCTCGTGTAAACCCGAGGACCACTGATTGTAAATAATATTATAAACTTGCCCACGCCCCGACTATGGAAGTACGTTTTACTTATTTAAAAACACTGCTCACCATGTAATTACAAACTTCCTTAGACCCATTTTTCATTTTCAAAAAAAAAGAAAAAAAATTAACTCAATTACAACTCCTTTCACCGGTTGCTACTGTTTGCTGTACATGTTCATTCAGAGTTACAAAAAAGGGAACCCTCTCCATGATGTATGTTCTATTGTCACCAGGAGTAACCAACTGATGCGGGATAACTGGATTGTTGTCCTCATTTGTTTGCATGTGCCCACATCGGCTCCCCATCGTCATCCGCAAACGCCACGTGGGCAAAAATAATGTGCATGCAAATATTGTGCTGGAATTACTTTACGCGCTTGTTAAAAATAACAATGAGGTTACAAACTCGTAAATATCATCTCCATACAACGAAATAAAACTCACATCCAAACATACAGATCAACGAACAAATAATAATAAAATTGCGCGCTGTGTATGTAATGTGTATCGTCGGTAAACGCGCCCATTCAATGGCGCGCTCCTGCATTATTCGTCCCCATCCCAGGATCGAAATTGCTTCGCTCATGTGACAGCATCCAGTGCCACCCCGACTACATTTCGTTCGGTTTTTCTTTTTTTGTTTATTTTTATTTTATTCATTTATATTCTGTTTTTGTGTTTGTGTAGTTGTTATTCAGTTGGAAGTGGCGGCGCTACGGTGAGAAAACATAACAACAACAAACAGGACAAACGAAAAACGAGAAAACTCCCAACGACGACTTCGACTACGACTACGACGACGATGACAACAGCATAACCAGCAACAGTAATAATAATTGCACAAGAGGGCGTTGTTTCGCAATGGGGATCTGAGAGGGTTAATTGTGGGATAGGTCCAGGAAAATAACTGTGAAAAATAACGGAGTTCATTGTGAGAGTCGTTCTCTGGTAGTAGGTACACTTGAAATGCAGTTTTTGCGGCACTCATCCTTCGGTTCAACCTCGAATGGCAATGCCATGTGATTAAATTTGAATTAAAATTGCATTTGTAACTGTTTGCTGTTATAATAGTTGGGCGGACGGTATTTATTTTGTATTTTTTCGGAGGGCCGATGAAGTGGCTCCATCTAGTGGATGCATTATCCTTTGTTTGTATCCCTTTTCATGTATTACTGCTTGTGCGGTCTCATTTGGTTGTAAGTGTGTGGTTTGCCATGAATGACTCGTTGGTTTGTCGGTCGGTTAGTTGCAAAAAAAAAATAAAGCGGGCGTGGGCAAGTACTTTTCGGTTTCGTTTTTATTGCCATTTGACATCATCGCCCCCTCCCACAACCAAAAAAAGACAACTCTTCTTGGAAGTTCACCAAACCCCCTCTGTTTAATTTGTGTAGTTGAGTTGTCCTTTTACGGCTAAAGCGGGGCAAAAGGGTGTGCCGCCATTAGATGGGCGCGCATATTTTTATTGCCCACCCCAAACTGAGAAAGCATACAGCTAACGTTTAGCATATGGAAACATTTGTTTATGTGAGCTTTTATTGTCTCTTGCAACAGCAACAGAATTATTTGCATTTTTCCGGAACACCAAATTGGATGCACTAGCACACAGCACATGGGTTAATTTTCTTTTCTATTGTTTTCGAAACGGGTTATATGTATAAATGGTTATTACTGTACTTGAGTTTTATGCTGACATTTGGTTTATAATCTCATTTTCTTTCTTGGACATTTTTCCGCTGTGATGAGCGGATGTGACCCAATTTTTTTTTAAACAAGACTACGGAATGTTTCTTATCTTTTTCGGGTAGATTGGCTGAAGTTATTGGCTAGCGAGGAACAACTCATTCAAGGGAATTTCGACAAATTTACAAGAAAACTAGGGCGATACCGATCAATGTTGTTCTTTTCTTCTTATCATTGAGGTTATGTTCCATTTCAAACAACTTTGAAATGAAACATGACCTCAACTATCTGGAGAAAGATCAAGTGATAGGTACTTGCAAAAAGCTTAACATTCTCATTTCTTTTCAGATTTAATGGTCTTGTCTTACAGTGGGCTTAGAATTCGAGACAATCAGGCCTGTCTAGTTTGTAGGTGGGGTAGTGTCGCCTGTTTCCGAACATCCCCAGTTCTCGAACACTTTTACCAAAAGTCGTTATTATCGTTAATTTACCGTTTTACACAT
This sequence comes from Rhingia campestris, assembly GCA_932526625.1. Taxonomy (NCBI): domain Eukaryota; kingdom Metazoa; phylum Arthropoda; class Insecta; order Diptera; family Syrphidae; genus Rhingia; species Rhingia campestris. The sequence goes on along the minus strand of OW052185.1, from coordinate 115,964,698 downwards.
ATTCCTTTTTTAATTACCTAAAGCATCACATTCATACTAATGTATCTTATGTCAACAAAAATTATAAGTTTGCTTATGGGTTTCAATGAATGTGGTGGATCTGTTTTTCTCAAAAAAAAAAAAATTTTCAGTGTACGTTTGGGAAAAGTTGTTTTTAGAACAAAATTTATCGGGTTAGTACTTTCCACTGTGCTTTTATGATATAAGTGCATTCATTTGTAATATTTCATGATGTTTTGCAAATTTACATTGAGGCTAACTAGTGGTTTTGGACTGTTCGAGAAAAGGAACCTAATTTTTACCGAGTTTCCTAATCCGAACACAACTGTTCGCAAATGGGCAACCGTGAAAAAAATGCTTTTAGCCATTTTACTACGTTAACTTATTGGAAAACATAATTTTTTTCTCTTTCTGTATCAAAAACCACACATTCAATAAGTGTTCCTATTTTCGACACAAATAAGGAAACTGACAGTTTTGTGGTTTCCTATACTCGATCACCCAATATTTTAACTTAATTCATTTAATAAGTTGCAATATTGCATTCTCAAAAACAAAAATATAGGTACTTTGGCATTATATTCGACAGCACACCTGATGAATCACATATCGACCAAATGAGCGAGGGTTTTAGATACATTCATATCCAGGGAGGTCATGAGCAATCGCTCAATAATCGTCTGTGATTTGACGAGGCTGTTAACCGATTGAAGTAACATTTTATGAAGAAAGTTTTAACTATTGAACTCCTTTGTGATCCTCAAAAGGAAAATTTGGATACAATAGGGGCTTCAACTTTACTGTTATCTTTCAGAAATACTTTCAAACACCCAAGCTCTCATTAGAAAAATCTGTAATAAAACTAAAGGCATTCGCGAGTTTTCTTCCTCCGCAGGACTGTTCTGTTGCATCTGCTACCGATTGATATTTCAGGCTATCAAATTGCAACTAGCTCGGCCATTCGGCTTTAGTTCGTCCAATAGTGATAAAAAATACAGAATGGCCACTCCACAATGATACCACCATTACTAGGTAAAACTCCAGAATAAATTTCCAGGCCCATATCTTGTCTTGGCATAACAGCAAACTTGTAGTCTAAAACTTGCGATTATCAGATCAATCCTCAATTGTATCTGGGTTATATTGTGCTAGGTTTCTGAAGAGATCTGGATTTTGGATTTGGATACAATAGCGCCCTAATAGTTCAGATTCGGCGTTAAATAGGAGGACCCCTTCATTGTGATGGGAGAATGTCGGGAGAGGACCTGTTTTAGGACCTGTACGGGCCATTGACATTTATGCAAATGACTTTTCCAAATGTTGTGTTCATGAAAAAGAAGAAATCCACAATTCTTCAACTTCTTTGTACCTATCCGGTCTACTGAAAGCTTCACCTTCGTATCTTCTGCTTTTGAAATCTCTGATTATTCGAACAATATGTTTCACTATTGTCCGAATATATTCAAGCATAAATTTAAAGATGAGTGACTGCCAGAGGTTTGCCAGTATGATTTCAAGAAAATATCAAGAACTCAATATGCAGATCTTGCTTTCTGCTTCTACTTTTTGAAGTCATCATCCACTCGGTCAACCGGAGCAATGCACATGTTTTAATGCGTTAAGTTAAGCTACGCTTTGAATTTCTTTCGAAGTTGTCAAATGTAGAATTGTTGCGAAATCCGTCACACGCAATTGTAACCTTTATTTATTTTTATACGCAACGGATACGTCAGAATTAAACTACGTAATTTCCCCTTTGGAAGTGACTTTCATTTCGGAAATTTCGAACGTATACCTCGATAGGGCTTAATTTTTAGAACTGCAACGCACGTAGATTTAGCATGTTTACGTCTATTAAAACCAATGGCTTGTGTTTTTTTTTCTGCAATGTTTTTTTGGGGTTTATGTTTCTCAAGATATCCATGGATTTACTTAGATCATCGACTTACCTTGATATCTCGTTCGCGTGACGAGCTCTGAATATTGTCGAAAAATAGCCCTTATTGTTAAAACCACCTAAATGGGAGAAGAGCTTACACTAGTCTGGAGATCCCAAGCAAAGGAAAAAAAATATCTGAAAAACCAAGCTTACGATTTTTGCTAGAATTAAATCATCTTTAACAAACTCATAGATAAAAAAGGGAACAAATATTTTTACAGCTAAAGTTGAAAATGAAAATATGTACCATTTAAATTCCAAAAGGCACTCCATCACATTAACTTTAAAAATCCAATCAAAAGCAACTACCTAACTACTGCCGCGTTCGCATAGCCATTCACACATCTTACACACTCATTCTCACACTTTGCCGCCGCCATATCGTAGATACGCTCTGCAACTGCAGCGTTCATCATGTTTCATTTGCCCGACACATACTCGAACGCAATTTAGCCGTGCACCATGAATTATCCTCAATGACGAAAATGCATCAACCTCAAACTGAAGAGCCATGTAGAGTCAAACCACACTATACCACCCGCCGCCCCCATCCCCAATTCTCTACGGCCACACCCTTTCTTCTATTGAGAATGTGCGCTAATGCGACATGCAGATGACATACGCAAATTTATGTTCGAACTAATGCAGTTTTTCGTCGTAGTCGTCCCATCCGTTTCGAGGGCTTGAGCTATTGTCTGTTTACTATATGACGACGACGACAACGACGAGTAGTGTGCATGTGCTTGTGTATATCCTTTATTCTGGATTCATCTTTAGCTGCTGCACCCGCATCCTGTCGAATGATATTTTCTGTCTTTTGTTGATGTTGTTGCGCTGCTTTTGTGTGTGCTGTTGTTGTTCTACTGTCGTTGTTCTCTCTGCAGGTAGGAATGGGTGAAAATCGGAAGTCTGCAGCCGGTAGACAGAGCAAGGACTCACTGGGTACTTTGTCAGTCATATCCACCCTCGTGTATCATTGTTGAGTATATTTTGCAGATATTGACTATTTATGTGTGCAGCAGCAAGTTGTTCATAAAATCTGTTTTTTTTTGTGATTGGTTATGTGGGTTGTGGGCGATATTTGTGTGTATTGTTGGGAAAGGTTAATGTATTTTGTCAAACGTATTCTATGGAGGATGGATTATTTGTGAAACATTATGGAAATTGGCAAGCTTTTTTTATATTGGTAGCTATAATGGGATTAAAGAAGGCAATCAATAGGGGATAGTTTTTGATGTGATGTTTCTAATGGTTCAGATTCGTAAGTTGTCCGCGTTATGGTTATTAATTTCAACTAGGAGGTAGGAATAGATTTTAGACTATAACCTTCGATTTTGACATTTCCTTGCAATCTTAAAAAAGTGAGAAAATTTTGTTTTGATATGGACATTGAAACAAATGCCAGAGAACATGGAAACCATCAGACCACGGAGTTATTTCGGGGTGGTCAACTTCTCAGAACTGGTAAAGGTATGAAGTCAAAAAAAAACTCGACTTTCCAGCTATTATCTATCATAGAAAGAGCTTGGCTGAAAAATCGGGCTTCCATTTCTCAAAACTAATACAGGTATGAAGTCGAAAAACTCGAGTAAGCAGCAAACAACTATCACAAAAGAGCTCAGTGGGAAAATCGGGCTCCGAATTTTGATTATTTTGCTTTCTAAGCGGCACTCGCTAAAGGGCTTTTATACAACATGCTGAAATGTCTGTAAGGCCTGGTTTTTCAGTGCTGAGTTAACCCAGAGTTAACTAACTCCGGAATAAATTTAGTCTAGAGTTAACTCATGAAGCAGTTTTTCAGTGCAGGGGCCGAATTCTGCAACCGTGAGTTTTTCTGTGTACACGAAAACATGTCTTGTTCCGTGCAAGTGAGTTTATTAACATTCGTCGTATGAAAACATTTATCGGATGTGAATAAGGCAGCGTGAAAAAAATTGGCGAACCGAAAATATTGTTCACGGTGTAATGAAAATGAATTCAGTTTACTCGGCTGACAAAAATTATTCATTTAAAAAACTTACACTCACAGCATGTTGCGGAATCACACAAACTGCTATGGGAGTATACAGGTACAGAGAATGTAAGTTTTATGAAGTGTGTAGGCAGAAAACACTTGCTTGCGGAATTTGGCCCCAGGATTAAATTTGACTCCGTGTATAGTGATTTTATTTATAGCACTCATGATTTATCGATTTTGCTATCAAAAAGTTATCAAAATGTATAGAATCAGCAACAGCTGATAGTTAGCTGTTTGGTTTCTTTTTCCCCGAACAAATGAAAATGCTTTTGTCGCGATCTTCCAAGTCTTTTTCTTCTGAAAGCAGTCACACTCAATATTTAAAACAGTTTCGAGTCGCTGAGATCTAAATCTGTATATATCGTACACTTATTTAGTTTCTAAAAATTTGGAACAAATTTACTCTAGCAAAAATGCCTTTTTTTCACTTTTTTTATTTTATTCCACTCACTATTTTATGCTGATAATTTAGCAATTTTTTTAAAATCGTCGCTCTCAATTAGTTTAAAAGTTATTCAACAATTAAAATTCGAAAAATCCCTATAGAAATCAACCACTTTTTGACATTTCACACGTACCTGAATGATAAATACGAAGAAGAATATTCCAGTGCAGCATTGCCAGATAAAACAATTGAAATGATAAATAAAAATTCCCAAAATAAAAAAAATATGTAAATACATATATGAGTATGTGAAGTTGTCTGACAGGCGCCTTAATCAACAGTGTTTTCGTTAATAGTACCCTGGGTGGCCCGCTTCGCGGGAAAAAAGGATTTCAACTCTCTGGGGACAGTCCACGCTCACGCAACTTCGTTGCTCCACTCAGGGTATGAAAAGTCGTCAGGCAGGCGCCTTAGTCAACAGTTTTTTTTCGTTAACAGTACCCTGGGTGGCCCGCTTCGCGGGAAAAAAGGATTTCAACTCTCGTTCTGGGGACAGTCCACGCTCACGCAACTTCGTTGCTCCACTCAGGGTATGTAAAGTCGTCAGGCAAGCGCCTTAGTCAACAGTTTTTTTCGTTAACAGTACCCTGGGTGGCCCGCTTCGCGGGAAAAAAGGATTTCAACTCTCTTTCTGGGGACAGTCCACGCTCACGCAACTTCGTTGCTCCACTCAGGGTATGTAAAGTCGTCAGGCAGGCGCCTTAGTCAACAGTTTTTTAAGTTATAATATTTTTATTTTATAAGTTTTTTTTTTGAAACTGGCAATGCCGCGTTAACCACTGAAGTAAAAAAAAAAAAACAGAAATGTCAAACAACAACAATTTGTATGGAAATATAACCCAAAAAGTGAAATTTTGTCATAAGCATAATTTAATAAAATGTCCACACAAATGGAATTAAAAATAATTGTTTGCTTGGTATTTTATCATCTTTCAAAAACATCTGATAAATTAGTCACACCTTGCTGGGTTAACTCGAAGTTAACTGTGGATTTAAATTGACTGGAAAACTGCTTTCTCGAGTTAACTCGAGTTTAATCCCGAAACTATTATGATCATCCATCTCGCACTGAAATACCGGACCTAAGAGGAAAAAAAAGAGCTTGATAAAGCACATTTTATAGTACTTCCGAAGGACATTCCTTCTGTGTTTGAGCGAGACATTATAGTTCGCTACGGTTGAGTCTGCTATCAGCTATATCACACGCTTTTTAATCTATCCAGTCGGTTCATGTTTTTTGTCATGAATCGTTTGAATTAGTTTTTTCGAGACTATTAGTTGCTCATTGGGTTTTTAAATGAATGGGATTAGTCCTTTATTAGCAGTAGCATAAATGAAAAGTTTTTCGAAGAAATACATCAGATTCAAACCTTAAGCCCAAACGTGGATATTAATTTACTGCCCTCGTGATAACATAAAAAGTCTTGTTGTTAGCATATTTTTGTTTATTAGCGATTGCTGATTTCAGCTGGCCTGTCCACTAAGGAAGGCTTTAACAATTACATGTGCTATCGTAAAAATCCGGATATCATTCTAGCAGAGGCTAACTAAGCATCATCTCAGGATAAAGCTTGAACGATATAGGTGCGCCCCATCTGAGAAATGTTAATACAAAAAAATTAATATTTATACGTGGGTATAATGCAGTAGATTACATACATTCTAAAGCTCTCTTTATAAAAAATATCGGCATTCAATTTGTTAAAATAACCATATACCTAGCAGCTAAATAGTAGCTCTCTACTTGAGCTACTAGCAACACATATGTGTGGATAATAGAATACCTTAAATATTTCCATATTATTTTTATTCTGCAATTCAACTAGATACTAGATAGCATTTATTTCGGTTCCTCAAATATTTCCATATTATCTTTATTCTGCAATTCAACTAGATACTAGATAGCATTTATTTCGGTTCCTTAATACGTCTGGCGGATATTTAAAATGCTGGTCATGTACCACCAGAGCTCATGTCTTCCTATGATCAATCTTAACTAAAACAAAACACCCTCCCATCACATCATCAGATTGTTTTTCCATTTACCAATTTGTCGACACACCCATCTCTGCAGAGTCGGTCAAATGCCAACAACTTGTCGCATCCTTTAAGCCATAATAGGGTCAAAAATCACTTCATACTCATATTATTCACTATCTTCATCTTTATCACCAGGTAATTTTCACTCCATCGCATCGTCTCATTCACTGGCGAACAAGAAAAGAACCAAACAGAAAAGGAACTTCACCAAGACTGACATGACTTTCTTTGTGTCATTATCTCTCAACCCCCAAACCCCACCCCAAAGCACAAAATCAGATAACTCCAGCATATTCTTTTCTTTTGCGCAACGTTTTTGTATTCGAAGCGAAAGAAGAAAAAAAAAATCAGACACATTTGAAAACATGTTACACCTACTTAAGACAGGACAAAGCAGACGAAAAAAAGGATTCTCCCTTGGAAAACTATCCTGCAAATCACCCCTTCAAATTGATAGCCATATCGTCTCTTGTATGGTATATGCGGGTGCATAGCCATTTCCCCGTGGCTATCTTAGGCAATGTATCTCCTCGTCCACCCAACACGTTATCCTTTTTTCTGCCCTCTGTATACCACTTTTTTTTCCTTTGCCTGTTATAGGGCACTAGAGTGGTAAGACTTTTCCACCCATTGAGAGATGAGAAAATTGGATAACAATGACATACCAAATGAGAGTTATATCCTTTTCGAGAATTCTATTATGCGAATCAGTGGGGGCCGAGCTTATAAGAATGGCAAGAAAAAAAGCCCTTAACCACATCACGATTGCAAGCCAACAGAAAAAGGACACAACACCGCCTAAGGTGTACATTATAATGCTATAAACACGTTCGTATCGTTGTGCTGCCATCTGTGTGTAATTTGCTGTTTCCATTCACTTGTTTTGGTGATATCTCTTCCTCCCCCACGGAGCAGATTTTATCGGCCAGATTATCGGAGAAATCACCTGTTTGTTTGTTGTTCAAAGGTTCTTGCTAATTATTTTCAATTTGTTAGTACATAGATTGGAATCTGGGGGAATTTTTATTGAAGCGATAGAATACTGCCTGTCCAAATCAATTTCATCAGTTCGTCCTTAAACAAATTAGCAAAGTGTCACTAGACATCCCCCTGCCAGTTGAAATGCCCCTTCATAAAAACGGCACACCATCTACATGCGAATAGAATTCTTCGCTCGAATCCCGACAGAAAATCAGACAGCGAATGAATAAATGACGGGACATAATGAGACAAATAGAACAAATGTCAAATGTCTGAACAAATTTGCTATGCTTAGTAGGTAGATACACTCGCTGGCTCTAAATTTGCTTTGTCGCGACATCGTCCTCGTCATCGAATTGGCGTCTAATTCAGTGGAGCTGCAATTTTCTATTATTTTTTGCAGTTTGTTGGTTAAGCAGTTTTGCCGCGCTACATTTTCAGTTATAGCTGTGTTTCTGTTTCTGTCCCCGGACTTCCTTTTTGGGGGTTTTGAAAAGAAATTTAATTAGAAAATCATCTGATACAGTGATAGGGGAGCTATCAATGGGCATGGGTATCTTTGCGAAAGTTCATTAAAATTCCACAACCATTAAACTCATCTCGCAGACTCATTCATTCATTTCTTTGTGACATTTGTTGGAAGAGTATCTACTACTCTTTTGAAGCTTGAAGGGCTTTGACGAAGGTGACATTGGGGGCAAATTATAGAATACTGAACTGACAGACAGGACAGCTAAGGGTTCTAATTTAACTCTAAATGTGAAATTGGGTAGGGGACGAAATGCTTTTTTTTCTGATTTGATGTTAGCGTTTGAAAGGGATTATGTTTTTTTTTTGTGAATAGAGGAATTACAAAGAAAAAGTCATTTTTAATCTCAGTATTCTAACTTATAGCTCTACAGAGAAGAATTTGGACCAAAACAAATAGCCTGGTCCGTAGCTAAGTGACTCAAGTTGTGCACTTCAAGTTGGTTGACGTTGGTTTTTTCTTGTGTGTTTTTGTAGTACGATATCCTATACTGTGTCATTTGACACCATTCAAGCATTTCCTTAAAAAAAAGTAAATCATGACCAACTGCAATGCCATCCGTCACGTCCTTTAATAATCGCACTCGACCTGTTTAATAAAATTGTATGCCAATATGCTCATAACCTAACTCATTAGCGTCAATTTTTCTTTTTCAATACAAAAAGCAACCTGACACTGAATGCATCCAGAGCAATTTCCCACACTCCAATGAGCCACTCCCGCGTTTTAATTACCCAATCAACCTTCAATACAATTTGCTCGAACCAAACAATCAAAAACTCATTACATCACTTCACATCGACGAGCTCGCGCTGTTATTTCCACCTTACGCACACATTAACCCGGCACGAAAAAATATAAAATTGCTCACTAATTAGCTGCGAAAGTAGTTGGGCAAAAATCCATGCCGAAAAATACAGCGAACACCAACACCAACAATCAACCACCCACCAACCCAAGTTCGATTGTAGTAAAATTGTTATTTTCAAGGATAATGCAATAATTGACATTTTGTGCGGAGGTTTTGTTGTCATTTATTAATATTTCTCCATAATGAGGTGTCAAAAATAACACCTCTGTGAAAATATATGCTTGATAATTCAAGTTGGTCAAAGTGTTTACTTTTTTTTCATGTTTCCTGAATTTTTCCATTGTTATGTGTCATCGTGTTTGTAGCGAGGATACTACAATCTCATTGTGCGCCACCCTGTAAGGGATAAATATACACGTATTTCCATTTGATTGACAGTTTTATTGAATTTAAATGAACATGCCGCTTGAATGCTGCCACTGAATGAGATATTTCCCCACACTCTTTTAGTGTGTAAAATTGCGGCAGCGTTCAGACTTGTGCAACAACGAAAAGAATTCGCCAATTTAATTTAATTTCCATGGAATTCGTTAGGAACTTTGGCCGCGCGTCCTTCGAGTGTATGCTCTCTTGTCAAAGAAGGAGATACGCTTGTATTGTACTCTATAGAATTCTTTCGGCAAAGTGAAGTGAACCCCAGCGTAGCAAAAATCTCAGTTTCGTTTGGTCTCATCCTATTCTATTTAGGCTGACCAGGTGTTGTCTGTTAGAAGGAAAATATCTTTGACCCTTAATAGGTCTTTTAGGAATTTTTTTTCATGATATTCATCGAAAATATGATACCATTTTGTTGTTTTTTTATATTTTAATAAAATATGAGGGGTATTCAGATGTAAATGCATTACAAAAACAAAATACACTGGTTGTCATTTTGTTAAATCTTTTACTATAGATATGCTTGAACCCTAATGCTACTGAAAGTGTAAAAGCTAATCCTTCTTTTGTGCACAAAAATTAACTGCTCCGCTTTTAAAAGACGCAATTCAAGCATGAATACAATTTTTTATTGAACCCATAGTCGTAGCAGCGACATTTTTGTCAACTTCCAACTGCTCCAGAGCCCAAACCGCATTTTCGCGCACTCAAGAGGTTATGCATATACCCTCTAAATGTTTGAAACAGTACGAGCGTTAGAGAAGGGGAAGAAAGAGAGTGATAGGAAAGATTTTTGGATGTAGTGGGTTGTGTCCGAACTTACTTCGGGGAGTCACTGTTTTTTTTGTGTTCGTTTAATTCGCAGGGCCAGTCTTATTTTCCAGTGCGCAGTATAGAAATTCTCCAAGTTGAAGTCGCAATTTGGTGAAGTTGTTGTGAATCTAATTGAATCTCACAATCGTCTACCGAACTGACTAAACTCTTTACGCCGCTAAGGGATCTTATTTCGTTGGAAAATCTGATCGAAATGCTAATCGGAACGCATAACTTGGTAAGCGATTCTCTCCTTTAAAATGTTCTTCCGAAAGGGTACCTCGGTATGGCTGAAGGTCTTTAAAATCGCCTACAAGATCCCATCTCCTGTAGGAGTTTGTTATTACCCGAACCAAATGATATGCCTGGTCAGCATGTATATGCAACACCTCCAATGTGATGGTGGACAAACCCCGCCCTAGACATTGTACCTAAAGTTAATATTCTTAACACTAATGAGTGGACTAAAGGAAAGTCCTGAGGGAGTGCAGAAACACTTTCCTCATAAAGCAACCAAAATTCGGTGCGCTGCTTTTCAGCATCAGTTTTATCGCGATCTGACGTAACCGACGGACGCAATTACCCGTCGCGGATCAGCTGTATAATACTGGGATACCATTCATTTCTTAAATTAACCATAGCGAGTCGATATAAACGAATGCCTCTGGTGAAATAAAGCCTCACATAAGCGTGCTCTCCAATTTAGTGATGAAAATGGCTTTTCAGCAATGTATTGTAAGTTGAAAAAAAAAAAAATTGGATTGAATTGAATCTGTACCGATTATTATTTTATGTTTAATAAGCCACCAATTTTATACAATTATAATATTATGTCCAGTTGTACGAAGAAAATTTCCATAACAAAAAAAAATCCATTTTCTACTTTAAGATCCTTGGAAATATGTATGTAGGTACATTCTAAAATATTTAAGACAATTCTGAAGTTCAATGTATTTTCAGTGCGAAACTTTTAAGCTACGTACACACGAGCAAACAATTTGCGGCAAGTGTTTGCAAAACTTTTTTTGTCAGGCTCTAGCAACTTGTTTGTAGGACTGTTTGCCTCAGGATGTTGCAAAGAAGTTTCACACCACAATAAAGTTATTTGCATGGTTATTGACTTCAAAAATTTGACAGTTCCACTTGACAATCGATTGTTTGGAAATGTGTGATTAAAGTCGACAAAAAACGAAATGTCTTGCCAAAAAACTTAAATAGCATTAGCTATGGTAATAATAATTTCACTGAAACGTGAAAAAGGAATTAAAGCAAAAAAAGCAACAGAAAAAGAGATTGGATAGCAAAAAGAACCGAGCTGGGATTTCATCAGCAACTTTTAAATGAGCTGAGAAATGATGATGAAAGGTACGAGTCTCCAAGAATTACTTTGAAGCTTTATTAGCACTGGTAAGAACCGAAATCACAAAATGTGACACAGCTATCTGGAAAAGTTGAATGATAAATTTTCGTATTGTATTGCAAACAGCAAACACATGCAAACAAAACTTACGTGTTCACATGACATTTTAATTATTGGTACAAATGTTTGCTGCAAATATTTTGGTTCCACCCTACTGTTTTTTTTCTACTGTTCACACATGTAAATTTGATTGCAGGCAAATATTTGCTGCAAATTTATTGCTCGTGTGTACGTGGCTTAAAATTAAAAAAAAAGAACCATCAAACAGCTGTTCAAATCTATATGAGCGACAGTTTTTCGGATTCAGTGTATCTTAAAACAACAATTCGACTTCTAAATTTCGCACCATTATGGCACTACTTATACTTGGGAAGTATAGTCTTTTTTTTGTACCATTGTACCAACATTCTAACTTAATGGGAAAATGTACCAAAAAAAATACAAAAGTGAGAACGCGGCCGTAGAAGTTAGCAAAAGTCGACAGCGTTTTGATACGTCATTTGTTTACAGCCGAAACCAGTTTCCCACCAGAGTTAAACTCATCTCATGTACGGAGGCCCAATCTTTGCATTCTGCACTCTGCAAAAGCTACATCTGCTTTAAAGCCTGTTCGATTTTTTTGTGTGGTAAGTTTGTTGCGGATTTTCACTTTCATTTTGCAAATTAAAATCGAATCGTATTTACATTTTACTGGCCTTGTTTTTGACAGTTTAGTTTTTAAATTTCTCTTACAAAGAGAAAGATATTGTTTTCGTGAAAATTTTCGACCTCGAGATTTTGATTGATTCTATCATTACGATGATAGCGGAGCCTAAAAAAGTGGTTTTTGGAATTCCGTCCGTCGGTCCGTCGGTCCGTCTGTCCGTGATGGTCTCCCCAGCCTAAACGGCTAGACCGATTTTCTTCAAACTTCGTATCCAAGCTTATTTTAGTCATAATTCTAGGCCATTTTTTTTGTTTGCTTTTAGCTATGTTAATAAGGGTACCTGCCATATAAAAATTACACATAACATCAATTTTCTCGAAAACGGCTCTAGCGATTTTGATTAAACTTTATATATACTATAACCATATTAGTTCCAACAAAATTGCATACCCAGTTTTTTCGAGAAAATCCATATAACGGATTTTGTCATTTAGGCCATATCAAGAAAATTGATAATTTCTCGCAAACTATTATGTCAAATTGAATGAAATTTAATATATATATGTACTACTATTACAGCTTGAAGCAATTCCACATAATTAGTTTTAGCCCAACTATCACTAAACGGAATTTTCAGTTTTGGCCAATAACAAAAAATCATTATTATTCCCATAGACACCGATTCCTTCAAATTTCGTAGTAAACGTTCGTATAATCACATTTCAACATTATTCATATCATTTTAAGCATTAATAATCAAAATGCGTACTATTTGATCTAACACCCAACTCGCTGTGAAAGAGAAAGTTGCGTACGACCCAGTCGTGCACCCACCACTCGTTTTTTTTTTTGTTAAATTTGTTGTTTTCGTACAAAGTTTGTGAAATGGATACTCACGGAACAATTTTTTGGCCAAATTTGTGTCAAATCATTGTAAAGAAATTCTCTTTCCATTTGCAAGTCCAAACATGTTTTTTTTTTGTGTGCCGTGTGTGAATTTTTCTTTGGACATCAGCTCATCAGCTGTTTTTCGTTGTTGGTGACAACTATACATGAATATTGAAGATGGTGTACTTAAGTGAATGTTACAATTGTGGGGTTGTAGTGTTTATATGTCAGAAAGGTAAGCGGATAGGTAATGATTTAAGGGTCACTTGCACCCAATGTATTTATTCACTTATTCAGAGTCGAGTTTTGGTGCAAGTGACCCCTTAGGTATTCATTCATTGACAACCTTGTTTTACATTTAAACGTTTTGCCTTAGGGTCCACTTATAGTTATCATTGTACAATGATGGAATTGCAATTTTATTTCGGTAACTGGCTATAGGAATGATTGGAAAATTTTGTTTCAATTGTGTGGAATTGTCAGAAAAAATTGTCTTGATCATTGAAAAACAGAAAGTAGTTTTCTGAAAAAACTTTTATTAACAATTAAAATATGTTTGGATAATCTTGTTTCAAATGCCATAAGCTTTGTTTTGACATCGACTTGCCTATGATTGAATTTATAAAAAAGTCGCAAGAAGAAAGAAACATTCAAATGATGGTTTTCAATTATAGCTATAACTGGGCCCTTATACCAAAAGCCTTTCGATTTTTTGCTGAATTGAAGTTATTTTAGACTTTAATTGCAAACCTTCGTTGGTCGTTACTGAGCATGACATAATGCAACACGCAAGTGCGCCACCTTCAAAGAAGAGCAAAAGCATTACTATATTGTGACTAGTTATTGTTGTTTTAAAATTGAAAAACGTGAAAAGTCAAGTAAAGTTCGACAAATCGGTATGACATTTTATAACGTTTTTAAAAAAAAAAAAACTTTTTCGCATCGGGTTATTATTGAACATTGGTCACACCAATCCCATCTCATTTTACCGCCAACTACATCGCTACTAATATCAACAAAACAGGAAAATGTTTAAAAATTATTTAACTAGGAAAGTTTTTCCTTCCATTTTTCTTTCGCTGTTTTGTTTTCATCCATTTTTGTTTGTATTCCTTTTGGAAAATCTTTTGAAGTGGTGCTGCATACCGAAAAAATCCTTTTGCTGTTTTGTTTCCTTTCAAGTGAAGGAAATAGTTGACTGTCCTGGAAGTAGAAGGGAAACCGCATCGCTACGAAAAAAAACGCACCACGCTACACTTCAAGGAGTGGTATGCCATTCTTCTTGGGAATCGCAGGTTTCTATTTCGGGCTCTCATTCTTCTTTGTTGGTGGTTTTCTGTTCATCAGAAGTTAACTGCAATTTGCGAAATGAAAGGATATGCTTATCCGGTTTGTGCCTAGGCAACAATGTCGCCACAAAGAGCACGTTTTCTAGAAGCACACGGGGGTGATGAGTGAGACGAGAAATCATGGCAAGAAGAGGGATTTTAGGAAGATAAAACTTTAGACAAGAACGAGAGTAGAAAAAGTTTGGTAACGCGACTTTGTGGTCGAAAACTTTGATGTGCATTAAATGGGTAAACGCGAGAAAGATCCCTGTTTCATTTTAACCCTTTGATGTAGTATTGTCGGTTTTGCAAAGTTGCAATTAATACCCTTGAGGGGGCTTATACTGTGCAAATCCTTGATTGTTTTGTTTTCTTGTTGGTAATAGGCAGAAACGGTGCTGATGTCAATTTGATGTATTAAAATAAGTGTCTTTTTATTTTATGCATGGTTTGGCCGATGTTGTTTGGATGACATCATCTCAAAGTCAACCTTAAAAAGTCATTTATGGGAGTTATTGGTGCTCTGAATGAAAAGTGACACCCTACAAAGTGGATAAGTTCTTTTTCTATCAGCGGCGAACTGAGACTGGAATAGTACATGGTCTCTCTGTAGGTGTTTAAATTTACACGACCCTATTTCTGTTAAAATTTAAATGAAAAAAATCCTTTCCAATAGTGCAAACATTTCAGATATCTTTCATCTAGATTAAGCGACTCTTTCCTAACCTATCTGGTCAACCTGTAAAGGTCCCCAACATATTTTGTTTGGTTACATTTAAAAATACATGCTGCTCGGCGAGAAGTTTGCATAGGTATGCTTGTTAATTTGCTGATGTGTCACTTTAGAACTCACAAGATTCGTGTCAAAGCAATGAAGTCAGAAACAGTCTAATCGGCGTGGCAGTGTTCTATTAGGAAAAATAGCCAAAAACTTTTGTTTCCGAAAAATGATTGTCGCTAGTGAGAGGGAGATTTGTTCTGTTATACCATGCTTTCAATCCGTCACAAGAAGGAACAAAAAGTGTAGTAGGTCCCGTTAAAATCAAGAAAAGTTAACAGCCAACCACCTTTATTCAGTAACAGCCGTAGCAGCCATTTACGCATTACCTACTGATTACCGATTTTCAGTGCCATCCCAAGCTCTAGAGAGAGATTACGAAGAATAAGAAAAATGGAAAAGATGAGATTCGATCACTTCGTCATTTAAAAAAGATTCGTGCGGTCAGTAGTTTAACGCATACGAATAATTTGTGAATGTAAATCGAGTCGCTCATGTTGATTTACCATGAAGAACGTCCCAAGAGTGATCTAGGTTTAGGAGGCAATTTTAAGTAATTGACGATCTACAGGTCTGCTTGCACTTTATACGGCTACATATTTCACTGTTTATTAAACCTCTGTACATCATCTGGTTTACGTTTGAGGGTCAACGTTGACATCTGTAAGCCTAAGCACCGCAGTGAAGCCATCCCGACTTGCGACGTCTGCAACTGCCCATCATATTAATGTTATCGACCAATTATTTGGCAAATGTCATTGACACATGACGCCTTCGTAAAAAGCACACTTGTCAAACAAAATTGAAGCAGGACGCCTTCTTAAAAAAGGATATTTTCAATCGTCTACATGAATTTTGCAATTCTTATACATCGAAGACAACACGAATACTATACCACCCTGAATTATGATGCTCGCATTCAAAAACGTTTGCTTAAATAATCTCGAAACATCCTCAGCACAACAACTACAAAATCCCCCCCAAGACCTAATAACAAAACCCATCTAATCGCACCTAACAAATCTTGTTCAACTGCCATCTCCTTTCCGAAGACGATCCCCATCATCGTCATCATCATAACCATTATCATTAATCGCCCCCTACCCCATAGCAACCGCACTCAATACCACAGTAATTGAAAATAAATGACGTGCAACCTTAAAGCCATCATCCTAATTCACCTGCGTTAGGAGACATCAGTCCTTCTGTGGCCCCAACTCAATAAAAACCACATTCACGTACCAATATCCGCATTCGAGATGCTTGTACAAAGCCAAATATTAATGTTGCGAAGGATATTACAAGGATATTATGTTTTGATTCATCCAAGCAAGTGGTCGGGGGCGACGTACTTGAGTACCAGCAAATCCAGCTCTAGCTTGAGTCTGAAATTACGAGAAATCTGATCTGCATACACAATAACGTGTTAAACAATTGCCAAGGTATTAACTTGTGTAATTTTCCACTACATTAGACGAGCTAGCAAGCGCCAAGGATTCGTAGAAAGCGGGCCAGAGCACAATGGCGGAAGGTGGGGTGTTGGGTGTCAGATTAGTCCCCTGTTATGCACATCCCTACGGACCAGTATTCCCATTAAAATGGGTCATTGGCTTTCGCTATAACTTGCCTCTCTCGAAGGAATAAAGATTCGTTCGCTCTCTCCCTCTCGGCGCAAACATTATTTGAGAGCCAATGAGGTGGTCATAAATAGTCCATCCATCCACCTTTAATTTTTGGCAGCAATTGCAGCTTGTTTCATCCCCCTTAACGTAAGTAAGCATTAATAAATTCCCCCCCTCTGACCGGATTGGTCTCTAACTCTTCTGTTCATTTTCTTGGGCAGTGTCCAAAATTATTAAAATTCTCTCCCAACCCCATGAATTGCCATTTCGGGTTGATTTCATTTTTTTCTCCAATTCCCTGATACCCTTTCCCTGCGGTAATACGGAAAAGAGCAACAAATGGTATGGCCACCCTGTTCGAGGGGTGAATAAATAAATTTTGCGGTTATCGCTGCAGGAATAGGAATTTGTCAAAATTTATGTCCCGATTGGCAACGGGGGTGAAAAATCGTGCTTAGATTAATATCGGAGTTATTGTGCAAAGTGACCAGGGGCGCATGGATATGGGGTTATAATCTGCTGCGGGAGTCGGCGACATGCCATGACTTTCCGGATCTCTGAATTTGTTTCGCATTATACAACTCTGAGCTGGAGTAGTGTTTCTTTGTCAGATTGCATGTTTGGCGTGACGAGGGAATTGGATTTAGTGTAACCGTCGTTGGCAGGTATTTGGAGTCATTTGTGGAAATCTGTAACGGCGTGTAATTTAATTAGATTGGTCACACTTCTGTAGGTTGGAATATTTTTTTTACATGCGAGCTGTCAGTAAAAGCTCTCTCAGGGTGGTGTAAATGACTTCCTGATGAGGTTGCGGCAGTACCTATCTAGCCTCCAATAATAAAATGTGGGTCACTGAAGTTATTAACGGGTTTCCGATAAGAAACATGGTATTTCGTTCATGTTTAGGAAACAAACTTTTAGTCTGATTGGTTTTGTTAAGATTAGTTTTTAAGAAAAAAGTGAGTCAACATGCAGAATCAAGATATTAACTTTTTGGAAACTCTCCTGCATAAGTTTAATGAGTTGAAGTCATCCACTGCTTCATTACAAATCTATTCGATGTGAAGACTTTCGAAAACATTTCAAATCTGAGAATGTTCGCTGGATATTACCATCTGGCTGGGATTCGATGACTCGTTATATGGGTGTACTTTTGCTATCTATACCCTATACATCTTTTTGAGTATCTTGATATAAAAACATTGCCTTCATAGCTATTGTCTGTCCTTCAAAAAAAGGGGGAAACGAAATCCATTTAAAATATACGGCCTGATCGGTCCAAGGGTAGCCGAACCTATATCTTCATCATCTTGCATTGGCTCTAATCAAATGGTATTTTCTCATTTACGGGCAAACCTTCATGTTGGATATTATCGGACATCTTCAATTACACATCTGTCCACCTTGAAAACTCTTCAAACACGAATCCAAACAATATCGAACAAATCTCCATGTCAGATCAGTTCCCCATCCAATGGCATTTGCATAGATATCAT
This sequence comes from Rhingia campestris, assembly GCA_932526625.1. Lineage (NCBI taxonomy): Eukaryota > Metazoa > Arthropoda > Insecta > Diptera > Syrphidae > Rhingia > Rhingia campestris. Next base: position 115,946,510 of record OW052185.1, on the reverse strand, counting down.
GCAAGACGACTTGACATCAATAATTACATATCAACAGACACACTCACTCACTTGTTTGTTGAAAACCGCCCTTTACCTACCCTTCACAACCAAAACCCAAAGATGAAAATTTCCCTCTAATTTCACAATTCCCCTGAAGGCATTCACTTCTTAATGAAGTGCTGCCTCAATACCTCGCCAAATTCCTTGACCAATTAGCAGTGACGACGGCAACTTACCCAGTAGGTAGGCAGGGTGGAACGTTAACATCATCACTGTTAACTATTCGAATTCCCAAAGCGTAAATGTTGTTCATAAATCATAATCAAACCTTGAGATGTCTCTACGTCCCGTAAGTTGGCTCTCATCAGAGCCAACACATTCCCGTATAATATGAGCCGTTCCCCTGGAGAGTATTCAATTTCTGACACCCACCCTCCCGACCACTAATATGCCTTGCGTCGCTTCGTATGTTGTGGAACCCAGCACGGCACAGGCACGGACTCGACATAGAACTATCTGATGCAACATAGATGTGATGCGTGGAGCGGGCCACCAACGGAATTGCTACCACGCCCGCCCATATTTGTTGCAAACTTCACAAAGTGTGATTCTCAAAGCCATAACCAGTTAATTAGTTGGACGGAGTTAGTATCTCTAGTACCTGGGCGCCCTGGAGACAAAACCAAAACCATTGACACCATCCACATGAGCGAACAATAACAGTGTGCAGCTTTACTTGTATATACGTTCCATACTGAAGAGAGCCGCCGTGTAGAAGGCTATTCCCGAACCTACTTCTTCCCACCCCCCCTCTAGTCCCGCTCAATATATTGGCACCTCATTTACCCAAACCATTGGACTAACCGAACCGACCAGACTCATACTTCTCCTCTCTCGACATGTGTGTGCACAATGATGCCGGTGAGCCTAACTAAGGGGGTGGATGCAGTAGGACCGGCCTTAATTGGACCGATGGGGGCTCAACTGCGTGCGTACGTGTGAGTGTCGTGTTTGTGTGCATGGGTATCGCCACGTCACATGCTTGAATTAAAACCCAATCGATTGAAAAATTTATGTTTCTTTGATGGCATGTCAACATGTGATTCCGATTCAGTGAACACATTCATCCTCAGTCCAGGGTTATGAAGATGTGTTTAGGTGTGTCTTGGACGACCGAGTGGTTGGTGGGGGTGAACGCTTGATTTGGTTTAGGCTTATATGCAGGTGTGTTTGGGCATGTGACAGGGATACAACTGGGTTTGTGTTCATTTTTAAGGGGTGATGGCTTTTTTTTTATCTGAGATGAAATGTCTGACTTTTATTATGTGCAAAACTGTGTCGTTGAAGGATGGACAATTTGGAAGACAGTGGTGGTAGGTGGGGAAATGTATCCATTGGAAATGCGTCTCGTTACTCTTGATGCCTGGAAGAGTATTAAATAAGGCCGTCAAAAAAGAGTTGAAAGATGATATACAATATCTGGCATTAACGGAACATCCGATCTCTCAAACCTATAATGACCCTGTGATTGCCGTTTGCCAATGCATGCCATTAAATGTCTTCGAAAACCCTGCTTTTCGAATGTCGGTGGTGGCTCGAGCAGTATTCGCTTTGCTCCTTGCCGCTGGAATCAAAAGTGATATCCGATTGAGAAAAAAAAAAACAATTATTGATCATGTCTAATGACCATGCAGTGTGTAATAGCTATTCAGTCACTGAAAATGTTGTTCCTTCATGTATCCACAAACGTTGGAAATGCCCCTCGTCCCTCATGATAATTGTTTTCCCCAAATCGTCTACTTTACTGTTGAGATTCGGGTAGGACTAAGCCTAGTTAGACGTTAATCACTGTCAACACTCCAGCTGATGGACTGTCTGTCCATTGTACGGGAATATCGTCAAGTCTTTCACCAAAATACCCCTGAGAGGCCTGCGTGGAATGGCTAATTGCGTAGCACGTTTTATAATCGATGTTGACGATGCTCCAAGACATCCTTAAGGGTAGGTGTCCCATGCAAAAATAGGTTGGAGTTTTGCGCTAAATTGTGTAGCGCTCACAATTTTCCGAATATTTAAATGAAATAAACGGTGATCGATTGGAAATATGTTAAGCAAAGTACTTGTTTAGCATTTAAAAAACATTAAAATATCTTTGAGCCTCAAAACCGCCTGACATGTAGAAAAACCATACAAATAAGTTAGATGCTAATTGCGTTCCATTTTTATCTCTTTATATACATATTTTTTATTTTTTTTATATTTTTTTTCTACAGACAATAGATTTGCGCAGATAACACCGGTTGTTTTTTGTTGTGAATTTTAGTATTTATCCCGAAAAAAATGCACAAAACTATGAAAAATAAGGTAAATTTACAAAGTTTAACTAGATATAACTTCTAAAGTATAAAAGGTAACGAAGTCAAATTAGCTTTTTTACAAAGCTAATAGATATGTGCAGATACCGTTTTTTTTTTTTTTTTTTTTTGTATTTTGTACAGTAATTTTTTGGTGACAAAATGGAAAAAAGGTGTTTTTTTTTTAAACGTTTTGGGTTTTTTGGCTGGGAAATCGATAGTTATATTTCCTAATTTTTGGAAATAATTTTTTAACCAAGCGACAATATATAGGGCACAACGTACCGGTCTTTAAAACATGTTTTTTTTCTTCTAACATATTTAAATATGCAATTCAATATGACATTATTTGCAATGCCGCTGTGAAAAAAGGACAACCAAAATGATTCCGACATATTTTTTTTATTTTTTTTTGGTATTTGTATTATTTAATTCAAAATACAAAATAGTTTTTTTCCACACGGTTTTTCAAATTTTGATGTTAGAAAAGTGGTCTATTTTACGTTTTTTACATAAAAAAAGATCGAATTCACGCACACAAAGAAGTTTGTTTCAAAATAATGTCACTAGGTGGTGAGTTGGTGACATTCTCTTTTCATTATTCTCTTCTGTAAATACAGGCACTAGGCAGGCGAGATTGTTATTATGTATGTATCTTTTGTTTACCTTTTCGGGTAGACTTGATGAAAGTTCGTGTGGACTTCACGTGGACATGGTACAGATCGTTACATTATTGAAATGTTTGCTATCGCTGCTGATGAATTGTTTTGTATGCGTATGTTTGCACGTGACAGAAAGGGTTGAGTGGGAAGTAAGTCAAAGTGTAGGTACTTGTGTGTATAATTTTGATAATTTTTGTGAATAGTAAAGTGTTGTTTACTGTGTTATTTTTTTGCGGCAAATTCATTTGTGACACAACTTAAAAAAAAAATTTAATTGTTTATGTTATTTTTTATATTGTATATACATATGTATATTATATGTATATTATATGTATATATATATAATGTCTGAACAACATTTTTACAGAATATCAATATCTATATTTCATACATATAAAGTTTTTTGACACGCCCACTTTTTGGGGGCGTTTTTAGTAAAAAAACGTTTTTCGGTAGGTACATTTTTTAAAATAACGGGTCTGCCATTGGTGAAATACAGCTGCACATAATCGATAATGTGCTTTAAAATTGGACCGATCGTGTAGGCTACTGCATGGCCAGCCGAGGCAGCCATTTGAATGAAATTATTTTCCATTATTAACCGGAAGGATTGTACTTTCAAATAAAAAAAGAAATTTGAGAAAATATTCAGTAGTTTTTTTATAGCATTTTCAAAAAAAAAAAAGTTATTTGGCGGACCCCTTATTTGAAAAAACTTTTGATGCAGGATTATTGGTTATGATTATATAAACATTTCATACCCTACCCCATAGCATATGAAGGAGAAAAACGTTGTTTTTTGTCGAACAACAAAAGATTCTGATAAACTGTTTGAACTATGTCATTTTCTATATTATATTTATTAAATTTATTTGATTTTTTATTTACTAATTTAATTTTCCGAAACTTTACAATTTACATATTGATTGAAGGTATGTTGTAAAAAATCGTGTTTCGGAAGATTTTTCTTCAACGTCAACAACATTGACGAACGTTGAAATTGAAAGTGATCACGTAAAACATCAGGGTCAGGAATTTGAAATTCCTATGGAGGTGGACATTACAGTGAAGGACAACTGTAGTTTTGTTCCGGAGGGCAGGCGTATAATTGATTTAAATACATTTCTCAATAGTTTAAAAAACATTTCGCTGCACGGAAAAACGTTTTCGTTTTTTTTAAAATTCGACTCAAATAGTATTTGTTTGGTGAATTTGACACCTTGAACCTACAAAAATTAATTATAGCGGTTAAATTAACTTTCGTAAACTTCTTTTTTTATATAAGGTGCTTAGGTACCTTCATAACGAGCATTGATAGAAGATGGGGTGACAATTACCTAGATAAATATCTATCATTTTTTGTTATTTGATTTGAAAAATTTCATCCTACTATTGTTGCGACGAGAATCAGTAGCACTATTGTCTACCGTCCTATTATTTGAGTAATCGAATTTTCATCCAAACAAGTGTTTTCCTACATCTCATAAATTAAGAAAAAAGTTAACCTAGGTAAGGTTTACACATTTTTTTATAAGATATACAATGAAAACCTCAAAAACTGCTTTTACACCTCGCTGCGCGGCAGCCAGCAACAATTTTATCATTTTATCACCAAATCTGAAAGAAAATTACAAGACAAAATATGTACACCAAACCAACCCTCAACTTGATTTTTTTCCTTCTCTTTCCATATTTGTTTTCAAGTTATTTGCTTGGTGTCTGTATATTGCATATGTAGGTAGGTAGGTATATGTAATATTAGTCTGCGCTTGCTACTTTTTGTCTTTTCCTTCAGTTTTCGTTTGCGTTGAAGCAAAGAGCACATGAGTAAAATTAAAGAGAGCTTACCAACACATTCAAATGCATTTACATGAAATTTGAGTTGGTCGGTCTGGGACACCTACCCTTAACTTCGGCAGCGATATTTTAGGATGGATGAGTTTGACATGGCTTTTAGTCTTTCAGTCACCAGTGGAAGGGGATTTCAATAAAAGACGGGCTGGACTGGACTTCTTTTAGAACCTTTTAAACGTTTCTTCTCATTTTTCAGATTTCCAATATTTATTTCAAGGATGCCATTTAAACTCAGAGACCTGTTAAGCTAGGGAAATTGGCTTTTAGAAAGCTTTTAAATGGTTTCCAAGTCTTCTTTTTCTCTAGTGACAGCTACGACATATAAAGTTTGGTTTACCACGTGCGTCTCGAGATTTCATTTCATTGTTAGGTTTCTTAGGATGTAATGGACATTGTAGGCCCCTACCTTAACTCACCAACTTAGAATAAGCAAACAATGATTCCAACTACATGTTGACATATTTACACCAATCTCCAGTAATTTATGCACATCACCTGGAAGAATATTAAATAACGCTGTAGGTGAGGCCGTCGAAGAAAGTTGGAAGATATTTTTGTCATTAGCGGCCCATCCGATCTCCCAAACCAAGCTTCTTTTTTCAATTGTATGTTCAAAGTTATATTTTTGCCGCAAAGATGGGACGACCTCGTGATCGTTTTTTACTCGATAGATCGCACTAGATATCACCACTTGCTGGTTTCAACATAATAACGCGTGATTTTTTAAGAGTCCATTTTTCTTCAAAGAAAATGAAGAAACGATATCGTCTACGGCGAACGATATCAAGCCATGATACGAGACTTTTTTTTGCCCCAGTTGGCTGAGTTGAACTTGGTTGACATGTGATTCCATCAACACGGTGCCACATGCCACACAGCTCGTGAAACAATGGAACTGTTGAAGGATGAATTTGGTGAGCAACTTATCTCTCGAAATTGCCTTGTGAGTTGGCCGCCAAGATCATGCGATTTAACGCCTCTTGATTATTTCTTGTGGGGTTATGTAAAGTCGTTAGTCTACGTGGACAAGCCGATCACGATTGAACCCTTACAGGATAACATAACACGCGTATTACGTGGAATACAGGCCGAAATGCTCGAAAAAGTAACGCAAAATTGGACTTCCGAATGGACAATTTGAAACGGAGCCGCGGACGCGGACAACATTTACATGAAGTTGTCTTTAAAACGTAAATGGGAAAGGCCTATTTATTGATTACAAAAAAATGCAAATTTGAGTGTTTTATTTGTTTTTAAAAAACTACGCTTAGAAATCACCCGTAAGTTCCTAAAAAAATGATAATTAACGTCGACATATAAAGCAAGTTAAACACTTCAATATCAAAAAATTAGCTTGACGGCATCATTTCAAAAAAAAATAGTTTGCAACCATAGCAAGTTTATGGGCCACCTAGATTGCCATGGACAGGCATCTAATTGCGAATTTTGAAATTATTTTCCATCGAAATTTCGCCCCCCAGCTAGAAACAAACACAAGTGGGTTCAAAGCCAAGACCACCTCCCTCATACCACCACCGATTGCTCCCAACCGAATGAAATGGCTAACTTTTTCCATTTTCAATACTTTTGTGTGATTTTTTGCCGTTAAAAACAAAAAAACAGGGGCGCCCACTTGAACATTTCCCACTCATTTGTCTCGGAATTGTTTCTGATTCATGAAACAAAAAAGTAACGATTATTACTGGGTCATCAACACGTTTTGCTACTTCCGATTTATGCTCTCGAATTTTTGCGAAACTTTATTTCGCTTTGCAATACCAGAAAAAAGGGGAGAACCAATAAAAAAAAAAGTTTCCCCTGTTAAAATTGTGGGGCTTATGCACTACAACAAAAATTATGTTGGGCCTATTTTCGTTTTTTGGAGCGGGAAAGCATTTGGTTTTTCAAATGCGTATTCAATCGGAAATGTTATATTGGCGTGTTATAGGTTTTCGTTCTCTTTTGTAGCTGTCACCGATTTATAAATTGAGATGCGAAAAATGCCACGACAACAACGAACAGACATTGAGATCAGGACGGTTTTTTTTTCCAGCTCCAGCTTGATGATGGTTTTACTTTTTTTTCTGTGCGAATTTTCCAAATCATTAACTTTGGATTTGAATTTTTTCAATCGAAAGAAACTCTCGAAAGCCAGTGTGTGAGGCAATGGTGGAAAATAATGCTCAAAACGGGCAAGTGCGCGCGTCGGGCCCATCCTTGATTTTAAGTAGAAAACTTTTCAAATTACCAGGCGATAAATTTGTCGATGGTTTTTTTTTCTAAGGTTCTCCACTAGCTAGCCTCGAAAATATATTTTTTTTTGTGGTGTATTTCGGTTCAATTTGGGGGCGAGTGGCGGGTATTTATCTGTATTTCACAAAATGGTATTCAAAGCAAGTCCGCGTGTACAACAATAATTTACGAAGCGAAGGGATTTATGGTCGCAATTAAACCGTTTGTCGAGTTCTCCACGCAAAGAGTGTGGGACAAATTTTTCGAATATTTCACAATTAGAATGCATGGATAAGAAAAGTTGTAAAACATTTACAAACGAAAAAAAAATCGAAGTTTAGGCGGGATTCTTGGTGGGGTGAAAGGCATTTTTATGGTAGTGATTGTAAATTTGGTGGATTGAGTTGAGTGGTAATTGGATTTAACATGCTGTCAAACTATAAGCAAAAATAAATTACAATGAGGGGTCATTATATAGTATTATCTAATTTTTTTTTTTCAAGAAAATTAAATTTGTTTGCTCTTAAAAAAATAAATATTTTTTTTCTTTGCAGGTAAGTGACATACTTTTGAAAATACACAGTTAATTGTAAGTAAATGCACTTTTTTCATGACTTTATAAACGTAAAACACAAATAATGCAGGCTCTCTCATTGAGTAGGTATTTCTATATAATTTAAGCGTTGTAATGCAAATCGTCATCCTTCACGGATATATTGAACATTTAGTTTGCTGAAAAAGAATTTTGAGTCACGTGCTTAAAAAATATTAAAAGTCGATTTTTTTAACTACTTTATCCGGTGTGCATTCCATTTCTATTCGTGTAATGCAAGTCTTCGTCCTTCTAGGGTATTTAGAATATTTAGTTGGCTGAGACTCGTGCTTAAAAGAATATCAAAAAATTGATTTTAAAAACTGTTTTATCAGCTGTACAAAATATTCTATTCCTGTTCGTGCTCAGGGAAAAAAGCGAAGTCTCTCAGTACCGTCGCTTTGGTGTTCAATTGACCTACTTAAGTTCTGTCCTGGCCGTTTCAGACTCCAAATGCATGTTAGTTTTACTTAAAGCGGTACAGTTGGTTAGGTTTGTCCTCAGTCTTCGTCTCCACAGTCCTTTACGTAAACGGGAGAGAATATATTTTCCTTTGACATGGCGAAGAATAGAATCAAGAACGTCAAACATGCTGACTAGCTAGATAGAATGAGGAACTAGGTTTACAACCCTGGAGATCACATTTATTCAAAAATTAATAGATCAAACAAATATAATGGTCAGCCCGGCATGCTACCCAGTAAAATATTTTCATCAACCCCTTGCGATATAGACTCACATAGTAGTAGTAATCGCAAAGGTCCCACGCAGTCCTATATCAGTTTGATGCCTTATATGAGCGTCAAAAACCCTTTAAACGTAAATCTAAACCTACATTGTAGTAAATGATTCAAAGGGTAACTTTCCCGTTAAGTCAGCCCGGTCCGTGGTTAAATTTGATCCAGTGGTTGTTTATGATCGTAATGCGCTGATCATTTCCTATACATGCCCCAACGATTTAGGCATCCAATGAGTTTTTTTTTTTTGTATTCATGGTCAAGGCTAGGTGTTGATTTTAAAGATAAATTTAAGGCTTTGCCGATTTTGAACCGAAAATAGGTACAAGTGCGAATAAATTTATTTTTTGGCGTAAAGGCTCCTTAAGGCCGAAGCGCCTCACTTTTTTTATCACAATCATATATGTATACAGCCATTTTTAAAAGCGGCATGTGGTGCAGTTCTGAATATTGCCTCTATTTTTCTAAATCAGCTGCGCAAATGTCACAATAAACTCCTTTAGGCTGAGTACGTACTTTCATTCCTGAACAGGGATATCTGACTGCCGAGAGCTCAGATAACATGATACGAAAGAAAACGAAAATGTCTGCACATACGACATGTTAGCTTCTTTCATATAAAACAGATCTTATTTAACCGTTACAAAACGAATTACAATATTGTTCATCGATCAAATTGTTGGTTTTACTTCTTAGTACAGTAACATAAATCAACACTCCTGATCGTTAAAACTGACACCAAAGCTGGAGTAGATTGCCAGCAAAGCCTGTGATACCTTAATTTTTAACACTTGGTAATTGGCATCCCATTTGCTCAAACATTTCTCTCCCCTCCATTTGTGCACTTACTCCCCAGACTTTTGCATTCGCGAACCATAAAAACAACGGACACGTTCCGTCGCAGAAATCACTTTCGCACAACCACACTATGATTCTCAGAGTATGCAATGGCATTTGATATGCCCGACAATCGGAACACGTACCAGCGATTTCTCACACAGCATACCAGAGGAAGTCGTCCTTCCTCTGCCACGGAAACGAGGAATAATAAGAAAATTCTAAAACGTTCTGAAAAGAATCTCAAAAGTATTTATTAGCCATATTTGTCTGCGATAGCGGTTCTCATAACCACTCCTCATGCCTACCCCAACATATACCCACCACCCCGTGTACTACATACACATTGAACTGAGTAGAGATATACTGTTCATGGCAAGTTCGAGCACTTAAACAATTCTTCGGAAAATTACCCAACCCCTTAGAGTACCTACACCACATCAAACACATGATGCAGCCATCCGAGTGGAAATAGTGTGTGGTGGAGTAGAGCTAGAGTTGGGTGTGGGATTAAAGCCACAGCGATACACTTTGTTCTGCCGCCAGTTTTTGTTTTATATTTTGTTGTCCCGCGTGCAAAATGTAGTCCTTTCTCATCGTCCTGAGAATTTATGAACATCTTTAGAGTTGGCACCCGCGCGCGTTTATACAGACACATGCATACTCCATCCAAGAAGACCCCAGGGCTCGAGCAAGCCTTGCAATTGAAAATACCTGAGCGTTGTGCACAACCTATTGGGTAGCATGGAGCTGCAACAATACAAACAAAAAAACAACCCGATCTCTTGGCGAACGCTCGTCGTCCTTGGTGCAATTCCTTTAATACACCCCATGAACATTCTCGTATATCTCTTCCCACACACTACATCGTCTTAAAAGGCTTTTCGTGTGCACTGCGCTATGAATGAATGAGTACACACACACCATACACAACATGGATATTCCAGAGGCGCACCCAAGGACACGAAGTTGTGTGTATTTTGTGCATTTGTTGCAACACTGCTGTTGCTGCACCACTGGCACAAGAAAAAGGATAAATTCCAAGGTAAAATGTGAAAATATTCTGCAACTCGATACACAATCCTCTGGAGGCACATGAACAGAGCACAGCACAACAGAACACAAAACAGTGCAGTGCAGGCGTTGAATGCCTTGAGGACACATTTCAAGGTGATTTCACAATCTTGGAGATGGCAGAATTGGAATGAATATATGCCGATCGTCGTCGTGTCGTATAAAAGTCCTTTCGGACAAACACACACACCCACGGCACACATCTCCCAACACAGTAGTGAACAAGATTTTTGCAAGCTAGTGCAGTTTTATTATGCAAATTGGTAAATGGGCTGTGAAGTGGACGCCGCCGAGGTGAGTGCAGCCAGGGCCTGTGTGTGATGATGCTAGCCGGGCGATGGTGCATGTAAATAAATTAAAAGTCTCTACATGCAACATCGGCATGTGTACTGAAAGATGCAGGCAGGACATACCACATCACGGCTGTGGAGCACACAAAACAACCAAGCAACTGAATGGGAATTGTTTTTTTTTTTTTTTTAATTTATTTTCTTTTTGTCCGATGAACAATCAAATTCTATTAAAATGCAAAAAAGGCTCAAGGAAGTGGAGGCACCCGTACAGAAAACGGTGCTCTTAGCATGATTGGTTTTTGTGAAATATTTGATGAATACAAGAGCTAAATAGCGTAGGTGCTTAAGAAAGCATAGTCGAGTGCCGGCAGATGTTTGATTAACATGTTTTCAAAAGGGATTCATGAATTAAATTAAATGCTAAAATGAGACCTAGTTTCTTGTGAATGATTTTTAGAGGAATAAGGTTTAAGTAGAGCTATGAGAACATAGCACTTCAAAAGAAATATCATGCTATCGCTAAAAATGCTTGTTTATCCTCCAAATTCAAAGTCGAGGAAGCTATTTTCCATTCAGCCGCCATGTCTACATTCATGCTATCACCCGATATTACAACATCTATCTCCATAAATAAATAATTTTTAAGGTCTATTAAGACTGAAACGAAATCTGGAATGTGGTGTTTTGTCAGGGTAGGGAAAGATCCTTTTTTTTATTTAATCAAGTCATTGGATCCGTTTCAAGCTAACAATCAAATTTATGTGTCAATTACTTTCGTGTTTCATAAATGGCTGTAATATTGAAGTAGCTATTGAGGGGTCGATCAGTTGCAAAGATGATGAAGTGTTACCTTCTCTCCTCCCATTCCATGAGTAGGGATATCTTTGCTGAATGTTGCATATAAGCAAACAAACCTTCTGGCGATCGCTTGTTAAAAATTAGTAACTAAAACTTTCTTTATTCATCTGCTCTTTGCCTACGATCTGAGTTTATCCTTTTTTTTTTTGCTATCCCTCTTTTCCATTTTTGAAGGAATATCATTCCACCTGAAATGACAAAAAAATCCATAAATCTGCAACCCCTACCAAGAACAAACGAAACTTCCACTCAAAATCGTAATCGCAGAACTTTCCTTGAAAACGTTTTCAAAATTCCACAAGCTAATCAAGATCTTATTTCATTAATCCATCTCAAAGGATCACATGACATAAAAATGTAACTGGCCATCAAAACAACACAGAAAGCAACAATGTCAACACAATCCCAGTACTACCCTGTTGAACAGCGTTGACAAAAGTTCCCGCAAAGAATCTCAAGACATACCCTAGAATTAAAATGACCACGACTGCTACATCCGACCCTCTAACAAAAGCTCTCTGCAACTACCAACTATAACTCACCTCGGCATAGCGTTAAAACGCATTCTTTTCACGGAAATTTAGTTCCATTTCACTTTATAACCTAGCCAAGGAGACGTGCTTGGTTTCGCCGTGCGCTAAGCACCTGCAACTAAATAAATCTATCCCCTTCGCTTTCTCCTTCCAAGTTAGGTGTCCTGTGCGGAAAAGAAAACTGAAAAAAAAGAAACCCCAACAGACAACCGGAAATACCGGCAGGAAGGATGTGAACAAAAAAAAAACTCTTTAAGCCATTTTAATGAAATAATTACCTTAAGTAGATGTACGTGATCTAAATTCACATGCACAAGCGTAGGTCTTCTTTGTTGGACTATGTCTGGCAGTCTTGTTTATCTTTTCAATTTATTTACCGTTTTAATGGATTTTTGTTCTCGCATTTTCGATATCCCATTCCATGTCCGTTTAGTATCCAGTCCGTCGCTGTCTGGAGAGTGTGCCGAATGCGTTTTTATTCTCTTGTTATACTCTGTTGTTTTAAGGATATTCCTGTTTGTTGTCATTATTTTTTGGCCGTCCTTTGGGCTTTTCTTTTTTTTGTCCTTTTTGCGATTTAATTCCGTTTGTGTTTCGTTTGTGATCCTAAATGCAAGCCATGCGGATGTCAACTCGAATGGAAAAAAGCGGCCAAAATCCGTCAGAGTCTCCTCAACACAAAGGACACACTCTGCTATTCGTGACAAAGTTGAGTTTGCAAGGATTAGAAGAGATTTTAAGCGACGCTTGTTTACACGCGCATACACATCCACCTAATGGATATTCTATAAGACTTGACAAACACAGTTATATGGTGGGTAAGAGTTGGTTCTTTTTTATGGTTTTTTCTTTGATTGGATTCACATTGGCTGGTTAGTAGATTTTTGAAGTTTTATTGCCATGTGTTGGTGAGAGACAGGAAAGGGAATTAATTTCCCTACATAAACTTTTATTTGGATTTTTCAACGATTTAACTTAGGGTGAAAAGGGTATTGCACATGCAATTAATTAAGGATGGTGTGTGTAGTTAAACGCATACTTGCTCTGAAATATGAAAACGGAAAACCACTTTTTTAACGATTTTTTTACCGATAATACCATTAAGTTAGAAAAAATAAGCTATGGTTGATATTTTCTTTTAAATTCATTCTTGGCAACTTTTTTGGAATCAAAAGTGACAGAAGCATCACATCTCATCTATTGCTGTATGACATGAACCGTACTTAGTGCTTTTACAGTACCTTATCGACAGCGAAGGACGCCCACAATTTCTTCAACATCTAAACCACACTTATGCTGTCGAGAGAAAATCGAACGTAGTAAGGTCAAATCAAAATAATCAAGTTCGGATGTAAGTTACTCGTTATAGCGACCATTGCAAAAAAAACTGGTGGTGGGGAGAGTAAAAGCTTTGCTATGTAGAGAGTTTTGTCTAAAGCGAATGTCGAAAGTCTACTTTGGAATGTTGGCCAAGATTTAGCGAAGTTATGTTATAAACCTAATCATCTAGGCATTGTTCCTTTCAAATATTATTTTAATTTTAAGAGAGATTAAACGGTTCTCATTCTGTATTATTATTGAAAATAACCTGCAAAAGTATCATATCTCTAATTTTTGTTTTTGATCAGGATTCTTGGATCACAGGAACTCTTCCACTCAAAGTCATCCCTATTTTTTTTAAAGTCTCGTTTTAATGTAGGTATTCAATTTCTACTTTTTTTTTTAACTACTATCCCATTTGTTTCTATATTTGAGTTTTTCAAAAGAATTCCTAGTAATTAAAAATTCGTTATTATTTTTATACCCGGTATATTATCTTTCAACACTCTGGACGCATTCATTCACCCACTCAACGATCTTTGCAATTGAACGCGCCCTCTTCCTGTCAAATAAATGCACGCAGCTTTTCGTTCAATTAGTTCGTGTCTCAGATGAAGATAAGTTGTTTGCGATTGTGAGAAAGTTAAAAGTCAAATTGTGGAGTGAAAACAATCTAAATATATGACAAAAATGTGTATTGTGGATAATTGTATGATGTGGATAATAAGATGATGCCATGAATTGTGTCCACGATCCATAGGGGTGAGTGTTTTGAAAATAAAAATAAATTGCTTCTCTATCGTTCATTTTGGTGCCTCGATGGAAGATTAATTTTGCGTGAACTTGGAAGGTTGTTGTTGTGTTGTTAATTGTCGAATTTTGAAAAGTTATTTATTATTATTCATATTCTTTTCTTTTGAACTGATTTATTAGGTAGAATTGAAAGTTGCATTTTTTCATCGCCATTTGCTTCCCCAAAATGTTGCAACTTAGTATTTCAACAAAAATGGATCGAAAAATGCAGGTTTTGTGGTTATATTCAGCAGATATTTTGCATGTTAGTCCTATTCTCCAGCCGCATGGATATACTAAACTTTTTGCGGGTTAAAAAAGTTATCTGTTCATACTAGGCTCGTCAGGTTGGCTTCCAGCACTTGCGAGGATGTCACGGTCTTATATTGAAATGCAAAACCGAACAATTAAATGACATGACATTAGACACGTGTATGATTGAATGATAACAGGAATTCTCGTCGACTAACTATCCCCGAAAATAAAGTCAATATACATATCACCAAAGAGGTATAGAACTACATAGAGTAAGCATTACTGCTATACATGTTGTAGCCGTTTCAGATCCGGCGGTAAGTGCGAAGTGGAATTTTCGTCGTTCATATGCATCGGCTATGCTGTTGCTTAATGCTGGCATGGATATAACAATTGTCGCAGGGGTGCGACCATTAGAATACAATGAAATGTCAAAAATGATTAATCCAAGTGCTTGAAATACTCGGTAAAGCAATTTGGCTTAAGGGTCAAGTTTGTCAACCTTTTCAAGTTGCCAAATTGAGAAAATTATTTTACAATTTGATTTTGATTTTTATGAATCCAAAAGTGCTAACAAATTTGTACGATGGGAATAAATTTCAGCCCCTGACTCAAAAGGATTTGAAGGGATTTTATGAAAACTTTCCTCATTTTTTGTTCCATCAAATATTTTCTATTTTTGAAGATTTGCTTGACCAATTTATGAAATCTTAGTTTTAAATGCAAGTAATGCTGAATAGTGCTGCCGCCTAACTTAGTGATACAAAGCACTTCCTTCGTTTGTAAAGTTAAGTCTCACCAGAAATCGTCTATTTGTTTGCAATTTCTTTTACTGGGTAATTTTCGATTTTGGCAAGGACATGTACCTTTGTTTGTAAGTACCTGTACTCACTCCAATCTGATGCTTCTTCCGTGTAATAGAACAAATATTGTAAGCACGATACTAGATTTGTAGTTTCGGGTATTCTTTTGTTTTTATATAAACATTTCTCAGGTAAAGCGAACATATCCTATAAAGCTCGAGGAGCGTCCTTAGATGATGCTTGTAGATTTTTATTCTATTTTCAAAGCAGCTGCAATTCAGGATTTAATGATCATTGATGGATAACATATCCTATATGGCTATAGTAATTTGCTGAAGTCATGTACTGTAACATATCCAGCCTTTACCGATCAATGAGATTCAGGACGAAGCTGGAATTTTTTACCGTGTTCAAGGAGTTTTGCTTACACTAATTTGCTTGATCTGCTAATTGTTTTCGCTTCTGAATAAATGTAATATTCTAACTCTTTTAGCACTGCAGTCCAAGGCAATGAAAGCTGAAATGGTATTCCATACAGAATCGAGGATTTTGTTGTGACCGATTGCAAGTAAGAGGCCAAGTCCTACCAATGTCATATTTTTGAATCGATCTCTCGCTATGAAGTCAATAAAGTTGTTATGTTGAGAAATCAGAATATGAGTAACCGCGCTAAGACTAATTTAAGTGCCACGAATCGCTGAATTTTGATTAATATTTATATTTACATAAGCATTTGTAATCTCCCCCAATCCTTTCTACCAGTTGGAGAACCTTATTTCACCTCAACAGTGTTAAAATGTCTCCTTATTTTTTTCGGGCTGAATGGCATAATGGGTTATGCAATGAACTGCCGCCAGAGGCACGATCAACTCACCGTTCTATAGTAGTACCGAAAGCACACATAATATAAAAAAAAACCAGGCCTTGGGTCCTAACGATCCTGTTTGTCGAGGATTTGTTTTATTTTTCGTTTTGCTGCTTTGGGTTAGGTTCTGGATCATGATTCTCCCATTTAGGACTTTCAATCTGCTGCTACTCTGTTTAATAAATATACCTTATGGGATTATTTATCTTTCATCTATTCGATGAACATATGAAATTCTACGATCATTAATATGCAATTCGATGAGATATGAGAGTCACATAACATAATACATAGATCGGACGTTAGATCATGCTCCTGTAACAACCATAACATATTACCAGTGCCAAGTTTATTTCTCTTTTACTTGAAGAGAATCAAGAAAACAACAATTCTTTTAGAAAGAGTTACTCAACAATTTTCAACACTAAAAAAAAAGCCCTCTGAAAGATCATTGTACACCTTGTCTGAACCTCAATTTCCAAAGTTTTAAAACAAAAAAAGGCTAGAAAATTCCTGGCCAAATAAGATTATCGAATATCCTCGATTGAATAGTATTCCTATAGGCCAATTTTCGAAACCAAAAAGTGACGAGGAAAAGCCCAATTCCCATTCTTTCCTACCCAATAATCAAATGCAAATTGAATTTCCAACCCAAAGCGCTTAATTTATTCCCCCCGTGATTAAGACCAGCAAAAGAAAATATGCTTCTCACTTGGCAATTAAAATCATCATCTCTTATTTTGATGTGCGCCATTCTCCCCTTCCCGTTTCAGGTGAGAAAATCCCTTCCGGTCCATAGACCGTTTAAAAGGGTTAATTTTAGATTCGAATATAAAACGGATTTTATAGCAGAAAAAAAAATAACCAAAACGAAAGACAACGATCCCTTTGATTTAATTTTTTTTTTGTGCAATTTCAAATTTCTACCATGACGAAGAAGACTCCGAGCAAAGGGATGAATTTGATAGTATTTATAGCTGTATCCGACTCTGGGGTGTAAAACCTTTGCAAAAGTATGTTAACAATATTCAAATTTATGCTAATTCTCGGTCAACATGGACCAAACATACAAAAATGTGCCAAACAACAAATTTGTTGTCGCCAGGACAAAAATAGGGAATTACTCCTCTCGAAAGTTGAATTTATAACTTAAAAACATAAAACCAAGTAAAATATAGTTTTTATATAGAATTTTATTCATTCTTCTGAGCTATTGAAAAACAAAAAGTGTAAAAATGAAGTGCGGTTTATGTGATTTGAAAATCGATAGACAAGAACTTAAGATTCATTGCATCAATTGCAAAGAATACTACCATGGAAAGTGCGCCAAATTGGAAAAAAGAGACATTGAGTTTTATGAAAAAGGTAGTCAAGGTTACAAGTGTGGTAGTTGTGTCACTCAGCGGAGAATGTCAATATTAGGAGATGGTCCCACGTACTCATCTGCAAACCTCGTCTGTTCTAAGAGTGCTTCTTCAATCAACAGAAACAAAGAAACTGCTAATCCATCTACAGCAATCAAGAGTCCAGCGTTAATCTCAACTCTTGCTTCCCATGATGACACCAATACGGGTAAGCAAACAATAACATTGCAAATGCTGTATAGTGAAATTATTCAGCTTAAGCAAGTTAATACTGAGGCGCTTACTAAAATCAAAGCTCTCGAAGATAACAATGCTTCTCTAAATAAGAGAGTTGATGTTTTGGAGTCGATGCTTAATGCACTGGAGCAGAAAGAGAAACAATGTGCAGTTGACATTATTGGTATTCCCGACGTTAACAATTCTAACGTAAAAGAGAGAGTCAACAAGTTACTTATGAATGTTATTGGTGAAGAGATGAGCTCCAGCGAGATTGATTCCTGCTACGTTAAGAGTGTAAAAGCAAAGCATACACAATTTAATTCTAACATTGTGTGCGTGAAGTTCTCAACTGTCTTACGAAAGAAAGCTGTAATGAATAAAATGCGGGAGAATAAAAACAAAATTTCTTCCACTATTTTCGGTGTTCGCCACAACAACAACAACAATGGTACCAGCAGCAGCAGCATCAACAACAATAAAAGCAGCAGCAACATCTATATCAACGATTGTCTCACTGGCTACACTAGGTCTCTATTAAAAATGGCAAATGATCTTAAACACAAAAACAAATGTAAATTTGTATGGGTTAGAGACTCATCTGTACTCATCAGAAAAAGAGAAGGTGATAGAGCTATTAGAATTAAGTCATTTGAGGATATTTATAATTTAAACACTATTTAAATATTTCTATTTTGTATCTTATGAATAGTATTAATTCATCTTTAGATCCTCTTTTTGATTCTAGTAATTATGATAGTTTTTCCTCTTTAATTTCTGATAATGTCAAATGTTTTTGTATAGACCATGAACACAATGAACAATCTTCCGGTTTTTCTGTCATTCATCAAAATATTCGCAGTATGCGAACAAATTTAAATACTTTTCTCACTCACCTCGCACCTCTGGATCATTTACCAGATATTATTTTTCTTTCCGAAATTTGGATATTTGAAGAAGAGAAGCCTGAATATGATAGCATTCCTAATTTTTCATTTGATGCTATGTGTAATGAAAACTATGCTGCAGGCGGTGTGGCAGTATATTATAAAAGTAACTTAATAGGATGTAAGATAAATAAGTATAAATTGGAAAGTGCTGATATAATTTGCGTTGATTGTGAAGTCTCTGGTGTTCACTACTGTTTTATCTGTATTTACAGATTGCATAAGTGTACAGTAAAAACATTTTTGGATGAATTTTCGAGATTTTTGGATAAGCTTAAGTGTATTAATATAATTTTGTTGGGTGATTTTAATATAAACATCCTGTGTGATGTGCCTGATGTAGATAATTTTTTAACTTTGCTTTCCTCGTTTGGTTTTGAATCGGTGATGAACCAGGCTACTCGTTTAGGTTCTTGTTTAGACCATATTTTTATAAGACTTCATAGAAACGCGTGTGTTGATTATAAAACAATTGCTTACGACTTGAAAATAACTGACCATAGTTTGACTAGTATTCAACTCAATTGCAGGGTTTCTCGGACAACTAAATTAGAAGTTATTGAAAATAAACAAATTGATTTTGCCGCTTTAAGATTAAAATTAAATTTTGAGTTTTGGGACGAAGTTTACGGTGCTGTCAACCCCTCTGTTGCATTTAATTTGTTCCTTAATAAGCTACAATTTCATTTACAGAATTGTAGCCAAAGCATATCAAAAAGAAAAAAGAAATTAAAATGCCTTAAGCAATGGATGACTTCCTCATTATTAAAAAAAATAAGAAAGAAAAAACAAATTTGTGTAGCTATCAATAAACACCCTAATAATCGTAGACTAAAGAATTATTATGAAAAGTTATGTAGAGAATTAAAAATCCAAATACCACTATGTAGAAATACTTACTACAGCAATCGATTAGCTAGAAATCTAGGTAACTCTAAAGAGGAATGGCGAGTAGTTAATGAAATACTTAACAAAAATAAATCTTATGTAGATATTCTTATTAACAATAATAATTCAACTGTGTCTGAGCCTTTAGAAGTTGCTAATTTGTTTAATAATTTTTTCGCTAATGTAGGTTCTTGCGAATATATTTCACATGTAGCACATCCTTCATTTCATTGTGTGAATAGTTTAATACATAGCAATTTTCATTCAGAAAGCTTCTTCTTCGAACCGTTCACCTCGCTTGAAATTTACAAAATTATTATATCACTTAAATCTTCTAACTCGTCGTCTTTTGATAATATCTCAAGTTTCATATTGAAACAAATTGCATTTCATATTTCTGATGTTCTTTGTTATATTTTTAATTTTTGTGTGCAAGACGGTGTTTTTCCTGAGTGTTTAAAAACAGCTGTAGTGTTACCACTGCACAAAAAAGGTGATAGAGCGCTATTAAATAATTATCGTCCAATTTCCATCTTATCCGTTTTTTCTAAAATTTTTGAAAACGGGATTAAATCTAGAATGTTATCATTTTTAGATAGGACTCATTTCTTTAGTGATTGTCAGTTCGGGTTTAGAAGTGGTAAATCGACTGAAAGTGCATTACTAAAATTATCAGGGGAAATATATAACAGTTTGAATGCTTCTCAAATTCCTTCCACTTTATTTATTGATATAACCAAGGCTTTTGACATGGTAAACCACACTTTATTGTTAAATAAATTATTTAATGCAGGATTCAGAGGTTTTTTTCATGAATTTTTGGCCTCTTATCTAACAAGTCGTAAACAAGTGGTAAAAATCAAAAATGTTCTGAGTTCGCATAATTATTTAAGTATAGGCGTTCCTCAAGGGTCAGTACTGGGCCCAATACTTTTTCTAATTTATGTAAATTCGTTATTTATTCAACCTTTTAAGGGCAAAATTACGGCATTTGCAGATGATACTGCTCTTTCCTACGCTGATAACAGCTATCTTGATATGTTTTCCAATGTTAATTACGACTTAGATATACTACGACGATGGTTCAATTATCATAAGCTGATCATCAGTAATAAGACAAAGTTTATGGTATTCAATATTAAGGGTGTAAGATCCGATGAGTTGCCTTTATATTATCACTCACCAAGCTGTTGTCGATTTTCTTTGTTAGATGCATACGATCATAAATTATTTGACAGTCAGGTTTGTTGTAGTGAGAGTTGCTTTCTAATCGAACGTGTTGATAGCTTTAAATACCTTGGTATTATATTGGACCATAAGTTTTGCTGGAAGGAACATACGTTATATCTGAAACAGTATCTGAATGGAGTGGTAAGACAATTATATCACGTTAGTATTTACTGCAATCTACCTATTTTAAAATTAGTTTATAATGGTATCTTTAAATCAAAACTACAGTATGGAATTTCTTGCTGGGGTGGCACCTTTTTTAACAAAATAGAACCATTATTGATTAAACAGAAGCATGCAATAAGAATAATGTGTAAAGTCAATCGTAGAAACCCTAGTTTTGAGTTATTCAAACGTCTCGAATTTCTTCCTTTAAGGCACTTATACTGCTACAAAGTCTTAAAGATATTTTTTGAAAATTCCGGGTATTATGATGCTAGATTTCACGATAGCCACAATTTAAGAGTCAACACCAGGAACTTTGTAAATATACCCGCGATCCACAAAATACATTTCACACGTTTTTATTATGTTACTGCTCCTCGTTTATTTAATACATTACCTGAAAAACTAAGGTGTGAGAGAGTGAAAACAGTATTCTTAAAAGATATTAAAAAATGGCTTTTCTCGTTTAACCATTCGGAAATTGACGCTTTCTTAACGCCAATGATCTAACAATTACTTTTTCATAACATATAATTAAATCTTTTGTTTCCATATTTTCTTCAACAATATCATTATTTTGTTTTATTTTTTATTTTTACAATTTTGATGTTTGTTTTCCCCATCAATTGTTTTATTTTCATTTATATAACTGTACATTCGCCTCTTGTCATTCATTAGACAATAGATTGTACTCAACTATTTCCTTCAAAAAACTTAAAAAATCATTGTAATTAATTTTGAATTATTGTACATACTATATATTTAAGTTTCTTGATATGAAATAATGAATAAAAAAAAAAAAAAAAAAAAAAAAAAAAGCAGCAAAAAACAGTCCCCTCTTATCAGAAGGACCACCCCTAAACTTGTCCCTCTGCGGGAATCAATAATTCACCTCGAACCACACCGGTCAACCCCATCACGTGGAGACGACACAAGAAAAGGACAGTGCCAGCCCCATCCTTCGTTTTGATTTTAACTTTTAAAAGTAAACCATCAGGGAAGGTGTCCTGGAAAGACAAAAACTTGCTTTTGGTCCTGAAATCGAAAATCCCAATCACGTTTTTTATTAGATGGAATGTCATTTATTCAATTTTTCGGGGATATTACCTGATTATTATTCCCATGAAGTGCATGCTTACCTGGGGTACTTTTCTTTGGAGACTCATTCGTTACCGTTTACATTATCTCTGACTTGTCTTTGGGGGAGCGACATCACGGAAATCTTTTCTCTTAATTTTCGAGTAATATTATTCAAACCACATTACACGATGATTTATTAAATTAGATTCAAGAGACTGTGGGTAGGCGCATGAGGCCTCCTTATTTCCTTGGAGATCGCAAGTCAACTTTGCTCGAGTGGGCGATTATTTGTGCTACCAACTGGTATGACAAGTCTTCACAGTAACTGAATAGAGAAGGAGCAGCCAGCGTTTTTTTTTGTGCTTTCTTCAAGAAAACGTGGAAAATTATGATTTATTTACCTTACATCCGAGAGGGATGCAGAGGCCATCCTAAGGTCAGGATAGTAAGGACGATGATATGGATGGTGTGTTGATGCTGATGGAGAGAAATCGTCCTAAATTTCTCCTCATTATTGGCTGGTTAACGCAGAAACGGAAAATGTGAAAGGAACGGATTATGTTGTGTAAACGAGACCATATGCGGAAGTAGGGGGGAGATTGGGGACATTTTATCAAATGGCGGTAGAGGGTAAATTGTGACCTGGATGGGTTAAATAATGCATTGAGATTTTTCTGCGTCCATGTGAGCGATTGGCCTGACATTTGGATAAAAGAAAATTTGTGTATTCGGTACGGCATCATTTGTCAGCTGGTACTGTGTAGGTATGGGGTAAGAATATTAGATGCTAGATGATCGCGGAGAAAAGTGCTTATCTGAAAACGCGAAAATGGGATTTGAAAGTATGTAGTTGGAACATACTGGTAAGGCTAGCGAGAGATTTAACCTCATAAGACTTGAATTTGAACTAACCGAGGGGTATTTGAACATTATATAACTGTCTCTTGAGCTTGTTTACGCGTCATAAGGCAAAGTTCATAAGCTATTATGATACCAAGCGTCCATCCATCTCTTAATTGTGTTTCAAAATACAAATTATTTCAAAAATACAAATTAGTCTCCAGTTTCCAGAACCGACCATATTCTTCAAAGATTATAAACGCTTAATGGTAAAAGCTGTGATTGTTTCCCTGTTTTAATGCAAATTGCCGGGTGCATCGGAATTAATACAAAGGCATTTCGGAGAAATATTTACAGATTCACAAGAAATGAACAAAATACGGACCTGCACCACGTTGAATTAATACATCACTGGAGCTAATTCGTGGACTTTCAGTATATAGACAAAGGCATGGGCTTCAGATAGCCTGTTCGTTCAACGGAAACAAAAGTTACCATGCATCTAATAATAGAAATAACATGAAAGGTTTCTTAAATACTTGATACTAACAAAAACTATTCGAATCGTTTTATGGATTTATAAGGAAACATTTGACCTATAACTGAACCATTTTTAACCATCGATTTTGATCTTCAAACAGAAGTACTTTTGTGAGTTTGAAAAGTGACAGTTAGAAAAAAATATTTTTAGAACAAGGTTACATGGCAGGCTATCCTCCTGCTTGGGACTATCACCTTCTATTCAATTTTTTCAGTTAAACTGATGGCCTTACTCAGCATATGCAGTACATGCTTGGAATTATTGACGCTCTATTTTACTTTTCTAGTTAAACTGGACTTTTGGCGACCCCACATGTGCTAAATGCTCTAATTTTCAGACTTCATTCGTAATTTTAATATTAATCTTGGTGACATAATAAGTGAGCCATCTAGTGGTTTCTTTTTAAATCACAGGTTACTTTGACACTGACAGCGGTTTCTCGCTCGAAATCTTGACAGAAAGTCAGTATTATACTTCCGCGGAACGAAATGAGTCGCTTTACGGTTGAACAACGTTCGTAAACTTATTTCCAAAGTGAGTACTGTGTAGCCCAAATAGTGCGTGAAGCACCCACCGCGCCTGCTGTACATTTGTGAGACAACGCTCATATTCCCCGTGTTGTAGGGTACACACAGACGAGAATGTGGCTACTATAGCCGGGGGTGTGATACTCATACTCAATTCACGACACTTAACTCACCATCGATCTCAACAGCTCAACATTTTACCCACTAGCCTGAGGAGAATCCGGCACAAAGATCTCGGATTATTCGCTTACAGTTTGGGCCGTAGAGCACCTTGAATTCGACAACGATTTTGGGCGAAAAATCATCTGTTCTGATGAGGAGCATTTTCATCTCAGCGGCTACGTTAACAAACAAAATTGTCGCAGCTGGGGCTCGAAAAACCCGCAAGTTATTGTCGAGAAGCCGGATGCATCCACAGAGAGTGACATTTTGGTGCAGATTGTGGAGTGGTGGCTCATTGGACCATTTTTCTTGGAAAATGAGGCTAGGAAAAACGTTTGGGTTAACGGTGGGCGTTAAGCCCCTACACACGATCATTGCAACCTTTCAATATTACTTGAATTT
Source organism: Rhingia campestris (assembly GCA_932526625.1). Taxonomy (NCBI): domain Eukaryota; kingdom Metazoa; phylum Arthropoda; class Insecta; order Diptera; family Syrphidae; genus Rhingia; species Rhingia campestris. The sequence continues at coordinate 115,922,105 of OW052185.1, read as the reverse complement.
AAGTACTATTGATCGTTTGTGTGCTCTTCAATTTTCTTGTCAAGTAACCTTGGAACATTGATGAAAATCGAAACTCAACATTTGTCAGGGTCGCCCCCCTTAGAGTTAGAATAGTTGTTACTCCTACCTCACTACTACCATCAAACTGATTTGGTTTTCGTCAATTTTCATTGTTACGAGATTGATGATGTGTTCTGAAGCAACGCACAGGGATCCTTTATACCAAACAACATTCTCCTAGGTCAAAAGTTAATGCCTAAAAAATACAGACGGGCGGACGGACTGGCAGACTGACATGGTTTAATCGACTCAGTTAGAAATTCTGACTCAATCCATATACTTTAAGGTATAGCTACCTAAATTATTTCGTTATGTAACAAACTATGTATAAAAACTAATATATCCCTATGGGTATATTCTTGTAGACTGATACGACTAAACAGAATTTTCACAAAAATATTGTCAATGTTCATTGATACGTGTGGTGGTAATTTTCCATCAATGTCAATTATACTCGTTAATAAACATTGACCGTGTGTAGGGCTCTTTACAGAGCCATGTTAACCGACTTATTTTTTTACTGAAATTGAAGAAATGAATTTGGACGACCTCTGGTTCATTGCGCACCCAATTCCCAAATCGTGCTAAAAAGCGTCTTGGCGATGTCAGTTGGCCGCCTTTGAGCTGCGATTTGAGACCTTTAGACTTTTTTTTCGTGGGGAACCATGAAGGGCCGATGTTATGCCAACATTCCGGAAACGATTCAGGCACTTACGGCCAATATCACCCAAGTAATCATTCAGCTATTACAGCCCGAAACCATCAACAAGGTCTTGGAAAATTGGAGTAACAGAATGTGCTGCTGCGAAGCCAGCCGAGATAGCTACTTGAACGACGTTCTGTTCCACTTTTATTGTGAATGTTTGCTCTTACTAATAAACAAATAATACATTCGGTGTTACTAATAATAAAACGCAAATGTCGACAATAGTTAGTTACCTGGTTACCTTATAATGTACAGTTTTATATTAACTCGACCAATAATCAAAACGCATAACTAACTAAGTAAAGTCGACTTTTCGACTTAATATACCACATTTGGAACTACGAAACCAACCTTTCTTTATTTTTTCCGTTGCCACAACAAACTTATTTTATTTCATGCGCAAACACTAACATAAACACACACACACACATCTTCGTAGTATTATTCACTATTGGTGCTTCCAATACGATTTTTCATTACTTTATGACTTAGATACGACTTTCTGTACATTCAATAATAACCTACTAGCGCTAGTCTGTGATGTAAATTTATTTATTGGTAAAGGATTTTTGAAAAGTGTGGTGGTTAAAAATTTAGTTGTTGCTAAAACTGATTTTTAGTAACGCCGCGCCGATTGAAACAAAATTATTTTTCTTCATTTTACTGCTTTTTAAAAAATAAACTTGTGGATATTTTTTTCTACCTCGAGGTTGTCTTCATTTCAAGTTCAATGATGTTAGTAACTAAAATTGTGAGACTTAATTGTTCTCCTCATCTTCAGATTTATTGCATATCTTGAAAGCCTGAATAAGCCCTGTTTAGCTGTTTGGACTTTCTTATTTTGTTAGAATTTAAGATTGATCCTCTTCCAGCCTTTATTCCGCTTTTATCCACATATTCAGGTATTTACGTAAACGAATGGATCGCCGAAGGCTATATGGTACACGCAGCTGTTTGTTGTTGTCTGGATCGACGAAGGAATACATACACGCAGCTACTTGTTGTCGTCTAGATCGACGGTGGCAGTTTTTTTCAAGCCAACAATATTATTTCAAGGATTTGTGTTCTTTTGCTTGGTAGATACCCTTGGAATATACCCTCTTTCGTATTTAATGTTGAAATGTAATTATCTTTTGCTCAAACTGAAAAAACATTTTTTTTTTATAATTACCACGAAGATAAATTAATTTCTTCGTTTCCAATTGCCAAGAATTGTGTCCATAAAATTCCACGACTTTATCTGCCATTGGTGGACACCATTCAGTATCTCCACCCACACATACAGTTCGAGCGCTCATAAATATAAATTCTTCTAATAATCCCGAAACATGAAAACGAATTTAAGTTCGGTGGAAATTGATATCCTGATACACTGCACCCTATACACAATTCCATTTCTCAGAACACACACACCACAGGCAGACAAAAGTACTTCAAAACCATCCTTGCTAGTCTGTCTCTGTGTTTTACCATTTTTGCTTGTTTTTTATGTTTATTTTTCGACGAGTCCTTTCACCCGAGGTCCTTTCGCTCTACGCGTTGATTGATGAATCCCATAGAATTTATGACGATAATAATCCAAGGATTCATTTCGTTGCTGTAGATACCATTATTTTTCTATTTTTGCTCTTTATGTGTTACTTCCTAGAGGTCATTGCTCGTCTGAGCCTTATATACTATTCCATTTTTGTTCGTCGTTTATTTTTTCGTCTAAATCTTTTCCAGCTTTAAATATTTGATAAACTCAACTCGCACATAATACCAAAACCTAATCCATATTTTTTTCCATTATAACAATGAAAAAAATCCCTGTCCTCCCTTAAGTAACCTAATAGATGCTCTTGACGAGTGTGAGTGAGTTGATAGCGTTGTAATCCAAATCCCATTCAACGACGTAAACACTGCATTTAAATCCGCAAATCTGAAAATGAGCTTCCAAACAAATAAAGATCTCAAAAAAAGGGACATTACCACCATGAGCTACCTCGATGCAATGTGTCGCCGTCAGCAGTAGCAGCATCAGTACTAGCACAGTGGGTCGTTAAATCGTACACATATGCAAGAAGAAGTACAGCGAACATGAAAAAAAAAATAATCCGTTAAAACGTTAATATGACTTCAGATTGCGCTGAATTCTGGGAATTCTGAAAATTCAGAGAACACCGGCTACTATCAGTACATCCATTGTTTACCGGGATGAATTTTGATGGAACGCTCCAGCAACATGATACTTCCTCTGATATTCTGCTTTGTTATTGAAATGCAGTTTGGGGCGAAAACAAATTAAAGGACAATCGTTGGAAAAGACTCGTAATTTTCCGTTGAATACAGTTTCGATTTTTTTTACCATGTACCTATACTCTATGGAAACATGGATAATATGAGTGACGAAACAAATGAAGCACATTTTCCTAGCAACAATACTGTCAAAGTGAACTACTGGTGTCTATCTGGGGGAGAGTGGTAGGTTCGCATCATTAGTACGACATTTACTTACTTGGAAATCAAAAAGAACCACGATAATTTACTTTGGAAAAGGCCATATGCATACCTTTAATTAAGGAAGCAGGATACCATATCTGATTAATAAAATTCATGACATACTATTGAATAATTGGTGGGAGCAGAGGAAAGCTATCCACGGAATGGATACCTCACAGTTGATGCCCAATGAACTTGTGTGAACTTTTTGAAAAAATGTTTGACGATCTTTGCATGAGATCAAGACTTATAATCGAAGACGAGTCCGGAGAACTGTTGCTTTGATTATTGCTAGGCTTTCTAACGATATGGAGAACTCTACTTGTCATTCAACCATTATCCAGCATTCATCGTCGTTGATGTCGGCGATCAAGAAAGGACTTTTATTACAAATGTTTTAAGGCGCAAATGCATCTGTTGGTCGACGATGAAATTAATAACCTCGCGACGCTCAAGGTTATAGTAGACTACGGCAAGTGTTTGTCCTTTGTACATCTCGGTCTGAATTAGTGCATATTTGGCATATTCATGAATGTTGAATGATTGTTCATTGCCCTTGTTGTTTTGCTGTTATGCCTCTCCCACATGGGATCCCCCACACTAGTGGGTTGTCCGCGGTCTGTTTCACATTTTTTTTCTCATGGCTCTTTTGCTCCTATTTATTCGACGATGTTTTTTTGTCATCTCAATCTTAGTCAATTCCAAAATTTTGGTACAAATCTCAAGATTGTTATTTTTTAACCTCGGTTTTTGTTATAAGAATTTACAAAAACAGTTGAAAGTCTCTACTTTATGTTATAAAATTTCAAAAAGTTTAATTATACCTTTTTGGTTGGATAAATAATTTAATTTATATATATTTCTGTCAACAACTTTGAAGTGATTTTCTATTTTCATTTGCTCCATACGTTCGTAATAGCCAACTCACTTTCTCTAACAAATTCGAAGCTACTCGAACCATTGTTTTCTTAAATTCATTATTTTCATTAAGATAATTGGCAGAGCAAATATTCGAATCGATTTTCGAAATCCTCACACGCCTACTATTTGGTCAGACAATCACTGTCACTAGACTGACTGACTATTATTATGCAAACAGGAATCATAACCCAAAAACCATACTACCATCGATTTGATCCTTAAGTGTGTGTGTGCCCTTAGTGTTCCTGGTAATGTTATCAACAAAAACGATGTGCCGAGTGCCTATGAGCAGTCTGGGATTATGTAGGAGCTGCCTCTGCCTCAACCCTCAACAACAAAAAAGCGTATAGAAAAACCCAATCCACACACAGACCGGCATGTAAACATTCAATTTGAAAATTCAAACTTGCATCATATCTCACACACAAACCCCATGTTTATATGTCAATTGCACGGTCCTGGCGTAAAATAAAGTTCGAAATGGACTTCCCCACATCGACGTACACACAAGCCCACACAAATGGTCAGACATATGACTGAGTTCTGCTTGAAGTTGAATGGTGTACTCGATTGCTTGATGATGGGATTATAATGTTTTCTTAGTGTCCAAACAGGTTTCCTGTACGATCCTGCGAGCCGCCCACACAGTGAATGCGTTAATCCCTACCTGTGTGTAAGTAGTACCTCATTCCGATAAGTGGTAGATGGGGGGGGGGGGTATGCATACTTTTATCACTTGCACAGTTGGTTTTGCAAAAGCTAGGGCTTGAGTTATGTATATTTACACATCTGGGGAGGGTGGGGGTAATGTATACATGTGCATAGATTTTTGATACGACTCCACTCCTGAGCTAATACTGGGTAGTCCCCACACCGTGTCCTTCATGGAGTTGAACAACTGGCAAGTATGGTTAGACTATCATTACTCTGGCTCGTCGCTGGAGGTGGGCTTAGAAATATATACCCTTTGCAGGACGGGATTTGGCTAAATTAATGGATGCATTTTTTTTGTCTTTCATATAGGGCTTTGCAAAAGTTCGGGCCTGGTAATTCTGGTTGTTGGCCAGTTGGATGTGTGACTGGGGTCTGTTTGTCAGATATGATTAGAAACATTTGGTAGGGATTTCTTGGACTTTTAGTTTGGATTTGGGTTTAATTTTGAAGTTGCCAAGAGTGTTGAATGGTGCCGTGAAGTAACTTCAATCGAAACAAAGCCAACTATTAAAAGTTAAATGCAACATATGAACAACCCACTAGACAGTTGAAGCACACATACAGTTCAACTAGCGCAACTCACAGATTTACATACGTGTAGGTGGTCTTGTGTGTCAGTCTTAAGATGTAATATGCGTCGCTAGGCTCATTTAGTTGTTAATACTCTATTTGTCGCATTTTACAACAATCTCTGTTTGAAGTCCATAGCAGCAAATTAGGGAAATTCTAAATAGTAGGTAGCTGTAACTTTGTCTACTTTGTACATTGCGGGAAGTTGAAATTAAGTAGAACGGCAGTTTTTTCATAGCTAGAGCATCCTAGTTCTAAATTAAACTCGAGTTGCTCAAAACCTTTTTTTTTTTCAGTAAATTAGGTTGATATGACATCAAATTTGTTTTTTAAAAGTTTGTTTAACTTTTCAGGACTTTGATTGCGACTGTGGAATAGTTGAGGGGCTATTTCTCGTAGCCTTGGCCAGAGGAAAGCCATCGGTTGTGTTACGTGCGCGAGACACAAAGTGTGGGAAGGCCATGCTCTGCCAACAATAACCGTCATATTTCGGGATTTAGTCGAACCGATATACTCGAAAGATACTGGGATTAGTTTGATCGTCTTAAGTTATTTTATAGATTTTAGAAATAGTTTTTTAAAAAATGAAAAATATGAAATTTACCTTTTTTCATCTGAGTTAGCTAGATTAATATCGCGGTTATTTCCCAGTCTTTTTCAAGTGTATTGGCAAAAGCGTTTCAGTATTTCCAATTCCACTTTTACTCTTACAATCTTTTCCTTCACAGTCCTTATTTTCAGTCTGTGGTGAAAGTAAAGTAGCTTCCTTCATTCTTTATTTTTTTTTATTATCTGGCAAGAGACAAAATGTTTGTTGAGCTGGGATGTTTGGGGAAAGGCCAAAAACCACCCCCGTCCGATGAGTTAAGCCTTTTTCTTCTCTTCTTCTTTTTCTCCAGCATTGAAGTTGCCCCCATGGCTTACCTCACAACATATCAAAATGTAATCCGGGCACTAAAACCCTGTTTAATGAGTAAGATTAGGTTAGGGAGTTGGAAGCAAGTAACCATATCACTACGGCCACAGTTGAGTCTATTGTGATTTACTCCAATTAGAGCTCACTCATGATACCGGACTTTGTGATGCATCCTAGTAAATCTTTGAGTGGGTTGTCAGATATGTCCTCTGCCTCAAGGTAGTGTTTACCTAGATGGTGTTGACGTAATCTAATTAGGCAGTTACAGTGACAGAAGATGTGTTCTGCTTATTCTTCGTCCTCGTTGCATAGTCTGCAAGTGTTATCTTAAATTATTACCATAGTCAGGTGTTTTTTTCGACTTGACAATGTCCAGTAAAGAACAATGTGACAGTTCGAAACTGACTCCTAGTTAGATGTAGGAGTTGCGTTATTGTGTGGAAAGTGTTTGGCATGAACATTTTGGCTTGTCTGTTACCTTCTGTATTATTTAAGTAATGATCGGCCCTGCTTTTTCAGCCATGATTTAATATGGAATTTAGCAGTGTTGATGGGTAGTCACAGAATGGTCTTGGCATCATGAAAGTTGATGCCGATCCTTTTCTGGCTATTACATCTGCTATTTCGTTCCCTACGTGTCCACTGTGTCCTGGCACCCAGATGAGATGTACTCCGTTTGTGCTGGCTAGCGATGCGAGTAGTTGTAGGCAATCCAATACTAGTTTTGATGTTATCTCGTAACTTTGTAAGGCTAGGAGTGCTGCTTAGCTGTCAGAGAAAATATATATCTTCTTGTTTGTCATGAATTTATTTAGATTTTCTCTGAGACATATTTCTATAGCAAAGATGTCTGCTTGAAATACGGAGTTGCATTTGTCCATGCTAGTGTAGATGAACGTTTTTGTTTTAACAGCGTATGCTCCAGCTCCAACTCCTTCATTTGTTTTTGATCCATCTGTGTACCATACATGAGAATCGTTGGCAGTTGGTATGTTCTGTTCCCAATTCTGACGATTTGGAAATATTACCTTGAAGTTTTGACTGAAGTTGAATTTGTGTAGACAGTAGTTGTCTGTCATGGTGATTCCAAGTTTTTCATCTTTATTCAGTTCCATAACAATTCCAGGATGGATGAGGTTGGAGTTATCGGCATTATCAGATATGAGCATAAAAGCATTTGTCATCATGGCTTTCTTTCTGTATTTGAAGATGTAGAGGTGGAAGGCTTAGGATAACTTCCAGCGCTGCAGTGAGAGTTGTTCTAATTGCGCTCGTAGTGCATACACAAGCTAGTCTTTGAAGTTTGTTGAGCTTGTCTTGTGTTGACTTTTGTTTCGTTTTTTTGCCACAATGCGTGAGCTGCATATGTGACAATTAGTCTGGTTATGGCTGTGAAGTGCGCTAGCATGATTTTGGGGTACCCCAGCTTTTACCAATTAGACTTCTGCTGGTCCACAGAGAGATCCTTGGTTTGTCTGTGGTTTTTGTGAGGTGAGAGTTCTAAGTGAGCTTAATGTGTTAACTCTAGATAAATTTTAAATCGTTAATCCTGTTTTGACTCTGAATCAATTCAACACTGACAACCTGTGGGATCATTTTATTTTATTTAATGAAAAGAACTTCATATTGGACCTTCAATGCATGAACATATTTATGTCAAAATCAGTCATTTTCTCGGATTTGTTTACTCTAGCAAACATTTGATTGCCTTTGTTTCCCGGCTTATATTTTTAGAAATCCCTTTGTACAGCTAAAATATTTGCTTATATCTACACGGGTGTACATATTTCACCATCTCGGCAACAAATCATGGCAATCATCTGGCATTACATTACACATACGTTTCCTTTTTTCCAACACTAAATGATATCATTCAAGGAAAACAACATCCGTTTGTTGTCAAAGAAAGAAAGGCAAACAATAAAAAAACTTCGAAAAATAAGAAGAGACATTACCCAGTGGGAGATGCACACGTTTTAAATGTTAATAAAGCACCGAAGGAATCACCCAGCCATGGTTCCTGCCAAACGATGAATAAGTTGTCAGCTTTGCTGAAAGACTATCACTACCGACATCCCGCAAACAAACAAAAACACCCTCTAAGAACGTCTTTAAAGACGTAAGAAGCCTTAAGGTGGGTGCTTACACCTTCATTTTTTTGTTTTCTTTTCTCTCGCTGTGTTGGAGCGTTTTTAATGTCGTTCTCTGTTATGATTTTCTCATCCTCGTATAAGGACACCAACGGCAACGACAGCACGGCCCTAACTTTCTTCGTCGTTCTTATGCCATTCCGTAGGACATCTACAAAGATGCGGTGTTGGCTGGGTATATATATGGTTGCTGGTTGGGTGTCCCTGTCACCTTTGCCACCGCTACTGCTGTGTTTAACCGCCGCATGATGTTGCAGACAACCACGAACGACGATGACGATGCCGATGCGATGGTAAGCACTCTCCCATTTGGTTATCATGATGGAACGTTACCTGAAACGCCGTCTCACTTCCTCTCTAACATGGCCTCCCAGAATGGAATAATTCTTTAAGTGGATTTTCTAAAATTATTACCATCTAGCCCCCTGCCGTCACACATCAAAAGAGTATGAGCCCCTCCACATGAACGCCATGTATGTGGTAAAACGCTCGTTTATTTATATTCCATGCGAGTTTACAGTTGTGCTCTCTGAAACCAACGGGGGGACAAAAACGAGGAAGGGAAACCAGAAACCCAGCAGGAGCGGGCGGCGCTCCTTTCAAGAACATCATGAAAATAGGATAATTCACAGATTATTACATTATCACCTTGAATGAGCGTTCGTTGAATATGTTAAAGCCTCTGTCAAGATTGGCCGGGCGTGACGACGTGTACCTCAAGAGAGAGAAAAACCAACAAGCCATCGACGACGACAGATGACAAACTCCTCATCCTCGGAAGCTCGCTCATTACCTATGCCCGTAGAAAATTTTGTGTGTTCTGCAAAAGGATTTTAACGCAAACATAGGCACGTATACGAGCCAGTGCATGGCAAAGCATGTTCGCGGGAAGCTCCCTCAGGCTTGCGGTTGATGTTCAGCAATGATGATGCATATGATGCTGAAAAGGCTTCCAATAAACGCATGCAATACAATTTTCATAACATACACTTGCATAGTTGTGATGATGAGGATAGCATTCGGCTGCAAAACATATGCACTCGTGCATTGTATCACTCGGTAGGGTTGGTTTGGGTTTGGTTGATGAATAGGGCATGTGGGTAATATTCTCCTAAAAAAGGGTTAGTTTTGATATTTCTGATGTCAGTTTGTAGTAAACAAAATGATGTGGAATGCATTTTGCAGTCAAGCGTAAAACATGCAGGTAGAGCAGAATGTGTTCATCAATTTGAATTTTATTGAGGGGAATTTTTATTTCCCAAACACCTTGCATGAAAATATTTTTTTTTTTAAATAAATTTAAGAGTTTTAAAATTAAATTAAAATTAAAAAAAAAATGCACCCAAACGAAAATACTATGAAGGACATTGATTTAAAGAGTAGTATGGGGCAGGGACAATGTTGTATTGTTGTCTAGTTGACACGAACCAAATTATTAATTTTGAGGATTTAAAATTTCTTTAAAACCATTTCATCGTCTTATTGAATCTAAAATATGAACGTTAGACAAAAGCAAGCGTGACTTACATTTTGCTCAAGACAACATTAAAAGGAAAACATTTCACCGAATTTCTTTGAACTTCTTCAAAACTGTCTATAGACAGAATGTATATGTATCTACTGCTTAGATGTTGTAATGTTTCCTGCTTTTTTTAGTTTATATCGTGAAAGCTGATAAAGATCAGTTTGCTTATCGATCAAAAATCTATCTATCTAATCATACAATCCATTGCATATCAGGCAAACACCCATATCGAGGTATTCGTTCGGAAGAAAATTTCAAACACATCGGAGAATCGGAGGTATTCGATTCCGATAAGCATTTCGGACTGATCTTCTGAGGAAATGTAACCCACATGATCGCGCATCGGCAATATGGGTTGTTAAGTCAACAATTTCTGACAGCTTTGCGTGGGGATTCAACGCAATTCGAAGTTGCTCGATGAAGAATTGCTGCGGAATCAAACGAACGCGATTGTATATGCTTTTTAATTCTGTTCTTCAAGGGATACCTTGAAAGCATATTGAGTTTCGATTGGGACTGACTTTGGTTTCGGAAATTGTTACGAACGGATACCTTGGCAGATGTATGTGAGTTTGATGTTCATACTGAAGGATGAGTCATGAGTAACCATCCCGACTCAATTGTCTCAAAAAGGAGGATTTACCTTCCAAATGTTGACAAAAATAAATTTTTTTTTCTTCAAAAGGATCGATAAATATTTAGCCGATCTGATGGCTAGTTGACATCATCGCCATTGTTCTTCGGCATTATAATTGAATGATATATTGAGAGATACGCGGTTTGCAAATGTGTGGTCGGTTTCTTAGGATTCCACTCTTTCAACAATAAATTATTATATTACAGTGCCTACTTCGCATTGGTTGTGGCGTAATGCAGATATTCTTACATTGGCTGCAACCAGGTAGTGTTGCGAGTTAGCCTATCGGAATTTTCTGACATCAAAAACTGGATGCGTGCTCTCTATCGCAATGTGATCAATTTAGATACCCTGTTTGTTAATTTCGAGACCTTGGAGGTCTATATGGATATCGAGGTGATACGTGTAGTAGTGTCTACGTGGTGTCATGTAGGCTGTGCTTTCCGATAATGCTGCCAAAAATGTTGTATCTTCCCACATTAGCTGAAAATTTCCCAGCACAATTTTAAAATCGTATTTTGGTAGTCGCTCATAAGTTTGTCCAGGAGCTGGTAGAAACAGTCCTAAGCAATGTCAATTCATTTCTTCAACGGAGATTGAACGCCAAAAAGGCTTATATTGGCATTTATACCCATTGCTACAGTAAGTTTGCGGTAATATAGTCAAGCCATCCGAGTTCTTGCTATCCTTATAACAAATCACATCCAAAAAGTCCTTATTTCTGCTCAGCATAACACCGACATAGTAAATGTCACAGTTTTTGTTCCTCTTTTTGACCGACCCATCCAATAGTATTATTTAGATGGCAGTAATGTCTGCTTAGTAGCAGCTTAAGCCTTAAGGCCTGCTCAGAATGCATATCTGTAGCTTGTATCTTGCATCGCTGTCAAAAGAGAGATACATTTCATGCATAAAGTTGCCTTCTATTCAACTTCAAGCTACAGAATCACGAAGATACACATTGTGTCAGGGCTTACGGGTTGCCTTGTTTTTTACTTTTTATTCAGCTACAAGCATCAGCTATATATACGGATTCTGGGCGGCGTTTTAAGCGGAGATACCAAAGTCGTTGTCCTTTTTACATTTACCATGGTCCAGTAATCACTTTATTCCATGGCTTTTGGTTGCTTTCGTGATTGAATAGTAAACCCAAAGCACAACTCACAACCTGTGAGGGCTAAATTGAATTTATTAGATACACCTACACCTAGGTCCATCAATATCCACTACGGAATTGCGCGCGTCGTTGGTCTTTTGGTGCCTTAAGTTAAAATGTTTGTATTTCCTATTGTACGAATCTAGGCACCTACTAGAAAACTACCGGCGGTATTTGTACGCGAAAAATGCATGCTTTTGTAAGGAGAATCCTTCAGAAAGCCCAACAATTAAAAAGGACCACCTTCGCTAGTAATATCCATCATAATTACTACGAACTGTAGCCTCAGCTTAAATGAATATCGTCCGGTTATTAAAATCAGACAGTTAATCCGATTTCAGTTAATTAATTTTCTATCAGTTTCACTCATACTTATTTCAGCTATTAATGTTGGCTCTCAACTCGATTTGGTTGCAAAACCTAAATAACTATAAGCTGACATACATCCTCTATATTCATGTAGATCTATGAATTATCGATATGACTTCATCTATGAACATGAAGTACGATAATCGCTGTTTGCATACTGTCACGGCTTATACCCAAAATAATGAATACAATTGGGCCCTGTGGCCTTAAAATACACGCCTGTTGGTTGTACTCCATAATATGTATTTTAAATCCATTCTCTAATGGGTTTCTTATCGCACTTCAACAAATATCGTGTAGTTTATCATTTTTCAACTTCTCGATATAATGTACCTTCTTGCAGATGATCGACGTATCTTCACGTAGTACATATAAAAATTGTGCTCCAAAATCCAAACATTCCCTCTCCAATAAATGCAAATCCATCTTTTTTCGAGTATATAACCCCAAATCCTGTCCAACATTTCTCCAAAATACCGTTCACATTAACCATGTCGCGTCCAAATAACATACTCCCTATGCGAAAGCGATTTGCCTAAATTTGTTTGTCGAGGTTACGGTTGACTGCTTGTTTGAATAGTTTGCAATCCGTTCTGTCTATTTTTTTTTCAGCATGTCAAACACAGTGTCAAGCCTCCCGCAAATATCTTTGCACCCAAATCCTAGCCAAAAATCCGTTTCCAAATGCAATACAAACTCATTTGATGCTCGTCGTCGATGTCAACGATGCAAATCGTATTGAAATTCTGGTCAAGCAAATGACATCGAAAATTACCTCCCTGATTAGGATTTAGCAGTTTGTTTTCCGCTCGGCCGCCATTTACAAAACCCTGGCGTCGTCACCGATGTTTTCCCCAAAGTGCTGGATGCATTTCAATAAACCCAAAGCGCTCGGGTGCGGGTGGGCGTTATATATGCGTCCATTGGTGAACATATATCCCATACGGACCGATGTGCGGTATGCGTTCCACAATATGTCGCTACGCACGATGTAGTGGATAATGCGTCACGGTACTTGTTGGGTTCACCAAAGCAACAAAATCCGAATGGGCCCACCCCTATAAACCAAAAGCTCTTTACTGTAACCGCGATAGTTAGGTGGATGTTAGCAACAAAAAAAAACAAGGTTAGGTGATATCGTTGTTTGAAATAAAGTTTGCATCAGGGGTGAGAGGAATTTATGAAACCAAGGTAGTTTTGTTGGGGATTTAAATATTTTCGCAAGGGTAGGTAACAATTGTTTTCAGTTAGAAGGTTTGTTTTTTTTTTTATAGGCCCCTCATATGCCATGTAACTTCATTTAACTTGGCTGTCATTGAATGGAACATTTTAGGAATTGGTTATACAAATTATGTTTTGAAAATATTGGGAGATCTCGTACTTTGTTGGCGAAATATTTGAAAACCCGTCTCTATTAAAAAAAGTAAACACGGATTTATAGTTACAGAAATCAAGGTTTTTGTAACTCTTGTTTGAGAGAGTTCTTGAAAGCGGTGAAAGGGGGTGTGATGGTCGTGATGATTTGACAAATCATTCGAGTGGAATCAACTAAACCTTATCTCAACATAGCCGTTTGGATTCGACATTAAACACGAGGTCCCGCCATGAATGGTTTTGAGAAAAAGCTAGCCCCTGGGTACTACCAAGCCTGGTTGACCAAAAATTTGTTTTATAAAAAATGTTTGTGAAAGGTCATTGGATTTGACTCTGAATTTGGTATGACAGTGAATGCAGTGTGACTTAGTGGTCAGTCACTTTTGACTGTGAATCTAATTCAACCGTGTTCATCACATTTCGTTCGAGGTGTCCGTCGGAGCGAACAATTTTCCGCAACGCATACTTCGTCGGAGGTTCAAATTCCATTCGAGTTATGTTTCATCGAAAAAATACTTCACAGACGCGACGGCTTCACTTCACTACAATTCGTAAATAAATTCCACGATGAATTTGTGTAGGAGGAAAAAGAATGACACTTAGCTGTCCAACATTGCACGAAAAATGCACCTGAACCCAATTCGCCGGGTTGCGTTACAAAATCTCGAAGAAATATTCCGAACAGCTTTTCGGAAGAATACCTCGAAGCAAAATACTCCGAATCGTACAAAATCGGAGAATTTTCCGCTCCGACGGATACCTCGATAGGGCCGATAGTCTTTGTAAACTTCTCTCAAATGAAGCGAACCTTTTTTTTGTCTTCTAGTTGATTGGAATAATCCGTAAATTATAGACTACCTACCGATATTTAGGCTTTAATTCTAAAAAAGGTTGATCGTGTCCCTACAATTTGGCCTTTTGCTTCCAAGTATATATGTCAGTCGAAACAAACTCCATTAGTTGCAAATTGCCTAATTAAAAATGTGTTTTTCTAAAAGTCCTTGCTTCAGAAATATAATTTAATTGTTAACGTCATCTGTAGGGTGCTAATTTAAATTTTAATTCATCCCAGTCCCACCTCATACTCCTCACTTTGAAAACAAAATTCAACAAAATTGGATACACCAACTCTTCCTCTCCCAGTGCCGAAATTCTGATTGTATTTTAAAGAACTTTATTCCAGGCACACATGTTACATAATTACAAATGTCAATTTTGATAAATTTCCGGCTTGAGTCCACTCTATATCCCCTTTTCACCGGAACCTCAAAAAAGTGATGAAAATTTATTCACTTAGCATGGTTTAAGTCGATTAGCCCTTCATCATAATTGATGCGAAATAAAACAAGAGCTGTTGCGACCTTGAAACCAACAAGGACATGCCATAAAAAAAAATCAAAATCGACCCCTTCTATCTGGCGCAGGATAAATGTGCCTCTTGGTGGCAATAATTTTGTAAATTCATCTCACTCTCAACGTCGTAGCTGTCGCAGCCACAAGGATATACTATGGCACACAGGAATAGTTGTGCAAAAGTTTTCTTTGAGTTTTGTTTTTGGGAAGAGTCGCTCGGTAATGAGCAGAAGAAAAACCGCTCAACACAACCTTCAACAACAAACTCCATTTGGGGAGGATGTTGCACGGGTAAAAGGCAAATAGCATTTCTTCAAATAGGGGGGGCAAACGCAAGTGCCACATTTCATGTTGTCGCCCTACGACTTGTATATGTGTGTGAAAAACCACCAAACAGCTATCAAGTTATTCTCTCTTCATTTGAAATATCCTCAGACGAGGAGTTGTCGTTCTATCTTTTTTTTTGTGGTTTGCTTGACAGGACCTAGCAATTTAATTCTAACCCCCGTGTAATTCATTTAATTACACATAATTTAAAATTTAACGTCGTTTTGTAATTGTGACACAAATCTACCCGGTCGGTGTCTTGTTGCACCAAAAAATGTCCTCCGATTTGACAGTTAAGTGTGTGTTCCCACCCACTAACGCTTGACAGCATACGTTGGGTTTCTACCCGCTGCACACGAGAGTGTGCATCCTTGATGCACCATATAATGAAGTATGTCCTAGGAAGGAGTGTGTATGTGTGTGTGTGTGTGGTGGTTTGAGCAGACGACAATTCGAGGGCGGTTTTAATTACAGAAATTCCGCATAAAATTAGCAAAGACCAGCAGCGCATACCGAATCTAGAGATGGGCTATATCTTAACGGGTTCTCCTTGTGTGGTAGGATCCTTCATCTTTGCCTTAGCTACGAATTGAGGAGTGCGAAAAGCAATCATTAAGTTGTGAAAATGGAAACTATGGTTTTTCTCTCATTTTTTAGTCGTCATTTGTCTCTCACCCGCCATGGTGCTTCGTCCCGGGTTAGGTGTGCAATACGAGCGATCAGCTTTGGAATGCAAAATTTTTCGGGTGTGTTCAAGAAAACTTTTCAGATCTGGGAGTGAACTTGGTAATGACAAACATACACAAGTGGGATATCCCACTTCCACACCCCATCCCCTGACCCCACCCCCTACCAACAACAAAACCAGGACGTGAATCGGAATAATGCACAGAGGATAATTGAGTACTTGTAGAACAGTTTTTGGTTGAGTTGTTTGCACTTTTATTTTGTGTGTCGTTGTTGGCTTTCTTTCGTGTAGACGTTGAGCTACACCAAGTCTGGTGTGGTTTCTGGGCCAGTGTTCTGCGAGTGTAATTACCATTTGTAGGGAGAGATTGCTTGTTGGATACATAATTCGCAGAGGATTGGTGGTGGCAATCAGTTGTTCTATGGTGTTCTGTTAGGCTAATTGATTTTTAAGGTCGTTTATGTCTGTTGTAATGGGGTGGCCTTCAGTTGGGTGGATGAGTTTTAAGTAATTAGAAGCCGAGAGGTTGAGAGCATTTGTGTGGTACATGGCTTTAAGATGCATCATTAACTTGGAAAGTATTTGTCTTAGGGGTTTGCTGGAAATTTGTGATCATTATAATGTCCAATTAATACATTTTATATGCGGTACAATAATATTAACATAGCTCTCTCTAGTTGGTTTTATAAATTCAAATTTGGAACGACATTATTGTGGTTGAATTTGGTGTCTAAAGTACAGCGCAAAGTCGTTAGTTTTGCTTTTTGAAGGTCAAGGATTTTTACCATCATACAGCAATTACCACGCTTTCAAAGAAAACTGTGGTCCTTAGGAGCCAGTACAAAGGGCTTTTCTTTGGAATTTGGTAAAAACTTTGTATACCTACCCCCACGATGTCAAAAGTAGAATAACTTTTGACATTTGCGAGTCTATTTGTCATGGGGAAATATTTGTTTTTGTCAAATGATAACAATTCACAACTTAACACTTTCAATAGTTTACAAACTGCAGACAAATGTCAGGTATTGGAGTTTTTAAGAACGACACAATATAAAGCAGTCCCATTGCTATTGAAAAGAAGGACAAAACTTCCCTTTACTTTACTAACTAACAACTCAATTCATTATAATTCTGTCAATCTATATAATGACGAGCTTCGTACAAAACTAAAATTAAACAAAACAACACGGAAAAATACTTTGTTCCCTGTGTGAGGGAAATTATTTTTGTGAGCTGACGGAAGTTGGACCCTTCTTCAAAAGCGAATTCTCTTTTACTTCGGAAATACATATAAAACCCCACCGGGGCTAGACGTAATGCATGGTACTATATATCTATATCGTCTTTATTAGCTCATGTTTCCATAAACCTTTCCCTGCCTGGTGTTATAATAACAATTCACCTAAAAATCAGACCACATTATTGCCAAGTACTCGGCTTAAACGTAAATTTCCCATAACTAGCCACACAAATCACCCCATCCACCTATAGCGTTGCCAAAAAGCATACCCTCCAGTTCAACCTTTTATTGAAAATTCCTTCATTGTTCAGCCCTTGTGGCGTGATTGCTAAACATTTGTTTTGAAGCCACGCACACTCCATCCCCTACACCACATCCCATCCATCTGCAACACCACTCACTTTCTCTAGGTACAAGTTTCGAACTCTAACCGTCGTGTATATAATCGAAGTGGAATCCTTTGGGTCGGAGGGCTTTTAATTAATTGTGAACGTGCCCCCAGCATATGTGTTTTATTGTTTCGTCTTCAATTTATGCCACAAAATTTGCATAGCCAAGTTAACGTTCATCAACTTTTTGGCAGAATGAAAATGAGTTCTGCTAAGTACACACTGGGTACTCTCTACACACCTGCGGTTAACCAATGCCAAAAACATTTTCAGACACGCCATTTCTCCCCTGCCAACTCGGCTCTCATAGTCAAACAAAAGCCTCGTCAACACAGCCCTGGTTGAGGAATCGTTTCGCTCGAAGAAAAATCCTTAAAATTTAGCTAATCAATGGTAGTATCTTCTCCTTCGTTGCGAATTAATTACTTGCACCTCTTGCGTCCTGAATTGCTAATTAACCGCGCAAAATTAGTTAACCCTCATGCAGGACTAGAGAAAAAAATTTAATCATATCAAGCTGAGAGTCAGCCGCCACCTCCTGAGACACGTCGATGGTGGTAAACCGTGATTTTTATCCCCCTCCGCTCGAATGTGACAGTTAAGAGGTGTGGTGCGTACAATCGGGGGTGGTGCGTTTGGTAAATTAATGCGGTTCAGGTATGTTACCGCTAAATGCCAAACGCTCGCGCACTCGCTTTAATATTTGCTAATTATTGCGTTAAATTATTACTTTGGCGTGTGCTGGAGTGGTGGTGAATTTTAACGGCAAGTATTCGTACGTGTGTGACGACAGCAGGGGAGACGAGCACACTAGGCGGCAGTGGTGGGGTTGCTGTTGGTGACAGCTTGCGAAAGCTGAGGGAGCGTCAATTATCTCGCTAAGAGAACCATAACAATGCGATAATTTGCGTTTGCGATGAAAACAAGTGATTAGATGCCAAAATATTTCCAGGTCCGTGTGTTTTTCCGGTCCCACCTCTTTTCGAATGGTATTCGTACACCTAGATATACTCGTTCCTACGGATGGGTTAGGTTTTTGGGGGTCCTAATTAGGCTGTCGTTGGTTTGGAAAATTGATGTCGTTTAAAATTATTATTATCATTTCCCTTATTTTTTTTTATTCGTGCCTATTTTTGCCAGCAGGGTAACGTAACAACTATGTGGTGTATTGCGTGATTATTTCTTGGGAAATGTCATTTATGCCGCTTTGGAAAATGGCGGAGTCATTATAATTGCCAACTACAGTTTGTTATGCTAAACGCGGGAATTTGGGCTAGGAAGCATAGGATGTTTGTAGTGTCGTTGAGGGTGGGTGGCAGGTTTTGGTTAGGTGTGATGTGATTCGTGAAGTCAGTCAGCACATTTAAAATGGTAAATGGTAATTACTTCTAGGGAAACGTGAGCAAATACCTTAGGAAGTGGGACTTAATTTTTTTTCTTCCAACAATCTGCGTATTTATGTGAACGCTAGAATGATTTGAACTACCTTGACGACACAACATGAGTAGTATTTTCCATAGTGATTGGGTGACATTTTAGATACATGTATACTGAATGTGTCATACGATGAGGTAGCTAAAAAAAATGTTTTCATTGCTAAGTGTGTTCAATTAATTTGGTTTTGACCAAAATGCAAAATTTCTACAAGAAATCTGTTACTTTGTATCCTCCTCATCTGAGTTATGGTACTTCCCCATAGGACTTAAATCGAAAATATCTCCTAAACTAGTAGATTGATACCAATTTTGTGTGGTAAATTTATTTGCAATGAGGATTTGGACCAATCATGTGCTCTATGAAATCTACATGAAAACACAAGAGAAGACTACAATCCGCTGTGCGAATCGTTGAATAATGAATATCGTATCCCATATCAAAGAGTCGGCGTGACATACTATTTGTTCAGACAGTTTATCAAAATCGTTCAAAATACACAAATCGTTTTTTTTTTTTTTTGGGAAAACGCCCCCAAAAAGTGGGCGTGGGTTTTATATCGACAAAAAGCATTTTACATTATTTTTGAAGTATTTGCTTCAAAACGTTTTCGATTTTTTTATAAACTTGCTAAAAATCGTTTGTTTTTAATAAAATGCTCACAAAAAATGGGCGTGGCTAAAAACTTAATATGGATAAAATATAGATATTGGGACTGTCTTAATATCTTGTTCAGACAATTTTGAAAATTCTTTATCGTTTGGCCAAAAACAACGTTTTACCAAAGATTATGAATTCTATACAGATGACGTATTGAGAACAAAAAACAGAAACATTTGCTCAGTAGCTTCATGGTACGGGCGGGTGGTGGCCATGAAAACACATGAAAAATAAGAACAAAAACATATGGTAGGCTGTGACAGCACGACCCGCCATAGAAAAATTGTTCTTATATGGAGTGCGTCATCTGTATAGAATTCATAATCTTTGGTTTTACTGAAAAGTGGGGGTGGCGGTGGTCGGATTTTGAAAATGTTTGTACTAAATTTCTAGCTAAAAATTTAAGGCCCAAAAATCGGTGACATACATAATGACGGACGGACATACAGTTGATTATATACTTTGAGGTATATCTAGCGAAATGATTTCTCTATGTTACAAACTTAATGTCAAAACTAATATACCCCTATGGGATAAGGTATAAAAATTAAAAATTACTGGTAGTTTTAAGCTTGGGAATTCTTTGGCAAACCTTCGGTCTCGTCTTCAAAGATTTAACCACGAACTTTCGGAGCTGCAAAGCGACATAGAATTGGTCAAAAATATCCGTCTTGCTCTTGGTAACGGAAGTCTCAACTAATCTGAATTGACCGTATCGCCAC
This sequence comes from Rhingia campestris, assembly GCA_932526625.1. Lineage (NCBI taxonomy): Eukaryota > Metazoa > Arthropoda > Insecta > Diptera > Syrphidae > Rhingia > Rhingia campestris. Next base: position 115,901,713 of record OW052185.1, on the reverse strand, counting down.
AAAGAAGGCAATACCCTAATCTTAATCCATTATTAATTAATAAAATGGATTTGATACCAAGTACCGATTTTTTAACAATTCAATATCAACTCCTTTTAGCCCTGTCGTAATCGTGAATAAGTCGAGACTTCAAATATGTGCTTCCCGGCCAATAAGTAGGTTAAACGTGGTCTCAAATCTACAGATATGAATCAAATTGAACGCTCTTGGAGCAATCTTTCAGTTATATGTTATGTCAGTTGGAATATCCTTCCATGTGATGCAATTGCCTGTTTTGTGAGCCGTTCATACCTTACATTTTCCTTAACTTTCAAAGCACATCTACGAGTCCCTGGCAAAAGCAAATACCAAACAAAATGACTGAAAATGGCCCTAATTTCATACCCTAGCCAACTTTAAATTCTCTGATAAATCATGCTTTTGCTAGACCCTTAGCTACATTTGATGCAGGTTGTGAAAAGTAAGCAAACTTCCAGTCCACTTTTTTAACTACACGTGTAGCTGACTCATGTACATAAAGCGTGATGTTTCGACATAACGTCCTTCCATAAAACAAAGTTTCCTTTCCGCTCTCAAGCATTTTTACAATACCTCCTGTAAACTATATATGGTCTAATATACTCCGGTCATATCTGAACCTTCACATGAAAGGACCTCCTTCTCCTGCGAAGCAGCAACCAAAACTATGAGAGCATCTCAGTGACTCCTCTCAAAGGAAACATTTTGAAAATGTTAAACTTCTCGGCAGTAGATATATTTGTGATTTCCAAAGCTTACTTCCGTATGCTTTTTTTGTTGCAAAAATAAAGTAACGAAAATAATTAAAAGTTACATAATGACACCACATCCTTAGTTGAAGGATGGCATGCATGCAAAAACTAGGTGAACTAAATGCAGGTATATCCTTTTCTTCATCCGGAAGAAGGAAGCTGCTTTTCTATGCTTGCTTGACATTGCAAATCATTGCCGTGCACACGGTATACACACCCATAAAAGATGGCAACAAAATAAAAGCACAAAAAGGACGAAAAGTCATAAATTAATGCGATGTGCACACATGCACTCAATTATGCCACTCAAAAGGATACAAACATTGAGAGAATATCCCTACTATCTGTACAACCGTCTCATATTGCAATTCACCGGGGCATTAAAAACACTCTGTGTACACACAGTAGGGGAGGGGTTTCGCATATTCAGCCACAAGGACCAAATGTACTGCACACTTTACCTCTTTTATTTATTTTTTTCTGTTTCCTTCACATTCTATGTTATCAAATAGAAGTTTTATAATTATCCAGGCACATGTTGGGTTGTTGAACAAACGCATCTCTCTCTGTTGAGTGTCCAGATAACTAGCCACCGTAACCGCAAGGATATTCGAGAGACTTGAATAAAACATTAAACCCGACCAAAGTAAGGTGGTTGCAAAAAAAAAGAAAAACTCATATAAACTGAATGTAGAGAAAAAAAACGGTTAAATATGACTGACATCCTGGAAAAAAGATATGTTTACTGATTCGCTTATGAGGGCGGCCGACGGCACTGACGCTGACGTCGACGTCGGAGTAAAAGGTACAAGTCCATTGAATTGCAAGGATACGTGTGCAACACATGTATGCTAGGTAGAGGACTCCTAGACACATACTTTATCGCATTCACTCTTGGTCGTCGTTCAATGAAAAGTATATGAATGCTGCCTGTCTGATGGCAATGCCTGCTGCGCGCTCGCCAGTAGTCTCAGTCTGGTTAAAACGTTGAGTGTGACATAATGGCATTGACAAAATGATAAGTAATTCACCACCAACATCGCAAACACACACGTGCATATGCACACACGACACGACCCTTATGTTCATTATCCATTGTGGGGACAGCAGGAGAGTCCAAAAAGTGAGAGAGAGATGTGGAGTCCTTTATCGTACCCAGCCAAAGTGGAGCTGGAGGTTGACAAAAGTTTATGAGGTTATGTGACGTTTTGTGTTATGTAAAATGTTCTTCTTACCCCGGTGTGCGGTTGTGTGTGCATTGGGGCAGATAAAACTTGTGGCCGTCAGGGATTTGAGGATAGATTGAAGGAGTTCTTTGATAGTAGGGGCTTTGCTTGTTTGCACGATGAATGGCAGATGTTTTAATTGATGTTTAAGTGTCATTAAGGGAATACGAATATGAAGGGCTCCGAGGTGGCATGTGGTTGGTGGGAATTTCGCAAAATTTTGAAGAACAAGAAATTTGCATATAAACCTAAGGGATCATTGTCGAAAAGCAAACAATCGGGATCGATCAATATGATGTGGTGGTGGGATGCACTTATCCGGCCCGTCAATACCCTAAGGCGATTCTTCAAACAAAATTTTCAAACATTGAACATATAAAGTTTTGTCACTAAAGTATTTTGGAAGTACATACAAAGAGCGTCTTACTCCTCTTTTTCGAACAAACAATTTTTGATATGGTTGTTCCAATTGTTTTTTTTGTTTCAAAGCTGGGGTGCCAGCACGTGACTTGGTATAATCGAGTTTTATTGAAACAATCGACGGTTGGCAGCACATAATTTGGTTCAATCGACTTTCCTCGATTGTACAGTCAGATTTGGAAGCACACAATCTTTAACATGACGTTGAATTCAAAAAAAAATCACTCGATAGAAAATAGTTAACGTCTGCAGGAATTTCATTCAAAAAAAATTTAACATAAAAAAAATATGTCCATCAACAAAAAACATCGTCATCATCAACAACAAATTATATAGTGACGCACTATATAATTTGTTGCCCTGGAAGCAGCAGTTGAGGGAGGTACAACATCAAAATCTTTGAACTTTGAAAATTGTTGTCTGTGTCATACTCGGCAATACATTAGTACCGACATTACTTTCGTAACCCCACACTGGCTAGGAGACTCAGTGTAATACTGGTGGAACTGATGTACTTAATGAGTTTAAAATCATCAGGAAATATTCCCTAAACTGCTGCACAAAACTTAGAAAACAAAATCAATTTTACAATTTGTCGATGTTTTTCTTTTTCACATAATTCGACTTGGTTGCTTTTATCTCTAAAACACATCCTTCGAATTTTAGTATTAGCATTGTATATGAAACTAATAGTACTATCACTTCGGCAAATCGATGGTGATGCCTCTATCGGCGCGAGATACTACTAGGCCAAAGAGGGCTGAAAATTTTACGCTCTCCTTAGTAGATTTAATGGAGATCCACTCACATAATTTACACAGTTCTACTCTAAAATTAAACCAATCGCATGCCAATATACTATTTCTTTCTCGCTCATTTTGTCATATACGAAAGCTAAGTGAGTTACTTTATTGCAATGTGAATATGTGATATGCGAATTGCGAGTATGCCATACCAACCGCCGATATGAGCAAAAGCAATTGCATTTCATATCTCAATCGCAGTGCTGCAAAGCCATTTGCTGAGGGATGTTGTACATGTCTTGTTTCATACTTTACTCAGATTCAAATTTTATTTTCGTATTTTTTTGTTAATCTACTCAATGTATTAAAATTTGAGCCTGAGTGAATAATGCAGCATACATAATGTATGATGTTCCCATTTCCCATCCCATAACATCTTTGTCCACGTATAGCATGCACTCTGCTTCAACTGAATGATCGGTTTTTGGAGTATTTTTTTTTTGTGTGCTTTATAGATACTGATCGCTCATTTTCAACCAATGTTTTGGTGAAGTGCAGTGGCAGTGGCAAACTAATATACCCCATAGGGGTATATTAGTTTTGATACATAGTTTGTAGCGAAATAATTTAGCTAGATATATCTCAAAGTATATGGATCGACTCAGAACCAATAGCTGAGTCGATTAAACCATGTCTGTCCGTCCGTCTGTACGTCACCAGTTTTTGGGCCTTAAATTTTGAGCTAGAAGGATGAAATTTGGTACACGTACTCTTTGTTGCTCCCAGCAGAACAAGTATTCAAAATTATGAAATCCGCCCACTATATTTCGTCAATATAAAGGTTTTTGCCAAGCCCACTTTTTGGGCGCGTTTTTAATAAAAAAACTTTTTTTGGCAAATTTTAAAATTTTCGAAAAAAAATTTTATGCACAATCATTGGTAGTTTAAATTTGAACATTTCGTCAATAGACCATTTTAACCCACGCCCACTTTTTGGGGGCGTTTTCCTACAAAGACCATTTGTATGCCCTACCCCAAGGCATATGCAATACAAACACGTTCTTTTTTGTCGAACCACAAAAGGTTTTGATAAACTGTCTGAGCAATATATTGTGACAATGTCATTTTCTGTATTTTAACGTCATAAAGCCTACATTTTGAGGATATTAATTTTAAGGATGGGATGGGATAGGGTATTCAACGATTCGCACAGCGGATTGTAGCCTTCTCATATGTTTAATTGTGTTATTGTTCTGCTTCTTGGTTTGTTTTTCAGCGAACAAAAAAAATTATACATTTGTATTTTTTTATTTCTAATAAATTAAAGTTAAATGTTAAATAGCATTATAGAATGGCGAAATGCTCATATGGACTGTAATAATTTCAAAATTCCATTTTCCTTGTCCTTTTTTAAGCTCCCCAATGATCATAGGAGAGATGTTTGGATAAAACATTCACATCTCATTAAATAAAAATGTTTTTATGTGTGAAAACCATTTCTATACCAAAGACTTAAAATTAGAATCACTTCGAAAATGTCTTTCTAAAAATGCAGTTCCAATTTCATCCCCATTAGTTTGCAATTGCTCGAATCTATTCACTGACGATTCTTGCTTAAAAATTATGGATAATAATCGAAAGACTGAACTTGCATCGAAGGTAATTTAAAACAACTCCAGATCATGCAATAATCCAAACTTTAAAATATTAGAATGTGGATTTGAAGTTATTGCTGTATGCTGTGACCAGGGCAGTAACAATAGAAAAGCATGTAAATTACTGGGAGCAGCAGAAAATAAGCCGTTTTTTGAAATCTCGGACCAGGTAATATTTCTTTTATATGACTACCCGCATTTATTCAAAAGCCTGCGAAGTTGTTGTTAAAAAATAATATTCGCATAGCTGATGATATCGTTTCTTGGGGAACACTTGTCAAACTGTTTGAAGAAGATTCCAAGAATATCTTTCAAGTATGCTTCAAACTAACGAAGAGTCATATAAATCCAAACAGTTTTGAAGAATGATCAGTCAAACTGGCTACATAGGTTTTCAGCTGCTGGAATTTTCAACGCTATCTCAGCAAATTGTTTTGAAACCGACACAGATAAAAAAATCGCTGCCTCGAAGGCACTTTTTCCTATTAAGATGAATAATCTTTTTGATAACTTAAATAGCTACAGTCTTTACACATCCAATCCTGATCGTCGACCTGTTTCAGCATCTAGTGAAACTCTACAGTCCATCAAAACAGCTAGGGAGTGGATCTCATTATGGGAGTCCACTGGTAAAATGAAAAAGCCACATTGCTTTGGTGGTCTTATGCAAACGTTGCTGGCCATAGAATTAATATGGGAAAAACTCAAAAATGACTAGCAGTTTCTTCTTCTTGTACATCTAAATACTGATGTTGCAGAAAATTTATTTTCTATAAGAAAATTCAATAAGGATTTCTGTGGAGTTAAAAGTGCGAGGAACTAAGATCCCCACTTTCTTTTTTTTTTTTTTAATTTTTGTTTGTTTATTGAATTATCGATATGTTTTCTGTTTTTTTACCCCGCTTATAAATAAACATTGTTACGTTTTCTCATATTTATGTTAAACTTATTTTACATATTGTATTTTTTAGTTCTAAAGTGCGTCTAATATGCTAACTCTTTGGAGACGTGGAAAAGCATATTGAAGTTATCACCTCACCTCTGTATATTACTCATTATCTTATTTAGTTTAGCGCGAGTACGCCAAAACCGGTTTGTTCTTGTTTGCACTCTTCAAGTCACTCATAAACACACTCATTATAATATTATTTACTCTATTCAGAAAGAGTGAACAAATGTTTCTTCTCTCGTGAGAAACGATCGATCTCCCCCTAGGCGGCTGGAGACAGAAATAAAAAAATTGCCGTGATGATACTACTATAAGCTTCATATACAATGGTATTAGGTCCTTCTTCATCCTCATTTTCCGACTCAAAGAATATCATTATACCCTATCCCATAGGGGTATATTAGTTGTGATAGATAGTTAGTAACATAGAGAAATAATTTAGATACATATACCTCAAAGTATATGGATCGACTTAGAATCGCTAGCTGAGGCGATTAAGCCATGTCTGTCTGTTTGTCGTTCAGACCGTCCGTTCGTCTGTAGGTCACATGTTTTTAGGCCTTAAATTTTTAGCTAGGATGATGAAATTTAGTATATGTGATCCTTGTACGTACTGTTCGAACAAGTGTAAAAAAATTTAAAATCCGCCCACTGCCACGCCCACTTTTAATAAAAACTTTTTTTTTTGTCAAATGGTTAAGAATTTTGAAAAAGTGTCATTAGTAAAACACGATTTTCGGTACATTTTTCAAATATTTTTAATGCAGGATCATTGGTTATGATAATATGAACATTTTGTCCTTAGACAATTTAAACCCACGCCCACTTTTTGGGGGCGTTTTCTTACAAAAACCATTTGAATACCCTACCCCAAGGCATATGCAGTAAAAAAAAAGTTGTTATTTGTCGAACCATAAAATATTTTGATAAACATTCTGAACAATATGCTGTAACAATACATTTTCTATATTTCATCGCCATAAGGTCCACATTATGGGGATATTAATTTTAAGGATGGGAAGGGTAGGGTATTAAACAATCTTCACAGCCTCATATGTTTTTTTTTTGATTTTTCCACTGCCACCCATGTTCTATACAACTACCTCGTATATCATTTCAAATATGATGTAGCACATCCAACCTACACATAGTAAAAAAAAAAACTCACCCCAAACACCAATCAGGTTGACCAATTTAGCACATGGGACCAACACTAAATCTTAATGTGTTCTTTAATGGACAAACTTCATTGAATTCACTTCCTTTCTTTTGAGCAAGTTACTAACCGTTCGAATGCCAAAATCAGCCACCTCCCTTATAGATTTCTTAGCCGCCCTAAAAAAATAATAATAGCACAAGAAAAAGTTTCCAAAACCACTTAATTTTTTTGCCACTCATATTCAAAATCCATCACTCCTGCCGCGCTTCTCTTCCTCCACTCACTACTCGATGTTCATATTACATCCAGTGATGACATAAAGAAGCAAAGTTTAGCAAAATGGGGATTCATCCATCCATATCCCGTCCACCATACCCTCTGGTCCAACCACAACCAAAAATAGGGAAAACTGAGAAAAAAATGCCTTCCTTCGTTTGTGGCCAATTTCACTTCTCACTTCGCCTCTGACAACACAATAAATGGGATTTCAGCTGTCAGAAAATTACCGGTACAGTTTTAACGGGCATTTTCCACTACATTGAAGGGAAATTCTCATCTCCCTTCGATCCAGCCGACTAGAAAAAAACGAACGGAATTCTAAAGAAAACAGTGGCGCGCAAAAAAAAATCGATTTCAAGGAGCTTTACGCCAATGGGCTGAACTAACAGCAAGGACCTGAGGTAGGGCCAGGACCTTTAATTATTTACGAAAAATTTAACAACATCACATAAATTTGTTGCGCCGCTTCAGCGATTCGAAATTCCACCGTGTTCCCGGCAATTCAGTCAATTCACTCGATGAGGCAGAGGCACAGGGCTGTAGAAGTGAATGATCTTTATTTCCATCCTGCATCCTACTATCATCACCATCATCATTTTCTATTCCATTCCATTGTTTGGTACTTCTTCCTTCCGCGAAATATATTTTCTATTTGCTGTCGGGCGATATGGTTGCTCGGGGATTATTTTCGCCCACTGCACTGGGGATGCTGAAAGTGAATTAAATTAAATTAAGTTTCGTGTGATGTGAGTAAATAAAATTGTTTGCTTTTGGCGGGCGGTGGAACTCACAACACAGCTTATGGGCTTCTCGTGAAATGGTAGTAGTAAAGGATGTGCGCTAAATTAACCATCTTTCATGATGGCAAGTGACAATCCATTCCACGTACCATAAAGTTTTCAACTTTTTCTTTCGTCAGCTTTTTTTTTTTTAGAGGACTCTCTTTTATGAAAATTGTTTTAACAGATACTAAAAACAAACGGGCAACTGAGTTTTTAACTTGCAAATTCTGTTAGGTAGATCTAAGATTTGAACTGCTCTGATTCTATGCTTAACCAATGGTTGGGAGTTTTTCTCATTCTACAATTCTTTCCTTAATGGTGCTACAGTCCGAAGTAAATCTAACACTTAACCATTCTATCTCTCTTGTTAGCTAGATCCTTACATTCATGCCTCCAGCTGCTGACTTCAAATTGAATAAGGTCGGTTTCTATTTATGCGCAATAAAAAGAGGTGTCGATCCTCTAATGATATTCAATGACTAGGCTCTTCATTGCTAAGGCATCATAAACTACAAATACTTCGTTGTTGTTCAGGTATGTGATCTGTATAGTCCGTCAGAAACGTGTGACCAATGATTGTTCGAAGAATTTTGAGTTTTAGAAGAACAAATGATTTTTTAACAGCTTTTGATGAGGTCTAGGGTTTAGCGACGTAAAGTAGCACTGGAATGACGAAGATCTTATATTTGATCAGCCTCAATAGATAGAGCCAGGTCGTTCATTATATGTCTTCCGATTCATAACGTTTTGACAGGTGATGTCAACATCGTCGCCTTGTGCTAGTAGTTCCAGAGATTTAATAGAAGATTGCGATTGTTGCCGACCTTATTAATGGAGCTCGATAATTCTCCATTGTCATCCTGGAGAGAAGGACCGTGCCTGGCATGGATTTACATATTCCATTAAATATCATCTCATCATTCAAGAACCGGGTGCAGAGTAATGAATACAATTGTGGATTTATTTTTGCCTAAAACCGCAATGATCGTCATGTTTATGCGATCAGTACAGATGCATTCAAGTAACACAAGCTTCTATATCTTTGTACCCAGATTACAATTTGTTATTATTTTTCTTTTTCCCTTTTCTTAAAGTTCAGCTCCCTACCTTATCGTTTCAAAAATGCTTTACATGAACTCCATTCACACCACATTACGTCCCCGTATTTGATGTTCTGTCAATATAAAAAGGTTCACTTTAAATTTTCCTCAAATAAAAAAAAAGTAAAATAATAGAAAATATTTGCTGTACCAAATTCCAATGCAATCATTCGAAGACATTGAGCTCCTTGTTGTCACCCAAGGTAACTAAATTACCAACGTACATCAGAAAATTGATTTCCGCACCTCTGCCGATGGCAAAGTGAAGCCTACGACAGATTGTCCTCCTTTGTGGAATCTTTTTTCAATATTTTCCTTATTTCCCTCCAATTTGTTATCTTTTTGTGTTTTTTTTTTGTTCTAAGGGAAAAAACAGGGAAACCACCTCCCACAGCTATCATAATTCACACGCTTCCCCTACGTCATTACAGCCAGCCCCAAACTGCCAACCATAACCACCACAATCATCGTCAGCTCCTCATACTCACTGTACTACAACACACTGTCAATGTTGCCAATAATTTCATTCAATTTTTCGTTTCAACGAACTCAGTCAATTTTAGAAAAAAAATCGAACCAACTTGTTTTTCCTTCCACCATGGATGTATTTGTGTATATGGAAACACACACACTGCACGAGAAGTTAAGTTCTTTATCCCCACATTTGCCAGCCTCCCTCCCGCTGCTGCATGTCGTTGAAGTCGTCTTCGTCATCGTCTCCATTGGGCTGGAGAAGGATGGTGCGATGTTGGAGTACCAAGTTCAACCATCGATCACTCCCCCATCATCATCATCATCATTTTAATATAGTAAGGCAGTTTCGAACAAGAAGAGAAGAGTGAGAAAAACGAGAAAATGGAAAAAAAAATTGAAAAAGGAAAACAAATTGCAAACCGAATACCGAAGTGAATGTCATCATGGTGCGCATACTTACACTTCACTTCGTTACACCGTGTTTACACGATTTGTATGGCCCCCAAGACCCACTCCTTGGGTTATTCCTTGAGTCCTCCTTTTACTACCCCAAGTCTACCTCATCTCAAGGCATTGACAGATCGACAGTCGAGAACGAAGGAAGCGCGCGCTCAACCGATTGGTGGAGAAATGCCAACACACGACTACAACTCCAACTCCAGTGAGGCAAATTCCTTTCGATCGAAAATACGGATGAGTGGATTTTTAGTAAATATTCCAAAACGATGTAAAAAAGGAAACACACGAGCGAAGATGGCACGAGGAGGATATTTATTTCGCCTCCCTTCGTCCTCTTGGAGTAGCAGTAGCGATACAATTTTTGTTCATAGAATTTTCCTTTTGTTGTTTACAATCCCTGGCATGGTGTATATTATAATGTGCCCCCCCCCCTTCGCCCTTGCTAGTGCTCCCCAATAATGAGGAGGGAGATATTTCAAGACGACTTCGAAGTATTGAAACGCGATTCCCTTGTACACGCACGATTGTCACACTGCGGAAGAGAAGAACCCAACAGCAGCTGTGGTAGTAGGTATCAGTGAGCAACAGTAGACAGTTATCGAAATATAATCAAACAAAAAATAGAAAACAAAAACACAAAATCCTCGAACGGATATAAACCATTTACCAAAGGCAATTCCTTTTCTTGTTTTCGACGCCTCATTCCACCACCACGTCTTTGCTAGCCATACGTATATGGCAGTAGTCCTTACGCGCTCCACGCTTCCGAGTCAATTTATTATTTTTCTGTTGTTTGTCGTTTGCAGGCACAGGATGTTACATGTTATGGGAAACCAGGGACGGGGCAACTCTCAATTTGTGTGTCCTATCTGTTTTTTTCTAAACTGTTTGAAGATGAACAAAAAAAAGAAGGAGAGAGGATATCAAAAGCCAGGTTCATTGGAGGGAATAATGTGGTAGATTTCGAAAACAGAAAACAGGAGGAATAAGTCTCTTTGATGCAATTGGGGAAGATCGACAAAGAGGGTGGCGAATTCGGCGAAGAGATAATTAAAGGGTGATTATTGGTCTTTAATTTAGAAATAGGCAGGATTGTGGCTCACGAACGAATTCTCTGAGGCAGGGTTTGGCTTTAATGAAAATACTTGCCTAGCTTTATCTATTGAATAGGTGCAGGTGCTCGGGGGTTACCTTTTGCAGATGACAGACGAAATAAGTTTAAAAATAGCGATTGGAATGAGTTGCAAACTTCTCAAATTGTGTGCCCCATTCGTTGCGCTAAAAATATACCTTGGCACATACTAATTTATAAAAAAGATTGGTTTTACGTTTTGTAATAAGCTTTTTGTTCAATCTTGAGCGTTGTTTTCTCAGGTGTCTTCATTTACAAAAAATAAGCAATCGTTGGACTTCTTCACTACCTCGAAGTTGTAGCTTACCATGGTTATGTTTTGAAGCCATTTCTGGTGAGTAGCTATTCTTGCTGCTGCTCTACATCGTTTTCTTCTTGTTCACTGTTCGACCCATCATATGCATATAGCTTCGAAAGCTCCACTTTATTGATTTCTTACACTAGGAACGTTTTTTTTTTTGGTAATATCCATTACTACCGGCAGCTACTCGTGCTCTTCTACAAGTAGATGGTAGTAGATGAAAATTATTTTTATTGGAACGTATTACTGACTTCCTTAAGTGGCGCTACAGTCCGGAATGAACTTGGTCCTCAACCAACATGCCAGGGTGATCGGGGTCTTATTTAGGATCTTCTTAGTAGTTCGAGTGAGGGCTTTACCTCTAAATTGCCTTCTTAGCCCAAAGAAACAGCGGTTAGCAAGAGTAATTCTTCGTTTAATTTCTGACGAGATGTTGTTGCCCGAGTTAATAGCGGAGCCGAGGTAGACAAAGTCTCGTACTACCTCAAAGTTATATCTGTCAATGGTGACGTTCTGTCCATTTCGTCGATGTTGTGTGTCCTTTCGTGTTGACAGCATCTACTTAGTTTTACCCTAATTCATTTACTGCTAAACCAATGCCGCTTCCTTCACTATACTAGGAAACGTGGCTATGACCTCATATTGAGTCCTACCAATGATGTCAATATCGTCGGCGTATGCTAGTAGTTGCACCAATTTTTGGAAGATTGTGCCTCTGGTGGAGGCTCAGGAGTTTTGCACAATCCTCTCAAGAATCAAATTGAAGAAGTCACATGATAGAGCATTGCCTTGCCTTGGAACGTATTACGTTTTTTTAATTCTTGAAGCCGAGTTCGCAGAAGTATTTAACAAGCAGAAAATAAGAGACGATAAAGATTTTTAGAGTGTTAACGTTAGCAACCGAGAGCCCCAGGATTGCCAAGAGATGCTACACTCAATATCCATTTTCGTATAACCATCGACGCTCATTCCCGTAGGTGCTTAAAAGTTAATCACAATTAGTATTAAGTCATTAATTCCATCTTTTGTAAAAAAAAAAGACAATGCTAGTGACTTGTTCTGATCCAACTAATATGAAAGTTCCGCTGATGCTCAATTATGGATACCATCTATACAAGTAAAGTATATATCCAAACTTCTCCTATAACACTTTTAAGTTTTCGACATTTGTCCCAATTTTGACAACAATTCAACGCCACCAATCTCTCCATCCCTTAGAACAGTGCACACAAAAAAATACGAAAAAAAAACAAACTCTATTCAAATATTCCTACACATGTTCATAAACCGTAGGTAATCACATCCGGATATGCTCGCCATGCACTCTGGCATATCCTGTCACAGGCGAGCGCAACCTAATTTCTTAATTTATTTACTTCCGTTGTGGGTTGTTTTAAATTAATTAAATTCTCATCACCGCCTGAACTCACTCTGGTCTTACCGCCATTAGACACACGACTGCATCTTTTTGCAAAATCCATTCAAAGAATTTATTCCCCGAATGAAATAAAATAATTATCCTGGGGTTCATCTTCGAAAAAAGAAAACCCATCCACATAATGGCAGGAGGCAAACAAAATAAAATTAAAAATGAAAAACGAAGAACTCTTCATCTCGGTTTGTTTGACCTCAATTGATGTTCGCTGCGCCTATACAAAAAGACATCCTTACCGAATGAGAAAAAATAAGAGCCTGCTGGATGGGCTCTGTGCTTGCAAATGCAATGCACATAATAGACACCCACCCTACCTCCCCCTTCTCTCAGCCTCCCTCCCATATTCAGCGCGCCGAGATCCTCGTGATAGTCCAAAATGGCACACTCATAACAAAAACAAAATAAGGACTAAAAAAAAATGTATCAGACCCAAGAGCATAGAAGAGGGAAGAAAAAAAATAAACGCGCAACTATGTCGCGCGTGCTATGAAAAGGACCAACGAGGCACACTACACTGCAGGGTAATAAGGACTCCTCTCTGCCATAGGAGAGGGGCCTCGCCTTTCATTGTGGTGTGTAAGGACTACGGCCGAGTATCATCATCCACACACAGATTGCAGAGATGAGCACGACGAGAGGCAAATGTTGTCGTTTTTAATGCGCGCTGTGCGTTCATCAGCAACAGCAGGCAACCGCTGGCATTTTATGAGTTTTGTCCTAATTTTTTGTAACAACATAATTATTATGACAGAAAAGTTTAAGTGGATCCTGGCATTATCTGTTGGATGCCTTTCACATATATATTCACTGTCAGAGAGAGCGAGAGAGAGTGGGCTTGGTGTAGGGGCTGTGAATTCAATCCCAGCCTACAGGCTAACCAGAGGGTGAAAACATTTTTCTTCTTCTTCCCATCCACATACAACACTTGATGCTCTACTGTTGATTGTATGATATCTATGCATTTGTGTTTTTGAATAGAAAAAAGTGGGCCTTAAGGATGTCAGCTTAATGATAAGCCAAATGAGAAAAAACTCCAGCTAAATGTGAAAAGTATGTGACTTTTACAGCTTATTATGTCTGCTTTGAAGGACGTGTAGGCTTTTGAAAAAGTAACTGTTTTGATGACGCTTTTACTGCACTTAGTAAAACTATTACGAAGTGATATTGTTGTAGAATATGCGGAAATCTAATGACAATATGGGACATTAGTAAAATTTGAGCTACCACAGGGAGGGCATGTAGGACAATAGTTGTGAATTCAAAAGAGTGTTGTTTATTGATTGTATTGCATGTTCAAACGGTTACGTGAGTGCTATCATTGTTAAGTCTGCGAAATTCATGTGAATTGAAAAGAATTGAGCGAAATGTGAGGTACCACAGGGAATACACATAGGTCCAATATTTATGAGAATTAATGAATGCTGTTTGTTGATGTTTTCTTATGGAGTTCTTAAATTTTCATTAAAATAAATGCACACAATATAGACAATCACTTTGTCCAAATTTCTTCTTCAGAATTTCAGATACATAAGTGGCGCAACAGTCCGGAATGAATTTGGGCCAACAAACAACAAACATGCCTCTCCAATTACCCCGGACCTTAGCTATCTCTCTCCAGTTGCGCACCCCAAGTTGGTTTCAACTCTTGCCCGCCACTTAAGGCGACGTCTTCCTCTACTGCGTCCGACGTTTGGCTGGGAATCGAAGACTCTGCGAGCCGGAGTATTGGTGCCCATTCGTTCTACATGTCCTAGACATCTAATGCGGAGTTTTTTGACCAGGGGTATGTCGTTGTACTCTCGTATAGCTCGTATAGTTCTTGGTTGAATCTTCAAACGAAACGTTTCCCGTAAACGAAAACGGGACCGAAGATTTTTCAAAGCATTTTTCTCTCGGATCAACCAAGGATTTCTTCATCCGATTTTGATCAGTCCATGCTTTAGCGCGGTAGAGCAGAACTGGGATGATCAGGGTCTTATATAGGATCTTCTTAGTATTTCGAGTGAGGGCTTTACTACTAAATTGCCTTCTTAGCCCGAAGAAACATCGGTTGGCAAGAGTAATTCTTCGTTTAATTTCTGACGTGATGTTGTTGTCAGAGTTAATAGCGGAGCCGAGGTAGACAAAGTTCCGTACTACTTCAAAGTTCTATCTGTCAATGGCGACGTTCTGCCCAATTCGTCGATGTTGTGTGTTGCCAGCATATACTTAGCATTACCCACATTTACTGCTAAACCCATTTTTGCCGCTTCCTTCTATATACTAGAAAACGTGGCTATGACATCACGTTGAGTCCTACCAGTGATGTCAATATCTTCGGCGTGTTGGCTCGGGAGTTTTTCACAATCCTTCCAAGAATTAAATTGAAGAAGTCACATGACAGCGAATCGCCTTGTCTAAATCTTTTTGTGTCGGTGAGGTCGTTTCCGACCTCGATGAAGCAGCGAGAATTTTCCATCGTTATTCTACACAAACGGACGAGTTTGGGCGGTATACGAAAACTAGACATGGCTCTGTATAGTTCGTCTCTATAAATGCTGTCGTATGCGGCTTTGAAATCGATGAATAGGTGGTGGATATCGATTTCGACTTCTTGGGTTCTTTCCAGGATCTGCCGAAGTGTGAAAATTTGATCGATTGTGGACTTTCCTGGACTAAAACCAAACTGATCAAATTGTTGGATTCGTTCACATATTACGGCAGATAGGATCTTTTAGGTGATGTTGAGGAGACTTAACTTATGTAGTTGGCTCAGTTCAAAGGGTCTCATTTTTTGTGGATCGGGCAAACTGCTGAGGTTCCATTCTTCAGGCATACTTTCATCCGACCAGATTTGGCTTATGAGTTGGTGGATGGTACTTAGCAAGTCATCTCTTCCGGCTTTATAAAGCTCAGCGGGAAGGCCGTCATTTCCGCCAGCCTTATTAAGCTTGAGTTCAGATATTGCCATCCTCACTTGACTTAGGTCAGAATTTAACATACCATTTTAAAATTCTTAACGCTTTTACCAAAAGTTTTTCTAAAAATGTTTACACTTGACTGCTTCGTCGAAGAGATTTTATTCTTTTGCGATCAGGTTGCTTAATACCCAGAATGCACAAGAATAGTGTGTTGGGAGACTAAATAGACAACTACAGCAATGCACTAATACGGAATCCAAAAATTCTGCTGCTATAGGTAGTCACTTAATCTCATCCTGGATTTCAGTTCAAAGTGATATTTGAATGGAAGCGAGCAAGCTGACGTCCTAGTTAGACTATCACCTCTATCAAGGTTCGCGACAATCTTCGAAACGAAAGTCAGTCCAAATTGGAACTCAATTTGCTTTCTACGTATCCGCAAAAAAGCATACAATCGCGTTCGTTTGATTACGCAGCAATTCTTTGTCTGAGAAATTTGGAAAACATTCAACGCAAAAATTGTCGATTTAACGCATTCTCTTATGCGCGATCATGTGCGTTGTAATATTTCGTCGGAGGATCGGTTCGAAATGCTCATCCGAATAGATACCTCGGTAGAAAATTCTCCGATTTCCAACAAATAGAAGAAAATTGTCTTCTGAACGGTTACCTAGATAGGGGTGTA
Source organism: Rhingia campestris (assembly GCA_932526625.1). Classification (NCBI taxonomy): domain Eukaryota; kingdom Metazoa; phylum Arthropoda; class Insecta; order Diptera; family Syrphidae; genus Rhingia; species Rhingia campestris. The sequence continues at coordinate 115,885,244 of OW052185.1, read as the reverse complement.
TGTTTTGCCACTTCCTAGTTCACGTCAGATTAGCGTTTTTACTCCATTATAACATACTTTTGAGAAACAATCAAATACTGGTGAAGGAATCTCATCTGGTGCGCCATGTGATCACGTTATATCTTGACAAGGACATATGACCTCATAGGAGGTTACAAAAGTAGATGTCTCGGTGATCACTCTGCAGTATATGCCACAAAACCAAATGTCGCAACTGCAGGAAAGTAGGTGAGAAATTAACTCTAACCTGCACTTGCCATGCAGAGACATTCAATGTTTTTTTTTAGGTTTTATGGAAGCCACTGCTTAAATATTTTTAAACCAGATATGAAAAATATAGTGCAGGCTTTCGAACTTAATTATATTTGCCACCAAAAATTGACATGTGGGCAACCATTAAAGTGGTAGCTAAACATTCGAAATATTCCTGTAACAAGGCTCTGCAAAACAGTAAAACAGTTTATAATGTAAAAACTCCTTATACCGTAAAAAAAAATCCTCCAATTTATTACCCAATCTGACGCACCTACTAGAACTTAATGATACACAAAAATCAGCTGCATACCACTCCACTTGATGGCGGCGGTTTCCCCCCAACATTCCTGTTAATCGAAGGATAACGAAAGTAATATTCACGCAAAAGCCCATCCACCGTAATATATCACTTTGAAAGCAGCATGCACGCGAACCAACCATAGGCACTAAAATTACACCACACACCTTCCAGCAAGCAAGGTGGGTGGGTAGCAGCACACCTACAGTTCCTACATGGGATATGGATATCCTTATTGTTTAGGTTCACAGGTGTCGAATTTCATACTCTGGAGTTTGCCAATATTGTGTACGAGTAGCATACACGCTCCAAAAAAACTTTTCTATATCGCAGAGTGCTCGAGAGATTAGTGTGCAGGATGAAGCGGATGAGAGGTGAGAACTTAATGCGACACGGTAATGGTTTAAAAATAATCACCAGGGCTGTAGTTACATTTTAAGGGAACATTTTTTTTTTTGTAGTTTCCATATATATTTTTGCTTGTATTGTGTCATCCTTTATGAGAAGAGTTGGTCGGTGGTGCCACCAAATGTGCTATACATGAATACTATGTGTAAGTTTAACGTGGGAGGTATCGGTCGTTGTTCATGCGACTCTGCTGGCAAGCACGGTGGGAACTGTACGTGTGCCATAATTTTCTGTAGATGAGGACACAATTAACAGATCATTTACACATTTTCACAGTGATTCGGAGATATTAAATATGACTCAGGGGAGCTATTGTGTGCTTAATATTAGGAGGGGGTCACATAAATAAGTTTTGGGCTAGGCCGAGAAGACCTTAGTTCAGCAAATGAAAAGATTTATAGACCATATTAGTGATTTTATTTGTCATGGAGGGAGTTTCTTGGGAGCATGAAATATTATATCTACAGGTGATGAGTACCGGGGCAGGAATTTAGGACCACAACTTGGTGATTTCGATTTTTTTTTCTTTTTTGGAATAAGACAACCAAAATTATACTCATATGATATTTTAAGATAAGGTTTGCATGGGAACATCCACCCTACATGAGCCTTATTATTATCTAGACTAGATCACAGTAGAATCTTTAAATTATTGGATGATTGGAGACTTTTTTTAAACTTCGGTCTTCATTATCTATAGAAGACCACAATATCTTGTAATTCCCATATAGAGAAAGATTTGTGTGGATCTCCACAGGGGCCCCACTGTTTGTTATTGTTTGAAAATGATAACCGAGAAAAAACTACAAAATTGATTTTTATGAGATTTCTCAAAGTGATCGCTTATATTCCCAATCAACAGTGTGGATATCTTTAACCCTGAAAAATTAAAGGGTATGCTGAACCGTAAAAATACGTTTTATTTCGTAGGAACTCGGTGGTACACTTATCTTGACTTACTGACAAGGGGTTATTTACTTGATGCGAACCATTTCAGTTAAAGCCTATTAGGTAGTATTTCCGCAAAATTCATCTCCAGCTTGTGTGAAAAATGTTCACTTGCTCTAAGTGACAAATTCATCGAGGCAAAAAAAAAACATACCGCCCGAAGAACATTTGATAAATAAAGAGGCTGCTTAAAATAAAAAACGAAAATATGTTTAACCTTAAAATCTAGTAGTTTTCAAGTGGTTCTATTGTTTTTTCGATCGAGCTTTTAATTTCGCAAATACAACAAGCATTTCCCGAAAACTCCATATTTGCAGTGACCATGTAGATTTGAATTCCCACCCCGCAATTCCAAGTACTTTCTACCTAACTCGACTCCTTTCACAAGATTACCCATAACAACGGCCGCCTTTGCCCACCTCTGTAACCTCCTTGGAGACCTTTCTGGTTCAAGAACTGTGTCACCGCAAAAATCACATCTTGCGTATTAATCATACTTAGAGCCAAACCCGTGTACCTTGATCCGTTTAAACATAATGCTCCCGCAGTGCAAACAAAAGCGTTTGGTAAGCTGCAAGCAAAAAGGCAAGCAGTGGTAGCCGCCGCCACTACCTCTCTCTAAAACCTAACAAATACACACCCTCGAAGGCTAGCAGGTATATGTACCAAACCAATTGTGTCATGATGCTGCCTGCGTACTTATAGTGGTGCACACATAACGAAACGTCCTTAACCGTAGTGTGCCATGCCTACCGGGGACACAGAGAAATGGTTGCATGATATGTGCCCTTCCTAGGTAGGTACGGAACCATACATAAAAACCTTCGCTGTAGCTTTTGTTCCGTGTGCTGACGAGCACCAAAGTGCAACAGCAAAGAAAAGACCACGAACCTGTATAGCGAGCCCCTCGATGGTTTGCATAAGTAACCGATGTTGCTACTGCTCCCCCACCACTGCACCGCTCATGCAAAAAGGATGTGTTTTCCCTATTTTTCCAGTGAGTTAAAATTTTAGCTCTCCTTTTTGTTGTTGGATGAGCTACTACCACTGCTGCTGCTACTATACCCTGAAACTATGCAACTTCTAAGGATATGTGTTTGTTTTTGCTCAACTCTGGTAGAGGTACCGCTCTACTGCTACTGCTTGTTTGCCTCGGTTTGCCTTTTATTAATTATCTCGTGTGAACTAGAGCAGACTTTATGCGCTAACCCTTTCCGTATTCCGTTTACATTCGAGTCCTCATGAGATATACGACTCTCGCCCTCTGCATATCGACGCGCCTTCCAACATGATACACTGCCACAGAATATAGCACGCACAAGGGAAATGCAACTAATACAATTGCGCTTTAATTAACGTGCTATGAAATTATGGAAATGGAGGTTGTTAAGAACACTCACATGACGTTGAAGAAGGTGAACGAGTATGAGTACATGATGCTTCTTTGTGGGGGTACCCAAACCCAAAGCTCCTTCTTAGTTTCTGTTCGCACCATCATCATCATCATCATCCTCGCATCCTCGTCGTCGTCGTTGTCGTCGCCATTGTGGCAAATGGCAATCTTGAGACTAAATGTGTGAGAATATGTTATTGCGTTAATGATAATGAGGGTATGTTATGTAGATGTAGTTGCTTTTTTCTAGGGGTTCCGTATACGTGTGTAGGTTTGAGTTAAATCTCATCGGTCGATATAAATCCGAGAAAAGAAAGAAAAATCGTGGTTTTTCTTAGAAACATGTTTTGGTTTTTTTTTGCGTAGAAATTATTGTCATTGCAGTGGTGGATGCTTTTAAAAAGGATGTGTGGGTTAGGTGTTTATATGGGAAACTTCAGCTTCTTCCGTTTCAGCTTGTCATAGTTTCCATTTAATGTTTCGCTTCCATTAAGCAGTACGAAACTTCTTTAATTCAAGAGGTAGGAAGGTCTGTTTTAGATTATCGCTGAAAACATGCATATGCGATTTGTCATTTGAAGAATCTAAAAGGCGTATAAAGGCTGTGGCATCGAACATTTATCTTGACAAGTGCAAATTTTTTTAGGAAAGTTTGTGAAATCGAAGGCCATGGTATGCTTTGAATTAGATTAATCATCAATCCAATCTATGTGTAATATATCAGCCCACTTGTTCCCTCACTTTGTGTTGTAGTGGTTAGTTCGATGAACTGCTGCGTAAACGATTCCCTACGATAGCGACACCAAATGATTTTCCACTAAGTCCTCCAAGCTGAATCGATCTGGGCGTGTACCTACTCATCTCCATAAAATAAAATCTAGGTTGAACCTGGGCTGAACCCGAAATTCTCTCAAGGTACAAATGCTCGTTGAGGGCTTAGCCATGAATCTTTCTTTAAACTTTTTTTTTAAATTGTGTTAAAATTCGTTGTAAATTTGTCGCTTTGAAGCTAGGCTTATTCTTTACTAACTGCCTAACTGCCAGGCTCAACCTACTAAGACATGCTTCGATCACTAACCTTCGTATTAATAAACGCTGATTTGCTAATCAATGACTAAGTTGGCAGTTTTCCTCAAACGAAATACTCGCGCAAATGTCAAAAGTTAGTGACTGATTAGCTAATCAGCGTTTATTAATAAGGGGTTAAATTTTTTAAGTGGTGCTTAATTTCGATATAAGTTTGTTGTAATTCCCAGCATAAGCATCCTTTGAGTGTTTTTTTTTTCTTTTACTTAATCGATAAAATCAGAATTATAATCAGCTGCCAAAGTTTCTTTTATTTCCCAAACTGCATATCTAAAAACTATCTGTCAAGGTAGGCAACAACATACATTGTCTATATATGTATATTGCTTAGACAAATTTGTAATTCACCTTAGAGCCCCCGCACAATACAGACTTTCTATCGTCCGATAGTTTGGTCGGGCAGTTAATCAGTATTTATATATATGGAATTGCGCACACTACAACGATTGAAAATCGGCCGATAAAATAGTTTGATAGGCTACGCAATTGCCTTCAAACTCTCGGCCTACTGCTTAATCCAGTATTGCGGTTTAGCAAAGCGCGCACACCACCGTTTATTTAGTCGGCCGATTTCTTATTTTGCTCTGAACTTTCGCGCTGGATTTTTCGTGATGGCTCTGACAAGATCTCCTAAATCGCTTATCGTTGAAACGGACATCGTAAATTTGATCGAAGAAGTGGAAAAGAACCGCGCTTTACAAAAAATATTTAAAAGAATACTCTGATGTGAATGTAAGGGTAAAACTGAGAGAGGAAGTTTCCGAAGCAGCTGTTCCTGATTGGAATCAGCTTAGTCCAGAGGATAGAACAAAACAGCGTACGTAACGATACATGTGTATTTTTATTTGTGCAAAAAACTATTAGCGCAAAACTATCGGCCTATAAAAAGTCTGTAGTGTGCGGGGGCTCTTATGTTTTAATAATTAGTTTTGAAAGTGTGGTCGGATTTTTCAAAATTTATCAATTATATAGTTAGGATCAACGAAGATTTTCATAATCAGTTTGATTATCCTGGCTTAAAATTTAAGGCCTATCTTCCGTGACACAAAAACAAAACAAACAAAAAAATATTTTTTAAAACAAATGACCCCATAATAAAGTGTGGCTCTAAAATATTCATGGATTAAAGTACATTTAAAGTATGTTCCATTTGCGGGATCCCTCCGAGATTTTTCTCCATATTTTAGTCTCAGCATATAAAATCTTGGCTTTGCCACACTGAACTTACTGGATTCCGTCCAAAAAAGAGGAATCGGCATGGTAGACTTCTATTTCCTAAATATTATTGTCTAAGCATGATTTAGGGTGCTATTTGAGCAGTATAAATTCGCTCTCTTTAAGGCGGCTACCCACACGCATGCATAACAGTCAGGTATGCCTGTTCAGACCGCCTGTGCAGTTGTAGCTGAAAGTGTGTTCATTGATTTTTACCTATACAAGCAAATGAAGAAAAATCGAAAATTCAATAGTTATACCTTCAGGCGGATTTTCCAAAAAAAAAAAAAAAAAACATAACCAACATTTTTTTTTTTGTTTTTCATACCTAACTATTGCCTTAACACACCAAAGGGATAGTCTATATATATAAAAATGAAACCCGTTTTCCCCTGTCACGACGTACCATGAAAACGGCTTGGCCGATTTGGCTGATTTTTTTTTTTAGTTTTCTAATACTCTGTACAAGGTTCTTACGGAAAAAAATATTGAGAAAATCTCTCAGGTCAGCTTTGAGAAAATAAATACTACAAACACTAAAATACTATTACGGACCCTAAAACGAAACAGTACCCGGGCGAAGCTGGGCCGGGCAGCTAGTTTTAAAAAAAAAAAAACTTCTTTTCCTGTAAATTTGCACTTTTTTATTAATAATAATAATATAATATAGTCCTACATTAAATTTTTGTGCTTATTTCGTGAATGGTAACACTTAGCTCATGTCTGATTTGACAGATAATTAGTTTTATCCTTCCGTTGAACGAATATGGTTGTGTATACGCTTGAACAACGCAAAATCATGGTAATGTTGCAGAATGTGTGCGAAAATTGCATACGGATTTTGGAAGAAGAGAAGCACCATCAGCTCCGATGTTCGTTATCTTGTGAAAAAAGTGAAAGAAACTGGCATCCTCATCGATAAACCAAAGCGTGAAAAGCCAAAAACAGTGCGTACACCCGAGAATATTGCTGCTGGTGCAAAAAGGGTGCGTGAACCGCCATCAACATCAATTCATCGTCGTTCTCAACAATTGAACATTTCGGAGACATCATTGAGACGAATTTTGCATAAAGACCTTGGTATGATGCCATACAAAGTCCAATTGGTTCAGGAGTTGAAGCCAACTGACCATCCAATGCGTTTTCGCTTCGCTAAGTGGGCCTGCGATCGACCTAGAGAAGATGCCGATTTTGCCAAAAAAAAATCATCTTTTCAGATGAAGCTCATTTTGATCTTGGTTACACCCAAAACGAGTCACTCTCTGGTGCGGATTTTTGGTCCAGAGGCATAATTGGGCCATTTTTCTTCGAAAATGAGCAAGGAGTGGCCGTTACAGTCAATGGCGATCGTTATCGGGCCATGTTGAACGAATTTTTGTTCACAAAAATGAAGAGGAGGATATTGGCAACATTTGGTTTCAACAGGACGGCGCTACGTGCCACACAACCGAAGCTACACTCGATGTTTTGCGCCCTGTTTTTGAAGATCGCATTATCAGCCGCAGAGCTGATGTCGTTTGGCCACCTCGGAGCTGCGATTTGACACCGTTGGACTACTATTTGTGGGGTGCCGTAAAAGATAAGTGTTACGCCGACAAGCCAGAGACAATTGACGCTTTAAAGGACAATATTCGTGAAGCCATTGGTGAAATACAGCTGCACACAATCGATAATGTGCTTAAAAATTGGACCGAACGTGTAGGCTACTGCATGGCCAGCCGAGGCAGCCATTTGAATGAAATTATTTTCCATTATTAACCGGAAGGATTGTACTTTCAAATAAAAAATAAATTTGAGAAAATATTCATATAATTGTACAAACTTATTTGCTGTATTCATGCAGTACTCCTTGAATTCACTTGGAAAGTGACTTGAAATCGTTAGCAATACTATCTGGGTGCGTATAATCAAGTCTTGATCTATTTTGGTTATTGCAGAGGAAATATCGTCAAAAAAATCGGCGAGCCGTATTTCCATCCGTAGTATGTGTACCGAACGATATGCCTTACAGCAGTACCAGAGCGTGTGAATGCGCTATGGCGGTCCGGTATAACTGCACAGGCGTCCTGAACATGCATTTAAAAACATTTAAAAAAAGTGAGGACTCCTGTTTCATTCATAAATTTTTCGGAGTTACCGGAGGTAGTTATCCGAAAGTGGAGTGGAACACGCCTATTGCCAACATTTTTATTTAGTTCGACAGATCACTTCATGTGTGGATTTTGAGATTTTGTACACTTGCACTGCTTAGTTGGGCCATTTTTTGTTTTATTTGTTGTGTACACAGACTCGCAAGTCAAGTCCAACTATCTACTCTAAATGCCTCACCCCATAATTTTCATCGAACTATGATAACCCCCAAATCAATCAGCGGCCGCCTCTGAGTACATGCTACTCAGAGGCGACCCACCAGTAAAAGTCTTACACACATCCCCTTGTAAAATTTGACTTTCATTTTATCATTGGAAAAATATTTTTCTGTTTGCTTTGAATTCACTGACTTTCGTTCTCCCTCATTTCTCTTTGAATTAACTTAAAAAAAGAAGGAATTAGATCCGGAAAAATCGTTTAATTAACTTTTTCTAATTAACAGGGCGAACTTAGGTAGGAGGGACACGGATACCTACTTGCCGTAGTATTTCATTGCGGTATCAATTTTTGTACACGCGTGACTGTACTGCTATTCTGGACAATTTTGCAATATAGCATCGACGGCGAATGAGACGACAGTAAGGATACGTCGTGAGGTGCCCCCGAGAGTAGTACTTTAGGGCAAAGTGCACAGAGTGCGAGTCCTTCCGACACACAGAATAAATGTGACGTCCAATAAATTGGAAAGCGTCATTCAATGGTTTTTCTCTCTTTCGTTGATATTTCGCTCGTCATTCCCTCGGTGTGTGTCAATGTGTGGGTGTGTTTTTTTTTTTGCTTTCTTTGTCGAGGATTTTTTTTTATATTTCTCTCCACAACTTGAAACTAGAAACAAATTAGTTTTCCCTGTTTGTGATTGGGAATTTTCCAATTCATTGATTTTTTTCTCCTCTCTCCTTTTTCTTTTTTGCTTCATCGTTCGTCTTGACATTTTATTGTTTTTTTTTTTATGGTTTACTGTCGAAGTTGATTTGTTCAGATTTATGGCGACATGCAGTTTCTAATTAGAAGAATTTGTCACCCCAGGGATCGCGTCGGTGGGGTAGGTAAATGTGATAAAACAGAATTCCAAATGGTGATTGCTGTAATACGCAATGGGGGTTCACTTTGATTGGAATTTATATAACGCGACCGGTATGCTTATTTAAAATTAAATTTTAAATTCAAATGAATCGGTTGTCCAGGTAGATCACCTTTAACTGCATTTCTCACATGCGGCTCCATCGTAAACCTTTATTTCTGACACCTATATCAAGCCACGCGTAAAAATTCAACGGAATTTGTTTCAAATTCCGACCGACATAAAGGAAACTCACCAAAAGTGGGCTCCAGCTATTTGTAACATACATCCAACCGAAAAAAAAAGCAAATCCCACCTCTCATAAATCCATTGACAGACATTTGCTCGGGCCCCCAAAGTCGTCAGTTCCGTACGTTCGTTCACTTTGCCCACGAGAGATGTCTGCCGGCGGCGGCATGTACCAGAAATGTCATGTCATCGCGATTAACAATAACTCACACGCAATACTTCACTTTATATTGCATCGCTGATGCTGATAGTGCTGGTGGTGGCATCATCACCAGCGATGGGCCATCATATAGACTCTAGCCTCTGCGCGGAGGCTGATGCCGAGGATGAATCTGGAATCGAATGACTGTCTGGCTTTGCCTTTTGCCGCCGCCTCACATGTAAAAGTGCACGAGCACGCGGACATCACGCGGAAAAATTAATTTAAAATTTATTCGTTGCTATGCGCTTTGCACTCGGAGGAGTTTGCCTCCGAGTGGTGGTGTGCCTGTCCTCCCGTGGGGCCGCCATCAGCACCTCATGATGTTTGTGCGCGATTTTGCCGAATGAATGACGCGCATTGTAAAACTGTCAACGTTGTAAAATAACTTCCGCTCATAAATTTGTAATAAATTTTAAATGAGCCACACTTGCACGGTACTGTTGTGCGTGTGTCAGTCCCACCGAAAATGTCCTTCATTGTCAGAGGAGACGAGAGAAAATCGGTGCGGCTGATGATGGGTGGGGTGTACAAGTCTATATGTAGGACTTTGTGCGTTTTGTGTAAAGTACGTCGTTTACATGCGGAATGACGATAGTCGAGCGACATTTTTCCCCCGAACCTGAAATCAGGAAAGAGCTGAGAGCGGTCGTTGACAGGTGAGTGTCACGCACATGCACACATGTTGTTTACGTTGGCGGCGGCAGGTTGGATTGGTTTTTTTCTGGTTTAATTAATATTTTAATTCGGACTACTCGCGAGGACGATGATCCCTTTGCAAAGCGCGATAAATTTGTAATTAATTTCTGTCTCTGATGTGTTTAGTGTGCCACCTTTGTCATATGCTACATTGTTGGTGATTATTGGTATAAATTGCTATTATTAATTGTCATTTCACAGCAGTTATGCTAATGCAAGTTTGTGTAGCACTGGGGCTTTTTTTTTACAAACAAATCAACAAAACGGCGGTAATTGTTTTGTTGTTTTTTTTTTGTTAAACCTCTATCAAATTGCGGGTTGTGATAATGTTCGCTGATAGTTTGTAAGAGCTTAAAGTTGTTTAGATTGAAGAAATACTAAATTTTGAAGCATTTTTGTAAGGAGTCCAACTGAAACGTCTTGATTTGTTGTTATGAATAGGTTTAACAATATTTTTGTTTCACCTGTTGACCAATATAATGGATTAGTATGTGGATCTGAAAAAAATTATTGACATCAGAAACAACCAATGTTGACTCATTATAGACAGATTTTTTGGGGGTCTGCCCGCATCTCTTTTCCAAAGTGGTGTTTAGTAAACGTTCGCTTTTAGAAAAAAGAAATTCTCAAGATCCTCATGGCGTAGCTTTCCCATCTTGTCGTTGTTTTATTTCTGGTAGTTTCTACAGACTAATGTCGGAATACATATTTCAGCAATAAAATCAAACTTTTCCGATTGAGATTCGGTACATCCATTAAAAGTTTTTATTCAGATTAAGTGGTGGAAATCAACATAACGGGTGATTTTTTAAGCGTAGCTTTTAAAAAATCGAATAAAACTTTAAAATTTGCATCAAAGACAACTACATGTAAATGTTGTCCGCGGCTCCGTTTGAAATTCCATTCGGAAGCTACAATTTTGCGTCACTTTTTTCGAGCATTTCGGCCTGTATTCCACGCATTACGCGTGTTATGTTATTCTGTAAGGCTTCAATTGTGTTCGGCTTGTCCACATAGACTAACGACTTTACATAACCCCACAAGAAATAATCAATGGTTAGTTAAATTGCATGATCTCGGCGGCTAACTCACGGGGCCATTTCGAGATATAAGCTGCTGACTAAATACATCCTACAACATTTCCATTATTTTACTAGCCATGTGGCATGTGGCACCGTCTTGATGGAACCACATATCAACCAAGTTCAACTCAGCCAACTGAGGCAAAAAAAAAAGTTGCGTATCAAGACTCGATATCGTTCGCCGTAGACGGTAACGTTTCTTCCTCGGTCGTCTTCGAAGAAAATTGGACCGGTGAAGCCACCAGCCCATAAACCACACCAAACTGTCGTGTTTTCGGGATGCATTGGTAAATCTTGTATCCAGATGCGACAGTTTTGCTTATTTACGTATCCGTTGAGCCAGAAATGAGCCTCATCGCTGAACACAATTTTTCGATAAAACATTCACCAAAATTTTAACGTTGTGGTAGGTCATTCGGCTTCAATTCTTGCACAAGTTGAATTTTATAGGCTTTCAAACCCAAATCGACACGTAAAATTTTCCATGTGCTTGATTAACACATGCCCAATTGCTGAGAACGACGATGAATTGACATATCACGATCTTCGTTAACATCGGACGCTACGACTGCAATATTCTCTTCGGTTTAATGTCCAACAGAGTAAATTTAGTCCGAAATTTGGTGGAAACAGCACGAATTGTTGATTCACCAGCTCGATTATGACGACCGTAACAAACGGTGCACATTTTTCACAGAGCACGAATTTTGTTAATAAATTTCAATAATTTGCAATCGTTGCTCGTTTGTAAGTCTTTCCATGATTAAATGGCATAGTATACAGAAAACTTTTCAGATGACGTTTGGACGCCATTACTAACCAGTGCTGCCAACTAGAAAAACTTAAATCTAAAAAAATCACCCGTTACAAACTTTTTCATAATTTTTTTTTTTTGAATCGAATATAATACTTTTGGGATATCGATTTATTATGCCCTAATCCATAGGGGTATATTCGTTTGGATACACGGTGTGTAACATAGAGAAATCGATTTGGCCATGTATGGCTGTCTGTAGGTCACCGGTTTTTAGGCCTTCCATTTTGACCTAAGATCATAAAAATTGGTATTGTGATCCTTGTACATGCTATTCGAACAAGTGTAAACATTTTCAAAATCCGCCCACTTAAAACTTTTTTTTTTGCCAGACTGCTGAGTTTTGAAAAAGTCTCTATACAGCAAATTTAGATAATCTCAAAGCTGCATTTCTCCCATATAAAGTTTCTTGTTACGCCCACTTTTTGGTGGCGTTTTTAGTAAAAAAAATATTCTTTCGGTCAAATTTTAAAATAAGTATTCGAAAAAAATTGATGCAAAAACTTTAATAAAATTAATATGAACATTTTGCGTTTAGACCATTTTGACCTATGCCCAATTTTTGGGGGGCGTAGTATTTGTATACCCAACCCCAAGGCATATGCAATAGAAAAACGAAACATAAAATATTTTCAAAGGCTGTCTGAACAATATGTTGTGACACGTTATTTTCTATATTTCATCGCCAAAAGCCCCCACTTTGGGGAAATTATTTTAAAGGATGGGATATAGTATTAAACGATCCGCACATCGGATTGTAGCCTTCTCATATGTTTTATGTTACGTTGCAAAAATTCCATTTGAATATTAGAGTCATTCCTGTAAAGCCATACACATGGTGAACATCTTAGGTCGGGATTTTCATCTAAAAATTCCAAGTGGCTAATGTTCAAATTTGTTCAGAATACAAATCGTTTACAATAGATGAGGGGCTCATTTCAAATACATCTAGATGGCCTTTCCAAATGCCTTTCTTTATTCCTTTACCAGCCTAATAGAAAATGTAAATAAAATGAAACACTAAAATCACCCGCAACTATCTCCGATTTTGTTATTCATTGGATTGCAAACCCAAACGGCCACAACACGAAACCTTTTGGTTTTTCAAAAACCGCACGTTCATCCATTTCTTGGTTATTAACTTCACTCATTTACCAACCCGCTTTCATTCCTCACAACATAACATCAAATTTCCCGCAACGACTACCTCAACCGTAGTCTACACCGTCTTCAAGATGGGGAAAAAATACCCTCAGACATTCCTCAAGGAAGAAGAAATCTTTACCGAAGAAAAATTCCTCAGATTTTCTCTCCCGAGAAAAAAAACCACTTGTGTCCTTAAATTTTTAATTTCTTCACATTCCTACACGTACATCTTCACCCCAGCTCACAGCACAGCAAGGCTGCCAACACCACAGTTTTTATTGCTTTGGTACCTCAAGTAAAAGCCAATCATTTCTAACCCCCAGCCAAAATACAAACACACATCCCTATGATGCCAGGTGCTTTGCACATGCGAGCGCAAAGGATAACTCTCCAAGTCGACAATTCCTCGTTATTTTCGTGGGCAAAGCTCATGCGGCGAGAACAGGGCAAAGGCAAAGTTACCTCAACTAGCTTAAAAAGCATCCTGCGGCGACATTGGGTGGCATTACCTTTGCCGCTGAAATCGGTTTGGCCTTCACTCGAAATAAATTCTCTTTCTCTGGCAAATAAAAAATAAAAATCGCGCATTAAAAAACGAAGAAAAAATTACGGTAGTGGGGATGGTAACACACAAGCATTTCCCACATGTGGTGTATTTGGCACCCTTAGGCAGGCAGTTGTTGTGTGTGCCGTTTTCCTTTTAACTCTGTGTACGCGAACTGTACACAAAGTGATGTAAAGAGTCGAAAACAACCTCCAACTCTATCGGCAAACAAACATGTGAATGCTGCGCCCCCTTCCTCCGCCCGCTCCAGTCTAAACGAAGTGTTGGCATAACAATAAAATTTTAATGGAGTTCAGGTCCCCTGCCACCATCCCTTGCTCACATGTTACACGGGGCAATTGAGTGCGATCACCATCATCATCATCATAATAATAACAGTCATCGTACGGCGCGCATTCGGTGGGTGTTGGTGTCGCCGTTTTCGTCATCAGGACATCATCATTTTGCTAAGAACGAGGAGAAAAAAAATTGTAACCACTCCATCGTATACAACACCCACCGCAAGGACACATAACCAAGGATATTATTTTTATTCACGTTGTAACTTTTTGTGTGTTATGTGTTACGTTGTGTCGTTATGCGGTGACATCAAATCAAATTGTCACACAGTCACTCATACAACTAAGGAACTAAATTAGCTGTCAAATCGTTCATAAAACAGGACAGCACATATATACCACGTGTTTCAGGACGACATTCTTTGGTAGAGTTGCTTTCTCGCTCTGGAATTACTGTTGGCGTTGGTATTTGCCTTAATTTGATGGTCAGTTTGTAATAGCCCCTGCTAGGAGTGGATAACGATGCCGCAATTATAATTGTGACTTAAGGATATTTAATTTTATTATTTCGACTTTGTGTAAGGATTGAGTGGCATACACTCGATACAAGTGGAGGGGCGTAATCGTCATCGTCATCGTCGCATGTGTGACCTCAATTAGAGTAGGGGAGCTAGTCTGGACGGGGTTTATAATTTTAGAAGCAGTTTTGGTTGGACGATACCTATATGTACACCATACACTAGCAAGCAGAAGCAACCCCTTTTTATTGGGGACAGTAAAAACTAACGATCGCATATGGACATTCAAGCACATATGGCCGATGGCGAATCTAAATTGGGTACGGTTTTTGTGGTAAAGGTGATTGGGTGGTTATACGGTTGAGGTTATGGACGATGTTATGGCTCTTTGAAGAGGTGGTCGTTGTTGGTATTTGCGAATTTCCACCAGATGCACTACAGTAGGCTCTACAGTCGTTGTTTGTGAATGGGATTCTTTAAGCAGACTATTCTGTGATTTTCGTCTAAGTAGGTTAGTCTACAAATTGGCGGTATGGTTAGCAATGATATCGAGCGGTCTGAAGTGGCTTCATAAAGAAATCATTTGTGGTTGGAGTGCATTCTTGTAGGCAATTGGAGTTTGAACGGAAATTTAAAATGGTTTTCTAAATAAATTATATTCAAGAATGTCATAGGTTTCCCATCAAAGATGATGGGAAGTTTTTTTTTCAATTTAGCTACTAAATAAAAATATAATTTTGAATCCATCTAAATATATCTTCTACAGCATTACTTAAACATTTTTTTCGTCTTGTTGTATTTCTATCCTAAGTGTTTTTTCTTATTTATAATTACAGGTTATAAGGCGTGGAAAATTTAACACTGTTGGACGTTACTTGTTGTGTTGCTGTTTTAATCTGGGTTAGACATCTAAAGGATTCTTCGTCTCTCATAATTATGCGGAATATTGGTTATCCTGAAGGTACTTTTAACTGGCAATTCCAGTTCTATTATTTTGGCCGCAGGAAAAATGCAGTTAATGACATCGCTGACAATTTACTCGGAGACAAAAAAAACAATCATGGTCCAAAAAGCCAACAGAGAGAGGGCTTTATCTTTGTTAGGTATTTTGATTAAATATTAAGGTATGTTCAATTGCTTTATATTTTTTTTTTATTCTTGATATGCTTTTTATACTCTACAATCGCGAATTCAAATTCGTCTTGATACCTAGTTCGAAAAATTGAGATAAAATTAGGAAAACATAACCGAAAGTTATGTTGTCTCTGCACGATCGACCTTTTGCCCGTTTTTTTTAACGTTCTCTTTTAAAAATTTTGGACCTCGAGATTTTGATTGAATCTAAAATTACGATGACAAATAAGTGGTTTTTAGAATTCCGTCCGTCGGTTCGTCTGTCCTTAATGGTCTCTCCATCCTAAACGGCTTGACCAATTTTCTTCAAACTTAGCAATCCAGCATTTTTTGGTCATAATTCTGTTTTTGTTTGCTTTAAGTCATGTTATTAACAGTACCTGCCATATAAGAATTATACATAACATCAATTTTCTCGAAAACGGCTCTACGATTTTGATTAAATTTTCTATAAGCATATTAGTTCCAATAGAACTGCATACCCAGTTCTTTCGAGAAATTCCATATAACGGATTGGCCAAATTATGAATATCGTCAAATTCACTCATGCTTGGGATTTGCTCTAATGCCCATCTCGCTTTGAAAGAGAAAGTTATATACGACCCAGTCGTCCACCCCCCACTCGTTTTGGCCATGGCCACTCGACAGTGGCGCCATGGTTAGTGCAATGATTTGACAAATTATCCGAATAGTATCAATTGTTAAAAAAGCTTATCTCCACTAAGCCGTTTGTAGTCAGAACACAAAAGGGAGTTGCCGCCATCGTGCAAGAAGTACACACGCACCCATGAATGATTGTGAGAAAAAATAGTCTCTGGATACTAACGAGACTGTTGCTCCAAAAATTTGTATTTGACGTATAATATGAACTAAGCTGTACAAATCTGTCTGTAGGTTCGTCCGCTTATTTTTTAACGACTTGTATGCCAGGATTACATTTTATATATGAACACTTGTAAACTAAGCTGTACAAGCGAAATTCATCTAACTTAATCGAACATCTTGATTATAGATTGCAATTTACTACAATTCATCTGCAAATAGTTTTAGGCCATTTTCACTTTATAGAGATTTTTCGTTAAAATCTGTTTTTAAAACATTCAAAAATATTTTATAAAATGTCTGGACATCATATTGAACCATTTTCTGAGGGCATTTATAACTTTTTGATGATCATTCACAATTTTTGCCATTAAGATTCCCCATAGAACGTACTCTCCTTGGCCCATGAACCACCCTTACGTACCTTACTTCCAGTATGTGCGTGATGCCTTCCCTTTGAATTAAAAAAGTCCAACCCCGTCACCTAACAAACAATCCAACAGACCACTGCTGTGTGTTGGTATGGTAGCCAATCTCATTTAGATTAGTAGTCCACAATAAACACACACTACAGCAACTCGAAGAAAAATAATTAAAAAAAGACCAGTAGCAGTCGACCGTCGACGACGGCTCTCACTCTCACTTCTAAGGTTGCAATTAGTCTCGTTTATGATTTGCATTTTAAATTAAGTGCGCTGCCTGCCGGAAGTAAGCGTCCATTATGGAGGGCGCTTCAGTTTCCGGTGTGGTTGTTGCTCCTCTCCACACACTCACAGCCACTTTTCCGACACCGTCGCTAACCCCGAAACCTTTTTCTAACCTCGCACTGCCTTAACGCCAACCTCTCGTTCACCTATCTGGCCCCGACAAAAATAAAAACCAAAACTTGGGTTCGTCGTTCGTGTGTTGTTTGTCAAGTTGGTGGCTTTTTCGGCGGTATGTTCTCTTGACTCTTTTTCTCCTATATACATTTTTTTTTAGCTAGTTGGGCTGACTCTTCTTTCGTCCTTTTGTTTTCCTCCTTTTATCACCTCCGTCACGTAGCAAAGGGCAGTGAGCTGCTCGTATTTTTTTTTTGCACTCTAGAGCAGCGTTTCATTTTTTGTGTATGCTCGCCGTGTTGAAAGTCATTAATTTCGGTTTTGAGAAGAGGCTCTAATGAGTTTTAAGGACGTGCTGCAGATGTATCCGTGTGTATATATAGCTTTTGGCTTTTGTACACCGGAAGTCAGTCATTACCGCTCGTTGAAAAGTGCCAAAGCTCGGGAAGCTACCGGTTGAACATAGTGTTGTTTGCGGAGAGGTTTTTACCTTTTAATTAGATGTCATTGAAGTCATTACAATAGCCGGAGACTCTCTGGGGGGATACTAAATTAACGGTGCAACAGTTTACAAAAGCCACATACAATTGTGAATAGGGGAGGTTTTTGTGTGGTGCAACGCGAACACAGTACGAAATCGGATGGATGGTTGTAGGAGGTGGACCCTAATTTGGAGCGAATTGTTTTAGTTTATAATTGCATGGATAAAGATAAGTATGCAGCAAGGAGCAACTTTGTGTTCAAGTGGGATAATTAGGATTACTTAGGTGTCGAAGGATGAGTTCTCTCGAAGTTGAACGAACCTCGTGCAGGAATTTTGCGTCTTAGAAAGGTGACTGCAAATGTATGTTGGGTTGAGCATAGAGTATGACTCCACCATCATTTTTCTGCTTTTATAATAATTGAACAAAGTTAATCCTGAGCTCAAACTTAATATTTTGGTTACTATTCTGTACTAACTGAACCGGAAAACTTTAAAACGTATTTTTGAGTGATCATTTGTATTTATAAAGGTTTCGGGATGTTTGGTTTACATTTGCAATTTCAATTAATCTTAAGGTGTTTTATTAACATTCTGATTGATAAATCAATATTCAGGTAACCAAATTATATTAATAAAAACTAAAAACAAAAAAAAAACTAATTTCGTTCATTGCAATGCTTTATGATACACGACATTGTACTTCCCTTTAAGTATTTTTGCTTCGATAACGTTGTTCATCAGGTTTTTCACCGCATGCCGAGTGGCATTATAAAGACGTGGTTTGTTTTTATTTCGTAACATTATGATTTGTTTTCCCGACTGTCAGTTGGAGATTCTGAGGTGGTAATCCGGGTAATTCCAGCGAGTTTAAAAACTCGGTTGTATAGTTGACGAATCATCTTGGGAAGTGACGGAATCCACCGATTAGTACGTCAAAAATTCGCGAGCATATCACTTTGAATTTTAAAATTCAATTCGTCGACATGAATGTTTTTCACAGCCAATATAGCATGTTCGCTCAACCAATTATGATTTTTGTAATTTTGTGCAATGTTTGGGAGCATCTTTCATCTTTCGGATGATTTCGGATTTTGATTCGGTAAGCTGACAGAAAGCGACGGTCGAAATCTTAACAGGGATTTAGCTGTTGCTAATGTTCCAGCAATTGCATTGAAAATACTCCTCCAGATTGCAGATCGATACGCATATTCGTAGTCAGTTTCAATATCTTGATATGTTTCCACATAACGGACGACTTCAAGCATTAAGTTCATTGGCTGGCGTTGACCGTGGAATCACTGGCAATACTTGCCGAAAATCACCTGCCAACAGAATCATCAGACCAGCAAGCCGCCCATGTTGTTTCGTAAATTTTGCATTGTTTTGTCTGATTCCTCCAAAGACTATGTGACATTGTGCACTCATCCCAAACGATCAGTTTGCTTTGATACAAAACTTTGAACACCAGTTCCCTCGCTCACAACTTTCATAAGAGTGCCGTACGCATATTTCTGTTGTCAATTCAACACTGGAATGTTCGTTATTTCGAACTGAATCCCGCAAAGCATCGCAATCATATTGATTTTCGCGTCGCAACTATTGATTAAATGCGTTGTGCATCGGAAAATTTGGAGCTGCCATGTCTAAGTCAGACAATACCTTGTTCGACATCATCAAGCACATGTCCTCGATTAATTTCAAAGTCTAGTTGTGAATTTCCTCGCTTAGTTGTAAATTGGATGTAATGTTGTAATACGCATCTGATGCAAAATATCATCACTCACGGCATGTTTGTATTGCTCCACAAATCAGTCGGTTTTTTCCCTATAAACTTCAATTCAATTACTACGAACAGTTAAAAAAAAAATTAGCCAAATCGGTGCTAAAGTTGACGTGGTCATTTTTTATTTCCGTAAAAACCTAAGTTGGGTTCTGACGAAGATTTAAAAAAAATTGCCAAATCGGTGCAGCCGTTCTCAAGTGATGCGACTCCCAACAAACGACATTTGATTTTTATTTCTTTCTATATTATAACCGATTACATATTATCTTTTAAGAGTTTGCTCCTCCTAGCATAAAACTAAAATTGTCTCCCTCTAAGTCGATTTTTCACGGGATATCAAAATTAGTTCGAGTTAGAGGGAGTTTTGGCGAACCACGTTCCTACTGTATGCTATTCAACTCCTCCTTCTAATGGCAGATTCGACCTCCATCCGGATGATGAAGATTGTGTTGTCGGTGAATGTGAAATAAGATGTTCATATAAACATCCCGACCATATAGGATGCCCATCTCAAAAAACAAGTTCTGTAATCGCAATGAGGGTGCAATAGGAATGAATTTTCCGTTTTTGCAACTCTTCCACTTACAAATTCATCTGCTTAGTCTTGGTTTAAGCACATATGCAGCATTGAAATATGACTTTGAAAAATGGATCCATAAATAAGTAGTCATAGAAGATCGGTGTTAACTCTCACAAAAATGTCCACCAGTTTAAGGGATAAAAGATAAATTATATTTTGAAACATCAGCTAAAAACACTTTTTGCCTAACGTAAGGAAAAACCTTTAAAGAGATTACCTATGAACTGACTATGATAATCCTCACCTTCTACTCAAGATCTAAAGTATCTTATTTTCGAAGCAACCCTCTTAGTGAGATACATAATGTAATAAGAAAAAACCGTTAACCGTCTATCATCTGTGCAGAAACAATACTTGCTATTTAAAAATTTATATTCATCCGTTTGTTCAATCATTTCAAGACAACGAAAAAGGACAAACTAAAGCAAAACAAAAAAATACACATTTCCCTCTACTAAATCATTTGCCGTTCGCTCTGTAACTGTATCTATTTCTCATTTTTCTACAGACGACTTCGGCATCCTAATCTAATCTCCAAGTAATCCTATTCTTGAGTGCAACGACTGTTTTCCATTAGCAAATTTTATACAATTCCATCGAACTGCACACAGCCAAAGACGTCGACGGTGTGTACGTTCAAATTGTTATCCTTTAAGTCAATTTCTCTCACAAGAAAAATACGTTCGCTTAACACCTTGAACTAAGGCATCGAGAGGGTGGGTTTAAAATCGAATTTACTGCCAACGGTATTCAATGTCGAAAATAACAGCAAGGACCTTGTCTTTCTTTCACTCTGCCACTAGAAGAATTTTCATTGTTTCACCTCCATGAAACACATGTGTGAGTGTATTTGAGCCTCTAGCTTATTTCACCTGAGAGAGTAGAAGCATCACTCTATCAAATGACATAAACGATATGTAGTGTGGAAAATCGACAAAAAAAAGGATCGCTCACATCCACCTTAAGTGTTGGGGGGGTGGACTTTCTTTCGCTTCACATAATCATAAAAAAAAAACAAGCATCGAGTCGATAAAGAAACTGATGTATGAAAATGGAAATTCACTTTGTCGAATTGTACGTACACACTGGGGAGTATGTATGAGTAGGTTATAAAAAAAAAATATACATGTATGGAACGAAAGCAACTGTAAACTAGTTATGATATAATAAAAATTCCATACCAGCAGCCAGTCGTGTGAAATTATTACGTGTGTGCGGGATTACATCAAAATGAAAATGGCAACGTACACACTCTAAAAGTAGATCCAAAATGTGTGTGCGAGAGTATTGGTTCGATTCGTGGAAATAAAAACGACTTAAAATTACATTTTAACATTTTATGAAGCGCAAAGGGGACAAACATTGTCATTGAATTCACAGAGGACTTCAGTTTTTGCTGTTTTCTGGTAAAGACGCATAGGGAATGTGTTGTCAAGGACAACGCTTTGAGCGGTTGTCTAGGATAATAATTTTTATTATTTATTTCATTCATTCTTTTTTTTTTCTTGTCATTTGCATGAATGATGCCAATCGGGCGGATTAAATGGCCGGGATGGTATAATGGGTGGGTTTTTATTTATTTGGTTGTATTTGCTTATGATTCGTTTGAAATGATTGGGGATTTGTTATGCGCATGCGTACCATAGACATGTTTTTGAGATTCTCGTCAATAATCGGATAAAGGTCTCTGTTAGTGATGTGCCAAACCGAATATTTCCCATCCTGAGTTAACTCGAGTTGGAATCTAAGCAACACGAGTTGTTACTCGATTTGAACAAAATTATTTGAAGTAAAAATTCATTTGCCCCTGAAGGTAATTCCTTTTCTTATTGGCAAAAAGTTTAGGCTGTCCGTTTTTCAGAAGCCTCTACTGAGGCATCAATTCTTGCTTGGGCACCATTTGAACTGGCTCATCGCGATTCGGCAACTACCGATTTCACTTGAGGTTAACATAAGTGATCTACTTTTCATCACAATCCACTATCACCAGATGGGTTGTGTACGATTTGCCGATTTTTTAAATGTCAATACCATCCGTTACAGAAATGGGTCAATTTTGTAGCGATTTAAAAGCGATTCTCAGATGGAAATTCGACCGGGGGACTTTTTTTTTTACTAACTCGGGGGCAATTCCGTGGTACATTTCATCGAGCTTCTTTTTCTGTCAGTTGACAATTGAATCACTGCTCGACGATTTCCACGTATTTATCGATATTTTCCACAATTTGCCTTCCAGAGTGTTTTTTATAATATATGAAGTCGAAATTAACGTAATGAAATCGTCGAAAAACCCCACGTGATTTGTTGTTAGAGTGTAATATCTGCCAAGAATAAATGCATTTTCAGAGAGCCAGTGGCTAGCAATTCACTAGAATCGGCATCATGGAATTAAACATTTTATATTCGTTTTCAGGTTTAAGTCTTCTATTTTCAGGTGTGGTTAAGGTATTATCAAATGGAATCCAATGTTTCCGAAACACAATGGTGATTGTTGTCGTTTAGGTGACACCAAACGATGGTACTTACATCGAAGAAACTTTTCCAATCTTGTAATGGGTTTTAATCGCGACCTACTTCAATTATTCGAATTCGTCAAAAGCGTGACGAAATGTCTAGCTTTCCTAAATCAGTGTAGGGAATCATGTCACAATATATAAAATGTTTATACTGCCCGAACTCGAATCTGGTCGAACTCAAATGGATTCAAAAACACTTTAGGAGACGAAAGCATTGCGAACTTTCTAGTTTCGCTTGAACAACGTATAAATGTTTTCTGCTCTCTTTGTTTTATCGCTAATTGAACAATCGATGCCCTAGTGAAATAGCCAGTTCGATTTCATTCAATGGCAATTATCGCTTCGTTGTGAATGGAAATCAGTTTACTCTCAAGCCTATCTTCTTCACCCCTGCACTGTGCAGAAACATGAAAAGGATATTCATAGCCTTATTAGCTCGTGTTAATTGTACAAAATTGTATGTCACCAAGGGAAATAAGAGGCAAATCATGGAAGAATACTTCACCTTAATTCAAATGGCTTCGGCAGGAGTAGGAGAAAACTTTTTTTTTTTGTTTAATATGCTTGCACTTAAGGGGTAATATCTACCCTTTTAATGTTTTACCATAGTACGAGCGTTTTATAGAAGAGGAGTGATAGCAAAGATCTCGGCGCATAGTCCAATATTGAAGTAATGATATTCAATGCTCCGAATGTTATTCAATAAGTATGTATATGGGGAACCCTTAAGATATCACGTGGTATCACAACGGACCAAATCGGGACTAAGTGTCTTGTCGAACAGCCCGCAGAGAGCTACTAAAACAAAACCTAACCTAATCACCGCCTAAAAAGGCAACATTTAGATGAAAGACTCGCTACCAGGACCTTGTTGTACTTACCATGAAGTCTTCTAGCAACTCATTAATGTTTAATAAATATTTATCGCTGTACAAAAAACCTAAAGGCTTACATTAAATACACGAAACGAGAAACGACCACTTCGACTTGGTTAGCCTGGCTTTTTTTTTCATGCCTGAAACCATACTACAAATCAGACGAAAAACAACCGCGTACCCCTCGGCACGAATTATATTCCAGACCATTCTAAGGGTATGCAAACACAAGAAGATAAAAATCCACCAGAAAGGGCACTCCACTCTCGAGCCATCCATCACAAATCATCCGATGGGCATTTTATTACTGCAAATATTTACAATCCATCCAAAACGAAAACCGAAAAATAACCCAAGTCCACCTCCATCTTGGTTCACGTCTCTCATCAATAATTCCATCTTTATGATTGAATAGAAAACATACGCGCGCTCACTTGTGGGCGCTTCAATCACGTCTATGCGAGTGCCTTCCCCCTGGGCACTACTGTATTGTTCGCTGAAAAAAAAAAAATTGGAATCGTTGATGAACAGCAAACTCCCTAAATCCCCAAAAAACAAAACTGATTCACGTCAATAATTGGAAATTAAATTCTCGTGCCGTCTTCGTCGTCATAGTCCCGCAAAATCAACAAAACCGCACCGGAGAAAAGAAAGAAAGCTCTAACCACCGACCTCCGCCACCCACCATTTTCCAGTTACGTTGCGGTCTCCAAAGGCGTTAAATTCAATTTAACAAGGGCGCACCCCAACAAATAATAGAATCAATTTGGGAAATAAAAATTACGAATAAGAAAAAGAATTGTCTTCTTTCAAAAATACAAAAAAAAAAAAAAAACTCGAATGCAAATAGGGGTATACGCGCACCCTGTGACAGAGTGACTCCCTTCAGTTTTGTTTATCTCTCGCAAAACTCAGCCCCCCCGAAGGGACATTTTTTTTTGTTTTAATTCGGTTCCTTTTTGTTTTCGGAATTGGTGAAGAGACAATGTGAACTGTGTTTTGTTCTAAATGTTTGTTAATTAATTTTTTTTGTTTATCTCTCAACCACCCTGAAATTAAGAGCGAGTAAGCAACAACGCGCCGGCTAAGTGGTGGAGGGTGAGCAGGACCGCGGGTGCGTTTTCCCAAAATTAAGTAATTTAACTTTGACAATTGAATCATCATTTGCTCAAGGCGTGTGACAGCAACAGAAGTGGTGGTAATGTCGGTCGAGTGGCGGCGTAGGAAAAGGAGCTTGTTGCAACCGTTGCTCCTGGCTGCCGCCGGTATTGCGGTTTGGTCTCGTTTTTGATTGGAAGGGGGAGAAGTCGTTGGAATACAATTCGGAGAGTGGGCAAGACTTTACATCTGGTTTTGTGTTGTGTGTGAGCTGTTTTTCCATTGTTTTAGTTGTTTTCATTGCTCTTGTACTGATTTTCTCCTGCCTGTATTGTGTGTCTCCTTCTTCGTCCTACTTGTGGACTGATTTCTTCCTTTGGTTGTTGCATAATTGTTTAACCGAATCCAATTAAGAAAAACATTTTTTTTTCTTATTTTTTTGTTGAGTTTTGCTTTCATTTAAATGCAGTTTTACTCGTGGGATAATTGGGTTTTTGTTTTTCTTTTGGGGAGTGGTGGTGATTACAGGTTGAAAAAAAAAATCCTTAACGACTTTCCAAGTCTTTATAGACCTTGTATAGGTGGTGGAACTTAAATGAGAACGTATAGTTATCGTTGGAGTGCGAGTTTATTACAGGCTTAAAGGTGGGCCTTTTTATATAATGTGGTTATGAGCATTGCTTTGCTCTCCGAAATGGATAACAATAGCAGGTAGTTCCCGAAATGTACGTGTTTTTCATTGTATTTCGCAAAGATTACTGGATTGTTAAGGGGTTTTTTGCAATTTCGTATTTAAATAAAAATACAGGCTCGTTAGTTGACAATATCGCGTTCGATATTGTTCCTGTTCTCCTCTAACGTTGTTGGTTACTTGCCATATTCCAACGGCTTAACGTAACCAGATACAAATACATTCAACGGCGGTAAAGTTGAACCTATGAGTAAGGCGGCCAATCTCGAGATTACCTGATAACCGAACTTTTTATTCAATGGATCAACAACCAGATGTGTGCCATGAGTCACAATATTTTTAGAATTAGAATCACACATCCCTGATGTAATGTACCATACGAATCTAGACAAGTCTTTCAACATGGCACGATTGCGAATTTCATTAATCTTGACATAGTTACCTTTGGTATGAATTCCACACCACATGGTCACTTTTTGTGGACCCAATTTAGTACATATTTTCACCCACATGTGGGAACACTGTGTTTATAGAGGAAGACATAGTCTGCTATCCGACAGCTATCACGTTCTTGCTATAAACATGGCGCACTTACAATATATTAAAGCCCTCTAAAAGTGTAGAATATCACTGGCTTAGGTTTAGGTTTAATGGGCTGTTGGCGGTCGAGTGAGCCGACAAACTCGCATAGCCCTACGTGGGCCTATGCTATATTACAGATTGATAGTTGTGTTGTATGGTTTGTGCTTCTGCTTCGAATAGATATTTGCTCCTAACCGATATACAGAAGAATCGGACGATCAGTGCTAGCTATAGTGGTTGTTGCCAACTCCGTCAGGTCCTCGCTGCCAAGGAGTTTGTTACGGATGTTGCTGATCGCGGGCAGTGACACAGTAGGTAAGGAACGTCCACCTCCACGTCAGAATCTCCGCACTTTCTGCATAGTTGGTGTATGTCAGTAAGTCTGATTTTACGAGAGTGTTTACCCAACAGATTGTGTCCTATTATCACTCTACCGCTATTGAACTGGAGGCTCTATTTAGAGCTATGAGCTTATTTGATTTGCTACAGCTTAATTCCGGCGACAAGTCTTTGGTGTGATTACAGCTGAATGTGTTTTGTGTTAAACAATAACCAGGTGGTTATTGTTTAATTTTGTGTGTGTATAGTTATTTTCTGTTTTTTTTTTTTAAAAGTAGCGGGGGTTAACCTACTATCACATAGGGAGATAGAGCTAGACGATCCTAATCTGGCTAGCTCGTCTGCTTTTCCATTCCCTGGAATATTATTATGTCCTGCCACTCAGATTATTTGGACTTTGTTCTGATTACATAGAGCCTTTCGCTCTGTGCGGGAGCGTCCAACTACTCGTGATTTTACTATATTAGACCATTTACTACGTAAATGGAGATATCCTCTTGTTATAAGTCCAGTATTCTAGATAATACGGCAGTTTCGAGTATAGCTAGGATCTCTATTTTTTTTATAAGACACTGCATGAGTTTGCTAGTCGAAGGGATGTGGTTAGACCGATTGCATCGGAGTAAACCCCAGAGCCCACCATTTCCATTTTAGACCCATCAGTATAGATTGATATTTCAATGTTGGATACCTCAGTATTTGACGACCATTTGTCTCTGCTTGGTATTCTGATTGAATATTTAATGTCGAAATCGTAATATGGGATGGTGTAGTCAGATACCCCATTCTCGTATGCTACTAATTCCAATTTGTGCTGTGACCAAAGGGTTTGATACACAGGTTACCCGCTTCTTTGAGGCGTACTGTGCTTTTCGCTGTTGTCTCGTTGATCTGTAAGTCAATTGGTGGAATGTTCAGAATTGCTACCAAGCTTGCTGTGGGACTGGTGCACATGGCTCCTGTTATGAATACGCATGCTGTTCTTTGAACTTTTGTTAATGCAGTCAAATGCTTCGTATTTTTCATGGCATTCCACTAGACTAGACAACCATGTGAGAATCGGTCTGACAACAGCTGTATATAGCCATTTCGTGACTTTCGGGGCAGAGCCCCATTTTTTGCCGCAGATTCTATTGCAACTGTGTAGTGCAATATTTTCTTTCTTTGCTCTTTCGTTGATATTAAGATTCCAATTTAGCTTGCTGTTAAGTATCACTCCTAGGTATTTGGCACTTGCTAACAGTGAGAGGGAGGCAATTCCCAGAGTTTTGACCGCAGGACTCTGGCCATCTGCTAAGTATGTTTAATCTAGTTTACATGATTGCGCTAAGAATCGATGGGAATTTCCCACATGAGTACCACATCGTCTGCATAGGCCGCAGTCACAGGCTTACAAGTGACAATTTTTATGGACCGGTAAAGGTACCTAATGGTAAAAACTACCCATACCGAGAATACCCATGATGCTATAGATTTGTCCTTTTAATTGAATAGTGCACATTTAGAAGGGATCTTTGAGGTACCACTATCCTGTCATATCTATTCGATTCAAAAGAACAGCTGGATTCCTAAACGTCAAAAAAGTTCATTATTAGCAAATTATGCTTTTGCAATATCTACTCCTTTCAGCTGTAAATCATCAAAATATTGCATCAGATCTGTTTGTGTTGCAAATGTTGCTTCTTCTTGCGGATTACATGCTCCGTTAAGAAACGTTATGAACTGCACCGAAACATATTTGTTGATTTAAAAAACGATTGATGTCGCATTCACGATGTAATGCCTTTAGGAGTTCAGGCAATCATATAGAAATATATATTTTTTTTATTTAAAACCTCCCTATCAGATCACCCTGTGTAAATTTATTTTTCATAATCATATTTTCCAATCGAGTAGACTTAATTCCCTAGTCTAATAAATCCTTACCACACAACACACAAGGCTTTGTGTGGCAAAACTAATAACATGCCGCGTCGCATTAGCACTGCGAGAGTAGTTAATGCGGCAGTGTTCCGCTATGATGATTTCCACTTTAAGTGTATGCGCGCCGCATCCTCCAGAAATGCTACGTACTTCTACATCCAATATCAGAGTTTCTTTCATTAATTTACTTGGCACAGCGTTGTTGCTGCACGGCACTACAACCAGATCCAAGGATAATCTCAACATAATAATATAAGAAACGGAACACAAAACAGTAGGAACAAGATGCAACCAACACAGAGGCACACACAAAACAAAACGAAATAAATATGTGCTCTCGGATATCGCAAAAAGTGGGCAACTCCACGACCCACTTTAATATTGCATACAGCTAATTTATCCTTGAAGTAAACCAAATTAAGGATCTCCTCTTTGTATAATCGTAGTTGTAGTCGTCGTCATTCCACGAAACACACACACACACCGTGCTGCACAGATGAAATGTAATTTTACTAGTTTAAAACAATATTATCTCGCGAGCGCACTCAACACACTCGCAGCTATGCTGTCGTTTTCATTTTCATTTTCGTCATTGCATCGTCGTCCTTCGAGCGCGGAGTAAATTGAATGCAGATGCATTTTCCTCTGAACTGAGGCTCTAGATTCTGAAATCCTTTGCAGAAAGACATGCAAACGGCGTGCGGCAGAGCTGGAATATTTCTTTTATTGGGAGCAGGATTTTTTAAGACCAAATTTTGGCACTTAATTGTGCATATACATACTCGTATGTTTGTATACAAAGAGGACATTTCTTGGGAAAATACGAAAATATATACAAAAATATGAAAAATAATGAAAGGAACGAATCGAGTGCAAGGCAGAGAGGTACATAAACAAGTAAAAATGTAAATTATTCCGAGGTCATGCCTGCGATATGAGATACGTACGTGTAGGTCATGTGGTGGGTGGATTGAACTGAATTCCATTTATACTTTTCTCACCTTCATTTGTATTTTTTTTGTGTTCGTGTGTGCACTTAAGTTGCATTTTTTTGTTCAGAGTTTTATCAGAATGAACGATGGGTATACAATAAAGGTGGTGCGAGCAAAAAATAAAATACATATGTAATCCTCTTCGAGAACTGTGGAGCTTAAGGACATGCCAAACATAAATTGAAACAATGTTAAGGGTATTTGCAAAATGAAGGATGAATTGGTTGCAGGAAAATGACACGTTGAGTATGGTGGCAGCAAAATAATAATTCGTATCATATAAATGGAATACGTTACCACCATTTAAAGGTGATGATAAGCAACCGAATCTGCTTGCATCTGAATAAGGGAATTTATAGTGGCTAGATGGCAGCCCAGTTTGGCTAGATTAAATCATATTTCGATGATTGCTTCACTTTTGGATACGTTTTAAAGGAGCTTTTCATCGGCAACAATTTGTTGGAAACAAAAGCAATCTTGTTCGACTTGTCAAAAGAGGATTTATTTTGCTACCTTTGTTTAAAATATGCTACTACATGACAGTCAGACCTAGCCACCCCTAAAGACTGTTCCTTCTTAGTGTTGTCAGACTTCCGCACAACAAAGCAAACATATAATTTAGCAGTGGATGTAGAATGCGATAGAATTGTCCCCAAGACAACTAGAAAAAATATATGTACCACACTTTTATAAACTTCCCGCAGGAAGGACGAAACTTTATAATTCATGAGTAGCGCTTTTGGGATTATGCAGATTTTAAACCACTGAATGATGTTACTTTGAAAGTCGAGGTAAAATCCAGTCCGGATGAGAATATCATGATTTAAAATTTGTTAAGCTGGAAAGGAGAATATTTTGTGAAAATGTAATAGATACCGTTTCAAGTTATAAATATATATATTCAGCTTGAACTTGAACAGTTATCCCTTCAATATGGCGTATGGTCTAAAAGTGGTTTGATCTTATCGCAACAGGCAACCGAAGGATCTTTCATTAAGAATTTGAGAACTTATTTTTTTAA
Organism: Rhingia campestris; assembly: GCA_932526625.1. Lineage (NCBI taxonomy): Eukaryota > Metazoa > Arthropoda > Insecta > Diptera > Syrphidae > Rhingia > Rhingia campestris. The sequence goes on along the minus strand of OW052185.1, from coordinate 115,855,219 downwards.
ATAAAATTCAAACTATTTGAGATATCTCAAAAAAAAAAAAAAACATTTAATGGCTTGAATCACTATCAAAACATTTATAAATGGAATTCGACTTCCTTCATATGTCCACCAAAGAAATTTTCGATGACCCTGTCGCACATTTCGACCGCTATTTCTCGTTCAATATTGGCTCTGAGCTCCTCTAACGTCGTCGGCTTGTTGGCATAGACCAATGTTTTAATGTATAACCATAAAAAAAAGTCTAGAGGTGTTAAATCATACGATCTCGGCTGCCGATTCGACGAGTCCGTTTCTCGAGATAACACGTTCAATAACTCGTTGTTGCATCCGCTGTGTGGCTTATTGCACCGTCTTGGTGTAACCACATATCACTGATGTCTAATTCATGCAATTGCTCAAAGAAATATCGTTCCAACATGTCTCTGTAAAGAATACCATTTACCGTAACGTGACGGTCATTTTCATCGACGAAAAAAAAAAAAAACGGCCCAATAACGCCACCTGCATGAAAACCGCACCACAGTGACTTTTTGCGGATGAAGTGCTAGTCCATAAAGCACATGAGGGTTCTCACCTGTCCAGTAACGCATATTTTGCCGATTGACAACGCCTTTAACCAAAAATACGCTCCATCGCTGAAGATTATTTCGCGATGAAATTCTTCATTTTCTTGAATCATGTCCAATTCGAGAATGTACGTGGCTTTGTTTCATGAGTCAGCTTGATCTTGTAAGGGTATAGGCCAAGATCCTTACTCAAAATTCGGCATAATGTGGTCTGGGAGAGGCCAATTCTTGAGAATGCCTTGAAATTGACTGATTTGGCTCGTTTGCGACGGACGCCACTACGGCAGCAATATTGTCCACACTTCCGGCAAAACGTAGTCTCACTAGCACGGCAACATCAAGCAGCGAATATTCTGACTCAAATTTGTTCACTATAGTCTATGAATTGCTTGTCTATTGAGATAAGAATTACGGCCGAAAACTAGCGTTAACGCTCTTAAAATTGCGACCACCGACTCGGAATTTCGGTAGTAAATTTTAATTATTTGTAAACGTTGTTCCTTCGCGTACTTCACCATGATGAAAAAGTGGAATTTACTGAATATTTTGACATTGACAATTCGATACTCGGTTAAAGGTTGCGTTCACACAGAAAGTTTGAAGTTGTCAAGTCGTTAATGAAAGACCCTTTAGAAGTATAGTACAGTTCTATCAAAATGATGACGCTCTGCAATATTCGAAATTATTTTTGTATGCAATCGCCACGCGTTAAAGGGCTTTTGAATTCTCTTGCTCCCAAATCGTCAGTAGCGTATAACTCACTATCAAGAAAATAAAACGTTAAGAGCTTCCCAGTTGACTGTCTGGTGTTGCCATATAGTTTTTTTTAGGATTAAGGTCTTTCTTCTAAGACCAATGCTGTTCAAAAAAGTGTGCATATAAAAATGCATCTTATTGATATGGGATATTGCAATGGGTCATGGGTCACTGTAGACCTGAGTATGATAAAGAATTGCGAATCACCAACCATGCCTACCATAACCTTAGAAAAGATAGGCCACAACGAGATTGCTGCGTGTAATATTTGTACTCTTGTTCATGCAAATTTAGAAAGGATTGACGTTTTCCCATATATACATACAGATTCGTCCCATCCACCGTTGCGTATACTTACCATTTCCACTGAAATGATATCACTTACCGTGTGTGTTTGTGTCATCCACTCATCATTCCGTGAGGGACCCAAAAAATCCCTGTAATCACCCAACATCCAAGTGTCATATAGCTCCTTCTGTGTGACCTCAATCTAAACAAAACCTCACACAATTACACATTCGCACATTCCCACATGTATTATCATGGCGATCCGTTTTTTTTTTTCGTTCTTCCATTTCATTTGCACTAGCCAACCGTATTTCAACTGTAAATTCCCATTAAAGTGCAACGTTGTAAACAGAATTTCTCATCTGTTTTAAATTACCTAACCAGTGGTCGCATTCCCATTCAACCTACTCCACAGCACAGTTAAACTTCTACCATCTTCCCTGGTAAATACCCACCCACCTACCGTACTCGTACACTCCTAAAACCGGAGACTGGGAGAGTTGCAACAAAAAGTGGAAACTAGAATCGCAGTGTCACTAGGATAACAACAATGTGCACAGGCAGAGACAAAATGCAATAATTCTTCAACTTCTAACCTCCTCGAGTTCTCGAGAGGATGAAGAGGGCAACACGAGAAACAAAACAAAAAAAAAACACTCACACACAACTGCCGTGGTGTGTGGAGTTGTTTGTGTGTTTTCTTCCACCATCCAGAACCAGCCAGGTCTCTGCAGTAACTAGAAAGGACTTGAAATTTTTTGCTACTCTTTCTTTCATGCTAAGCCTGTTTTTGTGCCTGTTGGTGATGTTTGTCTCCAACGACGACGACGATCCAACTATGATGACATCCTTTTTGCATTCTTTCGCTCCCTCCCAGTTTCTTTCGGAGCACACCCCGAGGAAAGTCCTCCTCTAAGGCTGTCGCCAAACGTGTGTGTATGTCGGCAGGGTGCGACCTCGCGCCATGTAAGCCTGGTGCTTGCATTGCTCCTTTCGCAACAACATTGAGAATTACAACAGCAGCAGAAGAAGTACCTTGGTGTATCCTTTTCATCTTGCATCTCCCACCCCATCGAGAAGTTGCCGCTTACATGCGATTCCGCTCATTACTCTATTCTGGTTGTGACAACAGGGTAGGTGGCAGTGAGTGGGTACACACTTCTTCTAGTCCTTTCTTCTCGTTTTTTTCTGCACCAGAGGCTACGTTGGGCGCCATTTCGCCTACGAAGGGTGAATAGGGCTAATGCTAATGGCAATAGTTTTGACACAATTGCATCCTTCGTACAACCGCCCTCCTTCGCTTCGGCATACAATTTTCTTTCACAGTTTTTCTGTCCACTCTCTCTGGATATGAGTGGGGGACAAAAAAAAGTGAAAATGTTTTTGTCACTTTGACAGGCGTTTGGTCGGTTAGGTTAGGCTAGGCGTGTATTATATGCTGGCTTGGTTTGGTTTATTCACCACCGACCATTACCGCCATGCAAAACCAAAAATGAGCAATGTTTCACAAAACACCCCTCGCTCATCCAAACTCGGTGACTCTTGTGTGCTAGCTTCAGAGTGGTTGCACTTTTAATTGAAGCAAATTTTTCAAATGTGGAATGTGTCGAAAAGCCTCTCTCCTCTGAACCCTCGCGCACACACAAGCTGGATGGATGGATGCTCTGCATACGCTTTGTTGGGACTTTTTTTATGTTTCGAGATGAGATGCAAATGGGACTCACTCTACCTCTCGCTCTTATTTTTTATTGTTTTTTTTTCTCTGCTTCTCTATTTCATTTTGTTGTTTAAGGCGTTTAAAGTTTTAATGGGGGTTTTAGGCACGGAGGAGCGTAGGGCTTGAGAGTGTGAAAGTTTTAAACTGTGCGGCATTGTCAATTACGTTTTGCATTTTTTTTTTGTTCGAGTCTGCTTTTTGTTCGCTGTCAGGGGATAATAAAGGTTCACTGCACCTACAATGTATGCAGGGATGAAAGATGGATAACAGTATCATTAGAGGGGGTTGTTGTTATATTTTATATGGGTGCAAATTGATGAGCTTATTGATTGGCGAAACGAGGATTGGCATTGAATATTTATTGAAAATGCCATGGCCCCAACATCAGTGCAGAAGGCCGTATCTGGCTTCAATTATGTTGATCGAAACAGTGTCAACTTGAGTCAAATGCCAGACGTCGATATATTGATGGGGTACTTGCTGATATGACCCTTCAAAACAGTCAAACTGATAGATTTAAAGTACAATGGCTAGACGGAAAAATGCCTTTGATTATGTAAATTGGCAGTCGGGATTATTTAATCATCTTGTACTTGTTGTTGGTCGTCACAGAATAAAACAGATCTGGGATTTTAGCGTAACTTACATAGACGACGAGTAGTATTATGGTTGAATCGATAAATGGGCGGAATGCAATGGTCCATTTAATTTGAATATTCCGGTTATAATGGAGATATTTCGACGATGTTCTAGCGAAACTAAAGAGTTCGCTAAGTGCCATTCATGGATAATGGCTCAAGATTTTGGTTTCGCTTTAACGACTGAAGACAGCATTGTGTATTGGAAGCATTGAATTATACTCTGTTGGATTCACCCCATTTGATGATGCTGTCAAGGTCAAAATTCAATGAGCATAACATATTTTGTCGTTTAGAGTCCACGTTCGAAGATGAGGGACATAAACCTGAAAACGAATATGAGAAGCTGAGAGTACTGTCTTCAGCGAAGGAATAAATTGGATTAGATGTTGCAGACAGGAGATCAATAATAAAAATGAGAAAGAGAGTCGGAGATAAAACTGAGGCTTGAGGGACACGAGCATTTATTTCGTCACTTGCAGACTTGAAACCGTCCAAAACAACTTGAATCCATGAAGGATTGAGTGGTTCCACTTTTCGGTGAGATATGTCATCAAATCACCAGTAGACCTGTTGCTGCGAAAACCATACTGCCGGTCCTTGAGAAGTTTTCGTGTTTCGAGATATTTCATAAGCTGACGATTTATCAGCGTCTCCATGACCTTGGAAAGAAGGGACGTAAGTGCAATTGGAGAGAAGAAGGTTCCCCTTTTTTTTGGTACAGGTTGTACAAATGCTGTTTTTCATCTACAGTGGTTTTGCTAGCGTAGAAGAACACCTCTTCAGAATAATGGGAGATATACCATCTGGACCAGCGGATTTGTGAATGTCAAGAACAAATAAAACAACTGTACGAGTACGAAAGTGAATTTGTCTTATAGATTGATCCATGTTCTCAAGTATATTAGGAGGCTGGGCACAATCTGACAATGTAGAACTGCAGGCTGCGAAATGCGCAGCAAGCAGCAGATTGGCTTTGTCTAAAAGCTGATAGCTGGAATGTCATTGTGAATGAGCGTCGGAACTGATGATGAGGCCGAATTTTTAATATGACCAAAAGTTTTTACTACCTCTGGGACATTGCAGAAATGTTTGCCTCAACTTTTGGTCGTAGAGGAATTTAACACATTTCAAATGGGAATTACAGTAATTTCTGGCTTGTTTGAATTTTGTTCGGTTTTCCTCTGTTGGATTGGTCTTGTATAACCGAAAGTTTGTCTCTATCAACCTGGTGGCTTCTTTGCAGCTCAAGTCATACCACCCTTTTGCCTTTGGCCTGATACTTTTTATTCTGTTGCCAATAAACGATCTCATTGCAGGAAGAATGGTGTTTGATATCATATCAACAGCTTGATAGACATCAATTGGTCATTGTGTTAGGTCATACCTATACTAAAATGATAATTAGTAATTATCATTTTAGTATAGGTAATTATTAATTATTGATTAGTAATTATTAATTACTAATCACGCAGTAAAATTGTTATCATCATTTTGCAGAAGTTCATATTCATTGGATTGATATTCTAAAAAAGAGATTCCTCACACTAGAGGAATACACTGGTTATCATAACGATAACGATGTACATCTGAACAGGTACATATTTTCAAGGCAGGGGTCCGAAAATGCCTTCTTTTGGAAATGACGGTATATTTGTAATTGTTTCCGTTCATTATTGTGTACAAAAACTCCAACCTAACTGTGGCATAGTAGGTAAATAGGTAAATATACCTGATGCACGACTCTGATATCTTGCCAAAATAAGCTCATGGAAATAAAAGTTGAACCCATCGTGACAATCAAGATTAAACTTCCTAAAAGACAAGACGTTTCCATTCACTGCTCCGAGCGGCATGCTCTCCTGCAAAATCCATTCGATGATCCTTGTGTACTTGCTTGAAAAGAGGTTTATTTTTAACTTGTCTGTATAGTACCATTTTTTGCATTATCCTCGGAGCGTTGCTATGCTGGCTGATACACCGCTGTTGGCCCTTCTTTTACTAACAGGCCGTATATCAGCGTTTCCATGACCTTGGAAAGAAGGGACGTAACTGCAATTGGAGAGAAGAAGATTCGCGTTGTTTTTGGAAAAGGCACATGAGTAGGACAGATAGAAAAGCTTATGCAGTGGTTTTGCTAGCGTAGAAGAACACCTCTTCAGAATAATAGGAGATATTTTGCGATCGATTTTCACTCTTTATACCTGTTGCAAATTTTGTACCCGGAAACTTTTACTACCTTTGAAAAGGTACATATTTCCAAGGCAGGGATCCGAAAATTTCTTTTGGAATTGACCGTATATTTGTAGTTGTTTTTGTTCATTGATGTGGACAAAAACTCCAGCTCGGTTGTGGCATAGTAGGTAAACAGGTAATTATACCTGATGTAAGACTCTGATATCTTGCCAAAATAAGCTACTCCTTTGTTAGCTCATGGAAATAAAAGTTGAAACCATCGTGAAAATCAAGGCTAAATTTTTTTAATCCGAAAAGAAAAGGCGATTCAATTCACTGCTCTAAGCGACATGTTCTCCTGCAAAATCCATTCGATGCTCCTTGTGTACCTACTTGCTTGAAAAGAGGTTTCTTTTTAACATGTCTGTAAAGTACCATTTTTTCGTATTATCCACCGGAGCGTGTCTATGCTGGCTGATAAGCCGCTGTTGGCCCTTATTTTAGTAATAGGCCGTATATTTAACCGCTTTCCTTGCATTGCCGAGCGTCCTTTTTGATACTTCGCATAGTGTTGGATCCTCATAATAGCTGTTTACAACAGTCTTACTTCTATTAAGCCTTCTTGCAATTTCTCGGGCTGAAAGTCCTAACTCCTTGAAAGCATCTGTTTTTTCTCTTCCTATGCTCTCAAAGTGCTTTTCAACGTTTTTTTTTTATTTTTTAAATATTCTTAAAAAAAACTTTGAAAAAAAAATTAATTATCGATACCTACTGACATGGATTGTGTTACAAAAGTTTGCAGTTTTATTGATTTCGAATATTCGTTCAGTAGACATGTCCGTTATAGTTTTTAAACTATTGACGGATTTTGTACTGCTCTTCTAGAGACATTTAGAACTATCCTTTAGATGTATTAACAGTTTAAAAACTCTCGTTTCACAAACCTCTATTGCATACTAATATTCATTTCAATTCAATTGTCACTTGCCCCTAAAAGCTTTAAATGAACGCTCTCAAAAGTTTGGACACATTTTCTTTGAAATTGGAAACTCAAACGAGACCTTACAACGATCACACCCCCTAACTGCTGCTGTCTACATATGTATATTAACTTCCTTTGGCTGCAAAATAATCTCCACTTTGAATATCCTCGAAAGTAATTTTACCCATATAATTAAACTCTCTTACACGTTTCTTCATTTCATCAGTCAAAAACACTCGTCCTGTCTGCAACACATCCTATGCATGTACACGTATATCCTGCCCTGTACTCGGTTTACATACGAATGTGCATCTCCTGTACTTTGAGGTTTTACACACAATGGTTTTCAATTTCTCTGACCAGTCTTTGCCGTAGACAATTTAGACTCACAATTAAAAGAAACTCCATCTGCCATTGTCTGCAGTACTGTTTTGCTAATGTCCTTTCAACCAAAATTTTCGGTGTTGAAACTCCTCTTCCAAGAAAATGAATCCAATTATCAAGAGCACATTTGTATTGTTGTTTTTATAACCGGGCGGGTGTTTAGTTATATAGTTTCTGATAGAAAATGATTGGTTTGTTACACACACAGATGGCAGCACCAGCATAGCCATTCACTCGTCCGCAAGGCAAATGAATTAAACAATCCAGAAAGGATGAAGGAAACTTTAATTGCGAAAACGTAGAAGAAAAGTGATGTGTATCTTGGATCGTCTTCTCTGTTGATGATGCTGCTGCTTCTGTTGCTGTTGCTGCTGCCAACGCAGCATATATATATATACACACAGTCACTTTGTGGGTCAAAAACGAATTGGAATATCAGTGTCATTGTTCCAGAATGCGAAGCCTTACGAGAGACCGTCGACATCGAAGACGACGACGAGGGAGGCACAAAGACTCGAAAGTTCAAGTTGGATAAATGGAAAACCACTCAGCAGTTCACTCTACCCACAAACATTGAAGCATGGAGCAAGAAACACGACTCACTATGCTCACTACTCACATATACAACATCTAAATGAATGAGCGATAGCAGAGAAGAGGCTCCTTATCAGATGTTTCACAATTCCGAATTTCCCACAGTAGTCATCCTGGCCTGATGGTAGCTCCTGGTGATGCTGAATGTGTGTATTTTTTCCCGTGCTCGGTTCGGTTCTGCTCTTTTGTAGGGAAAGTACGTAGTTTACTACTTAGACCGGAAGGATGCGGCGTAGGAGGTAGAACGAATTTGATAGTTTTGTAAGAAGAAGAAAACTTAATTTCATAGCTTCAAGGGTTTTTGTTGAATACTCTTAGTTAAATGATAGCTAGAAGAAGGATGGCTCTTGCAGTAGCGGTATTGTCACAAACAGCAAATGATGGTGAATAATATTCAGAAATTCACTTAACCTTTGAGTTGTACGCGATTATCCCGTGTTGAGGAGTAGCGATAGCAGAAGCAAAAGCGTAGTGAATCCTTGACATTCAAAGATGATTGTTATGTGCTGTTTGAAACTTAACCTGTCACATGTTATGCGCTTTGGAATTCGAAAGGAGAACGTTCTGCTAATTTCCCAAATACTTTGGTCGATGGATGAAGGCAATTTTGCAGAGATTCTGGGAGTAGTTAAATATCAAAGCTGCAAAGCAAAAGACCAGATGGAAAAGACATAAGCGTTATCATTTTATGTGGAAGAATTTGAAAAGGTTCTGGGTATGCTCGGGCTGAGATGTTATCCTGAATGGAACTGTGGAAAATCGTTGAAAAGAATCACAGCTCGATGTTAACAAAATTCGTGGGGATGATTTCGAGAAACAATTTCAAATGTATGTTGGACTCGATTTTAGGTTTTGGCAGTTTTTAAAAGAAGTGGACTTCAGATTCTAAACACTCATTTTGTTTCATCCCAAATTGTCTTGGGATTGACATCGATAAAATTCTGAAGCCTGTCATTTACTGTATTATTATTTTTAAATTGTATGCATGACCCTTCGTATTGTGATGCGTTTGCATTCCCCCCAAAAAATGAAGCCATTCTTGGTTCATGACTTCCGTATAATGTGGACTAGGTTTATTGGTCGGTAAAGTGGAGTATGTCCGGCTAAACTTTTGTCCTTCTGAACTCATTGTGAATTGTGAAAGCCCTCTCTGGGACAAAGCTTGGGTTCCTGTCCATCATTCATCCTCTTCGGAACACCTTCGTAAGTAGAAGTAACCTGTGAAGATAAGGCGATGCGATTTTGAAAAATTCTTCAATACTTTGAAAGTCGGTTTCTTTTACTCAAGTGAAGTGTCTTCTCTCCACACCGCAGTATGTGCCCCTACGTACTCAAATTGCGAAGTTCTTTCTGTCCATTTCTAGCCAAGCCTTCAGTGATATGCCACTGACTTTCATCTGATATTGACTTTTATATGGATGTTGTACTCCATCCGTTCTCAGATGTTGCAAAGCGATCGATTAATTCATTGGAAGTACCTTATCATGATCTGTTGCAAAACCATTACATCCCAATTCGTTGGCTATCATGTTGCCAGGAGATTGTCATTTTTCCGTACCACCAAGAGCTTTGAGTACTTGAAGACAGCGGCGAACTAGCTTGAATTTTATTTCAGTAGCAGATACGGCTTGTATGGCCACTGGACTGTCAATGATTAGTATGTCTGATTGATCTGTGTGTTACCAATTAATCAGGGAATTTGCCAGCAACGGTTCCACAGTTTATCTTAAATCCATCTCTGTAGACGGACATCATTTTTTGTTGGGTAAATTCTTGTCCCATTCTTTTCTGCCCCAAAAGGAGCAAGGAGAATGATTGATCAAAACTTCAGGAAGGGAGGTATGTAATCACTTATCTTTCAATTTTCTAATCTCAAACTTTTAAGACAGTTTAGTTCATAGGTTTGATACAAATTTCGAGTCAGTTAGGAGTTATAGTTATAGTTAGGGCTTTTTATACCCTATCCCATAGGGGTATATTAGTTTTGATACTTAGTTTGTAACATAGAGAAATAATTTTGCTACATATACCTCAAAGTATATGGATCGACTCAGAATCGCTAGCTGAGTCGATTAAGCCATGTCTGTCTGTCCGTCCGTCCGTCCGTCCGTCCGTCCGTCTGTACGTCACCGATTTTTAGGCCTTAAATTTTGAGCTAGGATAATGAAATTTGGTATATAGGATCCTCGTCTCTGCCTACAGAACAAGTGTAAACATTTTTGAAATCTGCCCACTGCCACGCCCCCTTTTAAGAAAAACTCAGTTTTTGACCAAACCGTAAGGAATTTTAAAAAAGTTTCTGAACATCATATTTAGACAATATTAATATCTATATTTCGTCCATATAAAGTTTTTTGCCACGCCCACTTTTTGGGGGCGTTTTCAATAAAAAACTGTTCGGTCAAATTTTAGATTTTTCGAAAAAAATTTTGATGCAGAATCATTAACATTATTAATATGAACATTTCGTCTATATACCATTTTAACCCACGCCCACTTTTTGGGGGCGTTTTTATATAAAAACCATTTTTATACACTACCCCATAACATATGCAAGAGAAAACCTTGTCTTTTGTAGAACCGTTAAAGTGTTTTGTAAGCAGTCTGAAGAATTTGTTGTCACTATATCATTTTTTCTATTTATCCACATCGTGTTTTTAGCCATGCCCCCTTTTTTGGGGATTTTAGTTTTATGGATAGGATGGGATAGGGTATTCAACGATCCGCACAGCGGATTGTAGCCTTCTCATATGTTTTTTCTTTGGTACGTGTTTTGAAAAAAAAACTTGAATTGGCAACAAATTTGTAAGAAAACAGCTTTTCCAATTGAATAATGCTAGTGTTTTTCTATTCTCAATCATGTTTAACAATGGCAACACTATTTTAAATTATTCTCCCTCAAGCAACTGCCAATCAAAATTTTCTTTTTATTTGTTTTTGCTACCGAATTTTAGAGGCAGAAGATCTTCACAAGTTAATTATATTTGCCAAGTTCAATGCCTAACTCGAAAAGTCTTGTTTTCTTGCCTTATAATTGGTTAATAGCCCCCTAACTGTAATGGATCTTTTAAAACTCAATACCAACCCCGTAAGCTGTCATTAACGCCCAGCCCTATAAATATCTAATTTACATTTAAAAATTATTACCAAAAGACCTTGTTCACTTCATGGCTTTTACGAATTTACATTCCCTCAGAACTCAAACGAAAAGAATGGTTAATTCCCATCCTCAAATGTCGAAAGGGGATAATTTATATTTCAATGCCCTCAATGTCGAAAAATGATTTATTATTCCCCTTTTGACATTAGCACGCCTCTACTAGTCCTCTGGTGGATTGTGTTTTGGGAAACGGACGTAATATTTTGCTACACAAAACTTAATCAAAAGGCACTTTTCATCTAACCCACTTCTTGGCATAACCTTCAGATCTAGGTAAATAGATAAATAGATTGGTTAACAAAAACATGAACGTCCATTGGGCGTAATAAGACTGGTAATCAGTTTTTCACTTTTGTTGCTGCGGGTGTCATGGTGTTCCGGCGCGTTTCATGATCCCAGTATAGCGATACAAATGGAGCGGAATAAATTTTGTGTTTCCTAAAAGGCAATCGATTATCATGAGGAAGGAAGGAAGACATTTTATGATTATGTCAGGCTTGTTAGGACGACGACAAAATTGCGAGGTATTTTTGTTCGTGAGATCAATCTCATGATAGATGAAGAAAATTAAAAATGTTTTCTTTAAAAGGTGGCGGAGGTTGTTAAGAGTTTTGATTTGTCGTAGGTCTCTATTTGTCGAGGAACTATAAAAGAATCTGGTGGGATGATTATATTAATTGCGAGTAAATATTTTTTTTACTAAAGTGACAGCCGACTCCAATTTCGTATATAAGTATTTCGCACTTGGAATATAATTTTACAATAAATCTTTATTTCTCTTCCTGGTCAGGTTGCACACATAAACGCAGAATAGGTTAGAAAATTATAGCTTCTTATTTGACGGCTTAAGTGTACACCTACCTTTAAGAGGATGTCGTCCTGTTCGGTTCTGATTTGTATAAATTCATTAATAAGTAAAAATAGATGTTCCTACAGAGAGCAAGTTATTGTGGACAAATAACATGGTTTCCCAACGTACAGCTGAGACCTACAATTTTCATAGCACCTGGTCATATTCAAATGTGCCATGGAATTCGAGCGGATGACATACGAGTGTTTTTTTATACCTGGAACGGAGTCTTCTTGTTTCCTATTCTCTTAGGGCCACTGGCATGAACATATTGTTGAACAGTCAAAGTTGTCCTTGTTGATTATATTGGGTGTTTTTCTTTGGAGGCATAGAACTTTTTTAAAAAATAAAACACAATGGATTAACAGAATGTTGGCTTTATTAGCCACACATAATATGGCCCACCGCGAAACTGCGCCTTATGAACGCCATCCTGTTGGTCCAATGCACCACTTTTTTGAGCATACCCGGTCTTATTTCGTCAAAAGTGCATCGAATGTTAAATTCTAACTGATCACTCGTTGCTGGTTTATCAGCACAGAACAGAGATTTGATTTATTCCCAGAAAAAGAAGTCCCAAGGTGTCAAATCACACGAACGAGGTGGCCAATTCAAATCAGTACCGTCAATTACTCAAGGTGCCCATAATATGATTTTGTGATGGAAGCGATTGAAAAAATAAAAACAATTTTCGTTGCTTATGAACTTACAAATTAAAATGTACACAGCTGTTGAAGTAAAATGTTAAATGAATTCGCTTTTTCGCAAGTGAGCGAAAACTGAATGAATCGAAGCGAAAAGCTATTATGGTCGTACAATACAAATTGCATGTTACGGAAATGGTCGTCCCCAACCATCTTCTATTATAGTTCAGCCTTAAGTCTTTTCATAGTGATTTGCCAAAGTATACTAAAACGAGTGGTGGGTGCACGACTGGGTCGTACGCAACTTTCTCTTTCACAGCGAGTTGGGCGTTAGATCAAATAGTACGCATTTTGATTATTGATGCTAAAAATGATATAAATAATGTCGAAATGTGTTAATACAAACGTTTACTCCGAAATTCGAAGGAATCGATGTCAATGTGAATAATAATGATTTTCCGTTATTGGCCAAAACTGAAAATTCCGGTTAGTGATAGTTGGGCTAAAACTAATTATGTGGAATTGTTTCAAGCTGTAATAGTAGTACATATATTAAATTTCATTCAATTTGACATAATAGTTTGCGAGAAATTATCAAATTTCCTTATATGGCCTAAATAACAAAATCCGTTATATGGATTTTCTCGAAAAAAAACTGGGTATGCAGTTTTGTTGGAGCTAATATGGTTATGGTATATATTAAGTTTAATCAAAATCGTTAGAGCCGTTTTCGAGAAAATTGAGATTATGTGTAATTTTTATATGGCAGGTGCCGTTATTAACATGGCTAAAAGCAAACAAAAATAATGGCCTAGAATTATGACTAAAATAAGTTTGGATACGAAGTTTGAAGAAAATCGGTCCAGCCGTTTAGGCTGGGGAGACCATTACGGACCGACAGACGGAATTCCAAAAACTACTTTTTTGGGCTCCGCTATCATCGTAATGTTAGAATCAACAAAATCTCGAGGTCGAAAATTTTCACGAAAACAATATCTTTCTCTTTGTAAGAGAAATTTAAAAAGTCAAACCACATCATTAGTATGACAGCTAGTTTGACACGTTATCCCCATCGAGAACTTCCGACTTCCTTGAACTTCTATATGTACACAAACAAACTTACTTTATCCCTCGCATCATGTTTTCATGTATCTCTCCATAGTCATTATTTAAAGGTATACAATATACATATAAAGAAAAAATAACAATTCAGCTAGTAACACACTCTGACTTACTTGATTTTCTTTTTTCCAGATTTTGTTGAAACTTTTTATCAATAAAAAGTCGTGGAAAAAATGATAATCTGCAACTGGAAAGTTAAGAAACGAGAAGTTCTACCACACAACACTCAAGAACAAAGAAATGCAAAGGTATTCTTTATTTTACACTTAACCATGTTTTAATAAAATATTTTATTTTTCAGGTGGTTTGCTGATTTTTTGAAAAAAGAAAAATGTTGAAAAAAAATTCCTGCCAAGATTGATAATTTAAAATGAAGATTGTTTGTGGTATGTAAAATATTAATTAAGTATTTAAATTTGTTGTTGACATTAAGTATTACTATCTGAAAAATATCTCACGTTTTCTACCATCATCGTACCCTTGAGAAGCTTCCATTAGTGAATTGTCTCCACTTAGTTTTAATGTATTAATATTAAGAGAATTACATCGAAATAATTCTCTTGTTCTTCCAATCAAGTTGAAATGTGAGTTTAACTAGGGTTTGACTTAAAATGGATACAAAATCCCATCATTTATATTATATGTTAACAGCGTGATTGGTAGTTTAAAACAAATAAGTCTAGTCTTAGTGGCACAGTGTAAGTTAAGTAAGTTAACACTTGCCCCTCTCTCGCAATGATCTTTTAATTCAAACGAGCAATATCATATCAATTGGCATGAACAACTTATAGCTCTTATGCGTCCGGAACCGGCAATTTAAGTCCCGCCATCTTGCAATACAAACGCTCAGACAAGATGGTCAGAGAAAAGCAAGCGGGTCTTTATCTAAGTTTCTTTGTCCTAAAAAGCACGCGTATATGCTGGCTTAAGTGTTTTATCAGCTTAGTCTGATCTGAGGCACCAATAAGTTCTTCAAACTTTCTATCCTTTTCCATACATGGTGGATTCAGTAAGCGTCTTGAAATATACTCTAGTAGTTATCTTGCATATACAAAGGTGAAGTTTTAAAAATGGAATTAACAAACCTCCAAAGACTTCACGTTGATTCCAAAAGGTTCTATGCGGAATGCGATGTTTTTATTAGCTTGAAATCAATTTCAAAAGCATTAATAATGGGATAGCAGAGTGGTAGCTCTTTTACTCTTTTCTTTTATTCTGCATGTGAATGGATCTGTTCCCTCGCGATGATCTATCAAATTATCCGAGTAGTATCAATTATCAAGAAATGTATATTTCAAATCAGCCGTTCAGATTCGGCATAAGACAGGAGATTCTGCCATTGTGCAATACACACGCACAGATGAACGGTTGTGAGAAAATATCTGGGCTCTGGGTACTAACGAGCCTGTTGCGCCAAATAATTATATTGAATGGATCTGTAATTATTTGGTTTGATTATCTCTTTACGTCCTTGCTGATCTCCATCGTGTCAACTTACGGATTGGTATTCACATTTTTGTCGCTAGATGTGATTACCCATGCTTAAATTTTTAAGGAGCGGAGCTGCGGTATACTTAACTATTTTTATTTTGACGACATAAATATCAGCCATTTGCATGCCAATTATGATATTATACGTATTATAAAGAGATATATATATTCAGCGGCTTTAGAACCATTTTGAGCACTGCACCGCATCTTTGTTAACCTGACTCCCACAAATAACCAAAAATTCTATTTCTTCATTTGTGAAAAAAAAAGTTTTCTTAGAGAGAACTGAGACGATTAAGTATTTTTGCTTTGGGGTCCGGTTATAGCAAGGAAAAAACATCAGGGAGCTAATCCCGCTTTTTATGTCGAACTAGTGTAGTATTTGAAAGCGATAGATGGATGAGTGACGGATTGCTGGCAGGTATACAATAAATCGATTGTGACGTGCGCTGTGTGGCATGTAGCGCCGTCTTATTGGAACCACATTCATGCCATCCAATTCGGAAACAAAATAATCGGTTATCATGGCTCTATACCGATCTCCATTAACGGTAACTGACTCTCCAGCATAATTTCGGAAGAAGTTTGACTCCACCAGCTCATAGAGCACACCAAACAGTCAGTTTTTGTGGATGTAATGGCGTCTCAAGGGTCTCATGTGGATTCTCTTCACTCCAAGTGCGGCAATTTTGCTTGTTGACTTGGCCATTCATACAAAAATGAGACTCACCACTGAACAAAATTTTGCGATGAAAATCAGCATCGAGATCAATCTCATCTTCGGCCCAAACACCAAAATCACGACGCATGGCATGGTCTCGCGGTCTTCTTGCACAAGCTGAATCTTGTAAGGTCGTAAGGCAATACCTTTGCGCTAAATCTTCCATAAGGTTGATGGACAAAGCTCCAATTGCTGTGCACTGTGGCGAATTGTTTCTTCGGTGCGCACTGTTCGACGTCTCTGCGGATGCGTATTACAGAGAGTAAACGTAGTGCGAAAACGATCCATGGTTAACCGAATTAATTGCTCTGGTGGACGATTATGTGGACCATAAAATGGACGGAGCTTGCGGTAAACTAGTGCGAAAACGATCCATGGTTAAACGAATATGATGGACGATTATGTCGACAATAAAATGGACGGAGCTTGCGGTCAACTTTCGCGAACTGAACCATTATTTTCGAAATAAATTTGCACGATTTGGAAGCATTCTTCATTTGTCAATCTGTTCCTGATGAAATGGCAAAACAAATTAAATTAAAGTTGCCCGATTAGACCACAAAATGTCAGTTTTATCTATATTCGAAAATCCAACCTCTAAAAAAACACCCGTTATATAGTTTAAATACTCAACAAAGCCAAACATTCTGATGCGTTTTCCTTATTGCTATATCTGCTCCCTTACATGAGGGTAATAAAGCATGGAAGTCTTTAGAAATAAACACCTTTATGTGTAAATTGTTTTACATTTTATTACTCGTGGAATTCGCTCTACATGTTTCGATATTTTTATTCGATTCGAAGTTTCTGTCTTCAAATCCTAATGTCACACATTGGTGCCTGTACTGCTTTAATATCTATTTCGAAAATTTTCTTGCCACAAATTCAAACTGATTATTTCTCTCGTTGTTGAACTCATTTACGTACTTTTTATTGAATTCATTCCCAATTTTTGGGACCACTTGCACCAGCACATTTATTCAACAAACCAGTGGTCACCCTTTTCAATAGTTGCTCACTGTTTGTAGATGTGGATTTAAAAAGTCGATGAACAGACCTAAACAAAAATCGTTTTTAGCACATTCCCCCTCGCCAGTAAAACAACATTCAATTTTGTTTGACATCATCACTTAAATTTATTTCATTTTTTTTACTTAAATCGTTATAACCAATTTTTTCTTATTTTGTTTTTAAATTACACATTTTATATATTTTTTTTTCGGCTTGCTTAAATTTTATTTATTTTAGTTTTATATACAAAAACAACAATTATTTAATAATATTAATTCCATATACATATTTTGTTTTTAATTTAATTTTGTTTAATAATACATAATGTGTTGTATATTTTTAATTAAATTTATTCTACTGTCAGCCATTCCGTTTTGTCGGTCTATCCTTTCATTTATTTTTGTTTCCTCTCTTAATGTTTACCTTAGAATATTTTTTTTTAAATAATTCAATCGTATATAACTTATAGTTAAACATTTTTTTTCACAATAATAGAAATCAATTAATTAACGTTTATCATATATATAAATATGAATTTGTTTGTTTTACAGATGTTTGTATATTTTGTATGTATAAATGTTGTTTTTTTATTTAATTTAATTTTTTTTTCTATTGTTTCACTTTGTGGTTTATTTGATTTTCGTTTTACGTTTTGAATTTTTTTTTCTGCTGTGTTAGACTGCGTTTGTCAGTTTAACTTATCACCGATTATAGAAAATCCCTTCTCTCGCAACATTCTGTTGCCACTGTTCATCCAGCTGTGAGTTCTTCACTTCCATGCATGTGCTTAGCTTTCGCTTGCTTTTGGCATTGTCGGCATCATCTTCTATGTCTGCTGTCGTTGAATGTCGAAATACTAAACCGATAAGGAGAACAACTATCGCTAGTTTGGCAGCTCGATTCGAATCCAATCGAATGGCGGATGATGGAACGTCTGCAATTAGAAAAACAAAATGCATCCTGTCAATCTCGAATCTATTTATATTCTTTCAGGCGCCCGCTCTCACTCTTGTTAAGGGGGACTAGTTCCTTTCTTCACAACTCTGGCGCTTGATTTATCAAAATCTCTCCCAAAAGAGAAATTAATCTTCGAATTAATTGCTATGGCTTAGAAGTGATTAATTCATCCTTCGTTCTCGTCTCGTGTACGTACAGGAAGGAGTCAGAGTCTCGTCGTCGTTGTCTCAAATTTGACATGGGAGTAGTTACAGGGTTTTGTTGATATAGCGCCCTCTAACCGGTGTACAATTGTACTATAGTAAGACATCATGTAGCCGTGTGATTAAGGGCGAATGAGAGAAGAGATTCGACGGGGCTATGCGGGAGCAATGAAGGATTTCTTCCGGAAAGCGAAGGCATTGATTTAATGCGAAGCACTTAATCAATGGCGTACTCTTGCCAACCACCCCCTCACCCATCCAACCCTAGCGTCTTTTGCCTGAGGATATCTCGAAAACAAACTGTGAGTAGCTGGTGGAAATGGATATGACCATTTGTACCTAACTGTTAAATAGTTGGACATTAATCAAAATGATTTTTATTGGGGTTAGTCATGGAGGGGTAGGGAAGGAGTGCTTGAACTGGGCCAGGGTTGGTGTATAATGTTTGCTTCATTCTTTTTTCCTCCTGATCTGGACCAGAGTAATGTTGGACGTGATGGAATTCAAATGGTTTTCCATTTAAGGGCATCTTTTCTCATGTAGAATGAGTAATTTTTGTTGCGAAAACAAGTCGGGTGGAAAACTGTTAAAACTCGAAAGTGGACTATTTGGCATTTTGTCTGACACAAGGTTAGTTTTAGCGCCATTAATCAATTTGCGGTTGGCAGATGTGGGTCAAGGACCATTTTATGGTTGACCTCACTTTTGTATAGGCTCTGGTATGTCGTTCTGGGATTACATTTGTACTTACAGCTTTGGGTATTTATTTGTTTTTTTTTTTTTTTTAATCTTTGATGATGATAAACGTCCCGACATCTGGACGTTTAATTATATGCTACTCTGCACTGTATTGCTGTAATTTTTATAATTTGAATATTAAAATGTAAATCTGATTTTTTGAAGGTTTTGTGGGTCGAGGTTTAAATCTCAAAAGTAGCTATAGAGGAAATTTCTACACTCCTTGCCTGTGAATATTAAAGTAGATAATAACACTTTATCTACTGTGATGTCCACATCCTTTAATTGCTTCTATTGTCAAAAAGTTTTCAAAGACCTTGACCTTAAACTCACAAAGCTGACGTGATACCCCTGTTATGTCTTATTCAGGTCATATACCTTACTATATCAGTTACCACTTTAGTTAGATCTATACTCACTATTATAATGCGTCAAATACTGTTCATTTTCGGTAAAGTCCCCATCGCCAGGTTGATCGAATGGATACAAATTTACGTCCGGTGATCTGCCGGATGCTAATATTCGTGGCCGATCTTCTTCGATTAGTTTCTCGGTTTCTTGTTCGTAGATTTCATGTATACGTGCGCTGCATTTTAACTGAAAATTAAAACCGTCTTAGTATCTTTAAAAACATATTTTCCATCCTCATTTTCTTCTTACCTTTAGACGACCTTTAATAAAGTGTTGATACGTTACGATAAAGTTGATTTCCAAAACGGCTGATTCAAGGTTCTCTTGTGTATGCTTTTGCACTTCATATGTTCGAATGTAGTTTGGAAGCACCTGCAAATATAAAAGTAAATTTGTTTTTAGTTGATTTTCCTTTTTAATGATCTTCACGAAAAAATTGCAAAATGTTCGTTGTTAGGTAATTAAATCGTTTTGTATGTTATCGTGTTTGAAAAACAATATTGGCCCTTACTTCCTTCCATTGCAATCGTTTGGTGGTTCATATTGGTAAATGTTGATTTTCTCCAATGCCAAACTATTTCATTTTCATCTTTACTAAAACGATTAGAATGCAAAACTCAGCTACTTCATTACCGGCACTCATGAAGAGCTCTCAATTCAGTATCACTGTAATCAATTTAGACGCTAGTTTCAGGAACGCATGGAAATTTGTACCTACCTAGGTAAAAAGCTGAAACTTTACCTGTTGATCGGTCAACCCATTAAATTCTTAAAATGTTAGCCTATTGTTATTTTATTGTATTTATTTAAAACGGGGCTTATTTCACCTTGTTTTTATTTGACACCTCCGAACTTCTTAAAGTTTCAAAGTTTACACGTTATAACGTCTTATAATAGTTAGAGTTCCTTTACACTTAACTTTATAAAGAAAACCTCACTTGTTGATGTACCGATCAAAAATTCATTTAAAGCTTATATCCTCTTAAACATTTACAATAACATTCACTCTGCAATATGTAATATGTCGTAGATCGCATGTTTGGGGTTGTTGACACAAAAGACCATCCCTTTCGCATTTTTCATCCTTCATGCCAGTCATGTCAATTAATTGTAAATAAATTGAAAATACTTTTCATGCTGTCCCTGGAATAAAAGTATACACATCCAATATGTCAATGACTCCTAACCTCAGCTTCTAATGCCGTCCTTCAGTAACCCCTTCATTGGCCTTTGGAAAGCCACTCAATTCTACGCTCTCTGTCACACTGCAGAAGGAAATATCTATAGAAAAAGGAAAACTCATTGTCACCCAGTCGACCAACTTTGATAACCCTTAAACAAAAGTTCAACATGCTGTTGTTTTCCCTGACCAGTGTACCCCTGTTAAAGTCCTTTATAATACCCCGTAAACAGGGCTGAAATAGAACATTGAAACCAGTGAAGGGAGCGGCTACAAAAATAGAAAATCCCTTTTCCTGCTATCAACTAACAGCTTACAGCAAAACGAGCTAGGATTTATGTTCGGGCAAATTAAATGTCCACCCACGCACACACACACAAAACTCTCCGCCACCCATTCGCCTAACCTCTCATGCTATGCGGAGAAAATTGCAAAAATATTATTGACAAAGAAAATGGTCAGGCGAGGCTCTATGCCATCCCATCCCATACCATCATCATCATCATCATCATCCTGGCGCGCAATATAACTAGCCGGGGTAAATCGTACATACGACTAAGAAACGTCCTGCGTTCGTCCGTTTGTACGTTTCGTCCGTGTGAGGACGATGGGGTCGGTGCCGCCGGAAAATGAATGAAGAAGGGGGAGTTAGAGCAATTTGAAATCAATATTCGACATACGTTACAACGTATCGTACTACGTATGGCTACCGAATGTGTATCCATGCACGGAATGGTTGCTGGCGCCACTTGGTGCCAATTGAGAAAAATTTCATTTTTGTTCATAAATCATTTCCGGTTGCGCTCATGTTCGCCTTTCGTTTCGAAACTGATTTCTAATTTCTATGCGGACTAGGGTCAAGTGGTATTTGATGTCTTTATGTCGCCATGTGAAAGGGATTTTCAATTAAAGCGTCTTACCGGAATCTCATTGATCCACCAGGTCAGATTGGCCGCTGGTTTCGAATAGTCCGATGAACAGTTTCCGTTGATAACATCTCCTAGGCGATACCGAGAATGGATGCCAGTGATAATTGGACGTTGTGTTGGCAGTTCTGTAAGTTGAAAAGGCGTTTTATGGTGATTAGTCCAATTTGCTGCTAATGATGGTTGCGCATTATGACTTACCGACAACTTCCATCTCAGCGGTATTGATCATTGTGTG
Organism: Rhingia campestris; assembly: GCA_932526625.1. NCBI lineage: Eukaryota > Metazoa > Arthropoda > Insecta > Diptera > Syrphidae > Rhingia > Rhingia campestris. The sequence goes on along the minus strand of OW052185.1, from coordinate 115,833,467 downwards.
GAATGAAGGCGCATCTGCTGATACTTCACAGCTAAATTTGCCTGTTATAGAGAGCGGCACTGATGTGAGTACAACGTGACTTTGATTGGATTGGATTTTCTGAAATAGAAGGAATTTGAAATGGGTTACTTTGGTGTTTGTATTGTGTTGGATGTTGTCAAAAAAAGTGTAGGATTTGTGGTTTTGCATGCCACTTTATTCAGTGTCTTTACAATTAAAAGTAATCAGTTATCTGAAAATGGCTATCAATTTTTTTTTGAGATAATATTAGTTGTCAAAACATTCACTTTAAAAGTCGAACACAGTGATAAACTGATATCTATATATATAAAAATGAAACCCGTTTTCCGTTGTCACGACATAACATGAAAACGGCTTGACGGATTTGGCTGATTTTTTTTTTTGTAGTTTTCTAATACTCTGTACAAGGTTCTTACGGAAAAAAATATTGAGAAAATCTCTCAGGTCAGCTTTGAGAAAATAAATACTACTAACACTAAAATACTATTACGGACCCTAAAACGAAACAGTACCCGGGCGAAGCCGGGCCGGGCAGCTAGTTTGAAATAATATTGTCGGTATTTACGTCTCAAGTTTAATGTTTATGTACTCGATTGAGAGTCAATTACTAACCATGTATTAACAAAAATACTTCAAGGTTCAAATAATTGGAATGTTAGGTCAAAAACGGTTAACATTTCTTTTCGAAATTAGTTTTCTGTGCAATCGACATTGAAAATAACTATAAATGCATACATGTTACGAAACTGTCAATACAGGGCCTCAAAGAAGGTTTTTCCATTCATTTATGTGTGTAAAGTTTTATTTTTGCCAAAAAGAATGAGACCTCTTATTTTATTGTCTTAGATGTTTGTCTGACTTTCCCAAGAGGTGGTGCAGTGAACAAAAAACTGAGGTGTTGCCACTATCGGCATTTGAACTAAGAACTCCACGCACCCACTTAAATCTTTTATGTTGCCAAAGTTCACAAAAGTAAAATATTTAAATATAAGCGTCGTAAATTTACATTTGGAACTTCATAAAAATGCTATGTCCCCTAACCTCTTAAACAATATAACTAACACTCAATAAGCTATTACCAAATGGACTTTCACTCCAAATGAACCAACAGGTCTTGTCGAGAACCCTCTAAAAAATTGAACTGGTCCTTTGAAATGAAATATCTGCCATTAACGCCCAATGAAGGGGGCTCAAACCATCTAGGTTAGGTTGGTGGGTTGATTAGGTAGGCGGTGTATGTTTTCCCTCATCAGACTCCAGGTCAATATAGACCCATTGTGATGTACGTTGGGGGTCCACATGTTCTTGTTGTTAGTACCTTGCCAGCAATCCAGATTATGTTGCAAACCTGAAAAGATTAGGTAGGGGAATTTCGGATACATCCGTGAGGTCATGGAAAAAGTATTTTCCTTAGCTTCTCATTCTTAATTGGCTTGTGCCATAGAAAGTGGAGGGTATCCTCGTGTATTTCTTCATCACCGCAGCCTCTTCAAAGGTCGTCATCTATAAGATGCATTTTCAGTTTATGGCTTTTAAGTAAGTTGTGTCAAGTTAGAATCCCTAGTGTCGTAACAGATTTCCAATTTCTTCGATGTAGTTTATGGGTTCTGGCTTTATCATACTTTTTTTTATGTTTCGGAGGTGGGGAGGGAATTTTTGGCGATATTCAGTGTTTTCTGTCCCACCCGTGATTTGAGGTCACATAGTGGCGGTTTGACAGACTAGTGTGCCTGATCAATGCTGGAGGACAGATCGTTTTCTCGCTAGTTCATCACTAATTTCATTGCCCTGTATGCTTCTGTGTCCGGCGACCCAGCAGAGCTTAAAATTATGTTGGACGCCAACAACCTTTAGTTCTCCACGACATCGCTTCACAAGCTTAGATTTTATTTCGACAGGAGAGATTGCTTTTATTGCAGTCTGACTGTTCAATGACGATGGTGGTATCGCCAATATTGAGGTCGTTTTGTGGCTTCCTCTGCTACTGCCAATATCTCAGTCTGGAAGACACTGCTGTGCTCAGGGAGAAAAAAAGTGCTGTTAAGCTTTAGTGTTTCTGAAAAAACTCAGCTCAAACCACCTAGCTCTCAATTCACTTGTGTGTACGGATTTTTATTTTGGCCACAAAGAATGGGACCTAATGTTTAACGCCGATTCCGAACGCAAAATTTGAGAAGCCTCTCTTGGAATTTTGTCAGACATTCGCAAGAGGTGGGACAGTAAAAAAAATCGGGGTTTTGAATCAGTTACCCCGCTCTTAGTAGTCCAATGCCACTAGGCTACTGCACCCAAAACAGCTAGAGGTTTGTTTTAGATTCTGCAAATTTCAAAACTGTAAAAGTAGGTTCATAAGAATGAGTATATCTCGCATACCGTAGCATTTGACACTAAATCTAGTAATGTTATCTTAAATATACATATTTTCATTTTACAACTGAATTAGCTAAGTTCAAAGCCGATAAGTAGTACATATATTCGCCTGAGTTAATGCTAGGTTTTCACTAGAAAATTCAACAATTGGAAAGGATTAAATCCGTTCGCAATGAATCCGCTGGATTTAATGATTATGGTTATCATTAAATAAAAACAAGGAACAAACAAAATTATTTGCCTTAAACTGTCATTGCCAAAATTATCCGAATACTAGGTCAAATATCGTGTAAAATATGTTTGTGAAATACAAAATTTCTCCTAACTCTGCCAACGAGTCGAATGAAAACCGAATTACCAAATCTATCTTCAGAAGTGAAATAATTCAAATTCTCAGTGGCAAACAAAACAACTTTCAAATCAATTCTCTGATTAGCTTTTGAGCCTACAAACATAACAATTCAAGAGAAATAGTAAAGATGCAACCTGCTTCTAAATCCATTGTCTGATTAATTTCTAAGCCACACATCAGCTTGTTACTCAATAGTTTCCTACTTTCTTCCTCTCATGTGTACACATAAAAACCATCCCCTCTATGAGCTCATAAGGCCACAAGCTCACCCATAACCACACCACATTATGCGAGTGAATGAATGTATTTTAATTTGTGAGCGATCACTCCCCCGAGCTGTAATAATCAACCCAAGACCACCCCGTATTTACTCTGCCATCCATCGTCATCAACATCAACAACAAATGTCCTGTGCGCTACGTGACAACTACCTCGATGGAATATCTCTTCCCGACTTCCGGTGCCAACAGCCAGCCTAATTTACCCTGCTTACTTTTCAATTACAATTAATTGCATTACAAGGAATAATTCACAGCGCAAACACGAAATGAAATTATTAAATAAACAGAGATAAATATGTGTGCACTTGCGAGGAGAGTGTCCTCTGTTTGTGGTGTGCATGCAGCAGAAACAGCAGCTTGAAAAGCCACAGCAAATCGTTCCCCAATGGATAAAACCGAGATCCGGATCATCAAGCTGTGCGAGCGAGAATGGACAAGGAAACGACGAAGGACTCGGTTTGTGTGTAAATTTTAAAATACCCCACAACATCCGATATCTCTCCCAGAAGTCCATTAAATATTTATTATTGTGATCATTACGGCGACGACTAAAAGAAGGACATCGTAAACGGGTGGTACGCCTGTGTACAACAAGTGAATCCAATAAATAGATTTTCCCGACCCGTTGCCTGTCGCGTCTCTTTCACTTATTATTCCCTAAAGGCAACCGCGCTCATCCATATACAACATGTATAGGTACAACAAGCCTTGCTTACTTTTTTTTTATATTTAAAATTATGTATTTTTCCTGACTATATATGTGTACGTGCAAACTCATATCGTTATCCTTGCGGCAATATAAGCACTTGGTTTGTGTGCGTTTATGTTTGCGAATGTTCTCCAAACAGCAGTAAAAAATTATTTTTATTGGGTTGAGGCATCACACCACATACCCCGATATGAACTGTTACATAAATTTCGATTACCTCAACATTAATTCCGGGTAATGCGAAGATATTAATCGCCGGGATCTCCTTCGGCGTATAGCGATAGAACTCCCGTCGGCCTTTGTACCATTTCACCGTGTAGAGGTTATCGTTTTCGAGGTCGTAATTGCATGCTAGCATTGCGCTATCGCCACGTTTCACTGCGGTTGGTACGGTCACGTAGACGTCTTTAAGCGCCATGATGAGGTCTGTAAAGAAAGCAGAGAATAAAAAAAATGTGAGATACGTCCGAGAGTTTAGAGCTAGGAAGTTAGTAATTTTCTCAAATTGGCATTTTATTATTGAAAGGGATTGCTGGATAGGATATAAACAGAAGCGATGTACATTGGGGTTTATTGAGTTTCTTTTGTGTGGCTGATCAAGTTGCCAAATGTGACTTTTAAGCTTAGCTGGTTCGTAGCTATATGATAAGATACAAAGAGCATTAGGAATTGAATTCATTTTCTTATTTTTTTTTTGCAGGTAATAACATTTTTTTTTTTTTTCAAAATACCTTGTAAAGGTAAAAAACGACTTGCCCTCATTAAAAGCAACATTTATATAAGGATACAATTTTCTCGCTTTTGCTTGACGAAGTTCCTTTCCATCATTTACGCACAAAACAGTTCTCCTCGCTTTGTCCTGAAAAAAAAAATACTCTCCAAGTGTAACGTTCAGTGTTCGAAAACAACTTTGTAAGCCCGATTTTCCACTCCAACAACATCAAGGCCAAGTCGTAGAACTAACAAACAAAAAATCGCTAAAGAAAAAAATCTTCTTTTTCAAGTCTTAATGCACTTTTAATGCATCTGGATAGCCCTCTCCCTCGCTCAGTCGCCATCATCCCCAAAGTAGAAGACGATGCACCCCAGCTAGTGGTGTAGGATGTGGTCTTGTTCTCTAGGCGCTGCTTTGCAAGCAAGACGGAACAAAAATATTTTATTTCCAAAAGCGTTTACTTAAGTACAAAGACCTTGAAGCACCACCTGTCAAACTGAAACATTTTTCATTAAAATCTGTCAAAACTGAGTTTTTTTTCCGTTGTTGGTGGTTGCCTTTGATTCTTTTTATAAAAGCACCCAGGACCAAATGCCACACCAAAGGCCAGGAACTCGTCTCGTCGGCGGCGTCGTCCTGTGGAGAACTAAAAATATCTCATACATTCCGAGAAAATGTATTTTTATTCAGCAACATTTTCTTTGCTTCATTTTTATTCGTTCAGTTTTGTTTGTGTATGTTTGTTGTATGGTCCTTCTGGCCAAACTATGGCATTCTCGTGATGTTGTGTGGTGGTGGCATCGGCTTGGGGTTGATCGAAGGGTTTCTTGCTCCCTCGTCGGGGCATAATGTTTATCGATTGATTGCAGGATAGTTGTATCGAAATTGCACATTTTATAGCCTGTAAGGATGCACATGCAGCACACATAAAAGCATTAAATACCTCTCTATGGGATGCAATAAAATGACTTTGAGAAACTTTGGCCCCCGTACTGAACGAAAACGAAAAAAACATCCTCACAAGAATGTTGTTATCGGATAATAGTTGCATCAAAATATCCGATAACAACACGGAGAATTTTTATAGTATTTCCGAAGTTAAGAGTAGGGATAGGTCGGGTAAGACCTCTTGTACTCCGACAGAAATAACGACGAAAATCCAAAATCAAATCGATTAAACTCGCGAAATGTGTGCGATGCATCAATATTATAGCGGTAAAATATGAGTTCATGGCATGAAGTATGCGCACGGTCGGTAGGTTGGTGGGCTACAAGCTAAGGGTGCCGTTGGAGTTGGCGGCATACTGTCGGCGGTCCTCATTTGCTTTTTCGTGCTTTGCCGGTCGAAAATGTGTGTGTGCTGGATCCGTGAATATCCTTCCTCAATGTTTTGCAATCATCATAGTCTGCATTTGGCAACAGGGAAATAACGTACGCGTATCGCGTTATACAAGAATGAAATGCACGAATGAATCTGATGAATACGGCGTCGTCGTCATCGTCCTCTTGGTTATATGTGTTTTACTTTTTTTTTTTTTATAAACCTGAGCACAGTGCAGCACTCGTCTATAGCACCGATCCTCATCCTCCCTTCCATCATCATCATATAGTCCCACCAACCCCATGCGCATCGCCCTCCTTCCCTCTATGGAGTAAAGGAGTAGCGCAAATAATAATAAAGTAGTTGGCGTGTTGTGTTTGTTTTGTGTAAGCAAACATATATTCAGGATACATAATTTGCTTATGAGTTGAATTGCATAATGTTGGTGCTGTATGTGGATAGAGAGAGAGCTAAGGATAACTCTCCTTTGTGCAATTCTTAATTTACTGTCAGAACGATGTGGAGCGGGAGGATTGAATTGCGAACGTGACAGTGAACGAGTTGATAAGGAATAGCTATGGGATGTGCTTTGCGAGGTGTATATGTATGTTTGCACTCACTCAATTGAAGAACAAAAGGAAACGAATGCTTTTTAAGGGAATTGAAAATATGGATGTATGGTTCGCTGAGTTTATTGCCAGTTTGGGGTTGCCAAGGACTAAGAACGTGTCGTTAAAGTAATTGCGAGGGAATTTTCATTGCAATCAGTTGCTAGTTACATATTTATTGGATGGTAAACTTGGTTAGTGTACAAGGATAGCGCCGTAGTAAAAGCGCCAAGAAACGTGCACTTAAGTGGTTTCAGGAAAGGCAAACCGTGTTGCCTTTTCCATTTGTTTCCTTGTTTTCATTTTCAATTGAATGCATTACTCTTTTGTATGATGATATACACACGAATACTAACGTGTTCTTCTCCATTGAATATGCATACATTTCCAAAATGCAAAATCTAAAGAAGAAAGACAGCCTCGTATAAAAAACAATATTCACCTACCGCACTGCATTAGATAGATGCACTTCCCCAGCTCGAACTTTTATCGTGAACACTGAATTTTCGTTGCATTCTTCATATATTTTTTGCTCCCTAACTCGAATTTCCTGAATTTCTATAACTCGAAGAGTAATTTAATGAACAGTAACTCAAATTTTTCGGGAAATTTACTCACTGAACTACGTTTTCTCAGAAACAGGAAGTCGCTATTGCTATTTAATTTCCACATTCATACGTATCATGCAGTTACAATTGATTTTTCTCGTGGGCAAGACATTTTGTTTAATATTGATGCGGATTGTTACTATGCGTTCGCTAATGTCTTGGAAACATAAGACTTCTTGCCTAAGTCTGGCACTTATAACATATCCGCATCCGAATAGTCGCTGTTTCTGCTCACTATAACACGGTCCGTAGTAGATGTCACAGTTTTTCATCCTCTTTTTGCCCGGCCCATCCCATCGTATTTCCTGGATGGCAGTAATGTCTGCTTTGTAGCAGTTTAGGGCTTCCGCTAGTTGTTCGCCTGCACCCTTCCTGTTTAATGTTCTCACATTCCAGGTGCAGATACGAACGTCGTTGTCCTTTTTTCGTTTAGCAGGGTCGTCAACAATAAAATCAGTCCTTTCCGAGGCTATTGGTTGCTTCGTAACCATATTTTTTTCTGTGGGTGGGTAGTTAACCCAAAGTACAACCCCCAACCTGGAGGGCCAGTTCCAATTTATTAGATACCCCTAGGACACGGGGCCATCAGTTCCTATCCACTACGGGATTGAGCGCTGCCGTTGGCCTTTCGGTTCATCCGCCACCATCTCTGTTCAAGGGGCCTGACTAACCCTTGAAATTCCTAGACAACCTGTTGTCCGAATATGTCAGAGCAGCTCATCTAGGTTCGCCTGGGACAGCAAGGCCGGGTATCCATCCGTGCCATTCTCACCAGGGTGTTATTATGTGGCGGTTTTTCGTCGTGTTATCAACACTCGCACTTATCGTTTAGCAAGTCAAATCCGGTTGGATGAGACCAGTACCCGATGGTTACCACTTGGAGGTAAAGATAAGCACATTTAATGTGTAGTCAGAGTTACAACACTGGGCATTGCCAAGTTAACGCCAATCAGAGTCTACCTTCGTTCTACAACACCCAACCAACTTAATATTACAGGTATCAGTGGTAAAATTCAATATACAGAGAATGGGAAGATAACGATGACAAAAATTTCAGAATTCTTTGAAATTAAACAAATAATTTGATTTCCATATATTTTTATTTTTTATAACTCGAACATATTTTTTGGTCCCTTGAAATTCGGAAGTTCCACTGTATATGTATTTCGAAAGGTTGTTATTTAAATTGTTGCTGTTTTTCATATGAATTTAGGAATTTAAGCCAGACCAATCTATCAAGTAGACCACAAACAAAATTAGACATTTTATTGTACCCTGTGGTGATCAACAGTAGATCAGTACTAATCTTCCAATTGATAAATGTCTTACAAACAATAATCTAACTCGTGGGAGATAAAAAAAAAGAAAATGTTTGCTCATTTTCAATTTCATAAAATTCAATATGGGAAGATAGATATATCTACCTAGCAAACACCCACTCTTTATCCTTCAACCACTTCAATTTCTTCCCGCTATTGTCCTCATTAATTCTTGTCGTCTTATAATTGTCCTTTCGTTTCTTTTATTTGCATTTTCGCTTTTTGTTGTCCCCCTTTCCTTTTGTGTTTATTTGCAGTTGCCTTTGCGCCACATAATTATACATTTTCCCACAACGATTAGCAGAGCCGTTAACACACTTAAGTAATCAATTACTCCATCACCATCGCATGCCTACAAAGAAAATCAAGTTTTAATTGAAACAATCACCATTATCAGAGCGACTTCATGAAGCGATTAACGCTAGCAACACGCAATGTAAATGGATTCATCGCCTGATAACACTGATACTGGATGTATAGATATGAAACATTCACTGCTCAGCAGTGTCTGTGACGAAAATACCTCTTCCCCTTTCTTGCTGGTCGGTTTTATTATCTCATGTTTACTTCTTCAAGTCGCTTAAAAGCCACACTAAAACACACAATCAAAATCTAAAATTCGTAGCACAGTCATTTTTGTTTTTGTTTTCTTTCTTACTTCTTTCCACACACCTAATTTAACGCTGAACACAATCGCGCATATACACACATTAAACGCGTCTCAGTCATAATCACAACAAAACGAAAAACCCCCAAAAATATAATTTTGTTGTCGAAAAGCAAAACTTCTGGCATGCGCGGCACACCTTGCTGCTTCGCATGTCCGCCTGGTATTCTTCGAGTAAGTATATCGATCTTTCTGAAATCGAAAGTGAACTTCTTATTTCACTCCTCCTCTCTTTTTCTCCCCGATTTTTGGTTGTCAGCCAAATGAAATCAAAAGTGCTCTAGTGAAATCAAAAGTGAGCTTTGTATCACCACCTCCTAACCAATCTTTGTCTGCCTAACAAATGAAATGGAAAGTGAACTGGTATCACCCTTCTTCCTCGATATTTATCAACTCGTTTCATGAAATCGAGAGTGAACTCTGGTCACCCTCTCCTGCTCCCGATCTTTGTCTGCCTTTCACATGAAATCGAGAGTGAGCATGTGGCGCCTTCTCCTGCTTGATCTTCGTCTATGGCTACCAAATGAAATCGAAAGTGGTAAACGATCTCTCTGCGACACAACCTACACAAAAACTGACAACCAAACATGACAGCACGAAAAATCGATCGCAAATGGATTTCGCCCACCAGGTGGTCAGAAAAGTTCGTAGGCTCTCGCTTGAATTCTTCAAATTCTATAGAAACCTGCAAGTATCTTACCCTCCTCTCTCATTACCCCTTCATGATTGAATCATTTCCAATGGCTGGCAAATGAAAGCGAAAGTTGAGCACGATCGTGTGTCACTTCCATGTGACGATAGTGCCTGTCAACGATTGTAATCTGAAGAAGCACGAAAAATCGATTGTAAATGGATCTTGTGCACTAGGCAGGCAGACACATTAAGATGGGATACGGAGTTCTCTGAATTTTTGAATGTTTTTTTTGTAGTCATAGGACTTTGTGGCGAGTCGAAAGTCACAGTGGATTTTAGGCATCAGGTCAAGAGAAATGTTAGAAGGAAAATCGAATTTTCTGATTTTGTGAATCTTCCGTGCGAATAGACGGTGCTCAAGAGTCACAAAATTCATTTTATGCTCCGGCCAACAGCAAATATCAGCTGTCATCATCGAAATCTATGGAACACGTGTTTCACAAATGTGTGTTGACAAGGTTACAAACCTGAGGTGCGTTCGACAAGTCGCAAAATGGATTTTAGTCCCCAAGTCACCAGAAATATTAGATGGGCCATCGAATTCTTTGAATGTTGAAACTTGTTTTTATAATCTTCACATGCAAACAGTGACTTGAAACGTGGTACCATCATTCATTTTATACACCAGGGCAACAGCCAAATATGCTGGCATTCTCATATTCCTTTAAATCAATGCGCTCGCTAATCTCCCACAGATAGAGAGAGCGCCCCAAACGTACAAAAATGATTTCCTACACCAAGCCACCAGCAGAAATAGCTGACTGTCGACATTTTAGATTTCAAACGAAACGTCGTCGACCCAACACGAACAATCGAATTTAGGCATCGGGCCACAAGCAAAGGTAGCAAGGGTCTCGGCAATTCTTTAAAATAATTTGGTCGCTTATGATATTAAACGACGCATGCTCTGAGGGGGCAGTCATGCGGACCATGACATAAATATGAGAATATCGCCCGCATACCACATCTAGTGGCTACGTAACATCGGGAATAATCCAATGCCATGAACACATTACACAACGAGAGCGCAAGTAACGAGTTGATTCATCAAGATGAGGGCTGCATGTGTCATTGCTGGTGTTCTTTACGTGCTATATAGAGTGAACACTTCCAAAGCGATATGTTAACACTTACACATTACTTTTCATACTAACAATATTGACAACAGGTGTGTTCCCTTGACCATAACACATTTTGTCTTCTCCCCACATTGCATACGATCACATTTTCGGCCATCTCGCGTTGAACTTGTTTCCCCCCCTGCTCCCTTTGTTCGCTTCCGAATGTATGTTCATACTTGGGTGAAGATCATTGGTGTGGCCTCGTTTTGTGTGCGGTTTTTGGTATTCCAACGACGTACCTCTCGCTTCCGCGCACGATTATCGTCACCTGACATACTCGCACCAGATTTTTGTCAGTCAGTGAACTTTTCATAGCAGTTTCAGTGGTTCATTTTCGACCATTGCCGCCGCACCTGTTTGGCTTTTCTGATCGCCTGGTAGGTTTAGTACGAAATTAAGTTTTTCAGAATGAAAACGAAAGTGAATTCGAATTAGCAAAGCAGCCATTTTATGACATTTTGATTACACACCATTACACAACCATTGTTGGTTTGTTTATTCTTAGCTTTTTCCCTCCGATAGAGGGGGGCCGTTGTGTAAACTTTAAATGAAAGGAAACACAAAACGAAAAAACAAAACACAACTTTACTACATTTTCTGGTTGCCCATTCATTGGGGAGGTAATTTGTTTATAAAAATGCAAATCTTCTGTTAGGATGGGGAGAAAGTCTTGACAGCCAGTGGTGTTAAAAGTTTATTTTCACGCTCCAGGTTTGTTGGAAAATGTTTATAACTTTGTTCTGTAGATTTTTTTTAGACCAAACATTAAAGTTTAGTTAAAACAGATCCCTATTGTAATGGGCCACCAGAAATGGCAGTAGGCTGTGATTTGGGACAGTGTTGATATGGGGGCCATGATCAATCCCATCAGTAGGTACACAGTTGTAGTAAAGTGAAAGCTTAATCGGTTTTTGTTTGATTTTTGGGGTTTTTTCAACGGGCGTGGGTTGACTTTCTAGCGCACATGATCACCTGGTAGACGATCACATGAAAATATCGATCGTGTTGTTTTTTTTTTTTATCAACACGGTCGTTATGATTAATGGAGGTCGTTGAAGTGTGTATGACGTGTGTGGTGTTCGGTGGATAATTGTAATTTTTCAGTGACCCACATGCTTGCGATGCGTTCCACTTGTCACGTTTTCTCTTTTGCTGAGAGTCGCAGTTGTACGTTATTGCTGTCCATGAAATCAATGAATATGTTGGCATTAGATTTTGACGTCAGTAACATCTCTTGGGTATAGAAAGTAAAAGAAATCCAAAAACATCTCTTGACATACATAGTCAAGTTTAAATAAAATTGGATTGTAGTGATCTTGTAAAAGAAAAAAATGTTTCAATTTCTTTTTCTTATTTAATAGCAATCATGATTGGCAATTCTAAAGCGATAATGATTAAACGGTCTGTTTCGACAACAATTTTTGATGATCTAACAGATGACGAACTATGAGAACATTTCATTCAATTCAATTTTTTCGCTGCAATCTGCAAGATGTGCTAAGATTCATTTTTGTAACTTTGCAAGACATTTTAAGTTTCGATTCGAGTTTGTCAATATTAAATAAAGGAAAAGAGGCGGTTAGGATTTGCCCATTTCTGATTTCTGCAACCAAAAAAGTATGTCCAACGCCTCGACTCAACTAATAGCAATAAAAAGGAAAATTGAATATCCTATCCCATTCCATTTTTAAATTAAAGATCCTAAAAATGTGGGCGTAGATAAAAACATTATTTATAGCGATGAAATATAGAAAATGAAAATGTCACAACATATTATACAGACAGTTTATAAAAAAAATCTTGTATGGTTCGACAAAAAAAAAAAAAAACTTTTTTCTTTGCATATGCCCTGGAGAAGGAAATACAAATGGTTTTTGTAAGAAAACACCCCTAAAAAGTGGACGTAGGTTTAGACCTATGAACGTTATTCTTATATTAACATTTTCAATGATTGTGCATCAAACGTTTTTTCGAATATTTTTGTCTTAATATCTCTTTCTGACACTTTTTTCAAAATGCTTAACCGTTTGACCACAAATAACGTTTTTCTAAAAAAAAAAAAATGGGAGTGGCAGTGGGTATATTTCGAAAATACCAAATCGCAGATATCAAATTTCATTATCTTATCTCAAAATTTACCGACATCTAAATCGACTCAGCTAGCGATATTTAATTATGTCTTTATGTTACAAACAGTGTATCAAATCCAATATGTACACCCCTATGGAATAGGGTATAATAAAAAAAAAACGTGAGGTTAAACTCGATCTATTTAATTGACGGGCTGGAAAAGTTTGTCATCCCTCTCTGAACTGAACCACTCACATAAACATCTGAGAAGTACCCTTTTGTTTTTTAAAAAATGTTCATTTGCAATTTCCGTAATAAAAAAATCGTTTGTATGCCTACAGAGTTTGTCCAATTCAAGTTATGCCGGCCGTCAAGCGTGACCCAAAGCTCTTCTAAATAGTTCACGAAGAAATTTAAAAAAAAATTAACGAGCAAAAATTTTCGTTCTTGAACGGGTTAATTTGCGTAAACCAAACGATGTGACCACAATGGCGAATTACAAACGATTGATTGTTGCACCACTTATGTGGCATAAAAATACCTTCTTCTGGACCACAGAGCTTTTCCATTTTAATTTCCGTAAAAAACGATCGTTTGTTATGCCTACAGAGCTTGTCCAATTCCAATTACGCCTCTCCGTCAACCGTGATACAAAGCTCTGCTAAAAATTAACGAGGAAAAATGTTCGTTCAATACTTTGAAAATCAGAACTGTCAAGGTTAAAGGATGACAGCCCTCGAGTTTGACAGCAAATTTGTTTTTGCAATGGCTCTGAGAGAGCTTCATCAAAAACAAACGGATTTCAGATTTAGTAAATCTGAAATTCGGAACACGGCCAATACCTACACACTTTAAGCCGGCCAACAAAAAACTGTCAAATGCTTTCACTGTCACCCTTTAAGAAGTCTTATATAAAATAAAGAATACAATAAGGTTGTTTACAATAATTTAATATTTACTTTTTCAACATTTTTTTAACAAACTTTTATTTTTATGTTTTATATAGCTACCTGCAAACAAAACTGATATGATTACAGAAGGACACCTCCCATTGCCTGAAAAAGAAGAGAAGTACAGGTTGTCTGAAGAGAACTGGAGTCAAAACAGGCGGGCGCTTGTCATTACATATATCAGTATAGGAAAAAATGAAGATGCTGTCTGAAAAGAACTGGACAATTATTATGGACACATGCAACAAATTGCAAACATCTCTAAATTCAGGATAATACCCAGTTTCGTCGTTTTCAATACTCGGCTAAATTTACTTCAATACCAGCCAAAATCAAAGTCATCATATAATTGCGAGGATTAACACTTAAAATACCTCTTAATCAAGAAAAGGTCAAATAACAATTTCTTCAGAAAAAGCGATCGAGGATTAATATTTATTGATTTGTAAAATATTGTATTTACTGTTTCTAAATTTATTTCAGATTTTTTATTAGAGACTAATTCATGTGAAGCGAACCTATACAACACCGAAAGAGCGGAACTGTATCGAAATACACCAAGGCTAAAGAGATAATTAAGCTATATAAATGGAATAACCATATACGAGGAAGATCAGTGAGGTCAAATAAAGAATCACAATTAGTGTCACAAAAACATGATCTGAAAATGGGTGAGTGCTTGAAATTATACATTTTCAACTTCCTTCTTCAGCAGTGATTAAGCTTCTGCTCATTAGATAGGAATTAAATACGTGAAGGTAGGATTATATTTTGTACTTCATTCCTTTGCAAACTAATATTCTTTGTATCGCAGGTGGAATTATGTCAAAGCAAAGCTGGACTAGTAAATGTAAGCCTGACAACTCAAGGCAAGAACAGTTATGTCTAATATTTTGATCAAGGCACTAATTAGCTGGTAATGAGGAAAAGTCAATCGACCCGTGAAAACGTATACGTTTCGCTCACATAACGATCTCTGACGGCATAACTTTATGCTAATCCGAGTCTTGGAATGGAAAACAATCAAACTGTCATACTTTAATATTTGGTACAGCTCTGAAAATGGAACGAAGGCAAAACAAGCCAGCAAAACCTATTAAGATTATTAAGATGAAGTCACCATTAATAGATCAACAAATGAGATCAATGGATCAGCCATGACCGAGGCTCGTTATTTTGATCGAAAAGCATGACACGTGTAAGGTGAGAATTAATTATTGTTTCGTAAAACTTTGTGTTTAACTTCTTTAATTTTTTCCAGGTGGAATAAATACCACAAAATACAAGTTTAAGAGTGTAAACATGCTAAACCTTTAAATAGACAAACTGAGGCGACATTTTGACATCCAAGAATTTTCATAAATAACATTCCAATGAGATGGAATTAAAACGACAAAAAAGAATTTGCGAGGGAAAGAAGCCAGTAAACTCTCCATAAATGGATCAATATTCAAAAATAAAATCAGTGGATCTGCAATAACACAGCTACTCTTATTTTAGTACGAAAGATGTGAGGTAAAGATTGTTTATTGGTTCGCTATACTTATATTTATATTGCTTAAATATTTTGCAGATGCAGTTCACACTATAAAGCCCGATATTAAGTAGGAACTATGGGCAAAATCAAGAGCCATGGTAGCATCCAACAATTTTCATTAAGTAGATGCCAATTGAGAGTTGGAATTAAAATGACAACACCCAGCAAACACAGGTAATACCCAAATACTCAAGGCACATGTTGACATCTTACAATTTCCACTACACATACATTCCATTTGAGATTTCCTACGTGCCATTCGTGATACCACGGACGTAATATGGACTGACACTGAAACATGCAATGACAATTTCTCCAACACTTAGAGTCCCAATTTC
This sequence comes from Rhingia campestris, assembly GCA_932526625.1. Lineage (NCBI taxonomy): Eukaryota > Metazoa > Arthropoda > Insecta > Diptera > Syrphidae > Rhingia > Rhingia campestris. The sequence goes on along the minus strand of OW052185.1, from coordinate 115,817,787 downwards.
GGCGTCAACTGGTGGATGTATTCCAATTCAGCTCGCAAGTATTAAATATTTGTTCCACAACACTCGCGTTATGTCAGGGTTAATGTCTGATCATATAACATGCAAATGTTGTTCCGTGTAAGGATGTTGGATAATACCAATTTACTTTTCCTGAATTAAGAAACATATTGATTTCCAAGGACCAATTTTCATTGAAACTTCTCTTGGGTGCGTTGGACTTAGCCTTGTCCAAATCCCGAATAAATAAACAAGAACACCTTAAGTTTTGTTCACAATGTAACAAACGTCCAAGAGTAAAATACTCTGATGGGAATTTTCTTAAATGTTTCGTTTGGTACGCATTAAAGTGAAGGTCCCTTCATTTGTATCGACAAAATAACATCGCACACACAAACCTGATTACCTTGGTTTCAGATGCCTGTATGTATGTACAGTTAATGTAAATATGTCTTTATCCTCCTCGTCCTTACAATTAACTACCTTCAGGTGGCTCTTATCGACAGTAACACTTTGTCTATGTCAATCGGTTACGTATTATTTGTTTTGAAATGAAATCTGTCTTGTCCTCGTTTAGAAACAAGACCAACGCGTTTACCAAAGCGCCCTGCATGTTGAAAATAGCCAAGGTCAATATCTTTTAGCCACCCTGACAGCTTTACGAATTCGCTAAAAATATAACTTTTCGCTTTGACAACTGCACTTTACAAAATCTGGTCCAGTGCGGGTTTAGCTGTGACGACAGTGAACCTTCGAAATCCAAAATCAGTTGAATGAACTGCTTCCAATGTGATTCAATAAGCTGTTTTAAATGTACATTTTATCAGCAATTGTTCTTTATAGTAAGAATTTACAGCGTGATAAGTTCTTTTGGTGTCTCAAATTCCATCCGTTTCCATGTGAAGCATCAGACGCAGTCGATGCAAATATGCAAACGTTCTATAGGAAACTTCTTACATGCTTCTTTGCAAAATTCGTGTGCCGATTAATGTGTTGCACACGTTTACCCCTCTTAAGTCTTTGTATATCAAAATTTCACATTTCTTCGATGGTGGATAGGACATTGTGAGCATATTTTCCACCTCTTCTATTCATTTGAGATATACATTTCAAAACATGCTGCCAAACTGTCCAAACGATTTCCATTAACGAATCATACCACTCATTCCACCAGCAAACATTTATTTCTTGCTGTTTCCTCGTGGCCACATTCATTGGTTCCTCCACCCATCAGGATAATCACTTTCAACCTCTGTTAATAAAAAAACGCTCAGCACTGCATCTTTAAAAAAAAAATCACTGGGAGATTTGCATAGCTAATTTATATTGAAACAAACCTCTGGACGGCCGACACCTTTAAACGATAACAATATTATTTCTCCATGAATATCCTCCAGAGAACAAACTTACGCGAGGATTGCCTGGGTTACTTAAGCGCACAATTTCAGGTGTGAGCTTCTCTATACCACCAAAACAACCGCGAAACACTTTGTGTTCCATGAAAAATTCAAAATAATTATTATCTGTCCGCACCAACGGCATCTGCGGTTGATATGGAGGCATCCACTTATCCGCCGCAGTTCTTCGTGTAACTTTCTGAATCCGCAACAACTGAAAGGGGGTCCTGTGTCACCCCCCGAGTGCTACCATCATAAGCTCATAACTATAGACTGATTCTTATTAAAAATTCAAAAGTGCTCCTTTGTTATACATTCCATTGCCATTTGCGGGCACAGCCGCATTATTTATACTCTAAGCGCAGGAGAAGAAGTACAAGCTAAAAAGGTTATAATTTGTACAGGGTACGGGCTATGTGTGCAGTTGAAAATATCCATCCCACTGCTGTTTTGGTGGGGCTACTGGTTCCATTGCAGCATACCTACTTTGGTTGAATGGAATTTCGAAAAAGAAAAACAGAAGGAGTGTAATAAAAGCGATAGCCCTTCTTTGTGCATCTAGAATAGCGGTACCAACAGCAGTTAGGGACGAAAAAAGAAGAAAACACCGGAAAAAAGAAAAACTCCGCCGGGAAATAAACTTATATCCGTGCACACACCTGCACAGCATGATGAAGACGGGGGAAACTTAACGTACTTTTGGCCCCTTGCCGTTTGACTATCGTTCACCATCTAGTGTGCCTGTGTATGTGGTATTTCCTTTACCGCGTTTATATGTCTTTATTATTCTTACACCGACGAAAATTCGCGAGAGAAATTTAATTCAGTTATGCAAATTGAGCCGGTAGTGTTTTCAACGAAAACATCCTTTTCTCCCCTTTTAGCCCTGCTAGGGGAGCGCGCGAGTTTAACTCCGTACTTAAGGAGCAGGATCAAAACCACAGATATCTCGTCATCGTCGGCAGGCCAGATTCTTTCGACTACTCGTACAGTATAGGATTGTGGCACGAAATACCTAAAGGTAAAGTAACAGTTTTCAACGAGAAAGGATAAGTTTCGTGTATTGTTTCACTTCTCATTTTTTTTTTGGGGGTTGGGTATGATATGAGATACATACACAGACACATCCTGCGCACATCAGGAAACGTGGCGCTTCTAAGTTGCTTTGAAAGAAAGACAACCTGGAGGTTGAGTAACATGAATGGGGGATTGGATTGTATAACAGAAGTGCACAACAGCGGATGTGCGATGTTCGATTGTGGCAGCCCCAGTATAGGTTCGAAAGTTAACCAGGGAAAGGTGTAGGATATGCAATTATACCACAGACGGGTATATGGTGAGGGTGGCCTAGTTGGTGGAAGGGTTGGCGCGAAAAATTTGGTTTGACTCGTTTGCGTGTTCGAGTGATAAGATATTCAAATGGATAGCACGTAAAGGTACGCTGAGGAGGTTTTGTATCGGTAGGCATGTGCATAGAAAAGTTTGAAAACACAATCGAGCGCAGTGGGGGTGTCTGCAAGGAGATTATCTGTTCTGTAATGTTGGTAATATGCATGGTAATGCCTTCCTTTGGGCGGAAATTCCAGTAGTGTTTTGATTAAATCATTAATGAAGAATTAGCGGAGGATTTTCCAGTTTATCTGCGTTAACGCAGTCACTAACTTGGGGCACTTTATCTATTAAATTCTCTACCTTGGTAAGAAACTTTCAATTTGTTTGATTATTTTGTTTGAAAATAAATCTTAGAGTGTAAGAGCATTTGGTGTGTATTAGAAGAAGGAAAGCCTTTGCTACAGTCAACAGTTTTATGAATTCCGTCCAATACTGTAATATATGAAGGCGGCCTAAGACCCTTGTTTTATGCTGATCGTTTCAATGAACTCTGCAAGTTATTTGAAAACTAAATAATCGTCGAACTATATACTTTAATTACTATTGACGTGCATGGTATTGTAGGACATTTTATAACAAGTAAGGAACAATAGAACAAAAGGTAAGAAAGAACACGAAGAGAAGGTTTACACAACTCTGTATTATTTATTAAATAGGTAAATACAAATTAACACAGAACAGCCTTTTATTTGAAACACTCGCACAGTAAGTACCTATGTAGCTTTAAATCTAATGACAGGGATTTACCAAAAGCCGTAATATTACATTTCACCAGTTTTAAAGGAAACACCAATAAATGACTCCTGATTAATTCATCTTATTAGATTGTGAAGACATTCTGAATAATGGTAAACAACATATGCCACTTGCTACCAAGTTTAACCGAATTCCGCCCAAGGCCAATGAACGAATGAACGCCAATTCGATGGAACAACCTTCGTTGCATCCGCATGCGAAATTTCGTTGAAATCCACTAAGCGCTTTTGAAGAAATCGGCTGTCTGAAGTAAAGTCATAACAAAATTTCATGCGAAATTCTACTCGCGCCAACCCGGATGACAAATGTCAACAATATACCGACATTGCAGTGTGATTTGCATTATCGTCATGCCGTCGCCGCCATTATTTTTAGCACTTGGCCGACATTTGATAGCCGATACTATTGGTAAGGGCAAAATGCAGGGCCAACACAAATGTCGGTAATTTTACTTCTATCGGTTTGTATATTTGATGAGTTTTTTTTGCAGTTAATTGTATGCTTACATTTTTAGCAGTAGGGCGTACGTGAGGACATATTCAATTGAACGGCTACAACAAAGCAATATTGATTTTGGATGTCCATCAATCTCTGTGCACATTCACTGGTTAGTAAAGGGATTGATTTGTCCTCGCAAGAAAAAAACTTGTAGATAAGAACAACAGATTGAATGTATACTACTTTGAGTTTAGAAATTAAATTCGTGAAATAAATGAACGCAAACATCGAAACAGAACGTCGTTTTATTTATTTTTTCGACTTATAATGGGGTAAGCTAAGGTTTCCTTTGCACATTAAAGCACTACAATAGTGCCATTCATTTGACAGTTGGTGATTACCATACCGACACTTATTCAACACACTACCTAACCGATATTGTGTCATACCGATCACTGTATGTTATGAAATGCAGAGCCAACACGATGTCGGTAATTTTACCACTATCGGTATGAAATGATTTTCACATGAAATTTCAACGGATTTTAGTGATTACCATACCGACACTTATTCAACAAACTACCTAACCGATATTGTGCCATACCGATAACTGTCGGTATGGTATGAAATGCAGAGCCAACACGATGTCGGTAATTTTACCACTGTCGGTATGAAATGATTTTCACATTAAATTTCAATAAATGAAGACATTCTGAATAATGGTAAACAACATATGCCACTTGCTACCAAGTTTAACCGAATTCCGCCCAAGGCCAATGAACGAATGAACGCCAATTCGATGGAACAACCTTCGTTGCATCCGCATGCGAAATTTCGTTGAAATCCACTAAGCGCTTTTGAAGAAATCGGCTGTCTGAAGTAAAGTCATAACAAAATTTCATGCGAAATTCTACTCGCGCCAACCCGGATGACAAATGTCAACAATATACCGACATTGCAGTGTGATTTGCATTATCGTCATGCCGTCGCCGCCATTATTTTTAGCACTTGGCCGACATTTGATAGCCGATACTATTGGTAAGGGCAAAATGCAGGGCCAACACAAATGTCGGTAATTTTACTTCTATCGGTTTGTATATTTGATGAGTTTTTTTTGCAGTTAATTGTATGCTTACATTTTTAGCAGTAGGGCGTACGTGAGGACATATTCAATTGAAAGGCTACAACAAAGCAATATTGATTTTGGATGTCCATCAATCTCTGTGCACATTCACTGGTTAGTAAAGGGATTGATTTGTCCTCGCAAGAAAAAAACTTGTAGATAAGAACAACAGATTGAATGTATACTACTTTGAGTTTAGAAATTAAATTGGTGAAATAAATGAACGCAAACATCGAAACAGAACGTCGTTTTATTTATTTTTTCGACTTACAATGGGGTAAGCTAAGGTTTCCTTTGATGTTTCAAAGCACATTACAATAGTGCAATTCTTTGACAGTTGGTGATTACCATACCGACACTTATTCAACGAACTACCTAACCGATATTGTGCCATACCGATAACTGTCGGTATGGTATAAAATGCAGAGCCAACACGATGTCGGTAATTTTACCACTGTCGGTATGAAATGATTTCCACATGAAATTTCAACGGATTTTAGTGATTACCATACCGACACTTACTCAGCAAACTACCTAACCGATATTGTGCCATACCGATAACTGTCGGTATGGTATGAAATGCAGAGCCAACACGATGTCGGTAATTTTACCACTGTCGGTATGAAATGATTTTCACATTAAATTTCAACGGATTTTATTTTTTGTCTGGCTGGACTGCCCTAATTGTAGTGATTGATCACTCCGGTCATTAAACTTTCTTCAATCGTAGCGTGTTCAACGATTTAGGACGGTCAATTTTGTAGATTATACATTTATTCACGTAGTGACGTAGGTAGGTAATTAGAAGCTCAGATGCAGTTAATGTAGATAGGTACTTACGTTTAAGGTGCCGCAATTTGATACATTTTCTATTTGAACTTAGTCTGCAAATTGAAAATAAAAATAGTTGAATGAAACACAGAAACCTTCATTTGCATTCTTTTATTGGATTGAGTTGAGTTTTGGATACATTACGTAGAAAAGCTTTTTCGCACCAAAAACGGCAGAGAATAAGTAGCAAATTCTTCTGCTTTTATAGGCATTAGTACTGACTACAATCAAAGACGTATAGAACTACAGAGAGTACACATCACAGCTGAAGATGTTGTAGTCGTTTCAGACGCGGGCGGTAAGTGCAAAGGGGAATTTTCGTTGTTCGTATGTATCGGCTATGCTGTACACTGGCGTATCAACATCAGTACCTAACATAGTAAAATTTCGTTGTATGTGATGCGCACTCTATTTAGTTGTTTACTCTTTGCTACAATATACATGGACTTTAAGCTGGGATCAAATTAAACAAGAATGCTTTTTGCCCATGAGAAAGTTGTAGCAAGACGACGAAGTAATGAAATGTGGACCAGTCAGAATCATAGACGACTTTGCAATAAAACTTGGTGACTACCAGGAAACCAGCGGACAAATGCTTCGAAGGAAATGGACATCATATTCCTTTGTGATTCAAATTTTGTTTTAATTTTCGCATCACATCAACTAAGTTTGTGTTGAGAAAGGTTATGCACTGCAGCGTTCAGTAATAACTACAACAGTACTACTGCGCGTTTAGGAATCCGTCTGCGCAGTACTTCAAACTAACATTGTCTAGTTGATTGCAGAAAATTCTCTGATGTTCCCAATACTAAAAAAATTGGCTTGATCTGCTTGTGGTTCTAGATATGTCTTCAGGAGTCAAATATCAGTCTATGCCTAAACCCAGGCAGTAATTATGCAAATCTGCGATTCCCATGTTTTTGTAATAGTAACATGAGATTCTTAATTCTTGGTCAAATAGTTGGTAGAGTATGGAAGAGTAATATTGGCCGACAGAACCTAGAAGAAGAAAAATAAAACAATAAATAAAAAATAAAACAAATCAATAAATAAAAAAGTGATAAGACAGATTAAATGTATGAAGTAGAGTAGAAATTGACGAGCTTAGGAGGTAAGTCTAAAACTATCTTCAAAGGTAGCAGATAAATTCAATTCCTTTAGAGATGAAAAACGAATTGCGATTGATTCGCTTTAAAGGTGTTTTAAGCATTGCTGGAGTTCGCTACTTAAGTCAAATTTTGAAGTTCTTTAGACTAAATATCCCGCATCCTCAAATAGCAACTACCAGCGTTATGCTAGATGAGTAAAATCATATCGCCTTGCTTTCTACATCCAATTCCAGACCTAAAACATGCAAAACCAACACCTTCAAACAAGAGATTTGAATTAATATTCCATTCAGTAAATCTCTCTGCGTATGTGCATTGTGCATGGTCTTGCGAAATCCTATTTCAAGTTAGGTAACTAAAACTATCGCAGATTTCATCTCGACATCCCTTCCGCATCCTGCTGCCTGTTCCCAATCGAATAACCGGAAGTGGAACTGATCGCCATCTAATGGGTGGCGTATCAAACATTTCTTTACCCTTCACCTCGTATACATTTATACATTTTGCTAGAGCTTACATCGTTTTAAAAGCAAACTATATCATCACTCCCAGAGACTTTGATCCTCTTTTGTAGGAAACAATTCGCCTTAGGCAAAGACAAAACCAGAAGCAGAACCAAACTCAATTGAAAGACCGTCCCTTCCTCCGCGTCTCTATAATATGCAACAGTGTTGCTGTACACCCGTGTTCCAGATCTAGACTCAGCAGCTGCATTAATCAATTGGAATTGGTCGAAGAGATGGTATAGTGGTTATGGTGTTGGAGAAGGATGTTGGGTACTGCATACTTTAGAATTGGCTTCGATTGGTTTTCTATATCCTTACCATTCACTACACTGGACCATGCGGGCACACAGAGAGATAGACTCTGTTGGAAGTGTGCTAAGAATTATTCATTGGATGTCATTAGATGCCTGCACAGGGTTCGATTGGTGGTAACTACTGTTTCATGTGCAACGTTGCTCTGCTACGAACGTGTCGAAATGTGTTCGGCATCGGCTGTGGAGATGAAGAAGAAGAAACCACGTCAGCAGGATGCGAATTGGCTGTCTGCTGGAGAGGGAAGAGTCAAAGATACACTTAATTCTAATCCGCACCGTACCCTCGAGGTGTACATTTACTCCATGCGAGAGGGATGGAGTGTTTGGTTGACACGAGCTTCACGGGAAGGGGTTAGTAACTTTCTTAGGAATGCAAACACTTATCAGTAGAGCACACTGAGTACACCACTAGCCCTGCGTTTCCACCCATCACAAGTGTCCAATTTCAGTGCTTTCTTCCTGTCCTGAAGATTAATTGAATTCCACTTGGGTGTACTTTTATGGTGTATGTGCGGTAACAAGACTAACTAACACCCATCTAGCGGAGCGCAAATGCAAACACTATGACTAGCATTTGTGAATCGAGGGTAAATTCTCAAAGGAGTAGCCTTGGTTAGAATTTATTACCATTCCCTTTTCGGAGGGAGACTCCTTTTTGTACCTCTCTGTATGTACCCACCTTGGCGGAATGATGATTTATCAAAGGGCCACACGAGGATGCCATCGGAATAAATTCGTAACTCAACAATTCCGGGAATTTTTTCATTCGCTTCGCTGTCTATTTTTTCCAGCTCGTTGAAAGCATGGAACTGGCTGATTCCGTTTTAATTCATTGCTTTGGTCTTTTCGAGTTAATTAGGTAAAAATACCTTTGATCGCCTTGGGTTTCGCGCTGGAGATACAAAAGAGACGGGGGAGATTCAATTAGATGCAGTGGCTTTCACTCTGCTGCAGAGGTGTATGATTAACCTGGAAATGTCCGAACAGGAACGATAGATTTTATGCAGTTTTGTTTGCATAACTTTGGTTTTAGGAATGAACCTTCTGTAATGGTGTGCCACATTCAAAAACATAACGCAGAACACGTTTTTGGAATATATATGCAAGCAATTGAATTTTGTTGAAATTTGCACCAAATTTACAGGAATTTTGAGGACTATTGGAGTCCCATTTCTGGAAACTCTTGACGAACTTTAAAATTTGCACTTTACAAAAGGAACCACAATCTAGAAGAATCGACACAATCTTGTCAAACGTCAAGACTTCACAGAGGGGTTAGTACCCATTCTACGGTCAAGGTATCTAATGGTCGTCACGCGGTGGCTTCGAATCGGAGTTGGTAGACATCAGCTGGGTAAAAAACGCTTTTCAATCACAGTTTTTTGGATCGAAGCTTAAAGGGTTATGAATTCACAGCGATGGCGTTTGATGAAATCAGGAAAACAAGTGTTCGGAAAGATGTTGGGTATAGTACTAATAAGCTTACTACTAGGTCGGTCTCTTGACTTAAATTTTGGGGAGTCGCTGTTTGTTTTGTGTCTGAATTATGCAAAAACATTTCGATTGTTTGTTTAGAGTGTCAAAATGCGCATGTACGATTAACATTATTTACTTTTGAGTTTTTGAACGCTCTCACTACCCGCAGTCAACCTTAAGGCAGGAGTTTCATTTGTAGCGAACAATTCGTCGTTCCATAGTTTGTTTTGATATACTTCGGAGACGAATATTTAATCAAGAAGTACAGCGCCTGCCCAAAAAACTCTGCATATAACATTATGGTTAGGATATCTAAACTACTGGAACCCAATACGCCAGCCAAAAAAGTATTCGATTCCCAGGTATAGGAAGACGCAGTAAGTGGGCGGGTGGCAAGTCTAGCCAAAATCCGAAGAGAGTTTTCTCTTCCCCTAATTGGATAAATTGATACAATTTAAGGGCTACTTCCCTGAACTATATAGTGGTTAGCTACCTTAATTCCATCAGTCAGTACCGGTATAGTAAAGTTTGAATAAATGCGTCTACGTAATAAAATATTTGAGCTAAGAGTTCTGTTACGTAGGGCCTAAGTTCTCATAAAACGTTAACTATTTTATGTCATTTTAAGTTGAAACTGAAACGAAGACAGATAAAAAAACACATGTCCTGAGTGAAGAGTAAATTAAAGCCGACACACCCGCACAATCCTTGCTTGTGTTTTACTGCTTCCCAGCTGTAGATATACGTTAATTTTGTATTTAACGCTTAATTTGTTTTAGCTGTCTGTACTTGGGTGCTTATAATTCAAATACCAAATTAAACACTTCTTTAAAGCTTACGCCGTCTTACTGGGAAGACATAAATAACCATCTCATGACTGTGTGGTAAAGATCTCATTCTCACTAATTACACCGCTCAGATTTAATACAATTTGAATTAAAATTTTTGTCGTGACGCCTTTATAATTTTTTTTTTCTTTTCCCGGCAGGAGCTCAAGTTAAGATAAGAAAACAGAAGCACGCAAAATAAAAAAAAAACACAAAAAGAGAGTCAAACGTGCCTTTGGAAAACAAATAAAAATTCTCCAAGAAAAACTCCATGATTAAATAAAAACACCAACAGGACAATCTTGTTTTAATTGAAACCCTTCTCGGTGTAATTGAGACCCCATCAAGTGGAAATAAATAAAGCTCGGCAACCGACAGAGAGAGAGAACACAAGCAGAAAAGGATATTCCCGAGGCCATACTATTTTCTTATTTTTTCCTATTCGTGTTCGTCCTTTTTCGCAACTTTTTCACCGAAGTAGAAAAGTAATAAATTGATATCACCGCGGCTAATCAATTGAGTGACATCGTAGAGAGAGCGCGGGTAAGTTACACAGATCCAAAGGGCATTATTTATGTGTCCTTTTGATTTCTTACAATTTTTCGTTTTGTTTTTGTTCGTCGTTCTGATTTTTTTTACTACTGTTGTTCTTGTTATCCCCGAGGATTAATTTCAATAAATTTTCAATTAGCGGGAATTTTTAATGAAATTGCTAGAAAAAAGGACATTGAGGTTCGCGTTGGTCCTTCGTACAGATTTTTTTTTGCACAGTTTGGAAGCAAGGGAAAAATTACTGACTTTCTATGCAAATGAAGAAGAAGTGGGTGCGCAAGGATAAATGAGTTTCGCGGGGTGATTTATTTTTTTTTTGTTCCCTGCTTTTTGGGGGAGAAAACGAAATTAATTTTGCAATCTTTGTGTTCCTTTCGGTGGACTTTCTGTTTAACGAGGGGGGTTTGGGCTCGGACGGTAAAAGGTCGTCATTGTGAAACAGGGGTCGACCTCTGTAATATTGAGGGTATTTGTGTGTGCCCAGTTCAGGTGTTGTAATTGATTGAATTTTAGGGCGTGCAATGACAATTTTATGAGAAAACTAATTAATTTGATTATTTTTTTCGTGAGAAAGGACATTTTTCGAATGTATTGTATTATAGGTTCTGGGTATTTCTGAATGATTTGAAATTTAAGATAATTAGATTAAAAATAAATAAACGTAGAAAAGCGTTCAAAAAAGACTAGGGAAATTAAGAAAGGAAGGGGTCAGTTCATGTATTACTTTCATTTGGCCCAAGAACAAAATAGACATACGATTTTACAGAGACAGACGTATCAAAAAGGGTGCCACTTTTACAGGGATATAGCTATGTTACCTAATTATCTTATGTCAGGCAAAATTGCTAAAACAACGCCCAGAGACGCTTGCAGGACTTTATTTACTCTGCTTTGTAATCAATGGAGGCTGGTTATTTACTAGAGATAAAAATTGACACCCTGGAAACATGTTTTTCTTACAAAAGGTGTCGTCAATAAATGGTTCTACTTAGATAAAAAGGTAGGTTCAGGTCTGGCAAAAAAAACTGAATCAAATAATTGTCTTGCAAGCTTGTCAAAGATCTGTATCTTTAGCAAAGGCAAAAAATCCCTGATAAATATCTCTTTCACATCAAAACGTCCCACGACTTCTTCTTAAGAGAGAACTTCAACATTTACCTTTTATATAATTTATAATAATCAATTTTTCTGGGTGCCGGACCATATACAGAGATATCCCAGGGAACTGTAAGGCTGACGAGCTTGGTACCAATAGGTACCATCCTGGACATACTACCAGAGGTAGAAATGTTAGATATGCCTTTCGCTGCATGTTACCTATTACATAAACTGGATGCGATCGAAATTGCAAACTGTAGATAAATAAAGGGCACAGCATGTAAATTATTCAGCCTATGCTGGGTAAATTTTAGCCTGAAGGGGCTCTCTTATAGTTTGAATAAACATAAAAGAAAATATTACATCATTGAGCAGAGAACTTAGCGGAATAGGAAACGAATTTAAGAGAAGATGGATCCACGTAGTATCTCAACTATGCGCTACGCGTGTAGCCACCGCAACCTTACCTTAGCTCTGTATTCAGGGTCCCAGCTGAGCTTAACACTGTGTCAATTGCACCCTTGTTCTTGTCTTTTTAAAGTAGGCTCTGGTAAAAAAGGATATTTCCAAAAAAATTACAAAAACACAAATACAAATTTTTGGCGCAACAGGCTCGTTAGTACCCAGGGCCTAGCTTTCTCACAACCATTCATGTGTGCGTGTGTACTTCTTGCACGATGGCGGGACCTCCTGTTTTATGCCGACTCCGAACGGCTAAGTTGAGATAAGCTATTCTTGACAATTGATACTACTCGGACGATTTGTCAGATCATCACGAGAGGAGGGCCAGTGAAAAATCATTTAGGTGTTGCTACGGCTGGGAATCGAACCCAGACCTCCTGCGCGGCAGTTCATCGCACTAACCATCGCGCCACTGAGCCCGCTAATATTTAAATGAACCTAATATCTCAACATGGAACCATTACCTAATTGGTAGATAAAATTTTGCATAGTCTCCCATTACAAAGACGACTTTAGATCAGATGACATTTCTGCGCAAAATAGATGACCCCTCTCTATCTTTTCTATTTCTACAGCCATCGATATTGTGTATTAAATATCCAAATCAACTCAAGCAATTAATCTCTAATTGTTGACTAAACTCCATTCAGACGAACTGATCTGACCAAATGACTACTGGCTGGCGTCACCTCACCCGTCACTGGCAATCTTGATGAATTGATTTGCCTAAAACAAACCATCAATTTGATATGAATATACATATGTACATATAAATGGCGTGTCAATAAACCTGCATGACATACGACATACCGCCGCCGCCGCCACTACGTTAATTCGGGAGTCAGATAACTTTTAGCGCTGAACAGATGACCATTCATTCGCTTTTATCGAATATAATGAATTATTCCAATAACGGAAATGAAACCATTAAATTAATGAAATACACAAAAGCATGAGAGTTTCCTTCTATTTTTGGCACACTTGGCAGAGAATACCTAAAACAGCAGCGCAAAACTACAATCCAAATCGGATCCTGTCTGTAGATGTATTAAAATTGATGAATCACCAGTTCTCATCATTCATTCATTTCATTCTATTTATCAATCTATCATCATCATTATCATAGACGGCGAATACAATGAAGTTGAAAAGAAATGGTTATGCTGCGATTCCTCGAAAGGAAGGCGCACATCTCAAGGATTAAATTTCTATAGCAGATATCCGTTGCTATTTTCGATGGGTCATTGTGTGTGCCACGCCCACATCTCACGGTCGTTGCTCATCAATCGGTCGTCCCCCACCCCACCAATTTTTTTTTATTGATTGTGGGTGAACAATACTATAGTCTGAAATACACATATCTATTTTTCTTATGCTTCATGCCCCCTCTCCCACTACACCCACACAGATATAATATAATGCACGACTGCGTAAAATATTTTTTTTCGAGATACTCGTATCTAATACCTTCACAACACAAAGGATCGATTTATCAAATAAAACAATGAAACGGAAAAAATGAAATCATGTTAGCCACACAAAATTCTCGCATTGTCCTGTCAATCAATCAACAAAAGGATTTACCTCCTTCTCCTTCACCTGGACTGAGCGTGTGTGTGTGCTTGAATGGTGTTTTTTTCGGAAACATTACGAATCAACTTAACGATGCGAACTTATTAACTCAATATTTGGATCTTATTGCTGTTTGCAGCTGATATGGGATACACACGAACGAACCAAGTGACACCATACACCGAGTGCTGTCGTCCTTAAAAATTATCATCAATTTTGCGCCTTCCAGTTGAGTGAATGAGTGCTATCCTTTAAACAGAAATGAGTGTTGTGTTTGGTTTTTGTCTCTGCTTCATCGAGCAAATAATCACAAGTGTGTTTAGCGATAAAAACAGAGAGTGCGGGTGAAGATGAAGCCATTCAAGAGTTTTGGGGGTGGATACACGTGAAAAGTGTGGGTTGTGAGTTTTGTTTGCTACCCGATATGAGGTATAACCTTTCTCAATTAAACAGAGCAGTGATTCAGTTCACATGACTGACGCACCTTTACTTTTCATTATTTTGGACTGAGTGTTTTTAAAGATGGATTTGAAGTGTTTCGGTTTTGGGGTGATGCCACGTGTATTCTGGATATGGATGATGTAATAGTGAAATCGACACGAATGAATGTGATGGCTCTTCATATCAAAGGAAGCTTTATGTATTTAGAAGATAGGCAAGTCAAAACTTCAACATGTTCATTTTGCAAGAGCTTAGCGAAATCATCTCAAGGCGCGAATATGTAGTGCAACTAACAAACAACAAAAAACTAGGTCCTGCTTCAGCGTTGCAAGTACCTCTAATCTGAGTATATACATATACCCGAATGACAATGAGGATTCAGTCCAGCCAACATTGACAACTTAGGTAGGTCTTTAGAGAAGATGCTCAAACTTAGGAGTATTTTATTAGAGACGATGGTTACGTAGACAATAACCTATCTTCAGACATTAACCTACCTAAATCTAGCATTAAGGCCCCTTTGGATGAACACATTTATTAAACTAACCAGTAGTAGGTATACTCAACTATCCAGATATATTCAGGCCTATTGCGAAAAATATTTCCCGGGAATTAGTTCTTATTCAGCAATCTGATTAACATTGATTCGCGATAGGCCTGATTCTGTTGGATTTCAAGCAGCTAACCTCTGCTAACTTGAATAAATGCGTTTGTGCTAGAGGCCCAAGTATAATTTTAGACTAAAAGGAAATTTATTATCGATTTGGTACCACTTTACAATGTCTAGATCAGACGTACCAAAAAGCTTGAAATTTTGAAATAGAAGATATGACAAAGAGGCAAATAATGTATGAACCTATCGGAAAGTGTTATTGATTTTACAAATTGCATCAAAAGTCAATTCGGCTTTGAATAAGGACTTAAACGTCTGGCATAAACCGCCCATACAGGTTCTCAAACCTAGCTTCTCCATTCATTTGTGTGTTGAAAGTTATATTGTTGGCATACAGAATGTAACCTATTGTGTAACGCCGACTCCGATTGGCAAATTTGACAAGCTTCTCATGACAGTTTTATACTCTTGTATGTTTGTCAGACTTTTGCAAGAGGTGGAGCTATTTTCATGTATATGTTGCTATTTTCGGGATTTGAATCAATGTACTACCCACTTTTCTCCTTGAAGAACGGAAATAAACGTCAATACAAATTTGTCTTTGCTCTTTATCGAGTTCTTTTTCCTCGTCACCCGGTTCCTACTAATAGATAATTCAATGAGAATATCGCTCACGAGCCTAAAAATGTCGTGGATGCTAGTCGACATCAACTAGATGACTCGCCGTGTCAAGCAATTAGTCATTCCACATACTTATTTGAGGGGCGTTTTGATGAAATACTTCAAAGTACAGACAGTCCGTTAGCTGAAACGTGTTGAAGGTAAATCGCGACTAACCTAAGCCCACGGCCTCTTGAATCTCGAATCCCGATAAATGCAGTTTACGTTTTTACCGTCACTGCATATATGTATTACTAAAGATAAAACTATCTCATGACAACATGATTGATAAAAATTAAATATGCCAATTCGAAAACATTTTGATGATTGTCTTCTACATATGGAACAAGTTAAAATTCACGAATCGAGGATTACAAAAATCCAATTTAACTCTTTTCGTGGCGATTACGATTCAATAGTTACATCCATAAAATACACAGACTTCAAAAAATATTGGATGAATATTTCGAGACTGTTTCTCCTGATGGTCAATTCGATAATATTCAGAAAAGATCACTGTTTCAGACACTTTATTACTAGTAAGATGTACATCAAACATTGCTTGTTTTTGAGTACGTTTCTTTCCAATTATATGCATTTAAGGACCACAAGAACAACTATTAGGATCAACCCACTGTACCAAAAGACCTAGTCTAGTGAAGCTACGCACATTCTCAAAACATAACCTTACTCAATAAACATAGTGTGATCAATGGTAATAGAGGTTACATTTTTGGATGTGTCACATCTTTCTAAATCAGTTTATAATAATGCCTAATGCAGTTTGATTGTACCACTGCTCATCTTTCGCAAAAACAATCTCACTATAGGTCAATAAAATCGATAACAAAAAACATATGAGAAGGCTACAATCCGCTGTGCGGATCGTTTAATACCCTATCCCATCCCATAATTAAAATAAATATCGCCAACATTTGGGCCTTATGGGGATGAAATATAGAAAATTGCAATTCCACAACATATTGTTCAGCCAGTTTATTAAAATCTTTTATGGTTCGACAATAAATTACATTTTCCTATTGCATATGCTATGGGGTAGGGCATACAAATCGTTTTGTAAAGAAAACCTCCCCAAAGGAGTGGGCGTGTGCTAAAATGTTCTATCGAAATATTCATGTTAATATTACTTTGCATCGAAATTATTTTATTTATGAAAATTTTACCGAAAAACGATAATTCACTGAAAACGCCCCCAAAAAGTGGGCAAACAACTTTATAAAGACGAATTATAGTTATTCGGCCCTATCATGGTATCCGTTCCAAAACAAAAATTATCCGATTTTGTAGGAATCGGAGAATTTTGCTTCATGGTAATCGTTTCGATCCGACAAAGCGTAATGCACATCGGCAGTCTACGTTTCATTGCAATGGGTTGCATTTTTTGCATCTGTTTTTGACAGCTAAGCACCAAAAAATATGAGCGCTTGCTTGAGTTGATGAAAGAGAAACCCGACGTAGCTCGGAATTACACCAAGAGGACACCAGAAGAGGTTATTGATTTTTGCTGATGTCAAATGAATGCGTTGATGTACCTTCGAAAAACGGATACTATGAACGTAAATTCAGTCTCCGACTGGGTTTGCGTTGGGTAGAAAATTATTCTCCGAACGAATACAATGATAGGGCCGAATGCGATTATCTTAATATGTTTCTCATACACTTTTTCAAAATTCCTTATACATAGTTTGGCCAAAAACAACGTTTTTCTGAAAAGGGGACATGGCAGTGGTCAGATTTTAAAAAATGTTTACACTTGTCCTTTAGGCACGGGCAGGGATCCTATATACCAAATTTCATTATCCTAGCTCTAAATTGAAGGCCTTAAAATCGGTCACGGACGGACGGACGAACAGACATACATGGCTTAATCGACTCAGCTAGCGATTCCGAGTCGATCCGTATACTTTAAGCTATATCTAGCTAAATTATTTCTCTATGTTACAAACTATGTATCAAAACTAATACACCCCTATGGGATAGGGTATAATTACTAAAAACCCGTTAATCCAAGTTTAAAACATATTCATCTGCTCTCTGATAAACGCGCGTATCTACAACTAATGGATAAATCCGCCGAATTACGTTTCATCCAACTTTAAGCCCAAATTAAACCAACACACACCAAGCAAAAAAAAAAGATTCCTTATAAAAAAAACATCACGTCGATGGTGACGCAGTAGAATAACAACAAGTAATCCCCACACCCGATTACATAAACAAATTAATAATTAAATGTTTGCAATTAACATTTAGTTGGTTTCACACTGCTTTTGGTTAATTTCCGGTGAACAAGGATCAACTTGTGAAATCCGTTTTTTCTGTTATTTTTTTAATTCCATTTGTGCCGCTTTGTTTTTGATTCCGTTTACTGTTATGCAGGTAACACCATACGCCACACACATCACACATTTTATTTTTAATGGAATTATAAACCAAATCTCATTGAACCACCACAGGAAGCTGTGTGTAATATTACGGTCCAATTGAGGATTCAAATGAATTCTATAACCGAGTATGCAATAAAATTAAATGATGTATCTAGATGAATACATGGATGGGACGTACCCATGGTACAAAAAAAACCGACTGAAAACAATAGTATCAACCACAGATAATGCAAAAGCGACTGTAATAATGGAAGTGGATGTGTCATGCAACAGTGAGCATATGCCACACTAGTGGTGATTATGTATGAAGTATGAGTGTAGTGTAGGTTGTTATCCTGCGGCTATGAAAAGCGCACAAAAAAATTCAATTAAACCGTCATTTGTGTTGGCGGTTTTTTCCTCCGGTTCTGCTGGTGCTGTGTTTTTAATTTTATTTAAATTTTTCAGTTAATTCATTTTAAATTCATCAAACCCTAGCGATTACACGTGTTCGAACGATTAATAGTGCACGCGCCTGTTGGTCAGCAGTGTGGAGCAAGCAAATGTTTTTGTCTAATAGTTGTGGTTGTCTAATTTGAAATTTGTTCGTTCGGCCAACGGGCATAAATGCAACGGGGAGTGGGTGTGTAAGCACATGAAGGACGCTAATGGCGGATTAAGTGATAATATTCAGTCACAGGTTGTTTATTAGGCTGTGTTTGTGAAATTGTAAAATCAAGGTTTAATTTAATGCTATGAAGACACTTTTTTGGACTAAATAAATCGCAAAAAATGCCTTACACATAATATGAGAAACTTTTATCACCCTATCGTTTTTTTTTTTAACATCAAAGTCCATGCAAAAACTGGCAGGGTTAAACGTTGATGTATTTGAATTCTACTACAAAGTTTTTAACTTTATTCTATTAATTATCTTTAATGCCTAACAATGCCTTTGTTTATGTAGAATTTAACTTGGACACGAAACCGAAAGTCTTACCAGCTAGTAAGATTTATTGTATCAAGGAAGCAATGACTTGGGAATTGAAATAAAGGGCCACGTCTATACCTATTCGCAAGAGGATTTCAGGAAACTACAAAGTGACACAATTATTAAGAGGATCCCCGCATTGGTGCTGAATTCAGCACTGTATTGGTAAGTCTCTGGCTTTATACAAAAACTGTATTTTGATTCATCCTAGGTTGAAGTTTCTCGATCAGCCCAAAGATCGCTTTTATCCATTTGGCTGAGGGTATATGCCCATGCATAGTATTACAAAAATGCCAATTTATATTGTTGGGTCTGAAAACCATTAACTTGGACTACCATGATGATTGGAAGGATCTTTTGCCAGCTATCAATGATAATTGCCACATGGGAACTTCGATCGTTAGGATCTTTTGGCACTCAAAGATTTGAATGAGAAGAAAAGTTGGATTCGTCTGTGAAAGACCAAAGCCTTAGAGGTGAGTAAACCTATCTTCTATATAAATTTCTTAAAACTAGATTTAGAGAGTAACATTAAGTAAGTAGGTCGTATAGGCATGTTGAGAGAACTTCTTTAAACATTTTCACTGTCTCTAAGTAAACTGTACCTTAATGTTGAAGTATTTTTACCCTATCCAATAGGGGTATATTAGTTTTATGCATAGTTTGTAACATAGATAAATGATTTAGCAAGTCATTTTCTATATATAATCCCGATTCAGTTTAAGCCCCGGCCACTTTTTGGGTACAATAATTTTAAGAATGGGATGTGATATTCAACGATTCGCATTGTGGATTGTAACCTCTTATATGTTTTTGAAACAATTTCTTTAAGGAAGTATGGGCTAATGAGAATTTGATGCTCTAGTTGTGGAAGCCTTGTCCTGGCTGAAAAGGAATATAATATCCGCGAAGTATATTAACATCTTCTGTGACAGCCAAGCGGCAATCAAATACCTGGAATCTATCTCGTTCAAATCGAAATTGGCCCACGAATGCCGAAATGGCAGAGCATTTCACCATTCACCTCTTCTGGGTGCCATGCTACAGATACATAACAGGGAACTGCAAGGATGAGCTTGCCAGACAAGGCACTGCCCTTGACATTCTACCGCCAGTAGATATGTTAGGTTTGCCCCTCGCAACATGTAAATTGCAGGTCAACCTGGATGTAATCAAGATAGCAAACCGCAGATGGATAAACGGCACTCTAGATAGAGGCGCTCTTTCTGCTTGTAATGACAGATCAAACATCAGCACCTTAATCGGTGTCCTTCCAGGGCACTGTACTATAGGCCTACAGCCCTACACGGAAAAAATACTGGGCCTCTTTAGAAATGACTTCTGTAGAAGCTGCTTGGACGAAGATGAAGAGAAAGGTATTCCACACCTTCTCTGCTCTTCTCCAACTCTCTCCGACAAAAAAAACTATCTGGGAAATTATTTCTTTGATCATCTAGGTGAGCTGGCTACTATTAATGTCAGAAACCTCCTATATAGTCAGCTCTGATAATGGTTCAAGTAGGCGAACGAATATAGGGATAGTCAACAGATACACGTGGTACCAAAACGGACCTTAATGGTCTAAGTGTGCACAATCATCGCGTGTAGCCACTACAATCTAACCTAGTTATGGGATATTTTATCCGTCAAATAGGAACCAACTTCAACCTCACAGTAAACAGTATTTTCAAGAGCTGTGTTTGTCATAACACTTCGTAGGACACTGGGTTCAGCGCCTGTGTATATGCATATATAGCATCATTCAGATGTGTAATGGTGGTGGGTTCTCTAATCAGTAAAACTAAATATTTTACGATAAAAATATTTGTGATCGGCACAAATTTCTAAGATAAGAAAATAATTAGATATTTTGTTGTAGCACTTGTATCTGTATATTATGTGCTCTGATCCCATAAGAAGAACGATGTTTAGACAGCAGTAGGAAACATATACAGAACGTTCCTACACAGTCAAACTATCAACAACCTCAGATTTTAAAATTAGACAGCCGGAGCTCTGGTGATGTCGAAATAAATATTTTTCTTTAAGGGATACTTTCTGATCACATCATCTTAGTTTTTAAGCCATTCGATTCTAACCACAAAAGAAGTCTACACATAATATACCGCTTCAATCCAAATTCCTCATTCCTTAACCTCAATAACTTTAAGACTTAAAAACACAATTAAGCTGCCTTAATCCGAAAGCAAACCAGCCCAGCCACACTTATGGAAGTGACACTTTTCGGTCGACTATAATATGTGTTGACAGGATATCAAGTTCATCGTCATCGCCACAACCATATATCTAAATGCTTAAAAAGCAATTTACCCTACTTCTACCGGGCCACCTTGGTGTTCTTTTTCATAGCCTTAATCATCCCTTATAGCCTCTTATTCCCCCTCAAATGTTTTACTTAAAAAGGATGAGGCTAGTCGTATAAAAGAATCTTCTACTAACGTTTACATTTGAAGTGATTTTTTTTATTACACATCCTTTCATGAACTATGGGTGAAAAGATAGTAGAAACTCGCAGATGGGTGGAGATCTCAACAAAATTGTCTCTCAAACTGAATACAAGTGTGAGAAATTAAAGGACCCTTGAAAAGAAGACGAAAAAAAAGCGTCATCTAGTTTCTTTCACGGCACACTTCCTTTGGGGTATTTTCGCCCAGTTCCCGGTACTTAATTAAAAAAGTTTTTTTCCTTGTTGCCACTGATATATTTCATCCCTTCATATGTATGCAAAATAGAGGAGGAAATATGAAAAAGGATATGTATCCTAGTGTAGTAACTCAAGGGGCCTTTGAACATTTTACTTAAAATTACCCATCGTATCCTTTTTTTCGGTGTGTGTTGCTCCACATATTTATGACGAAGGAGTCAGGCGAAAAAAGGGATATCTGAAAAACACAAACTATTGTATTTATCCCTAAGGCGTAGGAAAGACAGGGACTTTTTTTTATAAGAAGAAAAGAGAAAACTAACAAGAAAAATCTGCTTAAATGTGCCAATGGGAACTTTTTTTTTTTATCTCCCTCCACTTAACCAGATAAAGGACATTGACGGAACTGGAGTGAGGAACAGACGAAAAACGAATAACAAAATCTCTTCAAAGTACTACTACTGTTGTAAAAGTGTGAAAGTGTCCTTTTTTTCGTCGGTGCCCCTTTTAATAACCCTTTCGAAATGGAGGTGGGTATGGGATGAAACAGAAAAAAATGGCACACCAGCAGTATTCATTTACGTATGAAGAGCAAGAGTGGATTCTTTTATGATGATCGCATATATGAGTTCCGTTGTTGTCCTTCTTTTTTTTCATTTTTCAGAGATTTGTTTCCCCTTGTGGCCTTTGTTTATATGCGATCACCCTAGGACACTGTTGTATCCTGAAAATTAGTTTTTTTTGGTCTGTCCGGAAGGAAAGAGGAATTAAGTCCTTTTCGGAGAAATATGATATGAAAGGCAGCGGAGAAGTGAAGGAATCATGCCATATGGAAACATTCTGTAGTGGACTGGACACAATGTTGTTTATTCTTCCTGGGGTCAGTTAGGACGTCTGTTAGTGGATTTTTATTTTCTCTTTTTTTCGTGATGTTGCTCGCACACTACTGATTTCTTTGACATATGCAGAAGGTTTGTGATGTCATGTAGGGAGACAACCGCTCGTTTGTAAAGTTCCTTTTGTGAATGTTTGTGTCAATTCTGTTCTTTTTGAGAAGGGAAAGTGTCACAGACAGATAATTTGGAGTAGAGGAAATGTAATGAAATAACATTTTGCATCCAGCTGATGATTTTAGTTGAACGAATGGTCGTTCTGAATGAGATTTAGTGACAAATATAGGACGTGCATGGGTCTAGAGAGAGGATTTTGGTTTTAAAGTTTGTTATGTTAAGTTAAATTCCTGAAAATATACGATGCGACATCTGGTGGCTTCGTTTTAAAATAAAAAAAAATACTTTTAACAAATTATTTGTCGCCATACATCAAGAATTTCAGTACTGAGTCGGAAGAATCGACTTAAATGGACCCCACACCACTGCTAGGTAATAGGGTTAAAATGGACGCCTCATGTGAGCCATATAATTTGTTTGTTCGTAGAAAATTCAGAAGTGTTTGCTTATGGGATTGACATTCTTAACATATAAAACATAGATTAAAAGTAAACATCCCTTCAATTTAGGGGCCGAGGAGCCATGGCTACGATATTAAACATCCATTCATTGTAGGGGTCCAAGAGTCATGTTTGCTGAATAGGAAATCATTGTGTTTGTAATAACCTGATCCAGGCAAATTTTCATGTCACAGTATTCGTAACGTTTGTTTGTGAGTTAAAAGCTCCCAACCGGCCTAATTGGCTTATGGCATTGCCGGTTAAAAGATAAAGCAGACTGAGTTTTTGCCTTTTTTCGGTGTGGGGAATAATGCCAGCTAAGGGCTCGGTTACCATAACAAATAGTGAATACCTAGGTTATAAAATCAAAGAGACAAAACCTCCGTACCAAGTTGCACCTCGAATGACCTGAGTATTCATTCCGTAACTTTTAAAACGATTATCGTTGACGATAGTTTAGGAGACTTGCTAGGTACGTGTAATTTTTATATTGTGCGTGGGCACATGTATACCCATAAAGTCTCCTTCATTAACTTCAACGATTCTTTTATAAAGATAGAGCCATTTCACACTTAACCGGCTACTGGTTAGCCGGTTTCTAAAAAAGTAAGTATGTTTTCACACACATACGGCAGATAGCAATTATGAATTGTGAAGTTTGTTCTGATCTTGGCAATGGACAGTATTTTTTTCAGTTTTCATATCCTTGAGCCGGTCGATCATTATTTAATTCTTTAAAGATTTCTTCTCACGCATTTTTTGGGTATATCGGTTCATACTGTAAGCTTTTGTCCCAAATCACGGGTTCCTTTAACCAAGCTGATCAAAAATCGGCTGTGGCAGTTAGCAAAGCCGGCAACATTCCGGCAGCCGTCTACCGGTTAACCGGGGACGGTTTCGGATTGCAGATGTGAACGAATGAAATCCCAACGACCGGGCAGACGCCTGCGGAGTATGAGTGAAATGGCGCTTACGGAATGAGTACACCGGTTAGTCATATAAAGAATTAAACAGATACGTCAAATTCGCAGTGGTGGATTTTGAATGCTCTACATTTTATGAGCGGTACGATCGTCCTAAAATGTATATTACATAACTGTTTTGAAAACTCATTCAAAAACCAAACTTGGTCAGTTCTCTGCTCATAAATCGAGTACCGGTTGAATGTAAGCCAATAGATTCTCTCTAGAAGGGTCTTTGGAAATACATTGTAAAATGACGTATTCATATGATACGGTGCTATATAATCTTCAAAACATACATAGGAAAGTAGCATGTTCAACTATACTAACTCAAGACTACATATTATATTTGGATCTTACATTAGATAACAATTCCAGGTTTAAAGATTTTGTGGTGGAACTGCACAACGAAAAAAAAAATTCTAAAACTAAAAGTGATTGGAATTGGAAATTGCAAGTTGATCAAGATCTTCAAATAATGGGACTTGCGAATCCTCAATTAGTTAGATAATAATTTCTACAGAAGTACCTGATCACAAGAATTATTAAATGGGAAGCCAATCTCTATCCCTTTGACAATGATTAATCCATGTGATTTCACAACGAACCTTCCAAGGACCACCAAATGGTAATCAAGGGCAGCCTCTTATGAGAGTTTTATTCTCCTACAAGCTTGTCAGACTTTCTTTATATTAGAGGGTGTAAAAAAGTTACCTTGGGGACTTGAACCAGGGCACTAACCATTGCATTAAGCAAGCTTGTGCTAGAGCATTTTTACAAAAGTAAATTTGGCCACTACACATTCATACAAAGTATACAATACCAGTACCCATCGTCCTTAACCAAGGTGAAATTAAATTGAATGGTATCGCAGCGTATCCACTATGGTACATGTACATGTACACGAGTATTTTATTTCATTTCAATGACTTCAAACCGAAGTCCCGCTCTAATTCGCACATAATTATTCCAAGTGCATCACTCACAACGAGTATCTACTTGTAATTCGATTTTGTTAATGTACACAAATCGCCCCCTACAACGTACTACGCACTACATAATCAATCAATCTGAACTCAACTCATGGTTTGTTTTAGTGCATTGATTCGTGATGCATCCTTAATCGGTTATTCATGGACTCAATATAGTTTGTAGATACGAAATCTTATAATCAGATTGTGTATATGCAAACTTGATACATTCTACATAAGTACGCAGGCACTGGCAAATAGATGGATAAACGAATCAATCTTTGGTGTCGAAGAGACACATTATCCACTTATGCTAGTAATGGAGAGTGGATAATTAGTTGATTGCGACTTACATCATGCGTATGCGATGCCAAACTACGACCACATTAATTCGAATAACAATGGAGTTATCTGGAAGGAATAACCAGAGCTCTATGATTACATGGACGACATAGGCAAGTTCGCCAAGGATTTATATGCCAGTAAGAATAAGTGACTGGGAATTTAGCTAACACATTTTCGGTCATTACTGAGGGATATTCTGAGATTTTGGTCACTTTGTGACTAAGCTAAGGCTGGGATGGGAATTGGCATTTGAGTATACAAGACAGGGCTGTAATGTATTTGTACTTGAGTTTTTTGGTTGTCTGTTGTAGATGGTACCTATAAACTGATTGTGGGTCCAGATGAGTGGTGGTAAGTGAGTTGGAAGACTATACGCGAGAGGTTCGTTGAAACAGCAAGGAATGTTTGGAAGTTTTACTGTAAAATTATCCAAGGCCTGAAAAGAACATAAAAATACTTTTGCAAATTGCTTAACTAAAATTGAAGACCAAATATAGACGATAAGAGATAAAACTACGCCACGAAGACCCGGCGGAATCGTGTTAAATTATTTGCTCCTTCTCTGTAGGGTATATAAAGTGGCGGGAAAATTATTGTATTACCTGTAAGCAAAAGTGGCCAAACTACTAAAAGAAAATCTCTACACTGCAGTCGTGCGTTTGTCGATTACATTTCCTTTACAATGTTGGACAATGTACAAAAGTATGGGAACAAATCAACTACAGCTGAGATGAAGATTAACGTGGCTGAGAGCAGGTAACCAGGGTTGATCGAATTATATCTTTCGAAATGCTGTGGAGGCTTAACATTATTTAACCATCTCCAACAAAATAACGGGTGTATTGCGAAAGTATAATATTTAACACTTCCATGCATCAGAAATTATAGCTAAGCCCTTAGCCTTTGCATCTTTTTAGAACAGACCGAAATAGAGTACAATTTAAGCTCAATGAAGTAACAATCCGATAATGATATTTCACTATTCAAATGCAAACCTTTTATTGGGTTTATTCAGGCTATGGTAACATTTTTCAAAACGCACTACAACCCATTTTTTTGAATCAATGCCTCATACACTGAAAAAATCGATTTCTGGCGTTTGTCATGACCCTAACCAGCAAATCAGGGGGACTTGGACATTTTTGCCCGGATTCTTGCCAATTGAAAAAAACCAACAACAAAATTGCAAGGCACTAGTGACTCCAAATCGTCCTATAGATTTTCGTTTTCTCAATCAAAACAGGCATCGACGCCCTTGAATGGTGAGCTATTGCTCCATCCTTTTGGAACCAAATATGCCGTAAGACCAATTTAACAAGTCATGGAAAAAAATTATTCAAACATATTCACAAAACGGTCTCATTTACTTAAAAAAAAACAGAGAACAAGAATCCCTTTCACACTGTTACTGTAGGTGATTGGTATCAGCCTCTTAATGCATGTTCTTACTGTTGACTTTTTTTCACTCAAGCGAAAATGGGATTGATCCCTGAAAAAAATATTTGCGACATTTTCGAAAAACGGCTCAGATGCGTACCTCCAAAAATTTAAGTAGCTCATGGACAATTCCTTGCCAACTTGTACTAGGGACCGCAGTTCTTCGTCTTGTCAAACTCGCGGTTTGTCTGAATTTAGTGATCCATGAACCAATTGATTTTCAGTCCGGGACTGCAATGAAGCGATTTCAGAAGACACGCTGGGTTGGGAACCAGAACCACCGTACCAGTAGATCTCGATAGAAAGCATGCACGTCAATTTTTTTCAGGCATGAATCCGACTCATCTTTGGAATAAAAAAAAATCAAAATCAACTATTGTCTTTCTGGTGGTCTTCTTGGCTAGCTTGGCATTTCAAATATTTCGCCCTCTCCTTGGAATAAAAATACACAACAAAAAATATCCTTAACGAATCAAAATAAATCCCCTCCTCAGATCCTTTTACATTCCCAATTCCCTCTCAGTTAAACCCCTTTCTCAGGTCATCCACCTCTCTTCTATTAGAATACAATTGATGATCTAAAAATTGACAAAGGACATGCTTTTTTTTCTTTTCTTGGAAGTGAAAATGAAGATTCATCATTCATTAGGTGGTCATTTGTGCGACAAATTAAAAAAAACGAATCACAATGATTGGACGTTTCTCGCAGAACGTTTAAATTTCTCATTTAATTATTCATTCAACGGTGTCACAAAGAAAATTATCGTCCTTATCAGGTGCATCCTTAGTGCCAATTTTGTGCGCTGCTGTGGTGTTGTCCGACTCTCATGACTTTAGTTATACGACGAGAAAACTTGCTGTAAAGGATATGCCAAAGTCATTGTTTACTTTTTTTTGTACGTAAAATATTCATTCAACTTTGGTGGTATCCATTATGTAGAGGTGAATTCGCAACGATCACATGCAACCCAAACAGATACAATATTCACCCGAAAATTACAAAAGTTCACCCGTAAGTTCGGACGGGCGTTCGCTCCCATGGCACACACAACAATTTTATCGCTTTCGGTCTTGGTGACAGGTCATCAGCAATAATTTCTATAGCCAAGTTATGAATGTTGCAGGAATGTTGCTGCAACAACACACTGACACGTGACGATTGCAGTGTGAGCTGCTGTGTGGTGTGTGCACAAACAGTGGATTGGACAAAAAGCGGAACGAAAAGTTTCGCCGTCACAGGAAATAGAAGGGAAAAAGTGTCATAATAGAAGAAAGGACTGTGAAATGTGCATTAAAAAGTTTCACCTTATTGTGAAACTCCCCAATGGGAGAAGGGTAATAAAGACTTTAGGAACATAAAAAAATGTCATTCGTTGATTTGCAATTACGGTCTGTGGATGGTGGCTGGGATGCCCTCTGGTCAGCTCAACAGACGAGAGGCAGCGGTTGCAGTTGCAGAATGGAATTCGTTTTCATTAAAATGAAACTTTTTGTTTTCGTAATTTCTGATGAAGGATATTTATTTAAAAATAATGGAAATTGCACTAGGGAGCAGTCATTTTTATGATGAACTGGACAAAATGTAAGGCAAGCTAGGAGTGCGTGATGAAGGGTGTGTTATTGCTTTACAGCTTGGGTTGCTTCAAAAAGGAGGGCCGTGACCTGGTTGCTGTTCACTGGACTCTGGCCTAAGGGATACTTGATAGTCACACAGTTTGTTTGAGAATGGGACTGTGTTTTTTTTTAATTTTGTAGTAAACTGTAATTTTAAATGTGATTCAGTTTGTTGTAAAGTAATTAAAGGGTGTTCCACTCGTAAGTGATCCGTAAATGAAGGACTTGTCACAAAAATAAGTGGATGATGGGTGTTTAAAGTTTAATAACTAAATTTTTGTGAACATCTATTATTTATGGAAGAGGGCATTTGCCAAATTGGTTGGACAAGTTCATTGGGTAGTGTCATTTTTATGTCAGTATAACGGTTGTTGAATTGGACTTATTACTGTTTTGTACTACAGGAGGTATATAGACGGTTTTTTTTAGAGGTATAGGACTATAAGTTGGCAACACTGTTTTAACTGCCGGCCATTTTGTCAGTTGTCAAGTGATTTATTTTTAGTTTGGTCTGGTATTTAAACATGTAAAGACTGACGTCTGAAAAACACTTACAAACTGTGCAAATTTATTTTGAAATTCATGGTTCTATTCGAAATATGTATCGCTACGTCCATTTTACGGTCAACATAATCGTCCATCAGAGCAATTAATTCGTTTAAGTATGGAACGTTTTCGCTCTACGTTTACTCTAAATGATAGTACGCATCCACAGAAACGTCGTACAGTGCGTACTGCTGCTGTAGAGCGTAGCGTAGAGGAAGACCCGAATCAGTCTATCCGCCATCATGCACAGAAATTGGATATGTGTCCATCCACTTTATGGAAGATTTTACGGAAAGATCGTGCAAGAATTAAAGCCACAGGATCACCTAGCAAGGCGTAGATTCGGTGAATGGACCCATAACAAGATTGCCGTTGATCTTTATTTTCATAAACGAATTTTGTTTAGCGATGAAGCTCACTCACTTTTGGTTGAATGGATACGTCAATAAACAAAACTGCCATATTTGGAGTGATGACAATCCTCAAGTGTATGTTGAAACACCGTTAAATCATCAAAAACTGACTGTTTGGTGTGTGGGTTGGTGGAATGATTGGTCCGTTATTCTTTAAAAACTATGCTGACTAGACCATAGAGCCATGATTTCTGACCTTTTCGTTCATCAATTGATGAACAGGAGCTGTGGTTTTAACAAGATGGCGCAACATTTCACGCAGCTCATGCCACAATTGATTTGTTGAAGTAAACGTTTGGTGAGCGAAAAATTTCACGTTTTGGTCCAAATTTCGCCTTTTGGTCCTGTGAATTGGCCTCCTGTGAATTAACGCCGCTTGATATTGTCTGTGGAGATATGGGAAGTCGGTAGTCTACGCCGATAAGCCCGAAACGATTTACCACTTGAAGGACAAAATTCGCGGCGTTATTGCCGATATATCTACGGCCACAAATGTTGGAAAAAATCATCGAAAATTGGACCTCCAGATTAGACTACGCGCGACTTAGCCTAGGCGGTCATATGCCAGAAATCATATCTAAATTATAATGCCAGAAGATTATCTTTCGAATAAAGTAAATTTCATGTCAATTTGAAAAAAATCATCTTTGTTTTATTCCATTTCAAAGTTCTACAGGTACCTCTAAAAAAACACACTGTCGCGGCTCGCATATCGTTATTCTTGATAGATAAGCTACCCACAAATTATCAATTAAGAGTATCGAACGACACATAGACCCGTTTGCTTATATTATTTATAACGTTATTGTAACCAGTCCGTCTACCAGTCGTGGACAATTTTTGTATTCATCTTCTAGACATTGCAGTTGTTTCAAAAGGATTAAGGCTTTACAATCCTTATTTTTGCGAGAAAGGTGCAAACGAAGAAGGTTTATCAAACACAGCGTGAAGACACTAAACTGAAGAATGTTCTTGATACACACAGTAAACGTTCATCTCAAATCACTCAGAAAAAACCATAAAACTGAATTTACAAAGCCTTCGTCGAACAATTAAATAGCTGGAAGTCCAGAGCCTTTAACACAACGTGGCAAGTAAAGGTGACATGAAATTCGACAAGTCTTATGGCGTTTTCCATATTGTTAAAAAAATGCAATGTTCATACAAGTACTTGTCACGTTTTTTTTAAAGGCCTCAGACATCTAACGGACTGGTATGTACGACATACTGCTCTATTCGTTAATGACATACCAAGCCTTTAAAAAAAACTCAAAGAGACCTCTTCTAAGCGTCAAATTCAATTCTAAGGAAGTACAGACTAATTAAGTTTCAAGGCTTGGTTACCTTTTTAAAGATAAACGACTCCTTTTAATCTGAAAGGGATAAAAATATCACATGGCCTAACATACTTTTTTATGTTTGAATTTTGAATTTTAAGCTAAGAATATCTCGATCAATTTTGAGTGAAGAAATATGAGACGGGGCTCCTGTCAATTTTATTTTTTACGCCAACAATTTTAGGGATTCAGACATTGTTGACACATATATAGGGCGTTTTAGTTACTTACTGTCACGAATGCTTTAAGGAAACGATAACTTGGGAAATGAAGGTTATATTCTTCACACAATTTGTACATAGCATTCTTCACTTCTGAGGTATGTTTTTAGCCAGAACCATTGATTTTACGTTAACATTAATTAAAGGCGGGAAGATACGTCCACTTTATAAATAAAATGGTTTATCAATACATGATATGTAAATGACGGTTGACAAAATACTTGGAGAGTGGCTTCTTAAATTGTTGGACTTAAAAAGTTTTTCCATGCTCCTCTTTGGAAATGGTTTGATAGGAGAATACATTTCATTCGATAGAAACTTATTTTATCGATATGATTTAAAAAAATTACCTTATACACCCCAATACCCAGCAAACGATCTTCTCTCGTAAAATCAATTATTTTATGGTTCCTAAACAATTTACGACAAGGTTACAACCAACCCCACTTAGAACTTATTTACAGCCAAATGCTCAATAAAATACACACAACTTAAGAAATCCCTTTTACCCCACCTTACCACCACCATTCTACGTTATAAAGATGTGAATAGCTCACCTGCAAATAGACAGAGAAAAAAAAACAACAATTAGTACATATTTGTCAAATAAGGTTCAGAGACTTAAGTGCTAAAGCTATTATTTAAAAAAATAATCATAAACAGATAAACGTTTCATAACACCCTTTTAGTAGCGGACAAAACCCTTAAAAGACACTGAACTTAACCCTCAAGTAATGCCTGCGAAAATCCCCATCAAATAGAATACTTATAGCAGCATAAAGTACACCCGTTCTACTTCTTGAAAATGGAATCAGAAGACCCACGGAATGTTTCCAATAAGTACGGACAATATACACCCAAATTGGAAATCCAATTTGTCAGAAAGGGTGGCAGCGCCCGTTGTGTGTTTTACGATCCATCCACCTTGAGCAAATACGACGCAAAAAAGCCGTTTCGAAACTTTATTAATTTTTCAGTAAAAAGTCACTTTAAAGACTGCTAAGACGGAAAGTCAATTAATATCTACTTCCCACTTCATCACAGTCAACTGTAACTGCAAAGGAAGATCCTGACTACCTAGTTGCTGCATCCCTATCCTTAATTAGCGCAGGCAAGGTGTAATTATTATGTCCAAGCACTGTCGCTTCTAAAGAGCGTATAAACTCTGTTGGATTTCCTTCCGCTCTCGAAACAAAACAAAAAGGAAACTCTTCACATTCATAGTTTTTTCAGTCGTCCTTCTTTTTTTTTTTGTAAGTTGAACTACTACAACTCTTTAATTATTTATTCAAAAGTAAGAGAAGGGAATGGTTTTCTCGCAAAAGTGTAAATTTTACGAGTTCTCTTGTTTTTTTCTTCAAAAAAAAAGCGGGAAAAGTAAACAAACTTTTAATGAAGGCAAACATTGCAAAAAGCACGTGTACCTACTTAAAACACGCGATATACACTTGCATGAGATTTTATAACAACACGACTGTCTTTCATGTCCGGTTGTAAATTTCCAGTGAAAATTGGAAAACTTCGCGATACTCCATAACTAGTCGCTTAATAAGATCAAGGAGTCAGTGTGTAGGTTTTAAAAAGATTCGTGTTTGTATGCTTTTTTGGCTCAGTTCGTTAAAATCTGTTTACTCGACACCTTTAGGGGGTTCTTTGAAGTTTGTTTTACCAACAAGAGGAAATCCCAAAACGGAACTATACTGCGTTAAAAATAAAAGACGACGGAATACTTCACAAAAAAAAAAAAACTTTTAATCATGTACTTTGTGTATAGGATGTGGCTAGTGCCAGAGAGACGTAGTTGAAGGGAAACAAATTTATTTGTGAGGAGCAAGTATCCTTGAAGGCAAATTCTGATGGAAACTTTTAAGGAGAATGTCAGTGACTTGATGGGTGCGCAGTTGGTGTAAGGAGTTTTCGCAAGAAATGTTTTATTGAGTTTTTGGATTTATTGTCCTGTGAGCAACTTTGTTGAAAAATAATCAATAACTGAGCAATTGAGGCCATGCACAGAGTGTGTAATCCAATGGCGTAGGGTATTTTGGGGATACTTGCAGAAATGCATATATTTAACTAACCATTGGTTAGCTCAACTATCGATGCATTTTCTGATGGATTCCAGGCAGCTAACAACTGGTTATTTGAATAAAAGCATCTTTTCAAGTGGTCATTCGATAATATTTGTCTTTATATAATGGACTTCAATATTTTATAGTTTTATACCATCAGACATCAGATAATTTCAAAATAATGACATCAACTTGTTTGGATCAAACCCTGTTAATGGATGGATAATAAACACCTCTGTCTTAGGTGTACAAACGTCCATGATTAATTTAGTATGGTATTTTCAAAGCGAGTCTTTTGAACACCGATCATGCTCACCTCAGTTGACGATAAAAAAATGTCGCTGTAGCTGCAATTACCAACAAGGAAATCTAAAAACTTATTTCGGAAGACCCTAAATTTATGGTTTGTAAGTTACCTTACATTGCTTACATATCAATATTTTTATGTTATGATATGTTTATGATATGTTGTTGTTAGGACCATGGGGCTTACAATGTACAAAATAGAGATTTATGATCCACAGCGATGTTGAAAGCTGTTTAGGCTGACAAAAAGGGGTCTGTATTTGGCATGTCACGAATATATAATTGATTCACCATTTTCTTTTGGAATTAAAAGATCGTCAGCTGAGTGGAGAGCAGCTGGTGAACCCTATCCATAGCGAACTTAATCGCAAATGTTAAAGTGCAAATGTATGGCGTCCTTATTTTAAGAAGCACACGGTATTTTATTCCTCGACTATACCATGAAAGAGAAAAAAGATATGAAAAGTCCTTACTGGTGAAATTGAGGCGTATTGTGAAAGTTGACAAATGCTAATATCGCGACAAACACTAGTTTCAACGTTAGAAGAAAACCAGGCAGATGCAATATTAGGACTGATTATAACATAAAGACCCTGGTGGTCGAAATATTTCGTTTTCTAGATGAATCAAGCAGAATAGTGCAATCACATATTCTGGTCCAAAAAATACTTTCTCTGCACATATGATGTCAAGGTCATATAGGTCAACATAAAGAACACCAACACATCAGCTGAAAAAATACTTTCTAGACGATGAAAACTCCACTTCGATAGCGTACAAAGCTAGAAGGTTACCCAGTGTACCGAATTAGATAGGCAACTCGCAATCGTTGTAAAAAAATGTTAAGCTTGCATCGTTCAATTTATTTCATGTTCTGTTCCAAATTAACAGACCACTTTTCCCAAAGCCACCTCAGTATATGTAGACTCAAAAACACCCCAAACCACTTTGTTTGACTGACATACTATCAACCCCACAAGACCCAAGTTAAAACTTTTCCAACTTGTTTTTCCTTAAAGGAAATTAAACGAATAGAACAAAAAAGCACTCTCTCAACTTTCACCGCTTCTCTCCCCCTATGCTCCTCGCAAAGCGAAAGAATTTCAATTAAGGATCGAAACTCGACAAAGAAACGTGTCCCGAACCCATCCATCTACACTGTTGTCATTTATTTCACTTCTTGTTACATTTTTGTCTTGCTACTCGTTCGCTAAAGGATATTTATGTGCACTCCTAATTTCTCGCCATCTCCTTCTTAACGGTACAACTTCATCCCGCAAAAAGGCCATTAAGCTGTCGTCATCAGTTGGCAATAGTTTTCACAAACATATAGACGAGGAAAGAAGGAGTACTATGTCGTGTGTTAATAAGATCAGGAAGGCGCTATGAAAGCGCCATTCACATCGACAGGACAATCATTGCTTTTCTTGAAAATCAATTAAACCGAAAAACAAATTTATTGGCGTTGTTTCGTCGTTGCATCGGAGGTAGGGAAAGGGGAACAGATTTATATCCATGCAATAACAACTGACTCTGAATTACAGATTTAATTTTTTTTTTCATTTTTTTCCACCAACGAAAAGGTGGATTCTACGGGTCCAAACGGAAAATTTATCTATCCACCCCAATATTTACACCCATCCATGTTTCCGCGGGCGTGGACACAAATGAAAACGAAAAAAGTATCGAAAGGACGACCGACGCGACGTACGAAAAAATGGAAACGAAAATTCACCCTTAGGCAGTAAAGTCCATTTATCCCGACCGTAGACACCTAAGTTCCCAAACGTAGAATTCCCAATTTGTTTCCTCTACTTTGTTTCAGTGTGTGAAAGCCAGGCTAAGAACACGGACCAAACGCGAAAGTATTTTTTATGCAAATTCGGTACAATTCGCTAATTAAAAAGCCTTCGTCGTTCGGTTATTTTTTTTTCTTTTTTTTGGCCTCTCTTACTAACCGAGATTGTGGTGGGTGGATGGCTTGGCTAAGTCACCTCTCCTTTGGAGCCATCTAACTTAGCTTTGGCTAGCAATTTTCTCTTTGTCGTTGAATTCATGAATGTGCGAGGTCCTATCGATATCTAACACAAAATGAAAAGCAAACCCTTAGGGTAGCTTGCAAATTGAATTAGCCGAGGCGACAATAGTGCGCTACCGTTGTTGGCACGTTAATTTTTTTTGTTTGGCGTGGAGCTTTGAAAACTTTTTCCCACCACCATCCCAGAAGCCGGACTGATTTGCAACATGGTATGCACTCGATTACTCTCCATTAAGTGGCCGAACTATGTGGCACGTTGTAGAGATAGTCCTCGAGAATGGCGTAGTGATGTCATTATTGCCACGACAAATGGGCGAGAGACTCGCATGCTGAAACATCCGCAAATTACCAAAAACAAAAAAAAAAGTGCCGGAAAGTTCGGTGGCCCTTTCCTTGGGCTATTGGCTACAATAAGGCTTCTCCAGTTTTTGAATGTGATGGTGATTTTATTATTATACCAGAGGCTTGTTAATGGGTGATTTAAAACTATTTCGTGGCAGTTTTGTAACAATTAATGGGTGCGGACACTGGGAGGCGATATTGTACACAACACTGGCAATTGGGGAGTGGATGGCATTTTGGAGGTGATTTATTGACAAGAGGGCTGGGGGTGGGCGGATCGAGTTCTGGAAACCGAGTTAACAAGGCGCACAATCAGTCCGAAGAGATAGTATTTGTTTTTGAACCGTGGCCATGGGTGGTTTGGTGTGGTTTTAATTGAAAGTTAAAAGGGAATTTTTCGGGTTGGGAATTTGTAAATTTGTATGTTTTTGTTGTTTACTTGGGGCAATAAAATGTAGGCCTTTTTTGGCAGACATTCTTTGAGGAAAAAAAAAGTTTTGTTAGAAATATTTCATTAGTAAGTTGTTAGGTGAGGTAAATATAGCAGGAGAGACTGAGACTGGTTAAATTAGACATCAAGGAGTGTAATGTACACAAAAA
Organism: Rhingia campestris; assembly: GCA_932526625.1. Taxonomy (NCBI): domain Eukaryota; kingdom Metazoa; phylum Arthropoda; class Insecta; order Diptera; family Syrphidae; genus Rhingia; species Rhingia campestris. The sequence continues at coordinate 115,781,529 of OW052185.1, read as the reverse complement.
TGTGTAGTTCTCAGGTAACTATTCAATAGACCAATCTGAAGGCACTATAGCATTGTCAACCATTTTGCTAGAATAATTACACCGCTTACAATAAAAAGAATCCAGTTGTTTGTCTTTTTAAAATGTCACAACTGGCGTTATCATTGAACCAATTTCTTTCTTTTTTGTTTGAAGATTACGATAAAAGTGAAGTGAAGGATTTCGATCAATTTTTTCATCGCGGAATTAAATGTTGATGACACTCGGGTATCAGGATCTCATTAAACGCTCAACTGATTGTGTATGATATTCGAAGGTATCACGTTTTCGTCTAGAATTGTCTAGAGAAGCTAATTGGCAACTTGGATCATGCAACTTAACTTGGTTGGAATTCATTTAATGTACTTATTCGGAATGACAGGACTGAGACAGAAATCTATTAGGTTTGTTACAAAATGTTGTCAAAATTTGGAATGCCAGGTCTGAGACAGAAATCCAAAAGGTTCGTTCCAAAATGTTGTCGAAATTAAGACTTTTGAATGTGGGCCTGTAATTCAAGTCTTGTCATAAACCGAATTTTAATAAATATACCTATCATATTTGGACGATCCAATAGAATCGGTTTAAAGGAATTTTCATACGAAAACAGCCCAAGTGCTTGCATGATAACAACTGCAGGAAACTATAAGAAATCCTTTTAACCTGCAAAACGTATACAAATTATGTGTTCGTTTAATGATTTTACTCGTTCAAGATGTTCGCGGGTTAGTTTTTGGATGAAACCTCCGCGCTGGGTTGAACTCAAATAAGTTAAACCTCGGGGCTGTGCGATTAAAGATTACATTCATGACCATTGTGTTTGTCGAATGGCTGATATAAGCAAATTGTTGGTAAAAGTCTACTATCATATTGTCCGTCTGCTGACTTTCAAACAATAGTGCAATTCACATTTTTGTGGCTACAACTCGGAGCAATCATTTGATTGTTAATACAATTCTTTGAAACCAAGTTAATAAAACAGCTTTGTTAAGCTAACAGTAACCACGGGTACAACTTAAATACCACACCATTTAAACTAATAGAGAACAATCTCCCTGTCCCTTTACTCCCCAGCTGAATGAACCGCAAGCAGTACTCATAAATTTGCCAAAGTGAATTTTTAATATACTCTCACATTTCATTCTTACATCTGCCACTCACGCCAGTGCTAATGTCTGATGCCCACTAAAGGTAATACCTCTCTGACCATAATATAACATTTTAGACATTTTGAGAGATTTCCACATGGCTCGCCCCAGTCTTCTCCAAAATTGCATCCCACAAGTTGTCTAACTTATGTTCCTTCGCAAAAAAGGGGGCGGACAAATCCCCCCAAACAAGAAGGGAAATTTAGCACCTCAAGGTGTATCTTTCTCTCGAATATTCACCCGAAAATAAATATCCGCCGATATCCGGCGAACATCTTCAAATGATGATGTTCATTTCTCATTTGACTTGATAAATGAACCCTCCGATAACATCTTTCCAAGTCGAAAGTCTAAAATGTTTCTCCTTTCGACCGTAAACGCCAACTTTTCCCGATACAGAGGCCCTATCAAGTTGCGGTCTTGCCACAAACCTCCGCTGGTCTGGTACTGGTACACCTGTGCGTATAGTATACGTAATTTCTCAAGAGAGGCGTTCGCCGTCACTTGGCTGCTCATAATTTTTCTTCATCCTCGAATGAGGGTGATGCTGACTTGAGTCTATCTCTCCATCTACGTACGATTTTGATTTATTCAAGTTTATTTGCTTCGAATGTTTTATGCATTTAATAAATTATATTTGCGTGGATTTCATTGCAAATACAGGGTGAACGCAAAAACATTTGAATATGTATGAGAGTGTCAGTGGGTGAGGGGGGTTAGCTTTTTGCATCTTGACAAACGTTAAGATTAATGAAGGTAAGCATAGGAATGACAAATGGCTGTTACAGGGTTGTACACATTCAGAGAGCGGTATATATTCGACCTGGCATGGAGATGGTTGAGGTTGGGCGGGGGTGTAGTTATGGTGCCACACAAAACAATTTGCACTAAATTGTGATGAATTGTATACAAGCGGGGGGTGGAGAGAGAAGAGAATTAAATTTTATTCGAGAAACATTATAATGGTAGCAATTGAATTTTCGGTTAAGAACAGTAGCAAGAAAATGAGAGATGAAATGGATTTAATGCGACTTGGCACTGGGATTTTGGGCTATAAATCACAGCTAAGTGCATCTATTTGTTTGGGGGTGCTTTAGCTGAGTGGATTCGAGGTGAAATTAGATTTTCAATTGCAGTATTTGTGTTAATAGATGCAACGTAAGATGACAAATCGTTTGAGCTCAGTATGGGATGATTTAACGGATTGGGATTAGTTCGATGAAAAGTTGGAATATTTTTTTATTAAATCGTTTTTTTGATATGTGAAATCCAATTTTTTCTTACTTCGTGATGGGCCTATAATCTGATCGCAAAAGATTTAAAATACGTGCAGTTCATTGTATCGTTATTGGGCTGTATGTGGGTCTCACCGTACATTTTATTTAATTACATTTTTTTTCGGAACGTGAATCTTTCAGTTATTGTTTTAATCGAACTTCCTTTTATGACACCAGTGACATTCATTCGTGATAAGCCTATTACATTTATAGTATTTAATGTGCCGAATGAATGGTAAGATATGATCGGCAGCAGAACACTTCCTTAATCAAATGGTAACGACGTTGTTGGTCTTGTTGTGTCAACATGGCTTAATTTGAACAAATGTAAGAGCATGTTTTCCCATTATCCAGAATGTATTTCATTAATGCCTAGACTTACTTTTGTATTTTATGGAATCAAAAAAAACATTGACTTCTTTAATTCTCTATGAAAATAAATCAAGCACCGGCAAATTATAGAAATTAGTAAAAATCACAATTGATATAAGTTCTATGGAAGATTAGACGTCTGGGAGCTTTTCCGCTAGTAAGGGGTATTTCATTAAGGCATTGACAACCTCTTTTTTAAATAAAAAGCAAGCTACTTGAGATATCTCAAAAAAAAAATAGTATTGGCTTGAATTACTTTCAAAACATTTATAAACAACAGGAACGTATGTAGCGGTCGATACGTTGAACCCAATTTTTGATGACTCGGCCACACATTTCGACTGATACGACCGCTATTTTTCGTTCACTATTGGCTCTGGGCTTTTCTAACGTCGTCGGATTGTTGGCATAGACCAATGATATAATGTTGCCCCATTAAAAAGGTCTAAAGTATTAAAAATTATACAATCTAGGCGACCAATCGACGGGTCCGTTTCTCGACATAGCACGTTCACTGTACGGAGACAATAACACGATTGTTGCACCCGCTGTGCAATTGTGGCACCGTCTTGTTGGAACCACATGTCATTGATGTCAAATTCATGCCATTGCTCAAAGAAATAAAGTTCCAATATGTTTCTGAAGCGAATACCATTTACCGTAACGTGACGGCCGTTTTCAACGAAAAAAAAAAAAACGGCCCAATTACGCCAATGGCATGAAAACTGCACCAACCAGTGACACATTGCGGATGAAGTGCTGTTTTATGAAGCACATGATGGTCGTCACCTGTCCTGTAAAGCATATTTTGTTTATTGACGAAGCTTAACCAAAAATGCGCTGAAGATGATTTTGCGATGAAATTCTTCATTTTCTTCCATCATGTCCAGAGCCCAATTCGAGAACGTACGTCGCTTCATATGATCAAGTGGTATAAGTTTATGAGTCAGCTTGATCTTGTAAGGGTGTAGGCGTCTGGGAGAGGCCAAATTCTTGAGAACGCAGTTAAATTGACTAATTTGCGATTCAGTTCGGAAACCAAAAATCAGTAGTCACATTGCGATGCGACCATCGTTGACTCTAAGCGCACAATCCTGTGTCAGTCCAAAAAATACACTGTAGTCTATTCAATGGAGTGGGTGCAGTATCCTAGTATCCTGGTTCAAATTTCGAAAGTGCAAGCACATAATAGTCTTCCACTACTCCACCTCTTGTGAAAGTCTGAATAACACAAATAGTAGCAATGTCACGAGAAGCTTCTGAAATTTACACATACCAAGAACTACCGAAACATTTCCTGCTTGAGGTAGAGCCCATCTCAAGAGAAAGTGAGCTATTATTGATAAGCTTAAAAAAAATCGTATGAACGCGTAATCTCCTTCGATAAATGAATGGATTGGATGAGAAGTTACAAGGCAAGAGAAAATCAAGCAAAATAAATAATTAGGGAACACCAGCATTTTGTTTGTTTAGAGCCAACTCGAAAACCAAAAAAAAAACTCGAGTTGAACGTTTTATTTCGCGACTTCAGAATTCGTGTAAGACGACGATTTTTCAACGTATGCATGACATTAGCAAAAAGGGATCACAAAATTATTGAATAGAAAAGACTTCAGGAAATGTCTTGAGTAGTACAGGACATTGAAAAGTTTATGCAGTGATTTTGCTGAAATAAAAGGAAACCTCTTCAGATTCACGGAGCAGAAATACGCTTGCACCGGCAGATTAAGGGCAGATTATTTAATGCAGATACATATATCTAACGACTTAAATTTAATAATAATGATTAAAGTGGACTTTAAATAGAAAATCACTAGATTTGACATCGATACCAGCTAAAATATTGTTAGGCTGTAATATTTAGCAGACTAACAACTTACACTCTTGAAAACGTGCCAATTATTGTGCAACGAAAAGTATTACCCAGCAGTGTTCGGAAAAACCAATTCCTCGGACTTTGACTAATTGGAAAACAAACAACTTAAAACGTGCCATAACTCGTGTGTGTGTCCCTATAGTGTGCCAAAAGACACACAATTGCTTGCATTTATATTCCTTAATTTGAATAACGTTTGCTCCGTTTTAAGCGCTCTCCCAGTTGGTTACACAAAAATTATCAAACAACATTTATCGCATTAAAAAAAACATGAATGCGCTTAAAACTTATAAATTGTTCCTCATGCTCCTCATCTTTATTACCGTCCCATATAACATCATTTTGTGTTTTCAGATTATTACTGCAATGTTCCATTAACCAGAGAAAGAGAGAAATACAGTTTATGTATCTACAGACGAGTAACTTTCAAGGTTTAGTGTATGGAATTGGCACGAAATACTTTCATCTTCACACACACACACAAAGTAAAAAATGAAAATAAAAACGAAACACTCTAATTGAAGTCATCGCCACACTGTGTTACATAAACTTGTAAAACTTTTTACGATTTAAAAAAGGAATCATAATAATAAAACAAACTTTCCATTGATAGGCGGCAGTGGAAAATATGCCCTCCTACTTTGTTTAATAGAAAATTTTCCCCTCGAGGCTATAAATCCTTCCACCCAAGACTGGGCCTTTAAATCCCCAACTACGTCCCCCACACTGTCCTGTGCAACATACAACATCTGCATTTAGGAAGGAAAAAAAAATATATCTCTACTATAAGGACATATTTCAACGGAGAGTAACATGAATGATGTGACGGGAATGGTGCTGGTGTGGTTTTACCCAATTTATCATTTATGTCTTGACTTATTAAAGCACCAGCAACGGAAGACGACGTCAACGACGCCGATGCTGATGAAGACGATGATGCTGGCAAAAGTAGCACATCAAAGTGGATATCAAATTAAACCGCCTTTCTAAAAACCCATTTGGGGACAATTTTTGAAGTTTTTTTTTTCCTCGTCGTTATTATCCTATACTACGCCGATAAAATAACGCTATAGGGATACAAAATTTGAATACCAATAACACCGCCATAAAGCCCGTTTTTTGCAAAAAAAAAATAAATATAATAATTTCCACTCGACCAATCGTCAAAATGTTTATTCTAATGGTCCTTTCTTGACCAACACAGACACACACACTTATTCGATAAATGTCTGCCCATATCTGCTTTACATCCTCATGGGGGTTCATAAAAATAAAAGATCTCTCCCCCAGCTCATATGAATGAATGATTGTCCACTTGGGGATATGTCCGGCGTTAGAGTTAAAGCACCATCCTTAATGGCGCGAGCAATGGTTATATCCTTTCTGCACTTGTGCCCGTCATAGTACACGCTAAATGTTCTATGAAATGTAATCTTTCGAAAATGTTTGATATTTTTTCTGTTTGCCTCTTATGTTTGCCCCTTTAATGGCCGAGAGATGTTTCTGGGATTTCCTTTCTCATTTCGTCGATTAATTTTTTGCGCAAAAAATGCGCAAATGTTTATTGACAAATAAACAAATTTTATGCCGCTATCATACTACAGACGGGGTTGGCGATTTCAATAAAAACTCATGCCAATGAATGAAAAAATTGATTATTTTTGAGGTTATGACAAATTGAGTCATAGTGCAATTGACGAAGGATGTTATATGCCATTTTGGGTGTGGGATTGATGGACTTTTTTAGGTGGGGCAGGAAATTGAAATAAATTCCGCCATCCCAGATACGGATTTAGTACGTTCTCTGGTGTCATGTTGTTTGACTTTTTGGAATTAAGTGCGTTTGTTGGAGAAGAAGAAGTGAGTTTATGTTTATACTTTTCAATTTAGGAACGTATTAAAAAATTCAATTTATATCGGGACGGATATTTAAGCGACAGGAGGGATGTCATTTTTTGTTTGGCTGAATATTAGATTTTGCTCAGATTATGATCATTTAGTGGCTTAAAGAGACGTCCAAATTTGCGCTGTTTTTTCAAAGATGTTTTGATGTGTTTTTTTTTTCAGAAAAAGGTTTATAAATGGGTACTGAAGTTGATGATGAAGCAATTTAAACACCCGCCTGTAAATAGCGATGCGTTAACGTCTAAATGACCAATGTTCTTGCAAAACTTCGAATCAGTGCGACTAGATATCACCGCTTTTTTTAAACGAATATCAGCGGACTCCATATCAAATCCTCAATCAGGATAAAGTTAGTTAGTTAGTTAAAGATACATAGTTTGGTAGAGGTCAACTATGAAAAGGTCGGCCTTAGTACATCATTAAAATTAGAAAACTCGAAGCTGACAAATCGGTTAAGTGGTAGTTTGTATAGGCACTCTAATAAAATTAAACTAACTGGCACAGATCTGTTAGGTAAAAAGTCCAGACTGGAAAATATTATAATTTTTTTTCGCAATTATAGTCGGGCCTTCCAAGCGGTTTCTAAGATAAGGAGATCATAAAATACTTCAAGGCGTTCACTGCAAAGTCATGAATTGGTTCTTATGTGAATTGTCCTAACTGTATGTATATTTCGTAGTATAATGCGTATAAAACTAAGCATCTTCAAATGTGATTAAATTTTTACCGAAATTAATGAAGAAACTACAATTTTGCATTAATTCCCATCGGTACATTTTGACAAGCATCTCACGGCAGTACCTGAGATTCTGCAAAATATTCCGCCAAAGGGTCTTACATACTTACTTACGTAAGTGGCGCTACAGTCCGGGATGAACCTGGGCCTCAACCAACATGCCTTTCCAATTAGCCCGGTCTTTAGCGAACTGCCTCCAGTTATGCGCTCCACTTAAGGCGAGGTCTTCCTCTACTGCGTCCGACGTCTGGCTGGGAATCTAAGACTCTGAGAGCCGGAGTATTGGTGTCCATTCATTCTACATGTCCTAGCCATCTTAAACATCCAATGCGGAGTTTTTGACCAGGGGTATGTCGCTGTACAGGTCGTATAGTTCTTGGTTGAATTTTCGTCTCCATAGCCCATAGTCAACGCAAACGGGACCGAAGATGTTTCTCTCGAATCGACCAACGATTTCTTCATCCACTTTTGATACGGTTTGATACGGTCCATGCTTCAGCATCTTAGAGCAGGACTGGGATGATCAGGGTCTTATATCGGATATCCTTAGTAGTTCGAGTGAGGGCTTTACTACTAAATTGCCTTCTTAGCCCGAAGAAACAGCGGCTGACAACAATAATTCTTCGTTTAATTTCTGACGAGATGTTGTTAATAGCGGAGCCAAGGTAGATAAAAGTACGATTCGTCGATGTTGTGTGTCCTTTCGTGCTGACAGCATAACTAGTCTTACCCTCATTTGCCGCTTCCTTCTCTATACTAGCAAGAGTGGCTATGACATCACGTTGAGTCCTACCAATAATCCCAATATCGTCGGCGTATGCTAGTATTGTTGCCCCGAGGTTTGGAAAATTGTGCCTCTGATGTTGGCTCGGGAGTTTTGCACAATACTCTCAAGAATCAAATTAAAGAAATCACATGACAGCGAATCGCCGTGCCTAAATCCTTTTCTTGTATCGAATGTGTCGGTGATGTCGTTTTGACCCCGATGGAGCAGCGAGAATTTTCTTATTTATCCGACCAGATTTGGCTTATGAGTTGGTAGATGTTGCTTACCAAGTCATGTCCGATCTCCGACGGCTATATAAAGCTCAGCGGGAAGGCCGTCATTTCCGGCTGCCTTATTAAGCTTTAGTTTAAGTTTAGATATTGCTATGCTCACTTCACTTAGATCGGGTGGTTGGCAGGTTTCGCTGTCGTTGTCAATATTAAATGGTTCGTTCTGCCTGACAGCGGAATGTTGTTGGTCATCGCCGTTTAACAGTCTGCAGAAGTGGTTCTTTCATATCCTCAGCATCGAATGTGTCTCAACTACGATATTTCCTTGTTCATCTCGACAGGATTCTGTTCGAGCCTTGTATCCCTGGCTTCGACGTTTAACACTTTGGTAAAACTTGCGAAAATAGTTCCTGGAGTGGCACCTCTCTATATCCTCCATAGCGCGATTTGCTTGCTCTTTGTTCTTCTTTCTCTTCTAGAGCTCAATGGCAGCTCTCGTCTTCACCTGCAGCTTAGCCTTGTAGACCTCGTTCTTGGCTACGAGCACCTGTCGGCATTCCTCATCAAACTAGGGGTTTCTTGCCTGTGGCCGCGAGAAACCTAGCAGATCAGTTGCGGCTGATCTAACGGCTTGTTGGCACTGTTACCATTGTTCGTTGACAAAAGGTCACCTAGGAATATAATGGTGCCTTTGATGTGTGGCAGACATTTACAAGGGGACGAGTTTGGTAGTCCAACCTTATCGCTATATGCTACTGCAGCCAAATTCGAATGCGATCGAGCTCCGATTGAGCGTATATTATTAATTAAAACAGAAAAAATCAATGTAGAGATTCTGAGTTTCCGATCCATTAATTCTGAACATAAACCGTAAGATGTCAGAGTGCAAATTTCTACAAAAGCAACATTATAATTAATTGAACACTTATAGCACTACCAACAACTTGTTTCGCTTTTTAAATTTTTTATGTCAAAACAGAAAGTCATTCTGTGTCTCAGCTTAGTAATTGACGTTAGGTTCATCAATCTGTCATTGGACAACATTTGAATTTTAGCTTTTCAATTTTACACGTATTAAGCCTGGCGTAATCAAAGTCCACGTGAAAATTAATTTGACATTTTCAAAACTTTCAACCAAATAAATTGGTAGCGAAAAGAAAAAAAATATCCTTTGACGTGCACCTGTGACATTTTCAATTTTCTCCAAAAAAAAAAGCCTTGCTTATGGATGTACATCATCCTAAATCAAATTTAACCTTTCCCACTGGATACATTTTTTCTCGTATTTTCGAAAATCTAATAAACCCGACAAATAGCAAGCGCATTCAATTTCAAACGAATACCCCGCAACCGTAGCCTCTGATCCACAGATAAAATTCTATATTTCATCAAAATATTCTATTTCTCAAATACAGTTGTAGGAGAAGCAAACAGGCGAAAAAATAAAACCGAATATCCAGAAATAAATCGACCATTCCCAAATTGTTACTAATCCCTTTCAAACGACCCATGGTTACGCAGAACTCGAGAAGAGGCTGCAGAAGGGGTTTTGTTAAACCAAAGCGAAAATATATCCATGTATTCCCACAAAACTCGATATAAAAAGAAGACAAACAACGAAAGGTCGTTAGGACTTTCCACAACACTATACCCTCCATACGACAACCGCTATTTCCCTTGATTAATCGAATACACGATGCAAATTTGATAGCTTTAAATGTTTCTCCGATGATTTTCCTCTTTCCATCCTATTCTGGATAACAACAGTGCGACGCGATCCATTCGCTTAACAAAAATAAAAAGGAAACTAAAAAAAAAGGAGAAGTATATATGAATGTGAAAGGATATGCCATTGCGAATTCACATCCTGTGAATCCTTCATTTGAATTTGAGAGCTCTTCAATTTAATTGGCATTTCGATGCAACTGTGTTGTGTATCACCAAAAACAAGAGAGCAGAAAAAAATCCACCAAGCTAAAAAGGACATGTGAAAAGAAAACAAGATAAAAGAACCGGCACAATGGCAGGGATACAAAATAAATGAAGGATGACACTTAAGATATAGCATTCAACGAGCATATGACATATAAGCCACTCCAGGCGAATAGAAATGCAAAACAGCTCATCCATTCATCTCAATGAGAGCGCGCGCTAACATCAAATATACAAAAAAAAATATACATATAGATATAGATACAAAAAAGTATCTTCGATGGAAGGACAAATAATTCCTTTTAATTTTGATTGATGAGCATCGCAAAACTTATGACACCATCATAGCAATAAATTATTTCCCATGCGTAAGGCATGTATCTCCACCACCCCCATCCGTCGAATTATTTGTGTATTTGTCATATATCCCTTCAATGCCGATAGTGTGAAGTTGGATATATGCGAGATTTGATCTTTTCCTGTTCCAAAATGGAAGCGAGAAAATGATTTGTTGGCCCATTGTGTTGTCTGCCAGAACTATTAGCAATTCGTTTCTGTTGTCATCTTTTGTTCACAGGACCACACCGACAACGACAAGAACGTCGAAAATATGAAAATTCCTGTGAAAATTCCAGATAAATGCGATGGAATGGAATTTTTATGACTTCAATTTGAGTGTTTACGATCTCTGTTAAAGCGAGGATTTGTTTTCGAATGTGTATTCTTGTTTGTTTGGGACTGGACCAGAGTGTATGTGTGTGTTTGTGTTATGTTTTCATTCGTCTCACACTAGAGGAAGTAGATTTGATTTTTCATTTCCATTCCGATATTGATTTGAAAATTTGATATTGACTGGACGCCCTGTCACTGGGTTTTGTATACATGACGTCCGCTGAGATATTGCGCTTGTTATTGGCTGGGAAGGATGGGTTTTGTGGCCAAATCAGTAGCCCGAACATAATATATCGTGTGGTTGACCATTTTCAATCTGTACAACGATTTGTTGACGATAAGGGATTTTTTCCTCACATAAAACAAACTTTTTCACGAGAGCGAGGCATACTGTTTATTAATATTCAGTTTGAAAAGGATCGAAGTATGTGCAAGGGGGGGGGTTGATGTTGAGCTCCATCGATTTATTTATTTATTTTGTTAATAACAAAACTCTGCCGGTCTTATTACGGATATTGAATGTTTGTGCATTAGGATGATTTATGTTTGCTTTGCGGCAGATGGTTTATTGCAGTTTTCGAAATAATTGCAGGATTTAATCGTTTTTTTTTTGTGGGCGTTTGTCGTTGAATTGGAAATGAAATGATTGACACAGGATTTCCAACCAAAGCTCATTTAAATTAATGGGGAGGGTACTCAATATGAAAGAGAAATGTGTGTTTTTTTTCAGTTATTCACAGTAGAGAAGCCACCATGATTCATTAATATTCAATTGAAAATGGAATACGTACGTCATAAAAAAATAATGTGGTAGTGTTTTTATTAAACTGATTTTTGCGTTACTCTAGGCCATTAGTATTTAATTAAAATTAATTCTATGAATTTGCTATTTTTCTAGCAAGTAAATATTTTCTTTATAAGTCGAACACAGACAAAACATTTATATTAACAAACACAATATTTGGTAGAACAAATCAAAGGTCGAGGTCCTAGTTATTTTCACTGCCATTGTTGTTTCGTCAGAAGATCTCCTTTTGACATCTGCAATGGAATAACATAACATGGGCCATAAAAGAAAGAATTTACTCGCTCTAAATAAGTTGACAGCCGACAACGTAAGAATAAAACTGGCAACTAGTCGAATCGCAGCCGTACATGAAATACCTAGGTGTACCCTTGGAAAACATCCCTAACTCTAGAGAACATTTCTGAATGGTAGGGCAGAAAAATGTAACTAAAATTTTAGAGGTTCGTATGCATCAGTTAACTTCTAAGCGGGCTTGTTTTTAGTATGAAGTCTAACAAACCTAGCCCCAGGATGGGATAAACTGGGATGTTGAAATTTAAAAATCACTGAAAATAAATAACATCACTCCAAATCGAAAAGAGAAACAAAAATAATAATGATGCACGTTTTTCTCAGTACTGCATAAGAATCTCATCTTAAAAGTCATCACCTTATACACGTCCATTACCGGACAACTTCAATCATACGGCAGTGCCACTCGTAGATTAACTTCCATTTGGCAACTTTTTAATTAAATAACAAAAAAAAAGCATAAAGAGTCCTCACATAAACTAAGAACCACCATAAAATTTAGGAAACATTTCATATTATTTTTAGAATTTCAACGACGGTTTTGTGTTAAACTTTCATCATAAAAAAAAATTGTTAAATGAGCACGAAGGCATAAGCTACCTATTTTGCTTAAAAATCTCGTATTTCAATGGTGAAACGCATAAAATGAAAATCCTTTCATTGCAGCAAGTACTAGAAGGAGGATACAAAGGAAACAAAAGTAAAATACGTCCATATACACGAATACCCTGCCCTTGACATACAACATTAAATGGCTACTATATTCCGGTGCACTCTCTCCTCATTTCTGGACCTTTCATTTTCTTCCCGTCGTCATCCACTCATGACCAAAAATACCAAGTGAATCCTTTATACCCGCCCCAAACTCAGGATATTAAAATTCATCAAGTTTTCATTACGAGAGAAATGCACAGCGCAAAGAAAAAAGGCCAAGGAAACCGACAATAACAAAAAAAACAGAACAGCAAAATAAAAAGATCCCAACATCGAAGCAAAATTATGAAAATAAAAGCGAAATAATTTTTCATTATGAAAAACCATAAAACAACATTAAAAAGTACTGAAAAATATACGAAAAAAATCGGGCCCCAACAACAATGGATATGAAAGGAATCAAGTAGAGTTTACAGGGTGGTTTGGTCGTTGCCAGAAGGCAGGGCACTGACTGCAGTTATTATTACATCAGTTGGTAATTCTTTGGAATGAAAAAAGGATTTTTTGTTTGCTTCTTTGGGTATTCTTCTGTTTTGTATAGTCACACTGTCATAGGGTGTAAATGATTTGATTTTTTTTTTGCAAATTGAGGGGGGCATTTAATCAAGAAGGGTATATCGGAGTTAGGAATTGTTGATAAGAAGTCCATCTAGAAGGGGTTAACTGTGGGTATATGATATGTAATTTAGAGACTTGTCCCATTTAGAAAGCAATAAGCAATGAAGCAATAAGTTGGTGAAAAGAACGTACTTATACATTTTTTTTATAATGACCCTTCAGAGGAGAGACCTTACATTTATTTAAAATTAGCTGTCCAATGGTTTTCTTATCGAAATATATATTTTTTTATAAGACCAATTAACTTGACACCAGAAAACTAAAACTGAAGTATCGTGGGTGAGTTAGGAGTAACAACGATTCTAACTCTAAGGGGGATAGTCCCTGACAATTTCTGTTAGGAATTTTTTTGCCATTTTATCAATTGGGTGATAGGAATTACAACAACAACGTGTGTACAACAACACTATTTGGTTAGAATAATAGCTATTTTGGGCATTACCAAGTGTCCTCATCCAATCGAACCTTCAGTTCTCTGTAAGATTATTGAAACAACTTTTTTCCCTAACCAGGAATTGAACATGAATCCCTTCCTAGGCCAAATGCCTACCATTTGCGCTACTGAAATCTTGGTTTTAGGAGAGTCGAATTGTTCATTTGAATGAGCTGAGAGGCTGACTAAATTGTTTTCGAACATCTTTTAAGTTTTTCTAAAATCACCCCCACAGGTTAGCATAGGTTAGAGTGGCGCCAGCAAGTTCGCCAGCACACGTAGCTAATTTTTTGGTCCATTGTGATGCCACGTGGATATTATCCATTCTACTTGCTACCTGAGCTGTTAATGAAACGTAGAAGACTTCTCACTTCCGTTTTTGTCAAATCGCTGAGATTTTGGAAGATGTAAGCTCCAAGATGAAGTTTCCTTTTGTTTGATAGGGCAATTACAAAGTTGATAAAGTATAGTTTCTTCTTCCTTTTCGTCAATACAGCTCCTGCAGAAGTTGTTTGAATGCAGGCCTAGCCTTTCTGCGTGCTTAGACAGTGTCCAGTGATGATGAAATCAGTGCTTTGGGTATTCTTAAATCCAGCTTTGGACAAATTTGTTTGATTAGTTGACATGTCGTTTGATTTGCTGTTAGCATGCTGCGCTATAGTGAGCATTTGCATTTAGCGATCGGAATGCCTAGTGCACCCATGTCGGGTACAACTGGTAATTTGGTCCCATGTCTGGCAAGTTCATCAGCCTTGCAGCATAGATGAATGTTAAATTGCTCTGACATCTTTTGAAGTGGTGGCGGCAATCTAGGACTGTTTTTAAATTTGTGGAGACTGATTCCAGGGATTTGATGGCCCCTTGGCTGTCCAAATAGATACTAATATCCTTAGCAGATATTATTCTATTCCAGCCAAGATAAGGTTATTTGATCGCCATGAGTTCCGCCTGGAAAAGCTGCAGCGATCAGGAAGACGGAAAGACGTTTAGCCTGTCGGATAAGACACCAACACCCACTCCGTCATTTGTTTTTGAGGAGCCATCGGTATAAAAATGGATCGAGTCATTATCCACAGGTTCGTTACTTTCCATGACGATCTATCTGGGATTGTGACCTGAAAACTCTTATCAACGTTTAACCTGGTAAGGGTACGATCGGTGTTTTCAGGAATATTTGTATGTTCGTTTATAATTTTTGAGTGGCTAGTTTGTATATTTGATCGCTGTTATATGGCTTTATGACGGATGGCTGATTTAGCTGCCATTTGATTGCAGAAACTATCAAGGGGTATTAGGTGAAAAAGAATGTCCAGGGCTAATGATGGTGTTGTACGAAGCGCCGACACGCAGATCTTTGCACATTGGCTAGTTTTTTTTGCAGTTCGTAGCTATTTCTAGCGCTGTCCACCATTCTACTACTCCATAAAGAAATATCGGTCTTATGACCGAGATATAGAGCCAATGCGTGGTACGAGGTTGCATTTCCCATTTCATGACTATGGCTTTCTTACATACAGGAATAAAGTGCGACTGTCGCTTTCTTCACTCTTTCTGTTATGTTCAACTTCCAGTTAAGCTTCCTGTCCAAAATAAGCCACACTGTCACACTGTATTTTGTGGACATTTTTTTTATTTGTTGATACAGAAGTGCATCTTCGATGATTTTTTATATAAACCACTTAGCTTTTTTATAAATGTGTGTACGTCATAATATTAGTTGGAACACGATAATTGCAAAGCGAAATCACCAAATAAAACCGAAAATATTTAAAACCAAAATTCGGAAATCAAAATTTTGGAGATTACCGATTTGTGCTTTTCTTGAAGTAAAGGATTTTGAGATTTCGAATCTTCTAGAGGGTGTCAACTAAAAATACTTATTTTTGCAAGTGAGAATATTCAAAATTTTAATAATGACAAGTGAACAGAGGCACATAGGAATTTGAAATTTTTTAAATCACTTTTAATAAAAATACAACACAAACTTTTTTAAAAAAATTCTTAAAGTTGGGTAATTGTTTGGGGCGTTTTTTCAAAAAAAAAAAAGCTCCTCAACCTATATGAATTCTCGAAAAAATTACTAGAAGAAACATTTTTAATGGCATTTACGTATCTTCAGATTTTAATATATTTGATGCAGAATTTTAGAAATAGGGTATCTCACCATCTCTATATCAATTCATACAACCACGCTTTAGATTTTTAATTTTAATTTCTTCTTTTTACTGAGAATACAACAACAAAGCAATTCCAAATTATTTCGCATCACAATGCACCATTGAAGTTGGTGGAAAAGTTAAGTAAGGGGTTGAAGTTTATGAGAATGGGCAGAAAACTGCTACGCAAAAAGCATTTTAACATCGGCTTCTGGGCTTAAAACTTTACAGGGTAGAGTACGGAGAAAATACAAACGTTACTAGGCTGAGGGATGGGGTTTATATTGCAGTGCTAGTGTTGTATAAATATTCCCAAAGCAAAGTAATTTTTACAGAGAGAATAAAATTGAAATAAAAAGACGAAAGTACAAGAACAAAGGTGCATGCAATTGTAAATGAAGATAAAGGTGGGCGGCGAGGTAGAGCCCGGCGAACTGTAAATCATAAAGTCCAAAAGGCAATGTAAGTGGTGAGAATGAGCTGCGATTTTAATAAAACATAGAAGTGAACTTGTGGAAAACAATCAAAGAAGTAGAAGAATGGGTTTGTTTTTAAATAAATATCAGGCAACTGGCATGTCGTTTGAAAATGAAGCAGATTGGGCGCTCTATTACATTTTTGGGCTTTAAGTTAACAAGGGAAACATGATGACGGAATGGATATTTTTCTATGATGAACATGTTTTAGAAAGTTTGGATTTTTCTGCTCCTGGTTATCAACTCTTTCGAAAGTCTCACATAATCTTCAAGTACAAACAACAATTCCTGTTAATTGTTTCTTTATAAACATATTAAATTTTTGGTCTTTGTGATGAATTGTGTTAAGCAAGGTAGTATCTTGTAAATATAAAAAATAATCCCAGAGAGTCCCAAATCATAAAATGTTGGGTTTAGTGAACATGAATCTCACACAAGCGTTGTCAACCAAGTAATTTAGCTCAAGCTGCTCTGAATATCATTTAACTTTGTGCGGGGCATTAAGGCAGAACTAGAAACGAGACAATGATACGAGTCCACTGACCTTTTTTTTTTAATATTTCTTAATATAAAGTAGGAATACAGCTATTTTAGCTGGGATTTTACACGCAAGCATAATAATTAGAGACCTAGAATTGCTGTATCATTATATACGTCATTAGGGACAGTTTTAAGTATAGTTCTTGTCTACGTACACTCTTTTACTATTATATATTGCTACTAGCGACAGACGTTGTCCTGCATGATATTGAATGAATGCGTACACAAACATTCATTCAAGTTTATCCAGCCGTTTAGTTGCAGTATAGATAAGTAACTTAGATACCGACTGCAGCCCCATCTGCCGGGCTGGTTTGTGAATCTAAATCATCCAGGGCGCCACCCAAACGCATTACAAAAAATTCGTTCAATACGGTCAAACCGTTTAGGAGGTGTTAAGTGACATACACCCGTACAGTAGAATTATGTATATAAAGATTTGCGATCGACTCGACTTGCAGCCTTAAGGGTGTGCAGTCTCAAAATAGGGTCGTATACTTTATATACCATGTGTCACTTGCACCAACTTTTTTTTCGAAAATTAATTGCCTGAAATGAAGCAGTTCAAGTTCAAGTATCTTTATCATCCGATTAAGAAGGAAGATAATGGGGAAAATAACTATATAGAGTCACTTACGGAAAGTGCCATTACTTAAATCACATCAAGTATTCTGCTTACCCGAGGATCTAGGTCTCACATTGATATTTCATACCTTCATTATCCCAAAATTGCAACATACATCGCGTGTCCCCAAGTGGTAAACGACACTGCCTGACTAGTTTTGACAGTCAGTTTCAGAACGTACATCATTCATCGTGTTGTCTTAAAATCGATGGAAGTCCCTACCTTAGCCTTCATGTCTTAATACCTCAAGTACAGCTTAATAAAGCCAGATCACGGGTTACTATCTATAATTTTGTTTCCAAACCTAATTTGAACGAAACCTTGCAGTCATCCTAACCTATCCTGATTATACTTTTAAATAACTTTTCCTTCAACTCGATTCCATCTTTAAACCTATTAAACAGATTCGATGATCATTGAAATATTATAATTATTCTTCGCGGAGTAAACGCGGAGAATGTATGTACAAAATGTTTTGCCCAAGAAGTCTAATTCCCCCTGACTTCCTCCTCATTAATAAAACGCAAAAAAAAAACTCATTAATTTCGAGAGGAGTCAATACGCCATTCAAACACTTCCATTTCTATGATAAATAGTTGCGCAAATTTACATTCCAGCTACCGCTGTTGACTTTTCCCCACCTTTCTAGCTTGACTTGTCATAATTAGCAGATATCCTTTCTTTAACAAGCACAACAAAAAAAAACTCTTCTTCTTCTTCGTATTTTCTTTCTTGCGAATTACTAATTCAGCAAGTGCCAAACTTTTCATCTTATACATCCCATAACTTCATAAAGACGAAACGGCACTAATCCCCAACCAAGAAGGACACACCACCCATCACCGCCCGATCGGAAGAGCTAGAGAAAATGATGAATTTGCAGAAAAAGCAAAGAAGACACGGAAAAATGCGATAATGTGTTTTTGAAGAATCACAAGAGAATGATTGGTAGCACAGCATCAGCTAGCAAGAAACTTTTCCGTTTCCCAACACAAATATATTCCGGGAAGGCAGCAGCAACAGCACAACTATGGCAAATGGCGATGAAGGCTATGGAGCAAAACTATGAGACAGCGTGTTAATCCTCGGTGGAATAATTATCAAAGATTTTTAGCCGGGGAAAAAGTTGCAGCTACAAATCTCATCTCATCCATCGACAAATCGAAAGTTCATTTGTTCTCGCCGCCCACTATGAACAGCGCGCGCTGGTGATATAATCCCCATTGGAGGCGCGTGAGTGGGATGATCATTTATCATCATCTTTCACGGAGCGATGGGTCTCTCTTTCGGTGGATTGTTGTATTGTGGTGGTCCCAAGCGAACGCTAGCATAATCCGATGGGGGAATTGGGAAAATTCTCTCCTTACTATCCTCGCTTTCCTCACTACCCTCTGGGAATCCAGGTCAGTGACAACAAACGCAACTGTTGAGGACGACACATCCGTATTCAAATCGATACAAGCAATCTCAAGGATTGCCAATGGATGGGAATGTTTGCCGCAGGAAAATGAATTTCATCGGAAACACCACGAGATTGGCAGTGTCAAGTTGTTGTGGGGTCTTCTTTTTTTTTTTTTTTTTTGAGATTTTGTCAACAAGTGCTTAGGCCTAAAAAGGGGTCATATTTTGAATATTTTACTCTTTAAGTGGCCTTAAGCAGCCCCCAATGGTCGGACTAGAGCTCTCCCTCTGCTCAAATCTTGTGTGTGTATGAAATTAACACACATGTCCATTTTAAGAAACATTTTCTCTGCCTTTGTTTATCCTGGTGAGTCCTTGAGTTCCGAGTTATGAATGGATACTAGTAGGTCTAGGAAGTAATTGAATGGAAGTTGGGAGTACTTTTTTCTTTATGAGAAAAGTCGTAAAAAATACTATCTCGCATTTATATGGAAATTTCGACTAATATTGGATGATTGTTAGGATTATGATGAAACACATAAAAGAGGGCGAGGCAAAGAATCCTTCTTCGCCAGTCAGACTCCTATCGAATGAAATCTGATTGTTAAAGAAGATAACAAATGAATGGCGCTATTGTAAAGCAGATGATGAATAAAGAGGGCATGTATCTTTTGTTACTAAAAATAGAATTATCCATGTAAAGTGAGATGGTTTGAAGAATGAGTATTTGGTGACACATTCAAAATTTCTTTGCGAAAATATTGAGGCCGATTTAATGTTTGGTGGTGAGGATACTATTTTGGTTGGTTAAATTGATGACGTCATTAAAGCCGGAACATTTGAGATACTAACACAAGATCTTTTCTTACAGTTTAGTTCTTTTTTGTATAGGGAAGAATACGTTAAGTACTAAAAGTATGGTGGTTTTTTGTGAAGTAAAGCGCTGTCTTGTTAGTTTTCTGTGGTCTAAAGGGCCCCCTAGAATGCGTATCTGTGTCTGATGCTTGTAGCTGAGAAAAATTAAAAACAAGGTAACACAATGTTTATCTTCGTGAATCTGTAGCCTGAATTCTCTAGGTAGAGTAAATGGCCGATCATCTGTATGTCTGGCTTTCTCCAAGAAGTTAACCTTGACATTCTAGCGAAAGTCCTCCTATTTCTTTCTGACTTTTGCTCGCATTCCGTTCTAAACTCCAATTAGGTTTCCATTACAGATGAAGTGTGTCCTTTTAATTCTTTAGTGACTTTTCGTCTCAGGTATAGGGATTTCAATGAAGCGTTGCTATCTCGTCGGTATATGCTATCTTGTTGATATGATTGAAAGAGTGAGTATATGAACTTGAAATCGTTTGCTGATAAAACGATTCTCAGCCAGATGACATGTAGACATAGACCATAATCAACTTAATTAACGGACTAATTGGAGAGCCATTTTGGTTAAGGCCCAGGTTCAGGTTTTTGTATGCTATTTTCTTTGGTGACGCCAACTTATATGAGTCCCAAATTGTTAGTGTTTATCGATAAAAGTATGTGTCCTATTAGTTCGTTCCATTGTTTTCTTGTTTTCGTTTTTAATGTTCGTGTGATTGTTAGTTGGATTGTAAAATATTAGTGAAAGTATTATACTTGTCTCACGTCTAGGCATGGTACTACTTGTTCTGTATATAGGAGAAGGACCTCTGCTAGTGTCAAACATCTCTTTACTCCGTTTAGCTGCCGTTGGTTTGGCAAGAAAGGTTACATGCAATATCTGAACCAACCTGAAAGACAAGTGTATTCTTTCAATTGATAATGAATGAGTTCACCGTTTAATTTAGAATATAACCTGTTTGCGTCATTGTTAGGCATTACTCGGCTTAATTTCTAATGTACATTAATATTTTAAAAACGCCTCTCACGTTTGGATACAGCTTTCCAAATGCCATTCCCAATCAATCACTTGCTTTATTGAGTGCCTAAGTACCCAAACAATCCCTGTCACATATTATTTATTCATCTCTGTGGCTTGATGTAGATATACAACCATTCCATCATAGTTCATAAATGTCTCCCGCCTTGCAATAAAATCATCTCCCAAAAACAATTCGCAAACCTGCCTACCCCAAAACCGACTTCATAAATCATTTTGAAAATTAAATTTCATCCTACCTTTGCCAATAAAATCACTCCACTTCAACAAACTAATCCAGGTCCTTTTAAAACCAGCACCCAAAAATTGATTTTACATTCACACAAGATACCAGTCTCTGCTAGATACACAGGTATATGCGCCTTGGATAGAACACAAAATAGCAATAAATCTACGCACATCGTGTCTCTCCGGAAAACATCAATATTTGACAGAGTTCCATGTCCTTAAATAACAGGCAAATATATTTTTATATCCATCAGTCTCATAAATAATTCAGGGACATCTACGATGGTGGAAATTTCCTTGCCAACTCGCAATCGCACTCCCCCATTTACCCTTGCCTTTGCTTTGTCAAACATCCAATTTGAATTTTTGCCACTTTTGGAGCAGCATCTCCAGTGTGCGCGATAGAGCAAGATGTCGGCAACTGTCTTTGAACCTCCTTAAAACAACTTTTGAGGCTCTTGAAACGTGTCCTGAATGATCACATAATTTTCCAGGAAACTCATAATTTACCATACCCTTCTGCAGTTGCTCTTCCGTTGTCGTTCCGTTGCCCAGGAAAAGTGTCACTTCCATCAAAGGGATTAAATTGAAACGAAAAATAATAAAAGCGAATCATTCGTCTCTGTGACTTTATTGGTTTAACGCATCCTTGATGATCCTTTTCATTTTGCCTGTCTTTCTCTCTCACTCTCACCTCTGTGTGCATCCGTAACATTGACATTTAACATGTGTGTTTTAAGCCTTAATCTGCCCAACGCTGTGTCCCGTGGTCTTTCACCAATTACCCATCAAGATGCTAAACGGTTTATTTAATAAGTTGTGACACTTTGAACACACATACACGATTTTACACACCCCAGGAGCGGTTTTTGTCACCCCCCAAATTGCACGTCAAAATGTATAGCATCAACATCGAGTAGCTGAAAAGGACATTCACCAGGCGGCACACACATATATTTAGATATATGGAAAGATACACACAGCTGGCGAAAAGGACGTCGTCGCCGTCGTGTATAAATAAAATTCTAATTAGTATTCTGTTGACAGGATAATCGTGCTGGTTTCGCCAAATGGAGTAAAAGAGATGGCTGAACGTGTTTTTGTGCGAAGGGATACTGGGAACATATTTGACATAGCAGCTAGCCACGTTGAAAAATCAGAGAGCATAGAATTGTAGTGAGGTGGCAAAAGGATAACCTAAGCAGGGTTTGGGTAGCAACGGGAAATGGCCATAAATTCACGCGACCTTTTAATCAGATGTGATGGGGATATAGTGTGTTTGACAAGAAAGGTATATTCGACCAAAAGTGGAGCTAACACTTTTTTATAAAAAAAAAACCTTTTCTCTACAGTCTCTGTTCAGAGATTTTGCGATAAAACCAGAACGGTATAATATCGACAGTTTAATGTAGTCCCCCAACAAACAAGAGATTGCCATTAATAAGCTATCAGCAGGACAAAGCCTGCAAAGTCCATATAAGATAGTTAAAGGCGGGCTTTACCATTTAGAATACTTCAAAAAAGAGATGGAGCTGCAAGTAAACGTCGATTATAGAATTACAAAGGAGTTGACTGTTGGTTAGAACTCAAGCTAACATCGGATAAGAACCTTAAAACTTTTTTTTGTTGACACTTCATTTCTTTTACGAAAGGCGGATCTACAGCGCAATTCGAATTACGCAATAGAAAAATGCTATTACTTGACGCATGTGTCAAACCAAACCATCGGCAAGATAAAATCCAGTCAATTTAAAACTTGCTATTATTAGAAAACGATCCTCGCTATTTACAGGGTAATGCTCCCAACTACTACCTTAAAAATCAAAATCCCAGATGCGTTTCTAACCCTCGCTTCATCACACACTATAAAAGCAGAAAGAAATTCCGTTGCTAGACACATTTTGTCACCATTTTATTTTGACGTGACATCTAACATCAATGCGCGTTCCATGATAGCCCCTCCTGAAAGTTAATCCTTACAGTCCCCCGTAATAAATTATGCTTTCAATTTGGTTGGCAGGGTGGCTATTTTGGGAGAATATATCCCCATGCCTAAAAGTTCTATCCTACCAACAACGTACCAACATTTATTCCCATTCCAAGCCATCAGCTCAACTCGTTGTATATGTGTCAAATCGAAGCCTGATCAAATTAACGGGGATTTTCATTGAAGCATAATCCTTTGTTAAGCCATACACCATACATACACCGAGTAACAGATACCGAACGAGAGAACGCGCCATGGAACTACGCCCTCGATTTTTGTGTCGTCGTGTAGTTTCGTTGTCAAATGTTTTGACAGTTGTATTAACTTGGATTTCGAAATTGGTCTAACGCACACATGTTCGCCTGCTTTCCCCTCCGCTGGTATCCAATCGCGCGCACACACACGATATTCGCTCTGTCAGTTACTAACTCATCCTTTATCGAGCAGAGTAACGAAAAGGACCCGTGGATGGATTTTAATTTAACGTTGAAACTTCGGTCGCTTGGCTGATGAGAGTAGTATATGTGCTGTCGCGTGGAAAATTCAAACAGTGATTAACGTCGGCGAAAGGTTCGGATGTATAGACGGTCGCAGCGGCGGCAACCGTGAAGGGATGACTGCACAGAGAAAAGGGTTGATTGCTGGAACAAGTTCGAAGACGACCGGGTGGATGGTAATATGTTGGGAGTTGGAGTTTTTGAATTGCGAGGTAATTCTAATTGGTTGTTTGAAGGGCTTTTGAAGATCACATCATGTGGAAATTGTTTCGGCTGAAAGGGATTTCTTTATGGTACGTCTGTATTTTGGGGTTCGAGTTTTGAGTTAGCAAAAGCATTTGCAAGTGGAACTGTGCAAATTGGTTTGGTGGGGCTGGTTGGCCGTGTGGAGTACTTTGGTGAGGCAGATATTCGGGGTTAAAGTTCAAATGAGTGGTAATAAATCCTGGTTTTGGTGGCTGAAGCTCAAGGAGGAAAAAAAATTGCAGTTTCAGTTTGTTTGTCTGTTTGTTTTATTTTGTACTTTTGTGTATCTTTGGTCTCTTAGGTAGAGTTGAAGAATGTCAAGGATTAGATTGGATTTCTCTGAGGAAATTCCACTGTGACAATTTTTTTTGTAAGTATTTACCGCGACCATTCGGTGGATGTGCTTGAAAACTTTTGAAGACGGCTTGAATTTCATTTAAATGAACAAGATTGCAGACGCTGATAAGGATATTTATTGATATATGCCCAGACACAGATGATAAACGGGGTGCAGTGGCTTACGTTGAATCTCTAACCCAGGAGTCTCCGGTTCAAAGCGCTCTTTCATTCCACATTATAGTTGTTAATAACTGGTACACCTTTATCAAGTAAATCAACTCAAAACTGCCAAATTTCTTTATATTTTGAAAACGCACGTCATGATGGAACCTATAGTTTTTTTTTCACTGCACGAGGGAGTTTGATGGAAGAAATGTAACTGCAACTATGATCACATAGTCTGATTCTTGTGATTCTTGATACAAGACCTCTGGAAAAATCGTATGCAGATCCGAAAAACCCATCCTGACAGGAGCGGTTTCTGCTGCACGATTGTTAGTGTTAGGCCTGGGCTGGATTCTTCACCTGATCTTGCGATGATCTGACAAAACATCCAGTAGTACCTATAAAGTGTCAACAAAAGCTGAATTCAAATCAGCATTCAGATTCGGCATAAACCAGAATAGTTCCGAGAAAAAAAAAGTCAGGTAAAGGGTAGATACTAATTTGAATTTTTCAGATCAAATGCCATTGAAGGGATTTTAACAAAAGACCTGGTGCCCTTATTAGGATTTTAGAGCAACCATTTACCTAATTCCTTAATCACAATTTTCTTTGAATAGTGAAAATTATTGCAAAAAAAAAACGAATATACCGCTATGGGAAAGGGTTAAAATAGGAAAATAAAGCGACAAATAGCTGACACGATCAAAATTCTTCTTGACCGATGATCTCCACACATCGAGTGTTGCCTCTGTCAACGAACCATACCAACATATTCTATGTCTTTCTCATTTACTGCCCTACTAGTTCGCTCGTCGGATTGATCCAAAAAAATAACGGCTTGACTGACGAATAGGATTGACCTAATGTAGAAAATCGTCAATCGTAGTGCGATCACTTTCATTTTTAGAGATAAGGGCTCTAGACATGCCAATTTTCCGCGACTGTATGGTAAAGGATGGTTGGGTGTTGTAGAACGAGGGTAGACTCTGATTGGCGTTAACTTGGCAATGCCCAGTGTTGCAACTTTGACTACACATCAAATGTGCTTATCTTTACCTCCAAGTGGTAACCATCGGATACTGGTCTCATCCAACCGGATTTGACTTGCTAAACGATAAGTGCGAGTGTTGATAACACGACGAAAAACACCAACACTATAAACACCCTGGTGAGAATGGCACGGATGAATACCCGGCCTGCTGTCCCAGGCGAACCTAGATGAGCTGCTCTGACATATTCGGACAACAGGTTGTCTAGGAATTTCAAGGGTTAGTCAGGCCCCTTGAACAGAGATGGTGGCGGATGAACCGAAAGGCCAACGGCAGCGCTCAATCCCGTAGTGGATACTGATGGCCCCGTGTCCTAGGGGTATCTAATAAATTGGAACTGGCCCTCCAGGTTGGGGGTTGTGCTTTGGGTTAACTACCCATCCACGGAAAAAACTATTGTTACGAAGCAACCAATAGCCTCGGAAAGGACTGATTTTATTGTTGACGACCCTGCTAAACGAAAAAAGGACAACGACGTTCGTATCTGCACCTGGAATGTGAGAACATTAAACAGGAGAGGTGCAGGCGAACAAATAGCGGAAGCCCTAAACTGCTACAAAGCAGACATTACTGCCATCCAGGAAATACGATGGGATGGGCCGGGCAAAAAGAGGATGAAAAACTGTGACATATACTACGGACCGTGTTATAGTGAGCAGAAACAGCGACTATTCGGATGCGGATTTGTTATAAGTGCCAGACTTAGGCAAGAAGTCTTATGTTTCCAAGACATTAGCGAACGCATAGTAACAATCCGCATCAAGGCCAAATTCGCCAACATAAGCCTTATATGCGCTCACGCTCCGACGGAAGAAAAAGATGATATAGCTAAGGATTGCTTCTACGAGCTCCTCGACAAAACCTATGAGCGACTACCGAAGTACGATGTTAAAATCGTGCTGGGAGATTTTAACGCAAAGGTAGGAAGAGAAGACATCTTTAGAAGTATTGTCGGAAAACATAGCCTACACGACAACACGTCTGGTAACGGACTTAGGCTAATTGATTTCGCTACGGAACGAAATGCCACTATAGCCAGCACACGGTTTCCTCACCTCGATATCCATAAGGGGACATGGCGGTCTCCAGATCAACGAACGGTCAACCAAATTGATCACATTGCGATAGATAAGAGGCACGCATCCAGTATTTTGGATGTCCGAACATTCCGAGGAGCTAACATCGACTCGGATCACTACCTTGTAGCAGCCAAGGTAAGAATGCGGATATCCACCACGCCACAACAATCCAGAAATACTGTGAAAAAATTTAATGTCGGAAGACTGCAATCGCAAGAGACCGCCAAGACCTTCGCACAACGCGTATCCCTTAACCTCTCGATTAACACCATACCACCAGCATCGAATGTCGAAGAGCAATGGCAACGATGCCAACAGGCCATTAGATCAGCCGCAACTGAAGTGCTAGGTTTCTCGCGCCCACCAGCAAGAAACCCCTGGTTTGATGAGGAATGCCGACAGATGCTCGCAGCCAAGAACGAGGCCTACAAGGCTAAGCTGCAGGTGAAGACGAGAGCTGCCATTGAGCTCTATAGGCAAAGAAGAAGGGAAGAACATCGGCTTTTCAGCAAGAAGAAAAAAGAGCAAGAAAAGCGCGCGATCGAGGATATAGAGAGGTGCCACTCCAGGAACGATGTTCGCAAGTTTTACCAAAGTGTAAAACGTCAAAGCCAAGGATACAAGGCTCGAACAGAATCCTGTCGAGATGAACAAGGAAATATTGTAGTTGAGACACAGTCGATGCTGAGGATATGGAAGAACCACTTCTGCAGACTGTTAAACGGCGATGACGAACAACATTCCGCTGTCAGGCAGAACGAACCATTCAATATTGGCAACGACAGCGAAAACTGCCAACCACCCGACCTGAGTGAAGTGAGGATAGCAATATCTAAACTCAAGCTTAATAAGGCTGCCGGAAATGACGGCCTTCCCGCTGAGCTCTATAAGGCCGGCGGAGATGACTTGGTAAGTAACATCCACCAACTCATAAGCCAAATCTGGTCGGATGAAAATATGCCTGAAGAATGGAACCTCAGCATCGTTTGCCCGATCCACAAAAAAGGAGACCCTCTGAACTGCGCCAACTACAGAGGCATAAGTCTCCTCAACATCGCCTACAAGATCCTATCTGCCGTAATATGTGAACGCCTGAAACCGTTTACCAACAACCTGATTGGCCCTTATCAGTGTGGTTTTAGGCCAGGAAAGTCCACAACCGATCAAATTTTCACACTTCGGCAGATCCTGGAAAAAACTCAAGAAGTCCAAATCGATACCCACCACCTATTCATCGATTTCAAAGCCGCATATGACAGCATTTATAGAGACGAACTGTATAGAGCCATGTCTAGTTTTGGTATACCGCCCAAACTCGTCCGTTTGTGTAGGATGACGATGGAGAATTCTCGCTGCTCCATCAGGGTCGGAAACGACCTCACCGACACATTCGATACCAAAAAAGGATTTAGGCAAGGCGATGCGCTGTCATGTGACTTCTTTAATCTGATTCTTGAGAGAATTGTGCAAAACTCCAAAGCCAACACCAGAGGCACAATTTTCCAAAAGTCGGTGCAACTACTAGCATACGCTGACGATATTGACATCATTGGCAGGACTCAACGTGATGTCATAGCCACGTTTGCTAGTATAGAGAAGGAAGCGGCGAAAATGGGTTTAGCAGTAAATGAGGGTAAGACTAAGTATATGCTGTCATCACGAAAGGACTCACAACATCGACGAATTGGACAGAACGTCACCATTGACAGATATAACTTTAAGGTAGTACGGGACTTTGTCTACCTCGGCTCCGCTATTAACTCTGACAACAACATCTCGTCAGAAATTAAACGAAGAATTACTCTTGCCAACCGCTGTTTCTTCGGGCTAAGAAGGCAATTTAGTAGTAAAGCCCTCACTCGAACTACTAAGGAAACCCTATATAAGACCCTGATCATCCCAGTCCTGCTCTACGGCGCTGAAGCATGGACCGTATCAAAAGCGGATGAAGAAATCCTTGGTAGATTCGAGAGGAAAATTCTTCGAAAAATCTTCGGTCCCGTTTGCGTTGACGGGCTATGGAGACGAAGATTCAACCAAGAACTATACGAGCTGTACAGCGACATGCCCCTGGTCAAAAAACTCCGCATTGGACGTTTAAGATGGCTAGGACATGTAGAACGAATGGACACCAATACTCCGGCTCGCAGAGTCTTCGATTCCCAGCCAGACGTCGGACGCAGTAGAGGAAGACCTCGCCTTAAGTGGCGCGCACAAGTGGAAACCGACCTCAACCAACTTGGAGTGCGCAACTGGAGGCAGTTAGCTAAGGACCGGGCTAATTGGAGAGGCATGTTGGTTGAGGCCCAGGTTCATTCCGGACTGTAGCGCCACTTAAGTAAGTAAGTAAGTATGGTAAAGTTGATTGGCAATGTTTTTTAACGGGGTTCGAAGGATCTCCTATTTGAGCATACACGTTTTAAACTAGATAGCTGCGCTCCATTTTCATTGAAATGGAGTTTTTAACGTTAGGATTATCTCTGATCTCTAAATTTCTAACTGGATCATGTTTTGTTAGTCCTATATTAGTCCGTACATTAATTTGTTTAAATACTTATTATATACGGAGATTGTAAACCAAACGCAAACCTCGGCTTTTCTTTCACCTTAACCCTAGTCGACTTTTGTTTTTCGCAGATTGCAACTTATGGACTATTTTCTGCCTTGCAGAAGCAAACCCCTGCTTTAATAAGGAATGCGGCGATGTGATCGCAAAGAGCAATAAGAGGAATGGTATGACCTCGATCATTTCAGTCCTACAATTCGACGCCAAAGAATGAGCAATTTCAAAAGGTGATGATAAAATTCTTGACCGTTTTCACCGTATTCGGTTAAAATTTGACTTTTGAGCCGAAGATTTGAAAACGTAAGACGTGCATGTTAAGTGTAAGTACATACGTTGATTGCATAAGTAGGTATACCTACTGTAGCAAAGGAGACCGAGACAAAAGCTTCCAAAAACTATATCAAAAACAAAGACATTCTATTGTATTTATGACCTTTCATCTTTTAGTCCCTATCATAACCGTTGAATAGACCTCCGAATGGATCGATTCATGCTTCGATGGTTTGGTCAAGTGCACCTACTCATGTCTTTATATTGATTTCCGACAAGTTCCAAATAATTCCAAATCATGTGTATAATCGAAACACATGACAACTTAGGGGCCTACCTAGCTCCCGCTCTTTTTAATGGGCATAAATCCACAAATGATGTTTTCATGTAGGCATTCAAGGTAACTGGCAATTGTTATGGATAATTTAACTGCTCCTCGACAATTCCTGTTTATATGTATTTACCTTCACTTGTATAAACTTTTTCTAACTAAGCTCCTACATCGTCGCAAGTCATTCTAATTCTCTGCTTTTAATAAAAATCTTGATTTTTACAAGTACCTCCCAATGTAAGGCCTTCCTTACTGCATTTGCATATCACACTTCTCATACATAAATTCAAGCCCCATTCAGCTCTTATTAAGCAGCATTCTCAATAAAACCACAATTTCATTCGCTTAACCTGATTTACTCGCTGGTCTTATCTCGTACATACCCTCGCCTCCTTGACTTACTCGTATATGTACTCGACAAAACGACATTTCACCTTCTAAAATCTTTTTCCAATAATTTCCTTAATCTACCCTCATATATCTCGGCAAACACACTTTCAAACCGAAATAATTTATATCCCTACCGATGCCCCCCTTTTTCTCACCTCTCAAGTGCATTTGAAAACTCCAAGTGAAAAAAAAATGAATTGGAAAACTCTGCGACTTCAGCGAAATTGAAATCAAGCAAAACAGCGAATTCCCCACTCGAATAAAAGAAAATTCGAATGTGTTATGGAGGAAGAAGTCTGTGAATAGGTGGATGGTAAATGGGTGTATAAGAAGTGAGAAAAATAAATTCTCACATATCCTTTGCACACAGATGGGGGCATCAACTATATATGTATCTGAACAATGTTGTATGCCCAATAGCGCACCCCAGAGAAGAAAGAGATAAAAACCCCATACACACACACAGACAAAAAAGGACGAAAATGTGAAGAAAAAAATACAATGTTCATATAAATTTCCATATGCACTCACCTGGGATTGCAATGACTATCAGCAGGCAAAGAATTGCTGCTGATCGTAAATAGACGACCCGAGTGTGCAACATTTTATCCTCTATGTGTGTTATATCCTTACATGCAGGCGCGCACCTCTGTTGAACTCCTCGTTCACCTTATCTTGCTCAAAATGGTATTTTTGCCACTTTTCTCACTGAAGAAAAAAAAAGCACAGGCACCGACAAAAATGAAAATTCACAGGAAAAAAATAAACACACACACGAAACCAAGCCGGGGTCTAGGATATCCCTTAGGATTTATTTTTTATATCATTCCCTTTAGCGCGCCGGTATCAAAAACGGCACTCAACCCGAACACGAAAGAACAAAAAAAAAAAAAAAAACAAACAACACACACAAACTTGGTGTGTAAGAATTTTCTTTCTCTTATCCTTGAAACAAAACGAAAAATGCAAAACCGGCGATGAAACGGATGCACTTGCTTTTTTGCGATTTTCAATCGGCACACATGCACTCAGTGTTTAAGGACATCAGGTGCTACACAAACTAACTACAAAATCCCGTGAAAATTGCTCACTTTAAGGATACTCTCACAAAAAGTATGCACACCAATGCAGCCGTGTACTGAAATTTGTTCAACATGCACCTGACTGACTGCTCCGGTAGATCAGCGATATTTATTCTCGCAGGCAGATGCACAAGTAAGGATTCAGCAGTCAAATTATTGCGGTCAACAATTTTCAACACACACGCAAACAAAAAGTCAGTCTCGCGTCTCGTCCTCCACTTGAGGGTCTGCTGCACAGTTATTGTTTTATGCACGCGTTTGTTCGATGATGCTGGATGCTAGGATGCTTGGATGCTGCTTGGGCTGTGTTTCCGTGAGGATTTTAGGTTACTGCTCGTTGAATTGCGCGCTGTCCTGTTAGTGTGTCCTGGAATCAAATCATAATTGATTGAATTTTGCACATGGATAAATCTTTTGGTCGCTCGTTCGAGACGAGACGTAGCGCTGGCTCGAGGATTGATGGGAAATCGTCAGTGCATTCACCAGTCAGGATACAAACGTGCGGTTGCATCCGCTATGTAGATAAATGGTGTTGTGTAGTGGTTGCGTTGTTATGCTGTCCTGGTTCTATTTGTCTTGAATTGCGTTATAGCAAAGTGCTTCGATGGAGAAGTTGTCGTGTTTTGCACCAGAGCAACGATGCTGCTGATGGTAGTACCTGCAATGAAAGGATAGTGAATGGGTTAGAATTTTTTTTTAATTTTATTTTTTTATCATATTTCTAACGATCAAAAAGTGTGAGTTCAAAGAAGAGCGAGGTGATTACTAATTTTGTGTGGCAAATTGGGTTTATTGGAGACTAGCGTTCGTGTCTAACGACTTTAATTGGCGCGACTCTAAGGGAAACGTTTGAGGCTGTTTTTAGGTGGTATGTTAGTGTATCAAATGTTAAGTGGCGTGAAGAAATGACGGGTATAACGAGCTTAAATTTGCAGGATTTGAAAAGGTGCACTTAGTTGAGGCATTCATCATTGCTGTACTACTACAACACGAGGCAACGAAGCAACACCTCCGAAAAACAAATGTTAAACCACCTCACTCAAACTTCGATATTGAGAATTTGTAAGTTTTTATTTAAAGACAATTTGTTTCTTTTAATTGATTCAGATACACACTTCTGCTGAGGAAAGATATTAAATTCAAATAAGGACCCCCGCTGGGTTCTTCTTATCTTTACATTTTCGTAGAGTCCAGTGTTAGCCAGGGCCTAACCACATCATGTTGTGCACTTCAAGTTTGTTAAGGTCGGTTTCTATTTGTGCTGGACACTTTAAGCCGCGAACAAGACTACGAGCCGGAGTACTGCATTATTCTTGGTTGAATTTTCGTCTCCATAGCAACCCTTAAATAACTTAACAAAAGGCAGCGAGATATAGGTTTGCATTAGGCGATTGTCAGACCTTCCCACAGCACACATCACTTTCGCAATCATACAAAGGAATAAACATTTTAGCAACCCCTGGCGGCGAGGCATAGGTTTGCATTGGGTAATTGTCAGATATTCCCACATACATACAACACATTCAAAACCATACGAAGGAATAAACATTTTAGAAACCCCTGAA
The DNA here is from genome assembly GCA_932526625.1 of Rhingia campestris. Classification (NCBI taxonomy): domain Eukaryota; kingdom Metazoa; phylum Arthropoda; class Insecta; order Diptera; family Syrphidae; genus Rhingia; species Rhingia campestris. Next base: position 115,748,832 of record OW052185.1, on the reverse strand, counting down.
CAACTGGAGGTGAGACATAGGTTTGTATTGGATGATTGTCATATCTGAACAAAGACACACCGCATGCCCAGACATACAAAGAAATACAACTGTTTGCAAAATACAAATCAGACATACAAAGGAATGCAAATCTAAACAACTGGCGGGGAAACATAGGGAAGCATCGAACGATCATCAGATCTTTCAACAACTGGTAGACATATGGTGGCATTTGTATTCAAACAAAAATGTAGATGCTTGTCTGGCCCGGACTTGGAAGACTACTTAAAATCCAACTTGATTCAAGGGTGAAAGTAATATGCAACATGACCCTTGATCCAATGTAGCACCATCGTACATGGAAAAGATACGGCTGTTTAATAGGCAGTGTGTCCGATCCTGTTTTAAATTGTAGCGAACGCCAGAATCCGTGTAGATCAAATATTATCACAGAAAGGTTTTATACGATGAGGCTCAGCTGAATACAATTGAAAATTTCCTTTTAAAGGTGATTCTGAGGCACGTTTCAAGGGCGATGTCTAGCGACAACAGTCTGGTGTGACATAAACATGGAGAGCACGCACGCTTATGTTGGGCTTTATTCGGGCAGTCCTTTATTTCGCTAGGGTTAGTTCGAGAAAGGAACCGTATACCGGCATTATACCACCGCCACCGTAGCTCGCGAGGCAAGGTACGTCGACAATGAAGTCCCTCAGCTTTAGGACGGCGATAGGTATCAGATTGCAATAAAACTGATGCCGAAAAGCAGCTTACCTAATTTTGGTGGCTATGTGACTATGACGAAAGTGTTTCTACACTCCCTCAAGACTTTGCGGACTTATAGTCTACTCTTAGTTTTTAGCACATTTATTTTAGTAGAAGATCTTAGTAGGGGCTTGTCCAGGATATTAACGATTTTCCTGATTTTTCCCGATTTTCACCCCTATCAAGGCATCCGTTCGGTACAATTTCCGAAATCGAAGATCAGTTCACAACGGAACTAAATTTGATTTCGAGGTAACCGTTGCGGAACAAAATAAAAAAGCTTCCGATCGCGTTCGATTAATTCCGGAGCAATTCTTCGTCGAACAACTTCGGAAGAACTTCAATGCATAGTTGTCAAAAATAGTTGACTTAACGCATATTTCCGATGCGCGATCATGTACGTTACATTTCGTCGGAAGCTGTTCGAAATGCTAATCGGAACCGATACATCGGTAGAAAATTCTCTGGTTTCCAACAATTTGGAGCTAATCCTTTGAAAATAAAATCAACAAGTAATTGTTAAGTATTATGGATAATTTTAGGCCGAAAGGATTAATGCCAAAACAAGTTAGAGATAAGCTTAGAGTAAGAGTGCCCGCTAAAGGCCACTAGTAAGTTCAGTTAAGCAAACCTGTTGATTATTTCACTAAAAAAACAGAACTACTACTTGTTTGCTATATACTATAGCAACGGTTATAACAGCATTTGGTAAATTTTATATTAATTTCAGCTAATGAAGTGCCTTGATATATTTGATATAAATATAGCCAACATAGTTTTATTTTTTTAGGAAATGAAAATAGCTGTAGGAGAATGATTTTAATGCATCTGCGGCGATTTGCATAGCAAATGCAGCTATAATGAGTAAAAGAATTTCATAGCATTGGGCTTATTTATAAGTAGCTAATGTGGTATTTGTTATAGCTGGCAGTGCTGTAATTTTCGCCATGGTCCCTTACATCTGCTACTGCTTGCGTCTGCTGCGTCATTATACATTTGTGAAGTGAGTAACAACTTTTTGTAATGGAGAATTTTGTGACAAATATATTAAGTAAATCAGGATTATCCTCACTTCTAGACATTTTTGATGGTAACTTTGTTTAAATTGAAATAAAGTAAAGTTCATTTGGGAAGAAAACAACTGATCGACATCTGTGTAGTGGTTTTCAGTGCAATGAATTGTAGTAATTTTTATAAAAAAAATTAAAGTACGCGTCACATTTATTGTGCACATAACATTGTTTAAATGTATATATGTATGTGTGTATCTTGCTATAAATGAGCAGTAGTAGCTACATCTCGAATCAGTACATTATATGGTCATATAGACAAGTGCGCCAAATGCTATAGCAAGACTAGCTATATTTTATATCTGTAAATATTATGTTCATATAGCAAAAACTATGAGGCATCGTAGCGTAAACTGCTTTTGGTGAAACACGAGTTACATTAAATTATAACAATAGCAGATATTAAAGTTTCGTAGAAAATATAGCAGATGCAGTAATAAAAATCGACTATCCCGTTGTTTACTATGTTTATAGCATTAAGCATGAAGAAATTTTTTTGAGTGTTGAATCTAAGTATTTTTTATAAAAATGAATTCAAAAGTATGAGTACTTTCCAGTTGCCTAAAAATCATTCCTAAAGGATTTCGGAAAACAAAGAAAGGTACAAATGCTTAAGTTAAGTCGAATTATTTTTAAACAGATATCTAAATGTGAATCAAGAATATCTACAATAATGTAAGTCTCACATTGAATAAATGTAGATAAGACTTACCGTGAGACTAAATCGTAGTCCTTCGAACAGTACTCACATAAATAGCTTAATGTACAAGCGACATGAAAACTATAATGTGTTTTCAGGAGGATTAAAGAGATATTTTTTATGTTAAGCCTATACCTAGAAAAACTAGACACCCTTCCCAAAAAAAAAACTTCAAAGCCTCATCAATATGAAAGAAACTTCGACTTCACACACGTTTCTTTAAAATTGATCTGAAAAAAAATTGTTTTCATTTTTAAAGCTATTGTTTATCTAAAAACATTTTGAGCAGAATACGTTCTCCACTCCGGGAGCCTATCCGGACAATGTTATATTTTCTCTTCGTCTCCATTTTCCCCGTATCCGACACAACAACATTTGTCCTGTTTTTGTCCAGTTTTCTCAGTCCCAAATCAACTTCTAATGAACTTAAAGAAGTCACTACTAAATCTCTGGAGGATAAACTTTTTCTATTTCTTTTTTTTCCTCTCCTCCTTCTATCACGTTGATCTGCCACTAAACTATTGTCTGAACACACTTCCTTCGGTCGCCGTCCTCTTCGATGGCCTAATGCAAGTTCAATACGTGTGGGCAGAGTTTGTTTGTGTGTCTACCTTGTTTCCATTAATATTTTTTTGTATCCCTAGTTATTTTTTTTTTTGCTTTTATTTTCGTCCTTTATTTTCAAGCTGCCCTCGCTTGCTTGCTCACTCCCTGATAGTATTTTTCCAAGTTTGATAAATAAAATATTGTTGCAGAGAACGTACGTAGAACGAGGGTAGAGTGAAGCAATTCATGTCCTTTGACATGTTCGGTGTGTGCACACATAAGTACTTGTACACCCAAAGTCACACTAGGTTTTCGTTGCTGCTATGCTTTGGTTTAAGGCGATTTTTCCTATATCAGAGGAGCAAAAAAGAAGAGAAAAACTTTTTTTTTGTTGCCAATACCTTCAGGGATTATATTGTGCAACAGGGGAGCGTCAACGGGAGGGCAATGAAATTGCATGTGGCTATGGAATGAACAAGAGCATAACGGACAACAATTTTTGGTCAATATTGATGGAATTTTCTTCGGAGATTTTCTCCCCAATAGCAGGACTATAGTTTGATCAACTTGCACGTCCGTTTATCCGATTTTCTTCAAAGAGGTTTTTTTTTCGAAATTTTTCTTCTTTTTTTTTGGTATTGCTAGTTGTGCTGGAGTTGTTTAGAAAGAAACGTCCTCCCAAACTGGGAACAGGAGTGGTGGTATCCGCATCGACGACGATCCAATCATTGGTAATATGAAAAAGGATATTATTTGCCATCCATACGAAATAAATTGGTGTCCACCTGGGGATGTAATATATAATGCGACTGTGGAGCAGTGGTTGGGGACGACGTGCAGGAAGTTAAATGTGTGGTTACCTTTAGTAAATTGAGGTAAATATAGTTTGGGCGTGTGTGTGTGTTTGTGTAGGACGGAAGGGTTGCTGATTTTTTCCTGAACACACATGATATCCTGCTTTGTAGTGTGACTGAACTTCGAATATAGCGATTAGAGGGTAAATAAAATGAATTTCGTGAGCTTAGTTACATTTTTGGGAATTTTTTTTTTTGTGCTGGGATATTGGATAATGAATTGAGGATATTTAGAAAGGCATGGAGTTGGTACATGATTTGGAGAATGTCAACGGATTAGGGTCTTATATTTGGGATTGTGTAGGTATTTTGCGGAATGGTGAACACGAAGTGCAGGTTACTTAGAAATGGTTTGTTAACGTTTGGGGGGAAGGCTAATCCAGTGACACGGTAAATTACATGTGTAGCCTTAATAAAAAAGGTAAGCTTTTGTTATTTTTTGTCATGGCAAGGAAATTATTTAAAATCGAGTTACTGAAGAGAGGGGTTGGATCATTTTGAATCCCATTTTACAAAAATGTCAATAATATGATTTTGTTGCTGCCTTTCCATGGGCGAGAGAAAAGATCGTTGAAAGGATATTACATAGTCCAATCCAAAGATTATTTAAATTCGAACCTTAATAAAGCGATTCCTACTTTCCTGATCAAATTCAAAATTCACATCACTTCGAATATTTATAAAATAATGACCTATTCACTATGTATATCTTCGGGCGTTACAATGCGCTCCTTAAAATATTTGTTCCATATGATCTGATACTGAAAACAGAAAGTAACTCGTATGAATCTCCCTCAAAATAAAAAAAATGAGCAAAATGTTCGATTACTTACAGTTCACATTCAAAGGATGTTAGAAAGCGCCTGAAGTTATGCAGTAAATTCATATTTATGCGTTATAAACGATAATCTCACTCACTTATGTACACAGTTTTGAAATGCTGTAACACTTTCATTTCACCTTTTGAAATTAATGAGATATTTGCGTATCTTTGTATCTTTGAAAAGACCTACAATGCGTAATTTTACTTAAAAACATGGCAAATATATATATAGCCAAACTAGGAGAAAATATTCGTTATTTAAACTACGACTACTAGGGGTTGTTAAGTTTTAGCATAAATTGTGCTTATTTAACAACCTTATGGTAACCATCGGATAATAGTCTTATCTCACCATTTGTGACTTTCTAAACTTAGATATCTAAAATACCAACACTATAATAAATGAATTTTCAGAATGACTGGCGCGGTGATATCTAGCATGCTGTTGTTATCGCAGAATGACATGGGACGAATAGAATTAAAAATTGTGATATCAACTAATGTCCGTACAAGGAACAGCGGCTATTCGGATCCAGGCTTATAATAAGCTACAGATTTAGTCATAAAATAATTAGCTTTGACGAGTTCAGTGAATGCATTCTCATTATGACAATCCGTATCACGTTCGAATTCGCTTATATGCTGGGTAAGTAATGAAAACCTTTGGAATCTGACAACCTTATTACACGGACATTTGTTTTCAGATCGGGTTATGAAAGCCCTCGTTTAAAGAGGAGAATTTGTGTCATGGGACAGTATACGCTAGCACAGCGCATTGCGCGTATTGTGCAAATTATCGACACCATCAGCCAATGGAAATTTCGCCAATGCCAGTCATCAATGTCGTCGTCATCTGACGTTGTCTGACCACTGTTGAGAGATCATAGACAGCATCAAATCGCCTCCGTTGTTTGCAGTCGTACTGCGCGACATGGCTCAAATCCGCGGAGATGTATGCAGAAAAATGATCATGACCAATGAAAATAATTTTTCTTCGAATGGGAGTGAAATCGAATGCGTTAATATATAAAATTGTCGGTTGGTCCTGCGCCAATGGATATATTTAATAAATTCACAAAAAGAACCTCTTCACCAACGGAAGAATCATTAAGCCTTTCTTCTTGGAAAACGATGCCGGAGCAGACTCACCCATCAATTTAAACCATTATCGGGCCAGATTATTTTGAAACTGATTTTGAACGCTATGTACAACTTTTATTTTCAATAGGACGGCGCTACGGCAAGGGTTCATACAGCCCAAAACAAGATTGCTTTATTTCGTCATTTGTTCATCGAACTTCACTTCATCACTTCAAAAATCATCAGAACAAATTTGAAAGGTTCAAAATTGTAAGCGACAACTGACTTCAGAGCCAAATATTTGTTTTCATCACTACAAAAAAAACCTTTTAAAGTTTAAATGGCCAACCTTGTATCACAGTATGCATTGACAGGATATAAAAACCTAGTTTGGAAGAGCAAAGTTATTTCCTATGTACAAGGGATAATGCAAAGAGTTTAAGACCAATTCTAATGGTTTTTCTAATTTAAATCTGTCCAAAGCTAATTGTATGTTTTCTTTTTCAGCTCTGGAAATTCATGATCCTTCCACTGTAGATCAGGATGGAACAGATACCTCCACCAAGTAAACACCACCAACAATTAAGAAGAAACTAATTTTTAATTTAACGTAAGCCTAAGTGAGTTTCACATCCCTTTGATACCACCAAACTTCGTAAATCCATTTAAGCTATCACGTCGACCAAAAATCATCACCACCATTTACATCCACCCAAGTGTTAAATAATACTTATATCCAACTCGTACAAATTACCATATACACTATCCCAAAAGTCAGAAAATAACAGATAATTCCGCTACACTATTCCAAGATATACATTCCCAAAACCGACAATATCCCTCGCCCCTTTCGAAATATTCCTATTCCACCAGTTACACTGATACCCATGCTTGCTGTTTCTTGCTGTTACGAGGAACACGAACTTTTCCATTCTCTCACATAACATTATTGCAACAAAACCCCTACGAAAACATAGCTCCAAAACAGACTATTCTGCTGCTGCTGCTGCAAGTAGTGTTCATTCGGTCCGTGGAATTTATTACTACAACTTGCACTTGCATGTGTCCTGACTTCTTATAGGGGTTATCATAGTTTCTACAAAATGTTGAAACCCTTAACGGGAAACAAAAAAAAATGTATTTTGTTCGTCATCGATAAGTCGAAATATGTTGTACGTGTAGGGGTTTTCAAAAATAGATGTATCCATGGAACTTATGAACTCCATGCAAGACCCTCTCTGTATAAGCTAAAGTTGCAGATTTTATTGGAAATAGAAAAGAAATGGTACAGCAAAATTTTCATGTGAAACTTGTATACTTTGGCGATTGGAAATTCAAATGTACTGACGGGAAGGGAATATGGGGCGTATGAGTAACTTTATGAAATAAAAACATGTACCTACTAGAACATGGACAAAGAAAGGTCAAGCAAATGTTTGGGAAGTGGATTAAATTTTTTTGGTACCTGGTTATAGATTTCTTATATTTTATCAATTGCTATTTCGAACTTTACTCGGCATTGGGGGAATTTTGATTGCAATTCATCAATTGTTCTGTTTACTTCTGTTTTGAAAATGATCTTTTTGGAAGTGTAAACGATGAGACGTACTTACTTACTTAGTAGCGATACAGTCCGGAATGAACCTGGGCCTCAACCAACATGCCTCTCCAATTAGCCCGGTCATTAGCTAAGTGCCTCCATTTCCGCACTCCAAGTTGGATAAGGTCGTTTTCTACTTTTTCGCGCGTCCGAGTTCTGTATTAATGCCCATTCGTTCTACATGTCCTAGCTATCTTAAACATCCAATGAGGAGTTTTTTTTTTGACTAGGAGCATGTCGCTGTACAGGGCAAATAGTTCTTGGTTGAATCTTCGTTTTCATAGCCCGTCAACGCAAACGGAACCGAAGATTTTTCAAATAACCTTCCTCTGAAATCGACCAAGGATTTCTTCATCCACTTTTGATAACGCCCATGCTTCAGCGCGCGCCGTAAAGAAGGACTATGATAATCACTAATCAGAGTCTTATATAGGATTGTCTTAGTAGTTCGGCTTTACTACTGAATTGCCTTCTTATCCCGAAGAAACAGCGGTTGGAAATGTTAATTCTTCGTTTAATTTCTGACTAGGTGTTGTTGTCAGAGTTAATAGCGGAGCCGAGGTACACAAAGTCCCGTACTACCTCAAAGTTATATCTGTCAATGATGACGTTCTGTCCAATACGTTGATGTTGTATTTCCTTTCGTGCTGATAGCATATACTTAGTCTTACCCTAATTTACTTTATGCCGTTTCCTTATCTATACTAATAAACGTGGCTATGATATAACGTTGAGTCCTACCAATGCTAGTGGTTGCACCGATTTTTGGAAGATTGTGCCTCTGTTGTTGGCTCGGGAGTTTTGCACAATCCTCTCAAGAATCAAATTAAAGAAGTCTGACAAGAAGTGACATGACATCTCCTTGCCTAAATCCTTTTTTGTATCGCATGGTTCGGTGAGGTCGTTTCCGACCCTGATCCATCGTCATCCTGCACAATGGACGAGTTTGGGCGGTATAATAAAACTGGATATGGCTCTGTTTAGTTTGTCTCTATAAATTCTGTCGTATGCGGCTTTGAAATTGATGAACATTTGGTGGGTATCGATTTGGACTTCTTTGTTTTTTTTTTTTCAGGATCTGCCGAAGTATGAAGATTTTATCAGTTGTGGACTATTCTGACCTAAAACCACACTGTTGGGCCGATCAGGTTGTTGGTAAACTGTTTCAGGCGTTTACATATTACGGCAGATAGTAGGCGATGTTTAGAAGACTTATTCCTCTGTATTTGGTGCAGTTCAGAGGGTCTCCCTTTTTGTGGACGATGAGACATTGAATCGAAAATTATTTTGTTTTGTCCTTAAGGGAAATCAGCATTAATTCAGCATTTGTAACCTGTACAAATATAAACATTGTGTATGCTGGTTTTTATCGCGATCAGCATTTAATACCCGAAAAACTTTGGTTCTTTAATTTGGATCTATATTTTGTTATTTTATTATGTGTTTGTCGATGTCTTTACAGGTTTTAAATCCCAGCCATCATTATTGTGAGAAGATTTTTCGATGATGAATGACTTTTATTAAAGCTACGAGCAAAGACTCCTTTTTTCGCATGGGCAAATGTTAAGCGGGTTCAAAGTTGAAAGTTATTTTCAGAATTACGATGAGCGGACTCAGTTGGAAATTCGAAAGCGAAACTGTAGTGCTTGTAAACCCTCGCGACACACATTTAGCCGAATAATGAAAATTCTTATGGTGAATATTTCCTTTCCAATTCTCCAGGAAAGTCGGTTAATTGGTGTAAAATTTAGATTTGAGGTAACCTCACAGGAAAAAGTCCATAAAATTTAAATCAGGGCTGCTTGAATTTATGACAACTCTCTTGGAGATCCATTTTCCAGGGATTACGAGGCGTAACCATGTTCTTTGGTTATAGCCGGTCAGTTTTGTAATTCAGGCACCAAGAACACGTCTCTCATCTCCATATATCGCTCAGAATTGACTGTAGCTGCATGCACCTTGCATCATAAAATAAGTAACGGCCACAATTCTTCGCGCCAACATGACTTTGCAACCCATACGATCACTTTAAACGAATAAAGGGGTTTCTTTTGCTTCCATTTTGAGTTTGTTGCTATTCAAAGTGCCTATTTGTGCCTATTAGCCTGGTTTACAAAGTCAAGCCTCTGACTGACATCCTTAGGCATCAATTGGATTTATATGATTGAAGCTTTGAATCATTGTTTCCAAATATAGTGTACCTGTACATATTGATGATATGCACATTTAAAGCAATGTCGCTCTCAAGAATTGAAAGGTTCGGATTGTCACAAACAGACTGATCAACACTTTCCATGTTGTGCCCGTTCTTGATGATCTCATTCGTCCTGATTTTGGTTTTCCTCGTGTTTTTTTCATCTCTTAAAATTTTTTGTCCCATTTTCGAATGAAATGTATGCTTGACTTGCATCATTTAAGGCGAACCTAGAAAATACACAGTAAGCTAAGCAAATGCATAATATTCTACTATTCATCATAAACTTCACTTTTAACTTTTTTTCCAAGTATGAAAATAGAAATACAACCGTCTCAATGTAAATATTAATCAAATCTACTAAAAGCATCCAATATTTATTTGCTTAATTTAATTCAACTCAAAAAAGACAATACACCCCCTTTAAACTACCTAAATGCAGTTTCAACCGAAAGGCATCGTAAAAGCTCCTCAAAAATCTTCCTTTAATGGTATTTCTTAGAAACAGAAACTAACTAAATTCCAATTTCAATTATTTAGCAAGTTGAAATTCACCTGAGCTTCTTTTTTTAAATTAATATTACCTACCACGAGCTTCTGCCAGTAATTCATTCAATTAAATACTTTGTCTGGAAAAAACTGCTATTCTCTAAAATGCCACAACAACCACTTCTTCGTTCCCTCTTACTCTCATTTAAAACCCTTGACAACAACAACAAAAAAAAATGTAAAGTTGAAGCTCCGTTTTAATTAATTTACCTCTATGCGTACGTAAGAATTCACTTGAATCCTGCAAGATAAGCAACACAAAACCTATTCATCTCAGCCAAGTGGATGTGTTCCAAAAAAAGTGAACGCCACCACAGAAAAAAATAAATAAAGCAACAAATTCTTCCCAACTATGCAAAAGCGCACTATACTATCCTATACCCTTTGAAGGAGCGGATTCCCAGGTATTGTATAAATCTACATAAGCTACCTTTACCGCTAGTTAAGAACGTTATACCCTACACCGCACAACTTCAACACCAACCTTCAGCAGTTAAAAGTGTGGGCATACCGTCAGAGAATGGATTGTGCTCGTACTCGTAAGTTTGACACTGTGATGATGTATTCTATGGGTAGCAGCAGTAGCAGACTGCTTTGGAACAATTATCCTTTGCAGAGGAGAGATAGATGTACCTACAGAACAAAAGTAATTCAATTTGATTGAGCTCCAGGTGGGTTACTCGATGGCAGGTATAATAAAGTGTCTGTCAGTTAGTTGTGCGGTGGATAAGGTTTTCTCATTTTAATCGCGAAAGATTGAACTTGGTTAGTGAGCAGCTTCGGGTGGAAGAAAAGGAAAATTTGACATCTGAAGATACCACTTAGTTTGTTGTCATAATCAAATGCAGGAGTGCAGCGTTGAAATTGTATGAACAAGGATGAATATCATTAGTTTTGAGGCAATGAAAGCTGAAGTTAGATTGATCGACTCATCTAACTTAAGACCATTGATGGGTTTATTGACGTGAACAAATCTGGGCTATAGAGGATAGAAAGCTCTCAAAGACGGGCGGAGAGGAGTTCGAGTAATGCTAGATTAAAATAGGTTTTAAACTAACAAGATGTCTATACAGTCCATCATAGAGCTACGAAGCAGAGAAAATGTTCAGCATAACGTACCAGAATAAATACTGAAGCGAAATCAGGAAAATGGCCAAGAGGGGTAAACAAAAAATAACTACTTAAACAGACAGAATCAATTAAAGAACAAACTTGCGAACAGCAACATACAGATGCACAACTTTATATAAGAATCAAGAAGAACGCAGTACAAAATATCAAGAACACCGTAGTATAGAAGCGAAATCAGGAATAAAACTAAAAGGAAAATCAAATCAACTACCTACTTACTTCCACAATCCACAGTAAATACAAAATTAACAGACTTGCGAACAACCAATACGCATCAACATACAGATAAAGAGTTCACAATTTACGGATAAAAAACAAAGCTAGCATGCAGAAACCTGGAATACACAATCAAACGGGGTTGCCATTGCCGCTTTTGAAAGTTAAAACTAGAAAACACCAAAACATAGACGAAATAATTACAAAATATACCACACAGTCGTAAATATACAAGATCAAGAGATTATACACCCCGACAGACCGGACAAGTATTGGAACTAACGAAAAACGTTTGACAAAACATGGACGTGGACCCAGATCGAACAACAAAATATCTACCCAAATAGAAGAAACATAGATTTTTCCCGTTATAGGCTGATCATGACAAAAACCAGCATACAGACTGTTCAGATATTTGTACAGGTTTAATATACAAACAAAGTTTCTTGTTTGGAATACGTCAAAATAGATGCTGACTTGGCTTGCTTCCATGAAACCAATTTGCGATGCAATGACCATTGTTTACAATCCAGAAAATAGCTTTTTCGAAACAAAATTTAGCTTTGATTTGTGTTGTGCAAGAATGACTTCTGATTTGTAGATGTTATGCTTAAGTTTTCAGGCTGACATTATTTTTTTAATTTATAACAAAGAACCTCACCAAATTCCCTACTAACAACTTTTTCCCTTCAGCATTTTCAATGCAAAATCAATTTGTCCATCACATCCAACAATAATTTTAACCACACAAATTGTAACGAAGGATTTTGTGTACAGTGTACAGAATAAAAACACAAAAAAATTTACTTGTTTCGGAGAGGTTCACCAGCATGTTGACTTCCTCTGTGACCATCCACCTATTTTCGATGCAATATATCAATGCATAGACTCTAAAAAGGACATTCCTTTGAAGCAGCTTTATTGCTGTTGTTTCATTTGAAATTTTACTGTGCAAAAGTTTTCTTCTGATTAAAAATGTCGGCAGAATTGAAATGTAAATTAAAGTTGACATTATATTATTACAAACACACTTCCAATTTTACATCCTTCCTTATAGGTATCCCAAGAACTTTTTCCATCTCAACCTTAAGCTAAAATCAATTCGCCCGTCACATTCACACATAACCTCAAACAGACATAAGTTTAACTGCTCGCCCTGTCAATAATTTGGGAAATTTTATTCGACAACTAATGTGCAAGTGGCCTTGGTGTAAGCAGTTTCAAATACCACAACCGAGAGGAAACAAAGTTTTGCAGCAGCATCAAAGTGACACACAGGGGTCCTTTTAGTTGTCTAATTATTTCAAATGATTATTGGTCTGGTGCGTTTACTGATGCAGTGTCTCTATGGAGAGATAGAGAGGAGAAAAGTAAAGGAAATCCACCCCCCGTGGAGGACATGCCAGAAAAAGATTGCGGCAAATGTCTTACGAGTTGGTTGTGCTTTCCTTTAAGTGGTTTTGTATTGTTATTTCCTCTCATTGAAAGAAGTGTTTATATTTTCATATCCTTAGCTAATTGGAAGTGTCCTTCTTCCACTGAACACCACGACCACCACCACTGCCGCTGTCCACCAAAGGCGAGGAAGAACTTGCCACTTTTCTTCTACCTCAACTGACAACATCTGTTTCAATGTTTCGGTCCCTAATGGCCCGAACCCAGTTAAAAGAAGAAATTCCTTATTCTCGTTTTTTCTTCGCGTTGCCTTGAAAGTCACATCCTAGCCCCAGGAGTTGCACCCAGAATCGAAAAGATCTCTTCAAGTTTGTTTCCTTTTTTTTCCTGGTGCTTCTTCTGTTCGCATCCTTTGCAGCTGCTAATGGTGTGCTGTGGTCCAGCTGGAGAAGTTTCACACAGCAGGTCTTGGTATTCTTGGACAGTAGAGAGAATTTTCAAGGATGTTGGTACTGCTGGTGCTTCTGCCCACCAAGCAGTGTCCTTGTTCGTTCACCCATTGAGCAAGAATTGAGTCGCTCTCTCTGTGTATAGTCGGGTGCTCGGCTGATTGTTTGTTAACAGTTGTTACGCCATGTTCACTGTTGTGTCCCTTGCGACGGTTAGCTTGCTAGAGCATAGTCCTTGTGATTGTGCTTGCTATGCTGCAGATGTTCAACGTCGGCCGGAAAATTTGCTTGTCACAAAAATGCTTCCTGTCAGATTTTTGTCACCTCTCTCTCATTCTTGGACTTGGAGAGACTACCGGGTACCGACCAACTAACAAACCAACACCCATCCCTGGCATTGTCCTTTGCAGCCACACGATGGATTTCATCCAACAAAAACTGCTTCTTGGCTCAAACCAAAGAGACCGACATTTCCTTAGATCCACCCTGCACGGACAGTGTTTCCCACAACACCAGCCACCCACACACACAGTGTTGAGTGTGAGTTCGCCTGGGTCCCGTCGTTTCGACATGGTGTGGATGTTATGTGCTCTGCAGGAAGTTGTTGCACAAGCAAAGGAGTTTATTTGCCATGCAATGCAGTGCAATGCAATGATGATGCGATGGCGGCAACGGGAGGATCGTTAATTATTCAATGTCCCTAGGAAATGTAAGAAAAAATGCAGGAAGTGCTTAAAAAATAGCATTTCCTCGTTCTTACTGAGAGAATGCACTGTACACAGTCCCCTCGTGTTGCTGTCCTTTTATTGTTAGTTTGGTTAGTTTTTTTTTTTTTTGAAGGACATTCTGCTTTTTTTTTTTGTTCGTTCTTACGATCTGGCGGGTGAAAAAGATATGCAAAAACAGAGTTTTTTTTTCTTGTGGCAAAGCCTTCGTGTCTTTCGAATTTTGTTTTCGTTTTTTTGTCCCGTATCCAGAGGTGGATTTAATGACTTCCTTTTTTGTCCTGTTTGTTTTCGCTACTGGTTGGTGCTGCGGTGACAGTGATTGTGTCTGGGAAAATGCTGTTTGAGGTCGGTGGTCTGCGGTCGCTGGGAATGGTCCGTTTTTTTTTCTGTTTCCTCTTATTCTCAGTTATATTGTGATTTGTTCGTATGGCGCGGATATTGTCCTTGGGGGTATATTGTTTAATGGAAAAAGGATTGCAATTTAATTTTCATCTTTAATCTTTACAATTTAATAAAAAAGTAAATGAATTAAATTTGTTTTCGCTGTCTAGCTGAGGGAAATGATTCGAAATTCAATAGATAAGAAAGGTAGCTTTTTTTTTGCTGGTGATTGTGCTTAAGTTCGTTACTTGCTTTCGATCCTTGGTGACTGCTTAACACTTGTGATGGAATGCACATTTTTATGAATGCATAATGTCGTTTTTTAGTTTTAAATTTTATTAAATACTTAAACTGAAGTCACAACGTCATTGTGTTATCAACTGTCAGATAAAATGGGGATACCCACATCTAATTTTAAGCAGAAAATGAAACAACCGATTCAAGGCTTGTTTAGACACTTATTCTTAGTAATACTGGTGGAATTCATTACCAGTTATATATTAAATAAAAATTTGTTTCAAGCAGCCCCTTTATTATAATCAGTCATACACGCTCTAAGCTTGCAAAATCGAATGTCTATTCAAATTAAATTGATTTTCGGAACCCTTTTCTTTGCTGATATTTGATTTAGGGATGGGGACATCTATGTCTGCAGAGGGTTTGATAAAAGATGAATGAAATAAAAGTTTTATTACAATTGCCTCCCAGCAATTCTCCGAAACTCAACCTTCGTTCAGAGCGAAGCCTTTAACCAAAAAAAACAAGAGAAATCATGGATGACCATAGAATGATCTGTCTTTACAAATCAAGAATATTCTTGTTAACAGAAACACATATAGACAGAGCCATGTCCACGTTGAAATAGACAGCAATATTGATTGAATGTATTGCTCTAACTTTTCCGTGGATGTCGATGTTTTATTATCGGGTTTTTGAATAGGGACGCATTTTGTATACAAAAGCACTCATAAACTTTTTTTATAATCTGTCAATGTCAAAACGTATCTGGAGGTTAACTTCATCAAGGTGAAGTTCACGAACGAATAAAGTTTGGAAATTATTAAAAAGTATTACTGATGGCGTTTTCCATCGTTAAAAAAATCAAACTTTTTTTTATCTAGATCTGTCAAAAGGCCGAATTTGACAATTGCACACACACTAATACAAATGATAGCTGTCAGTTTGACCAAAGAGATTTTCGTTTTGATTTAATTTATTTCGGTTGTAAAAAACTATTATTAATCATGAAAACTATAGCAGTTCAATGTCAAATATAAATTAAATAAAACACAAACAACCTGTGTGACTTGAAACGTGACAGCTACACCGACACTGACAACAAATTACAACAATACAGAGACATAAAAATCAATCAGAAATCGTGATTCATTGGCACTCAAAAAGATCAATTTTTAGATCAAAATCCAGATTTACCAATGGAAAACGCCATGAAATACTGAATCGGTGGTAACTGCTAACGAGTGCTAACTCCGAAATTTCTGGTCGGTAATAAGTAATAACCGTCTAAACAGACAGGCTATGCGTGCTATTCTAGTCCCTGTAAAATGTTCCAGTGCCAGTGGAAGAAGATATCGGTGGAAGTATCGAAAATATCGCATATCGCAGCCGTAAGTGCTTCAGTGTTATATCAGCTAATTCAGTCGATTCGTTCACAGAAATTGGGAAACTCTCAGTCCACATTGTTGCGAATTTCGCATTATGTTGTTTTTTTTTTTTGGCTGCACACAATTTCCTCGCAAAATAATCTTCAGCGAAGCTTATTTTTGTCTTAATGTCTTAACTGAAAAATGTTCATATGGTTTTGAACACTAACAAACCCAGACTTCCTTTAAGGTGCTCCATTGCATCTACAAAAATTGGACTTGAAAATAATTGGCATGTTTCGGTCAATACAGTTCGATATCGTCCCATTTTGGATGACTATTTTCGGTCTGAATTTGGATGAATTTGACATCATTGATATGTGGTTCCATAAAGATGGTGGCACACAGCTGATCAAATAATTGATCTATTGAAGGGGAAGCTCGATGATGTCGAGAAATTGGCTGATGTAATGTCCACTTCTCTCATGCGATTTAACTTTGTTGAATTTAATTGATGGAGTTACGTCAACGTGATGATCTATGCTAACAACCGAATAATATAAGAGCAGCTCAGCCAAAATTTTCAACGTTCCTGCCGATATATGCGGAAGAATGATGATGCTGCTCACGGTGGTCATATGAATGAGATCCAATACTTAAAATTAATAATGTAGGGCTGAATAAATTTCAGGCCTACATCTCAAAAATTCTGTTTTGAATTAAAAAGCAAAATTGTTATATCCTGCGAGGTTAATATCGATTTAGATGTAAATGTGAGTTGGCATCAAAACTAAAATCATGAGTACAAAAGGTATTCATTGTAACTATTTCGCTGTGAAGAATTTTCATCATTTAGTAACACCATATTGACCCAGTTAAAATAGTCAGATTTGATAAATAAACTTCTCAGTAAGTATAAATCCAATGTTCAGCTTTTAAATTCACCTAAATGTGTGTCAAATACCAGACAAAAAATACCTTCTTATCGCATTGCATTTATGTACTTCACTGTAAAATATATTTTCAATCTCAAAACACTCACCAGGGAGTAATTGAATAGAGTTAACTTTGAGTTAATCCCGGGATTAAATGATCAGATGTTTTTGCCAGATGATTAAATACTAGGCAAATATTTTATTGTAATTCCATTTATGTAAGCATTTATTTAATTTTGAGAAACTAAATGCAGATCTCAACGCCTTGAAATTGTGTTAAATATTGAGTTAAACTGTTTTAAGAAGAAAAAGACTTGTAAGCTTGCGACAAAAGCATTTTCATCTCTTTAGGGAAAAGGAAACTAAACATCGATATAAAACTTATTACTTCTTTAATGATGTATATATGTGTAACTTTCAAGTGGCGGTGGGTTCTAATTGCACGCTTGAAATTACCTGGGATTAGAATACAAATGTTATACCCGGCGGCGGTAATTCACTGAAAAGTGACAGATATACGATAATCGCAGAATGCACTAGCTTGCTAGTAAACCGCCCTACACACGATCAATGTTACTTTTCAATATTACTTGAATCAGTCATCATTCAAGTAATATTGATCGTTTGTGTGCTCTTCAATGCTCTTGTCAAGTAACCTTGCTACATTGATGAAAACCAAAACTGATTGGTTTTCGTCAATTTTCATTGTTACTAGATTGATGATGTGAAGGGTTTATCATTTTTATTTCTCAATGTTTTCAGTTGCGAAAGAGTAATAGTAGAGGCAAGATGTCTGAAAAGTGGCCGTGGCACTGGGCGGATTGTAAAAAATGTACATTTGTTCTGAAACAACATACAAGGATCCTTTATACCAAATTTCATTCTCCTAGCTCAAAATGGACTGGCAGGCAGACATGGCTTAATCGACTCAGTTAGCGATTCTGATAATCTACCTCCTCTATGTAACAAACTATATATAAAAACTAATATATCCCTATGGGAAAGGGTATAAATATTGTCCATTCTTGTAGACAGATATGAATCGACTAAACAGCGTTTTCGCAAAAATACTGTCAATGTTCATTGATACGTGTGGTGGTGGTTTTCCATTAATATTACTTGACAAAAAAAAACGTCAATTATACTTGTTAATTAGCATTGACCGTGTGTAGGGCGCTTAAGAGCTCTCGTGTACAGATATTACTAACACAAACAATTACTATGACAACAGACAAGTTATTTTTCGCAGTGAATTGCGAAAAGTGGAGAAAAATTATTTTACTGGTGTTTCTAAGATAAGAAATGTAAAAGATGGGATATGTCATGTTTCATGATTGTTTTGACCTTCTTTGTTTTATACCATTTGTGGGGTTCGCTTAATAATTTCCGTATAAATAACCGAGGAGTATCTGATAATGAATAACTATTAACATTTGCGAGAGTATTTTTATGGGAAAAACTGTTATGTTAGTCAGTGATTAGTTAATCAGTTTTTAATAAATATTTAAAGTAAAATGGTAAAAAACATCTTCAAAAATACATCATGAAATCAACAAGTATGTCTCGATTTTTCCACCCCATAATTAATCTGAAGATAAAAAATTCCCGCAATTCCATTCCTAAGACCTTTTCCTGGGGGGTTATTCAGTAACTTTGAAAACGACTATCACTCAGACGGTAGTCGAGACCTCATGAGCAATCGCTCAATAATCGTCTGTGAATTGACGATTTTGTTTTAAATCGCCGACAGCAAAAAAGACGATTGATCTTATCAAACGATAATCACTTTACGGAATGAGGGCCCTGATTTGTCGCTGTGGTATCACTTCGAAATGATTGTAATGATTGTAGACAGTCAAATGCGTTCCTCCGATTAGTTTGTTATGTGTGGGTCGGAGCCGTATAATGGCGATATATAAACACCGAAAATCGAATGACAAGTGGGGAGACAAAGTATCCCCATTGTAAGGTTGGAAATACTAATACAGATACCGATATAGGGAGAAGTTAAATATTTTTAATTCTTTTTGCGAATCATTTTTTTCGACATCATTACTTATTATCAAATGCTGTAGGTGCAGTAGCCTAATGGTTAGTGCAATGGACTTCTAAGCGCGGGGTTCCATTAAAGTAAAGTTTTTTTTTCACTTTTGCCATACTCGTATAAACATAAAAAAAAATGTCATGAAAAACGTTGGTATGTTGCCGCTCGGCTTTAAACTGGAGGTGCCATTTATTGTGGCAAAAACACAACTTCGGACACTCAAATAAATGGAGACACTATAGGTTTGTGACCCTGTATGGACCGTTATTGCCAGATATTTAATTTCCAACATTGGAAGGCTGTAATAACTAAGTGTGTTAAAATTATTTGTGAATATAAAAACCGCAATTTTATTTATAGAGGGCTTCTGCGACTCTGCGACTTTATTTGTTGAACGGTATAGAGACCCATGGTCGGTAGCTTTCTGCTGCAGAAAAACAACATTGTGGTTTTATACCAGGAACATGGACAGATATTTTGAGGTAGTTCTGTTCATTTGATTGCAATTAACCTTAAACTCAACAAAATCCTTCTAATGATGGTTTCTTGAAATGGAACAGATCTGATCCATGCCAATTAAGGTTCACACGAATAGACCCCAGTTGATCTAAACCATTTTGGTTTGACTTCTCATAACTATGCGGATGATTTAGTTACTATAATGCAAAGAGTGACGCGAGGACGACTTAAGAGCCAATCAAGAATTTCAGTGTAAACTTCTACGACTATTATCATTGTCGACGACGGATATAAGAAACACTCATATAAGAAAAAATCTCTTATAAGAAACTCATATGGAAACACCATGTCTTTTCCCTATATGTACATATAAAGAATAGCTGATATAAGAAACACGCTTATAAGAAACATTCGGATATAAGAAACAAACTTTCATTCACAAAATGTCATATAAAAGTGTAAATTTTTACGCATATAAGAAACATATATTTTTTTCTTTCAAACCAACAGAAGAGTTTTACATGTGTACGATTTTACCTGTTTCTTAAAGGAATTATCCAATCATTTAAGGCGCAAAACAGGAAGAATTTGGTCAGGAAGCAAGTTCTTGCCATTGAGGGCGAATGTTTTGACACGTTTATAAAAGAAATGGATGTATTAAAAGCGTTGCACATCGTAAAAAGATCCTGGTGGCTTGTAACTCCGCAAACAATACAAAATTGCTTCAAAAAGGCAGGCTTTTTTATAAATAATGTGGATGATTGCGAAGCTGATCCTATTGAAGCAGAAGAGCGAGAGGCTGTCAACAATGAACATGAACAGTCTCTTAGAGAATTGGAAAATGAAGGGTGTTTCGGGGAACTGGACGAAAAACAAATTATAAGCGAAGTTGTAGAAGAGGAGATGGATGAAGAATTAGGACCGTCTATTGAAACAATTGCCACGACATCTTTGCCAGCGCCAACAAGGGCTGACGCTGTTAAGTCTTTTTTTGTTTTAAAGCGTTATTTAGATAATGATGCCGAGCAAAATATGAACGATATTGAAGAAATACTTTTTAAAAAACGCGATATAATTTATTTGCAAAAAAAAAATGGAGGATTTTTTTCAAAAGTGCAATTTGTAAATGCGTATGAACATGTAATCATACTTGATGTTGTGGCAATTGCTTCAATAATTTGCGTTATTAATTTTTTTTTGTGATAGTTAAATGTATGTTCATAAACACTTGTACATAAATACAATCAATAACATATATGTGATATGGAATACCTTTTTTGTTATCTTTATTTTTTGTTTCACAATGAATTAAAAAACTTCAAACGTTAAAAACTGATTTTTTTTAACTTTCCCTAATAACTTATCTTTTTCTCTAAGCCGTTGTTTCTTATATACGGTGTTCGCATATAAGAAAAACTCGGATATAAGAAACATTTTTTTTGGATTTTAGAAGTTCCTTATATCCGTCGTGGACTGTATTGACTAGAGATATATCCCAAGAAAAAACATTCAAAGGTAGACATAAACATGAGCCACAAGTCTACTGGGAATTTCAACTCGTATCTAATTATTATTGTCTAGCTGCCTTCTCAAGGGGATCCACGTTTTCTGTTATCTCCTAATGATGGTTCTACGAATAATGAAAAATAAATATTTTTGGGTGCTATTTTGAATGTTTCTTGCATTTGTGTATAATTCTCAGAATCTTTTCAAATATGTATGATTTCTAGTGTCACTTTTCTGGGAATTGTTATTTTTGCTATTTGTTTGATGTTGAATACGTAACCCCAAATAACCCAATACCACCGTAACAATTGTAAAATTCACAATCAGCTGCAAAGCAAAGCTTCATCAAAGAGTGTGTACCGAGAAGTCATGAACTACATATAGATTCGTTAAAATAATGAAAAGATCTCATACCATCTCTCCACTTTTAAGCCAGTATACAGTGATATGCATTTTTTATTTATTTGATATACAGTTTAATTGGAAGCTGTATATCACAAAGGATTTAAAGTATCTCCGGCACCAGTACCGTAACCGTAAGCTTTTGTTTAAAAACTTTTCTAATTGTCAGGCAACTTTATAACGTCCCCCGAAATGCTTGCAACGTGAGTATGTTCATATAAAATCGGCTGAAACCAGCTTTATTCTTCACGAACATCATGTCAATGAAGACAAACAATCTTGAATCGAAATTTTTGCGGTTTACCAAGGATTCAAATTGATAAATTTAAAGCCCAAGTTTAGCTTAAAATCTAAAAACTCTCTCTCACAGACAATATTTAAGGGTAGTCTTAAGGCAACAATTAAGAACCGTTTTAAACAAATCTTATCCTTCTTACTAGATTCCATAAATGTGTATATAATTACGTTGTCTATTTACAAAGAAACAAATTCCAGTGCTGGACCTCAAGCCTTATTTCTTTAAATTAATTTCTATTTTTTTACCAAATATCGGGCACCTATATTATATTTAAGAGTAATTTAATTTTGTGTAAACTTTAGATGAACGAAATATCTTGAAATATAAACACCCACTTGAAATACGAACACCCCTATCCACAGAGGAGTATACTACACCACCTCCCTTCAATCATTCACCCCTGAAAGGTAACCAAGTGCGTGTTCAAATTTCATCTAGTAAATGCGCTCCCAAGGATTCTTCTTTACAAACATACAGCTTTGACAATAATAAACAAATCTCCTCACACTTGCATCGACTATGGTGTTGAATGAAAATACCATAAAGGTTCAGAAACCCACGTTTAATACCACAATCGTATCAAATCACCGCAGCCATACACAGATACCGTTAAACAAAATATCATCAGACATGACAAAAACGAGGGCGCCCTTTATTTCTCTCCAACTTCAGATCGCTCTCGGTGTGGTGGAGCTATTTTTTTCCCAAAAATGAAAAATCATCGTTTTGTCATTATACTTAGAACGAGACATTCCTCCACAACCGCCACCAAATATTACGTCCTATTTGAGTGTAAATGCTTTGCAATCTCATCTACCATCTGAATATTCTGCACCAAGGCACATGTGGCACGTTTGGTACCTATGCTGCTGAGTAAATTTCATTATTCAAATCCCGGTTGGTGATTTTCAAGGCAGCACAGAAATCGGTGTATGATTTTGAGCACTCACCCTCCCGCCCCCTACTACATGTGGACACATCATCATGGATGTTGCCATGTCACCGGGGGCATGTTTTCCACGCGCTCTCACTCCCCCTTGGCAAAAGTCAATTCGCAGGTTAACGAGCTATGGAACCGAAATTGTTCTCGATCCCGACAGATGTTCAGGAGACAGTTACTCCAACTTTAAGCTGATGAAACAAAGAAGGGACGACAACTATAAAAAAAAGACTGACTTATGACAAGTCATCACAGATTCGCCCCTTGTGTCAACAAAAAAAAATTGAAACAAAAAACGAACCTCCATAGTAATCTAACGATGCATCTGTGTGAAGTTACGACTGGAAAGGGTTCATTGCTGGAAGACAAACGATGACAACTGCTGTTGCTGCTGCACTGGCTGCAAGGAAAAGATTCTCCGGACTATGCCATCATCAATGGATGGAGGACGTTTTTTTCTGTTGATGCTGTTCGATACACCAGCTAAAGGAAGAAGAGAAAGAAATCCAATTTCATTCTCTCTGGTGGTGGGGAAAATTGGAAAATGATCGCAAAAGGACACCCCATTGTGAAAGGATTCAGTGGTTAAATGTGATGGAATGTGGCTCTGTGGGTGAGAGAAGGACAAGGTCTTAGATTGGTTAAAGGGTGATTGTAGTCCTAATTGAAGTTTAGAAATAATGCAATTGGAGGGAAGTTTCGTTTCACTTTTGCGTTCACCATCGGAAGTATTAATGTTTATCCAAGAGGAAGTGAAATAATGGTACCAGAGCGTTGGTTTGATGGGTTTATATTTTTTTTTCAAAGTTTTGTTGATATTTTTATAATGTGAGATTGAGAGATGAGGAATGTGTGCGAGTAGTATACAAGAAGTTCGACTTGAAAGGTTAAGGCAAAGTCCAAAAAGTTTCGCGTATTAAGAACAATTTTAAAGAGGAATATGACACCTCGCTTCCCAAGGATCAGAATATGAGCTAACTTGAAAAGTCACTTCAAAGAGATTGAATAGCTAACAAAGCGATTTTATAGGGTAAAATGCTCTGGGAATAGTCTCAAATTTCAAAAACAAAAGTTGTCATTTGATTTTGTATGGCTGAATTTTTTTAATTATTCCGCAATACATTTTGCACTTTTGTTTCGATTTTTTGCAGAATAAATAAACAAAATACAGCCAAAGAACATCAGGTGACAACTTTTTCAACATCTTGTAGTTTCATACTTAGATACAGATTTACATTTTTGCTTTGGAATTTTTATCGTGGAGCTAATAAATTTGAAATGTTTGGGTTTTGGAATTCTGTTCTAAGGATTACAATATGGGACGAACGTCACCAACCAATTTGTATGTCCTTGCGATCAAGAATTAATGTTTTCATTTTGCACTGGACCATCAAATAGTTTAAGTATTTTCCGTATGATGTGTGGAAAAAACGCGTGCTATATGCTTATTTGTGGCACAGCGTTTTATGGCTCTAATTGCTCTCCAGAGAGAATCCAAAGAATTTTTTTTTAATTTCTTTAATCGAATTTGATAGCAAGTTACCCAAAAGATTTTAATATGTCTTATCTTGGGAAGCACATGTTTTTTTCCATTTTTTACGAGCATTTCTCTTTTGTTTAACTGCTTTTTGAACAGAATCGATAAAGGATTCAACAGCGACTTCGAGTACCAATTGGGATCTAAGCGATACACCAATTCCAATATAATTTTCAATATCGTTTTTGTTTGCAAGTATTTTACATGCTGGAATGAAGATCCAACAAGCTTGAACGAATTCAATCAACACAATTTGCGAAAAAATTCTTTAAACTTTAAAAATATGAATACCTTACAGTTATTACGATTTTCCAATCTAATCAAATATACGACCAACGGAGGGTTTGAAAAAAAATCAAACGAATCGTGATCGAGGATTTTTAATATCGCTCATACTTGTACCGGATCAGTGAACACCACTTTTAAATTTGAATAAGGAGTAAACTCCGATTTACCTCAAAGACGGTAGCCCCGCACACGTCCACTTTTTCCAAAATTCCATTAAATACGCCTTTATCTTGCACACCAGGGATACAAAGGCATTTATTTTTCTTCACTTGATATCCCTCAGCCAGTCTTCAACCTATGGTTTTGAATAATAAATTACATAACGTTGATAGCCCTCCAAAATTCTGTGCACCCCTGAACATATACACATGACTAGAATTTTGAAAATCATTTTACCAACAAAAAAAAACACAGACTTCAGTTGCAAATTCAAGGACATTTTCCAACCGATTGCTTTTGAATGCTCCATGCCATAAATTTGTTCTCTCTACATGTGACATTATCCCGTCTAAGTGCTATCACTCGACGAAAATCGTCTATCCCAGTGGTGTATCTGGACAGAAAAAAGAACCCCTCGTACCCATTCGTTTGGAGAGCCTTCAACGGATTCAAAACTCAACTATCTTTTCGGTTCAACACTTTCCTAAATAATGATAACCTATTCATCCGAAAAAAAAACCATCTTTCCATACACGTATAGAGATACCCGAGGGACACTCCGTTTAAGCGTAATCCTTGAATGAAAAAAAGAACACACCCCCACACACTTGAATTTGCATTTTGATTTTTTTTTCGTGTCTTTGGGAAGCCCTTCAATCTTATCATCATCATAACCATTGAACTCATAAATAAAGTAGACGCAGGGCAGCCGAGAGCAGCCACTGCAAAATGAAAAAGAAGAAAAAGCTTTACATGACATGAAACATTATCCTGACAAATATTTACTTTTATCCCTCAGCGAGGATTTTTTTATCCGCTGCCCTATCTGGAATTTTATTGCTTATAGTTTTTGACTAAAGTGTATCCTTTCCCTTTGGTTAACCCGAAACATATTTTTGCATTACACATGAAAAGGGAGCGCCCTGCTTTCGGGGATACATGAAAAAGGACCAACAAAGGGTTGTCAAGACAGAGTCATCAATAACCATCCAAGAAGTCTGCGTCTTGGGAGGGCATTACCAACCATAATCCAGCCTTTAGTACTTGGTAATTGTATTTAGATTATGCGAATCCTTGTTTCAATTTTTTTTTTTTCAAAAAAGGGGCGGGTTCTAACAAATTAATTAATTACGAAACTTTTCGACACCACATACATGAGTGGCCATACTCTGGCTTGTGACAGGACTCCAATACCACATCTCTCCGTCAAATAAAAAAAAAGAATTTGCATTGCATGTTTGCAGAGAAGTTGCAATTGACTGATTTTTCATCAGGAAGCTCTCCTTTTGCTCCGAGTTAACTTTACCTTGACACAAACCGACTGACTGAGAGAGTGCTAGCCAAAAGGTGAAGTGGGTTTTTGTGGGTTTTTCCAGAGCCAATTTTATGGGGTGCTCACGACAAGAAGTTTTAGAAAAGTTACACGGCGTAGCTGACGGTAAATTGAAATTAGACGGGAATTGAAAAAGTTCGGCTACAGAACCAGTTTCCTTTCACAGGGAAGTCCCGGACACATCCAGCCTAGGCATAGGTTGGTTTTTACATCCATTTAACTTTGTCTTTATCAATTCCGTTAATGATGCAGCTCTGGGAGGTTTTTTTTTGTTTGCTCTCTTTTGTATGTGCTTTGATTCATGGTTCGAGTTCAAGCCACTTCATGTTCGTAACGGTAATGAGAGCCTCCGATGACTAGTCATCATCAAGGATGACGATGCACTTCTTCTTCGTTGTCGATGTTACTCGTTAGGTGTACATTTGCGCCAATTCATGTGCTCTATCTATGACCGGAGTACTCTGGTCATTGAGATCGTCGTTATGGCCGGGCTTTTGTGTTCCGTCGTTGTGGGTACATCCAGTTTGAGTTTCAGTACACAAAGCACAATGTCTGTCGAAAGTCATTGACAACGCACATGGCATCAACATCAGCAGCAGGGTAACTTCGCCATTATCGTTATCGCTGATGTAACTGCTGCCTACATAGATGCCGACGCCGCGCCGTCATCTTTTTTACTGCCATGTGATTCGGGTTTAATTGCCTAAGTTTTTGTAATGGGGTTCTGGAGCTGTGTATTATTTTTTAATTACATTCTCGACGTCATTGGGCAGTAAGTACATAAGTAGTTTGAGAGATGGGGAGCAGACTTCCGGATGCGCATGAGTTCTTTTCAAGAGTCGTAAAAATGAGGAAGGGGTTTCAGAGTTAACAAGGGAACGTAGCTGACTTGGAGGAATCTTGTTACTTTTATTTTCCCAGGCAAACGAGGGGTTGAGTGGTGTATAGGTTTCCAAAGTTATGACGTGTTTTGAAGATAAATAAAGTTTGGGGAGTTAACGCGATAATTAAGCACAAATGCGTTCAGAAATCAGTAATTGGTTATGGTGCCATATAATGGTTTGTAGAGAAGTAGTAAGAATCCTGTCAATAAAAAGGATACTCAATAAAACGTGTAGATACTAATCTGATATATTGAAAAATGTGGCAATATTCTTAAAAATGAGGGTAACCATTTTTTCCACTCCGCCAATGATACGGGAACCTACAATGTCAAAGCACCAGAAATTCTGTTAAAAAAGGCTGAAGTAATCTAGCAAGTCTCCAGATTGTTTGTTCCTTTGCACTCAGTTCTTAAATTTACTGAATTATGCGCACTGTTCGAAAAAGAAAAAAACAGAACTTGTCCCCTTCATAAACAAAATATCGATTCCAGAATCTGTGGCACCGTCTTTTGGGAGGGTCTTCCAACTTGTGTTCAAATTGAAATCTTAATATAAAGGGTGTTTTTTTAGAGGTTGGTTGTTCGAATAGAGATAAAACTGACATTTTGTGGTCAACTCTAAGTCATTTATGTTCAGTTTGGTTTGCCATTTCATCATGAACAGGTTGACAAATGAACGACGCTTGCAAATCGTGCAAATTTGTATCGAAAATAATGGTTCAGTTCGAGAAGTTTACCGCAAGCTCCGTCCATTTTATGGTCGACATAATCGTGCATCAGAGCAATTAATTCGGTTAACCATGGATCGTTTTCGCACTACATTTACTCTATGTGATAATACGCATCCGCAGAGATGTCGAACAGTGCGCACCGAAGAAACAATTGCAGCTGTAGAGAGAAGTGTTGAAGAGGACCCGAATGAATCGATTCGCCATCGTTCACAGCAATTGCAGCTTTGTTCATCAACTTCATGGAAGATTTTGCGCAAAGATCTTGGCTTACGACCTTACAAGATCCAGCTTGTGCAAGAATTAAAGCCGCGAGACCGTGCAATGCGTCGTGATTTTGGTGTACGGGCCGAAAATGAGATTAATGTCGACGATGCTGATTTTCATCGCAAAATTTTGTTCAGTGATGAGGCTCATTTTTGGTTGAATGGCTACGTCAACAAGCAAAATTGGCACATTTGGAGTAAAGAGAATCCACATGACACCCTTGAGACGCCATTACATCCACAAAAACTGACTGTTTGGTGTGTTCTATGGGATGGTGGAGTCATTTGGCCATACTTCTTTCGAAATTATGCTGGAGAGTCAGTTACCGTTAATGGAGACCGGTATAGAGCCATGATAACCGACTATTTTGTTCCCGAATTGGATGGCATGAATGTGGATGAGATGTGGTTCCAAGAAGACGGCGCTACATGTCACACAGCGCACGTCAAATCGATTTATTGAAGAAAACATTCAATGAGCGCATAATTTCGCGGAATGGACCTGTCAATTGGCCACCAAGATCGTGTGATTTGACACCATTGGATTATTTTCTTTGGGGATATGTGAAGTCGCTCGTCTACGCTAACAAACCAGAAACGGTAGGGAGCTTGGAAGCCAACATTAGTGGCGTAATTGCCAACATACGGCCCCAAATGCTCGAAAAAGTGGTGGAAAATTGGACCTCTAAACTTAGCTTTATTCGAACCAGCCGCGGCGGCCACATGCCCGAAATCATATTTAAACATTAATGGCATAAAATTATCCTTGCAAAAAAGCCAAATTGGTGGACATTGAAATGATTTTCTTGTGTTTTATTTCAATTCGAAGTTCTATACCTCTAAAAAACAATAAACAACCTTGAGATGAAAAAGTATGGAAAGCCAACATCGTTCATTATAGCTGCAATAGTATCTGGAGCAAAAAATTGGGCCCATCCCCAAAGTTTACAGAATAGTTTTACTCCTTACTTATACTTATCCTAACATATGGGTGCTTAGTCTGGTGAGATGCAAAGCGAAAACTAAAACACATGATTGCCAAACATTGTTTATTTTTTGTCATGGACCGCATACTTAAAAAAACAACTAGATAACTATTTAAGTTTGGGAAGGTATGTAGGTATGAAACTGTACAATTTATTTTACAAGATCTAGAAAAATCTAGTAGATCTAGTATTTCCAGGAAAATGTAGATTTCCAGCTTTCCTTTGAGAGTTATAATAATGAAAGTAGTGGAACAAAATTAAAGAAGATTGGAAATATGGTTGTTTTTTATGGAAATATGGTTGTGAGTATTTCGAAGACCCTATAAATTTTGCTCAATGGCATTATTTAAAACGTTAGTAACCAAATATTTAGTTCCGCCTTTAAAACGGACTGATAATAAAATAAAAAGCCAATTTATTTACTAGAATGTTTTTAGAAAATGACTTATGTCACTCTAAACGAGTGGTATCTCCGACGATACAATTTCGATCTCAATATGGCATATTCTAGAAAAAAAATGCCACAGGACCTGACGAAATGTCCCGTAATGTTGTTAAGAAGTCTTCACGCGAACTAGCGGCCCTTCCTTGCAAATTATTCTCTATGTCATTATGGCGAACAATTTTTTCCAATTGCTTTGAAATTACTTGTGTCCAAAGATGTTGTAACCGTTTCAGACGCGGGCAGTATGATCGAAGGGGAAGTTTTGTCGTTTGTATGCATCGACTATGGTGTTGCTTGATGCTGGCATGGCAATATGAACACTGGGGCATCAATATCATAGTAAATTTTCGTTGTATGAGATCCACACTCTATGTAGGTGTATACTCTGTGGTTATACCGAATACGGCGTTATGTCGAAACCAATTTTTTTTATATATTGAAAGTGAGATTCCGTAAAAGTACACTTGTTCTCCCTAGAATGTGGTCAAAGTTTGATAGCTGGGATTTCCTAGGTTCCTATAAGCATTTGGCGTATACAAAAAAATACAAAAAAGTTTAGAATGTAAATCGCACCTGTCATATCCCTTACAAAGGTCTCACTACACCCCAAAATTCTAAACCTAAACCAAACAAAATTATTGGTGTACAAGGTAATTTCAAGATCTGCCAAATAAAAACGTCTTGTGCTGGGGAAGTTAAAAAATAAACATTTTCTAAACAGAACATTTCCCAACCACTTAATGCCCCCCCATCCTGATTTACCATAACGCATTAAACTTGAAGAGATTTATCTCCAAATTGGTCAGTATTAATTTTAAATGAAAACACCGGATTTCTCCGTCATAGGCTAACAAAACTCCAAAGGAAACAGCAAAACAATTGAAAGGCAAACAAAAAAATAAGGAAACACCCTCCCACCACTTTGGTTATCCGACCTAAACACAATGTTTTTGGTTTTGCATCCCGTGTCCTACCCCACCCACATCCTGTTGGCTATAAAACCATCCAAATCTGAAGCAAAACTAAAGGTATATTCTTTTCACATTTCTTTTGTGTGTTTTCCATTGGCTTCCTGCTTTCATAGCCCCTCGTTGTATTCTGCGGAGTTACCCATCCATTTGGTATCCTTTTTCAGTTCATTTTAGCATGTTGTCCTTATACCATCGGAAAGCTACTCTTTTTCTCACAGTCAGGTGTATGCCATCAAGGCAGGTCTGGAAGGAACAGCATACATACAACAGCAGCACATTGCATGCAGTAAGTCAGGCAGTCAGTCAAAGGCTGGTTTACCTGCATCATCATCAACATCTTCGTGTTCATTATCATCATTGTTGGAGAAGGATTTTTATGTTTGTAAGCACCAGGGTACTCTTAGCACATCATTAGAATCACATGTTGCTCGGTCTGTTAAATGAATGGGAATGATGAAGGTGGAGCCTTATTTTGGTGTGACTAACTGCTCTGTTGCATAAGGGATTTCAAGTCAGCCATGTATTTGTTGTTTTTTTCGTTCGTTCGTTTATTTGTTCGTCCTCTTGGGCTGATCTCTCTTCTACCATTGAACCACACAGAGAGTGAATCCTACCATAACCTAGCAAAAGGATGATTCTCTGTTCAATTTTGTTTTTTGTCCTGTTTGCTGTCTATTTGGTTGTCAAGTCTACGAATAAAGGATGTCATTCGTATAAAATGCAACATTATGGAGGAGCATTACCACACATGAGATCACGTCCTGACAAATCCCTCCGTACCGCTATTCCCTGCCCCTGCTCTGCAATATTTAAAAGTGGTTTTTCGATATGTTGGATGCGGTTTTGTAATCAGTGGAATTGGTTTGCCGTTGTGTTCGTTTTGGTTCGAAAGTCATCAAGTGGAGAGGCGAACAAAACAAAAAAAAATGAGGGGGGTCGACTGTAGGGAAGTCCTTTTTGTAAAAATGTACAACAGCAGCCGTAGCAGTGTGGTGTGTATTGTAATATCAGTTTAAATAGGTATTTACTTTGGATGGATATACGAGCGAGTAACAGGTGCACTATTGACATAGTTTTCCGCTTTGTATCCTGCCGAGGTACGGAAGATATTTTCCAATTTGCGATGCGGTTTAGTGGTTTCAATGGTTTTGCCAAGGATATGAGGCGTATGAGTAACTTGTTTTGTTCTTTTTGTGTGTAGAATTTGTGATTTCATCGGTGAATGATCGAATACTTGAAGCGGCATGATGTTGAGGTTAGCGAGAAGTCGCTTTTGAGTCTCTGTTTTGAGGGTTTTGTGCAGAAACAGTTTGGTTGGAGTCTGTATTTATGGGGATGAGAGATTTGAGGTTATTGTGTACTTTGTGCAAATTCTGGCGAATGCTCGACGAGTTGGAAAGGTTGTTACTTTTCAGTCGTGAATAGAGTATGTTCTAAATGTTACTTTAGCCTTGAGAGGGAACTATTGTGAATGCAATCGAAAAAAAAGATCTGTTATTGATTTATAAGAAGATACATCCTAAAGCTGGAATTACGACTGCGGTATGATGTTCAATTAGCATAAGTGGGTTACGTTGTCCAGGTTCAAATACCAAAAGTAACAAGGCCTACAGCTTCTTGCCATTTCTTGCGAAAGTCTGACAAACATCCAAGATTATAAACCTGCCATGAGAAGCTTCTAAAATCTGCGCAACTTGCATATACCGTCGATAATGACATAATTGGCTTAGATCAGCTTTTTGGGTAGCTTTTGAGACTCAAAACTTACGCCACAAAGCAGGTCCTGTATAGAACACGGAACATTTTAGTACTCCTCTACGGTGATGAAGAGTGGATTGTGTCAAAAATTAATCCGAAAAAAACGAACTTTTCGAGTTATACAGCGATATCGATGTAATCTGAAAATTATGCAAGGTGCGTTTAAGACTGCTTAGACAAGTAGGAAGATTTCGACCCAAATCGTAGGGGACGTTCATTACTAGCAAATTTGCTAAACCATATTGGAGTGCACAGCTCTTGAAAGGGTTACTCGGTTTAAGCCATAGTTCACCTCTGACATAAGCGCAACTTTTCAGCTCGAAAATGTTGGTCTCCAATATCTTTTAATCCACGAACATATCGGGAATCTTCCATTTATCTGCATGTCGAGAACGAAAAAACTACTGGACTGATTTGTATGCGTTTTGGCGTAGCTAAAGCATGAATCCTAGGCCAGGCAGCATTTAGGATACATTTTATCCTGGTAAATGAAAGTGTGGATGTTGAAAGGATCGTGCAAAAATTTATGGAATGACTTTTATAAAGCCATGTGGAAGCAAAACCGAAATGTTTTTCACTGGCCCAACTACTCCGATTGTCTAATTAAGTAGTTGTATCAACTAACTAGCGTGGGTTGGACTTCTAAGCGCGGGGTTCTAATCCTGAAAGTGACTAAATGTCCGTTTTTTACTGTCCCACCTTTTACGAAAGTCTGACAAACATCCAACAGTAAAACATAACAATGAAAAGCTTCTCAAATGTTGGGCAAAATAAAACTTCGCCCATACAAAAGTATGGAGTTAGGTTTGGGGCCTTGTATGAGCCGTTAATACTAGATAAAGCTATCAAGAAAAGCTTTGAATCCCGCGAAATAAAGGGTTCTGACAAAATATTAAAAAAAAGAATGGAAATGGTATCAGTGCAACAAATGTACCAGACATCTGTCGCCTCGAAGCTGATAAAATTTATTTAATATGCCGTTGTCACGGCTTTACACATCGTCGAGTGGCATAAATTCGATTTAACTCATAGTTGAAAACTGAGCTGATGGTTGTAGAGTGCGTCAAGTGTCTTTTGATGTCTCATGTTGAGTTCCTTTCAAAATTGGTTTGCGAACAACTTGGATTTTTGCAGGGAAGTCCATGAAACTTATATTTTGTGTTATAATGGTTCTGCGCACACCAAAAAATTGGCATGCCAATGAGATGAGTCGAATTATCAATAGTTGAAGAACCACATTTTAATTACTCCCAACAGTGCCAAACCCAGATTGATATACTTCCATCATCCCAAAACCTAGACCTTCTGCAATGAATAATCAAATTTTTCATATTCCATTCGCATTCACTTGTATTTAGTTCATCGTACCACCTCAAGCTATGGCACAGGGTTATCGCGGTAATTAGTATCATGAAAGCACAAACGTACAATAAGCATTAATTTTGCATTGTTTAGTGTTATGCCGCCTTGCTTGAAATGCGATATCAAAGGCGGTATACAGGATCAAGCAATTTATGTGCCTAAAACTAGAACAGCGCACACAATTCAACAAGCGCATCAATTCAATACGCCAACTAGGGGGTAATCAGAGAAACAATGAGACACGAAAATGCCTTCAAGCTTGTGTTCGGGTGAAAATCAGCATCAAATGGATATGCACACAAGCTTTTTGTGATTGTCGGCTAAGCTGTGATGATAGATATCGTAAACCGACACTGTAAAAATGTCCTTTTCTTAAAAGGAAACGATATTCCGATTTATATAAAAAAAAACTGTCCGCCTCGGTCAAAAGTACTATCCACAGTCAAGGTCCTTCTTTTTTTCCATTTCCCTTCGGAAAGATATCATCTTGCTGTGGGATTCAAATTTGCATCGTAAAAAGTCATAAAGAGATGATTATCCTTCATGTTCGTTAGGAGCCAAACGTTTCATTTTCAATTTACAATTTTGTGCTTATGACATACAAAAAGGACATCAACTCAACCCATGGGGCTGCCAACGGAATTACTCGTATTTCAATTACATAACCACATAAGAGGGGTCATCTTCACAAGACGCACACTTTCCTAGTATACACATGCATATGTCTCCATATCTCCTTGGAGAGAATGTTTATTATTATCCTGTCATAAGTGCTTTGGTGTGTGTATGTTTTTTTTTTTTTTTTGGTATTTTTAGCCACTTGAACTGAGAGGAAAGTCGTCTTCCTTAGGACGTTACTCCTTTCGGTTAAGCACTAAGGTTATATCCTTAATTTTAAAAGGGGCGGGCAGACGGATATTGACATGGCAAAAGTTATTTCCTCTTTGAAAATACATTACTTTCGTATGTACAAGAGCGTGTTGTTGTGCGTCCTTAGATCGGGCATATACAGCTCAAGTGAAAGTCCTTACGCTTCTCTACCAACGAAATGATAATCTATGGATATTTGCGCATGAAATTGAGTGTTGATTAGGATTTGTGGTGACAAAGGTGGAATTTTGCCTCAGCTGACTTGCGATGAAGGGATAATCACACAAATCCTTTGACCCTGTAATGTGCTTTCTCTGCATGGGCATGTGTGTCAGCACATATGGGATGAGTGTGTTTATTTTGTGAAGATGTGCACCCTTGAAGAAGCCGAACAAGTTTTTCGGTAAAGGTGAACTGTCAATTTGTGTAGTCGTATTATAGGTCAAGGAGGACGTGAGTACAAGCAGTGCCGAGGTGAAATAGTGCTATTTGATTGGTTTGGCTGATTAAGTTTTTTTTTATGTGTTGGTGTGTGCGTTTAACATGGGAAATAGTGGATGGAGATCAAAGTTAAAATTTACCAAAGTGACGTAAGTGTCTTAAGTGGTAGGGCTTGTGTTGATTTGTTGTTTGAGGACGGGCAAGTGTTTAATTGGATTTGATTTCCAAGGAACCTTAAATGTTTGCTTTGGTCTTCTACAAATAGCCCCGAACTACATAGGTGGTGTGGTGAGTGGTTATAAAGAAAAGTGGACACACTTCAAATTGATTTTAAGCTGCAACATCATGTTCCTTTATGTTTTTGTATATTCAACAAGCGTGTGTACTTCTTGCACGATGGCGGGACCTTCTGTTTTATACCAAATCCAAATGGAATAATTAAAATGAAATTAAAAAAATTAATATCATGATCATCGTGAGGACCAGTGAAAAGACATTCAGTACAGCAAAACCAATAGAAGGTTTCCTGTTGAGTATTTGAGAAGAGTACCTTCTATTGGTACCAGTTGCTCTTCGTTGACGATATTGTCATATTCTTATATACTAAACCTAACCCCAGAGCATAATAGTTATAGCGTCAGTGCGGTTGTCGCCTGTCGGTGTTATTCCATTACGAAAGCAGTCATTTGTTTGTACAAGAAGTATGTCGATCCGTTTGCACATCAGCAAATGTAGACGAATACTTGACAAATCTAACCAAGAAATCTTTATGATCATGCAGTACAAGACCTTTGTGATCACAAAGTTATAAACACGAAAATACTTGCTTCAGCTATTCTCGTCATCATGTCTGCACTCGAATGTCACAACTCAACGTGAACAGTTTGCCGATATAAAACAGCAGGTAGAATTTATAGAATTTATCCATCGAACAGCAATAAAAGCCCTTGCATACATTTTTTTACACATTTGCTAATAGAGGAATCAATTTTCAATAGAAGAGCAAATTGCTGTTTACATTATTTTCAGAGACCAATCAATCAACCTCATACATAAATGCAACGGAAAAAAATAATTATATATTGCGCATATAAAAATGTAATTTAATTTAATTTAACATGCGACAACAATTCGGAATTCCAAAGTGAATGACATTTCCCTTTGAAGTTGCTCTTCAGTGCAAAGTTAACATTTACAACTCACCGCATTGTTTTGAGACTCCGGACATAAATGGTGGAATAAATTATTGTCTACTTAATGACATCCACAAAATGACACACTTGATTTGTTCACAAACATTTTTTATTACACGATTTTACATTTTCAAAAATCACAATTCTGCAGAGCATTCACTATCACTCATCAGAGACACGAACAAACGTCAAACTGAACGAAGCGTGAATTTCGTTGACAGCAAGAGGGCGCGTCAATTGCTAAAGATCATCGATAGAGAGAATGGGTACGTTTGGTGAAATTTGCAAGGAAATAGTTTTGTATGTAACTATATTTAGGATACTCGAAGTACAAAAAATTATAGCATTGATTATTTTTAATTTATAATGAATTATTTGAGAGGGAAATTAATGAAAATTGGGAATACAAATACATTTCATAACATTGAATTTCGAAGATGGGGGGTAATGATTCTGGTGATGAAGAAGGAGTGTTTTTGAAGTGTATAAGCCTAGATCAAGATTAAAAGCATTTTTCTTCAACCATTACAACTCATAAACTAAAAAACAATTGAGCCTTATTCATAAACTTATTATAAAGAGTATATAAAGTATAGACTCCTTAAAATGCCTCTAAACGCAAAAATCTTATAGCGTTTTCGATTGGGATTTTTAGATTTACTCTCAGATTTCAGATTTTACCCGTCCCAATCGAACATTTAAGAGGTTACTCTGGTTTTGTATGTGTGGAAGTGTGCCATTTGACAGCTTATTGTTTATCTTTAGGCCGCAATTATAGCCATTAGCTATCAATGAAAACCATCATATGAAATTTTCTTTTACTCATTGCGGCTTTTTTTATAAATTTAACCATAGGCGTGTTGGTGTCAAAACAAAGTTTATGAATTTTAGAACATGATTATCCAAAAATATTTTAGTTTCTTATTCGCAGAAATAACAAAAAACACAAATCAAACTGCGAAATGCAAACTTCAAACTGACATAAGTCAGATGTTAAATGTTTTTGTGTTGGTGCATGTTGGTGTAAATCTGACTTGGAATCCAGATTCTTCAAAAGTACTCTAAATAAAAAAAAGAGTGCTTTTTGTATCCCAATCGAAAACGAAAAAATTGATCTAGAGTAAAAAAAGTGTTCTAGAGTAAAAAAAGAGTGCTTTTTGTATCCCAATCGAAAACGCTATTATTCATAAAACTTTTTCAACGTTGAAGAGAGGCTGCAAATCCTAAACGCGTCTGATGGTTGAATAGTGCCTGTAGCCTGTATAAGGGTATTTGATATTTTTTTTATTTCTGTACACACAGACGACTGAGCATCAGGGTTGCCAAGGGTTCTATCGTAAGTTGGGAAAAAAATCGTTCTGGGTATTTTTGTATTTTAGCAGTTGTGTTTCAAGGCTTAACTTATCCAAATGGTAATTCTTCATCACCTACAGACTCAACATCATAAACATGTTTTTTGAGTCAACATAAGTCAACAAAATGTATTAAAGTGTTCAAAACAAACTTGTAGGCATGGATTTCGCAACCAGCCGAGCCGTGGAACAGCCTATTATAATAGATTTCCATCTTTTTGGTAATTTATTTGACACAAACCCTGTATAACTAATATGGGTGGGGAAATATTTTATGAATAAGAATTTGTGAGACCCGGAATAGAAGATGTATAAATACTTATGCACTGTATAACTACACAACCACTGGGATGTGTTTTAGTGAATTCTAATGAATAAGGGGGTGTGTAATGAAGCAATGTTGCAAAAAAAAAAAATAAAAGACTGAGGACTAGTTTTCAGTCCGATATCATCCAGTTTCTGACTCAAACTTCAATGAACTCGAGGAAAATGTTTTTAGTCAATTAAAACCCTGAATTAACATACGAAATCAGGTGAATTGTTGGGAAAAAGCGAATTAGAGAAACAGGGAAAATCAAAACAGAAATGTTGGACAGAGTTAAGAAAAGGACAGCGAAAGTTCTTAAAAGAAGGGATTTTTTTTTTTGCAAAAAAGAGGATATTCAAATAGCGAAATATTTGGCCCTATCATGGTATCCGTTCCGAAAGAAAAATTCTTCGGTTGCTGATTTTTGCTGATGTCATATGAATGCGTTGTTGTAACTTCTGAAAACGGATACTGTGAACCATAATTCAGTCTCCAATTGGATTTGCGTTGCGTAGAAAATTACTCTCCGAACGGATACTATGATAGGGCGGATTTCACATTCATCCTACACTGACAAACTTGACTTCATGACTTAATTTTATATCAGTTTTAGTGTGTTAGTTCAATCAGCACTGAAAAAAACAAGAAAATAACGTAATAAGATTCAAAAAAAGTATTTGAAGGGTATAATCCACTAGGCAAATTGTTTCATATACTATCCCATCCTGAATTAAAAATTATTTTTAGACGAAATGTAGGAAACTTAATTTTTTAGTAAGCTTGAGAAAGTTCGAAGCTTGTAATTTTTACCAAAATACTTATTGATAATAAATGAATCCTTCATAGACAACATGATTTGGTCAAGAGCATTTCTTAATACCA
The DNA here is from genome assembly GCA_932526625.1 of Rhingia campestris. NCBI lineage: Eukaryota > Metazoa > Arthropoda > Insecta > Diptera > Syrphidae > Rhingia > Rhingia campestris. The sequence goes on along the minus strand of OW052185.1, from coordinate 115,710,423 downwards.
GGTCTTGAAATAATTATGCCACGAGGACAAGATAAAGAAATCAATTTCCGCAAAATTGTTATTTCGTGTTTCACACACATTCTTTTAAAAAAAAATATGAACGAAGAAGCTTAAGGAAGTATACTGAGTCAAACATTGTAAAAATGATGACAAAACAATTATCTTTACAATAACCCTCGGGGGTGACAAGGGGATATTTTAAGATAGGTATTAGATATATTTAATTTCGATGTTTTCGAATGTAGTAAAGATTGAATTAGGTCCTCTTTTTGCGAAGGTTAATGAACACCCTACTTTAACCTAATACCTCGCTTTAGTACCTCCGAAGCTACTTTAAAGTAAACCAGTATAAACAGCATTTTGTAAGTGTTTAAGGTTAAGTAGGGTTATTTCAATTTATATGTACAAGGTGGGCCAAAAGAAGTCATCCGATGTTGTGTGCCCCTTCAGAATATCGGTTGTGGCTCGCGCAGTGTGTGCCGTTGTTCCGTTGTTCCGTCCTGTTGGAACCACATGTCCTCCAGTCCTAATTCGTCCAATTTCGGCAGAAAAAACTCTGTTAACATGACCCTATAGGGCGCACCGTCCACTGTTGTCGTTTGACCAGCAGCGTTCACGAAAAAAATGGCCCGATGAGTCCTCCAGCGTGAACAGCGCATCATGCAGTAACTTTGAGCCCCAGAAGCGATAGTTTTGCTTGTTCACGTACCCGCTGAGGTGGAAATGAGCCTCATCGTCGAAAACCGTCCAATTCGTCTTTGAGATTAATACTACGTTCTCACTGAGAAAAAAAGCTCATTTCGGAAATCAATTTGCAAATACGATTAAATTTCCCATTGAAAATCAAATTTCCATAATATACCATACCATCACATTTGTGGGAAATGTGGTTTCTAATATGAAATAATAAGAGGTCAAACAAACGAACAAACCATTTTTCATTGGAATGGAACAGCTAAAATATCAAATTGGATGGGATTCATGTGACAAAAAAAGGAAGGGTTGATTGTAAAAATGTGAACATTGGAAACTTTCTCCCGAAAAATGTATTTTTTAAGTTTTTTATTTATACAACAATTGATGGTACATTTATTGCTCTGTATTTGCTGCTATAATTTCGTCCAGAACCTCCTTGGAGTTTTCCATTTTAATTTCAGAGTCGATAACATTTTAATCCGGAACCGAAGTCTGCATATCTCGCTTCCTCTGTTTTCAAACGCCAGTTGTCAAACGTAATTCGAAAACTTAGTGAGAACACTTTTTTGGTGAAATTGGAAATAATCTCATTTGAACCCCAGTGAGATCGTAGTATAAGGATGGCTTGGGCGAAGGTTACACGCGTTTGGCGGTAGCAGCTGATGCACGGTCTTTGACCAAAATTCGCCTTAGGGATGACCGGCTGATGGCTTATTGCGAGGCACGGCATCTGGTCGATGTTTGCTGCGATAGCTCGACATCCTCGGCTACAGCGGCGATATTCTCGACACAACGGGCGCTCCAGTGCTGGCCACTTTTGGCAACGCAGGGGAACGGAATTCGCGCTGCGCTTACACTACAGACGAATTGTTACGCAAAAAATAGACACGATTATTCCGCGTTCTTGGGGAGTGTATCGCTCCGTGACTTGTTCACTTGTATTCTACATCTGCCTAGTCCAAAAATGTCAAAACAGATTTGACATTGGCGGCCATTTGCAAAATAAGAACATCTTCCAATAGGGTGATCTCTTTTGGCCCACCTTGTACTTAACGACTTTCTTTTCAAAATTTCGATGTCTCAATCATTATCCCACCCAAAAATCATATCATTCTATTTAATTTTAATAGTTAAACTTAAGCTCAACTATCCAATCCACCTCATTACGCTGATAGATATTGCACAACTCTCAACACTAGGCCAACCAAAAAAAAAATAAATAACCCCATTTCAGGAAAAACTTGTCGCCACTAAAAACCAAACACCGGAAATAATTTCCGATAACTTCACTATAAGCTCTTATCTTTTACGACTTGGTCAGTAAAAGAAAAATTAAAATAATACCCCAATACCAGCCAAACTAACTATCGTATAAAAATACAATTAAATGCCGGCTACTCGTCTATCATTACACGTTACTTTGCGTAATCTGTTTCCAACATCTTCCCCAAACAATAAAAATAATTCCAACAAAAAATCTCTGCTCCTTGCGAAAATATTATTCCATAAATCTGAGCACAAACAACAATAAAAGGATATTCCGCGCGTCCACTTCCCGAACAATCAACACGAACACGCGTCCGCCTTATCCATACAAATGCGACAATAAAAATGAGAACAGAAATTAAATCCCAAAGCCCTCGAGAGCAGGAGACGTGAGATAAAGAAATTTTGATTTTTATTGAATTAAATTTTATGGCGTAAACAAATTCGATATTAATGTCATTTTAGCATTGATGATCATGTGCCGTTGGCGGTTGCAGTTGAAAGCACGTCTTAAAGTTTTCAGATTGACGGAAAGTTTTTGTTTACCAAACGGGAATGGTAGTGGAGCATCCTCGAAGGCATTACTGAAAACGATGCTTGTTATTATTTCGTCCGCATCAGGAGGAAGGTCCTTCTTTCGCTGATGGCATTGAAGGTGATTTATTAGTTTGTCACACACAAATATTTCCTTTTTATCATTTTGTGATGGGGCGAAAGTTTTATAACGTCTCACGTTAAGGCGGTGCTCATAAAAAAAGATAAACTTCATCTTTATTGGTAGTGATTGGAGTTGTGTTTAAGGATTTAAGGCGCGTTTTTTTAAGCGCGTTAGTTTGACGAGGTTTCATTGGCTTAATGGAGCGAAGACGGTGTCTTAAGTACTACAGAACGCATAAAGATTTTGTGTGTTTTTTTAATGTCGATGAAATGTTTTTATACACAAAACATTTTTTTCGGAAAAGTACTGTGTACATCGAAGATTGTACGTACGTACATAGATGTTTAATCGCTAACAATTTGTTGGCAATTGTAGCCAAAACACCATTTCGAATGAATTGCTGAAGAAGTATTTGAGTTGTCAAAACAAAGTTGTCCTGTTTTTGTTTTTAATTTGATAGTTTGGAAAGAAGTACCCTGGCATTGGTGACGTACAGACACTTCAAGGAAAATTCAAAATGCTTCACAACCAGGGGGGTCATTCCGTAACTTTGAAAACAATTATCACTGAGACGGTAGTCAACAACGACTATTGATCATAGGTGATGCAAGATGTACCGTCGAAATGTTATCGTCAAACGATAATCAATTTATGAAGTGAGGACCCAGAACAATTGAGATGGAGAAGTTGAATCCAAATGGAAAGTGGACGCTTTGTAAGATCGGAGCCAGACAAACATGTTTTTTACGCACACTAAATACCTTCAATATGTCTTTCATGGAAGGATAAGATGGAAGGAAGGAGGTACCAATGCACATCTGTTTAAAATAAAAATCTAAAAAAAGTGTCAATTAACTCGTCGGACTTACAATTTTGAGTTCGATGAACCAATGCAAATAATTTAAATCCGACGAGTTAATGGAGTGGTGCATATCGAAACTAGTCAACTCATGGAGTACTGCGATTGCCAACAATTTTTTTTTGGATTGAAGAGTTCAATTCCCGCAATAGTTCCTAGATCAATCTTTTATTTACCATGGACACTGTTATGCATTCTCCTTACCGACGATCATCCAGTGCATTAATGATTCAGCACATACATTATAGTCTCCAATGAGTTGGTTCCTGGAGTACTCACAAACCTCTTCTAGGACGATACCAGATTGCAATCAAATATTATAGTTAATTTCTACCACAGAAACAAGAGCCATACGTTTGTTAACAAGGTTTCTCAGAAACTTGAAGCTTCTCACGGAAACCCTTGTTGGGATTGCGAAATTTGAAGTTGAATTGGGAAACGATTTTTCATAATTTTTAAGCGATCACATAGCCCCATAACCCCATCTACGATTTACGTAGATATTTACGGAAGATGTCGTGGAATTCGCCGATAAAAGTCAACATTTTGCGTTAAGAGATGTTGGGTACGAAGAACAGTCGGTGAGGCTATACTTTTGCAAGTAGATTATGTAGGTACGTACCTACGTATTCCGAAAGGTAAATGGAGCACTTAATAAGCTATGCCTAGTAGAACGGGTGCGATGCTCGTATGATGAGAAAGGATGATTGGTAATAGAGGGCTGGAGCGTTTATGAGAGGCGTGTCAGATCATTCAGGAATTAATATCGGGTTGGAATAATGGGTTTAGTAAATAGAAGGTCAGGCATTTATGTTCGACAGGGATGAAGTTCAGGTGGAAAGAAAGATTGTGTTTGGTGAAAAATGTAAGTTTACTGGTACTGTTTTAGAGGTATTTCAAGCAATAACACTGAGCTTACATTTTCACATATGGTCTATGATCAATGAAAGGTATCATCTTTCAACAAGACAATGTAATGACCTTTTAATTAAACATTAAAAAATGTTACCCCTTTTCTTAGTAAACAATGTTTATAAAAATGATGTCTGAATTATAGCAAATTCAGCTTTAATTTGATGAAATTTTTAGAAATTTATTTTTCTCACAGAAGGATGGAAAATAAAACATCACGCAGCTTCTTCCCGAACATCCCAAACGCGGTCTAAAAGCAATTCTTCATTACCTGGCTATGTTTTATGGGAATCCATTTGATAAGAAGTCAAAAAGACCATATTTTAGGATTAACCTTCAATGATTACAAGTCTCGAAAAAAACACCACCCTCTGAAGTCATGTTAAAGACCTTAAAGATTCATGTAGATTGTGATAACATAAGGAAAAATGAAGAACTTTTTTTTTAAAGAACTTCAAACTTTTCCCCTAAAAAAGTGAGATAAAAAAGAATTGCTATGCATTACCAGGATCCTGGGGTTTGCAACTTTCTCCGAGAATTGTCGGATGATTTACAACATAAGTTAAACCATTCATTCCACACCACATACGTAACACAAAATGAGGACCACCTTACATCGCGTGAATTTGTTTTCCCACCCACATATACAAATTTAAAAAAAGTCACCCCCACAAAAATCATATCAACATAACATTCATCGCCCGCAAAACCCCAAAAATACTAAAAAAAAAAAAGGAAGAGGACCCTCCCATCTCGCATGGTAAAGGTGAAGAAGTACAAAAGAAACCGGAGGTTTTTCTTTTTTTGGTTGTCTCTCACTCAATCATCATTCGCATCCTGTGCAGTGGATGTGCGAATTCCACACATACACGCCAACCTCGCCAGGAATACAAATCAAACAAGGTCTTGTACACGCACCGGAAAAAACATATAAACGCAGGCAGACAGGCATATGTGACAAGGTTGACTTTAAGTTATTTTTTTGCGCTCGTTGCTCGTGTGAAAAGCTCGTCTCACATAGAGAATCATCATTCCATGTGTGACTGTGCACTATACCTGAAACACCTATACTCGATTGCATATGCCTCTATCGGGACTGTATGTAGTAGTCCTTCATTGACATGCCAAATAGCTTTCAAAACTGAGTTATGGTTGACAGCATACGACTGAATTGAATGAAAGATTTGCCAGCATCCTACTCGAATCTCTCCGCGCGCCGCTGTCAGCATCATCTTACCCATACATAAAATTGCTGGCGGTGAGTGAGTATTTGCGCGCAAAACTTTACACCACGACCAAGGGAAAATACGATATTTGCACATCCCTTAAGAAATTTAAATTTTTACTTTTGAACCTCTGCGGATCGTATTACGCCCGAGATAAAAAAAAACGGAACTTTCAAAGAGGACAAACAAAAGTCATTGTACGTACATTTTTGCTGAAATTTAGTCAGCGAAAGACGCACATCCCTTCTGTTAGGTTTGTATGTGTGTTGACGCGCACATAGTTGGCAGTAAAAAAAAAAAAGCAGAAAATCACACAAGGATTTTCTTTATGAAAATTGAATTGAAGAACACTTTCGACTTGCGACAAGTGAAAGGAAGAGGAACAAGAAGGACGACACCGATAGTGAAATGAAAATCTCATTATCAGCGGTTGGGTGGTTATATATTTGCCGAGGAAGATGCTCTGGCAGCAGCAATAAGGACACAAATGTGTGTGGGTACCGGATACCGAAAAGAGCCTGTTAAATGAGGTGAAGCACTCTTCCAAAGCGGAAGTAATTTAAATTTCATTTGTCTGTTTGATTTGTATGCTGTCCTCGCACAAAATACACAAACATGCAACAAAAGTTTAATTTTGAAGAGACGCTCTTAATGGACTTTTTTTTGGGGTGGGATATTTAAGGACATCATCTTTTTTTTGAAGATTGCTGACAAGTTGTGCTGATGATGTGTTAAGATGGTTTAAAAGTGGATACATGGAGAAGTTTAAACATGAGTAAGTGGTGTAGGCTCTCGATGGTTTAAGGTTGTGTTTGCAAAGTTACTTTTACCAGCTTAGGCTCTGGTTTCAAATTAAACTTTAAATTACCAACACTTTAGTAAGCCCTTTGCCGAGGGGCGCTTAGTTATCAGCTACAACGAAAAGGCCAACATTTTGCTAACGGGTTAAGCAAATAAAAAATAAAATTTTGACACCACTTGGATGATTTGTCAGGTCATCACGAGAGGAGGGCCAGTCAAAAATCATTTAGGTGGTGCTACGGCTGGGAATCGAACCCAGACCTTCTGCGCGACAGTTCATCACACTAACCATCGCTTCACTAAGCCCGTTAAGCAAAGGCTTGAGAAAGCCTTCGATAGAAGTATGTTTCCAGTTGGCAAATTCGAATCGACAATGTTTCAAGCGGCAAGCAATTTCGGTAGATCGACTGCAGACAAAACATAATTATTGAGGCAAATTCCTAAAGTTTTTATCCGATTGAAGGATTGAAGATTGTTTTATTTTGGCATTATAAGGTCAAAATAATCCACCTGTCACATAACTCTAAAGGTGGAATTTTTATCGACGGCTATATTATCATTGATGCAGCAATTTTTTTGGATTCCTGCGGCAAACCTTATCCAGCACTGTCACACAACTCTGGAGAACAAGCGATGGAGAGTACAGTTTGGAAGAAGCTTATTAGAACTTTTAAAAACAAGTACCTGATTTCATTACGAAGATGACAGATAGTCCTTAGTGGAGGACTATTTCAAAATTATTGGTCGCTACCATCAGTCATTTACGACTTAATTCTCCAGCCAACATGGTCTTCGAATCGCAGGCGACGTTCAATTCAAGGTACTTTAACCAGTGTCCAATGAATCGAAGAGTATAAAACTCTACTTCGTCTCAAAATGAGACCCTTTAAAGGTCAGAAATTGGTTACCTAAACATTTTTCACTTTATACAGGCTACTTAGACAATTTCCAATCAACAGCCGAAAAATTATCAAATTTCTCTCACTCTCGTAGTCATTGGATTTAAAAAAAAAGTTGGTTAGTCCACACAGCTTCAAATTTGATACACGAAATTTTCGGATTAATAGGTTCTCGGATTGGAATAGACTTTATAAAGCCAAAACTAATGCTGCCTACGGCCTTAAGGCTGTCTTGCGACAACTATCCATTATAATGCAGTATTTCAGAATTAGGAGTAAATAGCCACCAACATACCGTCTTAAAAAGCCTTAAAATTCTACTTTGAGAGACAATGCATTAGAATAAGACCTCGCCTTAGCTCGATTTAAAAGAAGAAACAGGCTTCAAACAACATGGAGTGTGCAAATGTGAGGCGTTTACCTTGAACTCTAGATGTATGTAAATACCGAAATAAGATTAACCAGGACTACTCACTGAGGAGGTGCCTTGTCTAAAAAATTTCATGTAAAACAGTGATTGGTCCTTTAAATTGATAATCCAATTCGTTGTTTCCATGTCTCCGCAGATATACGAGAACTGAAGCTGGCTTCTTATAAATGGATTTGTTTTCGAACAACTCCAACCGACTGACCAGATTTATGTTCCAACAACCAACCTTAAGCCATGTACCTCCAGCCCAACCTTCATCGTCATATATCGTGCTATCACCCACTCAATGTGCCTGCTTTGATTTTAATCTCAAAAAACCACCCCAGATACTCAAATCTACGACCTATCCTTACCAATTAATTTAGTCAAGCATAAGACAAGCATTACCAACTCCACCGGGAAGGACCCCCCGACAACGCATTTGAATAATTCATTCGGCGAGAAATCCCTGGACAAATCTCGCACTTCCTGGTGTGTATGAGTATGTGTGTGTATGTCGACTGGTGTAACACGCATGAAAAAGAAGAATTATCCTTCAGAGACTTTTGTAAATCTGGCGAACAACAAGAAAAAAGTTTCATTTCTTCCAATCAGATATCCTTTTCGGATCCGTAGGCGAAAAGTCTACATGCTTCTATATAGGCGTACACAACTTTCTTAACACGTATCGCCTACAAAGCTTCCTTCCTGTTCGTTTATGCATACCAACGGAGAAGACGTCGTGAAACAAAAATCGACAACAAACTCCAAGAGACATGTTGATCCCAGCGTCCTCAGACTTTGGGCCAGGGACACAAAGTACACAACAAGATGGAATCATTAATCCACTTACACACATATGCGTATGGCGACTATTCCCGCGCTGACTTACAAACACAAAATTAATGGGAGAAAATAAATGAAAAATGATAAAACGGAAACAAAGAAGGACCTATAGTAGAATGGGGGAGGGTACACCCTGGGACATAGGAAGGTGGCTTTTCCTCAGCACACTTCGACTAAGATTAACTTTAATTAGCCCCATGAAAGTGATTTATTTCCAACAGGACACATTCGCCAAGATAATAGGACAGAGAGCAAAAAGGACACCATTACAAGTCACATGCAAACAAAAATTAAGACGACAGCAAGTTGTATGTGATAGGCGTAGACTTAGCAATTGTCCTGTCAAAGACAGGAGATGAAGATGAAGATATAGATCTCATCTCATCACCATGTCCTGCCGTGACATAAAGTACTGTATCACAGGTAAACGAAACAAAAAATCAAACGCAGATGCGACTTTCTGCCCGATTCTAATAAAGGTCCTTATGTGTCACACACAATTCATATCCAGTCGCCAACAAAGAGAACATGCTGATGACATTCATTTATATAGCGGTTTGGCCTGTGGATAAGGGGACGAAGGTAGTACAAGTTGAGCCTTTTCCGTATCTGTCAACTTCTTTGAAAAACTTTATTATAAGAGGGTGGCTAGGGCTACACGCATTAACTGTGTGGAAACGCCAAAGGCCATATGAACACACAAACGCTCTCACATTCACCGGTAATCTTGGGACGGTTTGCATCACCCGTAACCTAGGCAAAGTTCTCCGCTGCCGTCACCACACACAAAAGCAAAGCAAAGCACAGCACCCAGAGCCACCTGTAAATGTGTTCTCAAAGGATATGCTTAAGCAGGACAAACATTTTAAATGGGGCAATTTATATTGTGTTTTGCTTTCCCTTTCTTTCAGTGAGCCGTAGAAGCGAGGGATTTAGAGAGTGATTCCTGTTTTGTGTCCTGTGTTCGTCATTCGGTCGTCTGTGTGTAATTGTAGAAACAGTTCTCTGAAAAGTCCTTCTAATGCCGAGTGTTTGTTTCCAGTATTTATATCGCCTGAGTGAGGGCAACAATGAGACAGGACGGATAGAGAGGAACTAGGTAAATATATTGATGTATGTTAATCTCTGATTCTGTCAAGGATCAAACGAAGGGTTCCTTGGATTTCTTTTTTTTTTATTGTGTTCTCTATTTGTGTTTGGGTTGATGGTTGAATCTTTTGTGAGAACATGTTCGGGTTTTATGTGGTAACTTTGTCACTTGCAGGTGAAGAGATTTTGTGGTTATTGTTGTTAATTACAAGACTTTTGACTTGGGGTGGTCCAGTTATTGATTGGAATGAAAGGTTGGAAAAGGATTAGTTGTGACCTGTTCGGTGTGAATTTTTTAGGTATCGATAGGACCAAGTCGGCAGTCATTGGTCTTGTATTCGGTGTCGAGTTATATTTAAAGTGTCGTCCACTTACAGTCAGCACAAAGTACCTACCACATCTTGAGAGTCGAAAAGAAAACGTTCATTGAGCTTTAAAAAAAAAATTGGCGCAACAGGCTCGTTAGTAGCCCGGCCCTGGCTTTCTCACAACCATTCATGTGTGCTTCTTGCACGATGGCGGGACCTCTTGTTTCTTGCCGAATCCGAAGGGATAAGGTTAGATAAGCTTTTCTCGACAATTGATATTGCTCGGGTGATTTGTCAGGTCATCACGAGAAGAGGGCCAGTGAAAAATCATTTAAGTGTTGCTACGGCTGAGAATCGAACCCAGGCCTTCTGCGCGGCAGTTCATCGCACTCACCATCGAGCCACTGAGCACGTCTCTAAGAAAATTTACAACACAATAAAATCTCATTGGAGTATTTTAAATATAAATAATGTTGTTATTGCTATAGCAACTCTGTAAGCTATAACTTCTTAGCCAGACTAAGACTACTATCAAGACAATGAGCTTATGAATTATTCACGTACCTTTTAATGTCGAATCGGACGATTTATTTGGCAAAAGAAATTTCCTTCGTCTACCTTACCGCAAAAAACTTAGTGACATTCCTCGACTTATCCTTCTGACTCAACATTTCATAAGGATGAAAAAATGTTGTAGTGTTACTTATTGTGGACGACGAATAAATTCGACACGGTTTTGCGAAGGTCTGTAAATCAATGAATTGCCTTGGCTATACTTTTCATAAGTAGCCAACGAAAAAGCACCTGACATAGCAGACGATAAAGATTATTGGTCAGACGAAAAACCGTCTGAGTTAAAAAAAAAAAAGTTCAGACCTTAGGGCAAGTTGACCCTTGATTTTCAACAACCTGTTGTTTCCTTGTGTAAGGATATTTCATTTAGTGGAATAGGTTAAGATTTCTAAAAAGGGGCAAGGCTTCAGGGAACGACACCAATTTCGGATGTATAGGTACGTTCCCGTAAAATGTTCATTAAGCAAAGCATAAGCAAATTCAGATGGAAATACATGGTTGGAATTTATCTTGGATAAGAAGATAGTTTTAAGATAAAAGTGGATCTAATTTAGTTCTTGCAGTACTGTTTGCAGTTCAATGAAACCTTACATACGTGGAATAGATCTCGTATTATGAGAAAATTAAATCCGAAGAAAATGTCTTCTAAAAAGTTGACCAGTATTGATTTTTTCTAAGGACATTCACTAAAATCGAAGCAAACAATTCGCCCACTTAATGTTTAATTAATCGATCAAGACTAAAAGCTTAGACATTTAAATTGCCTATAGCCATTCTATTTTACCTTTCGAAGAGATAGGCAGTGACCGTTTAGACAATCCAAACGGCCGACTGCGATATAAATGAACATCGAAGTATACTACCCTACGCGTCGAACCCTTACATCGATCCTTAGTACTTTCAGGAATTCATAAGTCTTTCCAAAGGCAAATTAAAAATTCCACAATACTCTTGTTATCCCGCCCTTCTTATACCTTCATCCCAAATCTGCTGAGGTCACTTTATCTATAAATCATTTCCCCAACTCTTACAAAAATTGCGACCGAATTCCTGCAAAACTTCTTCAAAACGTTCCCAGATTTGTTTTGTTTCCTATTCCTCATCTTTACCTCACCTTAAATTAATTTTCTTCAAAAATAAAGAACATAATTTTTTTTGTTCACTTTTATCCTTAAACGAAATTTTGTAAAAGAAATTCTCTCTACAATGTCCTTCGACTTTTTTTTTTCTTCATCCTTCCTATCTACATCATCATAATTGTACTTCAGAAAAAAAATAAACTTGAGAACAACTTCAATAAGATGGCGAATTTCGCCCCTGTCAAGTCGATATCCGCCCAATTTCCCGTCAACTTGATTAAATTGTAAAAAAAAAAAACATTAAGTGGCTAAGGACGAACAGCAAGAAAATTTCCTCTCCCTGTGTCAGCCGTGACAATCAGTAGCCCTAATTAATTGAATTAAAAGTAACCTCCGACATTGCGTTATTCCACCACCAACTTTGCTCTCTTGCGAGATTCTGTATTGTCGATGAAGGACTTTTTTTTTATTTTCTTTGAGGATAATAAAATCGAAAGAGATCGTCTGGACTTGAGTCAAAGTTTAAATTGTAAAATGTCTATTGGTACTCTGGGAATTATTCAGGGACTAGGAATATTGATTTCCTTTTAAAGAATCGACGCTTATTTAATTTTTTTAATTGAAAATCACGCAATTAAGGACAGTTTCCATTTATCGGTAAATCTTTTCATACGATTCGTGTGTGTAACCGACATGTTATAATCCAACCAATTTGCACCCACTTGTAATTACAAACCGCTGCGTTTTATTCGTCTCTGTGTAGTGTGTGGGCCATCAAATTATTGTAAAACCACTTTTTTTTACAATTTATTTATAATTGAAAATTGTCCCCTCACTAAAGATTATTAAAGGATGATGATGATGATTTCCTGTCGTTGTTTTTGTTGTTCACCCGCGACATACAAAAAAAAATAAACATTTTTCGCTTTTTAAATAATCCATTAGCGAGTAATTAAAATGCCTTTCCGCTGGACCCGCATTCTCAATGGACGCTCTAGTAATTATTTTAAAAAAAAAGTGACAGTTAAATATAAAAATACTGCAAAAACAAAAACAAAGGACCTTGCATTCACCACTAATAAAAAAGGGACTTTAAACAACACGTTGATCCAGGTACAGACAAGTGGGTGAAATCAAAATGGAAATTTCAATAAAGGTGTTTAAGTGGGTATATATGTCGTTAATTAATAAGCAATAATGTGCAGTACCGTAACGATCCGTCCATTAAGTTGGCTTACCATTATTTTATTGAATGGGTTTTTTTTCTCGTTTAGGCGTGTAACGAAATAATGAACATAACGACAAGTGTCCCTGATCAGACGGGGAAGGATTCGAATTTATCAATGAAATTGTCGAATCAAGCTATGCATGGAGGGAGTACAAATATATGTTGCAAGCACTGCGATGCAAACCTCTTTAAGTGAGTGTATGTTGGTTTTGTATGTTCATGTATTTTTTTTGTTAACCACCTGACTAATTTTGTTCAAATTTGCTTTGTAAACAAATTAAGTCAACGGGAACTGAATTTCAGTTCATCCGAAGTACGAAGAACAGGAAAGCCCCATTAAAACGTTCTTATTGTACGAGAAAACAATAATTACAGAAGGTGTACCAATGAAGCTAATCGAAATATCATATCTTGTAGAAAAGGAACTAACTAACTACAACCTAGGTTTAAATTGTAAATAGGAAGTATTTGTTAAACGAAACAGTACAACTGAAAGCGTTTTTAAAATACAACTTCCGAAACCCTGTTTTAATTTTTTTAGTTTGGAGAAAATTGCTCTTAAAAAGCTATTCGGGATGTGCGCTTCAATGGCTTTGCGAGACCCGATCGTAGGAGTGGCCAATTGTTAGTTCTCATTTTAAAAACATTCTGAAAAGATTTCAGAGTAGTACTGCATATCTGGCATGGCTTCTCTTATAGGTTACCGAAGCTAGGTGTTTAGGATGATATGTATTTATATTTCAATTTACCTACTGTTGACCCGGCAAGATTTAGTGGAACTCTAAACGAGATTTTAGATTTGCGCGGCACTTATACTTCTAAGCATTGGACTACTTTTCACTGTCCCAGCTTTTGCGAAGCTTCTAAAATCTGACCTTCGGAATTCGCTTTAAATTGTAGGCTCTGCTCTATTCGTTGTGCAAAAAATATAAATTTGTACACTCGAATTAAAATTAATCCAGATTTTGGCCCCTTTATAGGGCGTTAATGTCTATTATTTAAGTACAGATAGATGTCTTTTTGACAACTAAATTGCTCTTAGTTCATGGTCACAAGGTTATTTTGTGATGGAAGTACAACCCCTACGCAAATTTTGAGTAAAGTGGTTCGATAGGTGGTGGTCATGCTGTGGTTATTAATTGAGTCTCGGTGGCATGATAGGGAAGGTTTAAATCCCTGCAGCACTACCACAATTTAAATTTCTTGGCACTGCGCAAAAAAATAAAAAAACAGCAATTTGAATCTGAGTGTACTGCGTTTTGCCAACCGAATTAAATGCCTTCTCTACCGGACCCTAAAGCTACCTACCAGCTATATCCAACAAAATGTCACTGTTGACCACTTTGAGGTGGAGCAGTTCAACATTTTAGTAGACAAATGAGACCTTCGTAGAGATATGACGAAGATCGATCCTTGAAAACCAATATTTCTTTAGTTCGGACACCAAATGAGACTAAAACTCAACTTACCAGAGCTATTGTACGCCGCGTGCTGAACAATTAGCAAAAAAACGGGCCAAATAACGGGTGATTTTTTAAGAGGTTTAGAACTTTTTTAAAAAAAAAACACAAAAAATTTGAAAAAATTAATGAAATATTTATTTGAATCGATAGTTTGAACCTTGCAATTTAATGTTTAAAGATAATTTCACGCAAATGTTGACCGCGGCTGCGTCTCAGGTAGCCCATCCGCTGAGTCCAATTTTGGCATACTCTTTCACACATATCGGCCGGTATCTCACGAATGAATGCATGGATGTTGGCTTCCAGTGCGTCAATCGAAGCGGGCTTGTCCCTATAGACATTAGCCTTGACATACCTCCACAAAAAATAATCTATTGGTGTCAAATCGCACGATCTAGGCGGCCAATTGACCGGCCCGAAACGTGAAATTAACTGTTCACCAAACTCGCCTCGCAATTGCGCCATTGTTTCGCGTGCTGTGTGGCATGTGGCACCGTCTTGTTGAAACCACATATCATGCAAGTCAAGAACTTCCATTTCGGGCAAAAAAAGTTTGTTATCATCGCTCGGTAGCGTTCACCATTGACAGTAACGTTGCGATTCGCATCATCTTTGAAGAAATATGGCCCAATAATGCCGCCGGCCCATAAACCGCACCAAACAGTGGCTTTTTCGGGATGCATTGGTAGCTGTTGCAATGCTTCTGGCTGATCTTCACTCCAAATGCGGCAATTTTGCTTATTTACGTACCCATTCAACCAAAAATGAGCCTCATCGCTGAACACAATTTTTAGATAAAAAAGCGGATTCTCGGCCAGCTTTCCAAGAGCCCATTCACCAAAAATTCGGCGTTGTGGTAGGTCGGCTGGCTTTAGTTCTTGCACCAGCTGTATCTTAAAAGGCTTTACGCCCAAATCCTTCCGCAAAATTTTCCACGTAGTGCTGTAACAAAGGCCTAACTGCTGGGAACGGCGCCGAACCGACATTTCGCGGTCTTCTGTCACACTAGCTGATACGGCCGCAATATTTTCTTCACTACGCACAGTACGTAAACGTGTTGGTGGTTTAATGTCCAACAAAGTAAATTTGGTGCGAAATTTGGTCACAATCTTCCGAATAGACTGCTCAGAAGGTCGAGAATGCCGATCATAAAATGGAAGCAGCGCGCGATGAACATTTCGAACCGAGCACGAATTTTGATAGTAAAATTCAATAATTTGCAAGCGTTGTTCATTTGTAAGACGATCCATGGTTAAATTGCAAACCAAACTGAAGCTGTTTGACAGTGACACAAGGTACTAAACACACGTCAGCTGTCAAAACCAGTGTTGCCAAAACCAAACCAGCTAAAAAATCACCCGTTATAAGGCACCTTTAACAAACAATTCATTGTTGAACATTTGGTCCTGTATACGAGGCAGACTAATAGAGCGACCTCAAGGTAAAAAACCCATCAACTACGGTGGCTTGGCCATATTGAGCGAATTAATTCAATGTTCCCAACCTTCAGGTTCGAGATGACCGATCAAGTGATCGCAGATGCAGAGGCTCTTGGACTTATTTACTGAAAGCACTGTGTATGGGATCAATAAAAGGATACCTGTCTTTGATATATATCAGAGATCTGCACCGATACACCGCACTCTCCAATACATCGCATGTGTACTCGGTTTTTAAATGACTCAGTCTCAAAAATATCGCAAACAAAAACTATCGCCACCGCATTGACTCAAAACACGAACGCTATTGCGGTGTTACACACTCTCTCTTACTCATATACTCTGAGTATAAGTAACTCTTTATTATGTCAAAGCGGTGTTTGCGTAAAATAAGTGTGAGTATTTATAATAAGCGATACATGTGTTAACCGCCACCGCAGTGCAATGATTGCTCTTCGTAAGGCTCTATTGTTATAACGTATAATAACTAATTTTGTTCATTTACAATGTTTTATGTTTCATTCAAAAAAAAAAGTAAAAACAAAACTAAAATACCTTTTATTTTGCGTTTGGTAGAATATTCCATGAATTAATTGCGGTGTTTGCAGAAACACCGCATATACCGCAATTGACACCGAGGCGAGCCGGCAGCATTCAGAAGCGGTGGTGCTTAACACTCGAGTATGCGAGAGAGCCATACACTCATTGACTCCTTTGTTGAACATATTCTCAACGCAACTATCGCATAGCTTGCGATGGCGGTATACACCTGCACCGCTTTTTTTTGAGCCTATCGCAAGATATAAAAACATGACCGCATGCAGTTCTCTGATATATATATCACAGATACGTATCGGGAGGCTGTTAAATGGCAAAGTGTGCGGTGTAAACCAAAAAATGAATAAAATTTCCACGGCAAAACAGTCAAATTAGAGTAAGGAAACCAAAATTAATGAAGTTTGCCATTTTATAAGACTTTCTTTTTAGGGAAAATTCGGGAACAATGTGCATTTTTGCAAATAATTGTATGAGCTCCTCCTAAAGAAGGCGACTAAGTTTCAAGTCTCGATATTCAGCCGAGGAATACTATAGATTATAGAGTATCAAGCTATCCAGCCTTACTAGACATTCACCCCTATCGAGGTATCCGTTAGGAATAATTTCCAAATCCGTCAGTTCCAATCAGAACACAATTCGCTTATAGGTATAGGAAATTCAACCCACAGCTGTAAAACATTATTAACTTAACGCTTATCACCGATGCGCGATCATGTGCGTTACATTGTCTGTCAGAAATGTTTTTCGGAACGGATACCTCGATATGGGTGTTTGCTTTACCGATGGACCAGAAAAAGGTTTAGTTAAAATCGTGGACTTTATTCAAATACTAGTTTTCAATTCAAAAAATATTTTTACTAGTTTCTGTTGAAGTAGACAAATTTGTTAAGTATGTACCTTATTGACTGCTTTAGATTTCTTAATGACGACCAGCAGAGTGGTGCACACGTTAGACTTAAAAAGAAAAAAAAATGTTACAGCGGCAAGAAAAGTGAATGCGGCAACTAAGCGAAGTGGGGCTTCTTCATAAATGTTATGGGTACAATATCTAGGTAGATTTCTATAAAATATGCATTTCTTTTGATCCGATATTTTCGAGGACAAGCATCTGCTAAGAGGTTATTCTCCTTTTCTCGACTAATTTAGGCAATTGCTAGCGAAAAGCTTTACTTTCTTAAAATACAAACAAATGTATCTACTCTTCGCATGCGAAATAAACCCTCAATATTTAATTTTCTTTTCAATTCAATTAGGGATCCATCCCTACTGGGACCCAAAAAACATTCGACTAAAAAGGCCATACGAAAACAAAGTTTTTTTTTATAAAACAAGTGAAACCACGTGTGACTCTGAAATCCTTTCACCAGACCATGAATTCACACCCACTTTCACATGATTATCTCGCTCAGATGAACTTAATTTTCTTTGGGATGTATCTATTGAGTCTATTTTTGTCTTTGCTTTAGAAAATTTTAATGACATCCATCGATTTGCTGCGCAAATGGCTGTATGTGGTGGTATTTCTGGAGCCATTGATTTTCTTACCCTCACAAGAAGGTTACAAGGTTAGAATCCTTCACAAGACCAACTTCATAAATTAGCTTTAACCGAATTGAATAATTTTCCACTTTCCTCATTTGTTGTTTTTTTTTTTTTTTTGCATTTTCTCCGCTCACTTAACGGGGAAGTGTTACACAAGTGTGTCTCTAATGACACTTCAATGTGTCAGTTCATTTCCCTTCATCAACAAACACAAAGGCGACTTCTTTAACGAGTCAACAAACAGAGCGAGTGATGCCTGCTGTTGCACCAACCGGCTGGGGGTGTGTGTGCACACCATTGAGTGTAGAAAATGATGAACATTATGACGGCAAACTTGAAGACGACAAATAACATCAAGTGTTAAGATGAGAGCGAACAAAACAAAAAAAAGGAAAACACTTCCCCCCACTTTACACCATAAGCTTCTACACCACCATTTACCACCACCGCACCGGAGCTGTTCTTTCCTCACTTTAGTGCAAAATGAAAAGCGTGCAATTTTTCATTTTCTGTCGTCGTCTTTTGTTCAAAGCTAATTACCACCCCAAGCCCCCCTAGAATAATGGGCCAAGACTACACTGCACTGCACTTCTTCTCACGGATTCTATTCAAAAATCGTTGTTTCGCGTCTTTGGGATGGGCGGAGGGGGGGCTATGATTAAACAAACTTTGTGCAGGAAGACTGCAAATGAAATATCTCTCGTGATGTAACTCACAATTACAGGAGCAGAGCATACAAGTCACAAATTGCTCTCGTGGTGCTGATGCTAGGGCGAAATTCAAAAGTATCTTTAGCGTAGACTGTTGCGCACACCAGTCGGGACTAAACTATGAGTGGCCATCAGAAATGCCCGGTCCCATTTTTGTTCTTGGACAACATTTGAAATTATTCTAATTAATTGGGCTTTCGTTGTGCGCGTTGTGTTTGTTAAAATTCAATTACCTAGTCCTCAAAAATTAGAATGCCCATTCATATTTTGGTTTGACAGAATTGAGCGAGCATACCTTCAAGGGAGACATGGTTCGACTGCTAGTATCTGGCGCTTGTTGAATTATGTAGTTGGCCTAATGGCGTGTCTTGTTAATAAATTATTTCCTAATTTGTGGGAAATGAATTTTAAATTGTTTGTAAAGCTATGGGTAGGGTTATTCGTCAGGGTTTATGTGACTAGATTTGATGGGCTTTTAAAGTCGTCACATGACATTTCAATCAATTTTCACTGAATGATGTCGTTGATTAGTTAGCTTAAGTGGTTGAAATTCAGGTGAAGGGTTGTCTTCGTCACTGGTAAGTAAACCAGTGATTGGTATGGTTTTGTAAGGTGTATACCCTGGCACACGAACCTACGAAAAATGTGACTTGATGTCGAAATTATTTGATTTAGGTCGTTAGATTTTGAACTTAAACAATTTGAGGCCAACCAAATATAAAAGGTCCTAAGACCAAAGCCGTCCTAAGTCGTAAAATTGGTTTCTGGGTGCCTTTGTTGGAAAAACCATTCAATATTGCAGATTTGGACATTTTCTTTCAAAATATTGTACGATCCTGCTTGACGGAGTATTAGAAATAGCGTTTTTTTTTTAAAGGTCTAGGATTTGAATTTTGTAATATTAAATAATAGTGCTTTCAGATACACCTTTTGAGGTACACAATTTGATTTCTATTCTTCGATTTGATTTATATAACTTTAAGGCTAAGAATTAAATGAAATGTGGTACTGGAGAAAATAGCTCACCAACATATGAAAATAAGTTTCCCTGTTGTGTTCTTTAATGTTTAATGGGTGGCGTTAGATACGCAAAAAACGAATCGAAAATATAAGTTAATTCAAAGCCAACTCCTGCCGGCAAACGTTTTATAGACTCGACACCAATATGCAGCATCCAGCCCTCCATTACACACTAAGGACTAAGTCGAAGTCTAAGGCGGAACAAACTTCTGTTTGCCGCTGAAATCTTTACCCCAGCAACGTCATAAATTTTGACTTAAATTTATAATCAACGGATAAGGAGGTATTTGGAGGACATACGCCTTTCATTCAATAGAGATTGTTGAATTATTTATTATTCCAAGTCTAAAAATATAATAAATATGGGTGCTAGATATGTCTCTTGAGGCACATTAACATAATAAAAGGGGTGTTTGAACATTCAACAGTTTGGGGGACTCACAAATTTCCGATCATCGTTGACCTTTAGTCATGTTAAGAAAAAATTAATAACGACTTTTGTTTCCAGTAGAGGTCCAGCTGTATCATTATAGAACCTGATGTAAAAAATGAAACTTAAACTAGTTAATGAAAAATGGTAGATGCTGGTTTAAAGAGACAACAGGCCTGACTTTCCCTCTACAAACCTGCAAGTGCCAAGTGCCACAGAGCGTATATGCCATATATGGTAATGATAGATATCATTAAGCCTTTAATACGCTTCAACACTAACCCCATCACCGCAGAGCAGTTATTGTACACCGCATTTGCATAGATAAACATGTGCTATGCATAGATAAATACCAATTATGTGAAAATTTTCTTTCCTTGGTAGGCTTGGAATTCCGTGTTATTAGCAAATTAATTATGGTTTCGAGTAATTGAAGTTTGTGCTCGCCGCGGACTTAACCACGCACAAACGGATTTCAATCTCATTACAGAGATATACGTTGATCCTAAACGCAAATATCTGCATTATTGCGGGCATTACGTTGAGTATAATTGTCTTTTAATGTTATACGCCCCTCCCAAACGCCCACTTTAACCACAATTACCACAATCACACTCGTAATTCATACACACACACCAACCACCTTCGTTGGCAATGGAAAAAAGCTTATTTGGTCTCATTAACCAAAGTAAATTCGACACAATTATGAATTTAAAAAGGATATCATCCCCCTCCAACGAAAATTATACAAACTCACCCTCATTAAAAGTGACCTCTGAAACGCTGTTCTCAATACTTGGTACTTATCTTGTCGATGATAACTCTTGCACGACTCGATTCTGCTGACGATAATTGTGGCATTGACGTTGTCGTCGACGATATGTAACTAAATCCAAATTAAATGAATTTAAATACATTTTTTAATAAATTTATTTAACAAGACCGACGATGGGTGAACGCGCCGCATAGCTCTTGGCTGATGATACTGCTGTTGTACACTGTGTGCTCACTTACGGGTCCATCGTCCCGTCACCAATTAAAATTATATATCACACTTCGAACTCGATGCTGCTGATGCCACTGCCAGTGGTTGGTTGGGTTTGGTGAATTTAAGCCTTAATTGGATCTCTTTCCGCGTAAATTACAACAACAAAAAAAAAATAACGCATACACGTACAGCAATGTCGGTAGCTCTCGCTTTTGCCGGGTTTTATTTTTTTAAATGTACGCACAATGGAATTGCAAAATTGCTGTCCTCGGATATCTCAGAGAAGGAACAAAGACCGGTGCGAGTATAACGTCATCCGGCCGTCAATTAATGTAAAACAACAAAAAGTGAACGCGAACTGTTTACTGTATGCCCACCCACCACTCTGACGGGACACTAATGGCTACAAAAACAACAGAACGCAGGGATACGAAATAAAAATCCCTCTTTGCGGATCATTTAACTTTTTCTTGGTTGACCCAATTTGTCGGGTAATTTTTTTTTCTCTCCTCCGAAACCACAAACTAAGCGAAAATTCAATGCAGACCGGTGTGCATTTATTTATAACAAAAAAAAACCGTTAACTGGGTAAAATCTTCGAAACTGACAAACTGTTCAAAAGCAAGAAGAAATCTCTTTCCGATAGATGGCGGTAGCTCGCGACGATTATAAACCAACCCGTATCGCGTTATCAAAGGAACTGATTTTACCCAATCGACACCGAGTTGGTGTGAATTTCCATCAAGGAGTATATTTTGCCATGTTGGTCCTGAAGTTCGGGTTGTTTTTGTATACGAGATTGGAGGATGTGAATGATGCAAGGAGTTGATGTGCGATAGAGCAGGAAAAGGCCGAATGGAGGCTTTCTCTTTGACGAAGAGAGCTTGCGTGGGAATGACTGAATTCTCTTCTCGTTTGGGAATGGCGATGACAAGTGGAAAAGTTGTAGCTGATTCCAGTGATGTACGCCACTGTATTCTGGACGGAAAGGAATTTCGAAAAAGCTTTCTGCGAGTGGAGAGTTTTACCATCGGAGTAGGAGTAGTTCCCAATGGGGGAACAATGTTTTCTGGGCGAATGTTAATTGCTCATTAGTGGCGGTGTATTAAGAATTATGTGATTTTTGTGATTTAATGTCCATTGTTGATGAAAAAGCTTTGCATACACCCAAATGGCCAGGGGGAGGTTTATTGTGTATTTTTTGTTCAGGAAGATAGGAAAACTTCTGGTTTTGCCAGCTTAGTTTTTGAAAAGCTTTGGTAAAAGAAAGCGAAGAACATTTTTTGGGAGGGTTAAGGTACAAATTGAACGATGGAAAGTACGGGAAAATATACCACGAATGTATCTATTTTGATTAGTTACTGATTTTGTTTGGAATTAAATATCTGTTAACAACCGCCCATATATGGCCTCAAACCTATATTATCCCTGCATTTGTGTGTGCGAAGTGATATTTTCAACACAAAAAATTGGACATCCTATCTAACGTCGACTGTTGAAAAGCTTCAAAAGACAATTTTATACTCTTGGATGTTTGTGTAGTTAGTCTCGGGATTTGAACCAGGGAACCTGCGCTTAGTCAAAAGTACTAACAACTGGGCCCACTAGTTTTACTAGGTTAGGTTAAGTTGTAGTGGCAGCACGCGATGGGCGTGCACACTTATACCATAAAGGTCCGTTGTGGTACCACGTTGATCCGTCGACTTTCCTATATTCGTTAGCCAAATTGAACCATTTAGAGCTAACTATGTATCGTCGGAGGTTTCTGACATTGATACTAGCCAGCTCACAAAGATTATCGAAGAAGTAGTCTCCCAGATGAAGCTTCCTTTTTTTTCTGAGCCAGCTGGACATGAGCATAGAAGGTGAGTAAGAGCCCCGCACACTACAGACTTTCTATCGGCCGATAGTTAAGTCAGATTGGGCTGCTAGCGCGCACACTGCGCCGATTAAACAGTCGGGTTGGTGGTGAGTGCGCACTGCGCACACTATACAACTGTCGGCCGATATGCATACCTAACCTATCTACTGGCGGTAGAATGTCAATCGTAGTGCCCTCCGGTACCCAAAAGAGGTGAATGGTAAAATGCTCCGCCATCTCGTTAGAAGACAGTCGGCATTGGTGGGCTGATTTCGAATTGAATGAGATGGCTTCCAGGGGTTTGATTGCCGCTTGGCTGTCGCTGAAGATGCTAATATACTTCGTGGATATTGCATTCCAAGACAAGGCTTCTTTGATTGCCATGATTTCCGCCTAGAAAACGCTACAATGATCGGTAAGGCGAAAGGATATGCTTAAGTTAAGCATCTTGGAGAAAACACTTCCACTCACTCCAGATTCTGTTTTAGACCCATCCGTATAGATGTGAATCGACCCCATTCAAGGTGACTGGGAACGGTTGTCCTGAAGTTATGCTCAAAACTGAGTTGGGTAGTGGTGTGGTCGGTATTTTCTGTAATGTTAAGATGATTCAGAATCTTTGTGTGTTCACCCTGATTGGGTGTCCATTGTGACGAGGCTCCCAGTCTCACAGCTGCAGAAGCTGCGGTCTGTTTGCCGTAGATATCTAGGGGCACTAGATGTAGGATAGCATTTTGGGCTGCGGAGGGGGTTGTTCTAAGAGCTCCGCTAATGCATATGCAAGCTGATCATTGAACTTTACCTAGTAGGTTGCGTTTGGAGGCTGTTTATAAAGCCTACCATCAGACTAAGACACCATACAGGAGTATGGGTCTAATGATAGACACGTAAAGCTAGAAAGAGATATATGTGGTTGCATACCCCATTTCTTTCCGATTGCCATTTTGCAAGAGTATAAGGCTACGGTGGCTTTCTTAACGCGTTCTTGGATGTTGGCTTTCCAGTTCAATTTTTTCTCCAAAACCAGACCCAGGTATTTGGCTAACTTTGCCAACTTTAGTTTAAATAAATGTGTATGAAAAAAATCATTTAAAATTGCCCTCCAATTTTAGGACGTACACAAAATTAGTTCGCCAGAGCTTAGGCGGTGGAAACATGTAGCTCTACTTAAAATATAATGTAGCAATTCACAGCTTAATTTTGAGCCAAAGTCCAGATGGAATTAGATTAGGGTTGATGGAACCTCTGAGTTCTGATGTGTCGCCAAACTTAAATAGAATAATACCCAAGAGGCGGGTGAATCATTTACTTATGAGAATATTATCATTGAACAGAATTTTTGTGTGTCAAAACGATCAGAATTTAATTCGGTCTTAACTTCCGGAATCGATTGATTTTGACAATCAAAACAGGTGAAGAAGCCAGTTCCTAATAATATCGATATGGATGGATATGGAATTCTATCTGTTTTGCATCTTATATTTCTCTGCTGAAAAAGAAACAGGTAACAGGTGATCTATTGAACTTTTAATGTGGTATAATGGAATCTCTGCTAACTTCTCTTTGGCATTGCTGCCAATAGCTGTTGTACAAACAATTTTAAAGGGGAGATTAGATATCGATTTCCGTAGCGCTAATGAAGGTCTCTATTCATCTTTTTATCAATATTTTAAGATAAGTGGTCTTAATCGTTGCTTGTCACCAAACAGAGGTTTCTTATGTCAGTACTGTTTTTATCAATGACGTGTAGAGCATCTGCAGCATCAGCAGTACGACAATTTTGTGGTTTGGACCCTTAATTTTTCGAAAAGAAAGATAAGTATGCAATCTCAGCTTTTTTCGCTTTTCACTTGTATTGTATTGTATTTGATTTTCTTATTTTTAGAAATACTAAGTGGTATTTTGCCAATTTCTCAAAAGGCTGGTTAGGCCCATCTTTTTTCTCACAACCATTCATGTATACGTCCGTACTCCTCCGACGATGGGACCTCCATTTTCGAATCCAAATAGCTGAGTTCAGATAAGCTTTTCTTGACAGTAGATATATACTACTCGGATGATTTTTCAGATCATCGCGAGGTGACATACAGTTAAAAACAGTTTTGTGTTGCTATCATTGGGAACCGAACTCTCCTATTTGTAAAGATGACGGTATTCGGTTTTTCGCGAGGCTTCTCTTAGCCCATTACATATTGCCATTTAAATATCTCCATTTGGCTACTGACTGTGAATAGGAATTTTCCAGGGCAACATGAACCATTTGCGATACATATAAGTGAAGCGAACCGAGACGATTGCTTACCCTAAAACCTAGCTTTAAATTCTTTTTTCTAATTTAAAAAGCACTCAATTACCTTCTTATGATGTTAAGAGACTAGCACTCTACTTAATTATCTCATTTTTCTAAACCACTTTGAACCCACTATACAAAAGATAGAATTGCCAAAGTATTTCAAAGTCAGGCGAGGCTTAACTAATACTCTGAAGCAATTTTAAGAAACAAATACTAAACAAACTGAAGGAGGTAATTTTTTCTTTGTTCGGCAAAACTTTTCTTTGACTAAACTTACACAAAAGCAACCCACCTACCTATTGTTCTCTAAACAAAAACCCTAAGAACAATTCATAAACCCAACGATACGGCGCCGCGCCGTCTGAGCTAAATGTTTGCAAGAAAACAATATTTTGTGATCCACTTAAAACTGATGAACTTTAAAATAATAATTAGCATCCTTGGCATCATGGGTTTCGAATTGGAGGCAGAATTTTTGAGTCCTGAGGTGAATTTATCACCCACACACACAATTTCTAAGCATCTCTCTATTGGTACAATGTACCTCGTCTAGACGTTGTTGAGAATCCTCCTCTCAAGGCATTGCCTTTATAATTTACTGTCAAACACAGTAACTTTGACACCTTTCGGCATTTTGTTGTTGTTACCATTTTTTTGGTAATAAACATTCAATGATACGAGATGCACGACATTTATACAACCCATAAACAACCCCTCAGGACACGAGAAATGTTTCTAAGTGGTCTGTTTCGTCCTAATAGACAGAGAGCGCTTGAATTGCTGTGGGATAGGGTGGTGAAAAACTTCAGCTAAAAGCATTCGCAACATATTTTTCGTTTTTTTTGTTTGTTTCAAGGATGATTGAAAAATATCGGATTAGAACCGAAAACGGGTCCCAGAAGGTATATTTGTCACCCCCGACCCTTCAGTCAACTCAAAGGATAACCAAAGAAAGGAAAATTAATATTCGAATCTAAACTCGTTCGGTTTGATATCGTCTCACACATCCAAACTGGAAAAAATGTTCACGAAACATCGGTCGTTTTCCTATTTCCCTGAACTGCTGCTTTCTTTCATTTTCCATTTTTCCCTTTTGCTTTATTCTTGTCGTTGTTGTCCGCTTTTCTTTCCGTTTTTTTTGTTTGTTACACCAGCGAACGAGTCATCATCATTGCCACAACGGGACGGGGCCAAAGCTACATCCAATACGGAATACCCCCTCGCCACAGTGAACCACCCCCTTGGGTCGTTAATTTAATCAACTCAAGACATTTATTACCAGCTATTAAACCACCCACTACATTGGACCAAAAGAAGCCGCTCTGTCGTTGGCATACCCATACGCCGACCGAACGACCGACGATTTTCAGCGTGTTCCTGAAGACAATTGTTAAGAATGGGGAGAAGGGAGCGCTGGGTATTTTTGAGAAGAAAAAAACCTGGCCCAAGACACAAGACCACAAGAAAAATCCTTAGCAATGGAAATTCCTCGTCCACACTAATTCATTACGAGGAAGTTTATCACACTCTGGAATACATTAGTTTGTTGTTTTCGGCAGGCTTAGGAGACCTGGGCTTGAGAAGAGCACACAGGCACGAGGACATCGAACAAAGAACGAGGTGATCTCTGTGGTCCTTAACGGATGTGGATGTTGGTGTGTGTGGTCCTATTCATGTTCTTATGACGATGATGATAATTTTTGGATGTGTTCAGGATATGACGCTTCATGGGAATTGAGTCTAATTGGGGATGGACCGATGGGTTTACTTTTTTTCTATTTTCTAGGTTAAGGGTCGTTTTCGGTGATTAATGAAATCAGCTATTGGCTGATATTTACAAAGTATCCCGAGAGAGATGGTATTTTGTGTGTTAATGGGCTGCTGCACGAGTTTTGAGTTTTTGAGTGTCAACAAGGAAGCTTTTGTGACGTGGGATTAGTTTTATGAAATAGATGCAAATGGGCTTTGGTATTAGCTGAGGGTTGAACGCCTTTTATAATTTTATTGATGATAAAACGCCAAATTGGGCCATCTGTTTAATGATTTGAATGGAACCTTTCTAATTCAATCTATACGGTTCAACCACGTGCTTAAAATGTATGTGAGCACAGTGACTTTGAATCACTTTCATGAATAGCAATATCCTTAGAAGAATATTTCAAAGATGATGAGCTATGTATCTGGTGTATATGGAGATACAATAGGCAATAATTCCGTAACCCGATATTAATGCTCCAACCCTTATGCCTGTCTAGCTTTAATGTGTTTGAACTCTCCTAATGATCTGATAAACCATTCGATAGAAGCACAATATTTTCGGAAAAAAATTAATAAAAATTCACATAATATACATTACGCCTACATATAATATTAAATAAGCCCAATTTCTGGGGTTGTTAAAACAAATTGTTCCATTGTCCCTTGACCTAGGATGATTGAATTTGGTAAATTTATTTCTTGTTTATGCCTCCAGTCTATGATTTTACAAAACTTTTAAAAAAAGAAATTTAGTTTCTATGCAAAATAATAATTGCAAAATGTCGTTATCTGCATTTAATCCATGTAAAGTTTGAGCCCAACCAACTTTTTGTAGACGTATGCTTAACCAAAAAAAAGACTTTTGGTAAAAACTTTAAAGGAAACAAAATATGTACTTGCGCAACACTGTTGCTTACATTTTGTTTCTAGACAGTTTTGTTAGTGTTTACTGGTTTGGGATAAACTTGAAAGAAATTCTATGCAACGTTTCAACAACATATTTAGACAAAGTGGTTATTTCTTCGAAAGAAAAAGAATTTTTGTTCGAAGAATTTTAAAAAAACATGTGATGAAGTATTTGAAAAAATGTAGTAAGGCAGTAGAAACTGTTCTCTAAATTCCATCCTAAGAAAAATGTTAGCCCATCACCCTTTTTGAGTTTGTTTATTTTAACGATGGCATGGCATATTAAATGATACGCACGGGAGCCATATTTTGTATTTCGTTCCGAAAATCATTTCTATTCGAAATTGTTTCTTATTCGTTTATAATTCGGCACTTTGCAATACTTAAGATGTGCAAACAACTATTTATACGCGAAGCATTTTCGGATTTTCATATTCGAAAGTATTAAATTTTGTTCCGCTTTTAAAATGGCAAACAAAATATATTTCGGAAAAGTTCACTATCGGAAGGGAATACGAGGTAGGAGCTTTGATTTGAGTCTCCGTTCACTGTCCTCAACACGAACAATTGAGATTTCTTTTAACGACAATGAATATTTTCAAATATTTCAAGGATCTCTTATATTTAAACTTGAAAACTGATGTTTTGAGTTTCCCTTCCAACGCAGTAATGCAATATTCCATATGCATATAGTTTTGAGAAAGGTTCATTTCAATTAAAAAAAATTAGTCAGATAATTTGTATAATGATTGTTTCCACACGCAGAAATTTGACATCATTTCGCCTGAGTACTCATTCCGTAACTTTCAAAACGATTATCGTTTACGATAGTGTATTAGGAGGCTTTCTAGGTGGCGTATAATTGTTTTGTTGGGTCTGTGCACATGTATACAAATTAAACAGTACGTACCCAAGAAGTCTCTTTCAGTATCGTCAACGATTATCGTTTTGAAAGCTTCGGACTGAGTACCCTGTATCTACTAGACATAATGATGATAAAATACAGAAATTGATAATATTGTATCGCTTGAAAGTACCAACAAGAAAGTCCAATCAGTTTTTTTTAATTCTAAGGAAAACTTATGAAGAAGTTTTTCAGTGCAGACATTTCTTTGAACTCATGCATAAAATGGTGACAATAATATATTAGGATCTAGCGATTAAACTGTCCAAGAGCATTTGCCAAATGGTTTGTTTTCAGACAAAAAAAAATTAATAAAATGCATATAAGAATAATTTACATCACAATAAAGGTAAAATAAAATGTGGAACTAAAATGTTAAAAACTGGGCATATTATCTTCCAACAAATGAAAATATTCAGATCATTTAATTTTTTTTACAAATTTTGTTTGCGGGTTAAGTTTTAGGCACGGTTTTCCGTGTGAGTTCATCCTAGTTTCGGGATCAAATTCGAGTTAACTGAATAAAGTAGTTTTTCGGTGGGAAAAACAATTATTTCTCGAGCTAACTTCTGAATTTCGAATAGTGTAAAAGTGAACCTAAGAATCTCCATATAACTAGAAACATATGCATATCAAAACAAAAATAATGATTTAATGCATTAATAATAAATTATCCACTTACCACCATAAAATGTTCGTGATTAAACTGAAAATAAAAAGAAAAAAAATATTAAATATAATTCAAATTAAAATATTTAAGGAAAACTTTATTATTTGTAGAGGGTTTTTTTCTTAGAAGTATAGAACTTTAAGTTGGCAAAACTATTTTAACTAGCGGCCATTTCGTCAGCTGTCAAGTGATTTATTTTTTATTTGGTTTGGCATTTCAACATGAAGTCTCAACAACGCTTCAAAATTCTGCAAATCTATTTTTAAAAATCATGGTTCTGTTCGAAATACGTATCGCGCACTACTTCCATTTTACGGTCAAAATAATCGTCCATCTGAGCAATTACTTCGACTAAGTATGGAACGTTTTCGCACCACGTTTACCCTAAATGAATACGCATCCACAGAGACGTCGTACAGTGCGTGCGTACAGAAGAAGTCATTGCTGCTGTAGAGCGTAGCGTAGAGGAAGACCCGAACCAGTTTATCCGCCATCGTGCACAGGAATTGGGTATGTGTCCATCTACTTTATGGAAGATTTTGCGGAAAGATCTTGGTTTCCGTGCTTACAAAATCTGACTCGTGCAAGAATTGAAGCCACAGGATCACCTAGCAAGGCGTAGATTCTGTGAATGGGCCCAAAACAAGATTGCCGTTGATCTCAATTTTCATAAGCGAATTTTTTTTTGCGATGAAGGTCAATAAATAAAACTGCCGTATTTGATAATCCTCAGGTTACACTGTTACATCCACACAAACTGACTGTCTGGTGTGCTTTATGGGTTGGTGGAATAATTTTTCCGTACTTTTTTAAAAACGATGCTGGCCAGAACGTTACAGTCAATGGTGACCGCTATATAGCCATGATTACTGACTTCTTCGTTCATCAATTGAACAACCATGATGTGCAGGAGCTGTGGTTTCAACAAGATAGCGCAACATGTCACACAGCTCGTGTCACAGTTGATTTGCTGAAGGAGACGTTCGGGCATAGTTTAGCGTTTTTGTCCTATGAATTGGCCTCAAAGATCATGCGAGTTAAATCATCTTTGGTTTTTCTATTCCAAAGTTAAATACCTCTAAAAAAAACACTTACAAATCGAAATGGAGAATACATTCGTTAAATCAATAGAATCCATGCGTCTCCTAGGAATCACTGTTGTGCCAGGTGTAGGCATCGTGCCAAAAACATGTCACTTCTAATGCCAAAGTAGAAGTAGTAGTAGCTAAGAGTTTTTTCACACACAGCTTCAGGCTTCTTTTTCTCGATAAAGCCCAATATGTGAATAATTTTTGATTTTCCGTTGTTGGCCAAAACTAAAAATTCCGTTTAGGGATAGTTGGGCCAAAACTAATTTATGGAATTGTTGCAAAAAGTAATATTAGTATATGAATTAAATTTCATTCATTTTGACAAAATAGTTCTTTATTTGGCCTAAATGCAAACATCCGTTATATGGATTTTCTCGAAAAAGAACTGGGTTACGCAATTTGGTTGGAACTAATATGCTAATAGTATATCTAAAGTTTAATAAAAATCGTTAGTGCCGTTTTAGAGAAAATTAAGGTGATGTATAATTTTTATATTACAAATTCCGGCAATATAATGGCTAAAAGTAAACAAAAAATGGCTTAGAATTATAACAAAAAAAAAACCCTGAATATGAAGTTTGAAAAAAATCGGTCAATCCGTTTAAGCTGGAGAGACCATTAAAGGGGGTTTTTTGGAAGTCCGTCCGTCTGGAATTCCAAAAAAAAAAAACATTTTTTTGGGTTCCGCTGTAATCGTAATGTTAGAATCAATCAAAATCTAGAGGTCGAACATTTTTACGAATACAATACTTTTATGGGTAGTAAGAGAACGTTAAAAATAATACAGGGCACCAAACATAGGTTCTCCATTCAAATGTGTGTTCCAAAGATTGAGACCTACAGTTTGAAGTCGATTCTGAACGACAAATTAGATAAGCTTCTCATGACAGTTCTACACTCTTGGATGTTTGTCAGACTTTCGCAAGAGGCAGAGCAGTAAAGAAAGGTAATTGTTGTTACTTTCGGGATTTGAACCCCGGTCTAACGCACTTTACACACGAAATGTGTTAAAGAAAAATACAGACGCCTTTAGATAAGGACAACCCTGGTGGAATAAGTTTAGGTGATTTATGATAAGTGACAATCACAACCAAAAAAACTGCTCTGCCTCAGACCAATGTCACGTTTTTCAATCACATAATGACATCAACCTAAAAATAAGGCGACCTAAAAAAACTTATTTCGTGGTCAAAATAATTTGTTTGTTCTTGTGGCATATTCGTTGTTTAAAGATACGGAAATTAATTATGAGAAATACGACACAACTGTAGAATTAAAGCTATTTTTGAAAAGTCGATTTGATTTCCAACAAATCACACGATTAGTACAAAAAATCTTACCAATGTATGGATGATTACTTCCGATAACTCTGTAACCACAGCACATCAAAAATGTCAAAAGCAGGCAATGTGTCTACATATCGCCTGCAGCAGATTTGGTATAATTGAGACGAATGACAATATGACAGCATTACACAATACCATCCATCAATGCCTTGAAGTGTTATGTAATCGAACAGCGAAACGTCAAAGCCCAATAAATTTCTCAAAATTTAACACACGCTCGCTCGTTCATGACATCCAATCACTAGACACATACTTCATGTATACCTACACAGCAACAAGAAAAAAATCTTGTAAGCCCGCTACCCGGGTTATCCCATTGCAACATCCGTTAGAATCCTTCTGAATTATATGTGATTTCTAATTAGTCCTTCCATCCGTAAGAAGATATTTACTTTTCAATAAACTGTACCACCCCCCCCCCTTTGACCTTTACTGTGAAACAATACTCTCGGCGTAAAGATACCCTCACGCCTCCGTCGACAGATTGTAGCGCAATCCATTGCCACAAATTCAATTTATTTCAAATGACATTAGGATACACTTGAAAAATAAATTACACATCCACCCAGTTCCTCGACGTGCATAGAGAGCATCTAACCAGGATGCCTTGGAATCCTTATCCACCCCAACCCTGAGCACACAAAAAGAGCCACCAATCCTTTTGAAATCAACGAGAAAGGGATCAAAATTGCCAGCAAAGTAGGAGGTCTCCCTCGTCGTCGTCGTCGTCTTCATCGTCGGGGGAGAGCTTTAAATAAGAAGTGGAAAATAACGCGCATAAGAAATACGAGAAAAGTGGTGTTTATAGAATAGCAGTACACTGTCTCATACAACAAGAAAATAACAACAACAACAGCAACAAAAAAGGATAAATAAATTTATTGAAAAGGAATCCTTCTAAAGGATTTTAGATGGTGGAGCGTTCCATTCCTCGGTTTTATTATATCACGTTTCAAACATTATGCACAACAACAGCGACCGGCAACAGCCTAAAAGCAGGGAACTTCTTAAATTTCCTATGCCATCCTTAATACTCGATAAAGCGTTTTTTTCTTATTTTTCTTGCTCCACTTTTCTTTCGTCCTTGTTTAGCAGAATCGTCTTCATTTTTTTATTTTTATTATGTTGCCTTGTTAGAAATACCTTTCCACATACGAATACTTATAAAGATCAATAAAATATCTCGGTGCGGGTAATGTTAAAGCATGTCCCTACCAACAAGGATATCAAGCAACCGAAAAAAAAAACGATTGAATTCTTTTTTTTTTTTGCTTAAATATATCCCATATTGACATTGAAATGACAGAGAGATAACTAGTTGTATCCCACACTTTTTTTCGGTTATCCTTAAAAGGTGAACATTGGCTTGGTCCTCTTTTTTTGCGTCATGTGATGTAATAGTTTCCTTTTAGCCATTGTACTCTGACGGAAAACGTGTAGAAACGTTGAATCGGGAAGAAAAGCTGGCGATTTATTGGCAGTCGACAAAGGCAAAGGAGCGCAAAAGTCTGACACAAAGGACGAGTATAATAATAATAATAACATCATCAAGGACCAATCTCCTTTAACTAAAAGTTCCTTTTATTCCTATACCGTGTCGTCAAGATTATTTAGAGGGGGCTGCCGTTGTCGCTCCATGTTGGACGCCATCGCATCACACACAGCCAACCAACACACCAGAAAGGGATACACACATAATAGAGGCAAAACCGCAAAAATTATCACGACTCCTTCGGAAAAATCTATTTCCTTTATTTTTCAAGACGGACAGAGTGGGGTTGGTTAACCTTTTAAAGGACATAAAGCCGACTTGGGATAGTGACAAAATTTCAAGAGCTTATAAGGATCGGATAGAGGATACGTTCCTTTTTTTATGGAAGTCAGTCCATATTTCATATTTTCTTTTTAGGAGATATTTGTGAGTTGGTTCTTTTGGCTGGATTACGGTGATTGTGTGGACTTGGTAAATTTGTGATTGAAGTCGTTTTCAAGGCAACACAAAGAGGAGGTCGGTTGGCGCATCCTGCGGGATGTTGGACACATCCTTTTGTAAATTGAATTAACCCTCTTAGTGAGGGGTGTAATATCGGAAATCTTCGTGCAAAACGTTTTGAATTTATTGTTTTTCTGATAAATAGTAAAAAACGGGTGGTAGGTGCACGACTGGGTCGTACGCAACTTTCTCTTTCACAGCGAGTTGGGCCAAGCATGAGAGAATTTGACGAGTTTTATATATTGGCTAAAATACACAACAATAATATTTATTATAATCTCGTAATGCGATTATACGATTGTTTATTCCATTGTCTGTGTGAATAATAATGATTTTCCAGCCCGGCAGATAGCGTGGCAGTCACTTAAAATATCATGCAGGACAACGTCTGTGGGATCCTCTAATAGTATATATAAAATGTAATCAAAATCGTTAGAGCCGTTTCCGAGAAAATTGAGGTTATGTGTAATTTTTGTATGGCAGGTTCTGGTTATATAAGGCTAAACGTTTGAAAAAGAATGGCCTCGCATTATGACCAAAAAACTCTGGATACTAAGTTTGAAGGAAATCGATCAAGCCGTTTAGTCTGGAGAGACCATTACGGACCAGACCAGACGTACAGACGAACCGACGCCGACGGACGAAATTGCAAAAACAACTTTTTTGGGTTCCGCTATCATCGTAATGTTAGAATCAACCATAATCTCGAGGTCGAACATTTTCACGAAAACAATATCTTTCTCTTTGAAAGAAAAAGTTATAAAAGGATGTCCAAGAGTCAAGGATCTTCCGTGGGAGGAAATGGATATATGTAGATTTGAAATGTCTGACACAAGGGATTTCCTATTCATTTGGTGAGGATTTTTTTTAATAGACGTTTTATTTTTCCATTTCAAAGTGATTTCGTGGGTTGGACGTGATGTCATGGATAGTTTAGCATTCATGGACATTTTCTTACTTGAACATCAATCAGTTGGTTGAGAGAATGAAGAAAAGTAAAAAAAATATTTTCGTTTAGAGTGAGTCCATAAGATAAACGTGAGTTATCTACGAGTGATGTCATTAAATTTCATGAAAATTGATATTTTTGTAAAAGTGCTATCAATTTGTTCATACATTGATAAGCACATAATTATTTGAAGAGAGATTCCACCAGTAACATGTGATGTACGCATGATATCATGAGCATGTGCATTTCGTTCGCATTTTGTCTATTCCTACGTAGACTTTGAACATTTTATTGATTAAGAAACAACAAAAACAGAAGACGTAACATTACATTAGCGAGATTCAAAAATTACACGTGAATTACGTAGATGTTATGCAATTTTAAAACTTGCTTAAGTCTTTCATTAAGGACTTGACAACTTATTTTTTAAATAAAATGCAAACTACTTGAGATATCACAAAAAAAATGTATTGGCTTGAATTACGATCAAAACATTTATGAGTGCAATTCGACTTAGTTCATATGCCCACCATGGGAAAGTATGCAGCAGTCGATACATTGAACCCAATTTTCTATGACTCGTCCGCACATTTCGACCGATACGGTCGCTAATTCTCGTTCAATATTGTCTCCTCTAACGTCGTCGGCTTGTTGGCATAGACCAACGATTTATTGTACAGCCCCATAAAAAAAGTTTAGAGGCGTTAAATTACATGATCTCGGCGGCCAATCGACGGATCCGTTTCTCGAGATATTAATTCGGTTGTTTCACTCTCTGTGTGACTTGTGTCACCGTCTTGTTGGAATGACATAGTACTGATGTCAAATTCATGCAATTGCTCAAAGAAATAACGTACCAACACGTCTCTGTAGGGAATACCACTTACGGTAACGTGACGATTTTTTTCATCGACGAAAAAAAAAAACGGCCCAACGAAACCACCGACCGGCATGAAAACCGCAGCAAACAGTGACTTTTTGAGGATGAAGTGCTGTTTCCAGAAGCACATGACGTTCTCACCTGTCCAGTAACGCATATTTTGCTTATTGACGAATCCGTTTAGCCAAAAACCCAAAACACCCCAACGTAGGACACGTTACATTGGTGCAATTTTGATAATCATGTGTAAGGCATGAACTTCATCCTTGCTAAGGACTGAGTTCCATCTAACACCTCTTATATTCCAAAGTTTCACCACCAATAGACCTTGGAATACCATCCGTTCCGGCCGGGAACAGAGGACTTCATGTCTTAGGGGCTCCTGATTCCCGACTATAATTTCTGGTAAGGCTCCGCACGATCTTCTTTATAGGTCCCTGACAAACCCAGTCCCGAATCTCAAAGTTACTAAGCCACTACTATCCGATGTAAGTGGTCAGCAGCAATAAAAATTATTCGTATGGCAATTGTTAGTAGTCATTTACCATATGGACGCTGACCTGCATGAAGGGGGCTTAGATTGGTTCACGATGGGCTTTTAGAGATCACCTGCTATAGTACCATTCACTGCATATCGCCCAGGTACCGAATGACAGGATTCTTAGCTTCCTGCGGCTCCCTCTATTTAGGTTGTGCTTTAAGTTCAAAGAGAAAGACTTCATGTGAAATTTTATCGATAACTTTGCTAAAGTCTGTGGCAAGTACATCGACTTCATTGCCATTCTCTAATACGCACAGAGTGTTAGATACAAATTCTGTTAGATTGGTGGTTGTTGACCTTCCTTTAAGAAAACCGTGTTGGTTTGGAGAAAGATGGGTTTGCAACCAAAAAATAATGTATCATAAACGATGCTTTCAAATAGCTTTGGTATGCAAGAGAGTTTAGCAATTGGTCGGTAGTTAGAAATTTCGTTCTTTGGGCCAGTTTTATCTAATGGGACTATGTAAGAGCTCTTCCAAGGAAGGAAAGACTCCCTGTGATATTGAGAATTGAAAAAAAAAGAGTAATAGAGAAATAATTTGGCTAGATATAACTTAAAGTATATGGATCGACTCAGGTCTCAGAATCTGTATCTAGCTAAGTCGATCTAGCCATTTCTGTCTGTCCGCCATTCCGACCGTCCGTCCGTCTATCTGTAGGTCACCGATTTTTAGCCTTACATTTTGAGCGAAGATTATGAAATTGTGTATATGCGATTCTTATCCGTGCTGTTCGAACAAGTGTAAAAATTTTCAAAATCCGACCACTGTCACGTAAACTTTTAAGAATAACGTTTTTTTGTTGATCAAACGGTTAAGGGTTTTCAAAAAGTCTGAACAAGATCTTAAGACAATTTTAATATCTTTTTTTTCCATATTAAGTTTGCCACGCCCACGGAGCGTTTTCCGTAAAAAAACGATTTTAGGTAAAATTTTAAAAAATATCGAGAAAAAAACTTTTGATGGAAATAATTTGAGAATAATACCATTAATATTACGTCTATATATCTTTTTAAACCCCCAATTTTAGGGGGCGTTTATAAAACGTCCTTTTTTGTCGGACCATAAGAGATTAAGATAAACTTTTGGAACAAGATGTGGTGAAACTTTCCATTTCATTTTCAATATTTCATCCCCATTCAGTTTAAGGCACGCCCACTTATTGGGGTGTTTAATCCAAGGATGGAATTGCATTCGCACAGCGGATTATAGCCTTCTCATATGTTTTTTGAACGTTTGGGATTGGAGACATTAAAACTGTTGTTACCAATTCTAGATAGAAAAGGATCCTCAAACCATTAACGTGAGTTAAGGGGATATCACGATTTTATGGTAATTTGTTCTAAAACTTGATATCACAGTAACTCTTTAGTAAATTCAATTGACATGGGATCTCTAGTTGGGTCATCATCTTGCGTGATATATCACAGTTGTTTTACATAAATAATTTGATAGCAAAAAGTAAAAAATTCAAATTGTAATTCAAACGCTTGCGTGAGTTACACGTGATGTCACTTATGTATATAGTCTAGAAGTTATATTTTAAGTTTCAACGAGAACTAGATATCTTTTAAAACATATTTACAGAATAATCGGATCACAAGTGTATTAGTCTCCGGGAGTAGATCCTGCACAAGGTTAAAACATTGCGTGACGTATGCATGGCATTTTGTATACAATTATATTATAACTGAATCTTTGAAAGCAGATACTTCAGTAAGGAGTCTCCAAGCTTGCGTGAGTTGTGCGTTATATCACCTACAGAACACCGGTATTATGATATTTTTGTACTTTTCTCGAAGAACGTTTTCAAAATTTGTATATCAAGTCTACTGCTCGACAGAGGCTCTAATTTTAATGAACAGGCTATAATTCTGTAAGTATTCAAAAGAGTGCTAGCGTAAGCTACACTTAAATCATTGGATGATAATTACATAATTTCTAACAAGGTGATGTCACTTAATACCACGTCAAGTATTCAAAGTTTCGGAACTCAAAAATAATCGCACAAAATAAAATTTCATAGGAAATGTCTAAAAATATGTTATAAGTGTGATCTTCTTAAGTGACGTGAATATTTCATAAAATGCATTGAAAAGTATGTGCTTTGGACGAAAAACATCAAATCTTCCAATTGTAGATTTGGAGGCTCTCTTTCTCCATAATACCAAATGATTCCTGCCAGCACTGTTCGATAATGTACACTATTCATAATTTCAAGACGTATAATATGTTTGGCCTTTCAAAAATTCTCGACACTTTAAAAGTGCTGTTCAAAGGTGACCATTACAAAAATAAATTAAATTTCCAACCACTAATAGCTTACTGAACACAAGAGCAGAGTTCATTGAAAACCAAGTGTGGAAGAGTGCATATAGGTGTGCCACTCTCTGCAGTACACACAACTCCCCATAAGTACTCCCTGGCCCGTTTTAACTTCGCCTAAGGCACTTCCATCCGTGTTCCTATCTGCCGAATGGATGTTTTGTTGCTTTTTAAAATTTTGTCGTTTTACCAACACTATATCCTGCCAACACCATTCCATTATTTTTGTGTGGAAATACGAGTAAACGGTTGCCGTGCCTTCAGGTACAACAGTCTCAACAAAGTCCGGAACCGACAACGGCCAGCAGACTAACATTCCCATGCACCTGCTCGTATATGTAGAAAAATGAAATTCAATTATATGGGGAAACAATTCGATAGCTGTGGTTGAGTTTTTTTTTTCTCGTCGGACATCCATTTTATTTTTATCCATAGACCCATAAATGAAAGCCTGTGTTATACGAACTGGTAATACCGAAATTGTTGTAACAAATTGAACACTCCTCCTGACTGCAGGAGGCGACCCTCATCCGTCGAAGAGTGCGATGAAAAGCTCAATTCATCCGGACAGAGGTGCATTTTTCGCAAAACTTTGCAGAATTTTATGCTGAGAGGTGATTTTTACATGCAAACCACTTAAACTGTCGCTTCCTTGGAACTGCCGACATACGATTCTGTTTGTTCGTGATGCAGTCTCGAAATCAGGGTTGGGCCGGTGTGGAAATTAAATGTGTCTGTTTGGGGCTCATCAAGCCTTTTGGGGAGTGGGAAGCTCAGGTTTGGTCCTTCATGTTCAATTCTTTCGAGAAATCAATTGGAATTTATGGTAGCCCCATGATTGTCCAAATGGGATGCATTGTGCAATGTAACGCATGTGTCGACTGGCGTGGCTGATGGAAATGATTTAAAAGTTCCGAGAAACGTTGAATGGAAAAGATTTATCACGACTACAGTTATGCAATCACTTCAAAAGTTGATGTCACGTAAACTCAAGTTATAAGACAGATTCCCTATGAAATCATAACTGATACAAAAAGGTAAGTATCGAGTCCTTTTAAAAAGCTGTTTACATGTAAACTCAGTTCCGTGATGTCGCATCATTTGTGGCAACACCAAAATGATTTTGGTAGCGTATCCTAACTCCACTTGGAAAAGTCCCATTCAATATTTTTATAAAAACGACCAACTGTGGTATGGGTTGATAGAAATGTGGTATGAGCATAGGCGAATCTTTTTCACTAAACCTGTGGAAGATTCAAGAGAGTAACTTCTAAAAATATCATTAACAGGACAACAAACTTTCCAAAGTACTTTTCAACTTCTGAGTCCAATATCCCTACAAAACGTTAAGGACACTCTTGTGTTGACGAAAACTCAATTCAATTCTCGCAATTCTGTGATACGCCCGTGTTGAATGAAAAAACGACAATATAGAAGGCGTCCTATTTTCATTTCCATTTCAATTTAACTCGACTCCCAAAATGCGATCGCCCTTGTTTGTCAACGCCAATCGCGAAACCTTCAACCACAGTTTTCTTGAGCCCCCTTGTTTGTCTAGTTAATTGCTTCCGATACCGAGGAATATTTAAATTTTCATTTACACTCGAATCGGTGTCAGAAATCCTCAAACTCTCACAGCATTGACCCAGTTAAGGGCGAAAAACCTCGCGACCGAGAATTCATTTGTCAGTGTAACAAAAGACCCCCTGCCTTAGCTGACCTTAAAATCCAATAACAATCACGCGAAATCAAATAAACCCCCGTCCAACAGGAAATTCATGTCCTTTTAGCACGATTCACACTTTGACTGGCTTTGTTGGCGCTAGGATCCACACGAATGTAAACGACACCGAAGCAATAAGTGAAATAGTGGTGTAGTAGTATACTCAACAGACAGATATAGGAGGAGAAAGAGCGCTAAGCCCCACAGTAATGGACTATAAATTTTACGCTCCAAATGGACAAATGGACGCATGGACAGACCAGTAAAATATTAGTCAGGCCGTGCGTGGTGAAGGAGGCTCAAATGGGTGCGCCAGCTTGCTTCGTGCAGTAATTTATGCGACACTTTCGGCAGAGAGAAAATTCATGAGTGCAACCTAGCAGATGCCCAAAGTAATGTGGTAAACTCTGTTCACCTGACGTATTTTATAACAAAAACCCGTCACTTTTCGTTAGAGCAAAAACATTTACAAAACTTTCGAATGGAAAATTAAACGACTGACAGAAGTGGGGGGGGCAGGATATACACAACCTCTCTTATGAAAGGTTTTGGGGTGTGGGAGTGGGAGTGGTAAAGCTTCTCTCAAAAATTGCCATAAACTAAATCAAACTTTGAGCAAACAAAGTGGAAAATGTTGTATCTCCCCACACTCCAGTCAATCTCTCCTCCCACTCAGCACTCACCAACTTCTCATCAACATTGAACATGCAAACGGATGTTGGATGTTAACAGTTTTCTTTTCTCAAAAATCTGCTGATAATGGGTAAACACCGGCAAGGGCAAAAGGCACACCCAGACGAACGAACTCTTTTGCTTCCTATCTCGGCAAAAATGGATTGAAAAGTTGGCTACTCCGAACTGGTGTAGATATTTACCTTTACTCAGAGGATGCCCTCGCACATCTTCGCAGAAACCCTCCATCTAACATTTGTCCAAAGTTTTACTGCTGCTGCTCCTGCAGCACAGCGGAAGACGACGACATGACAAAAGAAATAGCAACACAAAAAAAAGACCTCCGACTGAAAGAAAAATGCACCGGAAGACCACTTTCATCGCTTGTGTAACCTAAGTTCTCCCTTTTCCACACACACAAAAAAAAACACGGCGGCCCTTAATTCACCCTATCGGTTGGTCCCGCACATTTTTCAGCTCAGCTCGGAAAGTGCACATCTATCGTTTATCTGGAAGGGCAAGTCTGACTTTTCCTTTTCCTCACTTCTGCTTCTACGTAGGATAACCTCTAAATTGCAACCAAGCCTTGAACCATCATCGTCGTTTTCGTAGTTGTCTCGAATTCTACCACCCCCGTTTGCCTGTGCGTCCCTCTCGCATCCTTCGAAACAATTTTAATTTCATTAAAAGCATTTTAATTCAGTTCTAATAGATAAGCTTCTTACTTTTAACTTTAAAATTCCCATCGTCGACGTAGTCGTCCTTGTCTACATCGTCTGTCGTCGTCTTAAAAATAATTCTCCTTCCTCTCCGGTGGGTTGCTTGCTGGTCCTTATCCTCTATCTACTGCTACTGTATCTCCTGAGGGAATGTAAAGTTTAACTAAAGGATATATTTAAACTTATTCTTAACAGGATATGCCAGATCATCTATTTGTCCTGTTTTGGATGCTTTCGATGAACACAATTAGATAGATACCTTGAAGCTATTTGTTCTTTTATCCCCACCGCTTACACCTGTGTCCCTTTAATCCTTATGATAGAGTGAGCGTGAGCAGTTACTTACTGTTCAATGGCGAATTAAAGGATTCCTTTGCAATAGGAGAATCAAAGTGGACATTTCCTTTTAGTCTCTCGGTGTCCACTGTCCTGTGAATCGGGTGTGGGTGTTAATTCGCACCCACTATGGAATTATCTGTGTGCTGGCGGTATAGAGCTAAATTTATATGGACTACAATCACAACAACAACATGGAAGAGAAAACAAAAATAAAATGCTCTGCACAAATAATTGGCAAGGATTGGATACCGATACGAGTGCCAGTGGTAATCAAATGAATTGCAAATAAATAAAGATAAACAATGCAAGGATGGTCCTTTTTGTGTTGGGTCTACTGTGCAGCCCCAGCAAAAAAGTGCCGAATAATTGGATCGGTTTTTGTTGAGGAAAGGGTTTTATACTGACCGCATAAGAGACTTTTCACAGTCGAGAATAACAAACATCAACTCTCGGTTGCCTTGTAAAGGAGGCAATTGACGAGTTTTGAGTCTTTTAAGTGTTTTGTCATTCGACTGTGCTGGCATTTAGTCTGATAGTTGCAAGTATAAATTTATTTAAACTATTTCATTTGGGAATGGTTTTTAATCTAGCGAATTTTTTTTAAATATTACCATTCGATGGAGTGTATTAATTTTGATCGATTATTTGTGACAACACTGTTCTAACCAGTAGCCGGTGGTTGAATGTTTTTCTGTCAGTTTAGGTGTCAGCTTCATTTCGGTGGCATGGTGACAACATTTTTTTGGCAAAACATTTGTTTCATATACCAAATGGCCGTATCACTCAATCGAAAAATGCCATCAACTTCCTCAAATGGCTGCAAAAGTCAGTTAAATTTTAATATGTGTGGAACATCATATGTGCAAAATACATATTCTTCAAGATGGCGGAATACTATATTTCTTATGGAGCATTTTGTTAGTGATTTCAGGCGCAACCTGGATTGTGTCGCAGACTTCCCGGAATTTCTTACGCTAGAACGCTTCGAAGTGACTGCAACAACACGTTACAGAAAAAGCGATGGAAGGCCCCTGTTCCACTCG
Source organism: Rhingia campestris (assembly GCA_932526625.1). Lineage (NCBI taxonomy): Eukaryota > Metazoa > Arthropoda > Insecta > Diptera > Syrphidae > Rhingia > Rhingia campestris. Next base: position 115,667,412 of record OW052185.1, on the reverse strand, counting down.
GCCTAGAATATTTCTTCGTAACTGAAGTTGTTTGATAAAAAATGCAGTAAAAAGATCCCAAATGGTCATCAACAATGGCTGTTGACCAATACAAAGAAATTATGAAATTATGTCGTTTGCATATAATTTTTGGCAAAACTATTGTTGGCAAGAAGCTACATTAAAACGGGCGAAGAGGCGACATCTATTGGAGTGGGGACCAAATATATAAAAAGGGTTGTTTGCATCAGTATCCACTATTGCATTGAAGAACTATACGTTGGTGAAATAGTTGAAGCAAATGTCACAGTTGGCAGCTCTACCTTTGAGAAGACAACCTCGACGTCTTTTTGAAGGACAACCTGCAAAATTCCCTGATCATCCTAGTCCTACACTTGGTATCAAAGCGTGGATCAGATGAAAAGTAGGCGTAGAAATATTTGGCCGATTCGTCAGTGAAAAATTACTTTCCGTTTTCATTATTATGGGCTTTGGGGGAAAATGAAATTCAACAAACAACTTAACGAGTTTAAAAAAACGGCACATTAATATTCTCCCGATTGAAATTAAAAAGAACTTGCGTCCGATAGGGATTAGAAAACGACCTTAACCAAATTCGAGTGTGCAGTCTTGTCTAACAAGACTGAATGCCCAACTGTATATGTATCCTGACGAGCTCAGTAGCGCGATATTTGGTGCAATGATGGGCTTGATTCGTAGTTCATCAAATTTGGAGTCCAGTTGTCCACTCAGGCTTACGACAGAAGAACCCGACATTGTAGATGTACACATGCGCATATGAATGATTGTGAGCAAAAGCCACACGGTCTTAGCGAGCATATAACATGTCAAAAGCATTATTTATAATTAATGCTAATGATGCTTCAAGACCCTATCTGTCTTAAAAAAAATGATTTACCATACATATGGGTTGTTTAACTTCCAACAAAGATAAACGTGAAACAATACGTAGGGGAAAATTAAAATGTTGAATTACTTGTCAAGCAACGCTTCTTAAATGCCTTCGAAAGGCTGATTCGAAAGACTGATTATACCCTATCCCATAGGGGTATATTAGTTTTGATACATAGTTTGTAACATAGAGAAATAATTTAGCTACATATACCTCAAAGTATATGGATCGACTCAGAATCGATAGCTGAGTCGATTAAGCCATGTCTGTCCGTCCGTCCGTACGTCACCAGTTTTTGGGCCTTAAATTTTGAGCTAGAAGGATGAAATTTGGTACACGCCCCCTTTTTAGAAAAACGTATTTTTTGGATAAACCATAAGGAATTTCGAAAAACTTTCTGAACAACAAATTTACAGAATCTGAATATCTGTATTTCGTTCATATAAAGTTTTTTGCCACGCCCACTTTTTGGGGGCGTTTTTAATAAAAAACGTTTTTCGGTCAAATTTTCGAAAAAACTTTTGATGCAGAATCATTAGTAATATAAATATGAACATTTCGTCTATAGACCATTTTAACCCACGCCCACTTTTTGGGGGCGTTTTTATATAAAAACGATTTTTATACACTACCCCATAACATATGCAGGAGAAAACCTAGTCTTTTGTAGAACCGTAAAAGTTTTTTATTAGCAGTCTGAAGAATTTGTTGTCACCATGTCATTTTCTTTATTTTATTCACATCGTGTTTTTAGCCATGTCCACTTTTTGGGGATTTTAGTTTTACAGATAGGATGGGATAGGGTATTCAACGATCCGCACAGTGGATTGTAGCCTTCTCATATGTTTTTTTTATATAACTAGCTGTACCCTGCGCGTTGCAACGTCACCAACTAAAATAAATTTTTAGGTGGTGACTAATTCGCTGAGAAAAATTTGAAGTGGAGAAAATCAGCATTCAAGAATTATTGTTGAAATCGATTTTAATTCCACTCACAATGATATCCGAAAATTAACTGCACAGCAATTGCATTCGGAACGTCAATTAGCAGTCAGATCCTTCACATACACATTCGATGATCTTCGTAAGTTCAATGTAGAGAATGGATAAAAATCAGCTCACGGACTACAAAAATTCAATTCGATTGAATTATTTATCTAAATGAATTTAGCTCTATTCGAAAAACGACAATATTGTCTTCAAATCATCATGAACTGCCACGGCAATATATGAAATTCATTGGAATGACTGTGGCGATACAGAGTCTGTCGAAAATTGGTCTTACCAACTCAGAAACCTTCATGGGCTCATGCACAACAACTTTGCTAAAGATCATCACATATGATTAGTATTGTATAGATTACTATTCAATAAAGGATATACAGACAAAGATTCATTTTTATATACAAGGTGGGCCAAAAGAAGTCATCTGATGTTGATGGCTCTCGGAATATCGGTTGTGGCTCGCGCAGTGTGTGCCGTTGCTCCGTCCTGTTGGAACCACATGTCATCCAGTCCTAATTCGTCCAATTGCGGCAGAAAAAACTCGGTTAACTTGCCCTATAGCCGTGTTGTCGTTTGACTAGCGGAGTTCTCGAAAAAAAATGGCCCGATGATTCCTCCAGCGTGAACAGCGCACCATGCAGTAACTTTGAGCGGGTGTAATGGCTTGTGGATTTTTGGTGCCCCAGAAGCGATAGTTTTGCTTGTTCAGGTAGGTGGAAATGAGCCTCATCGCTCATTATGATTTTGGTCGAAAAATCGTCACCGCGATTGAGGATGGCTTGGGCGTAGGTTACACGCGCTTAGCGGTCGAAAGGCAGCAGTTGATGCACGGACTGGACTTTGTACAGGGACAACCGGTTGATGGCTAATTGAGAGGCACGGAATCTGGTCGATGTTTCCGGCGACAGCTCGACATCCTCGGAAACAGCGGCGATATTCTTGGCACGACGGGCGCTCCGGGGCCGGCCACTATTGGCAACGTCCCGTGTGGTCCCATACTCTTCAAGGTTGGTGGCCAAACGGCGCAGTGTTTGCGCAGTCGGTGTCGGACGGCCGGGGAATCGGCGACAGAATTCGCGCTGCGCCAACACTACAGACGAATTGTTACGCAAAAAAATAGATACGGATACGATTATTCCGCGTTCTTGGGGAGTGTATCGCTCCATGGCTTGTTCACTTGTATTCTACATCTGTCTAGTCCACAAATGTCGAAATAGATTTGCAAAAATAAGAGCATCTTCCAATAGGGTGATATCTTTTGGCCCAACTTGTATATAGAAGAAGAAGATGCGTGCACACAAGGGGTTATGAATACCCTTTAAGCTTTCAAGATGGTGTATACTTTGAGGAGTAACTACCAATTTTTTTTATTTCAATGAATGGATCTTTAGCTGAACTTGGAGTTTATTAGTTTTTCTTTCGAAGCTAAACATGCAGCAACACAAAGTTATTGTATGGGGCGTGATCTATTAATCAAGGCACAGCGGCCATACTAAACATCTTCGCTTTCACTTTCGTTTCTACAAGGTGACACACAAGTTGATGGCCGATGTTCTTTGGCTTTTTTTTACCATATCGAAAAAAAAAACATTTATTCCGCGATTCACGTCTTATTGACGTGTATTTTGCATTTATTTACTGTACAAATGTCAAAGTAGAATTGGCACCTACAAAAACTATCCATCTTCCGATAGCGTGAAAACTTTTGTGTCATTAAAGTATAAAAACCATGTCAAGTACCTCCTCAAAAAAAAAAAAACAATACATCAGGTTCTTCACAAAGCCTCGAGGTACAATGCTATATCAATCTGCTGTCCTATTGAATTTTAACACTATCACAAACAAAGGACCACCACCTAATTAACTTACTATTTCTCATTAGCAATGTCCCCAGCACACCCTCAAAAGCTCTTGACAAAATTTTAATGAGAAAATCACTCCTACCTCCAACAAAGAGCTCTAAAATAATAAAATGTCATCCTTTATGACAATTATGTGTTTTATTGGATATTTGTCCGTTCATTGTCCTTTGTTAGTCGAATACACCCGCACCCAAACAACAAACAAAAAAATCTCCCCTCTCCCGAAAAATTATATTTTGACCAATTTCACAAGAGATAACAGAGCCACATTGGCTCTACTAGTCCACCTCTCCATGACCACTTGCAGCTATTTTCGGTTTTAATTGCTTTTGTGAATGAGTCGAAGAATGAACGGGTTGGTGAATATTTCACACATCCCTTGGATACGCTAGCACTATAGCAGAGCCTTTGGTGTTCATTCGGCATATGGTTGGGTCCTATCCAAAATAGCTCCGCACACTTGGACCTACCATTGTATACATAGGTTTTTGCAGTTTTTCGGGGGTTTTTAGCAGGAGTAAAAGGATTTTTTTTAATTAAAACGTTGAATTAATATTCTTTACTTTAGGCGAAGAGTTTTAAAACTCTGTCTCATCGCATCCGTTTTTTTTTGTTTGAGGAGGACTCTCGACCGTAAGAGTGAACTTGTGAATTTATTTTTGTGGTGCGCCAAACGGGGCATACAATATGGAACTAATTGAGTTTTGGATGATGAGATACACAAAGAAAAAAAAAACGTAAAGAATTGTCTGGGGATAATAACGTTGTTAATAAATAAAATGACTAAATGGTATGGTTATGGGGACTTAATTTGAGCGTGGGTCGAATGTTGGAGTGGTATTGGGGTGTTTAATTATTGTAACTTTAGTTGGAAGCAGAAGTTTATGGCCCTGTACTTCGTATTCACGAGATATTTTGTTTTGGGCTTTAAGTTAAGCTTGGTTGAGAATGCGAATGTTAGCATTCTTTGCCTAATAAGTGAATAACCTTTTGGACTGGTGGTATAAAACTCCATACATGGAGGGTTCTGATCCTTGAAACTCCAGAATACACCCCAAGCAATAGAATGAAAGAAGACGAAGACTGAAGCAGATGATTCAAACAATCAGACTTATTCCACTCATTTGTTGTTGATCGAAAAATGAAAAATGATTGAAGAATGATGAATGAATTTGCATCCTTGGTTCAAGCTATTTTTTTCATTACGCCTGGTAGACTGATGTTGATTCAGGACACTTGGTTGGATATCGGCTCGGTTGAGTAGCCCCCTAAGTTCCATTTTAATTGATCTGCCAATTAACTCACTTGATTTAACTTGATTTTCGCATAACACCAGTCAGACTGTTGTAGATGCGATGCAGTATATTTGGTTGATTTCATAGTCCTCCAGGTTTTGACATAATTACTGGGAAAAATCCAAGGAAAATCAGTTCAATGTAATATGAGTACTCTAGATGGTCTACGCAACAAAGAGCTTCTTCAGACCGGCAAACGTTGTTTCTTTTCGGAAGACGACATTAATTCGACGGCAGAATGTGTTACCAGTAAACTAGGATATTTAGTTGTCGCTACTTCGGATCGTCGCAGTATTTTTCCAACCAACAGTTGACTAGGAAGACTAAGTGAATCAGCTTAACCAACAGTTGCGTATGAAAAAATACTAAAAATTGTAGATACATCGGTTTCAGGTGAGGGTGCAGTTGCCTAGTGGTTAGTACATTGGTCTACTATGGGCAGGGCCTCTGCTTCAAATCCCGAAAGTGACAATACCTAAGTTTTTATTCACTGCTCCACCTATTGTGAAAGACTGACAAACATCCAGTAGTAACACTGTCATGAGAAGGAAGGTACTCTTCGTATCCTCTGTAAGCGTATGCAATTTTTGAAATTTGTTGAAAAAAGTGAATATTTTAAATGCAAGTCAAACCATCTATAACGCAGCACTTTCTACCTCGTAAGGATACAACAATGTCAGCGTTTCGCAGGAATTCTCATATCAATAAAAAAAATACAATAGTTAATATCGTAAATCTCGTAAGCTACACACGACTTTACCACCAACATGCAAGTGCTTCGTTCCACATATTTGCAAACAAAAACCTTCAACGACACGCGAATTGCTTTCAATTTTTTAAATCTCCAAATAACTCATCCATTTACACGCTTTTCAAAAATAAATATCCCCTTCTATTTCTCACCTTGTTTTTCTGCGCTTTAGGAAAACAAAATGCCAAACCCAACACCTGCTCGACAGCAGAGCAAAAGACATATTTTCTCAGAATTCGTCTCGTTTGAAAAAATATCACCAACCAAATATTTATTCAAAAATAAAACAAGGAAAAAACTTAAAAAATGCAATCGTAACAATGAAATGAAAATCCTTATAGAACGAGCGACAAAACACCCTTCGAACAACTTGTCCTAACCTAGAAAGAGAAAAACAACTACCACATGGGAATATGTTCACATAACGCCCTCTAGATTTATATTTGTTATTCGCATTTATGATATTTTTCTATTTTCTGTATTCAGTTTTTTTTTTCATAAATAAAACAGTGAATGCTGTTTGGAGGGAGAGGCCATGCCCATGCAAATATGTAGTGCGGAGGATGCAACACTTTCTCGTGCCATTTGTTGCCGCATCGAATGGATTCGAGAGGGAGTGCGATGCTTACATTCTAGTCAGTAGGGCAAATATATTTTTATTTGATTCAATGATTGCAGAACCTGACCGAGTAGAAACATTTTTTGTACAACCAAGCTGATGCGATTTAGTCCAACAGCTTTAAAGCTGTTCATACAGTCGATGATAGTCTGGGTATGGCAAACAAAAAGGGGGCAAAAATGTTTCTGAACCTTTAAAAAGTTTATACTGACTTGGTGTATGGTTGAAAATTAGTATTTGAATGAGAATTCAAAAGTGTTTATTTTGGAAGTACCAATGTATCTCAATACTGAATAATAAAAGGAAATTCTACAGCAGCAATACTTACAATCCCAAAAAGTTCAATTGGAACTATAAAATACTTCGTCGCCGCTCTTCATATATCGATCCAAGCATTTGAATGGGAAAGAGAAACGCCTTAAAATGTTTGAATTCAGAACAGAAAATGGACAGGAACAACATCGTGAACCATAAATTTAATCATTGTAACAATTGGTTAAAATCTGCATCCTTTTCTAAAAGGCTATTAACAGACTTACCTAGGGACCTAGACGAAAACTATACCAAGTAAGAAAATTCGATTTAAAGACATTTAACAGCAATTACAAAAGTTTTGGACTAAGGTAAAGCAACCTTAAAACAGTTTACCACAAATTCAATGAAACTAAAATGGTCCGGAAGTGCCTTCAGAATCTTAGAAATCTAGGATCACATAGTCATGTGCTATCTAATGAGAATGCCACAGTTACCGAACTACCAAGATAAAAGCGTTCAAAGGATGCCCCATTGGGTTAAGGCTGGGACTAGAATACCTTTTCGAAATCGAAGCCATTTCTCTATAAAACGATCAAACATGTGTAACTAACAGAATTTCTTATATGCCACTGTAGGGTACCAAGTTTACTTACTTAAGTGGCGCTACACTCCGGGGTGAACCTGCCTCTCTGCTCCTTAGCTTACTACCTCCAGTTGCGCACTCAATGTCGGTTGAGGTCGGTTTCTACCTATTCGCGTTACTTAAGGCGAGATCTTCCTCTACTGCGTCCAACGTCTGGCTGGGAATCGAAGTCTATGCGAGCCGAAGGATTGGTGTCAATTCATTCTACATGTCCTTGCCATCTTATAATCAAATGTGGTGACTAGAGGCATGACGCTGTACAGCTCATATAGTTCTTGATGGAGAATCTCCGTCTCCTTAGCCCGTCAACGCAAACGGGACCAAACGCAAATGAACGAACGCTTTAGAGCCGTAGAGCAGGGCTAGGATGATCAGGGTCTTATATAGGATCTCCTTAGTAGTTCGAGTGAGGGCTTTACTACGGAATTGCCTTCTTAGCACATCATATACACTTTTGATACGGTCCATGCTTCAGAGCCATAGAGCAGGACTGGGATGATCAGGGTCTTATATAGAATCTTCTTAGTAGTTCGAGTGAGGTCTTTACTACTGAATTGCCTTCTTAGCCCGAGGAAACAGCGGTTGACAAGAATAATTCTTTGTTCACATATTAAAGCAGATATTATCTTGTAGTCGATGTTGAGGTGAGTTATGCCCCTGCAGTTGACGCAGTTCAGAGGGTCTCCTTTTTTGAGTACCAAGTTTAGTCAAATAACAAAATCAGAACAGTCTAATATATCTTTTGCAAAATACGCTAATAGCAACAAACAGAATACAGAAATAGAGAGGAACACCACAACTAATTTTGTTTACTATTGTAAGGTAAGACAAACCTAGATGTGTGAAAGTGATTTACTTAAGTTAACACGTTGCTAGGGCTATATCTCCAGTCAACAAGTTCCATTGCTTGACGAAGAGCCTGAAGGCAAGTATTATTGGGCAGCCAATATTTATACGCCAGTATATTTAATTTATGTGAGTGCTTAGTGGGTAGTGCATTGGACCACCGATGTACGAGGTTCTGGTGTAAATCACAACAGAAACATTTGACATTTGAGGTTTAGGCCGATATTTCCTAAAATTAATTTTTATTTTTAATCATAGCTATCGAGGGTGAAGATACAAGAGGAAACTGTTTGAGATCTAACAAGATGTGGTCGCAAAAGCCAAAAATATAAACTACACGATATCCCCTACATCTAGATTCTAGTTCGCGGAGTAAAGAATACTGAAAGGCAAATGAAATCGAGATCATGATAGGTATTTACACTTTACGAGACATTTGATTTGAAATGTAGACCCCTACACTTTTTAAATGTTCTTCAACAAATATTATCAACTCATTGATGCTGAGAAGGCAAAATTGTTCGGAAGAAAAAATAGAATTGCGAATAGGTTGGAAAACTATGCGTGAAGACGGTAGTCATTCGTTTAGAATATCTGCAGATTGTAGTCTTTATAGTACTAGCGAATTCTTCTGCACAGGCACAGGCAAAGTTTTATTATTTTATTATTTTAAATGTTGCGACCGGCACACTTGGATGATCATTTTTACTTGAAACGATCTCCACATTTTGCAACAATATATCCGCGGAGCTGCTAAGATTTTCTAAGAGCATTTCAGCAGTATGATAATTACTAGTAAAGGAGCTATAGTCATCCAACAGCCCGGTGGTATTTGTTGATCATTGATAAAGTATATTCAAATATGTTTCAGCACTATTTGTCCATATAAACGAGTTATATCTAATTAATAACTGGGTCTCCACGACCAATATTCGATAGAATGAAATGTGGCATTCTATGAAAATTGCTTGTGGAGACTTCAAATAGTATTCTATGAAAAATGTCTCTCTATGTACTGCTCAGTCCATTGCTTTCTATGAATAGTATTCTATGGACTGTCGTTTCTGTTTTTGAATGAGATAGTAAGCAATGCTTATTGCTTTCTATGAAGAGTGACAGATAGTAAGCTATCAAATATTGCTGGTGGAGACGCGGTTCAATTGGTTCAATTGAAGCGTATCCGAATAAAATGAAAACCCATCTTAAAACCATAAACATCTGAAACCATATTTTGGAACATCTTTTATTTGCTAGCTGTAAATGTCAGGGCTAACTCGGGAGACTAGTTGAACGATAAAATTCTGAATCGAACATTGCTCCGTGACATCACAATGGGCGTCAATTTTTGCGAATTTTGAATGCGTTTTCAATGCGTTTTCAATGCTTTCACATAAACTGGTGGAATATCTGATGTATTAGCTTCTGTCATCCGACTAAATTCATATGATGGTTCAAGCATTTATTTCGAGAAACACTTAATGTGGCCTTCCATTGGGCGAATTTTAAGAACCAAACATAGGCCGAGTTCTTAAATGAAAAAATGCTGCATGCCTGCAAATTCCGCGTTAATTATTGTAAAAGTACTGCATTATCATTGTAGGAGTTTGGCAGCACCTGCGTTCGTAAAAGAAAATTGTCAGAATCCACTACGCATGCTGACTGCGTAGTGGATTCTGACGGACCTATGTCTATAGGTGTATCTTATAGATTACTGCCATCCAAGAAATATGATATGATGGGTCGGGCAAAAAGAGGACGAAAAACGACGGTCCGTGTTATGCTGAGCAGAAATAAGGACTTTTCTTATGTGGATTTGTTATACAGACATTAGCAAACGTATTGTAATATTTATAAAAATCACATTTGCCAATATAAGCTTTATTTGCGTTGACGCTTCGACGATGAAATAAGGTAACATTGCTTAGGACTGATTCTACCAGCTCCTGGACAAACTTATGAGCCACTACCAAATAACGATTTTAAAATTGTAGGAAAATACAACATTTTTAGTAGTATTATCGGAAAGCACAGCATACATGATACCACGTGATACTAGACATATCACCTCGATATCCATAAAGGATATCCAGAATAAAAAAAAACGGTGACCAAATTGATCACAATGCGATAAAGAACCACGCATCCAGCTTTTGGATGTCAGAAAATTCCGAGGGGCTAACTAACTCGGACTACGACCTGTTTGCAGCCAATGTAAGAATGCGGATATCCACCATGTCAATAAATGGGAAGTACTGCTATAGAATTTATTGTTGAATGAGTGGAATAGCAAGAAACCGACCACATCTTTGCAAACCGCGTCCATCAAACAATCTTTCGATTAATACCAACAATGGCGGCGATCAGATCGGCTAAATATATTCATCGATCCTCCTTTCACCTTCATTTTGGGAAAAAAAACATTCTTTTTGACAAAAATTGGAAGGAAAACCCTCCTTTTTGACAAAATCGTGACGGGATGGTTGAAATACTAGTTGTAATTGACGAAATGGTTTTTAATTCTGTCATCCCTTTATGACTTTTTTCTGAAATCAATTTGTCAATGCATGATGATAGCCTTCATGCAGCTACGTTTGCGTTCATAAATGTGTTCAAGGTACATTTGTTTGATGGCAACGTTGTTTGCAATTATGAACTCACCCTCACGCAGGGTTATTTTATACCTAACGCAATTCAAGCTAAGAAACAAAAATAGGGCACACCACGATCCCTTCCAAACATAAGCAGCTCAACCATTTTATATTTCAATTTTCTTCGCTCAACCCGTCACTTTCTAAGCGATCCCGTTTCTCTCAAGTATCCTTGAAACAAAAAAGCGGCAGCAGAACAAAAATTATGTTCTCCTGAAAAGAACACACACAAAAATGGAGCAGCACAGAGAAATCATTGTTTCCAACAGAAACAGCAGGATTGTTGTGATTTTTTTATTGTTCATCCCAAGTTTACCACCCCACCCCCACATCACCATATCCCCGGTGATATGTTTGCAACATGACAACATAAATTCCAATTCATTCCTCTACGGATAAGGTCGTTGTTAGCGTGTAGGTGGAAAAAAAAAACTTTGAAAAAACATAAAAATATATTTTAACAAAAAAAAATCTTCAAACCGCGCGCCGTGTGAAATATTTTAGTTCCCGAAATCCTTCTTTTTCGCATTGGACCTGCCTGCTCTCTGGTGTGACTTTATGCATTTCACGCATGTTTCACGAATGTCATCTGTTTGGATTAACATTGAGGCAATCGGTACTGGATATCCTTTGTGTGCTGAATAAATTTAAAGCTTATTCAAGAATCAATTTCGTTTTTGTTTTTTTAAATTACCATCAAGCAGTCGGTGACAGTCGTTACTTTGTCAAGCCTTCACTCAATCGATTTAGATTTTTGTTTAGAATATTTTTTTTTTCGTTTTATTAAAATCGCAAGGACGCATTTCTTTTGTCCTATTGTGATGATGGAAATATGTGTTTTTGCATGTCGGTTAAATGCGAATGTGGGATTTGAAAATTCAAATCACGGTTTTGAAATATTGAGATTGTTAAGGAGGCGCACACAGCCAGATGGCGTGGCAGTGATATCGAACAAAAGAGTTTTATCGCATAAAGAGGGTTGTAAAAGGCGACAGATTATCATGTAAAATTGAAAGGGTTTTGCTTTTCCACTTTGCGTTGGAATTCAAATTGAATTCCTTTAAGTGTTGTATTGCAATATCTAATTTGAATGTACACACTCTTCCTCCGTATGGTCCTGAATAAGGAATGTGTTCGTCGTTTATGTAGTTTGGCAGACGAAGGGAAATACAATTTTTTTTTTAAATATTCAAAGGAAATATGCTTGATGTAATAACGGGGCAATAGATGAGATCACTAAAGATTGTATTTTACGAGATCATTTACTAAGCCTATGAGCCGTTGAGCTGGAAAGGTAAGAATTTTCATAAGTTGTGCCAAAAGGTTAAAGTCAAAACAAGGAATACAAGGCCATATAATACATCCTGTGTAGATAGGGAAGGACAAATCGTAATAGAGCAACATTCGGTGATGTTTATATGATATGTTCACTTCAGCTTTATAACGTTATCGATCACAATCACGCTTCTAAATGAGAGAGCTGGACATAGTTTTCCTGCAGAGCAAAGTTCAGATTGAAGAAGAGACTCCAGCGTTAACTCTTTCGTCTATTTTGGAACCGTTTAGGAGCACGGATAGACCCTCGCTATAATGGTATTTAAGTTGTTTCTAGTCGCAGATTGAAGTTTGAATTTTGAAGTCCGTGTCGGTTATTTCATCTTCGGTTTTCAATTTTACGGAAATACGCTACCTACTCGTATACCTTTTTCGAGTAGCTTGATGACGTGACAATGAAAGCTTCTTTTAGTACGTTTAGTTCTGGTTTCATTCCACGAAGGGTTCTTGTTCAGCACCACTAAGGTTATGTAGGACGGATTTAGAGATTTTTTGTGTTTTTTTATGAAACTTTGTGTTAGTCCAAGAGACCAGCTTCTCTCAGAGATAACAAAAAAGAGGAGGTAGTTCATTTTAATATAAGTCCCAGCGTGGCTTCTTCTAGCTGAGCAGTCGAAACTTATGTTGTTAACTCCGCTGTTTAGAATGGGATACATGAAGTAGCAGATTGAGTCGGTTAAACTCAACTCCTTCGAGCCTTTTAATGGCTTCCTCGATGTAGAGAAAAGCAAACATTGTCAATTCTTGAAAGCATTCGATTTTTCTATTAGTTGAACAATTTCGTACAAGCTCGAGGATTTGCCTCTTTGACGCTTTGATTTAGAATGATGGTTGCATTCTGTGCAATACCTGTAGGTCTCACATAAGCCTTTTTGATTACGGACCTTATTATTAATCGAAAAGTCCTAGCCTTTCTCATAACCATAACTCACGTCGTAGTATTTTTCCTCTTCTATAGAAATGGAGCATTGACACCATCAGCAGAGATCTTCCGCTACCGGCAGTGTCGTCAGATATGGCTTAAAGTTACCCCTCATCTTTTTATTTTCCCTGAATGAAGGCTACCTTCAGGAACAGCTCTAATTCACCATATCAGGTTTTAACCCAAAGCACAAGCCCTAATATTCAACATCCCACGTGTACCAGCATATTCAGTTGATGCACATGATTAGTTCACTATAAAATAGCTACCCATGGGGGCAACAATTTCCATATCAATCGCCACAAGTATCTATCGATTTGATAAATATGCACCCCAACTCTTATGACAAAGAATTAAAATCCCATCAAGTTGATTTGTTATGCCCTCATCCGGCACTTTTGTGATATCCAAAAATTCGTCCCTTTATCTCGCTCACAACACTCATCCACCATCAGCCTGGTAGTGGTAGTCCAGTCAACTTTACTGTTGGTAACACAAAATCATGACTGTCATGGGAAATCATTGATAAATGTCTTAACCCTTCAATCATCTGCACTAAACCCCCAAGAAATAACAACAAAAGCAGGATTCACATGACAAAACCACAGCGCACCACATACACGAGACAGGGGATGGTATGAAAGCCCTTTCCTTTGGTATATCCATTTGCCCGCAAATTGTCCATGTCGCCCCATCACAACTTGATGTTTCAACAAGAAATGATTAAACGACTGGCACAGTCAACTGCATTCATGTATGTGTTGGTTTGGGTTCGTCAGGGGATACTAATCCAAAGTGAAAGCGACAGAGCATGTACATCGAAAAAGGATTGACCTCCGATGATGGCCGGGTAACATCTTCAATTGATATACACCGACCTTCTCGACGATGGATTATGATGGGGTACACATATATTGGAAGAAAAATGAAAAAAGGATCGCATCACACACACACACTGAGTCAGTAATCCCGACAGCAGCTTTTCATGTATAACATGTGTAAAACATTGACTAATGATGTGCCCGTGTTTGCTGTACGAGGTGATGATTTTTCACCCTTTGGGGATCCTGCAAAAAAAGGATAAGAACTTGTGTAGACACAAAAAAGGACTTGAGGGGACAAAATTAGCCTTCAAAAAGCATGAATAGCAACTAAATCGACTGCAAAGGTGGCTTCGACATAATTTGTCAATTTAAAGTCCACTTTACATGACGACGCCTTAATAGGAGTATAAGTGGGATTCCAGCAAAAGGACTTTTATAACGAACAAGTATGTGTGGTGTTTCATTGAAATTCTAAAATTCGGTTGCCATGACTTGCCATGTTTTTGGCAAACTCATTAAAACAGGTTTTTACCCCCACCCAAATGTCGTTTAAAGTTCTGAAAAATCTGTTCTTGCACAGAAGAGAAGGCAAACACCAAAAAAAAGGGATTCTCTCCTGATGATGACATGAGACAACGAATTATTTCGAGAATAATAATTAACTAGGATTTATTAAAAAGTTCTGTCGTTGTCGTCTTCAAGAAAAAAGTATTTGCTGACTTCCTTCTCGAGGAGAAGCGGTAGGACTAACACACTCTACACCTGTGTTTCATAGACCCATTTACATATTACACAAATGGGATTTTTTTTTTTGTTGTTGTTTTATTTTTGGCGATGAAACTTTTCGCAAAGTAATGAACAGCAACGGCATAAAGCGGTGGCGGATGTAGTAACAAGGATACTTGTAAATGCAGTGGCAACATCATTGCTTACGTTGGTATCGTTGGTATCTACGTTGCGACAGCACCATCGAGTAGAACACAAATCGGAGGACATTTTTTGAGAATGTAATATCCTTGTTGTATTTAATTCCTCGTCATTCCTTTTTTTCTATATGCATTCATATTCCACTCGAAATAATCAGGATACTGTTGAGAGAAATATCGTATCCTGATTAGTTTTGGTGTTGCCGACATTATTGGGGATCTTGAAGAGTGGATGCAATCATGATAGAGTTTGTGGTGATCTTATAATGAGAAAATAGTAGAATGTCCTGATAATGTACGCCATTGACTCTTACAACTGCTCTACGAGTATTTCCAAGACATCAATGTAGTAATCCAACTCACCAATTCGAATTTAACCGAAATTTTTCAAATTTTCACCGTTCGTGCAAAAATTACAAACGCGCATAATAATTTGCTTTTCGCGCCAATGCTCAGTCGTCAGATACAACGATCCAATCTCAACCTTTGTGTTTGTACCTTACGTAGACCTACGTTTTGAAAATATGTCCTGTTCAACACGGACAGTGAATTTATAGAAAATTTCTCAATCCAAATCGGCTCCACTTATGTCGACTAGCTTTGAAGGACCAACAACTGACCTATACATCCTATACATTGACAGGTTGTCAAAGAACCACATAATCTTCAGAGAAATATATACCTCCTCAATGAAGCAATCGGGCATGGCATGTGCAGAGGTAGTAAACCTAGAGTGCTTATTTGGAGACGCACAAGTCCAGCTTACCACAGACTAAAGGACTAAAGGCTACGATCCGATTCTCCCAAATTCCACATCATCCCGATACACACGTCCTATGTACCATACCCGAGCTCAAAGTCACTCGTGCTTAAATGAGAAATATGTCAAATCTCTTAACCTCAGCCACATGAAATTTAATTAAGAACATATTCCAAAAGGATGTGTATGATTTGCATGCAAATAATGTCAAGCTCCGATTCGGTCGTTCCCCGAAAAGGGGATCAAAAAGTCATCGACTCACGCATGACTCACATACACACATTTCGAAATTACAACCCAAAATACCAGCAAATTACTTTTGAAAACGAAAAAATAACCAAGACAATGCAGAAAAACAAACAAGGATCTGTCGTCCTAATTATAGAACTTGACATGAATAATATCGCAGCCTCTCTGTCAGGAAATAACGTAATGACAACAAACCATCTCACATATCATAATCCATTTAAGAGCCCACATACATCTGTGTGTGCTTGGATATTTGTATGTTGTGTTCAATCCCAAAGGACACATGTCAAAAATCACCAAGAGCACGAAATAAAACGATTTGATGAATTTTAAGAATCCCACCCTCTTTTAGAGTTGCTCAGTGAAAGTGGGAGGGGAGAAAAAAAAACAACCAAAAATATCTGCAGTATATCCTTACGCACAACAAAAGAGCGCTCAAGGATTCTAATTCGTTTTCTTAGGCCAAAATCTCAACCATGCACACATACGGACTGTCTAGAAATTGGTGACAATGACGACAACGACGACGATGACAATACAACGAATGACGTCCATTTTGACTCGAACCGTTCTTGCGGGTAGAAGGATGTGTGCTGGTTGGTGTTGTGCTATAAGGTTGACTCTCGTATTTCGTCTTGGCTTTTATGTGAATGCGAAATCTGTTGCTGACAGATAAGGAATTTCATAAAATATCCTTTTGTTGTTGCCAAGTAGGGTATCCCACAATAAGGCATTCTCATACTCAACGAGTGTAGGTACGATGGATGACATTTCAAGAAGCCATATACATACAGATACATATACTCGGAGTAGACGGCTAGTTGAAGGAACGTTCTATTAATCTAACAAAACATAAGGCGAATGGCTTGTTAACCAAATTTTAGGTTAAACTGAAGACGAACACACAAACAGCAATAACAACGAAATACTCCGAAGGGTTACATCTTGAGACTTGAAGTCATTGTGCTTCGAAGAGCTACAAATGTTAATACTTCATTGAATCACATTTCCGAGGCCTCTCGTCTGAACAACATTCATTCTTTTTTTTTTTTGTAATTTTGATAATGCAGGGAAGGATATCGCCTTCTGTGCGGTTTTATCTCGACCTCAACTGCTCCCACCCATCTGCGCAGGACATGCCAAATTTGGTTTGTTTAGGTATATTTTGCTTCTCTGGTCCTATGCAGGAGGGTGGAGTAAGGATAATGTAGACGTAAGCAGACGGCGATATCATGTTTATATGGTAATCTTCTTATTAATATCGCTGATTATGCAATCAAATTATGAGGGGTGCCGCAGACGATGAAGAATCCTGCCAGGATGCGAAATTGGTGGAAAATTGATTGCTTTTCTTGACTATTTATTGGGGGGAAGACAGTGAGGGAGTTTAGTGCTCAGAAAGGAATTTGTTTTTTTTTTTCATTTACCCATAGATGATAGAGGGAACGGCTTAAAATTGCTTCTATCCGGAAACTTATTGATAACAAAATTCAAGTTTGCGAAGGATCATTGCAATGTTTAGCTGTAATAGCACTACAAATTCACAGAACATGGGTTTATAATTGTGTAGAGACAGTATTTAATGTGTGTAAAAATTCTATAATTTCTAAATGAATTAGTCCTGGTGTTGTAAGAGAATTTTCTGAACCTTAAAAGAAGTCGTATTAATTCTATTGCACCTGACAAAAATGAAGTGGGGATAGCAATATTTAAGCTTATTCCTAGCAATACCGCGCCATCTGATATGCGAGCTATCCGGCTGAGATATATGTATTTTTGAAAGCTACTTGGTCTGATGAAAGTAAGTAGGCCAAAATGGCATACCCACTGTCGTAATATGTTAACGCCTGAAACCAAAAACCTGACCAAAAAAAGGACCCTATTAGTGTAATTTTCGTTCAAAGACTATCCACGATGAAAATTGTTTTCTGCAGTTGAATCCTAAAGCTAGGTATGCAATTTCGTAATATAGCTTTAACACCAAAACTTTGGTCTACAGAGTAGAGAACGAATTCACTTAAATTGTCGGCCACAATTTCAAACCGACCTCAACTAACATGAAGTGCGTAACTGGAGGTTATTATTAAACTACCGGGTTAAATTAGGAGAAATATTATTTGTGTCCCAAGTAAATCGGATCTATATCCACAATTAACAATCTTGATAACATATAAACCCATTTTCAATAAAGGAGAAACTCACTCATGGATAGCATTCATGAAAAATGATTTCATATTAAACATTACACGAACAAATATGTAATTTCATTATATTCAACGTGAGGCAACAATTATTTGCAATTACAATGAACTTGACGTTTATGCCTTCCACTGCAAAATTTACATTTATAACTCACCCCATGGCTGTGAGATCCATTACATAAATTATGGAATTAAATTAAAGTTCACAAAACGTCATTCACAATTGGCACACTTGATTTGTTTACAAATGTTTTTTATTACACGATTTAAAATTTTCACAATTCTGCAAAACATACACTCATCTCAGACACGAACAAACTTAACGAAGTACGAATTTCTTTGACAGCATGAAGGCGCGTTCATTGGCAAAGATCATCGAATGGAGAATGGGTGCGTTCGATGATTTTTTATAGTTTTTTTTTATATTGATTTAATGATATTTGATATACGCGGTATACAAAGTAAAACAATATTATTATCGAATCGGTTGAGTAGAAAATAAATGAAAATTGGGGATATAAATATAATTCCTTGTAGTGAACTTTGATTATTGGGATATGGTTCTAATGCCGATAACGTGGTGTTACTGAGTCCAAATGCAGAACACAGTACGTTATAAACAAAAATGATAAAGACACTTAGACCCAAATCATACTTTAAACATGCGATTTTCAGTCATTAAAATCATGAGTAACTCCGAGTTGACCCAACAATTTTGATGAGTTAACTCTGGGTTAAGTAGTTCGAAAAAACAAAAGAAGGAATATAATCAAAATATAAATATCAGGAAAATATCGACGGAATGCGGAAATTTAATTAAGTAAATGTAGGCAAACGTGTGCAAAGAGCAGCGAAATATTAATTATATAGGACAATTTTGTTTTTTTTTTATATATAAACATGTCATCCGAAAATGTAATATATCAGAAAAGATTTTACTTTATGGAAAACTTGACCGTTAATTACAGCGTTTATCGAGCAAATCGGTACGCTGTGTGAGTTCTACAGATGCCTTATACGCGGTTATAGTATGAAGTATTAATGAGTATCTAATGTGCAAAAGGTTAATTTGATGACGAATCGAGTTGCGTGACACATTTCGAACATTTTGGGGTACAGTGGGTACCTTGTTTTAGCGTGTATGTAATATAGCCGTTAATGTTGATACGTTAATTGATCAGTGACAGACACAATACATAAAAACACTGGTTCTTTGACCTTATTATACTAGCTGGGTAGTAATGTCGTAATGTGAATAACTTCATATTTGCAAATGAAGTTATATATAACTGGTTTGGCATATATGTGAAAGAAAAATAGAGAAATAATTTGGTAACAAACAATGCTGCTTTTTTGCTCAATTGCTGAAGAACGCGAAAATATTTTACCAATTACCCTGCTGTTTAAACGCAGAGTGAATCTGGGGTTCTTCAGATCATGTGTTTAACGTAACAAACTCGAAAACCTTCAAAGCTTAAAAGTCAAATTTGAAAAATAAATCACCAAATTGTAACGTAATGTCATCAATTGTACACATTCCAAAAAAGTCTATTTTAGTTCATTTTTATCAAAATGGCAGCCAATACACATTTTGAAATAACATTACTTTTGCCCTTGTATATTACTGCAGATAAATGTCTAAAAATGTTTATGAAATTGTGAGTTTGTTTCCCATGGTACTTTCCTGACGTAAAACTATAAAGTGCACCAGTTTAGGGATCGAATCGCTTAACTATTAGCAACCAATTAGAGTTCTTTAGGAATTAATTTTTTTTTAAATTTATAACGGAGATACTCAGGCTATAGCTTTGCACTTTTGTGACAACTTTAAACAGAAATAAAGAAAATTGAGTACGAAGTTTTTAGTTTATACCTACATATCACACAGGCCAAATCCTTGAAAACAAAAACAAACTAATTGGTCCTTTAAAAATTTGCAGAGCATCTCCTACATAAACCTATTAGGTAGTATTTTCCTTCAATGTGAATCCATCACCTTACTTTATGTACGCATTAATAAAAAAACAAACACTCAAACTCTATGTCAGCAACCTTATCACGAGAAAATCTAAGAAACACCAACCTAAAACACACTCCCGAAGAAAGAAACGACTGCTACATCCCTAAAAAAAACCGGACCTCCTCAACATTTATACTGTTCGTCGCATAAAACGAAAGAAAATCCTTGAAAACCCAACACCAGTTAATAAATTCCTTCCGTCAAGCTGATTCCGTTGTGTGCGCTCGATTATAAACTCTCAAAAACACTCCCCAAACGGATCATAATCAAATTCATCAACTCAATCATCATCTGGTATCGATGTTTATTGTTCTTACGAAGACGCCCACCCACACTTCCAGTTGCCGAATCAGAGACCAAGAAATCCCTAATTTATCAAACCAAGCGTACGCGGTCCCTATATCCAAGACGAGGATTTTCCCCCTCTGCAAAAAAGTTTAGCGCACTGGCATCCTTTTACAAGCGGCAAAGAGCCTGCTATTTGGTTCACAAATTTCGCCTCTACACCGATGAAATCAAAACAAGTCGTTAATTAAAACCGTTCTCCGATATCACACAAAATGATAAACGGATAAGTTACGCACATAATTAGTGTGGAAAATAAGGCGTTGGTGCGCGCAAAGGATAACTCTGTTAAATCACTAGGGAAATTGAAATGAGGAGAGCGTAAAATTCGACAATGGTGTCGAGTTTTTGTTCGTTTGTTTGCCATCCGAAGGTATCGCTTTCACAAAAAAAAACACTCATACAGAAAAAAGGGTAAGTATACGCCCGACATATCCAGCCCAGCATAAACAACACAAAGTAACGCTCGCTGAATGTGTTCATACATTTATCGCAATAAATGTCGCACAGGACTGAGCGAAAATAAGTGTTTTAACGGATAATGGTTTTACACTCTAAAAACAGTAAAAAGAAGGAATACAAGAAAACAACTACAAAAGGGGAAAACTTTTTCCATTTTCACTGTTATTTTGTAGTTTTATAAAGGAAATTTATTACGCCTCAGGATATGTGCTACACTATGTGTGGGTAGAAGGGAGAAATAGAATCAACTCAACAAAGAAACCAACCGTAGGTTCCTTATTTCACTTTATTTCGCAAAAAAATGAACCAAAATAGATGTTCGTAATATGCTAGATATAGTTTAGGCAAACTGCAAAGATGTAGGGGGTCCTAAAGTATCAAAGGTAAGAAGAAAGATCGCGGGACATTTATAGTGTTTGGGAAAAACTTGAGTCGTTTTTTTATTCCACTTGGAAGCTCGGTCGCTTGAATGTCCTTTTTTTCTTCTTGCTGTTGCTATTGGTGCGATTTACTTTGCACAACTATTTCCTCTTGGTTTGCTGATGTTGTTATTGTTGGGGTAGTTTTTTTTTTCTTTCTTTAAAATAGTGTTCTCTGTTCAATTGATCAATTGTTTGGAACCGAAAATATTTTGATTGTAAAGTTTTCCTGTATAAGGACGAAGGAAAGTTTGCACAATGCAGCAGCCAGGTGTTGGTGAAAATGCAAGGATGAAGATGAAATTTTATAGCGCAAGTTGGGTGTGGAGTTTTTTTTTGCTCAGCTTAAGTTTGTTTAGGAAGAGAAAGGAAATTCCATAAGTTGGGCATTGATTTTGTTGGCGGAACACAAGTAATCGGTGTGTCATGGATTAGTTTGTTGGGAGAAGATAATGTGTTTTCTTGTCGTGCGCCATTTTTTGTGTCGATTTTTGTCTTGTGGAAGGAATTTATGTTCAATGTTGGTGGTGTGACATGTGAAATATTTTCGAGGATTTTTCATTGAGAATGGGATATTTTTTTTTCTTGTTGGGGCACAAGAACTGGCCCATGAAGTCATGGAATATGAAACGCACATTCTATGGTTGGAGCATACGTTATTAATCGCATTACTAGTCATTTTTGAGGGATAGAACTAAAATAGGGGAAATCCTGACACAGTTCTGATAAGATAACAAAAAATTCGTTACTTCTGTTTGCAAATAGACATAAGGGACATATTAATCCCTGCTTCAGGAGATAGAACATAGAAGAATCACAATGCATGTAAATCGTTAATGTAACCCCAAAGTAGATATTGTCGCCTGGCTCCATTTTCGACAAAAAATAAATGAATACTACTGACATACCATTATATGCACAATAATGACTCCAAATTAGCAAAAGAGATGGCAGCACTGTACTAACTGTCAGACTTAATTTTGCATTTATTTGTGCATTTTGTATAGTCTGACAGACATACTTTAACCGGATCTCTCTAGACGGTGGCCTTAAGGTATGCAAGTTAAAAACCAAGCGGTAACTGACAACCACCGAAGAAAGATTATTTAGAATTATTCAGTGGAATGCACTGATATATAAGTCTGAGTGCTCCCTATTTTCCTTAAGTGTTATCATACGAATGGAAGCAAATAAATAGCCAACGGAGATTCTTGCTCCAAATAGTTTTCTTTTTGACAAATATCAGTCATCAATAAAATTAGAAACGTCCAGATTTACATTAGGAATTAATTGGCCTCACAAAAAAGTCAAGTATCAGCTTATAAAGACAATGTTATCGGTTTATAGATATTATGATTTAGACTCTAAAAAAATTTATGAACTCTAATAGGAATATTGGGTTAATCGAGTTGTTGATTAGAAGTCGAATAAACTTTTTTTTTTAAAAAAACTTAAAATTCCCCAAAGGTAGTTTGCAAAAATTATTTCAATGGCCTTTGCAAGCAACAAAATGTTTTTTTTTAATTTTTATTGACGAGGTGGAAAAGCTATTTTCCCTAAAGCCTGAATTTCTCAAGTGATATATAAATAGCTGTCCAGTGTCCATCGTACATATCTCTAGAGCCTTCTTTTGTTTACTAAAATATTTAAAAAAAACAAGGTAACCCTTAACAATCTCAACACCTCCGATTGAAAGTCCTTCCTTGGTCACACGTTGGGCGCCAATTCTATTTCAATTGGAGTTTTGTGGACTAAAAAAAACAACAAAACCACACATCAATTTAGAATCCGCCCCAAGTCAACATTGTCACACAATGACTGGCCATCCTCCTCACTTCACTTTGAAAGACCAACCAAATTACCAATCCCAACATGAATAATACTCTCATTTAATTCAATCGCCCTTTCAAAAAACATCCAAAAATTCTTTTGTCACTCTCGCTCTTCTGTTTTGTCAAACCACAATCGTTTTACACTTTCCATGCGGAATGGACGAGCCAGTTATCAAACTAAAACAATTCCAAAGGACACAAAACCCTTCCGCATACACAAACACACGCCACTCTTCGCACCGTAGCGAGAGACAGATTTCTGGGATTCTTTTCCGTATTTCAATTTTAATTCGGGAAAAAATGTTCGAAATTATTCTTTTGTCGGTGTCGAACAAGTTGTAAAAACAACAGAAATGGGAATTAACATACGAATGACAGTGGGCGGCGATGATATCCTAGTACAAATTCAATGAATTAGCCATTGTGTATGAGGACGTGCAAGGGCGGGCGGGCGAAAGTAAGGGCAAACTCCCTTTTGCTTTATGCATGTGAATGGGGGGTGTGTTGAAATGATTTTCAGTCGAGTCGCCTCGAAGGTCCTTCCATTTCAGACACTCATTTATTCACTCTGGCGAAATGGATTTTTGGGTTGATATGTTAATTTTTTTTCAGGATCTCTCTCTGCTGCCTTTGGCTGTGGGTTATGTTGAATGTATGTGTGTGTTGTTTTCGGTGTACATTATAGTTGAGAAAGTCGAGGGCGAATAAAATAGAAATTGAATTCGTTGTGCTTTGTTGAGTGAGTTAAGAGTTTTATAATTGAAATTTAATTAGCAAATTAATGTGCAGCAGTCATGTCGGATGAGTGTTTATAATTACAGAGAAAGATTTAATTAATGCGAGACGTTTGATTGATGGTTGTGTAGATGAGACGAATGTAAGGTTGCAAATAGGAATGATTGCAGCAATAATCCATATCCATCTAAATGGATGATGCAGCAAAAGTGGAGTTTTCAGAAAGAATAAAGTTTAGCAGAACATTTCGTCTCCATTGCCTGAGAAGTTTTTTCCAGGGAATTGGCAGTAGCGAGGTCAGCCAAGGCGAGCTATAATCTTGGATATACGAGAAGATAGATGTCGCAAGTCTAATTTATAATAACGCTTAAATTTAAAATTAAACCAATCCCGCTGTCAAAATAAAATGTAAAGCATTGCCTCGAAGAACTGAATGTTCAAAAGACGGGTAGGACAGTATGTTTGCACAAACTTTTTGGAAAAAGTCGCCTAGTGGTCACTGCGTTGGGCTAAGCGCGGGATCCATAGTTCAAATTTTAGTGGCAAGTGGTTTTTTCACTACCCCACTTCTTGCGAAAGTTTGACAAACATCCAAGAGTGTAAAACTGTCCTGAGAAGCTTCTGAAATATGGTCCTTCAGGAACTTGGGTTCAAATGTAAGACGAATGTTTTTATGTTACTTGTCCCATTATAAATCAAAACACAAATTCCTACGCTAGGTGCGTAGAAAAGGGCGATTTAAGAAAACAATCATCGCTCGGTTTTTGTTCAAACATTTGTTTTCAGTGGAACTACATTCTGAGCAAAGAAGAACCTTTTCTTATAAAAATGGTTTCCTTACTTCGCAGCTTATAATAATGATGAATTCCATACATACCACATAAACGTACCGGCGGTTGATACACATCGAAGTTTGACAGATATTCGCAAAGGGTTTTGCACTTAAAAATAACCATTAGAGTGTAGTTACTTTCGTGGTTTGAGCCTCACTTAGTAGCCCCTAAGTTAATGTTCTCAGCCCCACCTTATTCGTACATTCCTCACTGTCTGTTGAACCATTAATTTATACGATTTTCAACCAGACGCTTCTTAAAGTCCCCATAAATGCTTAAACATTTCATTAACTACATCATAAGAGGGACTCTTACCACTCATTGACAGCATCAAGAAAACGAAAGACTATAACATAGAAGCAAGTATGCAAAAAATGGCCATTTCCCAATTTCATTTTATAAATTATCCCACCACCCACTTCAAACTGTATCTAATGTCACATCTGTCAAAATTCGAAACACGCCAAAACTTGCTCCTCATATTTCGGCGATAATTTGCCAAACGATTTACTTTTGCAACAACTCCTAGGCAACAAGTCCCATTCTTTTACAAAACAAAATTCCAACAGGACCTTTAAACGCCCGCTCAAGGCATTCCATTTGAAAATATTTAATAAATTCCCATGTCCACATTGAAATTCCTCCAACCCGAATTTCCTCTAAGGAGCGCGCCTTGGCATGATGGCCTTTGATTTTGCATTATTCCTGGAGTAAAGAAATTCCACAAAAATTCCAAAAAAAAATAAAAAGAACGGTCCCGAAACAAAAGAAAACGAAATAATATCCATAATTCGGGTGATTTTGTTGTTGTCTTGTTAGGAGTAGGACGGTTGGTCGCTCGGTTGCGGGTTGCCCATGCTGTTTGCATTCCAAGGTATCCCTAGCATATATACCCGCGCTCATTATATGTTCGCTTTGTTGTGAATGTAATAATACGCATACACACAATAAGGGAATAGGAGACAGCGAATTCAAAACAAAATTCGACACATTTCATTTCACACGATTTCACTTTGCATAAAGCCTCCGCAAAAGGTTGTAGAGAGCTTGGACTACCGGGGATGCTACTTTGTAATGGCGGTAATTTGTTTTGTGATTTCGATTTTCTATGCAAACGTATACGGGGGCCGTGCACAATCCACCCTAGGGGCTTGATATGCAAAAAAAAAAATAAGCACGCTTCACAGACCGCAAGCCGTGCGTCGTTGTCGTCGTCGCTGCCGCCTCGCTACTCTGAAGAGTTTTTTTTTGTCTTTTTGGTGCGGAATTGGATTTATAAATATTATACCGTTTGGGGATTTAATGTGATTTAAGTGGGGACTATAAATGGATGATACATTAAATTCACGTTATTTCGCATTTAAACCAAGCGCACGCAGAACGTTTGTGCTTGAGCCGTGCGTAAGTGGTGGAACTGATTTATTTTGTCAAATGTTGTGATTGGTACTTTAAAATATGGAAGGTACACCCATTGAAGGATGTGTGGTTAAGCTCTAAAGCAAATATGTATTATATGCTTGAATTGACTCTAAATTTGAACATTATACGAATAAATCTAAGCTATTTTGATCAATAGACAAAAGAAATACTTATGGAGTCAAGCGCTTTGAAAGCGATCTCGTGAAGCAATATTTAAAAGCTTGTCGCTAAAAATTCAATCGATTTATATGAGGGCATTGTATAACTATGCCTCAACAGATACACCTTACCTTATGGTAATTAGTAATAAATTTGTCTGAGAAGTTCCATCTTTAGGGGTCTGGAAAAATTATTATCATAGCCAGTACTAGATTAGAGATAATCAGCCCTATCGAAGTATCCGTCGGAGCGGACAGTTTTACGCAACGCATACTTCGTCGGAGGTTCAAATTCCATTCGAGTTATGTGTCATCGAAAAAAAAATACTACACAGACGGAAAAGAATGGAACTAAGCTGTCAAAAATTGCACGAAAAATGCACTTGAACGCATTTCAACGCAATTCACCGGGATGCGTTACAAAATGTCGGAGAAATATTCCGAACAGCTTTTCGGAAGAATATCTAAAAGCAAAAATCCTCCGAATCGTACAAAATAGGAGAATTTTCGCTCCGACGGATACCTCGATAGGGCCGAATATTAATAAAATCAAACTAAAGCCAATATTCGCTGATCGATGCTATAACTTCCAAAGACCTGAGAGATTAAAATCAAGAATAATTGAGAGAGATGTTAAGCGATGAAGACAAGCGCTATAGGGATAAATCGAAAAAGGATTTCCTCCATTTCCTCCATTTTATTTGATGACAGTTCATGTACATGTATTTTCGTCTTATGAGAGCAGCACGCAGCACCACTATGTTCTGATCGGTGATCGCGGTGATCGTTTTCATTATTTGAATTAATTATCTCTAAGGATTATGTTCAACACTACAGAGCACAATTATAGTGAAAGTAGTCACCCATACCATGGAATTGTCTTGAAAGATAGATTGATAGTCATAAGTTCTAAATGCATTTTCAAATGGATAAACTGGGATAAATTTAGAGAAATATCTCTAGTGATCAAGACCAGCACTAGAAGGAATTATCAGCTATACATTAACGTTAACAAAAACAGTAAAAGATACTCGAGTCTATCCTAGAACTATGTAAAGGGTGATCTTTACTGATCAAAGGGAATTGATCAAATTCTGTGTAACCAGAACTGATCGTGTCACTATTCCTTAGGTCGATATCTGATGTCAATTTCGGTGATGTGATGGCTGCTGTTATCGGGATGGGAATGGATTTATGAACATTTCTTCAAAGAAGTTCGACCAGTAAAATAAAGCAACGAGCTTTATTTACGTGCTCTTTATACCTTTTTACAAACGTGAATCTCAACTACGTTATCGTACGGTGTACATATCTATCGTTGACATGCATGTCCCAAAAATCAAAAAAAAAAAACTTCTGCATACATACACCAAAAGGATTACCGCGACTCATCATCGGACATAATAATCCTATCAACTATCTCGATAAAACGAAATCTTTAAGAAACGTAAACCCATCCGACACCATCCCATTGACAGCACAATAAATGACAAATCTGTCAAAGTGACAGCCAGCAGACGGTCTTTCATCTGTCGTACACCGCCAAGCAAATGGACAATGTGTATCAATTGTCATGCGGAATTACCTCCAGTTGGCTGACGAGCAAACTAAGTGACACAATAAAACCTCGTCTTTGTATTTTTGGGAGCACAAAACGTTACCGAACATCCGATCCCTTCTCCTACTGAATCATTCATTCTTTTTGACTGCTTCATTCGCAATTTACACAAAAGCTAAACAGACATCGATGACGACGACGTCGACAAGTGGGTGTATACGTTTTTTGGGTTACTCTGTTCTCGAGTCATATGTGTATATCCTTTTGACAGAAGCAAATAATAGATGTGCTCGCATCGCTCTCCGTCGTCTTTATTTATCCGTAATGTTGAAAAAATGTTCAAAAATCGCGTCATGATTATTCACAGAATATTGAGAGAAACAACAACAAAAACACTGTGCAAAAGTAACAACTCCTTGCCCGTTCTTTCTTCGGTGTGCGCCAAGTATGTGAACATATGCAATAAATCGTCAAACGAAACGAAATCGGATTTTACGCCGTTGCGATGCTTTTTGCAAATATTCACAAAATCGTTCCTTTTGAAAATGGTGTGACGGGACTATGACGACAATGACTATAGCGACATGGCGACAACGACGGAAAGAAATGGCACGGGTACCGTTGTGTTGGTGGATGTGAGCGAGTGAGGGATGCAAATTTACCGTATATACAGAGTAAATGTTTCCGTCAAAGTCAAAGTGACTTTTAATGCGCGCATAGAAAAATAAAAATAAAAGGAAAAGCGAAGCTAAGGGATTTGTTATCGAGTTGGCATAATGCGAGCGGGGGAATATGTAGTAATGTCGTAGTTGAAGAATACATCAGTCGTGCCGTTTTTCCTCCATTTTATTGCACTATTCCTGCATTTCATTTAAAAGTGCTTTAAATGTTATACGAACGGGGTTGTTCTTTGCATTTGAGATCTGAGTGCGTTTAGTTGGCGATTATGTTAAGTCTGTTCGATTCTGTCATTTGACAGTTGGTGAATGAATTTATAGGGTTGGTATAGTATGGTGGAAAATGAGTGATACAACTGATTACACGAGAAAACAAGGAAATAATTGAGTTCTTAGCTTTACTACAGAATAATGAGTCGTTGGTTAAAATATCCTCCGTAAGTCTTTAAAGCTTTTAACGTTTACCAAAGTCTGACCACATGAAGCCTCTATATTTCCCTATTCGGGATCTATCTACGTTAAAGAAAAGTTCAATTTTATTTCACCCCAAAAATGTTACTTCGAATACATCAATGATTGATAAGGCTTGCAGAACCTATCTTCTTTGACCCTTTAACGAAATGAATGAAATGAAAACTGATGACTAGCAACAGCCAACTTCACATTTCAAGATCTAGATCGTAATAATCCATTCAAGCAAGGCTACCATATAAACATATATGGGAATCCCGCTTGAATGTTTAGCCAGTGATCCAGGTTAACCTGTCAAACGGTTAATGATTAAGGAACCGATAATACACTTTATGGCATCTCAAAGATTCTAATGAGAAAGGTTACCTCGGAAAAGGGGGGAATATGCCAAAAGTTCATTTAGGAAACCTACATTTTTAAAGAGAGGGTCGTATCAAGTTTTTCATTAAATGTCTATTTAGGTCATAAGTAGGTTAAGAAGGGGAGAAAAAGAGAAGATTAAATCGGACTCTGAAAATATCAATATCGGTTGATCGAGCACAGTAAACACTCTATAATTGTAATCAGTCATACATCAAGGCTAGATATCTGATCTGTTTATATGATTATTGTACGCCTAGGTCATGAGGAAAAAATGGTTTCAGGGGTTAACTTTCCAAAGGGAAACCAAGTCTAAGTGATATACGTTAATCGAAATCAATAATAAACATAGCGTAGGCTAGTTTGTCTCAACAGTAATTTTAATAATTGAAATTTTTTCAACTACTAGTTTCCCTGAGAGCGTGCACAGTCACCACTATGTATTCAAAAAAAATCACCCCATAAGGCCAGCACAGATAAATTCTGTCGGCCGGATTATAATAACACCAAAACAACCCTGGTAGCTCGGACAGCACTCATTCCACCTTAATTTTTTGATCGAGTTCTTTATTGTAAAAAAAAATATTATGAAATTGTAAAGGATCCAAGCCAACTATAGAAACAACTTCCTTGTCTAATCTGTCGCTCTTGATAGTTATAGTAAGCAATACATAAAAAGGCTATCAGGACAATTATGCAACATTCCATCCATGACCTGTCCAAACAAGACTCTGAACATTCCCGAGTTAAATCCAATTTTCACTGTTCATATCAAATTCTTCTAGCCACAATCTCCCACAGAATTTACCAGCCATCCACCCACTAGCTAACCATCAGATTTATTCCTCCCTTTCATTATTATTCTTTAATCATCCTTTTCTCGACCAAAATGAATTAACCTTTCTACTACCCCATTAAATGAGAATCTTAAAGACTTAACTGGGGTAAGGATATTATTAATGTTTAAAATTAAAATGGGATTCGATCCGCCATCACCGCCAAGCACGTCGTACATCGTCATTGTACCGAAAATTGCCACCTTTACACCCTTAAATTATGCACAGTGAACGAACAAAAAAAGGACAATGAACAAAAATATTGTACAAGGAAAGAAATAAAATTAATAATGAATTCAATTTTTCCACCACAGAAAAAAAAGAGTAGAAATCCAGCCAAAAAGGAAAAAAAAGGATTCGGGATTATTAAAAAATACCCCCAGCCATATATAGAACACCGGTTTTGTAATATCCTTTCATCATATTTTAGCATAAAAAATTATAATTTGTATGCTTTCACAAACCGGGGATTTGTGCAACTCTCCCTCTCTCTCACTCACTCTTTCATTAATTTCATTTCGAAATCCTTTCTTTAGTGTCCTTTTTTTGGTGTGTATGGGTTGAGTATCTTTTGAGAGAAATTAAAAGAATATGCTTGCAATAAAAAAGGGTTTAGTGGAGCTACCATTATAGTCGAAGCGCAGCCACCTTGGAATTATGCGCGTCAAATGCCAACGGCATTTCTGAAAGGTGATTGCAATCTTGTGTCTTTTTTGTGTAAAACGGATAGGGTAGCCATGAATGGTTGTTAGGTTTAACAATTCATTTGATCACCTTTTAATAATATTCAAATTCTTGTGAATTTGATCGCTTTTTGATGCCAGGTGCAGATACTTTGAAGGTGTGATAATTGGCGTCCAACGCGGGGACCGAGCAGGAATTACTTTCGAAAGAACACAACTATTTGTCCTTTTGCTGAGAGCCAGTCTTATTTTATCGAATATCGCTACAGTAGGCAGCTTGGTAAACATTATTTAATTTTAAGAGGGAGAAGCGGGTTCAAGGATTATAAACAGTTCTCTCCACATTCTAACCCGCCTTTAGCAAACTACTCATGCAAATATTGTGACATATGCGGAATGTGGTGATTCTAATGTAAGGAAAACTTTTTATTGTCATCAAATGCGTGGGATATCTTCCGTACATAGGCTAAGGATCGTGGCCTAAATATATCAATGCTTTTCAATAAGTAAACCAAAGTTCTAGCTTTTAATCGTTCATGAGTAGAGCAACCATTTTTTCTCCTTCTATGAAGGACCGTTGCTGTATACTAAATCTAACTGGGCTCCAATCCTGTTATTATGAAAACGATTATCGTTGAGATGATTTTTTAAAAGCAGGTATGTTAATAAGTTGATCAACGACTGCGTTGGACAATGTTATCTGGCGAAATAAAATGAGATGACCGTACTCAGTATTACCTGAACCGAAGTTATTAAAACGACGCGTTTTCTTCTTGAAGCTCAGCTTGTTCAGAGCTGAGAGTATCCTCTGGATTGTGTTATATTCGCGTCAGTAATAGTGCTGCAGTATTTATTTTAACGAATATCTTGCAGTTTTCAGCTTCAACTGAATGAATGAACTGCTTATGCTGTCGGCTGAGCTTTAAGTAACTTTGTATGCTCTCATCATCACTTGGACTCAAGATATTCAAAACTGATCCTAACTTGTGTATTAAGGAAACAAGGTCACGAGTTAAAAAACTATAAACGATAAAGGAAACCAGCTGAATTCCGATACGTCGAAACTTTCTTCTTAAACGAGGAATATTCTCCTCGGTTTAAAACATGCTGCTTCTACTATTCAGTCAAGGCGATCGCTTGAATTTTAAACCAGGGGGTTATTCCGTAACTTTGAAAACGATTATCACTTAGACGATAGTCGAGACCTCGTGAGCAATCGGTCGATAATCGTCTGTGATTTGATTTGACAATTATTGTTTTAAGTGAAGCAAATGAAGATGCAAATGCTTCTTAGTATCGACTCTGTTATCATATTAGTCTCAAGTGCCACCATTTCTACTCAAGGTTACTGATTTTAAGGCTCAAACTGAGTCTCATTGATCCTGACAGTTGCGAAAGCGCTCTTGGAAATTAACTCATAAGCTATTTCAAAATTCTTACAATATGAGCTATCCTGTGATTGTCAACTTTTGTAATCTCACATATAAGAAACCTTCCAGCTCCAGATGAGTTTTAAAATTCAATAGACATGAGCCCATGTCATTAGACGTCAAATGAAAATGCTTGTTCGCCTTTTCTTTTTTGCAATTACATTTCCATTCGCAGTGCAACCATGTCCTAGCCTTAATTGAATGTCATAATTTAAAACAAGAAAAAATACAATGAAAGGAAAATTGAGTCCTTTCAAGGGATATGACATCGTATACAGGAGTCGTTGTTGGCGCGCGGTGGAGGCGGTAGCGAGTGTCACAACGCGCAGTTAAATGTCCCTCAACACTATCAAACACATGCTCAAGTGAAACATACTCTCCGACAGGACTAAGAAGAAAGGCGAGAGCTTTTCAAGTGAATTAAAAAACTCTTATGCTCATTTTCTGTTCGGATAGTTTTTTGCGTCATTTTTATTGCAATAGCACTTCCTGTGCCGTATCCTTTTAGCAGTTAATGATCTTTTTCTTAATGGCAAAGCTGTGCTACTTCTATGCTAGTGCACACGAGTTTTATGCTTTGCTTTTGTGTCCGTCTGTCTGTCACAAGGAATGCAGGACAATTTCATCGCCTTTTATCCTCGGTGGATGTCTAAGTTGGTAGCTACTTCTTATTTTCATTTTTTTTTGCTAACGCTTGCTTCATGTTCTTTAGCAATATCCTGTTATTAGAGCCGAAGAAAGGGTCGCTAATTAAAACGTGTGTATTTAAACGAAGGGAAAAAGACGTCATTTACTCTTCTTATACTTAGTTAAAGTTTAGTTTCTTTGAATGTTGCTCCTCTCTGGTTGTTGGTGTGTTTCTTGAGAACATCATTGGACACAGGAATAGCTACAGCAAAAAAATAGAAGTGGACAACGCGGATGAAATGAATGTTTTGGCACAAAGTCACCACTTGAGTTTGAAGTTGGATGTAATTTTCATTTCGAATGTCTTAATTGTGAAATTGTTCTGATGGCGATTATGGAGGTCTTGTCCTTTCCGAAGTTTGAATGCTTTCATCTTGTTTTTCCACTAAAAATGCAAGTTTACTTCGTTGAAATATATGCAGGTGACTGTGGAATAAAGTTGATTGCGAAAGATTGTCCTTATCCAAGCAAATCGGTTGGTTAATTGTTTTGTTTATAAAGACTTGGATTTGAGCAGGAGCTAAATCAGACTTAAAATCATGTTTTTTCCGATCGCATTCACTGATTGTCGCAAAGGCGACAAGCTTTTCTGCTTTTCGTGCAGCACCCGGAGTCGAAAAGTAGGACTGTCACGATTAGGGTCTGATATACCAAGTATTTGAACTTTATAGTTAAGAATGTTAAAACATTATTTCACCAAACCAAAGTACTAGTAGTGACGGGCTCAATGAAGAGATGATTAGTGCGATTAACGGCAGCAGAGACTTCCGAGATTCCCAGTCGTACCAACACCAAAGCTATTTTGACTGGCCCTTCTATCGCGATGATGACTAATCTTCTGTGTAGTAAAAACTGTCAACAAAAGCATATCTCAACTCAAACGTTCCGTCATCATGAGAAAAAGCTATTGCGTTAAAAAGGTATTTTTTTTTAAATCAAAGTAGGAGCGATTGCCAGGAATATATCTTTGTCGGATCTCCACTACTGGGGCCATATTTTGTAAAACAAATATCGTTGAAATCACTTCGATATCAATACGGTAACGTAAAAATAGTATCGTTTTAGGTATAACGTAATTCCTTCGACTGAAATTTGGCTGTCGTATAGCTTCGTTTTCGTTGAGCTGTCATAAATATTGCGGTATCTGCTAGTGATTTATCGTTTACACCATCGCACTTTATCGCGATTATCGTTTACTTGCCGCTCGATTCGTTTTATGTAATAGAGCCCCTGTGCCATTCGGGGGTTTGACTTCTAGGTAGATGAACCTTTTAACTACCTAAAAGCTGTTGTTATCAATAGTGACGTTTTGACCATGGTTGAATTGTGAACTGTCTTCTTTATCAATTTCCGTAAATGCTAGCGGGCTTGAGTTTGGATTTGAGATTCGTTGGAATTGTCTTAATGGAAACATTCTTCTATCTGCTCGCCTCGGAGTCATACTAGTACGTACCGATAAATGTGTTGTAGAAATGCTACAGACTTTGAACTGCAAAGAATGTTTTATACTCTTGGATATTTATCACCCTTGCATTGATTACATTCAAAATAAACTAAAAAAAACGGTTAAAATTTCATATAAGAGAAAATTACAATCTTCATAAATAGTTTGTATATTGTTCCATATTCCACTCACAAAACATCTTTTGAAAATCCTATTAAACAAATTCCTCTTTCTACATATGTTATCTGTTCGCGAAAAATCTACAATTAATCCCATATCCAATGAGAAATTTTTTTCTGATGACCCCCATACAAAAATCAACTCGTACCCAAAAGCCACCCTTCCTCCCATCCTTCCGTCTATCTCATAAACCTATTCACCGCACGATCCAAATCTCTGCGGAAATAGGACAAAAAGGACAGACAACTGAGCAAAAAATGGTACGTCTACCCACAGGCACACAAAAACCCCCTATAGACGCACATTCACACAAAAGTCACTCGAAATAATTGTTAATATCTCATGGCTATAAATTTCATTAGGAAATTGCGCTTTCGTGCAATAAAAATCCTCATAATAAAATTTTATTATCCTTTTGAAAGTATAATTTACACCATCATCATCAGTTACACAAAGCGGAGTGGAGTTGTAGCACACACTCGTTACTCGCTACTCGCACACAAAAAGGGATAAGGGTTGACTGAAGAATTTCCAGCGAAAGGAGAGAAAACCAGCAAGCCTATTAGGTAGCCAACGGTGTTGCTTCTATTCAGTGGGCTTTAGTGGTTTTGAGGTGCCACTCCCACCGCCTGACGTTTGGACGTAGAATTCCACTTTAACTGTTCGCTTGGAATCGTTTCATAAATTATTCTTATATTCGATAAATATTCACAGCGAGCCCAAAAATGCCATTTCCTCAGAATGCTTAAGGCAACAAAGGACGTTAGGTAATTAGTGTCTCGGCGTGGAAAGATCTCATTATTTATTGAGCATTCTTTGAGTTTTTGTTTGATATTTTTTTTCACATTGTAGTGGGTGTAATTTTAATTTCGAACTCTACTGTATAAACAGTGAATGTAATAGATTGTGTTCAACAAAAGAGTGCATTCAGCGCTTGCTCGCTGAAGTGCTAAACAAATATTTTCGCAACGTCTGCGAGTATTTTTTTTTGTTCGTCCCTCTAGCTGTTGGTAAAAAAGACATGTGCCAATCCATACGAATGGAAGTGACGTAAGAAAGAGGGTGGGACGTGCAACATGAGGCAAAGGTGTCAAAGAAGGAAAAAAATCGCTATTTGTACGGCAGAAAGACCCACTTGAAGTTGGATGCCTTTTGAGTAAATATTGTTTAATTGGCTGAGGACAATTGCGATTGTTTGGTGGCACACACATAAAAATGTTGTAAAAGCATTGAGACTGGAATAACAAAAAATGGTTTACCTTAGGCTGGTTACTGTTGTTTTTGTTGTTGTATTTTTGTTTGTTTACTTTGTAATTGAGAAATTTCAAGGTAATTACTTGGAAGGTTGCGATCCCCGGGCGAAGAAAAGAGTTCCGCCCTACTAATTGGCTGTACAAGTGTGTACGAGTACTTGGATACCCTGCTGTATGTGATGGTACGCGATTTTTAATGCGAGTTCTTTGCGTTTTTGAACCAATTATACGTGATTTCAAAAGTTTGCTAATTAAACGAAAGGATAAGGTTTCCAATACAGACATGTCATGACAAAGGTTTGATGGTTTCTTTTTTGTTATAAATGTTGTACGTTTTTAGCATTGTTGTGTAGTGGTACGTGCGAGTTTTGGCAGTGGGTTCTTTCGAGAGTTTATGTTGGTTTTATTGCCAACCCATTCGATGTGGTTTTAAAATGTTTACGAGCCTTGTGCATGTGTATCGGTTAAGTTAACTTATTTGGCTTTCTGTGTAAAATAATGATTTCAAGATGGGTACTACTATTCTCATAAAGATTGGTGGAACAAATTGGAAAACTAACGCCAAGACGAAAAATCTTATTTTTGACTTCAATTCATTCATGAACATTTAATAAACAGATTGAACTGTTGTTTTCCATTAAATTGAGTATTCCCATTAGTTTGAGTATAGTTTTGACTTATAAAACATTTTCGAATCCTACAGAGCGCTGTAATTGGTAGGAAAAAAAAAATCAGAAACATTTTACATTTTTTCAAAAGGAACAAAATTTAGAAATATTGTTTCCCGGTTTTGATTATTTATTTCTTAACTCTATGCGGCCATTTTCATAGTAAAAAAAAAACAAGAAAGATGCATTTTATGAGTCTTGTTTGTTTGGATATTATCTTTTAATTTAGTTTCTTTTAAAAATTTGTCATTTAAAAGGTAAAATGCCTAACAACGATGTTTTTAATTATGGCTTTACCCGAGGGCAAAATCATAACTAAAATGGAACAAACTCAACCTTCTTGAGATTCATGCAAACGTGCAAGACAATTGTTTATGCGAATTTAAGGTTTGGGACGTTTTTGTAGGGCATAGCGTATACAACTTACTCATGCTCGCAACTCTCTTATCCGAAAGGTTTAATCTGTTTTCTTACGAAATGTATTATTTGAAAATATGTACTCACCTGAAAAGAAAAAAAAAATAGTATTAGAAACATCGTAAAAAGTCTTAAATAAAAGTTTAATAATTTGCGTTATTTAAAAAAAAAATATATTGTGTAATATATGCTTTTCAAAACATATTTTGAACTGAAAATACAAATCATTTTTTATCCGTACTAGAAAACGTCCGTATCATTGAAGTATGTGGAGAAGAAGCATTAACTAAACCTATCCCTCTTAAACTTTATCACAGTGTGGCGAATTCTGATTTGATCTGTATTGATATTGAATTTGCCTTTAAAATTATTGCTAAACATTGTTTCTTTGGACAGGGCAAGATTTTTCTCACAACCAAGGATGTGTGTCTGCACGGGGCGAGTCCTTCAATTTTATTTCGAATCATAACTGCTAAGTTGAGACAAGCTTATCGTGAAAATTGATACCAACTGAATGAATTGTCAGATCATTACCAACCTTCTCAAACGTTATTACTAAAACTACCCGAATTGGAAAAGCGAAGAGTTACCGGTTACCAGTTTTGGTTTATGTCTCATTTCAGACCCATGTAGGTATTAATGTATTTCAACCATTCCGCTAAGATAAGATAAGAAAAATTGTGTCAAATTGGTGACATTTACCATCTGAAAGACGGTGGCGGATACGCAATTTTTTTGTTTAATGTCTCATCTCTGAGACACCAACGATCTGACTATTTAGCAATCCCACTTAAACGGGCCATCTAAGTAAATTCATACAAATTGGTTTCACTTGGTATCTTTTGCTCTTAAACCTTCCCACGACTACAAGAAAGCCATTTGACTCCATTTTCCTGACCTTACTTAGTCAAGCAAATTGTGTTAAATTGGAGATATTTCTCTCCCGCTAAAAATGTACCGTGTACGCAACATTTCCTTAGAATTATTTATTTTAAAACAAAAAAGAAGACAACAGCTTTGGCTGTATAAAAGGACGCATGTGAAGGCCTCTCCAAACCAAAGACTCCTCCAAAATCAAACAAACGCTACAGTGCCTTTTAACATCCCTCCTCCCTCAATAAACGCTCTTTATTTATTTTTATTTCTTTTCTCTTTTGTAAAGTGATGTCACCATCCACAATGGACTGACCAAACAGCCTTATTACCCAATATCCGAGACATATATTCTCACCGCATGAACGCGAAGAAGAAAAGT
The DNA here is from genome assembly GCA_932526625.1 of Rhingia campestris. Lineage (NCBI taxonomy): Eukaryota > Metazoa > Arthropoda > Insecta > Diptera > Syrphidae > Rhingia > Rhingia campestris. The sequence goes on along the minus strand of OW052185.1, from coordinate 115,629,237 downwards.
CCCCCCAACACACCGAAAATAAAAGGATCCCAATTCGTTCTTTATTTGTTCCCAGTATTTCAATTTGCACACAAAAGACTATGACGATAATAATAAAGCCAGTCCGGTGGTACCGCAGTCCTTTTCAACAGTATCTATACCACTTAAGGACTCTCAAACAAAACGAAAAAAATCCGACATCCTTTTATCCCGTAATGTTCTCTATAATGCAAAAAAAACGGAAAATATCAGAACGGGATGACAAATGAAGTATTTCACCCACTCAAAGGAACAAAAAAAAGTCCTTATTTCTATCGGCTTTTAGCTGTCACAGTGTCCCTATCCCATTCAAAATTCCATACTGAATATATTTCCCCTGCATATTCATCACATTATCATACACAGGGATCTGGCGCACTCATTGGACTTTTCTATTCATTGGTTGTCCCTATACCGAGAAAATACAAAAAGAAAGCGACAACAAAGTAAACAGTGAAAAGAACATATGAACGTGAACACTCATCGCCATCATTTGCTGCGTCTCTCCACCCTATGCCGGCAATGAATGCGATTCAGCTCTTTTGATGGGGCAGGGGCAGTTATCGGCCGGATCGTAATCTGCAATTGGTCATCCATTGAGAGTTCGCCGGCTCCCAATTGAAGCCCAGAAGTCCATATGAGGATTGAGGACTTGCTATTGAATATTGAAACCGAGTCAAATTGATGCGAAAAAAAGGATGCTCCCACAATCCGGCGAGGATATAGACAACATTCACACACACCGTTGTCGTTGTCCAATTTCAAATTCGGAAAAGGGTTTTGCGGTTGCATTTTTGTCAGTCTCCTGTATTATTATGCGAACACATCCCTCTGCGTTGTGTTTGCGTCCGTGCGGGGATTCGAGTTGCGGCACAGCGGTGGTGGTGACCAGTGATTGAAATAAATCCATTCTCATGCACTTCGGCACCGACGAGTATTTTCAAATCCTTTCATTTTCCGTGTACACGAGGATGTCTGTCTAATAATATTGCGGTTTGCGGTTGTAATTTGGGTTTTTGGTCGGTCAAATCTGAATGTAGTTGTGTATATGAAGCGGGAGATGGCTACTCAAATTATTTTGTTGGTGGTACTGGGACTATTTGCTTGTTTTTGTTGGAATAGATTTGCTCATTTGATACGTTTGTTGAATATGGACGCAAAAAAAACGGTCAAAACACTGGTGATTGAGTTGGACAATTATTTTTTTTTTGTGTTTGAATGTTTTAACAAGGGATTGTGAGGTTTGTTTTTTTTTTATTCAAGCAGGGGAATGAAAACTAATTTAAGTTTTAATAATTGAAATTGTTAGGTTCGTCCTTTTTCATTTGGTAGGATTTAATATATTCGGGATTTTGCGAGAGTAATTAAGTGCGGTCTGTTTTTGTGGTTTTGATGAACATACAAAGAGGGATATAATTGTAAAAAAAAAACTGTATATCAAATACTGTATGTGGAGATAAATTTGTCAGTGAAAGGACGTAATGTGGGGACGTTGTTTTTTTTTATTAATTTGCTTTGAAGGGCATTGAGCAAGTTCTTATATTAAAATTTTCATCATGCTAGTTGAGATACAAAAAGATGGAAGTTAACTAAAGTTTTATCATATAAGTAAATGATTAGCAATTAGAAATGGTAGTAGACGTCTTGACGATACGTACTCCAAAAGGATAAAAAGTTTAAACCCTTTGAACATACAAAGCGATCCACAAAGATGCTGTTGACATATGCGCCTGCCAGGCTACTGACTATACCTCAAAAGGTGACACGGAGTTGCGTGATCGTGACTGACTATGGAGATTGAATTGAAATCCTTCAAACGTGTACAGCTGGAATCATACTCGTCCCAAAATCTACTTTAAGGCGCTGAAGCATGGGTTTTATTTAAGCGAATCAAGAAATCCTTGGTCGTTTAAAACTCGAAATGAAATCAAAAATGTTTGGTCCCGGATGCGCTGAGGGGTTCTTAAAACGGACATTCAAGTTGCGAGTTATACAACGACATGAAAAAAATAAAAAAAGCTTTAGTTGGTTAGGACTTGCCGAGCAAATGAACAGCCCGCATAGTTTTCAGGCATATATCCAGCGCAGTATGGAAAGACAGGGCATTAGCGGTAAGCACAAGTAGAAAGCGACTTCAGTTGGGGCAGATATCTATGGACCTTGCTAAATGAAGTGCCATGTTTGTAGGTGTCCAGGTACATTATCGATTATAGTGTCACTTAAGTAAGAAAGATGGAGGCCTGGTTCGGTCTCTAACTGTATTGATTTACATTGACAGATTTAATCTATGGACCTTGCTAAATGAAGTGCCATGTTTGTTGGTGCCCAGGTACATTATCGATTATAATGTCACTTAAGTAAGAAAGATGGAGGCCTGGTTCGGTCTCTAACTGTGTTGATTTACATTTAATGACAGATTTTATAAGATGTGTGTGTGCACCTGAAACGCATTGCTCGGAAAACCATGGTGTAATACAGCTGAATAATTTGTAGACGCGAAGTTTTTCCATGATCAAATGTCAAAACTGAAGAATAACAGGATGACATTTTGAGAAGCCTCACGCTGAATCTGTGGTCTTAAAAAGAGTACCTATAAATGAATCACCCAATACATCGCTTGCTTATCTCGATCGTATGCTGTTACAGTCTTTAAAAGCACAAAAACTTGCTAAATTGACAGTTTGCTGGTAATTGTTTCGCCCGCGCAAAATGAATAAGCCTACAAATGTATTAAAACGCTTTAAAAGGTATTCATAACCCTTTGAGTAGAGACATAAATTTATATGCCAAGTTTAAGCCGTGTTACCTTAAAACTACATAAGCATTCTCCATTACTCTCGTCCAGAGGGCAGACAGATACAATTGATGTTATTTGATGCGACAAGTCCACTTTCAGTCCTCTAATGTTATCCAAATTATTTAATTATTTCACCTCTGCCGTACCCCAATTTATATACAACTCCTAAATCGACACATATCCTCCTCTTGAAAACAAAAGACCACCCGCTAAGCTCTGCCCTGGCAAGGGCTTTTCTATGTTTTAATTTGAAACCGGGTCTAACAATGTGCAAGCCCAGCGTGTGACCAACTCACGTATTCAATCCATCTCTTTGTATGATTACGTTTCAATTAAATTTTAAATAGCTTTTAATTAATTTAAAGCTCAACCCAACAAGCTATTCACTGTCTATTCACCGTGTATCCACCTTGCTTCATCTGGTAACAGAAATCCGGAAATCCGGTAGCAGGCAATTGGTTCTATACGATTTCCCATTGCCTTGAGCAGGGGTAGTGTTGTTGGCCAACTTGAATTCCACACACTACCGCTGCTACCCTATGCACACTCCCTCTTCGCACCCAGTCTCTTTGTATGTTGACCCAAAGTTTTGGATTTTGAAGCAATTAAATGAAAATACTAATTCAAAGGATTATGTCCTGCTGAGACATTTAATATCGAAGGGATTATAATGTTTTGAACACACTATAACATGTGTGCCAGGGTTGCACGATAGCAGGAGTAGTGGTGCAGATTACTTATAAATCTAGAGAGAGTTCCACACATGCCGCCGCTATTGGATTTATGAGGGATGTAGAGTTTTTTTTTTGTATCCTGGCTCCTTTTTTCATCCTTTGTAAGAAATGTGAAACAAAAACAATTTGTTGAAATAAATTAGATGATAAATTGTGGTTGGCATGTATCCCCGTTTGGTAGAAGCACGTGGGAATAACCCTTGGAAGCACTGTGAGTGTAGCTTGAAAAGTTGATATTTCATATAGAGCGAGTGTAGGTGGATTACGGAACACCCACATGATTTGTGAATATTTAAAAAGATTGTCAAAGTATATGGGTAGCTAGGTTATTAATTGCGTTTTTCAATTGTTTCAAGAAGTAAAATGAGAGACCTTTAAAGGGTTTCATATGGTTTATGAAATGTTACTTGTTATACCAATAATGAGTTTTTTTTTTCGTTTTTTTAAGGATGGTTATTCCAAGATCAAATTACTTTTCTAGAAAGGCATGTTTGTTTTCAACGAGTTACTATTTATAGCATGCTATTTTCCAAAGCGAAATAGTAGACTGGTCATTGGTGAACTGGTGGATGAGAACCACGAATGCCTTCTTAAAATCATTTACAAAATTACTAGAAATACTTTATAGTCCAATCAAGTCCAATTCAAGGTAAACTTGGTTCTTTTTTTTTGGACTATGAATTATGTACATAGAATTTCAAAATTGTTGTCTGGACTGTCGTCAAGCTAATATGCTGTTTAAAACGCAACTTCTTGGTTCCATAAAAATTGTATTGAATGACTTCTTATTTTCTAAATTATGACTAGGTATTCTGCTAAGCATGTCCGCTTTGTATAAACATATAGACTTTGTCACTAATCGTGTAAAAAAAACTATTTTTTGATTCAGTTCCCCCCCAAATTGATTATCAAATCACAACTGCCAGACGAACATAACTGCCCACTACATTTATAAATCAAACTTTTGAAGATATTTTTCTTTTTTACATTCATCTCAACGAGTCTTGACCAAGAACGCAGTTTTAAAAAATATTTTTATACAAAACGGGTGTTTTTTTTAGAGGTATAGAACTTTAAGTTGGCAACACTATTTTAACTGGCGGGCATTTTGTCAGCTGTCAAGTGATTTATTTTTAGTTTGGTTTGACATTTAAAAACGAATAGACTGGCGCCTGAACAACGCTTCCAAATTGTGCAATTTTTTTTTTTTCAAAATCATGGTTCTGTTCGAAATACGTATCGCGCACTACGCCTACTTTACGGGCAACATAATCGTCCATCAGAGCAATTAATTCGATTAAGTATGGAAGTTTTCGGACCACGTTTACTCTAAATGATAATACGCATCCACAAAGACATCGAACAGTACAGATCTTGGTTTGCATGCTTACAAAATCCAACTCAAGCAAGAACTAAAGCCACAGGATCACCTAGCAAGGCGTAGATTCAGTGAATGGGCCCAAAACAATAATTGGACCGTACTTCTTTAAAATCGATGCTGGCCAGAACGTTACAGTCAATGGTGACAGCTATAGAGTCATGATTACTGACTTTTTTGTTTATCAATTATACAAGCATGATGTGCAGAAGTTGTGGTTTCAACAAGGCTTAAACATGTCACACGGTTTGTCACAATTGATTTATTGAAGGATACGTTCGATGAGCGTATAATTTCTCATTTTGGTCCTTTGAATTGGCCTCCAAGATCCTGTGGTTTAACGCCACTTGACTATTTCATGTGGGGATATATGAAGCCGGTAGTCTACGACGATAAACCCGAAATGATTTACCACTTGGAGGACAACATTCGCCACATTATTGCAGATATACCGCAACAAATGTTGGAAAAAGTCATAGAAAATTAGACTTCCAGATTATACTACGTCTGAGCCAGACGTGGCGGTCATATGCCAGAAATCATATTTAAATTATAATGCCAGAAGATTATCTTTCGAATAATGAAATTTTCTTTATTCGAAAGATAATCTTCAATTTAAAAAAAAAAACATATTTGTTTTATTCCATTTCAAAGTTCTATACCTCTAAAAAAAACACCCTTTATAAGTAAACTGTTCGCTTTATTTAAAACTGTAGGCAGATTCTCTTGTCACCGTTTCCCAAATCTAATGGACTTTTGTGCAACTAGATTAATAATATCTAACTATTTTTTTTTTCAAATTTAGAACGGTGGCACTCCAAGATTTAATCAGTAAGATTATTCGTTGCGAACGCTTTGAAGACAAAGATTTAATAACGTCGGTTTGTACACAATTCTTAAAAAAAGCATCGCTTAAAATGCTACTGGGTTGGCTACGACATATAAGACAGATTAAACGCTAACTCTGTCTCACTCGAGTGTATTAAAATCGTTCCTTTAGAAAAATGTGGGCACTCCTACAACTGGTTAATAAATTATGAACTCAATTTTGAAGCCATTTTACTAGGATCAAGAAAAACCCAAAATTTCTTTTATTCATCGCTGTCGAAGTCTAACTGAAAAAGTTTTAATAGGACCTCACTTTATTTTTCAATAAGAACTTCTGTTCCAAAGGCAAGACAGTACTTGCATTTTAATTGATGAAAGGACAAGTGATCCTTATTGTTTTCGAATACTGTAACTAGTTGGACTTTTTGTCTAAAACCGAACCATCCGAAGGCAGACTTATCATTGTCAAACACTGGAAAAGTATTTTAGGACATTCAACAAGATTTTTTGTTATACATATCCTCAGAAGATCGAATTTATTTTTTTAAAACTGATTATTTTATTACCGTTCTTCTCAGATCATATGTTCGTATTTTCTTTAATTGCCTTTGCAGCGTGGTATTTGAGTGATCAAAGTTGATGGGGGACGAAGTTGGACGCAAAAGAATGTCAACTTCATTAGTGTCCAACTGATGTTGAATAAGCATACGGATGAGGTTTGACGATGAAGAAGTCGCTTTATAACGATCATATGACGGACTTAAATTTAAGGACATTTTCAACCTTTCCTCAAGGCAGTACCCACCTTAAGAAGAGACTTCCTGCACGATGATCTCGAATCACATTTAGAAAACCTGACACAATGGATGTTAAATTCCCCAAACCTGTCACAAAGTGAAATGACTACAACTCACTCTTCGTTGCACCTCTTTTCGAAATACCATCCTCCCTAAAAGATATCGTCCTATCGCTGTGTTCATAATTTTTCCAATTTGCAAGTGACTTGTCATCGCGGATGTTACCAAGCCAACAATGCCGTTAGTCAACGCAGGAACAACTTTTTTACTTACCTGTGCTTACTCACACACACATAATTCACCAATGAAAAGGAAAACTCATTTTCCGTCGCACCACCAGGATGCGCGCTAATAATTCACCACAACAAAAGAAAATGAATGCTCGTTCCCCATCGCATGAAAGTTAAACGAGGCACATGTTGCATCAAAACTCAAGTAGTTTGCCTGGTCCGTGTAGTACAACACGAAGACGCAACGCCATTGCTAGCTGATGCACTAAATTAGTCCTTTTTAGCACTTGTGTGCAATAAAATTCCAATTTCAATGGAATCGTCACCAACGTACAAAGGGGCCTGCATAAAGAATGCAAAACAAAATGAGGAGGCGAAAATAGAGAGAAAACGCTAGAACGGAAACGGAAACCGAAATTGCTTCAGTGATAATGTCAACTGGAGGAGAATTTATATTTTATTATTATTTTCGCTTTTCTTTTTACGAAAAACGAAGGAAATTTCTGAAAACACACGCCCGTTGTGCCAGGATAAGAAATGCATTTGTTGAGCTGGCAGCCGGCCGTTGCGGTGGGCGCTGCGAGCGGAACATTGCAAGTTTTTGAAGATTTTTAGTGTGGGTTGGGTGTCAAGGACTTCACGGACACTTTGGTGGCGAATTCTTTTCTTATCCTTCATTGTCGTCGTTGGTGTTTGTATTTTTTTTTATTCACTGTAAGCTCGGAAAAATGAATTTGTCGGACAACAAGGAATCTCATTTTGCAACAATGAAAGAACGTGGTAAATTCAAAAGGACCAAGGACGACACAAACACATTCAATGTGAGACCCAACGCACATCTAAGGCCCTGAGGAATTGAGAAATGAGATGATGATGTCCTTTTCTTTTTTTTTCTGTGTGTTATTTTCGCTCAACTCAGCCGGGCGTAGAACAATTGCCGAGCGAAATGGTGTCCTTATACACTTCTTGGTGCAATTGCATAAGTGTGAATGTTAAGGAGCGGGTGGGCGAACAAAGGAGTCCTTTATAGACATTTTCTTGTGTATTATTTCTTAATAGAGTCGAGACGTTCGTTGGCAAGGCGCCGCCGTAGGGCGTATATGTGTAAAATGGAAAAAGGAGAAGCAACTTGTAATTGATATGTCCTACATCCGGGTTAAGATGAACAGGATCTCTGTGTGAGCATGTACTCGAAAATTTAATTGTTGCAGTTGGCAGTGTCTGCTTGCCAGAGGTCTCGAAAGTATTTGCACTCCGTAACGGTTATGAGTTCAAAAACTTTATGTGTGTGGGTGTGTCGGACCGAAATTATAGGGAATGAGTTTATAAGCACGAATTAACATGATTACAGAGTGAATGGACTGAAGGATCATTAGGAATTTGTGTTAATTGAATTCTCTTAACGAGTTCTGGGTCTTGCCTTTGACAGCCTGGTATTTGAGTGATCAAAGTTGATGGCGGACAAAGTTGGACGCAAAAGAATGTCAACTTATATGGATGAAGTTGGGCGATGAAGAAGTCACTTTCTGGTTTTTCAGAGGCTCGAATGATTTAGTTCGGAAGGGGCCGAATGTTTTAACCAGGAAATTCTAATTTATAAACAAATCGACAGGTTTTTGTTTCAGTAACTTTTGCTCAGAGTAGTAATGCACTGATCCGATAAACTGATCCAGAAGAGAAAAAGTAAATTGCCAGGTTGACTATGAAAGTGCTGCATGGCCAAATTTTGTGACAACCACAGCGTTTACAAATAAAAAAATTAAGGCGTAATCTTTTCTTGTTGATGATTTTCCAGATCATTTCGAGATCTCATAGCCTTTAACGGTAATAAATGTCGAAACTTTAAGGCCCTAAACTTGGTTGACGTGAGTTTTTGACGGTAAATAGTCAACGCTCCCTGAGCCAGCCTCAACTGAACTATGCGGTACATCTGAGTCATTCTGGGTAATAATGCTATCATAATGTAGAGCTAATGTCGGTGTGTGCTGTCTGTCATACGATGCCTTAAAGTTGATGGTTAGGTAATGTTTTTTTACGATTGGTCTGGATGTGAAGACTTTTTTTCAATCATAGATCACTCGGGACGAAAGTAGCATTGTTACGTATGTTACATAACATTTTGAGATGGCCATACTCTATCCTATGTAGTCCGGTTTTCGAGCACCGATTGGTGCACCGCTATTCACCAAGAAAGTGTGTTGTCTGTCAATAAGTAAATTTGGGTACATGTGGTATTATGTGTAAGCAAGATCAATTTATGAAACTCATCGGTGAGTCCAGGAAAGCAAACAGTTGCTACATATATGGGTGCGACATTTGGTAACATGTAGGTGGCCGAAATGGTCATTTCCCTCTGAATGTTGAAATGACAGCTGATGTTGGTGTCATTAATATGTTTTAGCGAAGGTCTCACGTCTGGAGTTTGTAACTGAAGCTTGAATCTAAACAGGTAGATTTGATTGAGTTTTAGATGTATATGTGATCAGTGATAATGAAGATGTATTTTTGGAATTGGAGTGTTGCTTTCAGGAAGGACGGTGTTTTTCATATGACGACATTTTTAAAATGAGATGCTAGATATTGGGAACGCCTCTAACGTTTGTTGGTGTAAATACAAATAGCGGTACTTTGAAAAGGACAGATTGGACGAGAAAGGCTGAAAGATGAAGATGAAAATTGGTATGTGGTCTGATTCGGGTGGGATGACGTATTCAGATTTGATGTATGAGTTGAATAACGCTACTTTTGACTAACATTTCCTTTTGAATGTTTGACGGTTTTATCGACATTTGGGAGTCTTCCCGAAAGTTGGAGCGTTGGATTTTGGATTTTGGTTGGATTTTGTCCTTACAATGAAAAGGGTATATCTTCACACTGGAGATCTTGCAAAGGGACCAAACGCGATATTTGTATGATGTGAAGCTTCTTTTGGGACGTTGTGAGCTCGATTTAATATAACGAAAAAAGAGATCAAACAAAATATCGGTTCCCGTCTGATCACCGAAGCAAAGTAGCGTCGGTTAGTACTTAGATATGGGAAGGCTTGGGAACACCGCGTGTTGTTGGTTATTGTAAGAGAATGAGATGAGTTCAACTTTCATAAAACCGGTTTTATTGGCGAGGGATCTGAGTTTCGGTGTAAGGAATATTTGAAATTCTTCAACCAAGTTTGTGCGGTAGAACAAGGTTAAAAACTAATCAAAGCACCAATTAAGCCAATTAATTGTCAAAATGTCAGTTCAACTCATCTCAAATGAAATGAATACACTATGGAGGTGGTAAACAGAGAGAGAGAAATTAGGCTGAGCACAGAGTACTCGATTTTTATTTTCATTTTATCCACTTTTACACCAATTGTAATGTTGTGATTTTAGATTCAAAGCAAATGTAAATATATATTCACATCACATAAAATATTGATTTCCCACCTATTTTACAGCGTATGATTACCGGTTGCGGTATCAGCTGCATTTTTTTTTGGGGAGGGGGAAAATATGCTCTTAACCAGAAGATTACCTCTGCATTTAAACAGCTCTGCAGACAGACCACCGAAGCTGGTAATTGTTAAGTTGTGTACCAACATCTTTAATTCTGCATATAAAGGTACACAAATTCTTGTGCTAGCTTTTATAGTTTTTATAGACATGATCTACCACAATCTTTAAATATAATTGGACTAATTTACAGTGGAACCTTAATTCAGACTGGGAGTATTCAACTTTTCTCTTTAAGTTAGAGTTAACATATCCAACCTACTATCCGATCTAGTCTAGCTCATTTCAACAATTATATCTACAACATCTGATTGACAATTGTGCAGCCTAAGGTCCAAAAATGATAACTCTAGGCGAAGAAGTAAAATTCTCATGGACGATGTTATGTATTTCCTTTAACAAGAATTTCCTAGTGCAGTCAACAATTTATAGCCCAACACTTCTAACCTCAATCTTAATAATGAATGACAAAATATATGTAGCCCGTCATTCCCGACGACATGCAGTCCAAAAATCCCATTAGCCATCCTTTTAATAACTTCAAGTCAATAAACCAATAAACCGCATGCTCTATACAACTTGCCGAAACCACTTTCAGCATCCCAAGCCCCAACATTCATAATGACCACACTAGCGACATGTACCGGCCTAATGCAGATTCATAACTCATTTCATTGTTTGGTGATTGCATCACTGGAAATTATTTCTTCTGCGACTATGACTGCGACGACAACGACGAACGTTGTCCTGCATTTGTCCTCGGGAGTCCTACTCGTGCACGTTTTATCGCATTCACCTGATGAAAATAAAAATTATGCCACAACTTTTAAATATTAAGCGAGGTCATGCGGTTTGTCATTTCAAGTATTTTTTTGTATCCTTTTTTTGCTTTTATTCGCCTCATTGGGCAGTGCGGACATTTTAAGTGCCAGATGCAAAAATCTGGAGAACATAGAAAAGAGAAAACATTTCATTTTCGTTTTTCTGATTTTTTGTTTGTGCTCGTTTGCTTTTGGAAGACAGATAATAAGCTGGATAACAACGGTATAAATAAAATTAAATGTGATGCTGCAGCAGAGTGGACGAGAACCGAACAAACAGGAGCAGCAACTAATGCTGCATGCATAACAGTCACAGAGCATTAAGCAGCTAATGCTCGTTTAATAAGTGTTTTCTTGTTGCGAATAGTCCTTGTATAGTGCAGGCCAAGTTTATAGGTGGATTTCATTTGGGTGATTCTGCTTCTGTGGATGGTTTCGTTTTTTTTAATAAAATTAAAATGACATTAAAATGGGAGGGGGGTTATTATAATCTGTTTAACAAAAACCGTAAGTACAGGACTTATGATAAGGTTTATTTTTTTTAGGAACTGTTGCTTGTGCTGTACTCCATCTGTCAGCGAAAATTGCCACTGAAAAAAAAAACCCAAACACTGACTAACCAAGGAATTGGTTTTGTAATTTTCCACAAATTAACATACATCCCACTACGACCTGTCTGCTATACAGCCGAGGGCTGGTCTGCTTGTCCAATACCTTTTGCCACTGTTTGTATGGAAAATATGCATAACATAGAGTTGCTATTCACAAAATATAGAAAATCCTTGCGGCCATTTTAAATAGCTTTCGTATTTAAGCATAAGATTTGAGGAACCTACTCATCAAATTTCAAATCAGTCCAGTCTATATACCTCTGAAAGATAAACCACTGACCTTCTTCAACAAAAAAAAAAACCGATCCGCGTATGCGTGTGCAATTTCTGCATGCTTGCATGCTTATCCAAACGAGTGATTTGAGATTATTTTCCAGGATCGAACTCATAAACTTTTTGCGCATCAGTTATCATCGCAGTAACCACTCTTTAAATGGTCCGCCAGATGTGGACTCGGCGGGAACCTTAAAGAACTGAATTGGTGCTTTTCAGCAGGAAATACAAAGTCCTACACATTGACCCTCCTAAACTTAATAGCGTCAGTCTCAAGTTCGCATAATCAGCCAAGTACTTGGGTCTGGTTTTGCCTAAGAAATTGAACTGGAAAGCAGACATCCAAGAACGCGTATAAGACCCGTAGCCTCATAAAATACAAAAAGGCAATCGGAAAGAAATGGGGTATGTAACCACATATCTCTCTGGCTTTACGTGTCTATCATTAGACCCATACGAAACAGCCTCCAACCACAACATACTAGTAAAAGTTCAAAGATAAGCTTGCATTAGCGGAGCTCAAAGAACCACGCCCTTCGCAGCCCTAGATGCTATTCTACATCTAGTGCCCCTAGATATAGCTGTGAGAAAGATCCTCGTCACAATGGACACACACTCAAGGTGAACACAAAAAGATTTTAAATCAACTTAACATTACAGAAAACGCCATGTGGTCGGTGACTATCCAACTCAGATTTTAAGCATAACTTCAGGACAACCATTCCCAGTCGCCTTGAATGGGACTCGGATATGATCGGTAACAATCAGCCCTATCAAGTTATCCGTCAGCGGAAAATTCTCCGATTTTGTACGATTCGGAGGAATTTTGCTTAGATGTATTCTTCCGAAAAGCTCCGACATTTTTTTTAACGCATCCCGGCGAATTGCGTTGAAGTGCGTTCAGGAGCATTTTTGGTTAAATTTTTGACAGCTAAATGGATTTTTTTTCCGATTTCTTCCGACACAAATTCTTCGCGGAATGTGAAGTATTTTTTTCTGATGACTCATACCTCGAATGGAATTTGAACCTACGACGAAGTATGCGTTGCGGAAAATTGTCCGCTCCGACGGATACCTCGATTGGGCTGAATAACTCGATTCACATCTATACGGATGGGTCTAAAACAAAATCTGGAGTGGGTGGAGGTGTTTTTTTCCGAAATGCTTAACCTAAGTATATCTTTCGCCTTCCCGATCGTTGTAGCTTTTCCAGGCGTCAATCTTGGCAATTAAAGAAGCCTTGTCCTGGCTGAAAAGGAATGAAATGTCCACGAAGTATATTTGCCCATACGCAAAATGACGAGGCCGCTTTAGTAATAATTTCTGTGAAAGCTGCTTGGACGAAGAAGAGAAGGAAAGTATTCCTCACCTTCGCTGCTCTTGTCCAGCTCTCTCCGACTAAAGAAAACTTCATCAGGGAAACTATTTATTTGATAATCTAGGTGAGCTGGATAATATTAATGTCAGAAACTTCATACACTAACTATATAGTCATCTCTGATCCATGTGGTACCACAACGGACCTTTATGGTCTAAGTTTGAACGCGCATCGCGTGCAGCCACTGCAACCTTACCTAAACTAACCTAACCTAACTACAACGCCACTGAGACCTTATCATCTTTATGCCACGATTAATTAAAATCACGTTTAACTTTGTCATTTTGAAACCCTTGGCTTGAATGGACTATATTCATACTATTTTGTTTAGGAACGAGAGGTTGGATAAACAAATTAAATCCAAATCCTAGATATCGAATGAGCAGGTTCTATCGTTGTCTTTAATTTGCTTTAATTCACCAAATTATCAAACTTCTAGGCTATATAGTTTCTTATTCAGTCCGGGCGATTAAACCAATTTCTGCATAATTCCAGAAAAGCAGAACCATGTTGCCTTGAGGTTTTAATTATGTTAGGAATTTGTATTCAAAGATTTCAATTACTGCCATTGAACACCATACATGGCTTCTCATAAAGTCAACACCAACATTCGGGCGCGAAGTAAAAATGCTTTAAAGTTGAACCAGATCATAACCCCGCCGACTATTAAAGAAGAAGACTAAATTGCTTCTAGTTGGTCTTGGGTCTTCTCAGATTAAGTAGCTTTTAGTATTTCCATTTTCAATTTAAATAGCTTGTGGTTTATCTAAAACACACACTTGCTTCCTGTAAAACCCACAACTAAACCCTCACACGATAATAATAAATAAAAACATTCGTATTTATGACACCACTCCCCAAAGGACTATTTTTCACATTTGTCTTTTCCCAACGCTCCCCAGTGACCCAGCCGACTTCTGGTCACATAAACGGTCAGGTCACCCTTTCGCTCTAAAAAAAAAAATAAAACGAGAAAATATAAACCGTCGTTGTCGCATCTGCAGCAAATTACCTCTCACCACACTACTCGCAACATTTTATGGATCGTCCTTAAAAAAAAACAATTTAATTTCTATACATGAACTAACACACGCTAAAAACGAGAAAATGTCGCACAAGAAATGTCACAAACGTGATATTCCTGCCGCCGGCAATATAGTCTCGTCCTGTGTGTTGATCGTGTCCTAAAAATGAACACAGAAAGGCTCAAACCAAATAGGCAAAGGAAAAAAAGTGATGTATGCTGTATGTGTATACAAAAGTAATCCCTTAACTGGTGGAGTAATAGTTGTGGAAGAAGAAGGTCGGAGAAGATGAAAAATAATAAGAAATATTATGAAAACGTCGTCCTGCAATAATTTGTATCCTTTTTTTACATTCGGATGACAGATAAAGTCATCGCGCGTCGTAGCAATAGCTAAAAATTATTATTCACTTAGCGGCATAGAAATGGCACAGCAATATGTGGTTCACTATACAAAAGAACTATCTGTATGTATGTGTATGTTTAGGCATTGGGGACATTTGTCACAGGATATACATATGCGAAGGGGGGAGATTGCTCTACAAATTATGTTTCATTTCTTCCATTTTTTTTGTGTGGTTTCGCTTTATTCCATTATTTGTTGCTGAATAAGCGAGGACCACAAATTAACAGTCACAATGAGTATACACATACGTGAAGGATATTTTTTATTGTGTCGTGGGAATATCAAATTTTGTTAGATTTATGGAAAATTAATTTATTGCCGGGATGGCGAATCGTAATAGGGTTGTTGAACGGTTCAACTGCCGTAGCAAGACAGAGGGAGGACGAGCGAGTACGCGAATGTAGTGCCAGGATTGGAAATGCCATTTATCTGTATCATGTGTCTGGCTTTTTTGACATTTGGACAAAGGGGACAGGTTTATGCTATTACCCGTTAATGTAATCTTGTTAATATTTCACTGGATAAGGGAGATGACAGGTACTGAATGGACTTCTAGACGGACTATGTAGAGATGTCAAATTGTGGAAGTGATTGTATTGATTATCCTTTCGTGATCGTGGCGGGTTATCATTATTTTACATAGCCTATCTTAAAATCAAACAACACATACCTACTCATACAAAATAATGTAAATTTAAGCATCCTCTCAACAACTGGCAGAAGTCAAAAGCTTGCATCGGATGATCATGACATCTTGCCCACACAAAGTAATGGAAACTTTAGCAAGCTCTGGCGACGAGACAGAGGTTTATATAAGGTAATTGTCACATCTGGATTTTGCCAAAGCTATACAACATATGGCTAGATACACAAAGGAATGGAAATTTCAGCCACCATTCAACAACTGGTACCTAACCATATATCTGTATTGACATATGCTACATGGCCCTTATAAGGCCAGTCATCGTTGTCGTCTTCGGGTGTGGTTCAATGTAGACCATCCTATTTGGAAAATATATGGCTGTTTGAGAGGCAGTGTCACCGAACATGTTTAGAATTTAAACGAACGCCAGAATCCGAGTAAACGATGAGGTTCAGCTGAATAGAATTGACAATGTCCTTATTAAGGTGATTCCAAGGGAAGTCTCAAGGGCGATGACTAGCGACAACATCCTAATCTTTGAAGCTTTACCCAATGATATTTATATTCAAGGAGAGCACGCTTATGTTGGGCTTTATTCCACCAGAGGCATTTGTTTATATAGACTTGAAAGGGGTTAGTTTAGAAAGTCAATGGTATCCCGGTATTATACCACCGCCACCTGGGCGCGCGAGACAAGCGGATGCTCCGCGACGGGTATATATAGATAAATATAAGTCGAAAGGAAAAAGCAAAAATTTTAGAGATAAGTTTAGAGTGCCCGCTAAGGGCCAGTTAGTTAGATAAGTAAACAACTTATTGGTAAGTTAGTTTTAAGCATTTTCTCTGGTATAAAGTTAAAATGCGTGTTTTTTTTTTCTAAATCTATATAGGCTTAGATTCATGTGGTACCGGCAGCCATTTTTAGCATTTCCGCAAACCTTTTTCGATAACCATTGAAAAAATAGGTTTGGTATCACATTTTCTATCCAGGCTGAGGGTGTTAGACTGGATAATTATGCAGGTTTCGCGAAATCTATATAGGCTAAGGTGTTGTTGTATTTTACACGTAAATTGTTTGCTAAGCCTATATAGATTTGAAGTAAAGAGAAAAAAAAAACACGGCTAATATTTTGAGAGAAATAAAAAATGAATTGTGGTCGTCTGACACCTAATTCGGAAGTTCGTCGATAACCTTTTTAATGCTTCTAATTGTGGACGTATAAAATCGCATTTCTTGCATATCAAGTCAAATAATCATCTCAGACCTAGATAGCAGCCTTAATTTAACTCTTCCACCATCTCTTTCAAAATTATCCACCTTTACCTACTAAATGGCCATTGTTTACAGTGAGTTACATTGCATTCCATGCGGCCAGACATCATATCAATCTATGGCTTTGACTTATCGTGTCAACTCGTCTTCTTAATAAGTGTTCTGCTATTTTCTTTACATATCCTCCCAAGATAGCACCTCTGACCCCGAAAGCAGATTTAACCTAACTCTTTCTCCATTTTAACCACCATTTTGGATCCAAATATTTGTCGATTTCTCACTAGATGGCGATAGTTAAGAGGGAGTCAAAATCCCCTACTTAACCTCTTTCTACTTGTGCTGATCACAGCATACATACGTTCACTCCATACCTCCAACTCCACCTAAAACAGCATTCATGAACATCAATTACAATCCATTCTAAGCTACAGGTTAATCAAGCACTTCCATTGTTTAAGTTGCTCACCTCTCCAAAACCTCAATATTACAAAATTACATCAAGACAGAGATGAAACATACTGATTTATATAAGGGAAGTCGAAGTCAAAACGATGGAATCAAAGCCAAATCGTCGTCGCCTCCTGGGAAGACTTGCTTCCTTGCATGAATAGAAAAGCGTATCCTAGGACTCAAATCCATCTTCCCCCAGCCAACCGATGTTCATTCATTTGTGAAGCGGCACAGAATGAATTAATTATTTAATTTGATTCTCCATATTCACCATATCGCCTAGCTGGCGATGGTAATGGTGATGTACTAGTGTTTACTCTGTCGACTCTCGTCAGCTCCTGTCAGATGAAGTTTACCATGTGAAAGGTGCCTACTTTAGTTGTGTATGCTTTGCATGCATGTAATAAGCATTTTCGAAGGGAAGATTGGTTAATCACCAGAATGCAGCACACACACAGTACGACAAGTATACACAGCTTTATAGGTACTTACCGAGTTGCTGTTGCCTCCTTGTTACTTGTAAATTAGTCAAGCATGGAGTTTTGGGGTTTTGATTTTTGGTTTTATTTTCCAGCACTTGATGATGGGAGAGGGTTCAGATTCGGGAATATGGAATGGATGCTTGTTTCAAGAAGTAGTTAAAGATGATGTAGTGCCGTTCGAGTTCTAGATCCGTTGCTGTGCGTTGATGAAGAAGAGTGAGTGCGACTATGTGTATGATTATTTCTTTGCGATGATTATTTGGGAATTTTTGTGAGTTGGTTATGCTCATGAGATAATATTGACACTTTAAGAATTAATTAGTTTCTAGTTTTGCATGAAAATGTAGATATCAAGGTAACAGTTCGACTAGGGTATAATCAGTTCGCTGGTGTAGGTACTCTCAATGGGATGTTGCAATAAAGAAGAACGATACGCATGCAAACTGACACAACTAAATCTAGTCTTCTCCGATACTAAAGCTGGGTACTAGATATTATTAAACCTAAATAAAGAGCAATATTTGACTAAAGATAGGGGCACTGTAAAGCGTTTAATATATGCGGTACGTTGCAAGCAACTGAACTCTGAAAAGCCATATTGAATTACGGCTAAAGATGGCTTTTTAGCACATGTGGAGGAAGTCTCCTATAAGCTATGACTCAAATGTGGAATCTGATAAAATTCTTTAATTGTTCAAGATGGAGTTTTATCCAAATCTATTTGGCGACCTGAGACAAGGTTATTTACGTGGTCACCCAATGATTGCATTCTCTCTAGAATTAGTCACCCTTTGAGAAAAGATTGGTATAGTAGGTTCACGGATTGTATTTACGCCCAGCACTGGTGAATATTGATCTATTCCAGTGACTTTAAATGCATTATAATCATAACCATACGTTCTAAGTAGTACACGTTACAATGGTCTGAAAGAAGGCCTCTCCTTTACAGAGGATATAGCCCTTTACTTTTTTTCGACCCATCATTACAAAAAGGAATTGAATACTTTATTTTGCAATTACATATTAATATGATGAGTATCTCCATGAGTGGTGCCTTAAATATAGAAAGTAACTTCCTTCGAAATTTGGTACTACCATGAACAATGTGAGTTGATATGACCAGAGATCACCGTTTAAAGGCAATTAAATATACAAAAAGAAGGGCATTCATGTGTTACATAAAAGGAATCAAACAAATATTACAAAATCAATAATATATGCGGTACGTTATGAAAAGAAGAACCATAGTTATAATACATCGTCAAAAGACAATGATGTTTTGGAAAGGTATATTATCTATACCACATTTTTCACAAACTTCAAACGGATTTATCTGATTATTAAACAACAACATTGTACTAACCATTGTATGCCAAAACCAAAAAACCAAATTCAATAGAAATCCAACCAAGCACAAGTATCTATTGTTCAAACCCAACGTAGGTGTATACCATTAACCGACATAAGCCTCGTCACGTGCCTGCCACCGGTTCATCAATACAAAATTGGCAATAAAAAATAAATTTGACCATTTCCCCAAACCCCATATACTACTTAAACGTCCACAAACAAAAAACCAAAAAGGTGGATACTTTGAAATTGAAATTTATTTCACGTGGGTGTCATGTTATTTTGGCTTAACACTGGCTACAGAAAATACACAAAAAATCGATTTCCACAGAGATAAAAATGGCTAGCATCATCTGGCCACTGGTCCGATTTCAATCGTAGACCATTAATAAATATTCGGTCCCAATTTATCCCTATGCTGCTAGTGCAGCAGCAAGAGGGTATGTGTAGCCCACCCACCTACCATCATTCACTTAATTGAAAAAGAAAGCATCGTTCGAACCCGATTTTAATTAATTACTCTCATTCACCTGATTGCAATGTTAAAACACCCAAAACAACAGACAATCGAAGCCAAACCCGAAGTCTTCACTCTGCGAACACATCCCCCGTCACTCCACAATTCGATTCCAGATCGAGATACAAGTGCCAATTTAAAATTCCCATTTCTGGCGTGTATACTTGGGCACCCCCTTGCCCCCGAATACCATTCATTCCCAAAAATGGGTAATTAATTAGCTTAAATCAATTAAATCAATAAAACAGCCTTAAGTAGTGCTGTCATTCCAAAGCATTTGCCAAAATGAGTGAACCTTCTCCACTACACCATTTGGCTAAACCTGTTATTGACGAACGTCGCCATTATCACTCCAAATGGAAATAGCGTACAAAAAAATAACAAAAACGGCAAATAACGACGGGACAATGACCCAAGGACCTATCAATAATTCAGGATTCAAAACAGCTTACAGAAAAAATTACCCCGACAAAGAGCTCTCGATGGGCATGAAAACAAAATGAAATTGAATCCAAAAGACAGCAGTAGTAACGGTCATAAAGGATCCATTTGCAACTGTAGTTTGACACATTTCCATCTCTTTCCCAAATGTCGCGTCGGCGGCGGGGCAATAATAACGAGCTATAGACTTCTGTTCGCTCAAAATGGCGCCCTAATATAGAGAAGAATGTCCCGTTCTCGTATACGTAGAAAAAGCGAAGCAAAAGAATGAGTGAATGTCGTTATTGTGCCGTTTTATTTGTTCGGTTGTTGGGGTTTTTTCAATCTTTTAGTTCCGTTTGTTTTATTGGGCCCAAGTGAGAGCGTGTGGTTGAGAAGGTGGTGTAGGTATAGGAGAAGTCATTTCTTTTTTTGATCTCGTCTTCCCAAATGTCTGTTTGTCGGTTGATGGTGATTGAAATTAAGCTTCAGAAAAAGGAAATTTTCGTATAAATTGGACAGACAGTCGGTACAAATGATTGTGAGGATTTTTTGTCATCTTCCTTGTGGGCATGTTGGCTGGGGTTGGGAGGGTGTTCATTCATTCGTTTCCTTGCCAATTTAGTTGGCGAACAATTGATAGCTTTGGGGAAATGTGAGAGTCATTAAGGTATCGAAACGAATGGAAAACTATAAACGATCATGTAGATGGATGGTGTTTATTAAGGGTCTACTAAGAGTAGAGCGACAAAGGAGCCAAATTGGAAAGAGATTAGGATGAAGGAAATTCAAGAAAAAATATGAAATTAATAAAGTGGATATAATCGATGGGGATTTTGTTGGACGTCATTTAAAGAATGACGCGTCCTTCTGTCTAGAGATATAATGCTGTGGCAGATGATTTAGTAAGGACCAGAGGTTGGTGGTCCTTAGTGTATAAAACTACTACCTTGTTTAAATCCCGAATGTTACATGAATTCTTATTGCCAAATGCTGTTACTTCAGAATAAGAAGGCAATTTTTTATTATAACACTGATCGTCCTGCTTTACGGCGCTGAAGCCTGGCAAAATAAAAATATTAAACGTCACACAAAACGATATCCTCTTCTTCCTTTTCAATTCGAAGATTCCATCAATATTCTACCAAACTCTTCCTTATTATCCCATATCTCTGCTTCATTATCAATGTCATTCAATATAACATACTCATCCTTCGCTTGTGCGTTGTGTTTCCAGCTTCAAAGTTATTATTAAATTTCCAGACTTGCAGGATAATGCACATATAAGCAACACCAAACCTCCTTAAACCAACTCTTTGAGTTTGCCTTGCCTCATTTGAATCTAATTACACAAAACAAGTCAAGGACTTTTCCGGAAAATGAAAACTTTGACAACAACAATAAAGTTAATTTGTTTCAATCTGCTTCTAGTTAACTCTAGTTATCCCTTAATAACTGGGTTCGGTGAAAGCCAAGAATGCAGCCTTGAATCCTTGCATCAGTAGAGTGAAATGTATAATTTACTGCATTAATTAGAAATCGAATGCTCGTGTGTTACCAGGAAGATGACAATCTCCCCTTGCAATTGGCTGAGGGACTCATAGAGAGTATCAGAGCATCGGATAATGAGTATGACGCAGGATATGCATGTGCGGTGGAATATGGCAAATGGAGAAATGTAAAGTTTAGGCAGGCGAATGGGTTGTAAGGATATTGGATGTAGTTAAAAGTGAAGTGATTTTTATTGGTGAGAGAGACCGAGATCCCAAGATGACTAAGTACCTTCCGAATACCAAAAAAATCATTGATGCATTAGTACATACAAATGCATTACTACATACCAACAAGATGTTTTAAATTAGTCGAATATAAACACTTTGAAAGAAACTAAAGGTACGAGCTTGAAAGCACAACTATATGCATATGATGTGACCCTAAAGGTTACAATGCGAAAAAGTGGGCAATATACGATTCAAGCTGACGCAAATGCTTCCACAAGTATAGGATTGCGGAGGACGCATTGTTATCTTTATTGAGATGGTAAAATTCAAAACAACGGAACACTTGTCGCTTGAATGCAGAGAGTCTAACGATATGAGAAATGCCTTAGAAAGTTAAATAGCCACTGTAGTGAACCTACTAAGACTCATATCTTCATTCAAATTGAGCAACCCCAACAGCATCCGCACAAAAGCTGGGTTAGAAACGTGAGTCCGCAAATGAATGCGCCCCTTCTGACTGACCAACATAGAAACCGCTATAGGCGTACAGCAAAGGTGCAGGCAAAACTAATAACCTAATAAGTTATTTACACCAGCATGTGCGCATCCAAACGTGATAATTAAAGGGAAACGTGTACGTCTTTGGGTTGGACAGAACTTGTTTTGCTTTATAAAAATATTTCATAGACAATCACAGATTCCAATACTTGCCTTCGAGTTTGGTTTGCAGTGCCATTCTACATAGAAACTTTTCAAACTCCTTGTTCTCACATAAACTTCTGAATGACAAACCCAACAATAGTCATACTAAAATAGCTCGTACACCAACTTAGCTGATTCAAAAGTTAACATTTAATGAAACCACTACTCTTCCTTTAGACATGTAGATACACGTACTTCCTCAACAAGATTCATGTTTATCCCTTTTCTTTTCCTCTGTACAAAGTTCAAAATATAGATCCCAACTTACAGAATCAATGGCGACAGCAGCGACCGGCAAGGATATAAAAGATGAGATAATGATGTAGGATACCGTGATCACATAATATGACAAACCATCGTCTCGTCCGGCAGGGTGAGCCAACATATTGATACAAACCATGAGATAGACATGGGGTATCCTTTTCTCGCAATTAATTATGACCGTGTGCGTTTGCTGATTGAGATTTGTAATGAAGATGTATAATTATAATGAGTGAATTGTATCCTCGAATTAGATCAATAATAGTGTAATAGGAAGCCAGCAAGGACAACGAGGACATTAAGATATGACAATCTGCTACAGATGGAATGGTAGGATAATAGATATTTCATGTGTGATGGCGATGCCTATTGATGGCAACACGAAAGGGGATGGGTCAATTGGTAAACATTTACAAAGGAAACTAATCTCCGGGAAGTCATCTTATAGTCATAAGAGGGCGACATAATTTTTGATAGTGGTGGAGGACTTTTTCACTTCCGCAGTATGAGTAATAAATGGGCGTATTTTGATGGTGAATTAAGCATTTATTGCGCCTCTGAAGCATATCATTTGAACAATGAAGTACTTTGATTGAACTCATAGGACGCATAGGAAAAAGTAATGGAATGCGTCCTATAACGTCAAATAGCTTGTCCATTCGTTAGCGGCTAATTGTCAGTACCTTTTTAAACTATTGTGTATTTGTCAGTCTTTAGCAAGTGGTTTAGTGACGAAAAAATTCTTGGGCTTTGAAGGAATTTTAATCAGAGGCCCTGCGGTTAGAAGTCAAATGCACTAACTACTGAATTATTACACTTAAATAGGGTCTTAGCCATTTGCTTTTTTTTAGATATCTAACTATCACGTCGAAAATGGAGTTTAGTGTGCTTACTTTGTCCACTTTGTTGCCGCTGTGGATTAATGGTTAGAGGTTTATTTTGGAAATGGCAATGTGAAGTGCAGTAAAGCTTCCGGTTGACAAATTATCTTTTTGAAACTTGACATACACTGCTGGATATCAGAGACTGGGCCAATGTTTATTTCAATGTTTTGACGGACGTTTCTCTTGCTGATAAGGTAGACATATAAATAATTTGAAAGAATTTCCAGAAATGCGCATACTATAGTTATACCTTTTGGCAGAAGTTTTAAGGTAGATATCTCCAGCCAATAAGTTTGGAAGGGTGAATCCGATTATTGTTCCAAAGGTAATATCCTGGTACACAGGATAGACGACATATCTGTAAAATAGTTTACCGCCTTGTGATTATGCTGAGCTAAGTACATAGCAAAATTAATAGTCGATTAAAGGAATGATCCTCAATCTGCCAAGAAAATACAAAATTTGCATACGATTTTAGACAATAGATAAACTCTTGCTGTTATAGGCCAAGAATACAATGAAATTAACTTTCAGAACACATATTTCCGTCTATGTACAGTCTCTAGCCTCGACTGAGAAAGGTATAACTATAGAAATTAAATAAATCTAAGTACTGGGCAGCATCAACGAATCAAACAAACAAGGCCTTCACTCAAGTCCTACTGCATCAAACCAATTTTAAATGTTTGGTGCAATAGGCTCTTTAGTACCCAGGCTTTCTGACAACCATTCATGAGTGCATCCTACTGCATCGACCAATTGTTTATCATTTCATTATGCAGGTGAAGGCTATTTTAGAACTGGCCTTAGAGAGTGATTCTAAATTTCTAAATACTTGAATTGGGAGTTCATCTGGTCCAGAAAAAGGTTCGCTTATGGCTTTTGTTAAGGATATATCTAAGATACCGGATTCAAGAAAACACGAGTCCTTAAAATAAAAGTGTTTGGTGCAACAGGACTTATTACCTAGGTTTTTCTCACGACAATTTTTTCTTAACAACACCAAGACCTACATTGTTATGCTGAATCCCAAATTTTAACGGCTGTGTTCATAACGGGTCCGCCATCTAACGTTTTTTTTTGTTTTAACTATTTCGTGAATGGTAACACTTAGCTCATGTCTGATTTGACAGATAATTAGTTTTATCCTTCCGCTGAACGAATATGGTTGTGTATACGCTTGAACAACGCTAGGAAATATTGCGACATTACTTTTAAAATCATGATAATGTTGCAGAATGTGTGCGAAAATTGCGTACGGATTTTGGAAGAAGAGAAGCACCGTCAGCTCCGTATGTTCGTTATCTTGTGAAAAAAGTGAAAGAAACTGGCATCCTCATCGATAAACCAAAGCATGAAAAGCCAAAAACAGTGCGTACACCCGAGAATATTGCTGCTGTGGCAGAAAGTGTGCGTGAAGCGCCATCAACATCAATTCACCGTCCGCCGTTCTCAACAATTGAACATTTCGGAGACATCATTGAGACGAATTTTGCATAAAGACCTTGGTATGACGCCATACAAAGTCCAATTGGTTCAGGAGTTGAAGCCAACTGACCATCCAATGCGTTTTCGCTTCGCTAAGTGGGCCTGCGATCGACTTAGAGAAGATGCCGATTTTGCCAAAAAAAATCATCTTTTCAGATGAAGCTCATTTTGATCTTGGCGGGTTTGTAAACAAGCAAAATTGTCGCATTTGGGGCACAGAAAACCCGCGCGCATACATTGAAAAGCCGGTACACCCAAAACGAGTGACTGTTTGGTGCGGATTTTGGTCCAGAGGCAAAATTGGGCCATTTTTCTTCGAAAATGAGCAAGGAGTGGCCGTTACAGTCAATGGCGATCGTTATCGGGCCATGTTGAACGAATTTTTGTGCTACGTGCCACACAGCCGAAGCTACACTCGATGTTTTGCGCCCTGTTTCTGAAGATCGCATTATCAGCCGCAGAGCTGATGTCGTTTGGCCACCTCGGAGCTGCGATTTGACACCGTTGGACTATTATTTGTGGGGTGCCGTAAAAGATAAGTGTTACGCCAACAAGCCAGAGACAATTGACGCTTTAAAGGACAATATTAGTGAAGCCATTGGTGAAATACAGCTGCACACAATCGATAATGTGCTTAAAAATTGGACCGATCGTGTAGGCCAGCCGAGGCAGCCATTTAAATGAAATTATTATTCCATTATTAACCGGAAGAATTGTACTTTCAAATAAAAAAAGAAATTTGAGAAAATATTCAGTTAATTTGGCGGACCCTTTATAAGCTTTTCGTCACAATTTACGCAACTCAAATGATTTGTCATATCATTGCAGATCCGCAAGTATCTCAGGGCGACATTGGCGACTGAACAATTATGTTGGTGTTGCTACAGTTGGAAAACGTACCCAAACTTTCTGCGCAGAAGTTAATCGGGCTATCCACAAGATCACAGAACCCTCTGTAATTTTTGGGCAAAGTTGTGGTTGTCGGTTGGTTTGCGCTAACACAATGGTGAGCTGGCACACGGTTTCAAGGTCGGATAATTGGATATTAAATCTTTCATAGTGTGTTATGTAGTTGCATCAATATAGTATCATAAAGGTAGACCAACAGAGTAGATTATAATTGGACCAACTTCAAAGCCCTAACCCTTTATGCCTAGTCGTTCAACCAAATACAAAATAGACAGAATCTCGTGAATGTTAATAGCTTTCTGTACCTGGGAAGATGAGTCGCATAACCAAGTCGTATCAATGGATTATGATGTGACATGTACAACTACTCTTACAAGTATGCAACATATATATTGTCGTTGTGTTTCGATTGCATACGCGTAGGTGCCTTTACTTTTTTTTACTTCAAAAGTAACACGAACAACTCAACTGCTCTACTCTCTAAAATGCTATTTGGCCTAAGCCAAGAAGTATTTTATTGAAAAACCATCGACTACCATCAATGCATTCGTGCTCAAGTTTATCGCAAGCACACTCTCACACAGAGTTACAATCCATTCATGTACAAAATAACCACTGTCAATATCACAAGCATTCTATTGACACACTTAAGCATCCTACTACTCCGTTCATCCACCAAAGCTATATCCTGCCAATTCATTGTCCTTCTGCTCTTCTTACATAACCGTGTGTATATCTACCACTAGACGCTTATTCGCTCACAATGTGCAATCAAATGGAAATGGAGACCATCAACCGAATGTGCATGGGCCGGCGGAGATAGGGAAAAAGGACATTTTGAAGATGAATGACTGCAAAATGTGAAAACCACCCAAGCCAAAATAGATAAGTGGTTACCGGGCGGTGGGGGGGTCGACAGGCAAGAGGTCCTTTTGTAATTATTACATTATTAGAAATTATTGCTTGTCAATGAATGAAGTTGTAAATCCTGAAATAGGGGAATGATTTACCTCCCGCCGCACTGCAGTATGTATCTACCAATAGTCAGACAGAGAGAGAGAGAGGGACAGACAAGACAGGGAAGGAAGACATTATTAAATTTTGATTAAGAGTCGCTCGCCTGCCGTCCTATACTCGTGTCCTTCGAGTAAAAATTGTTATAGGTGAATATGCAGAGTACAGTTATCTTAAATAATATTTATGACAGCGGGGCGCAACTGCAAACGCAGGCAATTTACCATCAGTAGGTGATTTAATGAAACCTCCGAAAATGTGTGCCAGAGGGTGACTTAATTTATGGTTATGGCCCGAGAGTGTAAATTAGCTTCGATGTCAAAGTGTTTCCACTCGCTCCGCACATGGCCCCTTCAGAGGGCTAGGGACATGGTCCTAGCACTAAAAACTAACCACACAAATTTTCCATAAGTTTTCCTTTTACGGAGTTTTTTTTTATGGACGGATGTGGGTGTGTTTGCTCTCCACGCGGGAAAATACAAAGTAATGCAAAAAGTTTTTCTCCGCAGAACAAATCCATGCAACAGCACAGCAGCAGCAGCAGCGCTAAGGAATTATTGAAATTTATTTATCAGGATAACAAAAGTTCTTCGCTTTGGTTTGGGTTTCTTTTTCTACTGAATTCCACTTTTTTCTCGGTTTTCTTTTTTTTTCTGGCGCGTGCAATGTTGATGGGATAAACTTAAATGAAATTACAAATTATTGCATTTGTACAAGAATGGTATTTGATGGAGTGAGGGAGAGAGAAGTACTATCGTAACTACTGACGAAACATTACTACTGTAGTTTGGGGAGGCGAATTTCAATTGGAAACGGTGGGAGGGGATAATGCATTGTGATCCTTTTAATCTCAAGTTTCGAAAAGTTGTTGAAATGCGTTTTCAACTGAGACGGCGACCGACGGCAATGGGGCGTTGGGTTTTATGGATTTTGACAGTTCAGTGAGTGCATTTCTGATGCGTCAGGGTTATTGCTAGCGAGGAAGAGAATTATTGTTTTGACAAGAACTATTTAAAAAGATATTTCGAACGGAATGTGCAAAGAGTGGAGCGAAATTAAATGTCAGTAGAATTCATTCAGTTTTGGCGGTGCAAGTTTTTAATTGTTTTTGAATGACAATCAAAGATGAAAACTGTGACAGTTGAAGGGTTTGTTTTTCTCTGCGATATTGATGATAGGGTTTTAACTGTTAAACTACTGGTGGCATAGCAATGGATCAGATTCTGGGGATCTATTCTATATTTCATTCCAAAGTCATTTATTTTCGAAATTGCATTTCGTTCCGTTGTCTAATTGGCACATTGCAATACTTTAGAAATGCATAAAACTATTGCTGTGTGTTACTATTGTTACTGCAACAAACTTTCTTTTTACAATTTAAATATTCAAAATTATTTCACTTCTAAAGTAGAAAGTAAAAATATTCTTTTTCAGAAAATTTCATTTACAGGTGGATATACAAAATAGGGGCCATGATTAAGTGTACATTTTTATAAGGGGACAACCCGAAAAAACAGACAGATTGACCTTGCAGGTTTCGAATCAATGCAATTCCGTCGGTAAATGGTATGACAGCATGCAATACCAGCACGTACACTAAAGTCATCACCACTGCAATACAAAGTGTTCGAAATGAGCCACGCAGCACGATTCGTGTCTAAAATCAGCAATTAGGTATTGTTTACACACTACTTAAGATTTTGATCGTTGATCTGCATTTAATCATATAGGAGATGCAAGGATTTTAACCAACTTGTCTCAATGGATGCTGCAACAAAGAGACAAGTGTCCTCAACTAATTTGAAATGCAGAACTGGAGGCAGCTGACTAAAGCGGAGTTTATTTGAGAACCTCTGATTCACCCTTTACTGCAGAGCCACTTAACTAAGGAAGTAGAAATAAGATTCACGATTGTTTGTATCCCAAAAAAACTCTGGTTTGATAAGACAGCCCGACGTTGTGTTACGTTAAAATCTGGTAGTTTATTGCGGACCAAATCCAAGATGCCAATATTCAGCTTAAAGGGTGACTGGACAAAGTGCAATTTTGAAGGAACTATATTAAGAAATAAGTTACGTTATCGACCCAAGAACTATTTATGACCTCAAACATAACAACAGATATTAGGTTTAGATACTGAACCACTGCTGTGGTTTATTTAACAGATACGTCACACTATTGTTTGGCACACTCTCATTCTCCTATAAGGATGAAGAAACTCTGGTCGTTTTAAGCGAACAATTCTTCAAAATATCTTCAGTCCTGTTTTTGGAGACGAAGGTTTATTCATGAACTTTTTAAGATAAACAGTGACATGTCCAGGTGTAAAAAAAAACTACGCATTAAAGATGCCTAGGGCCTGTAGATCGAATGGACACTAATAAATACGGAGCGCAAAATTTTGCATTCCCACCGAGATAATTTACGTAATAGAGGAAGACCAAGCTTATGTCCCGCACAAAAGTAGAAAACGACATTAATCATTGCAGTCAATTTTAAAACTCAAGTTCACCCCGAACTAAAGCTCTACATAACATGAAAGAACACGCCTAACGAATTCCTAAACTCGGTCATCCCCTATTACCCAAAAAGTAAATTTATACCTTTGTCAAGGCTCTCAATAGACCGATTTCTAATCGCTTACTCTATATAAATAGATGTAAACCGCCAAGGTAAACATTCGCCCACATAACCGTCCCTCCCATGAAAATCCAGGAAACCACAAAAATTGGGGTCACCAAAATCCCCGCATTTTACATCCTCACATCCTCCTAATACTTGAAATGTATTCAATTGAAAATCGCTTAAGTTTAATTTCGTGGTAAAGTACCACCCGGAAACTTCCTTTTTTCCACCAGTTTCTTCTTCTCAGAAAAACACACATTTTCTCAACTTTAATTCACATTAATTCAGTTAAAAGGATGAGTACTGCTGTTTCCGTCTGTCAGTCCTTGTACCGGGCGCATTTTAAACGACTTACACAGTTTAATGTCCTTATACACCATGGAAAATGGAAAATGACTTCCCTTTGTGTATTTTCTGAGAAAAGATATATAGCATTCACCTTTCGTCCTAGGATTGTATAAAATATTCACTTTCTGGTAACACAAAAAAAAATACTAGGGGAAAGGACCTATTCTTGATCAAATGTCGGATATCCGATGAAACGCTTAGCTTTCTTCAACTGTATCCTAGCAGTTACCACCAAAGTCTTCTCTGTCCCTGTTTTTCTCTATTCATTCATTCGCCAAATCATCCACAAAATGACTTCATATCCTATTTTGAATATTATTTCCTATTTGAAAGCAAAAAAAAAGGACGAACGAACGAGAAATAAGTTTAAAAAAAATCACAAGGATTTACCTCCGTCGATGGAGTTGCCTTAGAGTCGGGGCGAGGGCAGATCTTTTAGTAGTTCGTTTCAATGTATATACGCGTCTAATGTTGGTTCCCGGCAACCCTCCGCCTGCAATTCTCTTTTTGTACCCAACGATAATGCAAAGTAGTCGAAGAAATTTATGGTTCACCCGCAAATATGAGACGAACGAGGAAAAAAAGGATACCCTACCCACACATAGCCTGATGCCAAATCATCCGTCGTCTATTTGATGGAGAGATTTCTTCGACTTCTTCTTTTCCTCTAAGTGAATCTCAGGATTCACGTCAAACTCTGCCGATGATGGCCAGGGTGGTCGAGGGGAGCGACTAAAAAGGATATCAGGCATACCTACTCATACACATATGTATGAGTAATAATTTTGTCATAAATACAGAGTCGAGTTGAACGTTCAATAAATTCCACCAAAAAGGATAAGTGGTATTGAGCGCTGTGCAAAATGAGAGAAAATATGAGAAATCTGCTCCTGAAATATTTACACATGAGTGGGTTCCTCTGATAGGTTTCTCAGGGAGTATGAGACGTATGTGTGTGTGTGTACACACTCGACGAGTAGGAAGACTGAAGGTATTAAGATTCCTTTACGATAGAATTTGGATTGTAAAGTGCAACGATGCGATTTAAAAATTTGTGATTTGATTTTTCGTCTCTTTATAACGGTGTTCTCGTTATAAAGGACTAGTTTGATTTCATCGTGCGAAGATGAGTTATTGAAGGTCATGCAAAGAATTTGCATTGAAAAGAAATGCAATTTGATGGAATCAAGTCAAGTGGTGATGTTGCCAAAAGCTGGTTAAGAAGAGACTTTGAGGGATTTTTGTCTCGATATTAAAATCATTGACGTATATATGGTGACCTTGAGTATATAGGTGAATTGTGAACATACCAATTTCTGGGCTTATTGGCTTGGTAAAGTAATTGAAGTGATGCGAAAGGTTCTTTTAAGATAAACATTGATCCGAGATGATTAGTCACTTAAAGCGAACTTTTGGTGTTGTTATTGTGCAAAACTTACTACCAGCTGTGAAAAGATTTAATAACGGTACACATAGTTGATGTGACCAGGAAGATTATATCCGAAGCAAAAGTAAGATGTAATTAGCAGGAAAAAAACAATAAAACTGGTGAATTAGTTATATCCGCCGAGACTTGCGATAGTGGAGGCCGCTATATCAACCTGGGAAGGTCTCAATGTTAATATAAATATTACCATATAGAGAACTTTTAAATCAAAATCCGAAAACTAAGCTCACTTACCGGAGTTCACGTTTTCAGGTAGGAACCCAGGGAAACAAATATTGATAAGCCTTTTCAAGATCCGAATCAGTTTTGTACAAGGCATCAAACCTAGCTTCTCTATTAATTTGTGTGTTGAAAGTTATATTTTTAGGAAACAAAAAGGACCTTTTGCAGATTCCAAATCGTATATTTTGAGAAGCTTCTCTAGATAGTTTTTTACTCTTGAATGTTTGGCAGACTCTCGCAAGAGGATTCATCCCAACTAAAAGCACACCAGTTTGTGAACAGCTTCTGTTATCCTGCGAACCCGGCTTAATAAGAGTAAGCATTAGAGAATGCTCAAAGCACAACTCCATACAGTGAAGTGAAAACCCGGACGTTGGATACACTGAGGTGGTTGGATGTCAAGCAGAGAATGGAACTGAATGCACTACTTACAGTTTTCAAAATAAAGTATGGCGAAGCACCAGCATATTTAACAAGGGAAGTCAGACTTGTGAGTGAAGCTCAACCATACAACCTACGAAACGCGAATGATTTCCGACTGAATTTGCAGTTATCAACAGATGGTCAGAAGACGTTACTCTACAAGGGGATAAGGCTTTTCAACATGTTACCAACATATATAAAAAATGAAAAGAATTTTAGAATTTTTAAAACTAAATGTATCAAACATGTAAAAAGAGATATTTAAAATTACTGTAAAATGAACTGATTTAGAAAAATTTTTATTATAAATGTAATTATAAAGTATTTAAAATACTAATAAATATATATACTACTACTACTACTAAACTCGGGCGACACTACAAAGATAAAGATTCTGCAATGTAGGCTCGTGTGGTAGATATAACAATCATGACATTTGGCACAACCGGCTTTTTGAAATAGATTCCTGAATTAAATTGCTCAACAATTGCTTATAAATCTTTTATCTACGCCATTTACTAAAACATTCCACAAAGATTTATAACCAAATACCATAGCTAACTAAAAAAAATCTGTAAATCTAAATCGTTTTATCTAAGCCGCTCGGAATGCCCGATTTCCAATGACAATTGTTTTCACACATTTCTGTGTTAGCGAAATACCGAAAATCACACAGCAAATAACCACAAAAGTACTTCGATTTTAATCCAAACATATTCATCCTTTACAATCACCGGATTACTGGTTATTTTACCCACACCATTGAGTCCTTAATTAGTAAAATACCATTAGCTCCCAAACCGCAGACAAAGACTTGGTAACTACCAATGACGCCCCATCGACCCGCGAGGGCGATAAATCTAATAAATAATCGATTTAAAATTTTAATGGAACACATCCACACGCAGCTCATCCCTGACCCATCCTGCACGGTTCACAATCAACGAATACACATACGTGCGCCAAATTTTGCACGCATCAATTATCCGCGGCGACCAGCTTACCACTCTCCCGCCAGCCGACAAACGTCAGAATGGAAGTAAAAATATTACAAACCTCGAATACTAACCGAAATGGTCGGTCGGACGGGGACCATCTCTACTTACGCAACGCCAACCAGGATATAGATAAAATAACAAGGAAAAAACCTGTTATTTCAGGGAAACAATAATACAAATGCTAACCATCAACCACAACAGTAGCAGAGTAGAAAACCAATTTGAAACCGTTTATATTCTATCATGAAAGGAGAGCGCGCGCCAACACACTCTCTGAACACATCCGCCGCCGCTGACGCCACTGCCACCGCCGCACTGTCGACCGTAGTCTCATTTGTAAAACCGACCAGAAAACTCGGAATTCGGTTTTATATCCTGTGGCCGAAGGGCGGAGCGGTGGGCTTGTAATACACCCCCCACCATTGGAATTAATTACAAAAGCTTGATCTTTAATTAGTGATTATGTGGTAAAATGAGAGAGTTAGCCGAAAAGCAGCTGCTACAGGGTGCGCGACAACGAATTAGAGGTATTTCTGTATTTGGCAAACCCAACAAAGGAGCACGCTTCAATTGATTATTAATTGGAATGTGAAATATTTGTAATAAATAAAAAAGTTGTGGCTGGATGACTAATGGTGCGGGGTAGGCCAGGGCCAGACCTTGGGAAGAGCCACCCTGTTATTTACACGACAGAATACAATTTTATTACAATCGGCCATTCAGTCGTTGCGTTCGTTAGCAGCAAGGATCGTTATTTTTATGCAGAAAAATATTACGGCATGTATTTGTTTTATATGGTGAGGCAAACATGCATACACATTAGTACGTATATAGGTATGTTCTGTGAAACGGAATAACGGATAGCGACCATTATTTTGTTGTTTGCGTCAGGAAATTACATGTCATGGTATTGTATCCGATTGCATACATCCTGATTACAAAAATGAGAATAGAGAGGGTTGAAGGCTTTGTAAGCTGTCAATGCGGGATGTAAAATTAGAAATGGCATCGTACTGAGGATTTTTGTGTTACATTGTTAAATCCATAAAGTCGAGGCAAACGGAATGCACGCAACAATTTAAATACGTTACGTGCGCTGTAAAGTTACATTGTGTTACGATAATCAATTATTAGTTGTGTTCCCTTAATTTTTAAAGGACTAAGAAGCATCTAAAAAAGATTTGAAAGACTTCTTAAAAGCTGTTCCTTGGTTTCGCAAATTCGAAAAAAAAGATAGCGATGAAGAAAAGTAATTAACACAACATAACCAACAGATGACAGCACTCTTAAATATTGAAAACTGATCAGAAGACCTAATTCCCAATTGTTCCGAATAAGACAAAAAGTTTATTGGATCTCATAAATTCTTAAAACCAAAATTTTAAATTGTATCAAAGTTTCAAAAACAGATGCATAATTTCACAATTATTCAAATTTCGTGCTCAACCTCCATCTGGTTGCATTCACATCGCTTGCCCAATTCCGTTTATTCAAAAGTCAAAAAGTAACTTTCCTCGCTGCAGCCTTATCACAGCCCAAGTCTTGTGAATTTACAACCGAAACATTTCCGAACCAACTCATGTTTCATCTAATCTTGATGCTAGTTTTGAAACTGACACGATCACGTTTGAAACATCTTCGTTCCGACTCTCGTCTGTTTCTTCGCTTCTGCATAACAATGTTTTTCGTAAAATTTATGTCTAAAACTACATTCCCAGACCATCTATTTCTCCCTTTCATGCATTCGACAATGCACCAGGCTATGGCTAACTTTTCTACAGCCGCGGTGGTGCCCAAAGGCGAAAAAAGGATGCGAGCGTATTTAAAAATCTCAAAAACAAAACAACAACAAAAAAGAACCAAGTTTTGTGTTTTGTTTTGTTCCGTTATGTCATCCCCCCACGGATATCACGTCGACGGGAAATTTCTCTGTTTTCCAGGCTATTTTTCTCCATCTCTGTGGGGCTCGATGCAAGGAAAAAGTTGTTCCTTTGCTGAAACACAGAGGAAGATTCCTTATATCCGGCCCCCGAGTACAAGTTCAGCCATCAGTAGTGGGGCGTTGGTAGGTGTACTCTAAGAAAGATAAATTCAGTGATTAACAATGCGACAAAGATGCGATATAAATAGTTGCGCGCTGCTCAGATTTGTTTTAACAAATGGTCTCTGGCGTGGGATAACAATCTGCAGGGACAAGGAAAATATTTAATTTCCGGATTTTTCGGGCGGGAGGAAATGCCAAGCGGAAGGATGTCTCGCTAGTAAGAGTATATTTTTTGTCTGTTTACTGAATGAACTAAGCGCACGACAATCGGAATGAATTCATCTACTCCCAGCTAAAAGAGATCCATTGCGAAAGAAGAAAAACTGTAAAACAAAAGCTGCAAAAAAATCCTTCAATTCCTTTAGTGTATCACATGTATGATTCAAGGAAAATTCAAATAATAGTCACGTACTGAGGGTTTAGTCGTTTCAATGTGTTTTTTGTGGCCCGAAGTTGGTATTATTGCTGTTGATTAAATTTTCAGCTGCAAGTTGGAAGGATAATGGCAACCGTTGTGCCAAATTGGGCTACCATTAAACGGATGAAGACGCCATTAAATGATTGGCTATAGGATTTATATTATTGCTTTAAAAAAACGGTTTTTATTCTATTTAATTCAGAATGCTTCAGTTATATGTAAAAGAAATTATCACTTGTATTCGAACACCGATGAGACTTGTAAATTCGCGTGTTTTATTGGTAACGCAATATTTTAAATTCACCTCTGAAATATTTCATTTTTGAGATGGTGACATTGATTTTTATATAATATTTACATTTTGATATTTTTACGTCGATGAATTTACCATCGATTAACGAACACACTCTTTCATCATCGCAACTGAATGCACTCATTTATTTTATTTGATTTTATTTATTCTGTTGAGTGAACTGTGTGAATGGAATGAGATATATTTATATATATTCATTTCCAAAAACAATAAACAAATATAAAAATTATATGCACAATTATGTAGGTTTGGTGAATACACAGCGTGCACGCAGCGGGAGGGTCAGTTTCCCCAGGTAAGTCTATCTATAAAGCGAAGGAGGTTACCGATGTTAAAGTTAATGTTCCACCAGGATCATCTATGTTGTCAATTAAGTAACCTTCTGGAATTTTCTTCTGTTGGAGAGCACTGGGGGATGCAATTTCCCCGTCCTTGTCCAGACAGCTACTGAAGTCATTGCTAGCACGCCCTAATCTTTTTGCTCAGTACCGACGATGTTACTGATATCGTACCGACTCCAATTTCAGCATGAAAAAAAGAGAGCGTGTCTGGTTAAAGTTAGGCCACAATTGTGGGTGCAGATGTCTAGTAGTTACTTGGACTAAGTGCGGATGGCTAAAATCAAGAATGTAACAACATTCAGGTTTTGTTTTGACTGTCATGATTAAAAAGCTTCTCAAAGTCGCCGTACCGAATCGACTTTAAACTGGAGGTAGTTTGGAGTACCTACTTGGCGACCAATCTAGAGAACATTTAGATACCAGAAAAATCATTTATTCTGACTCAACTAACTTCATTTTATATAAAAGCACAGAACCCTGCGACAGCCATTAGCACAAACCCAAAAAAAAACGATCCAACTACAATATGAATCAACCTATATAGCCCTTAAGACCCATCAAACAAACAAAGCCTATCATATTTTGTTTTAAATTACTTTTGAATGGTCCAACCCCTGTAAGCCTGCTACAAATCTCCCATTTCAACTCGGTTAAAAATCACTTACAACCAAATAAATCCGTTTTCGATCAATAAAAACTCAATTTACGTTTTGCAATAAAAAAAAAAACACTTCGCCACAATAACCACGCTACGGACAGAGGACACACATGTAGACCACTCAGTTATTATACTTATACCGTAGAACTAGAGAGCGAGAACGAGAGAGAGAGAGTGAGATCCAGATGCAACCACATCAACCACTCAACGAATTGCATGAGACCTTATATCTCGTATTGCACCCGCATACCGCCGCCACATCCCGTACACCTATGCATAAACATTAGTTGTGGCTTGGGACTTTATTTCTAGTTTCATTTGCCATGTATAGTAGTATGTGTGTGTTGTGTATATTTCTACTTTGGAATATAACGGTGAAATGATACCCATCCCTTTGGTTCCTCACCCTAAATGGCTGCAATGTTGTCTGTCAAGTAGACAAGCCAAAACAAACGACAAGTACCATTGCCCGGTTTTGCTCCTTTCGCAGGACAAAAAGAAAAACAGAAAACTATCTACATACACTTATCCGTAAGGACTTTTACAACGTACAAAAAGTGAATTTAAATTATTTTGCGCCACCACCACCAGCACCACCATTGTTGGTGTCTAACTCCTTACTCGGATATAGTAGGTACCTAGAGATAACCTCCCGCTTAGAGTGTGTATGTGTGGAGGGTTTTGGGTTTCATTTGAATGCGGTTAAAAAGTTTAACACTTCCAGAGTACGCCCTCTTTGCAAGTGTGCATCTTTTTTCAGTTTTGCATTCGGTAGCAAAATTGCATCAATTCTGAAGCCAAGGGAAGAAAACAACACAAAGGAAACACTAACAAACAACAAAAAAAATAAAGAGGACCCATCACTCAACCCTTTGTAGGGCAACCGCATTTCTGGCGATACTCTGCTAGGTGCTGGGCGATGGCTGCTGCTTGTGGTGGTTTTTCTGTTTTGCTGTATGACCGAAAACCTCTCACACGTTGGGTTATTACATTTTAAGGAATTCGGAAGGAGTCCTCCTCGCACAAGAAGTCTATTAGTGCACGTATGTGTTGGCTAATGGGCATGGTGGTGGTGTTCGCTTTGCTTCAAGTTGTTTTATTGTTGGTCCATGCGTCCCTATAGTTAGATTTTAATATGCATTTTCGCAGGGTTGGGGTTGGTGTTGGGGTGTGCTGAAACTTATCTCAAGTATAGTCCGCACATTAAAAACTTGTATATGCATCCTTTTGCAGTGTTTTGGAGAATGGGGGTTTTATCTTTGCAGAAAGTGAATCTTCCCCTTGAATGAATGATATGGAAACACTCTCGAATGTTGTACATGCGACAGAGATTTAAAGTGATAATCGAGTAAAACGAGTTTTTGATAGTTGAGGAGTGCATCCATAGATTTGAGTTGCAAATGAAACAGACAGCAAATCCGTGCATCAGATACGTGTATTAAAATGCGAAATGAAGACGATTAGTTTAATGTCACGTAGGCGGAGAAGAGTTTTGTGGGTTGTACATTTTACAGTTCCGATGTGATGGAGCGATTATGTTAGTAAAAAGTTGTGGTATAAAATATGAGCATGAACGTGCTATGCATAAAAAGTGCAACTTGGATGGAATTTAAAACATCCAGTCCTTGAAAAAAAATTGTTTAAGTTTTTCAAAAACGTTTGGTGTACTTGAATGATTTCATTAAAAATGAGTGCAACATGTACCAACATCAACATTCCAAAGGGTATCCTACGAAAAATATAATTTTCTAATTTCTAAACGAACGACTATTTTTTTCAAAATTAATATCACAAAATTTGCCTTCAAAAGGATATTTTTGTGAATATTTACGATTAATCCAATGTCCGCAACTTCGACAAGAATATAATTCCTTAAAGCAAAGTAGACAAGATCGCTGGGAAACAACCACTAGAAGAGTTTCCAAAGCCCTGAGACAACCACTGATCGTAGGCTCATTAAATAATGTTTAATGTAGGATATGTTGCTATGAATCTCTAACCCTGTATTTAAAAAAATTGTTACTTGGAAGACGGTTTCAATAATCGATACCGCATGTATTTAAAAAAATCATGGTTGTACTATTCTTAGTAGCGAGGAATTCAATCTACCAATCAGGATTAAACAAGTTTGTCTGTATTTTTTTTTTATTTTTTAGAAAGTACCTCTCAACAGTAAGTTTGATTGTTATGAGAAGCATATGAAGTATTTGTGTTTATGAGGTTTACGATATTAATTGGATGTAGTCAATAAAAATGATTTTTCATTTTATTCAATCGTTTAACCTAACTCGTATTTTAACGTGGGGCAAACCTACAACCTCACCTCAAAAACAAAAATTCCAAGATTCATCATTCAAAGTTTCAGATTCAACTTCTATCTATTATAATGAACTTGAGGCCATTGTGGTCTGAAGTTCAGTTGATTAAGCGAATCGTTGAATCATAAAGAATCGTCAATTGAACTTTATTTTTTTTACTTAGACGTCATTATAAGGTTAAACATTTTGCGACTCGAGAACCGCCAATGAAAATAAAATTGTTTTCTATTTTTAGAAACGACAACAGAAAAAAACGCACTTATCTGTTAACATTAGTGAATTTACGGCAGCTAGGTAGATGAGTAGCATGAGTCGCAATAGAGTTAGTTTTGTCAGCTTCAGTCAGCTATCATGTTGGGACTTATCGTAGAGGATTATAGATTTTGCTTCTGGATTTTGCTTATTGTATCCGGTCAACTGAATGTTAGTTGTGGCATAGGAAGTCTGTTGGGTATGAATTCAGATTCAGTTTCCTAATCATTAAGCATATTGTGGCTAGTGGTTAAATCATTGTAAGATTTTGTCATGGCATTCTGGTTATAACACAAGTCTAGAGCTGCTCCCTCTTATGTTAAAGTATATAATAGTTGGTTTTATAATAGAAATTTGAAAAGCTTCTCAAGACAGTTTTATACTTCTGGATATTTGTTAGACTTTCCGAAAAGGTGGGGCAGTGAAAAAAAAACGTAGATTAAGTTAATTTCGGGACTTGAACAAGGACAGCCACACTTAGTAGTCGTTAAATGGAGCACCCTTGTTCTGATTGCACTGACACGTCAAAGACTTTCTGGAATTATCTTTATGAAACACAGCAGAACAAATGTTCCTTATTTGTCGAAAGTCATAAAGAAGGGTCCAGGGAAGAGTTGAATTGCAAGTATTATACATATCACGCTTGTGTAAAATGCAACCAAGGGGAAAAATCACATCTAGGTGAACTGAGAGCTACATATCACTGTCCTGCGAGTGAGCATTCAAATGAGTGAAGTGGGTTCACCACAGTGCGTCAGGATTATGTACGTGACGAAAGGAATAGTTATAAAATCAGAGCGAATTTCACATAGGGGACAGTGCTGTAAATTCAAGTTCAGAAGTAAGAGATCACTCCATTTAGATCATGACATTGACGTTAAAAAATAACAAGAACTGACACGTTTTTATCCCTTCGTTCTTGGCCATATACAAATATTAAGCAGAAGACAACACCTCACCTTTATAGAAATGCCACTTCCTCAAACGCGACTTTGTAAATCTTTTTAATTGCGTTGACGTGTTATGCACCTACTGATTCCCCTCCACAGGTATAATGACAATAAGCTACAATTCGTTTCTCAATGCGTTCATTTTCAATTTCCTGTCATCATGGCAAAGCGTCATAAATCGCGCCATTTTTATGCGAGCACACAGTTCCAATCAAAGAATAGTAGCAAACCATCATGAACCTAATCCACCTGTCGCTGGCTTGCTAGGTACTGATGGCAGACTTCACTTCCGCTTTTTTTTATGAACACACACACAAACAGTTACACATTTGTTTGTTGTATCCCCAATCGGAAACGAAAGACATCATTGATAGGGTCCTTTAACCTTTCGTTATTTTCCTTTTCATTTTCATCATCATCCTCATCACCATCATCATCGATATAAATGCACTTCAATAGTGGCAGAGCGAGATACCAGTTTGAACTATCAATTCGTTGGATGTAAAAAGGACGACGGTTCCATATCCTTCTTCTTGGCAGCACAGTATATCCGATGGCAGCACTGAGCCCAAGCAACAATAACAACAAGCTAACAAACTGCGAACGAAAAAATAAAACCTAACAGGCGGAAAAATTCCGTTCCGGTGTGAAATGTGAGAAGGGAGAGAGATGAGCCAGTAGACTGGCGATGAGGGACGCAATGATACGCGTTGTATATGAACGAGGCGAAGGTTTAGGTGTTCATTTTTATTACCAACTATCCAGGATATCTCCGCTTGATGGTCGATAGTATACGATGGTGTTTGGGTCTTTGTAGTTGTTGCCCTGTCAGTTGTCACCTTTTCGACATTGTTCTTGTTCGTTTGGTTATTGCAGTTGATGCCACATGTAGTCAGCCGGATATGTACTTCACATGGGTTTGTATCAAGGTAGGTATATATGTGAGGGGCAATTTGATTTGCGTCTGTAAAGTTTATTTCCCCAGAGAGACACAAATCGGGGGAACGAGGGAATTGTGGGTGGTGTGCTATCCTTACGGAGATACTTTTTGTATTCTCAATTGACCAGGTTATACATTTTTTTTTCATATTTCCTGCGAAATGGTTTTATGGCTCTCCTTAACGGTATTCCCTTTAGCCTGTTCGGTTGGATTTTTTTTTTGTCATTTGAGCATTGGAACTACAGCCCAATGACAATTGCTTTATAAAGTTACGGACCCTGCTGTTGCTGGATTCGTCTTTGAAGTTTATAGGTTATTAAAAGGATCGATGTGGCGGAGGGCTTTATGTGATTACCCGAGAGAGTAATGAAGAAAGGTTGAGTACTGACACGAGTGTATAAAAGTCTTAAGTGACAATTGTTATACGCTTTACGATGGACCAATGAAATTTGTGGACTATTGACATTCGAGTCGTTAATACCTACAGACGTTGTTGTTTGTTAATTGAGTAATAGAAAGCAACTGTGGGAGTATTTAAGGTTAATGGAGTTTCTGAAATCACTGGTTTTAGGGGTTACATTACGTTCTATATGTCAGTGATGATCTAATTAAAAATCTGGATTTAATTTGATTTATTGAAAGCGGCTTTTTTGACAGTTTGACAGTTGAACCAAAAATGTGCATCAACACTTACTTAGAGATTTAAACGAAGGACTCTGTATTGCGTTCCAAATTTAAGATTTTTTCGAAACGAATATATTTTGTTTCTATATATTTTGGTTGCCGACTACTTTTGAATATGAAAACCCGAAAACGTAGTAATAGTTTTTTTGCACTTCGAAAGTATTGAAGTGTGTCAATGAAAAAGCGTAACGAAGAGCAATTTTGAAAACAATTTACTTTGCAACGAAATACATGGTGCCTCTTGCACGTGACGATGTGTTGACCACTTGAAAAATAAAATACCACTCTGAGCACGATTTACAAATACATAGGTACATAACGCAATTCGAATATGAAAGCATAAACCAAACTAAGGCTATCTAAACTGTCATCATGACAGCTACATAGAAATTGATTTACGCACATTTCCAGCGATCACGCGTCGTAACATGCCTTTCAACACGCTATAATCGCTTTGCCTACCATCGTATGCAAACTCGGAAGAGCAGGTAAATCGAACAAATTACAAAATACAACCCCCATTCCCAATAAGGTTACCATATGCAAATATCTGTCTATAATGACATTACTTCAGAATTGGCATATCCAAATAAGTTAATCGATTCTATTGAATTTGTTTAATTATATAACTCTCTGACAAAATTCCGTGATCTAAACGATAATTGCAGCTAATGGCGTATCTTGAGTCGATGTCGTAATAATTATTTTTGTCAAGTCAATCTATAACATTGAACTTAACATGCATTATTAGCCAAACAAAAAAAGGAGCCTCATTTTGTGACTTTACAATTGTTTACATTTTGACAATATTCGCTTTGACAGCAACGAATTAATGACAGCAATAATAACCATCGCTGAAAATATAGCCAATTCGATACCCATCCGATGACCTTGAACTTGGCAATATGGTCAGACCGTTATTAGATTCAAAACGTGATTATTATTTCACAACACGTCGTCGTCATATTCCATCCCAATTCCAAATGAAAGTTTAAAAAAATACCTGACAACGAGTCAAAGTACAGGTATTTGGAATAAACTTGTGTAGCACACAACTCCACTAAGCTTCGCCTAGCTCAGCAATTACACGACAAATAGCAATCTACGTGTCTCCGTATCGGGTCAAATAAGACAATTACAATTCTTGGCGGGTTTTGCGTGTTTACTTTTCGCTTTTCGTTTGGGGCTTGCATTTATTTTTATTACTTCTCGCTATACGTAATCATTTCCTTTTGACTTTTGCTGAATGGAGAGGCAATTAAATATAATAATTCTTATGGCTAGTGAGGAGTATTTGTTTAAATTAAATGACATATTGTGGCATATAGTTATTAATAAGCAGTCTGGCGCGGTGTTAGGAAGTTTATTTTAAATTAAAACAGTGAAAACAAAATGTTTGAGGATAAGGAATTCGTGTATACGGCAGAGCAGAAGGAAAAAATCATCCAACTGAGGGTATTGGTGACAGGTGTGTGTGTGTTGAATTTTATCCATTTGTAAGGGCAAATGTTACCATGTCACTTTGACAGATTGTGCTGAACTTCATATTGGTACCGAAGATGTTTTTCTGTCAAAGTTTCTATATACCGCACAGTGGAATGTGACAAAAGCGTTTGAGAATATTCATCGGTATTATGATTTCAAGGCAAAACATCCTACATGGGTGGCAAATCGTCCGCCAGAACACTTTAAGGAGCATTTTCTAGATGTCAGGTGTAAATTTGTTTCACCAAAGCCGGATAAAGATGGGCGAGCGATATGCGTCAGTAAATCAAGTATGTTAACAATGAGGAGTAGAGTGGGCACAATTTAAACAATTTATGTCGGTCTACCATTATAGTTGATGCGTTCGACAAGTTCCCGACTTATTTTAATGATCTCGTCGAAATGGATGATTTAATTTTTGAATCACTGTTCCTGTTGCCACAAGTACAAAAACATGGGATAACTATTGTTTTTGATTTAACCGAGTAAGTATAATTGACTTTTTCGTTTTTACATGGATATTGGTTAACCTTTCGCTATTGGGCATTCTTTCACAGAATGAC
The DNA here is from genome assembly GCA_932526625.1 of Rhingia campestris. Lineage (NCBI taxonomy): Eukaryota > Metazoa > Arthropoda > Insecta > Diptera > Syrphidae > Rhingia > Rhingia campestris. The sequence goes on along the minus strand of OW052185.1, from coordinate 115,585,305 downwards.
ATATTTTAAAGCACATACAAAATCCGAGCAATATTCATATTTTTTTAGAGAAAAACTCACTGTAGAATACTATTATACACATCTAAACTGTCTTAGCTAGCTATTTATATTTAAAAATATATATTTAGGTCTCACGGTTTCAAAATCTAAAGTCCTTAATCTCAGTTTAGCGGTGCAGTGGCAACACTTTTTAACAATATTCTGTTTTCTTCTCCAGTGCAACAAAGAAATTCATAAAGACAGCATCCCCCACAAATTCCAAACTAATCAATAAAAAGAATGACATCCTACCAATCGTAAATCGCTACTGCCATATAATACAACGTGGTTTCCTTATGAACACAGCGACATCTATGATGATGCCGTTTATGGATAAAAGCTTCAAGGAGAGAGTAAGTTGATCGCCCTTAACTTAATCCGCATAATAATTTAAACTTGTCCTCAGATTTTCCATCACGATGAGAAAAATTTAAAGAAATTCCATGAAGCCATCGGTGAGGATTACGTTCCAGCGGTTTATGGTGGACCCGAAAAGAACATCCTCGATGAGAACCTCATTTGGAACCACATCATGGCAAACAGAGACTACTTGCTCAAATTGCAAACATATAAAAAAGTTGGCAAAAAATAGAGAGAAGAGAATTAAATGTAAATCACTTGTGTTTGTGTTTCAATGAAATGGAATAGACCCCAAACAATTTCATGAGAAAGGATCCTCCATGCCCCCAGAATAGAGTTACCGGTGTAGTTTATCCCCCCCCCCCCTTCTTTTCCGATACACATTACTTTTAAAATAGGATTAAAGGTAAACCTGGCAAGGAAACCCATCATGCGGTGATGATGAGGAAATATAGGAAAAGGAACGAGAGCTGACGAAAAAAGAACACCATTCCTAATCGCATCCACTCAGAAGGGATACGGATAACCTAAGTGTATTTATATTTTTGTTTATGGCTGCTTCATTTGGTTTTATTGGCATAGGTTATAAAGAAGAAGCTAATCTGTAAGTTGGAGAATTTGCGAGTGTATTTGCTTGCTATTTTTCCAGCAAGCGGAAGCTTGGAAATTTATTCTACATCGAGATATTTTATGATTCCATGCGTTGAATTCTGGGTGATTGCTTTTATTTCTTGGCTTTACGAATGCGGGGTGGGTACTGATATTTACTGTTTGGATTATCGAATTGTGAGTACTCAGTATTTTATTACACCCTATAACTTGCCATTGTGATACAAATTGAAGATGAAGCTTAGTTTGTATTGTGTTTTGATGGAGATCTATGTTGAGCTTTTGTATCGGCAAAGTAACACGGAGTGAAATAATGAGAAAGTAAAAGGAAGTCCAGAATTATATTAATAGATAGCAATAACTGTAACAAAGTGTCCATAAACTGACATTTTTAAACATTGAAAATCTTACATTAAAGCCGTGTCAATTGCGTTAAAATGGGGGTTAGATTTTATACACTGGCTAATTTTTGACATTTCTGCAGGGGTAAACAAAAATTTGCCTTTTTGCTGTGTCAATTGGATAAAATGGGATATTATTTATAACTATTTTCAATAATTTTCTAATTGAAACAAAATTCCTTTATTTATATATTCTTGTATTAAAAAAAACCGAATAGAGTTCGGAGGGATGATCAAAAAACCCTTAATTATTTATTACTATCAGTAAAAAAAAACTATTTTTGTACAATTTGTATTCATGATTAAGTACTCACATCTACCTGTAAAATGTCATTTTCGAAGTCCTTTAAAAGACGCAGTTCAAGTTAAACATATTTAGCATATAAAATATAGTGAAACAAATGCAATCATTACATTTTTGTAACCATCTATCCTCAAAAACCCAATTTTAGTTTATGTTACAACTTTACATTTATTGATATGAAGTACACATTCTTTGCTTTTTATTTAATAATCTGAATGGTGTGATATTTTGCCACACATGTGAACACTGGTGTGCTTTCCATCACTCTCACTCCTCAGTAGGTATACCAAATGTCAAAAATTAGCCACTGGATAAATTTTAGCGAGCTGTATGTAAACCACATACAATGTTCTTAATTCAGATTAAGATTTTATTATCATAGAGATTATAATAATTTTTTAATCCCAATTCAAAAAGCTTGTCCCTGTTTCAGAGTAGAGTTTTATATGAAATGACTTCTGACTGACCATTCATATTATATAATACATATGTCAATGGATGTAACGAAACTTTATTAATAATTAAAAATATTTACTCACCGATTGAACTTAATCTTCACTTCTTCCTTTTTATACGGAGGGTATATATCCTTTTCTTTTGTGAGATCCATTATTTGCTGAAAAAAAGTAAAACAAAAATGTGATTGTAAATTTGTAATAGGTAGAAAAAAAAATATTATTTAGAGTCACATAATGCAAGGCCTACAAGTCAATAGAGATGAGTTAACTCATGTTTTTTTTTTTTTTTCTTAAAAAAGTTTATAAAAGAGTTTATTTTTTGTGTGAATGTGTAGAAAATACTGATTTACTATTTAAGACATAGGTACAAACCTCACCAAACAATTATTAAACAAAACAAATTTGAATGCGTTGTTGCATCTTTCTATTTTACGGATATCAAAATTAGCGCCCTAAAGTAGACAATATAAGGAGAGACACAAACCAAATCAAAATGGATACAAGCAAGTTCCAGAACCAATGCTAGCGTTGGTGAACAATTAATATATTTCGTTGCCATGCTCTTAGGGCTGGTATGCACCAACGAGTTTAAAATTAATAGTTTCATAAACGTATGCACCAACGGATATTATCCGCGGTTTATATTGGTTATATTGGGTATTATGGCTGAAACACAATCACGATTTGGAGCTACGCTTTACAAACGCTACGCCCAACTGCCTTTTGCACGCTTTGACATATTTATTTTCTCAGCAGTTTCAACTTCTGCTACAAAATGGGGGAAATGATTAAAATCTTTGCTAAAAATCCAGAAAACAACAACAAATATTTTGACAATTCACACTTTTTCCAATCTTTGCTTTGCCCATGGCGCTTTACAGCTACGTTACGTTAAGATTTTACGTTTTTCATTTTGAGCTGGAAACTCAACGCCAGGCAAAGCTAAATTGGGATAGGTAACATTGATTTCATATGGTTGAACTAGGTGCGTCAGCCAACGCATCTTTTTTTTATCATGGTATTAGTGTTGCAACTTTCCAGTGGTGGCTGCCATGAAATCCAATGTCATACCGCGGTGGTAATTCATTAAAAAGTGACAGATATACGAAAATCGCAGAATGGACTAGCCTAAAAGTGAAATCGTACCCAAAATCAAATATACTTTCATAGGTAGTTGTCGGCCTACTCATTGGAAAAAAAAACGTTTGACATTAAGGTTGTGATTGCGAGTAAGAGCTTTTATGTTGCTAGTAATACTCCTGAATATAAACCCCGGGTTAGTGGAGATTTTCTTACGAGTGCTCATTAGAATTATTTTTAAGAAGTTCAAAGAAAGTTAGATTAAACAAGAGAGAATAGTGTAGGTGTTAAGTTGAAAAAAAGGGAGAGAAGTTTGAAATGAGTTTAAAATATTAGATATCAGTGGTTAGAGAATTACATACCACGATTTACGATTCCTGTCTTTAATAACACCTTATATTTATTTACTATTGTTTTTTATATTGATTGCAAAAAATTCACCTAATTTTTTTGCTAATCTCTATAGGGCTAGAAAACAATTCAAGTGCAATTCACCTTAGGCTATATAGATTCCGCTATACCTGAAACCAATGCAGTGTTCTTGACATAAATTATTATGGCTGTAATATACTTAACCCTGGAAGGTTACTCTTTATTTTAGTACATTAAAGTTACTCTGCGTCGAATCGACGAATAATTTTTAAAAAACAATTCTAGTGGAAAGATTTTAAGAGTAAAAACAAACAAAAATAAGTTAATAATTTTATTAAAAAAAAAAATAATATATAAAAAAACATATTTTTCTCTCTCAAAATTTGATACGAATTTGAATACTTTTCCTTAGTTTTTTTTTTTTTTAAATTAATTAACTTTTTAAAACTACAAAAACTTAAAAAATTAAAATATAAATGTGTAAGAACAGCCGTTAAAGATAATCAGTCAAATAATACATAAGAAAAAAATGGTTAGTTTTTAGCCTTCGTCGATCCGACGAAGAGTATAACCAACCACCCAGGGTTAAGTATAGTGGGCGTGGTTTTCCTAATCTATATAGGCTTAGATAAAAATGAGAAAAATAATGCTAATCAATGATCTGGCACCACTGAAACACGTAAACGCCAATAGATGGCATTTTGGGGTTTTAATTTTGCTGATTCATTTATTTTTTGCACACAAAATACAATTCTTATCATTTTATCCACTTCTACGCTTCTTGTAATAGGGGTATTCATGCAACGTCGGAAAGTCGTCGTAAACGTTGATAAAATTACGACAATTAGAACAAAATTCTATCAATAAATATATTACTAAAATGAGATTGAATTCAGTGGGTTACCGCATTATTTAGTGGCGCAGTTTTAGGGTCGTTCATGAAACGTCATCGTAAAATTAATAGGTTTGGTAGCACATTTTTTATCCAAGCTAATGGTGTAAGACTGGATAATTATCCAGGCTTCACGAAATCTATATAGGCTAAGGTGTTGTATTATTATATTTAAGGAGTGCATATAACTTTATACACTCCTTATAATGAGTTTATGAATAAGGCTGTTGGAATAAAGAGAAAAACAAACACGGCTATTGCCAAAAATGTATTTTGTTATTCGTTTTTAATTAATATAATTGATAGTTGCAAACTGAAACTACTAACTTTCATTTGTGTCAAACGCAGTCCATATTAAAGATCAATATGATATGTCAGAAATAAAGTGCTTGCCACTGAAATATGTAAACCGACGAAAATAATTTTACATTGAGTGTGTAAAATAGAAAAATATTTAAGATAGACATATCGCACAGTATATAAATCGACACCCAATCAACAGCTGAGTCGATGTGCGCATGTCTGTCTGTCCGTCCGTATGTGTGTCAACTTGATTTTTGGCCTTTCAATTTTGAGCTACAATGTTGAAAATTTGTACTTAGACTCTCTGTTTGACGAAGAAGTGTAAAGTATTTTTGTCAAAATACTTCGAACATATTGGAATAAACAATTCCTTTGTAGATCATTTTAAACCAGCCTTTTCCAAACAGATATTATTTTGATACCCTATCGAATAGTACTTGCCTTTGGTATAATAGTCCACCCGATAATATTGAGTTTTGTATATAAGTTCTTTGTAAAAAAAAATTTTTATATTTTATATATATACAAATATTAAAACCAAATATGAGTAAAAAAAATTGCAGATTTTCTATTAAGAAATTATGTTTGGTTTAGATTAGGATAGGTTACGCCATTCCCTGTGCGCAGTTTTATCAACATGTGACGGAATTTGTCATAGGTCGTTCAATAATACCGAAATACCGCAACATGTAAGTGCAACCAGAGCCATACCCAATGCAAAATGCAAACACCGGCAAATTTGCAAATGGCTGGCTTAAAATGGTTTATGTATTAACTTATGAACCAACGCCCGAGTTTACAGTTACTCACCTAAAAATGTTCACTCTTGTATTTTACGATACAAATCACTTTTCCCGCACTATTTTTTTTAATTAATATAAGTTTTCACTTATTTATTGTTATTCTAAACATAAAAAACCCACACTTTATCACACTCCTGATTTTTTATTTGAATTTTGCTCGCGTCACCTACCATTTCTTAACGCAAACACCACTGAACTAGAGTCAACCAGCGAAGACAAAAACCAGTGCCAACACACAGACTGCAATAACGAAAAAAGTCAACGAATACTGTCGTCAAGTTCGCTGCTGGTGTGAAATCAGTCATCGTTAAATTTTTTTTTGACAACAACAACCCCGCACCGGCCATATTGTTTTAGTCGCGTCAAACTAAAAATTTATTTCTCAGCGTACGCAGCAACTCGGTGCATGTTTCCAAATAAAAATTAATTTTAAAATAAATATAGTTCTCTGCCGTGCTTTGATTTTTGACTGATTATCTGAAGTGAAAATATCACATTTTCACATAACAGTATTCCAATTAAAAAAATATATACATAAAGGCGAGAGAAAGAGAAAGCCCATCGTTTTCGTTGGCTTTTTTCGTGGGTTCTTTAGTGTTTGCGAGTGGGCTGTGTGGTGCACAGGAATAAAAATTTCACAATAAAAATTGCACGAAAACGCAAAACAAAGTCCATTACGGAACCGATTATGTCGGAAATAGTAAATTATAAACCAAAGGACTTGATCTGGTGAGTTCAGTGTGAAATATTTGTGATTTTTAATTTCATCATGGCAACGTATCTGCTGAACCCAAGCGGTGGGGTCTCTATCTTCCAATTGGTGTGTCGCCGTGGCTAGTTGAAAATGAAAATCATCAAAAAAGTATCTAAAATTAACGCGGCATGTTCGAAAATTCGTGATGTGACTGCTGGGCGGTTGAAATCGGCACGAGACTTGATGGGACTCGCCTGTCCCTATCGAACAAATCCAAGTCATAATGGCCGGCAGTGAAATAATTTCCCGCGCGTTCTTTTCTTCGTGTGGAATTTTGGTTTATTTTCCATGAAAATTGTCAAAGTTTACATTTTTTCTAATCGTTTGTGTATTTTTTTTTTCTAATTCTAGGGCGAAAATGAAGGGGTTCACACCGTGGCCCTCTATGGTATGTAAATGAATTACCAATTGCTTAAGAATTTTAATCCCGTCCAACCATTTTGATGTTTTTAGATAATTTTTTGTTCTGTTTGTTCTCACATTCATTATTCAATTTTCTACTTTTCTAGATCGTCGATCCCCCAGAGGAGATGCTCAAGCAGCCTCGGAGGAATATGCCCAGTAGATGCGTGTTTTTCTTCGGTTCGAGAAACTAGTGAGTACAGAATTTTCAATTATTTTCCATAGGGGGTGCTGATAGTCAATATGTCGGGGGAAATGTTTTTTTGTTTTGATAAGAAATGTGATTTTCAAATTATTTTTTTTTTGTTTGGTTATGTTATGGGCGCTATGGCGTTGAAAATGTTAAATGGCCGAATGTGGTCTATGTAAATAGAAAGGGAATATTGAAAAGTCTTTGGGTAGGTGATAAAAGTCAAGCAGGAAGTGGACAAACCATCCAGAAAATTTAGAGTTGCTTGAAATGTGTGTACTGGGCATGTTCGATGGTATAGGTATGCTCATGTTACTGGCGTGCTAAGTGACATGTTTGGCTTACATTTAATGTAGTAATTGAAAATACACCATTTTGTTGTTCACATAACATTAAGGTAATTCTTGCATGATTTGTTTGTGGCCATGTGTTTAATATTTCTTGTAGAAACCACGTCCACTGACCTGTTGATACCAGTACACGGGAAGGATGAGCAAGTCTAATTCACGTGGTTATGTGCAGTACTTTGGCAATAATTAGGAGTTTGGGAAAACCAATAATAGAGCCTTTGCTTGGCTTTAAAAAGAAAAAACAGAACTCAATATTGGAAGCAGTTGTTTGCGGCCATTGATAGTAAATGCAACAACTATCGATTATTCACAAACATACATTTCTTTTTACGTAAAACGTGGAAACGCGATTGAAAAAACACGAAATTGGTTCGACCAAGTTGCCATTACATTCATTGAAGTTTCTGTCATGGTATTTTAGGCTTTGGTATGATATTTGTCATCTCAAATACATTTGTTTGTATCATTAATTGTATAAAACCAGAAACCCTAAAGAGTCGATGTTAACAAATGTTTCTATATCATTTATTGGCGTAGTGAGCCTCAGTGATCAGGCTGTTATTGCTAGTCATCGCCCTTGCAACAAACCTAGACATCTGATGGCACTACGTTGTAAGCAATAATTTACAGATGAGGGTCATATGGATACGACTTTCGGTATCAAGTAAAGCTGACTGCTTTGATACAATTTCCTTGCTAAATCGGAAACCCGTTGCAACTAGCTTTTCATTTATCATAAAATAATGAAACTGCTCAAGCCGGATACTAACATATTTTAAGAAACATTCTATCGCCAATGGTTGTCTATGCTTTCCAGTGATGTCCATTGTTTGTCTTTTTCTGTCTGATATAAATGGAAGGCCTAGGCAATAGGGTTATATACAGAATCGTTTTCCTTATTGGAAAATTGATTCTCAATTGTCCTTTAATATGATCAAAGGCACAAAGCCTTAGATCTTAGTAGATTTCGCTCTATTCCGAAATAAAGCATCGTTGAATATAGATGATAAAAGATGATCAAACAAACATAGCCACGAATCCTACTGCAGTCCAGTGAAGCATTTAATTGCAAGGAATAGGATTAATGAATTCTGATCATCATGGAAGGGACTTTATGTAACTAAACAAATGTTATCATGCGTACAATCTTGGATAAGAGGACGGGATATGGATCGATTCCAAAATTTGCTTCTTCATATTAAAAAAGTTTTGCGACCGTCTCATTAACAATCAACATTCTTATACAATCACTGAAGATCAAGATAGTCCAAAAAACTTCGGGATCAAACAAATGCAATCAGTCTCATAGAATTGATCTAAATTCAAGAATCGTTCCGATAATTTTGTGTCGATTCAGCAAAACTCATTATTTTAAACTCGCCGTTTAGGGAGACGAATCAGAAAGCATGCAAGGACTTATAGAAACCCCTGTCTAATTTCTAATTTGTAGTTATTTACCTATGTTATGATGTCGATGTTATTCTTTGCCTTCAAGACAATCAGATAAAACCTATCATGATCGTCAACAATAAAAACAAATCAGGCTAACAACGTCAACTATCACTTATGTCATAGGAAGGTGATGTTTGTCTCTTCATCCCGAGACAAACGACATCTTAGTAAGGTACAATTCGACCGAACATGGAATATCAAAATCATTCCTTTAAGTGCGGCATTTGAAGGACCTATACGACAAGCAAATAGAGTACGTACTTGAACATCAACCAGAACAATTACAAGATCAACACATTGTTAGTTCATTATCTTTTTTCAGGTCAGGGCAAAACCTAGTATCTGTGATCTGTGTCCTGTCTTCTGACTGTCAGTTTGGCGATCCTACTTGTTGCTGCTCAGTTTTATTTCACGAGCAGCACTTTAATGTTAATACACTTGATCTCATTCTTAGGGTTTCAACCTGAGCGCAACGCATTTCTTATAAAGCTCCGAGCATAAGCTGAGCTTTGCTTAAATTCAAAATCACTGTTTCTGATAGAGTGGCTAATTGGCTAACAAAGAACCTTTTTTTCCAGATCGGAATATATCTTTCAAATTGCTGTGAACTACAGGACGATAGAAATATTGATAAGATAGTCATTCCCTTGTTGATCGCAGCTCTTCTCTCAGGTGAGGTGAAAACACTGAAGCAGCTCCCCGAGATCCCTGCAAATGTTTGTTGGCTAAAATGCGGAAGATGATTTTACGTTCTTTAAAATTCGTTCCATGATTGTTTCTTTAACAAAAATAATTTTGTTTTCTTCATGTCTATTTGCTGGAATATCCTGACCTTTGAGTCGTTAAAGTGTCACATTCCGAGCTCGCTAAGCCCTTTTAAATATCCACCGTAGATGTATCCCTACTAGAAGGAAACTCTACGATAAGAGCCCCTGCACATTATAGACTTTCTATCGGCCAACAATCTTAGAATAGTGTCCAGTAAATTCAGTTCCGGTTTTAAGCCCGTACAGCAGTGGCTTCGAAAGGAGAATAAGGTTGGCGGTGTAAAAATGTCTCTTGGCTCTAAATGCTGGGGGAACATTGAGGCCAAAATCGGTTGGGGGAGGCCTTTGAAACGGTCATTGGCGAATACAAATTAAGTCAGTTACATATAACTAGTTTCTGTAACAATGATTTCATCACTAGAATCGGTTTATAGGTTCGTTGATGCTGTCTCACTACTTCTTGGTGCTGCTTTAAAGAACGTTCTAGAAAATTCTTCGATGTGGCAAAACTACAGGTTGTAACGTTTTACTACATCGACTTGCGAAACCTGAAGTAACTAACACCCTAACTTTGATACTCTTTCCTATAAGCTATTGCTATTCTCCTTAGTTCTGGAAATTGGATACCTCCGATGTGGATATACATTCCGACTATCGATGGTGAAAAAACAACGATTCTTAATTGGCATTTGTGCACAGGCACGCCGATGATTAAGATTCCTCTTACATAGTCCATAATCACAGGCAGTGATGAGAAACATCAAAAGTAAGCACTAAAAAGATTCCGTTGATGTCTGATTCATTGTTGATTCGTGGAACCGAGATCGTAAAACCCAACATAGGTCTTGATCTCTTTCACAAGATTTTGTGGCTTTGGGTTATAAAATAGTTTCCCCATCACCGAGAAAGTTCCTCTTAAATTTTAATTCCTAGCACAACCCTCTACACATACACATATCATTTTTTATAATTTTCTAGCGCATGGATTGAGGAACACAACATCAAACCATTTGAAGGACCTTACAAGGATGAATTGATGCGGCCCAACAAGCCAAATTCCTTTAAACTAGCAGTTCAAGAGATTCTTGCATATATTGAGAATCCGAATGACATTGACAGAGAAATAAAATCCGCTGCTGCCGCCGCCGCTGCTGCTGCTGCATTAAACTACACCAGCGATGCAGATTTTGACAAAATTCGCGATGGCTTAGAAACAGCGGACTCCACCAACGACTTGGGCGAGCCACCTAAGGCTACAAAAAAGTCCGCGAAGTCGACAAAGTCACGAGCCAAGTCATCGGTGTCAGTGGCCAAATCGACAGCGACAAAACGTCGTGCCAGTGGCAGCAAGGCCAACGAGAGCAATAAAAGAAAACGTGAGGCGTCCGAGGGCGCAGAGGCGACATCCTCCCGTCGGCGGGTGAACACTGATGCGTTGGCACACATTGGTAGCTCGTCGCGTCGTAATATGAGTTCGACGGTTGCATTGTTGGACCGTCCGATTGTGAGTCGACCAGAAGCGCAGGCAATCGACATGAATGCAAGATCGCAAACGTTGTCCGAGCGGGACATTACTCCATCGAACTTGACGTTTGGTTTCCTCGGATTGGGTATAATGGGATCAACCATTGTAAAGGATCTAATATGCACAGGACACAAAGTCGTTGTTTGGAATAGAACAATGTCGAAGGTGGGTTTTGAATTGCATCTGCGTTAGAGAAATTGTTTTTATTTTATTATTCGTTACTGCAGTGCAAACCATTTGCTGAAGCCGGCGCTGAGGTTAAGGACACCCCAATGGATGTTGTCGATGCTGCGGATATTACATTCTGTTGTGTATCAGATCCAAAGGCATCTAAAGACGTAAGATATTCTCGTTTAAAAAAAAACAAGAAAGGAATCCCTAACGATTATTTCATTCTAGTTGGTGTTTGGCAATTGTGGCGTCTTACAAGGCAAAGATCTAAACAACAAAGCCTACGTTGAGATGTCTACCATCGATCCAGAGACTTCACAAGATATCGCTGAAGGTATCGCACAATGTGGAGGGAGATATCTTGAGGTTCAAGTAAGTTGAAGCGAATTCATGTGCGTGGTAGAGAGCCATACAAATGTTTTATTGTTGCAGATTCATGGCACAAGACAAGAGGCCGAGGACGGTATGCTAATAATTTTGGCTGGTGGCGATCGCACGGTGTTCGAAGAGTGTCATTCGTGTTTCAAGACTATCGCTAAGAACACATTCTTCTTGGGGGGTAAGTTCCACTCTGGGATCGAAGCAATACAGACTACTAACACATGTTTAATTTCAGATGTTGGTAATGCTTGTAAAGTAAACCTGATCCTTCAAACCATTCTTGGGGTTAGTCTTGTAGGTTTCTCAGAGGCTTTGGCCTTGGGTAAGTTCAATAAAAATAACCAATCTGCAAATTGAATCACAGTTCTAACTTTTTCGTTTAGCTGATCGTTTTTCAATTTCCCTTAAGGATATAATTGACATTTTCGAACTGACATCTATGAAATCGCAACTGTTATTAGAAAAAGGAAAAGGTTTGTCTATCCACTTTGTTACCTTATTAATATTTTCTAATTTTTTTTTTCCTTATTTTTAGAAATGGCCAAGGGTGACTTCAATCCACAGCAGCCCCTTATGCATATGCAAAAGGATCTTCGGTTGGTGCTTGGCATGGCCGAGAACCTAGACCAATCGATGCCCGTCACCGCAATAACAAATGAGGTGTTCAAACATACGAAACGTCTCGGCTACAGCGAACACGATTCGAGCGCAGTGTTTGTAAGATCCAGATTTTAACGGTTAATAAATTCTAACGAAGACCTAAACAAAAATACCACATTACACCAACAACAACAAACAGAACACCCAATAAACTTTCCTTCCACATCCCCAAATACAACATCGTTTACACCTCCTCTCCCCCCTTCTCCTCCTCCCAACACAGATGCAGACAAACAAATTGAAATCGTACACCAACAAAGATTTTAAGGTGGCAAAACTTAGCCCCAAACAATGTTAAATCCTTTCCCAACATTATTATAGATGACTACATTTTTACGTTTTTAAAATATTTTCTCTTTTTTTAATTTTAAAATTTCTCCCATGAAATTACAAAATATTTTCGCTATCAAATTGCAGTTGATGAGAAAAGATTTGGAGAATAAAATAAGAAACTAACCTCAAGCATAGAACTGATCAAATAGTGTTTTTTGCTGAAGAATGAAAAAAATCCTTTGTGAGGTGTACAGAATATTGTGTGAACCTGGCAACCAGTTGGTTTTTTATTGATTTGTATTCAGTTTATGGATATTTACTTCTTTCCTAATTTTATTAAAAGGAAATGTTTTTTTGTAATAATTTAAAAAAAAAATATGTAACAAATAATTTTAACAATATTTCAATGTGGTGGTTCTTCTTTAGCAATAATTGGTCGGTTTTCGGTGACTTGGGTTCGGTGGTGAGTCGGTTTATAGGGAAGAGTCTATGCGAGTCGAAATGTATGTGTTACGGCTATTATATGACAGAATCGGGTCGATATTGGGTTTCCCAGGAATATGGGGGCACTTGTGAGACAGTTTAGTTGAAATCGGGTCTTGCGTCTTTTGTTAAAAATCAATTTCGCTCTACCGTTGGTGATGATGTCCATTCACCGTACAAATCGTGCTAACGATGGGGATGCTGTTGTGTTAGGCACGTTTTATAGTTGACTGACTTGTCGGTGCGCTATTGTTTCCTCGGTACCGTGCGGTAGTGGAGTGGTATAAGGAGTAAACAATCGTTACGTACTGCGTTCGGTGTATAAATTTTGCCTGCATAAAGTGATATTCATACTGAATTGAAGGCTGTCACCGAAAATATACCAAGTAGCAAGGTGACGAAAGCCTATAGAGGACATCTTCTCAGTAAGTTCGAAATTTCGGTAACAGATAGTCTTATACGGTTCTATTCGGTACGGGTCGTATTCGATTCGGTTGCGGCCGACAAGTATGAAAACACCGCGTGTAAGAACAAGCCGATAAAATTCTCGTAGCACCGAATGCTTCTCCGACTCGAATAAGTTTCATACGCTTCCAAAAATGCGGTTTCGGGCGCACGAAGTCCGTTCCACCCTCGCACTTAAATCACGGTTTAATTTTTTTACTTATATAGAGAACAATATGGGAATAATTCAACTTCTCTCCATGGTAGTAGGCAACACAATACAAGACTGATATAAACGGCGTACCACCGAATGATCCTTCAAGACAAATAGGTTTCAAAAAGTCATGAATTCGAGCACAAGGTCCACCTATACCATGGCCGTATGTCACGAGAACCGAATAATGGTGAAACGATCCTTAATGTGTTTTTAAATTTAAATATTCGCGTCTGTTGTCCCTGTGCAATTGTTCACAACTTGTATAGAGTCACCTTAAAGTCGGAAGTAAAATGACAGCAAACCAAGGCGTGCTCCACACTCGTTAGTATAGTGACAATAGATTCCACGATCGAAACCCTCCTTTAGCCAGTGACTTCCCTTCATGACTAGCGCGCTACGACCAGCTTTTAGCTCATGTGCCTTGGCTTAGTTAATTAATTTGATCTAAATACTTTCATTCATAATTACACAAAATATGACTTCTGGGGCTTTATTATAGTCCGACCAAATCAGTTGGCCATTCTACTGCGCAGGTCTCTTAAAATTTATTTTAAAATATCTTAAATTTCTCTTAAATCCTCTTTCTGCGCAATCGACCGTTGGCCAACTGAATTGGTACGGACTATACATAAAACGAAACGAAACGATAGTCACGACAAAGCGCGATTGTGTAAAACGAGAAATTTATGACAGCGAAAACGAAAGCTATACGACTGCCCAATGCCAGTCGTAAGAAATTACGAATATCGTAAAATCAAGAACGATACTTGTTTTATGTAATCGAATTTCAACGAGAACGAAGTGACTTCAACGATATTCGTTTTATAAAATATGGCCCATGGGTATTAATATTGGTGAATATAATTTTAGGCCTTTGCAACCACTTAAACAAGCGATGTTTGGTATCCCCTTAGAAAATGATCGAGCAGCGCTAGACCGCAAGATCTTGGTAGGCAATATAGAGATCCCAATCTAAAAATCATTCATCCCAAACTTTGATTTCATAAAATCGATGTTATTGCTCCCCGAATGGCATAAAGCTCCATCTTGTTAAAACAACTACTGTCCATTTCTCACCAGCCTACAAACCAATTAGATGTAAAAATCTGACTTCCTCTACGTGTTTAACAATTTTAAATTAGCAAATATTTTGCATTTTGTCTGCCAACATTGCACTGCCCTCGAAATGTACACTCAGGCTTGCAGTCTTCTGTTGCACATTGTAATACAATTTCTGCACACCTCGGGCGTATTTCGTCATACCGATTCCTATTGTTGATTTAGCTTTAATCTAACTTTAATTTGACATTTGCCTTAAAGGACTTTTAAAAGGACATATAGTCAAACAGCAATATCTAACAAAACAAATGCCTAAGAAAATCTAAGAACATCAGAATCAGAATTTAAGAATCTATTGGTTCACATACCAGATCCACTACTCCAATTCACGTACTTCTTTCAAATGTACATGGAAATACGTGCGCAAAAATGTTATATATGCAGTTTCACAAATCTGTATTCAAAAAACTTTTCTTTTCGTGATAATATTGTCATCAGTCTGTCAACAGTTTGCCTGTAAAAATTAGTTTCAATTAAAAAATAACATGTTACAAACATTTAATAGGACATTTTCTGTACAAATAAGGTTTACCGATTTTTATTTAAAAACCTTTTCCGTACCCAATTTCTGTATCTTAAAAAATTTCCGCAGTAAAAATAATATTACACAAGAACAGATCTACATACTTTACCTTGTTATCAGGCCTATCGCGAATAAATTTTCCGTTGAATTTTTCCCTTGTTAGCAATGTAAATCAGATTGCTGAATGGGAACAGTATTTCCCGGGAAAATTTATTCGCGATAGGCCTGTATATCTACACCCCCCTAGTCCCTATCATATATCCATTATTTAAAAATTTAAAGGTAAGCTTTCTATTTTATTACTTCGTGCAAACAAATATCCAACTTTTTAAATTTATTTAACGTTGTTTAATTTTCAATATTTTGTTATTCCTACATACCGCCTTTACAGACGAAAACACACACATTAAAATGTCATTTGTAAAACAGTTATAACCTATATACCTATATTTTAATATTGCGAATAAATAATACACAACAATAAATAAAAATGAAAAAAATATATATTATATATAAATGTGTAAGTGAATGATATCTACATCAAATACAAAAAAAAATTAAAGAAAAATATAAAGTTAATTTTGTTAATGTAAAAAAAAACTTTGGAAAACAAATATATAAATGTCAGTTTTTTTTTTTTTTTTATTTAAGTAAAATAAAAATGAAATGAGAAAATAAATGTTTTATGGAATTTATTCATGTTAAAGGTTGACAGACCCTTCCTTATTAATGTTTTATGAATAAGGATTTATGCGAACATGTATAAATTCTGCATAAATATTTATGCATTGTAAATAAATGCATTAAGCGATATCATCGTTGAAAATACTTTTTTATCGTAGAAATGAGAAACTCGTATAAAGATTTTACGATACTCTTTTTTTTTCGAATGACATATGGCTATCTTATAGTTTTCCGTTTATGTTACTTATAACTTTTTCGATTTTCTCTTGATCAGTTTTCGTTTTCGACTGCGGAAATGTGCTCGTTTTTTGCCCTAGATCAATTTTCAAAAACCTTTAATTTAATTTTGTTTTGCACTCACACCAATACAAATGAAAGCTGTCAGTTTGACTAGAGTGATTTTCGTTTTGGTATATAATTGTTTAAGTTGTGGAAAACTATTATTAATCATTAAAACTGTAGCAATTCAGTGTGAAATGTAAATTATATAAAAAAAAAACAATCAACCTGTGTGACTTAAAACTTGACAGCTACACCGATACTAATTTCACATATGTACATGAAATTACATCAATCAGAAATCGTGTTCCATTGACACCAAAAAATATCAAATTTTAGATCAAAATCCAGATTTACCAATGGGAAACGCCATAAGTGTGGCTGTTCCCTGGCAGTGGTAATTTTAATAATGATTTCTATAACCGTCTTTTCGAATTAAGTTTCGGTTCGGATTTGTTTGCTAACATCATTTTTAGAAGTTTATTTGTTGATAACCACTTTTTAATAATAATGCCCCCAGAATAGAAGAACGCTTGAGATAACTTATTTTTGGCCAATAAATATCAACTAGTTTCTAAAAATTTGATGCATACATCAATGGCAGCAGCCGGATTGTTGAATAGAATATCATCACATTTTGGAAGCCCTTAAACTATCATTTACACAATTTAAGTGCTACCGACCGTATCAAGTTGCGTACTATCACGTATCACTTTCAAATCCACTTAGTTTTCCGTTTATCAGACCCGAAAGGCATAATTTTTAGCAAATGTGAGATTCACATTCTGAAAAGCGGCGTATGGCGGAAACATAATCCAATTGAATTCGTAGTCAAATGAAACAGTTCTAAGAAAAATTGTAAGTTTACGATAGGCGTCCCAAATACGTCCGTTGGTAAACAAATCTAGTTTTTATCTATATCTGTCAAAAGACTAACTTTGACAGTTGTTTTTTTTTTATCTCAGAACAATTTTGCAGATCTTGATTTATCTACCACACCAATAATATTGATAGCTGACAGTTCGACAAGAGTGATTTTTGTTTTGATTGAATTTTATTTCGGTTGTGAAAAACTCAAACCTACCTTCTCATATGTGTGTGTGAATTTATTTTTTTTTGCCACAAAGATATGACGAACCATGACGACATTTACCATCTCGATTTCCATACCATATTCCGATATTGTTGAGTAAGATTCCCAATTTTGACAGTTAATTTACTACGTTTTAAATAAGTAGGAAAACTTTCCGACGTTGCATAAATACGCTCTATGAGCATATTTATTTTATTGCAGAAAAATGTAAATAAAACTATTCCAAATTAATTAATCATACTTCTAATCATCTCCTCTCGCTTGGAAATTATTTAAGAATAAATCCCAAAGTGGAAATAACTAAAAAAAACGAACACAAACAAACATTAGAATGCCCATTGACTTATTATATATGGACTGCTAGTAGCCAACTTCACGTATGTTCCAAAACAGCAGAAACGCCACTGTTTAACTGCGAAAACTAAGTAAGATATAAAAACGTTTGCTTCATCACATTGCAAAAATTAATTGATTTAAATGATCATAAAACATTGGTAAGAAATAAATTTACAAAACATGTTCAGTTTATGGGTCAGTAAGTGAAGAAAAGTATTGTTATTGCAGAATTTACTTGACATCACTCTTTGTATTTTTCCATGTTTTGAATAGATGACGCTACATGTCGCTATGGAAAAGAATCTCTTCGCACAAGATGTCGCTCTTTTGTTAACCTTTTACTATGGAAATTTAAGCTTGTCGGCGGCATTTGCTTCTTTGCTGATTCGCAGTGAAACAGTGGCACCTGTGCTGTTTTCGAACATATTTTCTCAAAGAAGCGTATGAAAATGACATTTCACTGGCAGTCCATATATAATAAGTCAATGAGAATGCCACTCTTTAATTCAGGATGATTATGGGCCTCAACCAACATATCTATCTAATTAGCCCGGAAATTAGCTAACTACCTTTCAAATGAAACGTAAATACTTAATTAATTTGATAGCAAATCTTTAATAAACTTTGGTAATATGTAGAAATCGTTTTATTATGTAGATACAGATAATTAAACGATTTCTATACGTACTTAATTGTTCCAATATATAAGAATATAAAATTTATAATTTCGCATAATTATTATAATCAAAATACATTATTAGTTTTATGTAATTAAATTTAATTAAAAAGACAAAATTAACAACAAAAATAAAATAATTTTTCGTAGTCCACTTTGCACTTCATTCTCACAGAACCAATCAAAAGCAAATCAATTTATTTCCCAAATAAATAAATCATATTTAAAATCCCAAGTGCAAAATGACACGCAGCACAGTTTCCAAAACAAACACACCCCATGTCCAGTCCTTTCTCTACGAACAAATTCCTCGGCGAATTTAAATTCATCAATTCGAACAAAAATCAACATTTCTTTCCCGCACATATGGCAATGACCGACAATATATCATCAATCGGACGAATTGAAAAAATATCCCTTCATCGTACACCACAGTACTGTCCCTCTCGCACCCACCAATCGGCCATTAGCAATTCGCATTAATTCGCCCAACATCAGCACATCGTCTCTTTCGCACACTTCATCATCGCTAGGCGAGAAATATATGTCAAAAGAAGAAAACCGAAAAAGAGTAGAAAATGGCGAACTTTGCGTGTTGGGTTGATTTTCGTTTTTGGAAACTTTGTGAAATTTCTTCCACAAAATAAAACAATAAAAATACCGAAAATACTACCCATCACCCGGTGAACGGTTCCGCAAATGGTTTTCGTGTTTATTTTCTTGAAATTCCGCAGCAAAAACCCTGAAAATAGAAAATTGTAAAAAAAAATATTTTTTCCTCTTTTTATTCGACGTCGTTTCTCGGTTTCTTCTCGCGGCGCTGAATCGGCTCATCGGCCACCAAAGACGAGGTGAAACGAGAGATGAAAAAGAAAATAAAATACAACTTGAAGTAAACGCGACTAGTGACGGGCAAAAAAATGTAAAGAAACTATTTTTCGAGTGAAGCAATTTGTTTTAATTAAAACAACGAGAAAAAACGTTTCCCTAATTTCCCTTGAGTTTTTCTTTTCTCCTTTCTCCCCACCTATCAATAACTATAACTGCTGTGCAACCAACAAAAACAACGTTAACTCGTAATTAATTGGTTTTTATTTTGTTTCTCCATCAAGTGAATGCTGGAAGTGATAAAAAAAAGGTATAAAAATATGAAATGAATAAAATGTATAAAAGATATGAAATGATTAAAATTGTGAATTTAGTGTGATTATTTCTTCCATTTTTTGTTTTGGCGAATATATTTCGTGTGATGTAAAAATAAGTAATCGCGGAAAAATGTGTCATAAGCGAGTGCTGTGAGAAATCAATTTGCCAGTGAAAACGGCTGAAATCAACCACGGGGTCAATTCGTCGACTTTTCCATAGAGTATTCGTGGGAATTCTTGAAAAAATTCATTCGAATAAAAAGTGGAAAATGTGCAGAGAAAAAATCATTAAAAATCATTTGTTGCCAAAATATTATAGAATGAGTGAGAGAGAAGGAGGGATATTTTTTGTACCCATTTTGCTGTGTAGTCGTTTGTGCCGTGGTTTGGGGGGCGAAATCGAAATCTATCCATTTTTTGTACCATCATGCAAATGTTGTTCTTTTTATTTGGATTTTATTAGGGATACTTTGTAGTATAGTATTTTTTGTTCATAGAAATGTCAAAATTCTTATAAATTGTTGAAGCGAGAAAGTGACAGAAGTCATGGTGGTCAATATTGAAACGGGCGAAAAAAAAATATCCCAGCCGTACTAAAGAGTGTCTCTCTTGCACTCGATAGCGGTGTATGCGATTGACAGATAGAAATTGGATTTTGCCCACTAACAGTGAGTGCTGAAGGTATTCAAACGCTTGTGATAAATGTGAATCAATTCAATGGAGTAGATGTTATGAAATTTCAGTGTTTAGTATGAGAAATGTGATCGTCAAATCTTTTCATTGTATACTTTTCTTACTTACAGCTGTTTTATTATCAAGATTTTATTTGTGTGTCATAAAGATTTAGTTATATACCGATGGAACAGAAGAATCTCATGTATTTCTAGAATTGGATTGCTGAGATGAAACAACAAGAAGGCACCTGTCTGCCTTACAGATTCCTAATTTGATTTTGAAATGAAGAGAAGAGCACATTTTGTTGCTATTGTAGGAATATTGAAATAGTTCTGTTATCTCAAAATGCTCCAAACTAATTGTTGAGATTGCAAAGGTACTCTCAAAGCGTTTGAGACTTTATTAAGTTTCACATGCAAACACATTATTACTATATCTCGGTAAACATATTTACCTGTTATCCTGTCTCATTCTTTTTTATTAGTTAATGGCGCAAAGCCTTGCAAATCCCGTCAGACATCAGTCAATATATATACATCTTACAGGTTTATTCGATACTCATATAGTTACAATCCTATTATCTTGTATCCTGCTCAAATGGAATTGAATTTATTGAGTGTTGTGAATATGTTGCAATGGAGAACAATTCTTTTGTATCGACAGTTGTAATTTAGGAAATGCTGCGGCTATAATGTATTGCCTGCTCTTCATATACCTTTTGGCGGACAGATAGATAGGATTGATTGCTATTATTCTGCTCAAATTGGATTCGAGGTATCTGTCATCGGACACTGCGATTCGGAGAACATCGTAAGATAAAAACATACAAAGCTTTAAAAAATGTCAATTAAAAAAATACCTCCTCTTAAAAATTTTTTATGTCCGACCAATATCCGGTAGGAGCCAATATAATTTATTTGAAAATATATGATTCCCCTATCCATTTAAAATTATTTTGCACCTAGATGACAACAAAAAGTACTTCAACCCACAACATCAAAACAAATTGTCAACATTTTCCCACCACTGTTTATTGACTTGTCGTTTCTTCAACATCTGTTGTCAAACGTTCCCGTGTTCGCCATGCTGAACAAAAATCAAACAGAGCCAACCAAATGAACGATTTTCTGTGTGTAGAAGAAAACACTACGGCGACGACGAGTGACAGAGGCCGAGCTATATGCATATATCTGTTTACTTGGGGATTTTCCTTTAGCCAACTATCCAGTAGGTACGAGCGAATTTAATCGCAAAATATGAACAAAGAAAGGAAATTTTATCGTTTTGCTAGACACGGTTGAATCTTGGGTGTTTATTTTTTTTGTTTTACATTTTTCATCTTGTTTTTTTTGTTTGATTTTTTTTTGTTGAATTCAAAGTTAGAGAGACGAGATGGCAGAAGAAAAAAAAACGCAACAAGCGAGAGAAAAACTTCCCCTTCGCTCTGTCATATGGAAATGTACCCCTTGTTGCTCCTTTGCCATTTATCAAGAACTTGTTCGTGTGATTTTATTTTATTTTGTTGTTGGTCTTGTGTCATTTTCATCCCTTTTTATTAAGTCGGATCCTTGCTTCTTATCCCTTATTTTACTGCTCTGCTTTATTTCTATTCTCTTTGGAGTGTATTTTTTTTCCTAACTTCTTTGGTATTATTGGTGCGCGCCAATTGATGATTGTTGGTTATTTCCTTTTTCTGTGACTATTCGTATCCTGTATGTATATTATGCTGAGTATCCTTAGGAATTGATTTATATTTTTTTCTACACTCTTGGGCTTATATAATGAACCCTAATGATCATGGAGTATTTTAACTTTTCACTGGTGAAACAAAACTACCAAAGTCTGTCGAATTCGATTGATAGGCGATGTTCCCTTTTTGCCTGTCAAATGATAAGGATACATCTCGATAAGCAGCGTGGGTGTCAACAAAGGATAAGATGTGTATATTTCATCGGCAAATTAAAGAGGGAATAATGTCAAGTGGTTTGTTTGATGGAAATTGGTTTCGAATAATAAGGTGTGGGTGTTGAGTTCTGGAATGGTAAGGGCTTTGTTATTTTGACCTTTCAGATTTTCTTTATTCTGTTTGAATTGTTTTACCTTTGGGGATATACCCAAGTTTTTTTTTTAATTTCTTAATATAAATAGATCGTACCTAATCGAAACCATCATTCTAATAGATGATTGCGGTAGTTAATAGGCAGGGGAATCCTTTTATTGAAATGAAAAAGCTTGATAAGTTGGTTTGTAATTTGTTTGGGTATTAAATGGTCTTTGAGAGGATAACTGCCGGGAGGCTATTTATACAGATTTCCCAATCATTTGTTTCATGGGATTAAATTAGTATATGCATTTGCCTACCGATATTTCATTTTGAGAGTTTTACAAATGGAAAACACCAATAGTTTTCCTGTTCCCGTACAATCATATTTTTAACAGTTATAGATATATCTACATATGTATTTTTTTTTTTTTTTTGCGAGAATGCCACTAAGTTTATAAATGAGGAAGCTCTTAGGGAAACAAACTACATACAAGTTGGTAAAACAATTTTCCCCATTGCCAGTTGTTGTCTGAAAATGTCAAATCGTTTGTTTTGAAATATGTTTTATGTCATTTGTTCTTTAATATCCACCCAAAACAAATATTTTGACTGTATATAACTTAACCTCATTATTGTTTTTTTTTTGCGCAAAATGTATCTCCTAAAAGAGAATTCACCCTCACTCCTACAAATTTGAGAACAGACCCTGTCCGTGGATGTGGTTTGCATTTTATTTAGCTTTATGTTGGCTTTTAATCAGTCAGAATCTAATACCTATATAAAAACGGTAAACCAATCCTTTGTTTAACATCATTTTATAGATCTACTTCTTAAAGCACAATTACTTTGACACCTTTCATACGTGATATTTTCAAGTGCCTACTAAATGTTTACGAGCTTCACGTGACCACTAAAACCCCTATGGTTTCGAGGGAAGTAATCGGTTATCTTATCAAGTTATCAATAGAAGCCAACCACAAGTTGAGAGTTAACATGACATAAAATGAAAATCAACGCTGAGTCATTGAGCAATTTTTCGAAGTGCGAACTTTCGATAATAATATTGCTTTGTAAAATATTTTTTACTTTTTTACGTCATCAACGCTGATTATGAAGGTTTTTTTTGTAATATGCCAATTTCTAAATATTCAATAAACAAACGTCAGTGTATCAAGTAATTTGTGAGTTTGGACTACCGACCTATGGGTTAATGTTTGAAATCCCCTGGTTTTACCTCAATGTGCTTAAACAATTGCTAAAGTTTGCAAATGTAAATTCTTCACGAGAAGCTTCTCGAAAGTATGCCCTTTAAAATATGCATAGAATTGAAGATTTCTTTTAAAAATGGCGCCTTTTAGTAAAACTATTCTTGGCTACAGACATATTTACATGTTTTACAATTAGGTGACATATTGTGATACACAATATACCTACATTTATTACATTATATTTACCAAGTTTATTTTCTAAATTTAATCTATCTGTCACCGAAAAAAAGTACCGGTCTATCAACGCAATACTATGTGTAGTCTCATACAATTTCCAAAATAAACCACCATACTATTGTCACTTGCGCAAAAGCAATTCTATAAAAAAAGGACATTTCTAAGAAAAAACCAACTAAATTAACTTGTTAATTCAATCCCTTCCAGAAGGATACCACTATTTATCGTTCACTAATACCAACGCCTAGTGAATAAAAACAAACAACTCAAATCAAAATAAACACAAATTAACAATGACATCAACTAGCAACTATAATAAAACACCAAATAAAATGTTTATATTCTAAAGTAATAACTTACCTACACAAAACAAAGCAAACAAAAAGTAGAAAGTTGACATTTCTGTCAAAACAAAAAAAATAAAAATTTTCTGCAACAATTTGCCAACAACAAAGAAATGAAACGCAATGAGAGACTTTAGTAAAAAACTTACTAAAACCAATGAAATGGATATGAAGAAACTACCAAAACCACGGTAAGTACTTGCATAATTAAATTATAGTAATTATTTATTTTATATTTTATTTCCCATTTTCCACTTGAGGAGATTTTTCTTCATTCCCATTTTTTTTTGCTTGAAATTTGATAGCCAAACTACGTAATGTCCTACTTTTAGGAGGACATATACGTTTCTACTCTTTTTCGCCTTTGCTGGTTGTCCTCTCTATATCTCTTGAAATGTGAAGGACAAACTTTGCTACTAATTTAGTAGTTTGGCTTCATTGCGTTTTCCAAAGAAAAAAAAAAGAAAATTAAAAATTTATTACAAAACCCAGAATGGGATTTTCTTGAGGACGAACAAGCGACGAAAATACACAGAGATCGGTTGTGTGCAAGTGCAAGGCATGAATGATTAAGTCCCTGTGATATAGAGTGTTGGTTCGCTGCTGGTATGGGTGGTGGAATTTTGTCCTTCGGTGTAGCTTACTGCATGGGAGATGGTGGAGAGGGAAGCTAACAATTGAAATTATGTGTCACCTAGGAGAAGCTCCTTTTCTGGAATGTGTATACAATTTGGAATATGAAAATGAAAGAAATTAAGGACGAAGGATTGTGCACATCGATGGGAGATTTAAAAGTTGGATGTGGGGAGCATTTTCAAGTCCGTAGATAGATTTTTTTGACAGCGATTTTGAGAAGTAAATAAGCAATTGAAAGGTGCAAAATAAAACAGGATTAACAGAGTATAAAATGAAATTTGATTCTATACCCATTTACATATAAATGAAGTAGTAAAAGTAGGCAAACAAATTTATTACTCGCATTGTGATTTTTTCCGTCAGTAAAAGTATAGACTTCATTTTGTTACTACATTAAGTCAGAAACAATCCTTAGCATTGTCATATTTTTTCACGTCGGAGCTAAAACGCATATAAGGCTTGTATTGTCGAATTTGACCTTTATTTCCCTGATGTCTTCGAAGCATAACACTTCTTACATAAGTGTGGTCGCTTATACCAAATGTGGGCAGTAGTAGATGTCACAGTTTTGCAGTAGCTTAGGGTTTCCAATGTTTTAATATTCCAGGTACAGATATGAACGTCATTGCCCTTTTTCGTTCAGAATGATCATCAACAGTATAATCAATCATTCCTTTCGAGGGTTCAAGCTGATTTGTAAAAATAGATTTTTTTTCGTAAATGGGGAGTGAACTCACAGCACAACCATTCTGAAGTGCTAGCAATTTATTAGATACCACTAGAAGACGGGTTCAACAATACACTGTGATTGAGCGCTGCCGTTTAACTTTTGGCTCATACGCCACCAAATCTGTTCCTCGAACTTGACTAACCATTCGAATTCATGTAAGATGTTCACTTTGACTACCCTAACAGTAACAGCAGACCCCACCTTTAACTCCACTTTGGGAATTCTTCATCTGCAGTCTTGGAAAAGGAACAATTTTCTTTTTCCATATTAAATGTTATTTTTTTTAGCCGCCCTGTTTGCTGCATCTTCCGCGTTGGAAACCACCTAAGACAAACCATAACTCTATATAACAGTACGCGAACATTGGGAAAATAGTCCACTTTCTTCCGATACTTCTATTCAAGTGAAGCATAAGAACCTCAACCCAATATACCAGATTCGGTCCATTGTTTATTTTGCATTTACTATCATGAAGAATGAATCATCTTGTAGCAACGTAAAGTAATCCTTATATTAGAAAAAAATGATATCGTTATCGATCTTGTAACATTATTTAAAAATTAATTTAAATCAAGCACTAATACAACGCACTGACCTACTTCACCCTTCTGTCGAATCGAAAACGCCATCAGTGATTATAAAAAGCATTACGAGGGGCTTACGTCGGCTAAACTTTGATTTTCCTGATAATATAAAAACAACTTAATGTTGTGCAGTAATGTATCATTCAACGTAAAATGTTCCCAACTTTAAATTACACATTACAAGCTATATCAAATGTGTACTTCAAACCCAAGTATAAAATCACAAAATATGAAAAAAATACAATACCCCTGACCCTATTGATCTTACTTAGATTAGGTTGATATTAAAAATGGCGTATGCCATTACGTTTTGCTTTTATTTTGACATTCAAAAATCGTATTGCTTTGTAATTTGACATCAGTATCTCTTTGAGATTAAATGTCAAACCTATTTAATGAATTCAAATAAAATGCCCGTCAACTTTCCTCTCCACTTTATCGACATGACAATTATGCAATTAAACTTCAAAATAAAAATTAACTCTTCAAAGTACTCTGCACCGAAAATTAAAGTTGTTTTCATCTTATCACTAAATAAATTCAACCTAAGCCCTTATCGCAATAAAAATACCGGAAAAAACCTGTAAAACTAAAATACAAAGTTGTCTTCAGAAACTTGCAACGCGCTCCACAAGAAAACCGTCAAAACAAAACAAAACCAAAAAAAATTAAACGAAAGATAAACTTAGCCGATTCGCGTGTACGCAAAGTAGCAACAAATTGCCATCATGTACCTAAATCAAGCAACAAAATAAAAACAAGCGCGTAGAAAAAGTCTTAACCATCAATGCGACCTTGAGTGGTTTGTATTTATATCGCCTGCTTTTGATTTTGTTTGACAGTCTGTTGCTGTTTCTTTTGCGAGCACAAATTTCACTCCCCAATCAGCGGTGACAGGTCTACCCAAATGTCACTAACTTGATATAAATCGCTTTTATTTATTTTTGAATATTCATTATATAGAAAGCGAAATGCAAAGTTAAACCGCCACTAATTGATTGTTTCATAAAAAGGAGAAATAAATAAAAATATAAAAAAAACTAAACTTGGGAGTGAAACCGCAAAGCGATTGGAGCGAGTGATGTTGCTGTTTTTTAATTGAATTTGTTTCCTCACTTGCGCGTATCCACCACCATTACTTCGATGTGTTGGATAGATAAACGACGTGCGCGCAAGGGGGGCAAAATTGGAGCGAAAAAGAAAAGCAAAACAAAAGAAAAAACAAAAAAGTCCATAGGGGACTTCGACTAGTTGTATGACTGTATGTAATTCTTCGCCATTTTTTTTTTTATTTTGTTTCGCGAGTGGATGCGAGAAACAAGTGAGACTATTTTGAGGTTGGCTTATGAGAGTGGTGATGAGTGCTATGCGATCTGACTTTTTTTTTGGCTTTCAAACGTCACTAATGAGAGATTTCGATTGTTTATTTTCTTTATTTGGAATACTGAATCATTGGCACTTGGCAACGAATTGATTGAGAAGTTAACTCATCAGACAGGCGACTTTTGACACTTTTCATTGGCAAATTCAAACGTCATTCGAAGATCTAGTTTCGCTGCATTAGAGGTGATAATGATACTGAATTCGCTCTAATTTGAACTTGTTGTTATGTTGTTTATCATTAGCAGTGCTCCATGTAGACGTCACAATGTAATGTGAAAGTTCACACTTTTAAGCATCTTATTGTTTTTTTGTGACGTAGTTTTCACCTGATTTGTTTTATCATTTTTTCTCACTTTCTAATTATGTTTCAATCGGAAACCATCGGTTAGTTTCCGATTAATGTTGGGAAAGTACCAACTGCCAATGCCAAGGTTTAGTAGATGTAGTTTTAATAGATATTGACAGTCAATTGAGATATTATTAGACGTCGTTTATTACTAAAGTACCTGCGTACAATTTAGTACATTATTTGAAAAGTGTTATATAGAAAATTGCTTAATAGCGTTCAAAAGAAATAAGGATGGAACCATTTCGGGAGATGTCTTCAATCGTATTTATTGCCCTTTTTTTAAATTTTAATTTTTATTATGTACCATTTTTTATAACGACAACTGCAGAGCTCTTCTCTTTCATAAAAATTAATTTTGATATGACATAAAAAAGCTAACATAGCTAAATGCTCTTTTGAAGTGAAAGTAAGTTTCTTCGGTTAAACAAATAGTGAATTATAATAAGGGTATTCATGCACCGTCGTAATTTTATTACGTGCGAAAGATTATAATTTTACGACGACGTTTCATGAACGACCCTAAAACTGCACCTCTAAATAATACGGGAACCCACTGAATTAAATCTCATTTTAGTAATTTATTTATTGATAGAATTTTGTTCCTATTGGTCTCTTTCCGTTCTCGATAATTTTCTTCAGTTAAGCACATATGCTTGATGTGTGAAAGTGACTGATTAAATGTAAAAATAGCATTTGAAAAGTTTACAACGTTTACCATCTCAATTTACGCACCCAATTCCTGTGAGAAAATTCCGATATCGTTGGAAAAGATTTCCCATACAAATTTTGACAGTTCATTTATCACGTCGTAATTTTATCACGTTTACAACGTTTATGACGACTTTCCGCCGTTGCATGAATACCCCTAATATAGTTTTGATGCGACAAAGATAATAGACTATGGGAGAAGACAGACAGTCAAGAAGTCGATGAAAATTTATAATCTTAAAGCACCTATCAAAAGATTATACTTATCAGAATTGTTGATTCTGAAAACGTAAACTTGGATAGAAAATGTCACAATATAAAGATACATAATTATCATTATGCCTAATCCATCCCATTTTAATTTCTGAATGGACCACAGTAAATGCCGTCATTTTTCATCCTTCTTTAGCTCGGTTAATTCCATAGTATTTTTTGTATGGCCATAATATCGGGCCTTCTCATAGTATTTCCTGGATGGCAGTAATGACTAATGCCCCTGTTAATTATTCTGCTTCACCTATCAATGTTCCAACAGTTGAGGTACAGATTTTCCCTATTCGTTTATTTTTTTTATCAATGAAGTGGGTCCTTTTCTTTTCACGTAATCTAATACCTCACTTAAAGCACAATTCCCAAACTCAAGGTCAATATATACATTATGACCTGTGCGGACGCCACTCATTCTGTCAATTCTTATTTATAGTGTTGCTATTTGTTTGTTCTTGACACTGGCTTGACTTGACATTTGAATAGACTTAAAAGTGGTCAAATTCGGTTCGATGAGGCCAATATTCGATGGTTATCACTGAAAGGTTTGCGTTACACTTAAGCTTCTATATTAAAGAAAGTATTTTAAGCTTGCTTAAAACGTTTAATAAAACTTTATGATGTGCCTTACAAATTGTGCAACATGTGCACAACTTAATCTGCACACGCACTCCACACTCATACGTGACAGTTAATTGACAGACAAAACAAATGCCCTGCCCAGTGAATTTTTGCCAAAAACGCGCCTGTAAGGTCTATAAAAAAACTTCAAATCCACTCGGTTTTAGCATACTTACAACAAATGAATCGTTTTTGCGTTGCTTTTTATTGCGTTATTTATTTTTGCTTTATGTTTTCTGACCATTCATTGTGAGAGCATCATTGTAGAGAAAGTGCCTGCTTTTTCAACAACAGCATTTTACCATTTTCTATCACCATGTAAACAGAAGAAATAAAATCCCCAATTAATGGTAATTAATTCCATTCATTGGAGGTTACAATTTTATTTCCAATCGCATTTTCAATCAAAGTGTTGAAGGATGGTTAGAAATACAAACGTCATCCCAGGAATTCGCAGTAGACAGAAAATACACCACCCCATTACGATTTGCACGATTCGCCAATATGGTGATTCATTTTGTGGTACTTGCTCTCTTTGGTTTTCCCTCGTAAATTCCCGCATATTTCATCGTTTCTTTGGTGTGGTGTTAGTGTCTACCTTCACCTGTTTATTTAGTTTTGTTTTTTTATTATTATTTCATTGTCCACTTGTCCGATTTTGTAATAATTTCGCGTGTTTTTTTTTTTTATTAAACTACACCTGATTGGGGTGAGTTCAACAGATGTGGTATACTTGCAACTTGTTTTAATTTAATGAATCACATTTTACCACATCCCGATACGCATAAATATTCCACATCGTGAAATGCCACAGCAATGATTCTGAATGATGAATAACCGATTCCCAGTGCACTTTATAATGCCTGCCTGACAATGACAACCTCTGTCGGAGTACAGCGCGCATTACATGATTAGTGGGGGACGGTTTGCGGCTTGGCTGGTTTTGTTTTGTGAAGTAGGTGGTGCAGAAGATGAGTGTTACTTACATGAATTCGTGGAACGCATCACGCGTCACAGTCACCGCTACCGTCAGTCAGAGTTAATTTCTTTTTGGTGGCCGTGTTTGGTTCAACGTCACTGACTCCTCTCTGCTGTTGCTTGGCGCGCTAATTTGGTTGATTTGCACTAGTGCGCCGATGTTAATCAGTGTTCACACCTGTGTTTTTGTAAAACGAACATTTAGGATTGGGAATGCAAGTGTTGAGGTTGAGATATTTACAAACAAACTTGAGGAGAGAATGATAATAGAATTGTGTTTGCACAGGGGGAACACTTGAGGTTGCCATAGACTTTGAGTTCATTTGTTCCCTAATTACGGGTACATAAAAAGACTTTCCGTTTACAACCGCGTATAATTTTCCCATGTGTTACGACATGTGCGTGCGATGTTTTTTCTTATTCATTTCACGCAAAGCGCAATAATTGGCTATGGCTTTTGGAGTGAAAATGTTGAGTTACGCCACCGGTGCTTGATAGGTTAAGGACTTGAGTAAAGACTAATATTGACATAATAGGGCAGGGTGGTTTATGTTTAGTATTTTAATTAATTCCCAGGGTATTGTTGGCAGAAACATTTTAAGCGAAAATGGAATAAAACAGGTAATTTCAACTTGAACAACTGGTAATAAAATTATGAAGTGAGTACCTACCGCTTTATAATAGGCAAAATTAGACTCAAACTGACAGCTTTATCATCTTTTTGTTTATCGGTCTCATCTGACTTAAGAAGAAGCTGTAGACTCATTAAGAGATGAATAATTGTCATTAACGGCTCATACAGGGCCTCAAAACTAGCTACTGAATCAATCCTTAAAATTGATCTTCCCTGACGGACCACAAATTAGCGCCACCTTAGGACTCATTATTGTGCATTTCCTTGTATGCAATCACCCAATAAGACTTGGTGTTTATATAAGCATCTGATATAACATCATTATCTTCTTTGTACTTACCAGGCTCCCTTAAATATAAATATAAGGAGACTTCATCTTAGAATGTACATAGAACTTACTCTGTCATTTATCGTACAAGTTAAACTCTTTGAAAAAATTCAGGGAGAAAAAAAGAAGAAAATCACATTTGAATTTTGAGTGGAAAACCTCTTTATTTAACTATTCATAATGTCTATTTTATATGAAATAAAAATGCTAAGTATTCCCCTTCAATATGCATGTTTGTCGGACTCGAACCCGCACAAACATAAATTTTCCGATGGTGGGTTATTGTCATTGAACTTTTATGATCAGTGGTGATAAACTGCAATGGTCATTTGCGTTTGGGGTGTGTGAATGTGGAGATCTGATTGTTGACAATAAATAAATGGAACAATGTCTATTTTTTTATTTGCGGGTTGGTTGTCGATGTCTTAATTTTGGAACTTGTTTGTGTTGCAGTTAAGATTTTAATGTTTGCTTTAAATTGTGTGTTGATATGCGGATGTGATTTCTCAACACATAAATTTTTATTGTTTTTGTTTCTATGCCGCTGTTTCAATTTAGTTTTCTCAGCTATGTAAGTAGTTCAGTTGCAATGTTATCGTTTTCCATCAATTTCAATAATTTTTGCTCAACTTACATCAAAGCCTTTCCCGTTTTATTCGTAGCAATAAATAAATTGGGTAAATCCCTAAGATCCGCCATTCATTTGAAAAACATACAGATCTGGATCATTGAATTAAGTTATGTTTATTTCCTCTTACTTCACACTTATGCTGACTAATATCTTAAAAATGTATTGCACTGCCCTTGGAACCACTGTTCGCGGTAATATCAAACCAATTCGCACGACAATGAAAAATACCTACATCACTAATGTAAGGCTAGGTAAGTGTGTTCGTCAATTCTTGCCGTGCAAACCCTTTCCACCCATCCGGATATTCTTGCAAAATTTAAAATACAAGTATAGACTGGGTTAAATGGATAGGCATATTTGCCGGCGGCTAAAAAACATAAAAGTTTTAGTGAAGACGACGCGACGTCGAAAGACTAGCATTTTGGCTAAAAACTAATAATGACAGCTGTCAATTGAAACATATATTTCTTTCGATGTGCTCTATTTAACCAATCTGAAGAAAACAATAAAAATCGTAGTTTCCCTTTAATTACTTTTAAGGTAATTTAACATATGTATTTCCAAATGTCAAACATCGTGTGACAATGTCAGAAACTGCATGTGATTTTAATTGAATTTCTTTGTAATTTATTCTCTTTCTCGCATTCATTTGATTTTAAATGTTGGTTTGTTTTGTTTTACTTAAGGCATGTGCTGTGTGCACTGTTTGCACGAGCGTGTATTTTTGAATGCAAATGAGCACGTGAACAACGACAATCATAACCTTATTTTTATTTCAGTGTTGGTAGGCATCTAGAAATGCTTATTAAGTTATTGAGTAATGCATTGGTGGAATTTAAGATTTTATACTGTCAACTTGACATACTTTTTACACCTCCCAAAAAAAAAAAAAAAAAAACGGAAAAAAATAGCAAACATGGTCGTATTCTAATTTGTTAATTGCACCCACTTTACCGACTTATGTCTTGAGTTGGCTTGAGTACTTTTCTTTATTTGATTTTGTTGGGATGAGCAACGAACCACTTAAAGAAGTGTGTCGGCTGTCAACGACCAAATCAAAGGCCATATTCCGTTTTTTTTTTTTGCATATATACGTATGGCTTGAGAGAGAGGCGAACAACGAAGACGAAATTTTGCAATTTCAAATGAAATACAACTGAATTAAAATGCAAGTATACGGGGAAGGTTCTCTCTAAAATAATATAAGATGCAAGCATCTGTAGAGTTGGGACATTTGTATATGCATCCACGTACCTAAATTCGTATGCACGAGTATATGTGCAGACACAGCATATGCATGCATTTTGTATGGCATGCTTGGAATATTCAATTAAACTATTTGTAGGTTCTCGTTGTCTGTGTGATGGTACCAGAGTTTGGTGATGATGACAGCATATTCTGTTGTGTTGAGTAGCATTTTGGGGAAAAGTTTTTGCTTTTGATTGTCAAGCAGCAGGAGGAGACGTGTCCTTTCTATGTGCAAAGCGTTGGAATAGTGCACTGATGTGTAATGTTAAATTCTAGAATGGTATTAATTAAGTGATGTTTGTAAGTGTACAAGCAGATTTTAGTACCTATATCTCTAACTATGGTTGACGTTTATAAAATTTTGAAGTTTTGTTGTGTCTGTACAATAGAATGGGTTGCTATGTTTCAATAGTCCAAACAATACGAAAATCTTCAGTATATGTATTTTATATACCATATTTGTTTTGTCATTTCTTATCCTCAACGATCCGTCAGTCCAATTTTAACATCCAAAACACTAGTTGTCACTGACCCTTCAGGTCAAACAAAACATAAAAGTATTATTGCATTATCCATTGACTATCTACAAACAAAAATGGAATGTTATCACCGCATTTGAAAGTGTAACAACATTCCTCGGTAATAAACCGACGAAAAAATTATCCGGAATCCGGAATTTCCACTTACTGCTGACACTTTGAACTGTCACTATCAATTCTTAAAACCACAGAAAAAGATTGTTATCGCCCTCATTTCAAACTGTCATTCTGCCCGAGAACAATAATATATTTTCACTTGACATTCGTGTTGCTATAAACGAAAATAAACTCCAAAAGTTCAGGGTTTTCCCATCTCCTACCCACACACGCACACAAATAAACAACCCAAACATCCCACATTAAAATGTATAGGATATTAAAAAATCACCCAAAATAAAATAAAATCAATAAATAAAATACGATTACAACTTGTTCACGCTATTACTAATTAATACATAATACAAAACAATACAATGTGACAGGAGTTGCACCAACCAACCATCAACCACATGAACATACACCACCACACAGAGTCAAGATAAAGTATGGTGAAGATGTAAACTCAGCCGAAGGGTGCTGCGAGTTGATGATATGCCCTAGTAATTTCATTTCCAAGCACACACACAAATCAATCGATCGATGAAGAGGGACAAAAACGACGACGACACGATGTGAATGCGTCGTTTAGCAATTATTTGACAGACCAACAAACTGTCTGACAGATAGAATCGGCAACCGACCAACCCACCTCTGTCAAATCTCAGAAGAAAGAGAGAGTGTAAGTAAAGACTTGTATGTATAGAGAAGCCCACAAGAGCCGAGAAAATAAATTAAACTCTCAAAACGATGAAACCGAACAACGCTGTTTTCTCGTTGTGTCGTCGTTGACGTTATTCAAGTCACGTGCCTATTGCCGTTGCTCGTTGCTGCTACTCGATGCTAGTTCTAGCTTCTTTGTGGTAGTGAATTTCCTCTGTCGTGCTTGTATTGCATGTGCCTCCACGACCTCCTCGTCATGCTTAGAGTATCATTGTATTATTCGCTTGTACTCACTCTTGAATAATGTTTATTACAATATTGTCAAACAAAAAAAAAAGAAGAGATTAAAAGCAACAAAGAAGGGCTATACCTCATCGTTTTGGCGTTCCACTTTGCGTTCATCTTCTATTTGATTCAAATGTCGAATAGGGGGAAACTGACATAAGCAGAAATAACAGCAAATATAGGTATCCGTATCATTGTTGTGAAATGACAGCCTCTGATCTTTGGGGAAGAAAACCCACGAATCAGCACATTTTCGTTGAAAAAAATACGCGAAATTAAGCTCTAATTCGATTCGGATTATCATCCATTTGGTTTGGCATTCCTAAACAAACGAAATTTCCGAAAGTCTGTAAAATAAAAATGATGCGAAATTTATTCACCACTCTGCAACGCCTACTCTTCCACCTTCCCTACTGACAGCATTCCAATTTTCGGTGTCGTTGGTCAGTGTCAAATTTGAGTGTTCTCTCGTTGTTTTTTTTTTTTCGTTTTCGCTGGTTGGTTGAAAAGAGAATAACGAATAGGAAAGAAGCTTTCACTCTTTCTTTGGGGGGCAATAAAAACGACTTACTCGTGTGGTATGGCAGTTGTTTTTACTTTTAATTATCTCTTTGCGTGTCTGTCTTCTTGATACGTTTCATGCTTATAATACCTACATAGTTGATGTTATACTGAACTCTCTGGGATGTTTGTTTGGTGGTGGTTGGTTTTATTTTTTTTGCGACTAAATATAAATTGGATTACTAATTGATAGGTGGGTAGTGTGGAATGAGAATGATTTTAGAAGAAGAAATCAGCGAAATTATGTTTAGTCAGACAGAAGCTCAACATGCTTTTTGTCTGTTTGTTTGCGAGAAATCAAAACGTTTGATGTGGCTGTAAAACAATTGATTGTGGGATAACAATTCATGAGTTGATAAATGAAAATAAATAGAGATAAGGAACCTGCGTTGGGCGCCATTTTCAATTTGTTGACAGTTGACTTAAACTTGTTGGAATTTGCAAATGTTTGTTTTTAGTTGTTTTCAACTATGTTTTTAAATGTCAGATATAGAGGTACATAGTTTTATACCAGTTTATCATTAATAAAAATTAATTAATTATTGCAAGGGGTATATGTACCAATGAGTACATGACATCAAAAAGCAGAGAGTCAATTTATGTATTCATTTATTATTGCTTACAATTAAAATTGAATATATGTAGGTACTTACGTATAACCACTTTATATAAACGTCTGAGCACATGTTTAACCGACAAGCTAAAGGTCTAAATGCATGCAAACTTCAGAGCAGGAATGAACAATAAAAAAATTGGAGCTTCATATTTATCACATTTAAATTAATATAAAATATGACAAATACATATGTATGTATGTCTATTAACTAGGTTAAATAACGATCGTCTGTTTGTTGGAATTCGGATAAAAGTGTGTAGAAGTTCCAAGTGTCGTACTGCTCTTTGGCACACTATAGAAACGTTAAAGACACGGATTAGCGAAAGCAAAAATTAACGAAAGCACCTAATATTTTATTTGTTTTGGTTATTCTAAATTTAATGCCGGTTGTCTATTTGCAAAATGACAGTTTCCAACAATGAAACATTTTTATTGACCTTTGGCGAATTTGCATAGATTTTTTTTTATCGTTGTCAGATAAAAATCTTTCAGTCGTATGTCACAACAAATTTTGAAATCATACTCGTCTGGGTTTATTTACTGACTAGTAATAAAAATAATGACTTATTTGCGCATGAAATTTACATTATAAATGTATTATAACGCTGTAGGAGCTTACTGAGTTGATGGTTGTAGGGTTTATATTGGTAGATTCCAAATTTCTAAACATCTATCATAAGCTGTAAAGAGATTATATTTTTCAAAGATTCATTTTGAGCATTGTACCTACCAAAAAAATGTACATATACCCACCTGAATTTTTTCCCCTTTTCGCAATCATAAATCCTCTTAAAAAGGAATCATAAAATCAATCATAACCGCCCGCATAAAAAATCATATTATGTCCAATCACTTGATTTGACATTTGGCAAATATCTACTGAGTCATGGAAGACTTTCTCTCTTTTTTTTCTTCCGAAAAGTGAAATAAAATTGTAAATATACTGACACACTTCCTCTTAATATATCATTTCATCACATCAACCAACAAAAAAAAAAGTAAAAAATACACTACCCTCTAAATATAGAAAATAAATATCAATTCTCAATCGAATGTAAGAATGACAAATCGAGGGAAAAATGAGGACGCCAACAGCAGAAAAAAAATCATTGCCCTCCCCTCTCTCTCTCTTCACATGACAAGTGTACAAATCGATTTCTGCACCCGTAGTCAGTCAACTGCCAAAACAGTATATCAGTACTGACATTACTACTGTCATTGTCACCACCAGTGGCTGCAATCCACACATCGCGTTGCCTCTTCTGTCAGTCAACCATAAATAACTGAGTGAATTAAAGAATAATCATAAAAAAACATAAGGAATGTGAAAAGCGTAATTGTCTCCATAACGAGTCAAATATCATTTATTCATGAACGCTCAACCGAATTGAGATACACACGGCTTTGGTTTGGTATTGTCAGTGACACCCCGTTGTACTTACTCCATTTCACAAACGCAAGTTTGTTGCGTTGCGTCGTCTGTCAGAATTGCGTGCACATGGTTGTTCGCACTTAGGTGTACTACTATTGTCTGTCTATAGGCACATTATGCCATGGCTAGAGAAAAAGTCAAGTAATTAAGTCGCGCGAATATAGCAAAAAAAGACAGTTAATTTATGACAGCTGAAGTGTCAATTTTTGCATCTCTTATTCATATTGCAGAAGTGTACATTTGCATATCAAACTCTGCGGCTTCCTTGACCAGCACCAGGACCGTCGACGTCAAGTCTGTGTTCGTGCACTCTTTTCGACAATTTTTTGTTTGGTTTGGCTTATATGGAAATATTTTCGTTCGTGGCAATGGTAGCACGGTTGTGTTCAATGGATTTAATTTGAATACTTTGTAGTTTAGTGTGTCAGACCAAGTATAAGTTGAAATATTTTCGACTCACTTAAGCTCGGTGCCGAAAGTGGTTAATATGTTATTTTTTGTTCGTTGTTGTTGTTTGGGGAGCAAACATTTTTGCAACTTTGCCAAAATGGAATGCAAACATTTTTTTAAAAATCAAATCATCCTCTCATTAGGAGGCAGGAAAAAGATACCGGCTAAGCAAAAAAAAAAAAATAAAACAAGCGAAAAATGTATAAAAATCCATACGAAAAAAGGAATGCGAAAAAATGTTTTTCTTTCATCGTCGTTTCATGATTTTAGATTTGATTCCTTAGGCCGATAGTATACCTACCTATCTCGATGGTAGGGCGGCTTGTGTTAAGAAAGTTTTGCATTTTTATTTTCAACTTTAGATGTGGTTGTTTGAGTTGTCAGAGAGCTTTTCGACGGAGGATTTGACAAATTAATGAAATTCTGCACTCCTGTTTGCTGCCCTCGAATGAATTATTCAATTTTTGATATTCTCTGTTACCTGTGGCATAGTGCTTCAGGAAATTAAATATCAATTAACTTGATCTGTTTAAGATTTAGGTAGTCATATAAATATGTGTGTGTCATTTGTCAGATGAAAATGTTTTTCCACTTATCAGCAGACGATAAATTAGGTGTGTGTGTGAATCGGGTCATATGACGTAACCTCCCAATTTCATAAATAGAGCTATGCAAGGATTTGGTGGGAGATATCTTCAGAAAGTTAATTGCTTTTAAAATTAGGTGCATTTTCTTGCCTAATTTTGTTTTAAATCTGTAGCAATGACATAATTGCATGTCATATTCGAACTGTTCAAAAATCATGCTGTCAAGTAGTTTGCTCATGATAACCGTAGAAATCAGTAACAGTGGCAGAAAATGCTCTTGTATTTCCTCACATGATTTTTTTTTACGAATATGGCGACAACATTTTAAGCGGGTTTTCTCAACAAAATATAGGTGTAAATGCGAAAACAGAGTGAGCTCTAGCAAATAAGAGGATTTTTAAAGAACAACGGCATTTTCATAAACTTATGTAATTTATTATTTGTTGTTGCATTCCAGCCTTAAAGATTGTAAGGTTATTTATCAGAGCGTGTTTATGCATATGCACATCTACGACTTTTCTTAAAGCGCGCCATGGTTAACAAATAATGTCTATGTACCTATCTTCCCCTATTTTTATGCTGTAAACATAGAAGCGTGTCATAATTGACATATCTTGCCAAACACATTAGGTAAATCGAATTCCACATCAAGGTTACCTCCGAGACGTGTAAATTGAAGTCTATCCCCAAAGCCAATAAAGCCCTACAGCTATATACTCCAATTTGTCCCTTTTTTATTTCTCTCACAATAAAAAGCTAAGCGTACAGTTCCACCAATACCAAGAACTCAATAAAAAAAATAAATACCATAAATATTTTCTGCCTATACCTGATCTGCATAAAATTAACCGTCAAAATAAAAACCGCTTAGAATTCAAATGATACACACACGAATAACCGACGTAACGCAAGTCGGCTAACTACGCGGTACATTTCTATGCCCGTTTAACAAATATACAATAACAGTAAACACGTACAAGAGGAGGAAGTACGTACACACAAACCTGACCACAATGAAATACAACACATTCTCGCATTCCCCCGGCACTCCGGCTGTGTTCTTCAGTGAAAACAGAGCGTATAACTACACATTCATTCAGCTTTCAACTAAACCATTGGAAGCCATTAGTTTAATGAGCTAGAACTGTCAAGTTGATGTTGTTGAACGACGACGAAAACGACGACGACGATGATTTTGATGACGATGAAAAGAGGGCCAATGGGTGAAGGGCGAACGTTAAAACAAAAGAAGAAAGAGACAGGAAATTGGGGAAATGGAAGAGCATAAAAATACAAAAACAAATTGTATCTATATCTCTGCCTTACATAACTCATCTTTTGCTAGCATAATACGACTGACAGTCAGCCAGCAAGCGATACTGAAACCGAGACACGGTGCGAAAGGTCAACAACTTTTCGAAGGCAAGTCAAAGCGTGCGTATGATGTTAGCAAAACACGAGCTTACCATTGAATAGAAATATGAGGGTGGAAAAACCCTAAAAAGGAAAAGCGTGCAAACAGAAAAGTTGAACAAATTATGTTTTACTTCCTCTTTCCACCATGGGTGGTTGTTTTTTTTTTTTGTTCTCCAGTGGATCTACCACCCCCCAATCAACCTACATAACAGTCAAAGTTGAGCCAATCTTTTCATCCCCCAAGGATAGGTTATCGTAATACATTTACCATTGACTGTGGGGTATAATTATTATCCTTCCGCACACAAATGGTACACTTTGCGGTAGGAAAGGGTGACCTGAGAAAGCGGCGCCCAAACGACGAGAGCAAAAGCTACCGCAATCCACCAAGTGTGGCGGAAAATGTCGATACTATGGAATTTTATTTAATCGACGGTTTTCGATAGTTGCTTTGAATATTGATTTCGGGCGTCGCGTACGGTTCAATGAATAGGCGGATAAGGATGGTGAGGATATACAAATTGACACACTTCAGCCAGTGAAGGATTTATACCGGTAAACACATAAAACATGCGGCCCAGATGAGATATGATAGCGGTAGTAGCAGTATTGCCCAAAAACCAACCGCGATTTAATTAATTTTCGGTGGAATTTTCGTTGGAGGCGGCAGTGCGGTTGGTTTGTTGCTGTATTTTATTGAATTTTATGTGGTCGAGAAAACAAAATATTTATAAACATATGTTCAATGTAGCCTAGATTTAATAAAAAAAAAATTATAAAGTTTTAAGTCAATTAGCCTGTTAAGTGAGGCGTGAAATACATGGAGAGAGGTCAGGGTAGGCCGATTGTTATTATTTGGAGTCTTGGTGAAATCATATATTTTGATGGTGGGAGGAACCGTTAGAATAATGACCCATAATTGGGAAACAATTTGTGTTCAAGTATCTTCGACGAATTGGACAATATAATTACTTTACTGACCTGTTAGTTTAGTAGTAGGTATACTATAAGTGTGCTGCGTAAATGGAACTCTTTTTGAACGTACGCTTTGTTGTCATGAAGATATTACGACCTTTATAACATTTTGTAATGGCGTTTTCCATTGGAAAAAAAATCAATTTTTTTTTATCTGAAGACCGATTTTGACAGCTGTTGTGTTCCATTGGGCGAAAAAAAATTTTTGATCAGAGATCAATTTTGCAAATCTGTATTTTTCGGCAGATTTACCCATACCAATACAAATGATAGCTGTCAGTTTGACAAGAGTGATTTTCATTTTGATTTTTTACTTCGGTTGTGAAAAACAAGAGTGCTTTGGGTTTAGATATTAATAATGGATATAGACACAGAAAAGAAAGTTATACGTGAACTATTAAATTGATTGAATGAATTAAATGAAGATAATTTCTGTATTTTCAAATGTTTGTTATGTTTTTAATGTTGGCAGCTACACCGACGCTAACTTCACAGACACGAAATGACACCAATACAATGACAAAAAAAAAAATCTGAATCGTGTTCCATTGACACTCAAA
This sequence comes from Rhingia campestris, assembly GCA_932526625.1. Taxonomy (NCBI): domain Eukaryota; kingdom Metazoa; phylum Arthropoda; class Insecta; order Diptera; family Syrphidae; genus Rhingia; species Rhingia campestris. Next base: position 115,543,975 of record OW052185.1, on the reverse strand, counting down.
AAGATCAAATTTCAGATCAAAATCAAGATTTCCCAATGGAAAACGCCATAAGATTGCATGATTCTTATGTTTAATTTCGAAGATTGTACGTGCAATACTAGTGTGCATGTTACGAAATAAAATGCGTGTTTAAGATGCGTGGTTAGATGATTTTACAACCTCACAGCAGACGCATCAGAGTTGGCATCGCTAGGATTATTAATCAATTTCATTCCTTTGAAGCTCAACACTCTTAGGGGTCGCCCAGAATGTGTATTTGTAGCTGATTTTTGTAGCTGAGTAAAAAGTTAAAAACAAGGCAACCCGTAAGCGCTTACACAATGTGTATCTTTGAGAATCTGTATCTTGAAGTTGAAGAGAGGGCAACTTCATGCAAGAAATGTATTTCTCTTTTGACAGCGATGAAAGATACAAGCTACAGATATGCATTCTGAGCAGGCCTTTAAATATGGTTTCTCCAAATAGCGCAGCAGTTGTAGAGTTGTTCGAACCCACATTAACCAAATACCTGGTCACATTTTTTTAAGCAAATATTATATATGTATTACTTTCCTAAAAACTTTCACCCTATCATTGACTTGAGGGATATGTCCTAATTCCCGTGAAATACGGTCTTATCACTGCAGCAAGACCCAACTGAGTAAGTTCTGATTGGCGTATCCCGACCATAAGAACATGAATATACAAGTAGCGTATGATTCACACATAATAAACCGCAGCGGTATTCACCAGAGTAGTTTTCAAGGTATATAACGGTCAAAGAGCGATGACAGCAGCCCTCATTTCCATTAAATAAACTTCATTGTCTTAGGATTCAACTGTCCATCAATTCCTCAAGGCCAGTTCTTTAATTTAATAAAACTTACACCCAACCCCTATAGGTATAGGAATTCCCAGTACCTGTCCTTCAATGGGGCCTTCACTTACCAAGTATTTAAATATCACTATCATGAACAATACCGTAAAAGATAGCCACCCACCTCCTAGTTTATTATTTTCTGTCTGACTGATATCAGTTATTTTTCTCACAAAAAAAAGCTCATCATTCACACGCAAATGGGGGTAGAAGCACAAAAGACCTTCCTGCCAGTCAGCCTTTACTTCAGCGTGTAGCAGTATCCTCCTCTACGTGTTCCCCCAGTTTCGTCAATTTTACACACGGAAAATTAATAACAAAAAACCCTTTCGTCCAGATCCAACAACAAACATCCCATTAATAGAAAACGACACGAAGCACACACAAGTCAGCTTGAAAACGTAAAGCGAGAAAAGACCGGACCAAGCATCCAAGTTAGTACACCGATCATGGCTAAAACGAACGTTGCCGTCGTTTATTTTTTTTTTTTTTAATTTTCCACAATTGCCAAGCCGAGCAAAGAAGCATCATCACAGGGCAAAAATTGTATCTACCCATAGAGAAGGCGAATGAGAATATCCATCTCGGGAACGGCTGGTCCGAACAAAGTTTCGAATTGACGCGAGCTATACGAGCCGAGAGTGAAATAGACAATGAACGACCGACCGTGGGGGGAGAATGCCATGACAAAGTTAGCGTGTGGTGTGGCGTTGGTCTGGTAATCAAATGAAAACGCAAACGTGCATCCAGCAGCAATTGCCTTTCAGAAGAGCACATTCATAGTTCTCTGGAAAAGCTGGATGGTCTATTGGTGGGGATTTACCCGGTATACCAACTGGATTTGAGAATATATATTTTTTTGTTTACCTGACTTTCTGCTACCTGATTCTACATTTTCGCATTTTTCCATTCCATTTGAAGATAAGTGAGATTTTTCGGCTTAGCTGCATATACACCTACGTGTATGAAGTTGAATCGAAAAATTAGTCTCTTTTTGTTGTTTTATGATTCTGACAGTTCTCTGTATAATGAGTGTAATTAGTAAAGATAAAGTTTATAATTTTTGATGTTATTTTGTTGGCATTTTACCTCCAGTAAAGGTTTTTGTGTTTTTCAAAATGGTATTTTTTTTAATGACATTGATATGAGCTGGATTAATTATATTAAACGGGATGACGTTTACATTACGTCAACTTGAAGTGGGATTCACATTTGTGCATACATTTACGTTGCTGCCCTTTTATCGCATGAAGTTTACTTTCCGTCAGCAGTGTATTTCGCTAAAAGTAGTACTGGAAACATTGTTGTTTGTAAACCTGTATTCGCGTAATAGATTTAAATCGCTCATATCTCTTCAGAAAATCTATTTATTTCTCATTTTTCACCTGTTATGTTATATAAAATATTGATTCTTATAAACCCATAATGGAATATTTTGACAATCGGTGACGAAATGTGTTATATCAGTCAATGTCAATTTATGAAAAAGTTGTTTAACAAACACAAACAAGTAGGTATAAAACATTACCAATGCAAAGTGCAAAACATCTGCCAGTTAAACAAATTTGTTCCAGGATTTGTTTTTTAAACAACACCTTAGTCTTTATAAGATTTTGTTAACCCTGGATATTTATCCAGTCTACACCCTTAGTCTGGATTAAAAACAAAACTGTCATCGAAAATTCCAAAAATGTCTGCTAGGGAAATTGTATTAAAGAGAAAGGTTGCACTGATTTTGAAGCAAAAACAAACAGAACGGATCTATCACTGTCAGTACCCCTGTTCTGTTTGCCACTTAGTGAAGTGAAGTAGGATTTGCACAATATCAAACTACTACAATATCAAACGTAATAATCAATATGAATTGAGGCAATATAACCTCAATTAACAATAAATCATTCACAAGCGACAGTCATGATTTTGGTCAGCAATGACTTACTTCCTCCATATTTTTCGAAGTTGAAAAGTTCGTTGAAGTAAGTAATTTTCTATAACCTTGGCAACAATTAATGCAACTCTGGAGTAAGAAAACAAAATATTACTACCTCAAATACAATATCTGCTACAAAATGTCTATTCTTTGCTCCACAAACTGCAACTTAAATACCTGTCACGTTGTTGCCCTTCATAAATTATTTATAGCCAAGTAAGACATTGCAAATTTAATTTCGCAACATCTGACAAAGCCACACACAACCATTAACCTACACACACATATTGTATCTTTCTCATTACCGTATGTATTACCAATCAGTTGGTCAGCTTTAGAGTCGCATTGCATTCATAAATTGTGTTGTTATTCTTCTTTTGTAATCGATTGCTTCCCTCGATCGTAATAATTGGTTTCGCTCTACCCTACCGTCTGTCTATCCTTCTTTATCCGCAATTTCCAATTTGATAAGCACTTGGCACATTTATTTGCTTTTATTTGTTTATGTTTTTCTTTCGTACAGCAGTAGCACACTTAAATTTGTTAATTTCGCCTTAAAGCGTTTTATCTGCAAAAAGACCAATTGGTTTGTAAAACAACGAAAATCGATTTGACTGGCAAATACGCAAGACACCGAGAGTATGTTCTTATCAACGAATTGTATACTTATAAATTCCCTTTGATGTTTGTGTGCGTGTGCTATATTAAGTTGTTTAAAAAAAATTTGTATCTCGTCAGTTTGAACTACAATAAATATTGGCATAGCGCTTAGGCAAGCGTTAAAGTTCAGTTTTTTTATACAATCGTTTGTTATTTTTTTGTAAACGAGTGTATATCTGTGTTAATCTCTGACGTATGGATTTTGAACAGTTGACATATTGTCGAGCTACGTCAATTTTGTTATTTACATATTTTTAACTGACCAATTTGAAATTGGAGATTGCGTTATTGATTTTGTTTTCCTTTTTATGTGAAGGTGTATTGTAAACAATTTTTTATAATATTAACTGAAGTGACTCAGTGGAATGCAATTTTGTTGACATAAACATTGATGCGTTTTTACAAATTGTACTAGATGATTTAACACAGTTGTAGAATTATGCAGTTTCTTGGAATTGAGTGAAATCATTCTTTAATATGAAAACAAAACAAAAATTTTCCCAGCGTATTATTTATAAAATGTCATGGAGTTTATTCCAACTATTTTATGGGTTTTAAAATTAACCATCGGAAAATAATCGTCATTAGGCAATTTTCACCTACTGAGCGTTAAAAGTTTTATCGCTTTTTAAAGGCAAAAACGATTTTATTTATTGGAACATCAATCACGTCAAAGTATCTATTTTGGAGAATCGCCTTCCACTTAATAAGGGTATTCATGCAACGTCGTAATATGACGTGCGAAAGATTATAATTTTACGACGACGTTTCATGAACGACCCTAAAACTGCACCACTAAATAATGCGATAATCCACTGAATTCAATCTGAATTCTTTCCATTCCCGATAATTTTTTCAGTTTAGCGCATACGTTTGGTGTGCGAAAGTGTCTGATTAAATGTCAAAAAAGCATTTCAAAAGTTAACAACGTTTACGCACCCAATTCCAGTGAGAAAATTCCGATATTGTTAGAAAAGATTTCCCATACGAATTTTGACAGTTCATTTATCACGTCGTAATTTTATCACGTTTACAACGTTTACGACGACTTTCCGACGTTGCATGAATACCCCTAATGTATTACATTCGGTTTTAGTTTCTGTTGTTTGTCAACATTAAGTTTAATTGACTTAAAAATGCGGTCAAATATAATAATAGTTGGGAAACAAGTGCACTCGCTTGTCATTTTAAAGGATGACAATACATGGGTGTATGTATGGCTTTACGTCTCCCGGAAAAAAAATCTTTGCAAAGGTCCTTAAAATCTGTAAAGTGCAGGGGACAGTGCGTCTTTTGATCAGTAATCTTCTTCTTCTCCATTTCGATTTGGATATGATCAGGATTAATAAATCACTATTACCTGCCCTAATGACCCAGATGTATGGTTTGCCGTTGTATTTGTAGGTAAGGTCCTTACGATACCGGTAATCTCCACAAACAACACTATTTGTTTTCGGTGATCGGAATAAACCCGATTCTTCTACCGAAGAATGTTCCGGAGTTTCGTTTAGCCTTTAATAGTACTTGAAAAGTAATGTTAGCAGAAAAATCTGTCTACAGATGTTTAGTAGATTTCAAAAAAACACATTCGTTCGGTAAATAATAAAACAAACTGCATACTTTCTTGACGATATTTAACTATGTTTAGTACATTCATTGGATACTCAAAATTCTATAAATGAAAACGCCATCTTCCTCATGAGCAAACAAATTATCCTTGGCTAGACACAAAAAACGCACCTTTGTCAACCTTCACCCTCTGAAAACTGCAAGGTAATCTTTTACAAAACTTGTTTGCATAATCTATTACCATAACTCGTTCACGTTATCTTGCCTCCATTGCACGAAAATGTAAATAAATTTAATTCAAAATCCTATTTTAGTATTCAACACCCTTAACTCGGCAATAATTGCTCTCAAAATGTATGCAATCCATTCAACCTTCACCCTATCTGCAGCTCACAAAAACAAATAGGTACCCCTAACAGGCTAAAAAAAAAATCGATTTTTAATTTTAAAATACCCGACTTGTTTTCCCATTGAACCCTTAGGTTGCCTTCCCACCCTTTAGTGCATTTTTCAATCTCACAAATTTAATTCTAATCGAATGTCATGGTGTGCACACAGACCACAAAGCGCGAATAGTGTGCTTTAGAAAAATTAACCAAACAAGAAACAAACAACAACCACACACACTGAGTAGGGGAAGAAGTTAGAAGAACGTACCACTAGATAGGTGCCACAGGGACGTAGGACGTAGGAAAATCGGTTCGCGGAGGTTAGGTACTACACACAAAATGAGAATCAGGGAGCAACAACAAACACGAAAAAATGTGTACATGTATATCTACGATCTACGATGAAACTGTGTTGGAGAAGCTTCTCGCGGATTGAAAATAGGTTGGATGAATGACCGCATGGCGCGCTACAATGGAACAGAGTACTACAGAGATTGTAGTAGAACAATATATGTGTACAGGGGGAGAGGAGGCACGACATCATCGCCCATGCAGGGATGGGAACAATATGCAGGAATAGCAGCGCACTGAGAACAAAAGCCACCATACAACATGGCATACAAAACACTGACACTTAAATCACGCTTTTTAGTATGTCTCCTCTTCTGTCTTATTACACCAGGCCAACAGAACGAGCACAGAAAAAAATCGCTTTGGATTGTTATTTGCCTCCCCCCGCCCGCGGGGAATATCTTTTCATTGCTATTCACCACGCATTTGGTGATTTAAATGTTCGACCTTTTATTTTCTCTGTGCGCCTCTTTCTTTTTATTTTTTCTGACTTTGGGGGGCTATTCCTCGCTATAGATGGAGATTGGAGACTATGGGTGACTTTTTCCCTTTTAGCTTTCTTTTTATTTTTGTATAATGTGCAGGCGATTCTTTTCGTACTTTTTTGTTTGTGTATGTGTGTGCGGGATTGTGAAGCGCTGTCAAGCATATGCTAATTAATTTGCGGATAAATGAGAAATTAAAAATGGACAAGACGATGTGAGCCAGTGCGATGTAGAAAGAGAAGGAAAACCTGACGGGAAGATAAAAATAAAATGCCGGAACCAAATTGCAATTTTTTGCCGTTTGTTGGCTGTTGGAATGTCAAAGCTTTTATAACTTGAAGATTCCGAGTTTTCGTATATCTAAGGAGAGCATTTTCAAAATTATTCAATGCATGTGTGGAATTGTTGATGTTTGTTGGGGTGTTTTGGAGGAATTTTTTTTTTTTAATTAAAATTTTGAGTTCATGTGCGTTGTGACTTTGTGAGATTTGAATGAGATCTTTTGATAGGGATGCCAAGGTATGTCATAATGTGGAGGATGTAGAAGTGAAGCAGAAAGTCGGATTATTTGCTTAACTCTATTCACTTTAATCAGGTTGTTCGTTGGTGGCATTGATGATAATAGATACATACAGGTATAATGTTTCTAGTGTTGCACAAGGGACTTAGGTCCTCTTATAATAATAATCTTGAAACCATCATTGAAGATTTTTTTCTTCCTGACTGACGATAACGAATATCGTGAACTTATTATACCTATCCAACTTAGAATCGGTACACATTCGATCTAGCCATGGGCCTACCGTTTGCTAATATTCGTATATACATTTCGCTTATATGCCTTTTTCTAAAAATCGATTTTTATACCCTATCCCATTTAATTTTGTGAATGAGATAAAACAGGGTATTAAACGAGTAAAGAGAGAATTGTAAACTGTAATGCAAGAACACCACTATCAAGATTTGAATAAAAAACATAACGCAATACCTACATTCATAAAATCCATTTTTGGCATCGCCTTTCAATGAGGGTCTTCTTTTCTCCAATATCAAATATCAATAAATTTTGGAGGTGCCGGCTTTTTCTTGCTTAAAACCAAATCGATTCACTGGCGTGGAGATTGGAGCACTAAGTTGGGTAAAGAACCCCCTTGAATCACCAATTCAAAACACTGTATCAGAAACCAACGTTCAAACATTATTTGTATAGCATACAGAGAACCCCTTTAAATTCGGGTAACCCCAGGAAATATGCCACTTTTCACCGACGGAAATCGAAACAAAGGGAATATATCTCGAGGTGCGATCTCAAATGTCATTACAACATAAGAAACCTATATCCAAATGTTTGGCATGCACAAGATGACATCATCGTTCAACATAGATGTTGTTCGAAAGCGTAATAATGCCCCAAGATTGACTTAGGCTTTTTGCTCTTGAATATGCGAACGTATTTGTTTCCTCCATTAGTTAATAGTACTTCCATTTGGGCACTACCTCGGATATAACCCTTCATTGTGATGTATTCACTCGAGACCACTTTTCTCCAACAGTTACTTAACCTAAACCAACCACAAAACTCACATTTCCCAACTCACAAGACCACTCTTTTCCGATTAACTAACCTTCAATGTGCATATTACCTCACTCGTACAAAAAGCAAACTCCTCTTCTCGTCAACAACCTATCCCCTTGGGTTTGACTATCAGATACTTATCTCGCAAAGTATATCTCCTTGAAGGGAGAAAAAACCGAGAACCTCTCAAGCGAATCGAATTTTTTGACATATCAATGATATCCATAGAATATTCAAAATAGTTTCCATGTTAATCTAGTCCTGCTCCTCGTATATCTTACCATTCAACATGGGCAACAAAAAAAAGACACATACATACGGGTATGCATATCCTTTTTCTTGGATAGAAAAATATTTTACAAAGTTTTCGCCATCCTCAGAACAACACCAGTGTGTGTAACGTACGAACGAAGAGCAACCCCTGGCGAGTTTCAACTTTCACCCTATCAATAAATTTAAGTCTCACACACATTGTCCCTTCATACCCCCGTTGTTGTTCGGTGTACCCTTGCAAGACATGTCCTTCGATATTCGTTTGAACTTGAATAAATCACCATCTTGCTTGGTTCTTCTTCTTCTTTCTTGGCTTCTCTATCCTTTTTTATATTCGCCTTGGTTGTTGTTGTACTGCAGGCAGTGTTTACTTACCTAGGGTACAACTGCGGAGTAGGTGGATTGGGACTGGTGCTAAATGAACGACAGCGGTGATGGGTAGGTGGTGGATGAATATCGGAAACTGTAAATAAATAAAATGGATATAAAATATTGTTCGAGTGGCCATTGTATGAGGTCGTAAATCGATTGAAGCTTTTTTTTCCTGCTGAGTTTCCTTTTTTGTTCCATGGTCCCCCCGATACACATACACACATCACTTCTTGTGTGTTTGTGTTTTTTTTATTTGATACATTTGCCACTTAACTAGGACATGATGGGAAACGGTGGGCGAACTGATGGAATAGGGTGTGAAAATTACAATCTATTCCTTGTTCGCTTTTATTTCCTAATGTTTCCTTGTATAGGTATGTCTCCTTCCGTATTTTCATTCTTCTCGACGTCACTTGACCTGATTTTAACCAGTTCTTGTCTTCTAAGCTTTGCAAATGGGAATGATAAGAGCGGCGGGTGGTGGAGCTAGGGCTGGGGGTAGGCGAGGCACAGCTGGAATGAAAAGTGTGAATGACATCTGGTAGTCATTTGAAAATGTATTATCAGCTAAACAATAAGATATTGTACAAGTAACGGGAAGTTTGTTAGGGTCTGTGTACGACGTACGTGATAATTACAAGGAAGATTGACAGGTAAGCAGTTTTGAAATCTTTCGTAGTCGAGTCGATCTGTAACAAGTGTTTATGCATTTTTTATCCTAAACGGAATGTGTGAGGTTGCATTGTTTTTTTTTTCTAAAGCTAAATCATTACACCGTGATAATGTCATTTGGAAAGATTTCTTGAGCATCGTATTGAAGGAAAATGGAGGTTAATTGAAGATTTGCAAACATCATCTCATCTTGCCTCACCTAAGAGCATTTATTGTATAATTTAACAATTTGAGCAACATACATAGAAGATTAAAAATCTGATATTTAGAAAGAAAGTGTATAGCTCCTAAATCTTGTAAATATCCATGGTTCGTAAACACAAACGGGAGGGAAGATTTTTCGCTTGAAAAAGCAAAGAATTTCTTCACCCACTTTTAATACCTAGGCAAAGTAGGACTGGGATTACGAAGATCTGATCTGTATAGATCCTTCTTAGTAGTTAGAGTAAGGAATTTATAACCTAATTTCTTTCTTAATTTTTCTTGTTGATATAACTGGTCCATTATATGGAACAAACATCAGTTAACAAGAATAATCCTTCGTTTGATTTCTGAGAAGTTGTCGTCAGAATTAGAAGCGGAGTCGAGGTATAAAAAATAATTTACTACCTCAAGTTATGGCTTTGGATGATGACGTTTTGTTGATGTTGCGTGCCCCTTAGTGTTGACAGCATTTACTTCGCCTTGACCTTATTTACTGCACTGACTTTATGATGGTTTCTGCTAGACATACATTATACTATTGTAGTAGCTCCTTCAGGTTTTGGGAAACTATGTTGTCTTAATGTTTCCCATATATTTGATTGTCTGTCAACGGAAACAGCTGAAGTATCACGAACTTATATCATTTTAAGTGTCAATTTAAGTATTGAGTTCTTTCACATTTACAATTTACTCAAAATAGAAAGAATAGTCAAGACTCATAGCGTTTTCGATTGGGATTTTTAGATTTACTCTCAGATTTCAGATTTTACCCGTCCCAATCCAACATTAAAGAGGTTACTTTGGTTTTGTGTGTGTAAGTGTGCCATTTGACAGCTTATTCTTTATCTTTAGGCTGCAATTATAGCTATAAGCTATCAATGAAAACCATCATTTGAAAATTTCTTTTACTCATTGCGGCTTTTTTATAATTTCAACCATTGGCGTGTTGGTGTCAAAACAAAGCTTATGAATTTTAGAACATGATTATCCAAAAATATTTTAGTTTCTAATTATAGTTTTCACAAAAATAACAAAAAAACACAAATCAAACTGCGAAATGCAAACTTCAAACTGACATAAGTCAGATGATAATTTTTTTTGTGTTGGTGCATGTTGGTGTTAATCTGACTTGGAATCCAGATTCTTCAAAAGTACTCTAGAGTAAAAAAAAGAGTGCTTTTTGTATCCCAATCGGAAACGCTATCAGTTTCATTCACATTGCAGTGTACGGGTATGGAAAATCCACATTGAGTTTTGTCCACTTTTTTCTCCATATAATGAACAACTGATACTTAAAATTTAACAAGATATTTCTTTAATATTTATTGACCTTGTTCCGACCATAAAAAAGGGCAAACTTTGTTTTTTAATACATGTACTTTATTTCGCCAGAAAATAATTGGGAATAACGCGTTTCAAATTTGATGTTGCCTTCATTTATCTTTTTATCTTTATAGTTGGCTGACATTGTTGGCTACCATGGTTGATTTGTAGGGTTGGCTGCCGTGGTTGTCATCTTGCGGCTTTGTTCGTTTGGTACGTTTTGTCATGATCACATCCACAGACCTTTTCTTTATATTTGTTCTACTAGTGAAATTGTTTAAAGGTAAATATGAACTATAGAGGGTGCGCTAACTGAAAGGGGATCCATATATAAAACTAAACCATTTTGCTTAAAACATTTGCACAATTCTTCAAAAAATACCTAAGACACGACCCACACTGAGTTTAACTTCCACAATCCGAACAAAATGTATACCTTCATAGCAATATCCAATGATTATATCATAATATTCAAGCTTTCAGCCAATTTCAATACCTCCATAGCACACATCTGTCACCTACACCCTTCGCATTTCCAATCCGCTCAGAATTTACTCACCACCGAAAAAAAATAATAAAATAAATTGCTAATATAATGTCGCGTCGCCGACTGGCCCATCTCTGCTATTTGCTGCCATCTCATGATATTCCAAAAATTTATTAGATTTCTGACAGTCCAATAATTTACATTCAAAGATCCGCAAAATTGAATATTATGGTTCGTGCCATCGTCGGTCCGTAACCAATCAAATTTATCGTCTCAATGTTCATCAATGTTGTTGTACCTACATATATATATTTTTTAATTCTGCGACGCAATCACACACAATAAGCAATTATTATCTGCGATTACGAATCTGGTGAAAATTCTTTTCTCCTTTAGTCGTGTATAGTGCTTTCGTTTCAGTTTTACGTTTTATAATTTTTTTGTTTTAGGTTGGTTATCATCATCGCGTGAGCTCTCTGACATAATTTTTAATTTGTTTATCGCTTTGTGTATAAACTTTTATTTTGAAGTGTAAACGTGTTTATATACGAGTGAGAACGCGACGACAATACAGATACTTTCAGTTTCGTAGATTTCAGGAAATTCGATTTTTTTTGTTTGAGTGCTGAAGTTAACATTTGTCTGCCTTTATTTGTCCGTCAAAGGTATGAAATAAAATTAAAAAAATAAACGCACTCTGTTGTTGCAATAATCATTTTCTCAAGGACAAAACCGCAATAATTTTCAAAGATATTTTTTTTTAATCTAGTGTATTCATTCTTGTTGAGGTTTTGTTGTTTTTGTTTATTTTTATCGTTGGAGATAATTTTATGCATACGCCACAACAACAATCGGTTTCGCAAGAGTGACTAGTTATTGTGATTTTCTATCTCATTTTTGAGGTTGCTCAGGTGTTTTTTTTTTTTATTAGAATTTAATTTGAGATATGAAGATGGTTGGTTGATTTTAAGATTGATGTCTTATAAATTTGTGTATTTTTTGATGGTCGTTAAATAAATGGGGTTGTTAGATTGCGAGCAGGGGAAGCTCGTCATAATTGGGACACGTGCGAAATTTTATTTCAAGGACATTAAACAATGGATAGATAGACTTAATCCTAAAAATAAGACGTAAACGAGCTCCAACATTTTTATGACATTTTAATGAAACCGAAATATACTCAATATGCGAGAAATGTCAAGCCCAATTGTAGATTTTATCACCGTTGTAAATACCGTGAATAGTACGCTCTCTAAGGGCCACTTTCACCAACGCTTTTATGAAAATAATTATAGTAATAAGCTGTCTGAAATGAATCAAACAAGTATATAAGATGGTGGATGGATTTTAAAATATTTAGCTGTCAGTGCGTTTGTCGTAGTCACGAATGTATGTACCTTCTATGAAGCATTATACAAGATGTCTCAAAATAAAGTTATTATAATGTCGCGTCGCCGACTGGCTCAGCTCCGCTGTTTGCTGCCTTTTCATGATATTCAAAAAATTGATTATATTTCTGACAGTCCAATAATTTACATTCAAAGATCTGCAAAATTAAATATTACGGTTCGTGCCTTCGTCGGTCTCAATGTTCTAGGGCTATAATTCTTGCACCAATTTTATTTTTAGGGGTGCAGCATTAGGTCTTGGGCAAAATACGGTGTAATAAAGATCTATTCACATTTAAAGCACTTGTGAGCTTACGAATTGAAAATTTCGGATCGTTACGAATAGACAGATTAACACTCTCCACGTTTTGTAACGTTCTTCAGTATCTTGGTAACCCAGATTTTGTTTTTTTTTTCAGTGATATACACATTGGTCTCCTCAAACTAGTTGACCCATTCTCGAATAAAAGGTTTGTTTGGCGCATCATTTAAGCGACGAAAACCTCGCTTTCGTTAAACTCTAGGGCTCAAGGTCCGCTTCCGAAAAACGCTTCTTAGCGGCTGATACCTGGTTGACATACCCCTTGAACCCCTTGGATTCTTTGCGTTCACGCAATTGTACAAGTTGTACCATACTAGTTGGTTGCCAGAAGTAAATACCAACCTCAACCAACTTGAAGTGCGCAGCTAATGCGATCTAACTAAAAGCAAAGTTTATGGGTTGATGCTTAGGTTCCCCCGGACCGATCGCTATGTCATGAACATAATTTGTACCGTGGTTGGGTCGTTTACTTCCCAAAACGGACTTAATCGAAGGGAACTAGTTATTTCGAATTTGGGCGAGTAGGCATATCTGAATGATAGGACACCTTACAAAAAACCATGACCTCTTTAATACTAATTGCATGCAGAATTCGCCTTTCACACTAAGATATACCTTCAAGCTCTGCTCGTTTTCTTATTTTTTAGAGCACCATACCTTATAGGCTACACGTTATAGAATTTTTAATTAAATGGATCTCAAGCAAAATATCTAATCAAATCTAAAACCATCCCCCCCGAAACATATTTTGCTCCTCACTTCGCTTAAGCTAGGTTCACTTAACCATCCACCTTCAACATTCCCTCGTAACAATTTCAATTTAATTTAAAAGGTCATCGTACCACTTTTTAAATAGACTTAATACCCCTACAAGTAAACTAAAGCCAGAGAAACGGCCTTTAAAATGGCAATAACAAGAGTAATTCTCTGGCTCAAACTTCTTGTTCACTTCGCCCCACTGGCTAAAAGCTTTTAGACAACACACAAAATAACTATAAAATCCCCAACCTTCATCCTTCCGCCCACCGGCATTGTAACTTAAACCCTTCTATTTACATCTGTTACTGCGAGACAAGAGAACAAAAATTGCACGAAACAGAGAAAGTGAATTTCAGATTACATCATTCCACCACCCACCACCTACTTCAACCGATTAACATTCATTTGTTCACCCGCACTCTACCACCCACTACCCCCACTTACCGCACAGCATCCAACCAATATGCGCCACCACATAGCGCGAGCAACAGCCGCAGGTGGGAGAAGACGAAATAGAAATCCATTACAAAAGAAAAACGAAAAAAAAAAACTAGTGAAACAAAAGAAGAAGAAAACAGATAAAAAAACCGCCCGGCCTCCCTCTTTCATATTATCTCAGTTGGACATAACCTTAATTCTCTTCAAGTATTTTCCGATGCAGAAAACAAGGCAAAACAACTTCAAATCCAACATATGGAGCGAAGAGGCGGACGAAGAGGAAAACGAATAAAATAAAAATAGAAAAAAAAAAAACCGAATGAAATAAATCAGAAGTGGTGTAGTTTTCGCAGGACAAAAGGGTGAATGCCAAAAAGGATTCGAATCATGCTGCTATGCTATTTCTGTGCGACGCGCAGGACATGCCACTGTGAAAAAAGGCGGCAAAAATAGAAACAAAATGAGAAGGAATAAGAGAAGAGAAAAAGTAAAAACAAAGTTTTAATTTTACGTTTGTCGGTGAAATGGATGGATCGCGAGGAACCACCACCGAATGAGGGATTGTGTAGCTTCTATTTATGGGTGGGTAGACATAGCATCTCTGATGACGATGATAACTCCTACGATGAAAGGATGAACAGCCGCCGCCACCATCACCACCACCACCCTCCGTGAAATAAGAAAATAAAATTAAAGAGAATGGCAACAAATCTGTTTCAGACGACGAGATGATGAGAACTACCCGACTACGCGCTCCGACTTCTAGGACTCTTTGGTAGTCCTTCAGTTTGCACAGTCTTCTTTCGTAGTCACCCATCATACCCCATTCACTAAAGCCCCATGTTGTCCTGGATAGCAACAGAAAAAAAAAATACACGTGAAATACATACAGTTACATGTCGGGAGGTCGTATTAATGTGCTGGGGGAATGGGGAAATAGATGGATAAAAGATGACAGGCGGCAGGCCTTAGGGGGTAAATAGTTCAACTTGAAGTAAAGTTTTTAAGTCCTTTTCGGCTTCCTGTGTGTATCGTTGTCATGATGTAAGTGAATGTGTATTTTATATGCCAAAGCAGTTCAGCATTATGAATAGTGAATGAGTTTGAAGTATATCTGTTTATTTTTATTCTTTTCCAGTTTTTCCTGGTTCAGGGCATGGAAAAATTATTTTAAAATTCTTATATCACTTTAAAGACAATTTGATTTTATCCCTTAAACCGGTGTCATAGGGTTTGGCTTCCTTTGAACTGGTTGCGCCACAGGAAATGTCAATCGGAATTGCGAGAAGGGGGCAATACAGATTTCACTTTGCTGAGGTGATAAATGTCAAACTTTACTTAACAGGATTCTTGAGGGGTGATATTGTTGGGAAAGGTGTAATATGGTTTGTTTTATATCTATAAGAATTGATAGGAAATGTCATTAGGTTAGTAGATTAATATACAAAGTCGCGCAAATATCCTTATGCAATTATCGATCGAATCATTCGATATGTTGATAATTTTTTAGTTGTGTAATCATAGATATAAATGTCAAAGTTGGAATCACTTAAGACGCTATTTGCAAAAGTGGAAGTTTCTTCCTATAGAGTGGATATTTTTTAAAAAAAAAGAAAAAAATGTTTCAAAAATAATTGAAAAATTGGAAGTCAGAATGAAAAAAAAAACGGAGAAGCACTGTTAATATAATTTTCGCCCTTGATTGCTTTTTATAATGGCCGAAATCGAAAAGGTTCATATTTGAGATTTTAATAGGACCCGTTGCGCATTTGGAATTTGGCCCTTGAAAATTAAAAAACCGGTGCTTGAAAGCTGATATCGCTTTGTAACAATACATACTAATTGTTTCTGATTTGAACCTGAAACTTGACATCTCGCAAACAAAAATCGATAAAATAATCAAAATGAAATGAAAGCCATTCGAATGCTTCTCGTAGTTACACACATTTGTTCCCCTCTCACGAACCCCAGACAGCAATAAATGATAAATGGAAATGAGATGACGGTTCACACATAATTTTATGAGAAACTCCCGAAGTTGATATTTTTCAAAAGCAACTACGACTTTTTCTGAAGGGTTGAAAAAAAAAAACGTTCCTCATTGTCAAACAAATCATTGACCCTTTCAGTGTTTTCAGACCTCAAAAATTGATTAATGAAAGATGGATGACGTTCCACCCCTAATCTTATGCCAAACGCGTTAACAACATCAAATAGGAAGGCATTTTTAGTTTAAGATAAGAAATGTTCTTAAGGATTGCGAGGGGCCCAATTATTAGAAAGCTTATTGTCTTAAATATTTGTCCTATACATCCATATATTTGTTATACCTTACTTATCCTAACTATTTATGCATACATTTTTGAGATCATGACAATTATTGTCATTAATGAACAATTTTATAATATCCGAGCAGTGAAATATTTATATTTGTTTAGCTCCGTCAGTAAGTGTCAGCCATGTAAACCTTCACAGCATTTCATGAGCAATCAAAATCCCAGCCCCCCCATCAAATACGTCATAAATTTCTCACCAAAACTTAATGAACACACTCCTGCGTTTTTCTGACTCAATTACACCTGCCAAAACAAAAAACACTCCATTTTCTACTCTCTAATTAATTGTGCGCTCCAACCACCCAACAATGTTGTGTGTATGCTGCCAATATACACCTTGAAACAATTCTATTTTCATTACTCATTTTGTAAAAGCATAACAATTTTTCGCACACATTCTCTACATTCCCTAGCCATCGCCCACCACCATTTGTGTTATTTTTGTCAAAAAAAAATTCATCTCTAATTGATGACAGTGAACGGCGAAAGAGTACATTTAGCGTACGTCACGAGTTATTTATTCCTTTCCACCTCCACCCACCCTAGTCACTCTCGTCAAAAAGCGACGTCCTCAACTCAAGTGTGGATGAAAAACAAAAGCAGCAACAAAAAACAAAAAAATGTCATACCACAAGGACTATTTTGACAGATTTTCTGTGGCAGATGAGAGTCGGTGTGAATGGCATTTTTAAACTCACATTAAATGAAATACTGCGGTATCGAGGGAATGATTTATGAGTAGGTACCGGCAGACGAATTGTAGGCGAACTGCACTAATTATTGTGTTGAAAGTGCACGCAATTAAAAGTTTGTTCTGGCGTTTCATTTGGTTTGCCACAATGACATGGTTTCATGTTAATTTCTCGTGTAATGGAATGTCAAATTGTAGGGAGGGTGAAAGCAATAAAACAGGAGAATTGATGAGAAAAAGGCGGATAGTTCAACAATCTGCAAGCTCAATTAATCCTTTTATTTCGGTAGACGCGGCATTGTGCAATTTTGGGCAAGTGTTTTTTCCACGAACAGTAAATCGTCCTTCGGCTTGTAGGGGCAACGGACAAGGTTACATCGCATGGGTAATACCTACTTTAACAAACGAGATTGACTTTTATGTGACAATGGAAGGAAATGTTTTCTGGCACAATTTACTTCACTTCGAAAAATCTCAATATCACTTAATAAATAAGGATAAAAGTAACTTTGTAACAGTAACAACATAACCAAAAATACAATGATAAATTCCTATAGTCGCTGTCGACTTTAAATCAAACGTCAGAATTAAGGTTAAAATGGGAGAATAAATCTAAAAATCAGCATTCAAATCCTTCAATACCTAATTAAGATTCGATGACGTATAAACAAATTTACCTGCGACAAACGAACTTGAAGCAAAGGATTGTATAGCATTTTATACCATACCTAAATTTCGGTCGATGGCAGTTATGAATTTATGACATACGGAGTATTTTCCCGCTAAGGCCACACACATTAACCTATTATCTAAGGACAAATTATTACCAGTAAATACATGTTTTTACCGAGAAATTTTGGGAATACCATAAATCCATTCGTCATATCATATTTTTTGTAGGACTGATGCAGCATATGACTATATGCTGCATCTGTCTATATATGACTATTTTATAAATATTGAATTTTAATCGGAAATAAAATCACATCTGTCAACCAAAGTTAAATAATAAATCGCTACTTTTTGTTTTTGTTGTGTATGTACTGGGAAACCGGCTGGAGACTGTTTTTTGTTGGTCAAATAAATTCATGTATTCCTAATTGACATGAAAACATCAGAAAAACTACTTTGTTTTCAAAACTATTAATCAGTTAAGGTTACTCCAATCGCCTTTCAAGTTTTGCCATGTTATACTTCGCCATACACATTAGGTTATTCAAAACGATTATAGTTGTTGGATATTAGTTAAATGTCAAATGACGTTTTTTTTGTATCTATCGTCTGTTTTATAGTGTTTTTTTTTAATACTATGTAAAATGAAAAATAGATGGCGTTAGTTTTGCATTTAATCTAATTAGGTTTAAATAGAAAGTAGAATACCGAAATATAGTCTCCGGTTCAGGCATTAAACATAATTTATTGTCATTGTCAAACTCAAGATTAAAGTCAGAAAACTGTGTAAATTTGATGCTAGACATATTAAGAAAACCAACTATTCAACTAAGTACACAAAAAGGGAGCATTTAGCAAATTAACAAAAGGGCCGATCGTCCAAGCACTCGAATGTCCTTTGTTTTGCTGATGTTTTATTTTCTGTTGTTCAGCGTTGCGTTTTATTTGCTTTTCATTTCCTGGGGACGAGACAGAATGTCTTGGTTTCACAGTTTACCCGACATTCCCACCATTCTTATTCTTGTTGTCATACCCTGGTTTTATTTTCGAAAACTCTAAGGACACACCAAGTCAAAGCAAGTATAAAACAGAAGAAGAAAAAAAAAAACGAAACGAAAAATTGATTAAGTTTGAGAAAAACCAACTTGCATCTCCACTCCAATTGTAGTTCTCCCATGGCGAAACGGATACTTCCCATGCTTCTCTTGCTCTTGCTCTAATTGACGGAAAAGACTTCCGTTTTTTTATGCGCTTTGCTATTGCATGTTTTTTTTCTGTTCTCTTCTCATCCACTTTTCAGCCTCCCCGTTACCCCCTCTCCGTTGGCTACCAAGTTCCATTCCATTTCTTGTTTGTGGGGTTTTCCTTACCGGTTTTTTTTGCTTCCTTTTGATTCGCAATAGTTGGAATCAAGACGCACGTCCTTGGAATTTGATAACACGGCGAAAAGTTTACACACAGTTTGGTGTTTTTTTTTTACATTCCTTACAGCAACAAGAGGTTTCATTGGTTATCTAATCGTTTCTTTCCACTTAAACTCCATCTAGTGGCAAGAAAAACGACATAAGGGGTGACAGAGAGGATGGTGGATTGTTGGTAGGGAACATCCTTTCTGAAAATAGAAAAACTTTATTTAATTAAATGAAAAGAAAAGAAGAAGAAAAATCTCCTCCAAAAACCCTCTCTATAATTTTTCTAACTCCTTGTTATCGTTTTTTTTGTATTTTCCTGTGGCAAAAGAAAAGGAATTATCTCTATTTTGTGTATTTCTTATTTTAATTACAGGTACTACAGATTTTAATTGAAATAATTAATTGCAAAGAAACTCAAAATCAAAATAAAGATATGAAACGCGAGTGCATTTATCAAAAATTAGAGGCCTATCCGTGCGCAACCCAAATGGCCATCGCAAATGAATTTTTTTTTATCAATGTGAATTAAACCAGAGCAAAAGCCTCAGTATAACAAAACAACAACCCCCACCCAAATAAACAAAAAAGAGGGTGCTGCTAAAAAAAAAACTAAACAAACAAAATGGCTTTTTGTAAACTCTGACCAAACTTGAATTCTATTCCGAAAGGAAGTAAAGCAAAACAACAAGAAGAAAACATCACGAAAAAACCAAATTACAAGAGAGAAGGAGAAGCATATTTTTCCTCTTTAATTTCTTTCTCTCTTGCTTTTGTTCTTAATTTATTTGAGTTATTATTTTTTTATTTATTTTCTTATTTAACAAAAAGTGATTTTTAGAAGAAAATTTAATTTTCCACACACACCACACATAGTCCGCTTGAGAATCTAATTCTTCGTCGTGGCTTTAAATACTTAATTTACGGACGGTTTTGTGGTCACGCATGAACTAGGTACTTACCTATTTACCTACCGAGTCTTGTGTCCACACAGGTAGCTCTCAGATAGGAAAACAGCAATAAATCAGACAAGTAAGTAACACAGTTGATTGTGTTTTTGTCCTTGTCCTTGTTTGTGCTGTGTCATTCTTTTTCTGTTTTATTACTCTGTTATTAATTCTTGCATATATTCATTTTAACTATATAAATATATATATATAACTTGGTACCGTTTCGTCATTCATTTTTGCATACATATATTTTTATAGAGTTAACATGTGTCCCTTTTGTTTGTGATATCATGTTTGCACACTAATTTAATGCATTGTCGTTTGGTGTTTGCATCTTTGTATTTCATTGTTATTATTTTGTTATTTTCTGTTTATATATATATATTTTTTTTTTTAAATTTGTTTTCCTTATTTGGATGTCATAAAAGGATAGCCTTCAATGACGGCATCATATTTAGATACAGAGAGTTTAACAAAAAGGTATAGTGTCGGGCGCCAGTTAACGATTGAAAAGGAACGTTAATTAGTTTTAACCTCAAAACTAGTCTGCACTCATTCACAGTGCGTATAATTTATTAAATAAGCTATATTCCTTTTTAAGTAAGAAGATAAAGTCATTACGTTGAGTGGCACTTAACAATTCAAGGATAATAGGGTAAAACCCTACTTTTGAATAAAATTTTGCACATCTTCAGCTATCATTGAATTGATAAGCTGTGTCCCTCTTTAAGTAGACGACTTAGTCCTTATGTTGAGTGTCAGTTAACGATTCAAGGCTAATTGGGCAATATCGTCTGACGAATTAACGATTGAAAAGAAATATTAATTAGTTTTAACTTTACACGAAGTTGTACGCTTGATATTTCAATCGCTAAATGTTTTCTTGATCGAATCATATATGAAATAGCAGGAGATACCTTCCCAGTCCTCTGATATGAAAGAAATTTGTATCATTTCTTTGAATTTAATTGAAATTAACACGAACTAACATCTTTTCAAATCAAATGTCAAACCGTTCGCCATTTTCAAAATATGAACACGTCTCAATTGGATGCTAGTTGACTACGATCCCACTTAAATTCTTACCAGAGCTTAGGGCCAGTTATAGCAATCAGGAAAACTTATAATTAAAACATGACACTTGAAGCGTGCATTTGATGTGTATTTCTTCATTTTTTCATCCATTTTCTAGCAAATAATACGTTTTATTGTGTTCAAAATTAGCAATTTTTGTTCAATGGATTTGTTTTATAATTCATAAGCTACATAGTTTAAATGCTCATAAAGGCAAAATATTTTTTTACCCTGAGGCGTTTTTTTAATGAAATAATTTGCCCTTAAATACTAATAAAAACAAAATAATACTTACATGTTTCCAAAGTAGGATTATCATACTCTCAAACTACTTGTAATTTTGAAAACATGGAAATGTCTAAATTATGTTCTAGTTCACGAAGATCGTAATCAAATCGTAGCAGAGCTTTTAAAATAATTTAAATTTGGCACAGCAGTACAGGTTTTTTAACCCTTACCAATTTAATCTTTGCTCATTTTGCAAATGACAAACTAACCGCCATTTTGAAAATCATGGGCATTTCTCAATTTGATTCTAGTTGACTACGATCGTATTTGAG
This sequence comes from Rhingia campestris, assembly GCA_932526625.1. NCBI lineage: Eukaryota > Metazoa > Arthropoda > Insecta > Diptera > Syrphidae > Rhingia > Rhingia campestris. Next base: position 115,522,229 of record OW052185.1, on the reverse strand, counting down.
ATTCTACAAGAGTTAGAGTTAGTATAACTAATCATCAAATTATCTATTTTTTTTATTTGCTGGTTGAGAATTATTTTCCTAAAATAATGACTGAAATCAGCAATCTTTCTTCAGGCTTTATTTTTTTAGGAATTTTTTTTTGGAGATTCTATATGCATTCTTATGAGATGACAATAAAACCAAATTATCCATAGAATTTCCATAGAACGAATCTATTGTTTGAATGTGGATTTTCGCGAAATCTTCAGGTAACGATAGAGGGAGATAGAATATAAATTACGTCATAAAATATATAAAAGTGTATATCACAGGTAGATAAAGGATCTATTACCAATCCTAGAAGGTGTAAAAATAGCTAGAGACTAAAATTAAAATAAATAACCAGGTTTCTCAACTAGCACTTCAGTCATATATGAGATTTTGAACAGTGAATACGAATTTTTATAGAATTTTGACTTTTCACGTTGAGGTGATATATATATAGTGCGAATAAATTAAAATCTACGACTGATTACTAGTAATCACAATCACAATGAATTATCAAAAAAGGTATTAAATGCAATTAATTATTTTAAAATTGTCATTTTGTGAATTTGTTATCGAAAATATCGTGGAAAAACACAGATTTAACTGAACGAACAGTCGTTGAGAATGTTATCGATTTTTTTGACAGAACATATTAATTTCGGTCGGTTTGTGAAGTTTTATTTTAAGATGACTGAGAAGAGTTTTGTTTGTTCTTTGTCTCTTTGGAAATTGTTTTTAACATGTTAGCTCAAAGTGTAACATTTGTATCGTGTGATTAACGCCTCGTTCGTATCTTTTGCGCCCTTTACTTAAATCATTCATCAAATCATAGTGCAAATTATACATGGTCATCCTGTAACAAATGTCCTACTCTAACATTCGATCATATTTTGTGTAAATTCTTAATCGCAATTAATTTGTCTCTGTTTCTTTCTGTGGCCACTCGCTTGCCGACTTTGTTTTTTTTTTTTTGTTATTTATGTTGCATGCAGCAAAAATCTTTCTTGTAATCCATTAACTAATTATTAATTCTTTGTCCTTTGCAGAATGGAAGAATACGAACGCCGTGAGCGTCGGGAACGAGACAAGATGGCACGGCAACAGGTTCACAATCCCGGTCGGGAACAAGGTCTCTTCCGCGAACCTATCCGGGTTGAACCATCCGAAGGAGACCATAATATTACAAACAAATTAGGTGACTTTTCCGTCGCAAAGCAGCTCATTGAAATGAAGGGCTTTATCGGAATCAGTGGACAAATGCCACCACCGATGCCACCGCAACAAGCGAGTGGTAGTAATAATCGGCTACCACCGCCTTCGCATCACCACCAACAACCAAAACAACAGGCGCATCAAGGACATGCGCAGTCATCGCACTCGCACCCGCCGCAATCGCGTTTGTCGTTCGTTAAGCCGGCAGACAACAAACCACCATACAATGGACGCGGCGGTTATCCAGGGCAGCCAATCAAGAACGACATTCGATCGAATAGTGGTATGGCACCACCCAAAGGGCCACCAAGTGGTCCATCATCGTCTTCGAATCTTCTTCTACCGCCACCGACTACTTCGATAATGCCCAACGGGCGGCAAGGGGGAGGCAGCCGTGGGTCGTCCTCGTCGTCAATGCACAATGGGCATTTTTCTCAGCCGGTGGTACCAAGCATGCACAAATTACACCAGGAAAAGGATATCAATTATATTCTGAACGAAATGACAGCACTAAGGGAGATGACACCTTTGACTGAGATTAGCGCAACGCCGCGCATGCAAATCGAGAGCTACGACTTGAACGGGCCGAATAGGCACAAGTATTCGTTGGCGCCCCAAATGCCCAGACCACCAAAGGAAATAATAATGCCTATAAAACGTAAGTTGAAACCCCTCTAACTGCTCAAGCAAATGTTTTATTTTATTTTTTTGTTTTATAGCGATCAAAGAGAAGCTGCCTCTGCCAAATTCTACCGTGCTTGAACACGATTTAGAACTTTCCGAGAGTGATGACGAACGCAAGAAGCAAACTTCTGTTGACCAGAACTCACCGCTAAACTCGAGTGAAAGTTCAGAATCAGGCACCAGTGAATCGGGTAGCGAGTCAAATGGTGAGACTGCTAGCAGCACTATAGGGGAAGGCCCACCAGTACCAGAGCCACCATCGAACCAACCATCATACAACAATTGGAACCTGAGCAATTTTTTCAACAAACAACAGGCGACTCAGGCTCAAAATGATGCATCACCTGGCAATGGTGGGCCACAAAATCAAATGCCTGAACCCAATATTAAAAATGAGCCCTCGCTGCCGGTTGATGATGACCTACCGCACCATATGGGTTCATCATCAATATCTCCACTGCGGGATCCACCGATTCTGAGCCACCCCCCGATCATGAGTCGCACGCTGCCTACCATCGAAGAAATAAAAAAGGAGAGCGATGCTCTGTTCCCCAACCCGGGAAAGGTGCTTGCTCCTCCGTTGAACGATTTCGCACCTATTCAGCAGCAGCAGATAAAGAACGAGTCCTTCGACAAGAGCCCCTCATCGAGTCCTATTCCTCATGATGAGAAGCAAATGTACGCAGTCGAATCGGACCAGTCGATGGCGATATTTGAAGCTGCCGCTGAGTACGAAGGCATCAAGCCATTGTCCGGACTGAGCGACAGTAGCAGCTGCGAAACTGTTCCTGAGCCAGAAAAGTTACCGGCGCCTATATTGCCTCCACCGCCATCGCCTCCAAAGCCTATAATTCCAATAGTCCAGCCAATAGTGCAAAAGCCTTCACCAAAATTCAAGAACTCTCCACCATCGGTAGGTAAAAAGCGTCGAAAACGCCTTCCCAAAGACAAGAAGCAGTCGGGCATGGACTGTTCCAGCGATGAGGAGGGAGAGTATTCGAGTGCTGTATCACCACCAAAGTCTGCCGGAGAGGGTCCAGAAAAGCGGGGTCCCGGCCGACCACGTAAAAAGACACCGAGTGGCAACATCAGCTCGGCATCATCGACCAAGGGACCAACGCTGACGGCGAAGAAAGATGTGGGTGCTGTCAAGAAAACAACCGCTAGACGGAGAGTGTCGCGACAGAACTCCACACAGAAGAACATAAAAAGCAGGGAAATCATCGAAACATCAGATCCGAGCTCATCCGATGAGAATGATAAGGTTAGCCGGGTTTTAACAACCAAGGCGGCGATGAAAGTAAACGTGCCGGTTGTACCGGCAAGTCGTGCAGCAGTGAAACAAGATGTGGCAGTGCCTATGCCTATTCCTCCGGCATCGAATCGGAGAATAGTCAAGCAGATCAACAAGCGGGTGCCAGTGGAGAAATCATCGTCGGACGATGATGACAAGAGTGACGATGACAAGGACTCGTCGTCTTCGTCATCATCCTCATCTTCATCAGATACATCTATTGATGAGTAAGTTTTGTCTTTATCTCAATAAAAATTGTCATTAATAGATTTGTTTACTTACAGCCGCCTTTCACCAACGCCTCGCATAGGTAATGAGATTGGTGCGACGGGACCCGGGGGCAGCAACAGCTCCCATCGACAGCAATACTCACCAATCAAAAAGGCCTCCAGCAAGAGCAAAGTCTCATCGTCCTCCTCCTGCGATGATCATTCCGGCAGCGAAAGTGAAGAATCCAGAAGAGATAAGGTAAGTTTCCCCTCGATCCATCCACACAGTGGCTTTGCTAATGTGCATCTCTCTTCTATCTTTGCTTAGAAAATCCGTGATAAAACAAAAAGTGATAAAAACAAAAGTGATACCTTAAGAAAACTCTTCAATTTGAAGGATGGCGGAGCCAAGAACAAGGGTCAAGTGCTCATCGTTGACCAGTCTGAAGAATTACAAAACCAAGCCAAGGAACAACAACTCCACCATCTGCACCAGCAGCAACAACAGTCAGCTGCCGCCACACCGACTGCAGTGTCGTCAGTAGTTGCAGCAACCACTCATCATCATGAGAAACTCTTATCACCGATAGCCTTTAAATGTAATAGTAGTAGTAATAGTACTGAAAACCAATCAATTCTAAATTACCCCACAAACGGAGCAGCCGTAAACACCAGCGGCAGCGCCAGCAATAGCAGCAGCAACGTCAACAGTCATCTTCTTAACAATTCTAGTTCTAATTCTAATCATAGTACCAATAGCAATACAAACAGCAATCTAGTGCAGGAGCCGCGGCTGAAATCGCCGCGGATTATGACACCCACACAGCAGGTGGCGTCAGCTATGACACCAACTTGTGTGGTGATGCCAGCGAAAACGCCTGATCGGAGTTCCGTCGAACGGAAAATGAGCACGCGCATCACAACGCCGACGAGGACGCCTTCACGAACACCAACCCGAACGCCGACACGCACCCCAACGCCTACAACACTCGCCACAATCACCTCGCCGCATTTATCGCCAGCACCAGCCGTACTGGGTGGAGGGCCGGTTATTCCGCATCACTCACTGATATGTAAGATCGAATTGGGACGCTTACCGCGAGTTAATCCCGACTGGCAGCTCAATCCGTACCGACTGTATGGTGTGAGCCCACGTATCAGCAGTCCCGTGGCTGGGGATGCGATACTCGCCGCTGACTTGGCAGCAAGTAACAGACTGAAGTCTTTGCCTACGACAGTTTGTAAGCCCTCGACAAACGGCGGCTTAAGTGAGAGTGAGACTGTGAGTTGCACGGATCGTGGCGGTGGAACACCGCCCAAGCCAGACTTTGCCGACAAACTCCTGCATCATCAGCCAAACAATGGCTATCGAGTGCCACCGACGACAGCGACAGCGACAGCGGCTGGCGACATCAAGCACGAGAACATCAAACACGAGCAGGACGAGTACAATGAGAAGTACAGCGTGTACAAGTTGGGAGTCAAACAGGAGCAGCAAATCAAAAACGAGTACAAGCCCGGCAACGGCAGTGCTATGGTGATTGATGGAGTGGGTGCGTCTCCACAGTTGATCATGGAGGAGAAACAACGACCCATATCGCCTTCTTCCTTGAGCAATAGCAGCAAGGATGAGTACACGACGACGACTAAGCGAAGGAAACGCAGTTCCAGTTCGAGTTCCAGTCCGTTCAAGGACAAAAAGCGAAAGAAGGACAAGGATATGGTGCAGGTAAGACAACGACATCACTCGATTTATACAAATTTATTCATGCGATTTAATTTTTCTTTTTTAGAAGGACATGCTCGAAGAACTACCGCCAACCAATCACGATCGGTTAATGGAGAAGCCAGCAGCTGTCTCTGGTGCTCCCTTACAGCAACTACTACCACCCACAACGACACCGACTCTGGTGCCTCCATCTGACTTCATCCCGCCACAACAACACATTCAGCAACCACTACAACCACCACCCCAGCATCAACAGCAGACTGGTGCTGGTGTTGTGCCTAAGGTCTATCGGTCTTACTTTGAGCGAAATGATGATGTCATGGGCGAGGGTCATTGGTTAGAGAGTCAAACACTTATCCAATCTTTTAGATCTCATTATTTGCCTTATAGTGATGCCAATCTTCTTGATGAAGCGGTAAATCGGAAACACGCCGCCGACAGGGAGACTGACTCTTTCAGTCAAGTCACACTATATCTAGAAGCGGTGCTATATTTCCTCCTATCTGGGGCCGAAATGGAACAGGACAAGCGTACAGAAAAGGCCGCTTGGACCATGTACAAGGACACGTTAGCCTTAATCAAGTGAGTACGAGTATGAGAGTTTTATTTATTTCGAAAAACTCGAAAATGATTTTTTGAACCATGTTGCTAATGTTGTTTTTTTTTTTAATTGCAGATTTATTTCGACGAAAATACGCAGTCAACAGACGGCACCAGCTCCCCAGGCGGACAACCATAACAAAGTTGCAATATTAAGCCTTCGATGCCAATCATTGATCTCGCTAAAGCTGTACAAAATGAAGCGTACAGACTGTTGTGAAGTGCTAAAGGTTAGCAATGAATACTTTGCCAGAGGGAGTACGGAAATTGTCAACGGGAATACCCCGTCGTCGATATCGCCAACTAATTCGGTGGGTTCACAGGTAAGATAATTAATGCAAGTAGGATGGGTGAATGAGTTAACTAATTTTTTTTTGTTTTTATTATTTTAGGGTTCTGGATCAAATACACCACCGGGTCAAATGGTACCACTGCATGTGCATATCGCTCTCCAGAAGCAAACGCAGTTCTTTAACTATTTTATAAGCTGTCACGACCTATGGGATCAAGCGGATTTGCTCGTGAAAAAGGGAAATCATACTGGTAAGTCAAGATTTATTTATTTTTATTATCAATTGGGGAGGGGAAAGGGGGAAAAACTGTTCTGGTGAAATTCAAAATTTAGGAAATTTGCAACGAATTTTGACGTTTTTTAACGCTTTCCAGTCATGGAGATGTTTTGGGGGTGTTCTTTAAACGGTGTAGTCCTGTAGAAGCTGTTCAAAATTGTTCGCCTTACAGTGGTCAACCAAGGCACTGCTTTTTGAATGAAATTCACTAGGGCTACTAACACCCACGTATTTCTTCTGGTTGTTTCCTGAAATACATTGAAACTTATGATCATCTGATCATCACCCATTCCATTGAATATGTCGGCTATATCTACAATCCGCTTCAATTAATTTTTTGACTCTAATAAGACTTCAATTAGAATTGATGCGACCTATGTGAGTGGCAATCCCACAAAATTTAAATTATCGGACAATTTGTCCCCTTGTTTTTCAACTGTAAGCACTTTTTCATTCGCAGCATTAAAAAAACGGATGAGCTTCGAGTCACCGTTCTGACCTCAAAATGTATCAGCACGACAATGGAACCCCAATATATTCTGGGTTGCATGAACGTTAATAATGTCCTTTTGAAGTCTTGATTCATGGAACATGACAATGCCAACTGAGAATCATCTTCATCTCTCAGCTCGGGAGATATTAATGTACCCTCATTCTTTTTGCACTTTTTGCACAAATATTGTACCTCAACACATTGGATAATTTGTAATCATTGATTTCACAAAGTTATTCTCATTGAAATTACACTAGATTTTGTTAGAAGCCCTATAAGAAGAATTTGGTCATAACAGTACCCTTTCCAACCTTTTAAATACACTTGTAAACTTTCCTTATTTTTATATATATTGACAAATTCCTCTTCCTTTCTTTTCAGATTTCTTTATCGCCCTTGATCATGAATATGGTCCGCTAACTTTACACAGCACAATATTTGAGGTCTTTAAGTATGTCCAATCTGGACTTAAGAAACTAAAGGACACCCAAATATAATATAACAAAATAACAAAAAATTAGTTGTAATTCTTCACACCACCACCACCACGAACATCATCGTAATTATTACCCCCTTTTCTATATAAAAATATATATTTAATTGTTTTAAGAGAAATATTAAATTTAATTGTTTACGTTTTTTTATTTAACGAAAATGAAGAAGAAATGTTTTTTTTATGATAAAGAAAAATTTATTTTTTTAGTTGTACAAAACGAAACTGAATAAAAAATTCGTTAAAATGAAACAAACAATTGTTGCATCATTGTTTTTGTGTTAATTTTACAAATAAAACCAATATAATCACAATTTAATTTTGTTTAAGTAGCGGAAGATAAAACAAAACAGAAAAAATAGTAACAACACTAAAGCTATTATAATATAATAAAAAAACATTTAGTGGATATATATTATTATTATTAATTCTAATTATATTATTACTTATTGATTGTGTATAGTTATGTATAAACAAACAAATAAACAACAAAATTGATTAATCAATTTCAAAATTTATCCAGCGATACGGAAGAAACAAATCAAATTAAAAAAAAGAAAAGCAAATTAAAACAAAATTCTATTAAACTTTAGGTAATTTATACAAAACAAACAAAAAAAGAAAAAGAAAAAAAATTAAACAAAATTAAACAAATTGTCTATAATTTAATTATATACAAAACACACACCTTTAGGGAATGTAAGAACGAAAAAAAAACAAATAATGAAAATATAATAAATTTGTTGTTTCTTTAATGAAAAAAAAAAATATTTTTAATTTAATTGTATAGGTGAAGAGAAACACACACACACAGACACATTTTCTACCGCATAATGTATATTTTTGGATTTATTCATTAGTTTTTAATTTTTATTAAATATTATATATATTTATAAGAGGCATATAAATATATGTATAACGTGTATATTGTAATTGTACAACTCATTGCTTATTGATTAAGTTTAGAAACTAAATAAGAAATTGTAGATGAAAACCAAAAAAAAAAAACATTTTTTTTTTAATTTAAATTTAAATGTAAAAGCAAACAAAAACGTAAACACCACAGAAAAAAAACACAAATGAATGAAGAAACAAGAAAAGCATACACAGTAACTAGAGAAAATGTAATTTAACAAAGAAAACTGAAACCAAGAAACAAACAGTAAAATAGAGAAGCTGGTCAGTGGAGTGGGCGGTCTTTAGCGATTTGAGAGGAGGTTTTAAGTCGTATTCTTGTCTCGAAATTTTCGGTTGATGCGTTGTGTGAAAGTTCATTATTATGAAGCCGCCACAGAATTTTTTCACTATCTAATAAGTAATCGAAAGTATTAAACTGCCATGAGAAGATGCTTTAGGTTTTTCTTTATTATCAATACATTTCAAGTGAAGTCCTGAGCTTGTGGGCCCGAAGTTGTATTTAACATTCAACTGTATAAAACCGCCATGAAAAGCTTCCTCAGTTTTTTCTTGTGAATATCAAGGCTCAGAGGTAGATAGTTAAGGGCCCTTGTCTGTTTTTCATTGCCCTTGAGACAGTCTGAAAAACCCATTTGAAGTGAACTTCTGAGTCTAGTAGTCTAGTGGGTCGGAGGATAAACTGTGGGATCGATGTTAAGGATTCCTGATTCAATCAACGGTTCCCATCGCCCGGCCCCATCTCTTGTAAAAGTCTGACAAACATTGAATAGGATACATCCTGTCTTTGTGGTTCGAAATATATTTTAAATTAAGATCCACTTTTATTTTCCCTATACACAGTCAGTAAGAAAAGCTTGGCTTAAGTTTCATAAAACTATTTAAAATAGAAAATATGTAATTTTAAGAAATTTTGATAACTAGTTCAGGATGTTAGTTAGTTCAGTTGTTAGTTAATTCAGGTCACTTTCTACTTATATGAGGTCTCCCTCTATTGCGTCTACCATCTGGTTGGAAATCGACAACTGCGGGCCGGAGTATTGTCCTTTCGCTCTACATGTTCTAGTCATCTGAAACGACAAATGCGTCGTTTGTTGAACAAGCTAAAAGTCGACTCGACGACGATAGGTCTTAAAATTATACGAGCTGCTTAAGATGTACTCCACGTCGTATTTCATAAGTTTTTGAATGAATTAGCTTAGCAACTCTAAAAGACTAATTGTCTAAGTCTGTTGCTTTTGACAAATCCTCATCTCAAAAGTTAATCCTTGCTATAAAACGGACCTTTGCCTGTTCTATCTCATTGCATTTTTTCGATCTCGTTGTTTTTTTCACCTTGTGGCTGGACTCAAGATGTCAATAAACCTTTGTCTTGAGAAAGCTTGGGGTAGAAATGTATGTAAATGTTATTTCCGCCCATACACACATTCTATATTTTTTAATGACCTCGTTGTGCTTCATTTTCTGAGCAGATATTAACTCCATTTCAGGGATCAGAAATAAACAACCACCAAGAACTCTAGCAGAATAAAAACACAGTGTTTGTAATTGGGTGGCCCTTCATACATTCACTGGTGTATTTTAAAACCAATTGAACTCCATATTAAGTGATATGACGATTTAGGATTGAACCCAGTTTAAGATTCATCAGAGACCAATACAAACAAAATTCCACTGATTGCAGGGTTTAGCATTTTACAATTTCATATGCGGCGAATAGAACTGGGAGCGTTAAAGACAACCAGTCATATTTGACTATGGTTGGAGCCTGTACGTCCTTTTAAAATATAACAAAACAAAGTTACAAGACTGACAATGTCGAATAAGTTTTAATTTTTTTTTTTTAAAAATGTGTTAATGTGTTATTTACTCGTTCAAAATTTGCTATAAAAAAGTCTTATTGTAAAAAAAAAGTTTGATGGAAATTCGTTAATGTTTCAAACAGTCAAGAGAATGAAAAAAAATGTAAAAATGTTTCAAAATAAGTAAAGCGTTCTGAACATTATTTAATTGATGATTTGCTTGTAAGCAGCTTAACAAGTTTGAGGATTAATAGACATTGAAGTTTTATTTCATGTTGACTTAACATTTAAAAGATGTGGAACATGTCGGTAATGTCAGTGTATTAAAGATGTTTTTAGAATATTTGGAACTAAAAAAAAACTAGAAAAAGGTTTTCCCAAATTAATGGCCAATAGCTCCAAAACGACGTTATGAAGATTTATATAAATTATGAACGGCAAACTGAAAATATTCAAATATTTTAAACTCTTACAACATTCATTATAATTCTAGTTGACAGTAAGACCATAACATAGCCCATGAAGAAAATATTTCAAACCCGCTGATTATCCGAAACACATTGTTTTTTATGTCTTTAGTCTTGAAAGGTTTAGATAAATGTTAAAAATCATTGTGTTCTTAGTATTCTTCAACAAAAGACTTTGCTTAAACTGTATCCATAAAGTTCGACCAACGTTTGTAGTTTTAATATTCTTCCTACCAAACGAGTGCTTCAAAAACAACTCAGCCAGAGTAGAGCTGATAAGAAATAACTCTGCGGTCTGTTCACAACCAATTCACCAAATTGCCACTCAACCTTATTTGTCTACCATCGCTTACCTAAAACCACCAATCAAATCTCATAACACCACCCACATCAACTTGGAAAAACTAAAAAATCAAACTCTATCAACAATATTATTTTTTAAGGTAAATTTCTAAAATTTACAAAAAAAAAAAGAACACAAAACAAAATCAACAGAAATAATCAACAAACTATTTTGTAAATACTATTAACAAACACAAAAAAAAAACATAACATATAAATAAGAAAACAACACAAATAACAAGATAAATAAAAAAATATTTTACTACTACAACAATATTGTAACACTTATGTACTAAGTGAACAAAAAAAAAGCAAAAAACCATAAATAACAAAAATTATAGCAAAAGCAAGCAACTCAAAAGTAAGAAAAGAAAATTGTTAAATTAAGTAAAAAACAAAAAAAAAGTATATATCTATATATACATATATATATATGATTATTCTATTATACAATTTTATATTATACATAAATTATACATAAATGAAAACAAAACAACAACAAAACTTCAGAATTTAAGGAAACGAAAGAAAACCAACAAAGATAAAAAAGTGAACAAGAAAAATCCAATCAAATCCTGTTTTTTATTACACATTTACCAACTTAAAATAACGAAATATGTTTACTTTTTTTTAGTTTTTAAAAAATGATCTGTTGTTTATTATTAAATTTTTGGTATATCCTCTTATCGAAATTTTGTTAAATATTCTATTGTATTGTATTAGTTAATCTTTAATTTCCCTCTTTACTTAATTGTTAAGCATAGAATGTGTTTAAATATTTCTTTTTGTATTCAATATTTTTTGTTGCATTATAGACAAATGCTATTATACAAACGTCTTATTATAATTTTTTTCATTTTCATTTTTTTTATGGAAGGGAAATAATTCTAATCCTTTTATTTTATATATATAAATATTCTGATTGTTTTTTTTATAGGTAACTATTTTACTATTACATTTAAATACAATTTTTTTCTTATACTTTATCCTTTATATCATTATTATTTTTTTGTTTTTATAAATTAATTTTATTTTAAGTAAGTTAAATGTTTGAAGAAAAAAAAGAAATATATATTATCATTATTAATGAGAAAAAATTGAAGAAATTGAGTTTTCGTTTTTATTTTGTTGCAGCAATTAATCGATTTTTTTGTGAACAACAAAACGCTTTTAAGC